>BSBM01001075.1:0-1277500 GCA_027924585.1 Larix kaempferi
TCTGAATTCAGAAAAGAACTCTGTAGTAAAATTTGAGGGTTATTGGGTAAAATATGGGGAAGTTATGGCAAACCCTAAAAATAGACAAATGCGAGATTTCGCGCTTTGTGAAGGGGAAGTGGGTATAGCGTCCTCAAGAATGAAATTTGTAGAATTTAATGACAGGAGTTCCCCGAAAATTTCAAGGGAAACAGACTGAAAATAAGGGAGATATATCAGAAGGATAATTGGGGTTTAACTAGGTTTTAGACACTGTTGAATAGACATGGAAGCAAAAATGAGGATTTCAGAAGCGGGGTGAAAGAATGAGAAAATTTGGCAGAGGGAAACAAAAAAGAACAATTCAGAAATGACCTCTATGGTAAAATTTGAAGGTGATTGAATGAAATGTGAGGAAGTTATGGCAAACCCTAAAAATAGACAAATGTGGGATTTTCGGTTTTGGGAAGGAGAATTGCAGATAGGGTCCTGAGGAATGAAATATGCAGAATGGGATGATAGCAGTTCCCCGAAAATTTAAAGGGAAACAGAGTGAAAATAAGGGAGATATGGGGAAAAAACTGAATTTTCTACTCGGTTTTATTTTGATTTTTTTTTTTCCGCTTGACTAGGTAGGAAAACAAAAACAAAAATTCCTTCAGTAAAGGAAAATCTAGATTCGGGAAAAAATCAGAAGGGTAATTGGGGTTTGACTAGGTTTTGGACACTGTTTAATAGACAGGGAAGCAAAAATGAGGATTTCAAAAGCGGAGTGAAAAAATGGAAAAATTTGACAGTGGGGAACTAAAAAGCAGAATTCAGAAAAGAACTCTGTGGTAAAATTTGAAGGTGATTGGGTGAAATCTGAGGAAGTTATGGCAAACCCTAAAAATAGACAAATGTTGGAATTTGGGCTTTCGGAAGGGGAATTGGGGATAGGGTCCTCAAGAATGAAATATGCAGAATGGGATGACAGGAGTTCCCCGAAAATCTTTAGGGAAATAGAGTTAAAATAATCGGTTTTTTTTTTTTTGTTGACTAGGTAGCAAAACAAAAACAGAAACTACTTCAGTAAAGGAAAATCTGGACTTGGGAAAAAATCAGAAGGGTAATTGGGGTTTGACTAGGCTTTGGACACTGTTTAATAGACAGGGAAGCAAAAATGAGGATTTCAGAGGCGCGGTGAAAGAATGAAAAAATTTGGCAGAAGGGAACAAAGAAGCAGAATTCAGAAAGGAACTCTGTGGTAAAATTTGAAGGTGATTGGGTGAAATCTGAGGAAGTTATGGCAAACCCTAAAATTAGACAAATGTGGGATTTCGGGATTTGGGAAGGGGAATTGGGGATAGTGTCCTCAGGAATGAAATATGCAGAATGGGATGACAGGAGTTCCTCGAAAATTTCAAGGGAAACAAAGTTAAAATAAGGGAGATATGGGGAAAAACCTGAATTTTATACTCGGTTTATTTTTTATTTTTTATTTATTTATTTTTTTTTCGGTGACTTTGTAGGAAAACAAAAGCAGAAACTACTTTAGTAAAGAAAAATCTGGACTTGGGCAAAAATCAGAAGGGTAATTGGGGTTTGATTAGGTTTTGGACACTGTTGAATAGATAGGGAAGCAAAAATGAGGATTTCAGAACCAGGGTGAAAGAATTAGAAAATTTGGCAGAGGGGAACAAAGAAGCAGAATTCACAAAGGAACTCTATGGTAAAATTTGAAGGTGATTGTGTGAAATATGAGGAAGTTATGACAAACCTTAAAAATAGACAAATGTGGGGTCTCGGAAGGGGAATTGGGGATAGGGTCCTCAGGAATGAAATATGCAGAATGGGATGCCAGAAGATCCCCGAAAATTTCAAGGAAACAGAGTGAAAATAAGGGAGATATGGGGAAAAAACTAAATTTTATACTCGGTTCTTTTTTGTTTTGTTTTGTTTTTTATTGTTTTTTATTGTTTTTTTGTTTTTTCGGTTGACTGTGTAGGAAAACAAAAAAATAAACTACTTCAGTAAAGGAAAATCTGGACTTGGGAAAAAATCAGAAGGGTAATTGGGGTTTGACTAGGTTTTGGATACGGTTGAATAGACGGGGAAGCAAAAATTAGGATTTTAGAAGAGAAGTGAAATAATGGGAAAATTTGGCAGAGGGGAACAAAGAAGTAGAATTAAGAAATGAACTCTATGGTAAAATTTGAAGGTGATTGGGTGAAATCTAAGCAAGTTATGGCAAACCCTAAAAATAGACAAATGTGGGATTTCGGGCTTTGGGAAGGGGAAGTGGGGATAGAGTCCTCAGGAATGAAATATGCAGAATGGGATGACAGGAGTTCCCTGAAAATTTCAAAGGAAATATAGTGAAAATAAGGGAGATATAGGGAAAAAGCTTCATTTTATAATCTATTGGATTTTTTTTTTTTTTTCGGTTGCCCGGGTAGGAAAACAAAAACAGAAACTACTTTCGTAAAGGATGATCTGGACTTGGGAAAAAATCAGAAGGGTAATTGAGGTTTGACTAAGTTTTAGACACTGTTTAATAGACAGGGAAGCAAAAATGAGGATTTCAGAAGCGGGGTGAAATAATGAGAAAATTTGGCAGAGGGGAACAAAGAATCTGAATTCAGAAAAGAACTCTGTAGTAAAATTTGAGGGTTATTGGGTAAAATATGGGGAAGTTATGGCAAACCCTAAAAATAGACAAATGTGAGATTTCGCGCTTTGTGAAGGGGAAGTGGGTATAGCGTCCTCAAGAATGAAATTTGTAGAATTTAATGACAGGAGTTCCCCGAAAATTTCAAGGGAAACAGACTGAAAATAAGGGAGATATTGAGAAAAAACTGAATTTTATACTCGGTTGATTTTTTTTTTTTTTTTTTTTTTCGGTCGATTAGGTAGGAAGACAAAAACAAAAACTACTTCAGTAAAGGAAAATCTGGCCTTAGGAAAAAATCAGAAGGATAATTGGGGTTTAACTAGGTTTTAGACACTGTTGAATAGACATGGAAGCAAAAATGAGGATTTCAGAAGCGGGGTGAAAGAATGAGAAAATTTGGCAGAGGGAAACCAAAAAGAACAATTCAGAAATGACCTCTATGGTAAAATTTGAAGGTGATTGAATGAAATCTGAGGAAGTTATGGCAAACCCTAAAAATAGACAAATGTGGGATTTTCGGTTTTGGGAAGGAGAATTGCAGATAGGGTCCTGAGGAATGAAATATGCAGAATGGGATGATAGCAGTTCCCCGAAAATTTAAAGGGAAACAGAGTGAAAATAAGGGAGATATGGGGAAAAAACTGAATTTTCTACTCGGTTTTATTTTGATTTTTTTTTTTTCCGGTTGACTAGGTAGGAAAACAAAAACAAAAATTCCTTCAGTAAAGGAAAATCTAGATTCGGGAAAAAATCAGAAGGGTAATTGGGTTTGACTAGGTTTTGGACACTGTTTAATAGACAGGGAAGCAAAAATGAGGATTTCAGAAGCGGAGTGAAAAAATGGGAAAATTTGACAGTGGGGAACAAAAAAGCAGAATTCAGAAAGGAACTCTGTGGTAAAATTTGAAGGTGATTGAGTGAAATCTGAGGAAGTTATGGCAAACCCTAAAAATAGACAAATGTTGGAATTTGGGTTTTCGGAAGGGGAATTGGGGATATGGTCCTCAAGAATGAAATATGCAGAATGGGATGAGAGGAGTTCCCCGAAAATCTTTAGGGAAATAGAGTTAAAACAATCGATTTTTTTTTTTTTGTTGACTAGGTAGCAAAACAAAAACAGAAACTACTTTAGTAAAGGAAAATCTGGACTTGGGAAAAAATCAGAAGGGTAATTGGGGTTTGACTAGGTTTTGGACAATGTTGAATAGACAGGGAAGCAAAAATGAGGATTTCAGAAGCGGGGTGAAAGAATGAAAAAATTTGGAAGAGGGAAACAAAGAAGCAGAATTCAGAAAAGAACTCTGTGGTAAAATTTGAAGGTGATTGGGTGAAATTTGAGGAAGTTATGGCAAACCCCAAAAATATACAAATGTGGGATTTCGGGTTTTGGGAATGGGAAGTGGGGATAGGGTCCTCATGAATGAAATATGCAGAATGGGATGACGGGAGTTCCACAAAAATTTCAAGGGAAACAAAGTGAAAATGAGGGAGATATGGGGAAAAAACTGAGTTTTATATTCGGGTTTTTTTTTTTTTTTTTTTTTTTTAATCGGTTGACTAGGTAGGAAAACAAAAACAGAAACTACTTCAGTAAAGGAAAATCTGGACTTGAGAAAAAATCAGAAGGGTAATTGGGGTTTGACTAGGCTTTAGACACTGTTTAATAGACAGGGAAGCAAAAATGAGGATTTAAGAGGCGCGGTGAAAGAATGAAAAAATTTGGCAGAAGGAAACAAAGAAGCAGAATTCAGAAAGGAACTCTGTGGTAAAATTTGAAGGTGATTGTGTGAAATCTGAGGAAGTTATGGCGAACCCTAAAATTAGACAAATGTGGGATTTCGGGATTTGGGAAGGGGAATTAGGGATAGTGTCCTCAGGAATGAAATATGCAGAATGGGATGACAGGAGTTCCTCGAAAATTTCAAGGGAAACAAAGTTAAAATAAGGGAGATATGGGGAAAAACCTGAATTTTATAATCGGTTTATTTTTTATTTTTTATTTATTTATTTTTTTTTCGGTGACTTTGTAGGAAAACAAAAGCAGAAACTACTTCAGTAAAGAAAAATCTGGACTTGGGCAAAAATCAGAAAGGTAATTGGGATTTGACTAGGTTTTGGACACTGTTGAATAGATAGGGAAGCAAAAATGAGGATTTCAGAACCAGGGTGAAAGAATTAGAAAATTTGGCAGAGGGGAACAAAGAAGCAGAATTCATAAAGGAACTCTATGGTAAAATTTGAAGGTGATTGTGTGAAATATGAGGAAGTTATGGCAAACCTTAAAAATAGACAAATGTGGGGTCTCGGAAGGGGAATTGGGAATAGGGTCCTCAGGAATGAAATATGCAGAATGGGATGCCAGAAGATCCCGAAAATTTCAAGGAAACAGAGTGAAAATAAGGGAGATATGGGGAAAAAACTAAATTTTATACTCGGTTCTTTTTTGTTTTGTTTTGTTTTTTATTGTTTTTTTGTTTTTTCGGTTGACTGTGTAGGAAAACAAAAAACATAAACTACTTCAGTAAAGGAAAATCTGGACTTGGGAAAAAATCAGAAGGGTAATTGGGGTTTGACTAGGTTTTGGATACGGTTGAATAGACAGGGAAGCAAAAATTAGGATTTCAGAAGAGAAGTGAAAGAATGGGAAAATTTGGCAGAGGGGAACAAAGAAGTAGAATTAAGAAATGAACTCTATGGTAAAATTTGAAGGTGATTGGGTGAAATCTAAGGAAGGTATAGCAAACCCTAAAAATAGACAAATGTGGGATTTCGGGCTCTGGGAAGGGGAAGTGGGGATAGAGTCCTCATGAATGAAATATGCAGAATGGGATGACAGGAGTTTCCTGAAAATTTCAAAGGAAATATAGTGAAAATAAGGGAGATATGGAGAAAAAACTGAATTTTATATATATATATATATATATATATATTTTTTTTTTTTTAATCTTCTTCGGTTAACTTTGTAGGAGAACAAATATAGAAACTACTTCTGTAATGGAAAATCTGGACTTGGGAAAAAATCAGAAGGGTAATTGGGGTTTGACTAGGTTTTGGACACTGTTGAATAGACAGGGAAGCAAAAATGAGGATTTCAGAAGCGGGGTGAAAGAATGAGAAAATTTGGGAGAGGTGAACAAAGAAGCAGAATTCAGAAAGGAACTCTGTGATAAAATTTAAAGGTGATTGGGTGAAATCTGAGGAAGTTATGGCAAACCCTGAAAATAGACAAATGTGGGATTTCAGGTTTTGGGAAGGGGAATTGGGGATAGGGTCCTCAGGAATGAAATATGCAGAATGGGATGACAGGAGTTCCTCGAAAATTTCAAGGGAAACAGAGTTAAAATAAGGGATATATGGGGAAAAAACTGAATTTTATACTCGGTTTTTTTTTTTTGTTCGGTTGACCGAGAAGGAAAACAAAAATATAAACTACTTCAGTAAAGGAAAATCTGGACTTGGGAAAAAATCAGAAGGGTAATTAGGGTTTGACTAGGTTTTGGACACTGTTGAATAGACAGGGAAGCAAAAATGATGATTTCAGAAGCAGGATGAAAGAATGGGAAAATTTGGGAGATGAAAACAAAGAAGCAGAATTCAGAAAGGAACTGTGTGGTAAAATTTGAAGGTGATTGGGTGAAATCTGAGGAAGTTGTGGCAAACCTTAAAAATAGACAAATGTGGGATTTCGAGGTTTGGGAAGGGTAATTGGGGATAGGGTCCTCAGGAATGAAATATGCAGAATATGATGACAGGAGTTCCCCGAAAATTTCAAGGAAAACAGAGTGAAAATAATGGAGATATGGGGAAAAAACTGAATTTTATACTCGTGTTTTTTTTTTTTTAATCGGTCGACTGGGTAGGAAAACAAAAATAGAAACTATTTCAGTAAAGGAAAATCTAGCCTTGGGAAAAATTCAGAAGGACAATCTGGGTTTGACTAGGTTTTGGACACTGTTGAAGAAACAAGGAAGCAAAAATGAGGATTTCAGAAGCGGGGTGAAAGAGTGGGAAAATTTGGTAGAGGGGAACAAAGAAGCAGAATTCATAAAAGAACTCTGTGGTATAATTTGAAGGTGAGTGGGTGAAATATGAGGAAGTTATGGCAAACCCTAAAAATAGACAAATGTAGAGGAAAATCTGGGTTGGAAAACAAAAACCGAAACTACTTCAGTAAAGGAAAATCTGGAAGTGGGAAAAAATCAGAAGGGCAATTGGGGTTTGACTAGGTTTTGGACACTGTTGAATACATAGGGAAGCAAAAATGAGGATTTCAGAATCGGGGTGAAAGAATGGGAAAATTTGGCAGAGGGGAACAAAGAAGCAGAATTCAGAAAGGAACTCTGTGGTAAAATTTTAAAGTGATTGGGTGAAATCTGAGGAAGTTATGGCAAACTCTAAAAATAGACAAATGTGGGATTTCGGGTTTTCGGAAGGGGAATTGGGGATAGGGTCCTCAGGAATGAAATATGCAGAATGGGATGACAGGAGTTTCCCGAAAATTTTAAGGGAAACAGAGTGAAAATAAGGGCGATATGGGGAAAAAGCTGAATTTTATACTCGATTTTTTGTTTTTTTGTTTTTTTTTTGTTTTTTCGGTTAGCTGGGTATGAAAACAAAAACAAAAACTACTTCAGTAAAGGAAAATCTGGACTTGGGAAAAAATCAGAAGCGTAATTGGGGTTTGACTAGGTTTTGGACACTGATGAATAGACAAGGAAGCAAAAATAAGGATTTTAGATGCGGGGTTAAAGAATGAGGAAATTTGGCGAAGGGGAACAAAGAAGCAGAATTCAAAAAGGAACCTTGTGGTAAACTTTGGAGATGATTGGGTGAAATCTGAGGAAGTTATGGCAAACCCTAAAAATAGACAAATGTAGGATTTCGGGCCTTAGGAAGGGGAATTGGGGATAGGGTCCTCAGGAATGAAATATGCAGAATGGGATGACAGGAGTTCCCCGAAAATTTCAAGGGAAACAGAGTGAAAATAAGGGAGATATGGGGAAAAAGCTGAATTTTATACTCTGTTTTTTTTTTTTTTGCCGGTTGACTGGGTAGGAAAACAAAAACAAAAACTACTTTAGTAAAGGAAAATATGGCCTTGGGAAAAAATCAGAAGGGTAATTGGGGTTTGACTAGGTTTTGGACACTGTCGAATAGACAGGGAAGCAAAAATGAGGATTTCAGAAGCGGGGTGAAAGAATGGGAAAATTTGGCAGAGGGGAACAAAGAAGCAGAATTCAGAAAGGAACTTGTGGTAAAATTTGAAGGTGATTGGGTGAAATCTGAGGAAGATATGGCAAACCCTAAAAATAGAAAATGTGGGATTTTGCGCTTTCAGAAGGGGAAT
This sequence comes from Larix kaempferi, assembly GCA_027924585.1. NCBI lineage: Eukaryota > Viridiplantae > Streptophyta > Pinopsida > Pinales > Pinaceae > Larix > Larix kaempferi. Next base: position 7,980 of record BSBM01001075.1, read on the forward strand.
TGGGGATAGGGTCCTCAGGAATGAAATATGTAGAATGGGATGACAAGACTTCCCCGAAAATTTCAACGGAAAGAGAGTTAAAATAAGGGAGATATGGAGAAAAAACTGAATTTTATACTATTTTTTCTTCTTTTTTCTTTTTTTTTTTTAATTTATTTTTATTTTTATTTTTATTTTCGGTTGACTAGGTAGGAAAACAAAAACAGAAACTACCTTAGTAAAGGAAAATCTGCACTTGGAAAAAAATCAGAAGAGTAATTGGGGTTCGACTATGTTTTGGACACTGTTTAATAGACAGGGAAGCAAAAATGAGAATTTCAGAAGCGGAGTGAAAGAATAGAAAAATTTGGCAGAGAGGAACAAAGAAGCAGAATTCAGAAATGAACTCGATGGTAAAATTTGAAGGTGATTGGGTGAAATCTGAGGAAGTTATGGCAAGCCCTAAAAATAGACAAATGTGGGATTTCGGGCTTTGGGAAGGGGAATTGGGAATAGTGTCCTCAAGAATGAAATATGCAGAATTGGAAGACAGGAGTTCCCCGAAAATTTCAAGCGAAACAGAGTAAAAATAAGGGAGATATGGGGAAAAAGCTTCATTTTATAATCTGTCGGATTTTTTTTTATTTTTTTGTTTTTATTTTTTTATTTTTATTTTTTTCTGGTTGCCCGGGTAGGAAAACAAAAACAGAAACTACTTTCGTAAAGGATGATCTGGACTTGGGAAAAAATCAGAAGGGTAATTGAGGTTTGACTAGGTTTTGGACACTGTTTAATAGACAGGGAAGCAAAAATGAAGAATTCAGAAGTGGGGTGAAAGAATGAGAAAATTTGGCAGAGGGGAACAAAGAATCTGAATTCAAAAAGGAACTCTGTAGTAAAATTTGAAGGTTATTGGGTGAAATATGGGGAAGTTATGGCAAACTCTAAAAATAGACAAATGTGAGATTTCGGGCTTTGTGAAGGGGAAGTGGGGATATCGTCCTCAGGAATGAAATTTGTAGAATGGGATGACAGGAGTTCCCCGAAAATTTCAAGGGAAATAGAGTGAAAATAAGGGAGATATTAGGAAAAAACATAATTTTATAATCGGTTGTTTTTTTTATTTTTATTTTTATTTTGATTTTGATTTTTTTTTTCGGTCGATTAGGGAGGAAAACAAAAACAAAAACTACTTCATTAAAGGAAAATCTAGTCATAGGAAAAAATCAGAAGGGTAATTGGGGTTTGACTAGGTTTTAGACACTGTTGAATAGACATGGAAGCAAAAATGAGGATTTCAGAAGCGGGGTGAAAGAATGAGAAAATTTGGCAAAGGGAAACAAAAAAGAAGAATTCAGAAATGACCTCTATGGTAAAATTTGAAAGTGATTGAGTGAAATCTGAGGAAGTTATGGCAAACCCTAAAAATAGACAAATGTGGGATTTTGGGTTTTGGGAAGGGGAAGTGCGGATAAGGTCCTGAGGAGTGAAATATGCAGAATGGGATGATAGCAGTTCCCCGAAAATTTAAAGGGAAACAGAGTGAAAATAAGGGAGATATGGGGAAAAAATTGAATTTTCTACTCGATTTTATTTTGATTTTTATTTATTTATTTATTTTTTTTTTTTTTCGGTTGACTAGGTAGGAAAACAAAAACATAAACTACTTCAGTAAAGGAAAATCTGGACTTAGGAAAAAATCAGAAGGGTAATTGGCGTTTGACTAGGTTTTGGACACTGTTTAATAGACAGGGAAGCAAAAATGAGGATTTCAGAAGCGGGGTGAAAGAATGGGAAAATTTGGCAGAGGGGAACAAAGAAGCAGAATTCATAAAGGAACTCTGTGGTAAAATTTGAAGGTGATTGGGTGAAATCTGAGGAAGTTATAGGAAACCCTAAAAATAGACAAACGTTGGAATTTGGGCTTTCGGAAGGGGAATTGGGGATAGGGTCCTCAGGAATGAAATATGAAGAATGGGATGACAGGAGTTCCCCGAAAATTTTAAGGGAAATAGAGTTAAAATAATCAGTTTTTTTTTTTTGCTGACTGGGTAGCAAAACAAAAACAGAAACTACTTCAGTAAAGGAAAATCTGGACTTGGGAAAAAATCTCAAGGGTAATTGGGGTTTGACTAGGTTTTGGACAATGTTGAATAGACAGGGAAGTAAAAATGAGGATTTCAGAAGCGGGGTGAAAGAATGAGAAAATTTGGAAGAGGGGAACAAAGAAGCAGAATTAAGAAAAGAACTCTGTGATAAAATTTGAAGGTGATTGGGTGAAATCTGAGGAAGTTATGGCAAACCCTAAAAATATACAAATTCGGGATTTCGGGTTTTGGGAAGGGGAAGTGGGGATAGGGTCCTCATGAATGAAATATGCAGAATGGGATGACAGGAGTTCCCCAAAAATTTCAAGGGAAACAGAGTGAAAATAAGGGAGATATGGGGAAAAAACTGAATTTTATATTCGGTGGTTTTTTTTTTTTTTTTTAATCGGTTGATTAGGTAGGAAAACAAAAACAGAAACTACTTTAGTAAAGGAAAATCTGGACTTGAGAAAAAATCAGAAGGGTAATTGGGGTTTGACTAGGCTTTGGATACTATTTAATAGACAGGGAAGCAAAAATGAGGATTTCAGAAGCGGGGTGAAAGAATGAAAAAATTTGGCAGAGGGGAACAAAGAAGCAGAATTCAGAAAGGAACTCTGTGGTAAAATTTGAAGGTGATTGGGTGAAATCTGAGGAAGTTATGGCAAACCCTAAACATAGACAAACGGGGGATTTCGAGCTTTGGGAAGGGGAATTGGGGATAGTATCCTCAGGAATGAAATATGTAGAATGGGATGACAGGAGTTCCTCGAAAATTTCAAGGGAAACAAAGTTAAAATAAGGGAGATATGGGGAAAAAACTGAATTTTATACTCCGTTTTTTTTTGTTTTTTTTTTCGGTGACTGTGTAGGAAAACAAAAACAGAAACTACTTCAGTAAAGAAAAATCTGGACTTGGTAAAAAATCAGAAGAGTAATTGGGGTTTGACTAGGTTTTGGTCACTGTTGAATAGATAGGGAAGCAAAAATGAAGGTTTCAGAAGCGGTGTGAAAGAATAAGAAAATTTGGCAGAGGGGAACAAAGAAGCAGAATTCATAAAGGAACTCTGTGGTAAAATTTGAAGGTGATTGGGTGAAATATGAGGAAGTTATGGCAAACCTTAAAAATGGACAAATGTGGGGTTTGGGAAGGGGAATTGGGGATAGGGTCCTCAGGAATGAAATATGCAGAATGGGATGCCAGGAGATCCCCGAAAATTTCAAGGAAACAGAGTGAAAATAAGGGAGATATGGGGAAAAAACTGAATTTTATACTCGGTTTTTGTTTTGTTTTTTATTGTTTTTTTTTTTCGGTTGACTGGGTAGGAAAACAATAACATAAACTACTTCAGTAAAGGAAAATCTGGACTTGGGAAAAAATCAGAAGGGTAATTGGGGTTTGACTAGGTTTTGGACATGGTTGAATAGACAGGGAAGCAAAAATGAGGATTTCAGAAGAGAGGTGAAAAAATGGGAAAATTTGGCAGAGGGGAACAAAAAAGCAGAATTCAGAAATGAACTCTATGGTAAAATTTGAAGGTGATTGGGTGAAATCTGAGGAAGTTATGGCAAACCCTAAAAATAGACAAATGTGAGATTTTGGGCTTTGGGAAGGGGAAGTGGGGATAGGGTCCTCATGAATGAAATATACAGAATGGGATGACAGGAGTTCCCTGAAAATTTCAAAGGAAACAAAGTGAAAATAAGGGAGATATGGAGAAAAAACTGAATTTTATACTCGGTTTTTTTTTTTTTTTTTTATCGGTTGACTGGGTAGGAGAACAAATATAGAAACTACTTCAGTAATGGAAAATCTGGACTTGGGAAAAAATCAGAAGGGTATTTAGGGTTTGACTAGTTTTTGGACACTGTTGAATAGACACGGAAGCAAAAATGAGGATTTCAGAAGCGGGGTGAAAGAATGGGAAAATTTGGAAGAGGTGAACAAAGAAGCAGAATTCAGAAAGGAACTCTGTGGTAAAATTTGAAGGTGATTGGGTGAAATCTGAGGAAGTTATGGCAAACCCTAAAAATAGACAAATGTGGGATTTCGGGTTTTTGGAAGGGGAATTGGGGATAGGGTCCTCAGGAATGAAATATGCAGAATGGGATGACAGGAGTTCCTCGAAAATTTCAAGGGAAACTGTCATGTCCCAAATTTGGTATTGGGTCACAATGGCCTAATCACATTGGCCCTATTCATTAGAGTTTGTCAAATTGATGCTAAAGGTCAAATAATTGCCAAGGAGGAAAATTACTAGTTTCCTAGGTTTGGGGTGGAAGCTTTGGGATTTGGAATAATGGGGATAATAAATGATGTTTGAACATTAGAATGGAATAAATATTTAATAAAGGAGCTAAATAAATATATACAAGTGAAAATCAAAGTGGCATTTCATCATGAAGACACATGGAGGAAGTGGGACCCACATATGGCTAGATTTCCCCACTACACTTGGCATCATTCTCTCACCAATTCGAATTCAAGGTGAATGGTAACATACTTGGGGGAGTCCAAAAGGTATTATTCATTGCATGACTCATCCAAGGTCGAAATATAGAGGAAGAGTAACTCCCATGGAAGAGGAAGAGGCAATTTGGAGCTAGTGAGACACTTGGGCTAGATTCCCTAGCTCTATGACAACAATGATGAAGATGCTATGACACCTATGACACAAATCAGACCTGAAGGCTGACATATGAAATATATGACATGTCAGGGCTAAAAATAGACTCCAAGAGGGCGCTCAAGGGTGTTAGGGCAGCTAAGATGCTTCCACATGTGATTTGGTGGAAGTGGGAGACTAGGAATTGTTGTACAAGTGGCGTTCTTTGGAATCTCTTCCCAACATGAGTTGGCATGAGTCTCTTGGAATGAATTCGACCCATGGAGGACATTAGAAGTTTATAAATGTCAATAACAAAGAATGAAACCAGCTTTTGATCATTTGTAGAATTTGCAATTGCATTTGTGAAGAGGGAGAGCTAGTGGATGACTAGTTTCTTGCCTTAGCCAATTTCGAGGGTGAAAGATTCCCATCCAAGTTGGTAATTGGAAAGGCCATTCAGACCTTTCATTTGGAGCTTTAATGGAGTCTTTATTTGCAGGTGTAAGCTACAGGGCAGCTCATGGTTTCTTCTATTGCAGCTCACTCCTTCAACCATTTCCAGTTTTGATGGCATATTCTTGATCCTTGAGGGAGGGCGTTTTTGGTGAGCTATTGTACTCTTTGGGGAAGCTTTCAATGCCCCATTTCTTTTGTAATATGAATTAAATACTCTGTTCTTCATCTCCAAAAAGTTTCAGGTCGAAATTCCAAGTAGAAATGTATAAATCTCATTTTTAATGGAAGAATAATGCCATTTCCCCACTACCTTGTTGTGAGCCAATGTATTGATGATGATTTCGAATGAATGGATGATTCTATGATATATTTGTGATCAATATATTGCCATGGATGTCTTCTACAAGTTTCATGTACTGTACTTGAGCATTTGAATCATTTTTACTCAGTTTAGTTGTATTGGGAGGTGAAATAGTGCCATTTCCCCAAGGGTCGAATTGGGGATTTTTGCAGTTGAATGGGAGAGGGTGAGAACAGTTGTAATAATCCATTAATGGTGCATATGAGACTTTAATAACATACTTAACACATTACATACCTCTGTTCATAAATTTGAGTGGGTTTGGAGGCATTTGGGAAGCCATTTTCATTGTTTACCCCAGGGGGATTTGAACCCCAAATTACTAGTAAAATTGCATAATTGGTCCAGAATATTAAGAGAGTTTGCAGAGGTATTTTGGTGGTCATATGTTATCCATAACATCATATTCAAGTTCTAATATCATTCATACACCTTCCTTGAATATTTGAAGGCATTTGGAGTCAATTTGAGACCTAGAGACCAATACTAGTCAAAGGAAAATCACTAGTAAAGTTACCTACATTGATCAGAATTGAAAGAGGGTTTGCAGAAGTATTTTAAAGGTCCAAAGGCATCCCTAAAACACATATTTATGTTCTAATATCATTCATACACCTTCTCAGAAGATTTGGGATCATTTGGGGCAAATTTGGGACCTAGAGATCGAAACTAGTCCAAGGTCGAACCAAGGAAAAAAGTGGAAAAATGCAATTTTAATAAAATTCCTAACAAGGGACATTACAGTGGTATCAGAGCATGATCTTGGCACCTGATGTGGTATAATATCTATGAGGAAAAGAATTTAGGTACCACCATTATATATTGAAACCAAAAGTGCTTTTGTTGAAGAGGAAAAAAAAAAGTAGGAGAAGAAGAGCAAATTTTTTGAGGGAACTATGACTAGGGATGAAAAGGGAGCCTCATATGATGGTGAGGAGCATATAAAAATTATGAAAACAATATTTGAAGATATGACCAAGCAAATTAAGGAAGGATTCGAATTGTTTTCTATCGAACTTGTGGAAAAAATTATTGATTTTAAGGAAACCAAGGGGCAAAATGCAACAGCTTGCTTGAAGGAGCAAAAGGAAGAGACATCACAAGATAGTGAAGAATATTCTATTGAAAATATGGAAGATCATTTCGAGACACCTTCTAGCTTAGACATGAACCAAAGAGCATCTACTGATGGATGCTTAAACTATGAAGGAGTACCTATTGATGGGTGCTCACACCTCTATGTTGGTGACATAGAGATCACTTTTGAAAATGTTGCTGCAAGCCCAAGTTCCATTAAGCATGATAATGAAGACCTTGCAGCAGTTGAAGAAGAACCAAGATCAACTTCCCCATCACCACTTGAGCTTCATGAAGTTGGTCCAAGAAAAAATGAAAAAGATGAGGAGGTTCATTTGCAAGAGCCTCATTTTCTTGAAGGGTCCTTAAAGATGAATGAAAAGAAGATCCAAGAGTCCCTCAGCATTCTCCATGACACTCAAGCATTGGTGTCAAATTCTTGTTGGAGAGCTACTTCATTGGAGGAAACATCCTTCCTTGAAGACATGGAGAAGATTCAAATAGCAATGTGCCACATCAAAGGTAATTTCATGTCTTTGCTTTTTGATAGAAACCATTTGTTTGAGCTTAATGAATTGTTATATGATGCATACTTGAAGAATAATGAGGATATTCATAAGCTCACAATTCAAAATGAGCAACTTCTTGAAAAGTTGCAAGATACTTGTTTTTCCTCCTATGTTTCAGATTGTCAAATGGTAGATTGTTTGGAGGATTCTCATGACATGGTGGATCATGAGAAATGTGAAAATTTGAATGTTCTTGATGTGTTTGAAGATGAACTTGAAGAGATCCAAACACTTGATGTGGTGGAAGAGGAATTTGAATTGCCTCTTGATGAAAGTTATGCAATTTTTAAAGAAGAGCATGATTCCTCTACATTGGAACCAAACTATGACAAAGAGTTCACACTTTTGAAGGAGCTGCATGATACTACCCATATGGATCCTTCCCATGATGAAACTTCTGCACTTTTTGATCATTTGGGTGAGTTAGTTCATTCTCCTACTTCCTACAATTCCATGTTTTGCAACATTAGTCTCAATGAAGTATGGGTGAAAGGGTTCTTTTTGATGGTGCCACATGAGGAGCATGGAACTCCTAGATTTAACTTTTATGATGACATGGTTGGAGCACATTCTTATTCACATTTGCAGCAGCATCATTTGTCACTTTATGATGATTCACATCTACATGGATGTACCTATGATATGGATTTGAGTCACTTGAAGACTCATGGTTTTTCTTGCTCAACACTGGGTTCATTTTATGTTAGAGGAACTTCATCCAACACTTGGGTGAATAGATTTATGATGGGAGAACATTTTTGTTGGCAGCCACATACTTTGTTACATCTTTATGATTCTCACATTCATGGATGTATGGGTGAGACTTCTTTGAGTCATTTGAAGTCTCCTTGTTTTTTCTGCTCATTATTTGGTTCAGATTTTAGTGGAGATTCTTCATTCACTTCTTGGATGAAAGAATACATGGTTGAATATTTTGATGCATATCACATCCTTTTGGAGCAGCATTATAGGACATGGGATCCTCACCTATGTCATTGGAGCAGATTTGATTGGTCACTTGAAGCTTGTATGCACTTGGAAAATGGTGGTCTACTTGCTTGGAGGTATAAGCACCTTCATGACTCTTTGATTAAGCATATCCTTGATGTACATTTTCATTATGTTGTTATGTACTTTGATGATATATATTTGGTACTCATGATGTTTGGAAGGATGCATAAAAGAAAATGGGATCCAGGAATCCTCTTAACTAATGGTGTGGGTTGGAGAGCACTCTTAATTATTGGGGTGCAATACAAGCAATGGGACCCTGGAATAATTTTTATCTCATTGGTTTCAAATTTTTTGGGGAAACAAGCAGTATGGGATATGGATTTCCCCACTTAATAAAGCGATTTTTATCAGAGTAGTGCAGCAGCAAGCATGGTGGTTCCTCTCTAAAATCTTCATGGAAACTCAAAGACTCAAGGTTGGGCAATTCAATGGCAACTTCAAAGAATTATACAGAAAGCAGGTTCTTCAACACCCATGTTTAAAATTGCTTGAGGACAAGCAATATTGGGAAGAGAGGATTTGTCATGTCCCAAATTTGGTATTGGGTCACAATGGCCTAATCACATTGGCCCTATTCATTAGAGTTTGTCAAATTGATGCTAAAGGTCAAATAATTGCCAAGGAGGAAAATTACTAGTTTCCTAGGTTTGGGGTGGAAGCTTTGGGATTTGGAATAATGGGGATAATAAATGATGTTTGAACATTAGAATGGAATAAATATTTAATAAAGGAGCTAAATAAATATATACAAGTGAAAATCAAAGTGGCATTTCATCATGAAGACACATGGAGGAAGTGGGACCCACATATGGCTAGATTTCCCCACTACACTTGGCATCATTCTCTCACCAATTCGAATTCAAGGTGAATGGTAACATACTTGGGGGAGTCCAAAAGGTATTATTCATTGCATGACTCATCCAAGGTCGAAATATAGAGGAAGAGTAACTCCCATGGAAGAGGAAGAGGCAATTTGGAGCTAGTGAGACACTTGGGCTAGATTCCCTAGCTCTATGACAACAATGATGAAGATGCTATGACACCTATGACACAAATCAGACCTGAAGGCTGACATATGACATATATGACATGTCAGGGCTAAAAATAGACTCCAAGAGGGCGCTCAAGGGTGTTAGGGCAGCTAAGATGCTTCCACATGTGATTTGGTGGAAGTGGGAGACTAGGAATTGTTGTACAAGTGGCGTTCTTTGGAATCTCTTCCCAACATGAGTTGGCATGAGTCTCTTGGAATGAATTCGACCCATGGAGGACATTAGAATTTTATAAATGTCAATAACAAAGAATGAAACCAGCTTTTGATCATTTGTAGAATTTGCAATTGCATTTGTGAAGAGGGAGAGCTAGTGGATGACTAGTTTCTTGCCTTAGCCAATTTCGAGGGTGAAAGATTCCCATCCAAGTTGGTAATTGGAAAGGCCATTCAGAACTTTCATTTGGAGCTTTAATGGAGTCTTTATTTGCAGGTGTAAGCTACAGGGCAGCTCATGGTTTCTTCTATTGCAGCTCACTCCTTCAACCATTTCCAGTTTTGATGGCATATTCTTGATCCTTGAGGGAGGGCGTTTTTGGTGAGCTATTGTACTCTTTGGGGAAGCTTTCAATGCCCCATTTCTTTTGTAATATGAATTAAATACTCTGTTCTTCATCTCCAAAAAGTTTCAGGTCGAAATTCCAAGTAGAAATGTATAAATCTCATTTTTAATGGAAGAATAATGCCATTTCCCCACTACCTTGTTGTGAGCCAATGTATTGATGATGATTTCGAATGAATGGATGATTCTATGATATATTTGTGATCAATATATTGCCATGGATGTCTTCTACAAGTTTCATGTACTGTACTTGAGCATTTGAATCATTTTTACTCAGTTTAGTTGTATTGGGAGGTGAAATAGTGCCATTTCCCCAAGGGTCGAATTGAGGATTTTTGCAGTTGAATGGGAGAGGGTGAGAACAGTTGTAATAATCCATTAATGGTGCATATGAGACTTTAATAACATACTTAACACATTACATACCTCTGTTCATAAATTTGAGTGGGTTTGGAGGCATTTGGGAAGCCATTTTCATTGTTTACCCCAGGGGGATTTGAACCCCAAATTACTAGTAAAATTGCATAATTGGTCCAGAATATTAAGAGAGTTTGCAGAGGTATTTTGGTGGCCATATGTCATCCATAACATCATATTCAAGTTCTAATATCATTCATACACCTTCCTTGAATATTTGAAGGCATTTGGAGTCAATTTGAGACCTAGAGACCAATACTAGTCAAAGGAAAATCACTAGTAAAGTTACCTACATTGATCAGAATTGAAAGAGGATTTGCAGAAGTATTTTAAAGGTCCAAAGGCATCCCTAAAACACATATTTATGTTCTAATATCATTCATACACCTTCTCAGAAGATTTGGGATCATTTGGGGCAAATTTGGGACCTAGAGATCGAAACTAGTCCAAGGTCGAACCAAGGAAAAAAGTGGAAAATTGCAATTTTAATAAAATTCCTAACAAGGGACATTACAGAAACAGAGTTAAAATAAGGGATATATGGGGAAAAAACTGAATTTTATACTCGGTTTTTTTTTTTTCTATTGTTTTTTTTTTTTTCGGTTGATTGAGTAGGAAAACAAAAACATAAACTACTTCAGTAAAGGAAAATCTGGACTTGGGAAAAAATCAGAAGGGTAATTAGGGTTTCATTAGGTTTTGGACACTGTTGAATAGATAGGGAAGCAAAAATGAGGATTTCAGAAGCGGGGTGAAGAATGGGAAAAATTGGGAGATGAGAACAAAGAAGCAGAATTCAGAAAGGAACTCTATGGTAAAATTTGAAGGTGATTGGGTGAAATCTGAGGAAGTTGTGGCAAACCTTAAAAATAGACAAATGTGGGATTTTGGGGTTTGTGAAGGGTAATTGGGGATAGGGTCCTCAGGAATGAAATATGTAGAATATGATGACAGGAGTTCCCCGAAAATTTCAAGGGAAACAGAGTGAAAATAATGGAGATATGGGGAAAAAACTGAATTTTATACTCGGTTTTTTTTTTTTTTTTTTCGCGGTTGACTCGGTAGGAAAACAAAAATAGAAACTATTTCAGTAAAGGAAAATCTAGAATTGGGAAAAAATCAGAAGGGTAATTGGGGTTTGACTAGGTTTTGGACACTCTTGAATAAATAGGGAAGCAAAAATGAGGATTTCAGAAGCGGGGTGAAAGAGTGGAAAAATTTGGTAGAGGGGAACAAAGAAGCAGAATTCAGAAAAGAACTCTGTGGTAAAATTTGAAGGTGATTGGGTGAAATTTGAGGAAGTTATGGCAAACCCTAAAAATAGACAAATGTGGGATTTCGGGCTTTGAGAAGGGGAAGTGGGGATAGGGTCCTCATGAATGAAATATGCAGAATGGGATGACAGGAGTTCCCTGAAAATTTCAAAGGAAACAGAGTGAAAATAAGGGAGATATGGAGAAAAAACTGAATTTTATACTCGGTTTTTTTTTTTTTTTTTTTTTTTTTTTTTTTTTTTTTTTTTTTTATATCGGTCGATTTTGTAGGAAAACAAAAACAGAAACTACTTCAGTAAAGAAAAATCTGGACTTGGTAAAAAATCAGAAGGGTAATTGGGGTTTGACTAGGTTTTGGACACTGTTGAATAGATAGGGAAGCAAAAATGAGGATTTCAGAAGAGGGGTGAAAGAATGAGAAAATTTGGCAGAGGGGAACAAAGAAGCAGAATTCAGAAAGGAACTCTGTGGTAAAATTTGAAGGTGATTGGGTGAAATCTGAGAAAGTTATGGCAATCCCTCAAAATAGAAAAAAGTGGGATTTCGGGCTTTGATAAGGGGAATTGGGGATAGGGTCCTTAGGAATGAAATATGCAGAATGTGATGCGAGGAGATCCCCGAAAATTTCAGGGAAACAGAGTGAAAATAAGGGAGATATGGGGAAAAAACTGAATTTTGTACTCGGTTCTTTTTTGTTTTGTTTTGTTTTTTATGGTTTTTTTTTGTTTTTTTGTTTTTTTCGGTTGACTGGGTAGGAAAACAAAAACATAAACTACTTCAGTAAAGGAAAATCTGGACTTGGAAAAAAGTCAGAAGGGTAATTGGGGTTTGACTAGGTTTTGGACACTGTTGAATAGACAGGGAAGCAAAAATGAGGATTTCATAAGCGGGGTGAACGAATAGGAAAATTTGGCAGAGGGGAACAAAGAAGCAGAATTCAGAAAGGAACTCTGTGGTAAAATTCGAAGGTAATTGGGTGAAATCTGAGGAAGTTATGGCAAACCCTGAAAATAGACAAATGTGGGATTTCGGGCTTTGAGAAGAGGAATTGGGGATAAGGTACTCAGAAATGAAATATGCAGAATGGGATGACAGGAGTTCCCCGAAAATTTCAAGGGAAACAGAGTGAAAATAAGGGAGATATGGGGAAAAACTGAATTTTATACTCGGATTTTTTTTGTTTTATTTTGTTTTTTTTTTTAATTTTCGGTTGACTGGGTAGGAAAACAAAAACAGAAACTACTTTAGTAAAGAAAAATATGAACTTGGGAAGAAATCAGAAGGGTAATTGGGGTTTGACTAGGTTTTGGACACTGTTGAATAGACAGGGAAGCAAAAATGAAGATTTCAGAAGCGGGGTGAAAGAATGGGAACATTTGGCATAGGGAAAAAAAAAAAAGCAGAATTCAGAAATGAACTCTATGGTAAAATTTGAAGGTGATTGGGTGAAATTTGAGGAAGTTATGGTAAACCATAAAAATAGACAAATGTGGGATTTCGGGCTTTGGGATGGGGAATTGGGGATAGGGTCCTCAGGAATGAAATATGTAGAATGGAATGACAGGAGTTCCCCGAAAATTTCAAGGGAAACAGAGTGAAAATAAGGGAGATATGGGGAAAAAACTGAATTTTATGTGGTCCTTAATTTTCCCAAGTCCCTCTAGGACCTTCCGAGTGTCTCCCACTTGGACCTCTAGAATTCAAATAAGTAAAGGAGACAATTCTACATTCTTTCTAATGCAGGAGCATCCCTAGTGTAGAGAGTTTTCTTGCACAGCCAGTTACTTTGAATAGTTTACTGGAGAAACTGCTACAATAAAAACATGACGCTACAAGTAGGTCTGCATGGATGCTACAGAATGTTTCCTTCATATCAACATATCTCTCATTCTCAACAACCCTATGAAGAGAATGTTAGCTCTCCACGAAACTCTTCTAGGTTGCAGCTCGAAGATGCTTGGTAACTTGATGATTTTTTCAATTGGATCAAGTCGGATAACTAACAAAAGGTTTTACTAAATCAAAGCATGCATAGATATATCAATGGACAAGGATTTTAACCAACTCTGTTCATGGGTTTTGGATAAAATATATGGATGGACAGATCTTATATCATCATCAGAAACATACATAAGCAATATATATGAATGGCCAATGTTATAAGCAAATGATACTTGCACAACTCAGCCAATCAATGTAATGAAAAGATGACAATTCTCAGACACTAGATCAACTTAAAGAAATGAAACACTCATTCAAATACAAGTATAGAATGGACAATAAGTGAAACTGAAAATCATAGGAAAAAGAAGCTTAGATTATGATATATAATGAGAAGTCTGAAAAAGTACAATATGTGTGCCAGTCTCCAAAATCGAACCCTTACTTCTTCTAAAGTCTTAGGCTTTATAACCTTTACAAAACAGTTCCAGATCCTAAGAAACTGGATCTAATATACTAAAAATAAAAAGTTAAAACAGTTTGAATAAAACTAGGAAAATATCGTATTTTATAGGTCAAACTATTATCCTATCAATCTTCATGATCTTCGACAACTACAGCAAGTCTTCATAGGATGATGGATGAGGTTCAAAATGCCACATGAAGGGCTGACATATCATCTTTTACCAAAAATAGGCAAGAAGCCTCATCGTTTCTACCTTGCTGGCACCCTTTAAAACTGGAGAAGAAACCCAAAAATGATGTCTTTAATTATTATCTATCATTATAAACCATCCTTGAGGCATTTGGATCAGAAAATATGGGATTTGTGCAAAAATGGTAGCTTTCTGCCATGTTTTGTGCTTTCGGTGGCTAGGAGAGCCAAAATCCGAGCATGTAAGCCACCGAAAGCTCTGCTTTCGCTGGCTAATGAACAGTTGAAATGTTCGCCTAAGTCACCAACAACTTTGTTTTCAGATTTTGACAAAATCTGTAGGATGCTTTCAATTAATACAAGATAACCAAAAGTGCATTCTAAGGGTGTCACTGTGTGGTGTGTACATTACTCTGTTTTAGTAGAAATGACAAAATCGATATGCGACTGTTGGGAAACTTTCCCTATCTGTGAAACGACCTATGTATATTAGAATATGAGAACACCCATGTTTGAAGTAGCTAATCTTGAGTGTAATAAACACTAGGAACAACAATAGCAGGAGAAAATATGAGCTGTATGTAATTCGATTATTGCTTGACTCATGACCTGGATCGTGACTTCAAACTAATTAGCTTGGTGCAATAGATTCAAACCCTTTATCATTAGCTTGGTGTATGGCTTAATTCATGGCTCGATTTACAGCTAAAATCATGGCTTGATTCGTGGCTTTCCCTTTGCTATCTAGAAATCGGATTTGATTCTTGCAAGCCCCGACAAATTGTCACCACAAACTTGCAAATGTCGATTCATTCAAACTTCAACGATCTGGAAACCAAGGCTACAGTGCCATCGATCTTCATGTCTTTGAAAAACGACACGACCCTCCTTGATTTGCGCAGAAGATCATCTGTAGATTAGACAACAAGATCTACTATATTCTCTGTGTCATCATTCCCTCAAGGAATAAATCTGACCCTGCAGTTGTCATAAAACAATATTTACACCAATTGTGAGGAAATCAAGCATACATAGGCGATGAATCAACCTCCACCTTATCATAAAACTTGTACTCCTACGCTATCACAAATGGAAATGTCGACCCAATGTTTTCCCTGTGACACTTATAAATGCAATTGGTAGTATTGCTTTGACACCTGCGCATTGTACCAGCAGCGCTTTGAACTCTTCTGCATGTAAAATAGGGCACATGGTATCTCTGCATTCTGTGCTTTATTTTTTATTATTTCCTTAATGAAATAATCCCTCATGCATGGAGATTCAAAGGCTTAAGACTTTTATCTGCGCCAAGGTTTACCTTGCTAGTTCGATGAGGTGAATAGAAAAGGAGTTGGGTGCTCAAAGCTGGGCTTTGTAACTTGATGTGTCTTGACTTGTGGATTGGACCTATGGGCTACCCAAAATTTTGGAAAATCCAAAACCCGATAGACATATAGAATTAGGCATATGATTGGAACACTTGTGCACCCACCACTTCATAACAAAAGTACATATTGTTATTTGAGAATATAAAATCCAATAAAACTAAGTTGCTAGGAAATACTAACCAGATTTTGGAATGCAGGTTAGAATATACTATGGACAAAACGATCAATGGGAGCTTGATGAAGGATTAATTTTTAAGAAAAGGCTTATGACTTAAGGAAAAAAGAGCAAATAGTTTAGATAATTTTAGCACGAATGAATAAAGTTCCTTGAAATTTACAAAACTATATGAAGAGATAACATCTAGCTCCAACTGGGATGGAGACCTCCCTGCGAGGCTCCCAGAACCTAGTAGTTCCAGTCGCCTTTACCATTGGGCTATGGAGTCATCTGGCCTGTACAACTTGATTCTTTGCAAACCTGTAGTGTGCCTGTAGCCTGCTCTGCTTATTCGACAACCAATAACTGAAAAAGTCTACTTGCTCATAGAGCGAGCTTATTTTCTTATCTACTCCTATTCTAACCAATGCACTGCTTCTTAATCACGTAAACTCATGCTTCCAATGAAGCCATATCAGAAACTGATTTACTGAACCTATTCTTGATCTTGACCCGAAAAATAATAAAATGCATAGCCAACAGAAAAGTGGTTCGAAAAGATGACAAAGCCTTTCATCTGACAAAAATACTTTAACATATATGATGCTCATAGATTCCAAATAGTTTGCAATAGGGTCATTAAAACCATAAAGGAATACCTCTCTATGCTGTTGTTCCAACTGAAAGAAACACTGCTGCTCTTTTCGTTCACAGATCTCAATGTTGAATACAGACTGCTTGATTTCTGTCTGAGAAGAATACATGATGAATTGTTGATCTGGATCCTTCTTCTCACCATCTTCCTCTTTATGTCTACTGTAAATCCCCTTTGTCTGCACTGAAAGCTGTGGGCTTTCCTTAGAATCTGCTGCAGATCTGGAACTGTCACCCGCTGATGTGTCAATCTGATAATCATCTTTATGGTTTTCAAAGGGGACAAACTGATCTTTTTGACACCATAAGTTAGCAGAGGCATTTGATACAATGTCAAAAGCATCTATACTATGGTTATCATTCTGAGGATCATTTAAGGGTTACTGCATATTGTGAGGGAGAGATCATTCTCTATTTACATCCTCAACCTTATAATGTAATTTATTTCATTGCAGCAATTATCAAATGCAAACTCATCTGAAAAATACCTTTTCTAGTGCTCAGTGAATGCTTTGTGAAAATCCTTCAATGATGAAATGCTGGAAGGAGGTAAATAAAAATACCACTGACTTGCATCACCATACAATGAATGCATGAACATCTTCATGCTACAAATCTAATAGATCCATGCATTCATGAAACTTGAGGAGGTGTTTTGCAGGATTGTCTTCTTTCTCCTCTCTGAATATAGGCATAAAATCTCCCCATTCTGATATATTAGATACTGGATGTGGGAAACCAAGAACTGAAGAGAAGTCAAGAAGTGCAAACCTCCGAGCCAAAAGAAAATCAAATGCTTTTGACATCTGAATATGGTGGAGTCGCCACTGAATCCGTCCTTCATGGAGTCACCAGATAGATGATTACAACCAAGAAAATGTCCAGGCTTTGTCTATCATCAAAGTTGGATCTATGTCGTGTCCCAAGGAAGCTGAGCTTCAATCTCCTCTCCCCGGAAACGGCGCCAAAATGTTAGCTCTCCAGGAAACTCTTCTAGGTTGCAGCTCGAAGATGCCTGGTAACTTAATGATTTTGTCAATTGGATCAAGTCGGATGACTAACACAAGGTTTTACTAAATCAAAGCATGCATAGATATATCAATGGACAAGGCTTTTAACCAACTCTGTTCAGGGGTTTTGGATAAAATATATGGATGGACAGATCTTATATCATCAACAGAAACATACATAAGCAATATATATGAATGGCCAATGTTATAAGCAAATGATACTTGCACAACTCAGTCAATCAGTGTAATGAAAAGATGACAATTCTCAGACACTAGATCAACTTAAAGAAATGAAACACTCAGTCAAATACAAGTATATAATGGACAATAAGTGAAACTGAACATCATAGGAAAAAGAAGCTTAGATTATGATATATAATGAGAAGTCTGAAAAAGTACAATATGTGTGCCAATCTCCAAAATCGAACCCTTACTTCTTATGAAGGTTTAGACTTTATAGCCTTTACAAAACAGTTCTAGATCCTAAGAAACTGGATCTAATATACTAAAAATAGAAAGTTAAAATAGTTTGAATAAAACTAGGAAAAGATCATATTTTATACGTCAAACTATTATCCTATCAATCTTCATGATCTTCGATAACTGCAGCAAGTCTTCATAGGATGATGGATGAGGTTGAAAATGCCACCTGAAGAACTGACAGATAATATTTTATGAAAAAAAGGCAAGAAGCCTCATTGCTTCTACCTTGGTGACACCCTTTAAAACTAGAGCAGAAACCCAAAAATGATGTCTTTAATTATTATCTATCATTATAAACCATCCTTGAGGCATATGGATCAGAAAATATCGGATCTGTGCAAAAATGGTAGCTTTCTGCCATGTTTTGTGCTTTCGGTGGCTAGGAGAGCCAAAATCTGAGCCTGTAAGCCACCAAAAGCTCCGCTTTTGGTGGCTAATGAATAGTTGAAATGTTCGCCTAAGTCACCAAAAGCTTTGTCTTCATATTTTGACAAAATCTGTAGGATGCTTTCAACTGATACAAGATAACCAAAAGTGCCTTCTAAGGGTGTCACTGTGTCGTGTGTACATTACTCTGTTTCAGTAGAAATGACAAACTCGATATGCGACTGTTGGGAAACTTTCCCTATCTGTCCAGAAACCTCTGTATATGAGAATACCCGTGTTTGAAGTAGCTAATCTTGAGTGTAATAAACATCAGGAACAACAATAGAAGGAGAAAATATGAGTTGTATGTTATTCGATTATTGGTTGACTCATGACCTGGCTCGTGACTTCAAACTAATTAGCTTGGCGCAATAGATTCAAACCTTATATCATTAGCTTGGTGTATGGATTAATTCATGGCTCGATTTACAGCTAAAATCATGGCTTGATTCGCGGCTTTCCCTTTGCTATCTAGAAATCAGATTTGATTCTTGCAAGCCCCAACAAATTGTCACCGCAAACCTGCAAATGTCGATTCATTCAAACTTCAACGATCTGGAAACCAAGGCTATGGTGCCATTGATCTTCATGTCTTTGAAAAATGACATGACCCTCCTCGATTTGCGCAGAATATCATCTGTAGATTAGACAACAAGATCTGCTATATTATCTGTGTCATCGTTCCCTCAAGGAAGAAATTCGACCCTGTAGTTGTCATAAAACAATATTTACACCAATTGTGAGGAAATCAAGCATATAGAGGCGATGAATACACCTCCACCTTATCATCAAACTTGTACTCCTGCGCTGTCACAAATGGGAATGTCAACCCAATGTTTTCCCTGTGACACTTATAAATGCAATTGGCAGTATTGATTTGACACCTGCGCATTGTACCAACAACGCTTTGAACTCTTCTGCATGTAAAATAGGGCACATGGTATCTCTGCATTCTGTGCTTTATTTTTTATTATTTCCTTAATGAAATAATCCCTCATGCGTGGAGATTCAAAGGCTTAAGACTTTTATCTGCGCCTAGGTTTATATTGCTAGTTCGATGAGGTGAATAGAAAAGGAGCTGGGTGCTCAAAGCTGGGCTTTGTAACCTGATGCATCTTGACTTGTGGATTGGGCCTGTGGGTGACCCAAAATTTTGGAAAATCCAAAACCAGATAGACATATAGAATTAGGCATATGATTAGAACACTTGTGCACCCACCACTTCATAACAAAAGTACATATTGTTATTTGAGAATATAAAAGCCAATAAAACTAAGTTGCTAGGCAATACTAACCAGATTTTGGAATGCAGGTCAGAAGATACTATGAACAAAAAACGATCAACGGGAGGTTGATGAAGGATTTATTTTTAAGAAAAGGCTTATGACTTAAGGCAACAAGAGCAAATAGTTTAGACAATTTTTAGCATGAATGAATAAAGTGCCTTGAAATTTACAAAACTATTTGAAGAGATAACAGAGAACGGGACTATATTAATTTCTACCTAGTTTTAATGTACACATCCAAATATTCGAGGAAGAGATATTGTAATCCATACATTAATATGCAACAAATAATTAAAGTAAATAATGTGATCTCTAATGTACAATCTAAATAATAAATACCCTAAGACAAATGAGAATGCGAAGCAATTCTTTTCCCTAAATTTGGAACCGAATGGTTGGTAGTTGAACTGTTTGGTGTTCCTCCAACAGTTCTATATATGTGAGTTCTTTGATGTGGTGAGGGGAGAGGGATGGGAGCTTGAGTATGGTTCACAACTGTTCCCTATAGAGGCTAAGGGAAGTATTGCATAAAAGAGAGTGTCTCCGTTAATTTGTTATCTTGGAGCAGTCCATCCATAATAAATAAAGATTACAAATTTCTAAGTTTATTTTTGCTAATTAGTTGTATTGTGTAATTACTATTCTGGATGTGTCTTTTCTCAAGTAACTAAATTCTCCCCTTCTATGCATATTCTATTGTGTTTTTGTTTGTACTTATACTCTCTGTGCATCAAGATGTATCATATCCATTTGATAATGTGGTGGAGAGGATCAAAGCGATTGTGAATGTGGATTAGGTAATTTGTGAATGTTGTTGAGGTGTGGAGCTTAGATGAAGAGATCCTAGACTAGATCCATAGTGATGGCACAAAGAGGATGAGGTAGTGGAAGACCAAAAAGGCCAAATAATGCACAGGAGGTGAATGAGCTTGCAGTGATGATAAGGACAATGATGGCAATAATGGATTCCATCGACGTAGTCCAAAGGAGAGATATTGCACATGTGGTGCAAGACAACAATGATAATGAATTATAATCAAAGACTACAAGAGATGTAATCAAAGAGATTATGACAATGGAAGATAAAATGAATAGATCCATGAACAGTATTGGAGGTAATCCTAGACTAGATACTCATGCCTATTCTAGAAGTTCAAATCTTGATGGATTTATAGATTGGATAGGGGAAACAAAAAAATTCTTTGAGTTTGAGGAGGTAATAGATCCCATGAGGGTTAGGTTTGCTAACACAAAATTGAAAAGTCGTGTTTTTTTGTGGTGGGATAAGATATAGCTAAAAAAGAATGTAATGGTAGAGGGAAGATCAAAACCTTGGATAGGATGGTGTTAGAATTGAAATGTAATTTTTTACGTGTGGATTATTCTTTGATTCTATTGAGAAGGTTGCAAAATTTGAAGCAGCTAAAAATGCAAGTAAAGGAGTAAAGGAGTACATGGAGGAATTTTACAAGCTTTCTATAAAGCCGGGTTAGAATGAGGAGAGTCTGAAATCCATTTTTAGGTATGTGAATGGTTTAAGTTTTGCCTTTCAAGATGAGTTCTTGCTCAATGGTATATGCTTATCGAGCATCCTAGAGGATTGAGGAGAAATTGTTGAGGAAATAACACACTGTGAAGAGAGCTCTAGGATATAAAAGAGGGCACTAGAAAGAAAAGCAAGATGAAGAAGATGAAAGTAGTTCTAGTGTTGTGGACCAACTTGCTTGAAGAGGATGTAATGTTGATAGATGATGTGGTCAATCATCAAGAGGAAGAGGAAGAGGAGGCAAATTGTTGACATAGTTTTGTCGATAGGGGTTCACTTCACACTATCGTCAACAAACACCAACCCAACACCCTTAAGCACCGGCCTAGAAAGGTTTTACCCTTTCTGGCAACACACACAAAGTGAGTGAAGTCTCACCCGAGATGGTTAAGGGGGCTGCAGGAGCCAAGTTTCCACAGTGGGGAAAGGACATGCATCTTCTCTAACTCTATCGCATCAGGAACCAAAGATTTTCTTTCACATCATACTTCGTAACTCAAATAGATATTCATCATTCGCACATTAACCATGTATTCACCATTCACATGTTCAATATAGAATTAGCATTCGCATAATAGGGAAATACCAGAGATCATATCAATGAAACCTTACAGAAAACAACATAAAGCATTCATCACTTGACATAAATAGAGACCAAAAGACAGATCCGAACATATTCATGTATTAACTCATCAAAACTTGTGGTATAACTTTCGCAGAAATAGTTCAGAACATTCTATCGCAGATCCATACAAAACTACCAAAAACAGAGCAAAACATTACAGATTTCATCCACACAATTGCTAATTGATCAAAGGTCCAATCATGCTAATGATAATTGATTCCCTTAGGCTTACATTCATATTCTTATTTATATCCAACTATGGCGGTTACAAAATGGTCCAAATGACCCTTTCCTAACAACCTAACTAGTCTTGCGCTTCCTCATTCTTCACAAATGACCATTCCTTCCGCGGATGGTCCTTTTTCGCAGCTGTTGGCTTCTACATTTCATGCGGACTAATCCCATGCCAACAGGCCCCCAATAAAAACTTGTGGCTCACCCTTGAGCCACCTCAGCTGGACACCTCTGGTACTGTTCTCATCGTTCACTGTGCTAAACTTCTAAGGTTATTCTTTCCGTCTGGATCTTGCTGTCATGTACTTCTCGAACTCATCCTCCAGTCTCTTGGTTGCTTTCATGTACTTCTCGAACTCATCCTCCATTATCTTGGTCATTGTCATGTACTTCTTGAAATCATCCTCCATTCTCTTGAAACCGTCATCATCGATTCCTTCGCAGCAGTCTGTTACTTTTGACCCCGGCCTCCGATTGGACATAAATTTCTTGACAGCACCAACTTGTGGAACATGCATAGCGGTCTGGCACATCTGTTTCACACATTTGATCATCTGTCGCTGGTGCTGGTATGCCTTTGCTCTTGGTACTTCCGCGGTGGGAGGGACCGCTGCTCTTCGAACACTCGAAACTTGCTTAACCATCTTGGTTAAGACCTTATCATTGTTTTTCTTTATACCAAGTGCCTCTGCATCAATTGGTTGCTCGTGAACACTTGTTGTTCTTTCCCTTAGCGCCCCTTGGGTGCTTCTGCTAGAAACGAAATGCACCATTGCAACTATCTCACTTCCCTTTTCCACAGCTTCCTTGGACTTTCTCACCCAACTTACTAACTCTCTGCATCTAACTTACTGACTCGCATCATTCGGCTTACAAATTCTCTCTGACTGATACTTACTGACTCTCTTCACCCACTTCCATTCTTCAATCCCTACACCTACTTTTATGCTTGCTCCTCGTGTCCTTGACGCCTGATTATTTAATCGTGTGCGAAATATTTCCCATAGCCATCCGACTGTCTTCAAGTGTGTCATCATCTGCCTCCGCCGTATTCCAATGATGCTTATCCGCAGTAATCATGCTCGGATTTTACTCCCGTGTGCTAAACGTGCGAAGCATCGACAAGCAACTGGGATGGCCATGCTTTCCATCTTTTCGTCATAATTGCTTTTTTTCCTGTTTCTCAACTGCTATGCACCTGATCATGGCGATAGGGTTTCAACAGATTGCCATTTACTATCTTTGGAAACAATATCCCATCTAAAATTTGTAGCTACACCGCACCGTCGTCAATGAAAAAATTGATTATGTAGGGATTAACCAATTCATCTTTAACTTACTTGGGTGCTTGGAAAAATTACTGTCATATAACTTAACCATATCTCTACGCTGAAATTGCTTAGGTTTAACGTGGCGATCATGCCAAGCCTTATGTCGATCCTTTTCTACCTTCTAATGAAATCCTACCATGAACCGATCCTCATCGAGTTGTACCAATTGTGCCAAACATTATTCCAGTGCTGCATCGTCGCTCATTCCTGTGGCTACTGTGATTTGCAGACTGGGGACGATATACTCCATCGACATTACGGCTTCCTGCTTATAAACAAGCTTGAATGGGGTCTAGTCGGTCAATCATTTGCAAGTTGTGCGATACGCCCAGAGTATCGCAAGGATCTTCAAATCCCAATCATCACGATTTGTGTTGCATACCTTCGTGAGTGCATGCTGCAAGATTTTGTTGAATGCCTCAATTGTCCCGTTAGCTTGTGGATGATATGGGGTGCTTTTCCTGTGTTGAATTTGAAACTCCTTTGTCATTGCTGCAATCGTCTGATTAACAAAATGAGTCCCCTCATCACTCATTAGTGTCTTTGGCAACCCAAACCTAGTGACCACGTTGTCAAAGAGGAATCTTGCTGCAGTCACAGCTAAGGAATCCTTTACCGGTGCAGCTTCTGCCCATCGCATCAAGTAATCTATCGTAGTGATTATGTAGTGCGACCATGTTCTCTTTCCTAGTGGGTTGATGGGGCCGACAAAGTCAACTGGCCACTTTTTGAAAGCATGCAACACCAATTGAAGTACTAATGGAATTTCATCCCTTCGTGATGGCTTTCCTGTCCGTTGACATATGTCGCAGCTTTTGTCCTAGTCTGCAGCATCTCCATGCATCGTTGGCCACCATAATCCTGCTTGGAGGATCTTCCTAGCAGTGGCACGTCCTCCATAGTGTCCTCCTGCTATCCCGTCATGAGCTTCCGCTAAAATCCTTTCATGTTCATGCAGAAGAACATATCGTCAAAGTATCTCATTCGGTCCCATCTTATATAGTTGCCCGCGATCAGTTGAAAATATGCAACTTTGACAACTAGTTGCTTCTTCTGGTTAGTAGTGAATCCATCCGGCGCCTTCCTTGTTTCCAAAAATTGAATAAGTTGCTCGTAAATATCATCGACCATTCCAACCCTGAACAACTTAGCATCGAGCAATCCTTCGTCAATGATCCTTGGCTCTTCGCTGGACTCTATACTTGACAGATGGTCTGGTCCTACATTTAGGCGCCTCGGCTTTACAATTATCTCAAAATCAAATTCTTTGAAGAGTAACAACCATCGACAGATTCCCCCCTCCAAACACAGGCTTGTTCACTAGGTATTTAAGTGCTGAGTGATCAATGAACATTTTAAAATGCCCCCTAAGAGATAGTGCCGAAAATTTTGTAAGGCATAGACCATCACCAACCCTTCCCTTTCTGTGGTCATGTATTTCTTCTTCGCAGTAGACAACTTTATACTTGCGAATGCTATCGGGTGGTCTATTGCGCCTTCTCCTGGTTGGGCCAAGATGAATCCTAGTGCGATTGATAATGCATTGACGTGAACATGGAACTCCTTCATCCAGTATGAAAATGCTAGTATGGGTGATGCAATCATCTTTGCTTTCAATATATCCATACTCTTATGGCACTCTTCATTCCATTCAAACTTGGTGTCTTTCTTCGAAAACTTCTCCATCGACACTGTGATTGCTGCATACCCTCTGATAGACTTCCTGTAGTATCCCGTGTGTCCCAACGTTTCTCTTAATTGATTGACTGTTGTCAGGGGTGGTAGGTCGACAATAATTGCAATCTTTGTTGGATCGACCATCATTCCTTCCTTGCAAACTATGTGCCCCAGCAAAATCCCAAACGGAGCGCAAAAAAAGCACTTCTTTAGGTTCAGAAAAATCTGGTGTTGTTGACATCTTTCCAGCATCAACCTTAGATTTGTGATGTGATCCTTAACCAACCTGTACACTGTCCAATCATCCATGTATACTGCAAGAAATTTATGGGTGTAATATTTGAACGCTACAACTACTAATATTGCAAAAATTACTGGTGTATTCTTCAGTCCAAATGCCATCACCGTATATTAGGCAACCCCACTCAGTGACAAAAGTTGTTTTGTGTAGATCCTCTTTTTCAATATTTATTTGGTGGTAGCCGAAGAATCCATCTGTGAAGGAGTATATTTCCTGACCGCCCACTCCTTCTAATACTTCACTCAGCTATTGGGCTGGGATACTTGGCTTAGATACTCTACTGTGGCTGCTTCACTATGAGATTGGACTACGAGACTAGTCTAAGAGTCTTGGATATTGGGCTGGGTTGTAGACAGTAAGTGCCTAGAAGCTTGGGAAAAAGGTAAGTAAACACTCATCAATGAATAAACTATCCCTCTATTCCACCCACTCCATCCATCTAGCCATGTCTCTCTCATCAGTTCTGGCTGTTTATAATCCATCCGGCAGTTCTTCCACGATATAGGCTAAAGGGAAAACACCCAACCATCCCCCATGGTGTCGGGAATGGATCATGTAGGCATGCGTCAGTTAGCTTTCTTAAATTGACACAGATCCTGACTTTGCCGGTTTCTTATCTTGGACCACCATCGGGTTGATCCACTCTGATTCCTCTACTGATTCTATAATTACTGCTTCTAACATTCTCTGGATATCATCCTTCACCCGCTCCTTATACCTTGGATTCAACCTATAAGGCCGCTGCTTTACTGGCATTGCATCAAGTTTCAGTGGGATTTTCATCTCTCCTAGGTTCCCTGAAATTCCTTTCATCTCTGAGAATTTCGTCGGAAATAAGTCTAGAAACTCATGCAATAGGTCCGTCATCTTCGCAATGGTTGAGTCATCCCAGTAGTCTCCGATGCTCACGAACTTGGGATTTTCTTCCGACCCAATGTTCACTTTCTTGATCCGCAATGGCTGCTGAAACTTGTCGGAAGGCATATCTGGTGCCTCGACACTACGACTTCCTTCTGACTCTAGGATATACGTGGCTCTCGAATCATCCTCATCATCTGGTTCTCCTATGATGTTGTAACATTCCATCAATGTTTGAGGTGTCGCAGTCCATTGAAGTCCCATAGGATTCTCTGTCGGAACTGCGTCAAATACTTTCTCCCGGACGTCCTGTAATGCATTGTGGATGAAGGGGTTTTTGTCGGAGAAACTAAACGTTTGGCTAAAGCCAATTGTTAGTTGTTCCCATAAGTTTGTTTTGCGTCGCAGTTCTGTTGCGGTATACCAATTCTGTGGTACTTCATCCAATGTGTGAATAAATGCATGTACCCATTCATGTTTGGCCTATGGTCCCCATTGGCTTTCACATTCACTCAAATGCTCCTTTGGATCTCCTCTTCCGTCATACTTCCTTCTGTAGTGTCCATCAGTGTCGCCGAACCTAACCATCATTAGGTGTCGACATAGTGGCGAGGTAGTTATGGTGGAGTTGTGCGTCGCCCACCATCGCGCTAATGTTTCCTTCAGTGCTTCTTCTAAGGCCAATAGTCACTATGGTTCCGCCACTTTTTCTTCAAATTCAGCGAGAAATATGGCCAAGTTGGGAAATCCCTCGTACATTCGTAGCTCGCACTCTTCCATAGCTACCCTTTGTAGGGACTGAGTGATCCGTGCGCATCTCCTAAACGACACTTCATGCATCCAATTTTGCCAATTTTCAAGTGCTTCATCGGAATCTGATGACGCCGAACTACTACTGTGCCACCCTAGTTCTCCATCCATAGTAGGGTTGATGTAATATTCAGATATATTGTAGAGATTGTCCCATCCCTCAATGAATTCATCCCTCGTCAGCTCAACATATCTCTGCCCTTCTGCAGGGTCAAGAGGTGCGACTACCCTCATCTCTCGGTTCTCGAATGACATAGTTCTTTTCTTTAAGTTGATAATAGCCCGATTCTCCATCGCCCAGTCTATCCCTAGCAGCATTGGATAGGGGCTTGTGTTGTCAACAATATCGATCATTTCAAAATTGGCATATGTCCTAAAACCCTCGATCTCAACAGGAACCTGGCATAGTCGAACAATCGCGGTGACTTTACTTTGGTTTGCTAGCCATAGTTGTACTGGGGACCAAGCCAATTGTGGTTTCCCCATCATTTCGCATGTTTGTTTCATCAGGATGTTTACATCTAACCCCAAATCCAAGATAATGGAGTTGACGTCAAACGCTCCTATTTGCGCAGACATCCACATTTCTCGTCTTGTCTTTCTCTTATGTATGCGATTGATCGTCCGCTCCTGTCATGCACCCTCCTGTCGATGCAGCATGTTGGATATCTCTGCTAATGCATCCTGATCTTTTTCCAGCTCCAGATAACTCTTTAACAAGGCTCATAAGGTGTTCGCCTTTTTCTGCGAACTCGTTGTGTCGAATGTCAGTGGCATGTCATAAGTAACTTCTCTCTGGTGAAGAGGTGGCTGCCTCAACTTCCTTATTGCTTCCTGTGCTTTCAAGAAAATATCCCTTTCTACTTCTGCATCAAATGTGACTTGTTTCCTTGCTATCGGTCAGATGCTAGCCTTTGATCTATCAACCCTTGTCACAACTCCTCCTCGGATCATTATTCCGACAGTCACATTTTGACTTCTAACCTCTGCTAATATCTTCTGTGCCGCTGGTGGCGGATTTTGATTTTGATTCCGATTTTGTGGAGGTGGGGGCAGGTTCTTAGTTTGCCATTTTGAGATTAGATGAGGACAGTCTTCGACCCCATGGTCCACTGCACTGCAGTAAGTGCATTGTGGGGTTGGATTTAGGAAATCCCTCTGATAAAGCCCATGCTGACCACAATTGTAACATATGATGGGTCCTTGACCTTGTCCAACAGCTCCTCCTCGACCAACACTGACGCTTCGACCTCTGCGGAACACCCCTCTGAATCCTCCTCACAGTGACCCTTATGGAGGGTATTGCAGTTGACCATACTGCGGCTGCGGATATTGCGATTGACCGTATTGCTATTGTTGAAATTGCGGTTGAGGATATTGCGGTTGTCCAAACTACGACTGACCATACTGCAGTTGCTCATATAGCGGTTGCGGATTATATTGAGGCTGCTGTTGATTATATTGTTGTTGCTGCTGTACTGGTGGTTTCTCCTCCCCTTTCATGAAGAAAGTATTTGGATTCCTTTCTTGGAGTAGGTCATAAGCTCTGCAGTATTTCTCATCGTGGCCAACCGATCGACAGAGGCTTGCAATACAAGTTCACTGGTTTCCACACCATCTTCTGCAGGTACACACATTCTTTCGGTCGATGTCCTCTCGTGTGATAGACGTGACACCAAGGAAACCTGCCCTGACTGAGGGGATTCGATGCACCTAATTGCAAATATTCTCGAAACTCTGGGCACTGGTCCTTGTGGTGTCCCTTCGTCCTGCATCTAGTGCACCAGACGTCTTTGCGAGCCTCCTTTCTCTTCTTTATATCCTGTAACTGGATCGTCAAGTTCACCAATTGTGCTTGTATCTGATCCATGCCTAGGCCTGTTTCGCCGATTGGTGAAGCCTCTAGCTTCATTGTGATCTTCATCACTTTCGCCTGAGTCACTACCTTCTGTTGCATTAGTGGCCCACAAATGTGTGGCAACGACCCAGCGATAAACCACTCTTTATGCTGCATATCGCTCATCCCGAAACTCACTTTTTCCATTAGTGTTTTGTATCGCTGGTCGAATTCCCATACTGATTCGTTTGGAAATTGCTTGATTTCCTTGAGCTCGGTAATGTATTGCGACTCGAATTTTGGTTTTCTAAACTCATCGATCATCCCCATCTTGATCCGTGCCAATTTTTTAGCCGGAGTTCCCGTTGGTACCTTAGTAAACTTCATATACCAATCAAGTGCACGGCCCCTGAGGGTCGTCGCCAACTATCCCTTCTTGATACCGTCATCCTGGACCTACTTCATAGTCTAGACTACTTCGCACAAAAACCAATATTGTTCGGGATCCTCAGTCTCGTTACCCTGGAAGGTTGGCATCTTTGTATCGTCACCCGCCATTCTTGTACTTCTACTATTATTATTTACTGATCTGCTACTCTTACTGATGTTTTGGCACGTAGGACAGCTCTGCAAATAACTTGTATTTCCTTTTATCAAGTTTTGAGTAGTGCGTGGAGTTGAAGATACGTTGTAGCTTAGGGTCTGTCTTTCTTTGGCTTCTAGGGTATTCTGTTCACTTTCTTCTTCGTCGTAATAAGGTGGCTTCATCCCTTGTGGTCCTGTTTCACAGTCTTCCATTCCGGTCCCCTCATGAGACTCTCTCTTAGTCCTCCTCTTCTTCTCTGGTCGCCAAAATATCACCCCACTCCTCAAGGTACCACACTCTTCTTCAGCTTCCCTTAAAAAATTTCGTCACTCATGTACATCTACCCCGCATCTTTCTATTGGACCCACATTTACACGGTACCCAAAACTTCCACACATTGATCTTTCTACTCATCGGAGTTCATCCTCAGTATGCCCTTTTCCAGATGAGCATCTTAATCCACAGCTTCAGCGATAGCAAGAATTTTCCTCTGGGTCCTTTGAAAAATTTCCTTTCTGCGTTGCTGTATGATTTGATCATGTCCATGGAAAAATCAGTGATGTATCCTTCTAGGGTGTTGTCTACCCATAAGTCAACAGCCCGTGATACCTTATTTTCGACCTGTTTTAGTTGTTGGATCAGTTCTAGGGTCCAATGATTAGGCTCACTCTTTTGGAAATGGTTCTTCTGAAACATCGGCCGCGTCAACTACTCGTGCAGTAATACTAGGAATTCGTATAAAAATATCTCATGGATATCAGAATAAATATGCTTTTCCAACCAACTGATTGTCGTCTTCCGGGGATTCCGATTTTCTCCTTCCGCAAATTCTTCTGCCTTCTTGTCGAACCAATACTGGATCTTTGGTTTCGTCGGGTGCCACAACATGTCCTCTTCCTTCAACTTCAGGGTCCCGGAAATGAAACCATTTGTTGACACATTTTTGTCGACATCTGTTCACTTCACACTGTCGTCAACAAACACCAACCCAACACCCTTAAGCACCGGCCTAGAAAGGTTTTACCCTTTCCGGAAACACCCACAAAGCGAGTGAAGTCTCACCCGAGATGGTTAAGGGGGCTGCAAGAACCAAGTTTCCGCAGTGGGGAAAGGACATGCATATGCTCTAACTCTATCGCATCAGGAACTAGAGATTTGCTATTAACCATGTATTCACTATTCGCATATTCAATACACAATTAACATTCACATAACAGGGAAATACCAGAGATCATATCAATGAAATCTTACAGAAAACAACATAACGCATTCATCACTTGACATAAACATAGACGAAAAGACAGATCTGAACATCTTCATGCATTAACTCATAAAAATCTGCGGTATAACCTTCATAGAAACAATTCAACACATTCTATCGCAAATCCATACAAAACTCCTGAAAACAGAGCAAAACATTACAGAATTTATCCACACAATTGCTAATTGATCAAAGATCCGATCATGCCAACGATAATCGATGCCCTTAAGCTTACATTCATATTCTTATTTATAGCCAACTATGGTGGTTGCAAAATAGTCCAAATGACCCTTTCCTAACAACCTAACTAGTCTTGCGCTTCCTCGTTCTCCACGAATGACCCTTCTTTCCACAGATGGTCCTTCTTTGCAGCTGTCGGCTTCCGCATTTCATGCGGACTAATCCTGTGCCAACACAAATTTGAAGGGATTTGCTTTAGATGTGGAATGCAAGGCCATATGGAATTTGAATGTCCAGAAATTGTGAAGGGAAGAAGAAGGAAAGAAGGGAAGACACATATGGTTGAAGCATAACCAAAAGTAGTAGCAAGTGAATTAGTTGCATTGCATCCAGATGAAGGAGAAAATATGACGATGAGGAAGATATTGTTGCAGTTCGAGAAAGAGGTTGAGAAAGAACCAAAACAAAGGAAGACCCTCTTAAGAACGAAATGCAAAATCGAAGGTAAGTGTTCGAATTTAATTATTGATGGTGCTAGTTCTGAAAATTTGGTGTCTATGGAAGTTCTTGACAAATTGAAATTGAAGTGTATACCTCACCCAGAGGCATATAGGGTGTCATGGTTAGACAAATGGCATAGTCCTTCTGAGAAAGTAGTGCTTAATTACTCTTAATATTGGGGGTTATCATGATAGCATTTTATTTGATGTTTTTACCATGGATGTTTGGCACATTTTGTGGGGGAGACAATGGCAATTTGATAGAAGAGTGATGCATGATGGAACAATGACCACCTATCAATTTTAAAAGGGTGGGAAGGAATTCCAGTTACATCCTCTTAAGTAAGTGGATAAGGCTAGAAAGGGGACAATCTTGGCATATGTGAAGGGGGTGGAGCAACAAGAATGTTAGTAAGAGTTGGTTGAAGAGAATAAAAAACATACCCTAAGTGCTACAACAATTCCAATTACATCCTCATGAGGACAAAGTGGATACGGCTAGAAAGGGGACAACCTTGGAATATGTGAAGAGGGTGGAGCAGCAAGAATTTGAGCAGCAGCTGGTTGAAGAGGATAAAGAGCAAAACCTAAGTGCTACAACAATAACACTTTTAGAGGAGGAGCTGATGGGAAATTGTCATTCCCGTAGAATTTTATGTGGAGAAAGCATGGAAAATGTGGCCATGAGAGATATTGTGAAAGGCATAGTGGGCAACATGGAGAATGGAGTGCTTGTATAGTTACTACATTGAGCTAAATACAATGAGGAAGTGGCACCTTGTGTAGCAGATTTGCTAAAGGGAGAAGAAATATGAAAGAGTGAGGTTGGTGCAGAATGGTGAAGATGTTGAAAGAAGTAAGTTGTGGATGTGGGAGTAGAGATGGGTAGAGGCGGATGTCCAATCTACACATGTTTTTGACCTACATTTTGAATAACATGCTCAAATTTCCAACCAAGGAGTCTTATGCAAGAGTATCCTTGGTGCATAGAGGTAGAGTAATTTAGTGCAAAAGCTACATAAAGAAAAACATGACGCTACAGGTTTGCATAATTGCTACAAAAGTTTGTCTTCAACTCAACATAGCTCTCATGCTTAGCAACCCTATGAAGAGAACAACACTGCATTCATTTCTCCCTGGTAATAATGTACACAACGTTGCATTCATTTCTACCTGGTTCTAATGTACATGTCCAAATATCTTCAAATTTCCCAGAACTACTACTCTTGACTCTCGAGCAATGGTAACACAAAATTTGCACACAAAGGAGAGCTAAAACTCAAGATAGCAGCTGCCAGCCACTACTGTGGAGGATTTCGGAACTTCTATTTCAGACAAAACTCATAAGTCAGAATAAGATATTGCAGATAAATATTGCTAAAGTCTCGCACAAAACTCATAAATAAGAGGAAGCCATTACAGATATATATTGCTACATAGCCTCATATGAATATCTCAAGAAATCAGAATTTCAGCAATTTTCAACTTCTTTCATTTCACATTTGGAAAATCAGAATTTCAGCTTATTTTCAAGGTCTTTCATTTCACATTTGGAATGTAAGGAAAATAAATAAATGAATGGACAACGTTTTTCTACCTACCAACATTTAAAGATTGAAGTTTTCTCTGCATAATCTTGTAAACTGTGTTTATATTGATGTAATTTGATTATATTTATAAGATGTAAGCGTGGGATAACTGGCACTCAAATAGCCCTGCTTTTCTCGTGATTTGTTCCCTAGATTTGGTTATAAAAACCGGCGGAATCGTAGTTCCACCCCATTTACTGCGGAACTATGGCATGGAACTGTGCCCCTAGGGGTTTTGGCCCATTTTAAGATGACTGAGATCATCGAAATTCCCAAAAAATAACGAAAAAGGGTGGAGCTGTGCCACGCCGAAAAAATTTTCGTGGTCGGCACGGGGCATTTTTGAGTGCTAGTTATCACATTGAGTTTTGAAAAAGTTTTTCCACTTACCCAAGGAAATTGTCATGAGCATTCAATTCCGGCCCTCCCCGAGGAAATTAACAAATATGAATTCCCTCCGTACCGAGGAGAAGAAAGCGAAAGCACATGAGCATTATTTGTTTTGAAAGTTACTGCGAGGCCCACTTTCCGACAACAGGCATCTTGCTTCTGAAAAGTTAAATCAGATGCCACCTTTCTCCGGATAAAGCACATGGCCTATTTGTCTTGCTTCAAAATAATATTCACGTTCACACGTTTGCCAGGAACCTTAAGTCCCCACAGAAGATATATAGTATTATAAATAATTTTATATAAAGAGTGAGTCCATAGGATATGAAAAAGCTTTCCAAACCATTTTATTTAGGTCATGATTTCAAAACCACTTGTTTTGAAAGTTATTCTAAGGCCCACTTTACCACACCACACATCTTTCCTGGAAAAGATAATCAGAAACCACCTTCCTCGATATAATAGTTGGTATATTTGCTTTAGAATAGTATTCACATGTAAATAGAAAGCTCTGTAAAGCATTTTATTTAAAAGATAAAATAAGTAACGATATTCCTTTAAAAAGAAAATTTAAAATAAGTAACAATATTCTTTTAAAAAGAAAATTTAAAATCACCTTCCCAGGTTTGTATCTAAATACGAATGTTTTTCTTTAAACATATAGATTCAAATAAATTTATATTTTTAAAAAGTTATTCCAAACAGAGTAGTCATTATTTATTTATTAAAGAGAGAAAAAGAAAAAAATTGATTGAAGTTTTCTTCAATTTTTTTCTCCCCATCCTGTCCAAAACTTTAAAAATAAAATATGTTAAAACAAAGTAAGAATTTATCCAAGAAAAATTTGTTTGAAAATATTTTGTTTCATTTTAAAATAATTTAGAAATTCAAAATTTCAAAAAATAAATACTATCATATATCATATAAGAAATGCAGCGTTAACTATAATTTATTAACTCCAATATATTGTTAAAAATATTAAATTTATCCATTAATTAATTAATTAATTTTTAAATTTATTTCAATCCACCCTCATCAAATATATATTTTTTCAGAAATCGACTACAGTCAGAGATACTCATCGTTCCACTTGAATTCTAGATGGTTTTCGACTCCGATGGCTCCAGTCTAAATGGTTTTGATCAACTCCGAGTTTGAGTGCACCCGTTCATAACGAAAGGTACTGCATTGAATCTCTCCTCTAAGCTGTGTGCAAACTAATTTCTGATATGGTATTGTAAGTTGTATATATGGTTTTCGTGTTACATATATTCAGGGTTTCTAATCCATTAACAGTCTTAGCAGTCAATGATTTGATCATATTATATGTTCAGCTTATTTATTGACATCCCTTGATACAGTTTAGCAGATTCAGTTGAAGTGAACGTTTTTTTAAAAGAGTTGGAATCAGGCAATCAGTTTGAGCTTAGTGGCACCAAGAACACAATCAAACTAACTACAGATTCCCAGTCCATTAGTGGCTCCAAGTCCTCTAATGGGCAACAGCAATAGCAATCCACGGCCTAAGCCTGGCCATCCCAGAAACCCCATCATGACCAACAGCAGGCCCTACAGCCCCTTCACCATTCCACATCCTAACCCTAGCATGACGAACAATCCGAATGATTGCCAATCCAATGCACAGCTTAACCCCGGCAATCTTCAATTGCAGTCACAGTTAGAGCCACAACCTAACCCTCAGTCTAGCAATTCTGATCTGTCTAACCCTCGCAATCCTCAGCCTAACCATGCAGCTCCCATGGCCAATAAACCCAACCAAACCTTCAACCCCAACATGACCTACAACCCCAATATCACCTACAGCCCCAACGCGGCAAATATTATGACCAATAGCAGTTCATTTGCAGTCCCCATGATCAACGAACCCAACCAGACCTTCAACCCCAACATGTCATACAACCCTAACATCGACTGCAACCCCAACGCGGCCAGTACAATGACCAATAGAAGTTCATATGCAGTCCCCACGACCAACGAACCCAACCAAACCTTTAACCCCAACATGGCCTACATTCCCAACATCAACTACAAGCCCAACGCTGCTAATACCATGACCAACTGCGGTCCAAATGCAGGCCCCATGATCAACAAACCCAACCAGAGCTTCAATCCCAACATGTCCTATAACCCCAACATCGCCTACAACGCTAACGCGGACAATAGCATGGCCATCTGAGGCAAGCACAGCAACTTATACTCTCTTTTATTTTCTTGATTGAGCGCAGTATATGCACAAAGAACTTATCTTTTTACTTTCTTCTGATGTCATGATTTTCCTTGCAATTGCATGCCCAGGAATGGGGAAGAATAAATTTAGTCGAAGATTGTGTTCATGTTCGACTGACTCTCTGATCATATGGCGAAGGACTCACGGTTAGTTTACAGCCAAATTGGCAATTCCTCTCTCTATAAATCAGATAGATAAATAAGGCGTCCACTGTCAGTTCATTTCTGTAATATAAGGCGTCCGCTACAACAATTCTCTAATTTCCTTTGAAAAATTCCTTCTCTTAAGTGCAGAGTATCTGCACAAAGATGTCATGATTTTTCTTTCTTTTCGGTTCAATTGCATTGATTTTAAAGAATATATGGAGTCGAAGGCTGTGTGTTCATATGGTAAACTAATATGGTTAGTTTAGATCCAAATCAACAGAAACAAAGCGTTCATTTACCGTTAACTTAGAGCTATCAGTGGTTGGTTTAAAGTCAAAAGTTGATATATGTGATTCTTGTGACTCTAGCCTCTGCAAGATTGATGTGCAGCAGAAACTAGATTGATTGCATTACGCATCCTATAAGGCTGATTATCTCTCAATAGATCTCGGCCCATGACCATGTTTAAAATAGTTGGTTGAGTAAACAAAGTATTTGTTTTGAGTGGATAGTAGTATCAACCATAGAATGATAAAAATAAAATAATTGATTTTTTTATATATATATATATATGTGGGAGTTTTTTTCTTTAAATTTTTAGTATAGAAATAATAAAAAAAGGGTTTGCATGGTATGGTAGATCCTTTTTTAAGATGAATCTATAGTAGTATTATATTTTTTAACTACGAAAATTGAAAATTGTTTAGATTAGGTTGTTCAAAGCTCATTATTATCCATATCTATAAAGTATGGTTACATGCATGTGAACTTGTACTTTATTTTCACACTTTTTCAATGAAATATTAAGGATTCCTATAGAATTATTGTAACAACCCCAAATACTAAAATTGGGGAAATTTAAAAAAAACTCACTATACTTAATAAGAATTAGTATTTGGATAACTTTTTAAACTATACGTTTATTTGCTAGATAATACAATACTAGTGTAGTTCTAGAACTCATAATTTATATGTTTATGCATCAATTCTTCTCTTTATTTCAGAAATCATAAAACATACAATTAAAAAATATATATGCATACATACAATTATAAGACATATATGCATAGCATTGTTCATTATAGTTGCTAATCTTTTATTATCTTCACCCAATTTGCAAAGTATTCTAAGGATACAGTCTAGTTATGATTTCTATGAATTAATATTTTTCTATTTAATTTTCACAATCAATCTCAATAGTAATTTCCTAGCTCTTCATCTATCATTGTTCAAAATAAGGAATATTTGTAAACATATTCAACCAAAGATAGTTACATTTATATTTCCTAAATCCTACATTGTTTAAACACATAATTCAGGTAATGGTGTAGGAATATTTATCTCAACAACTTTTTATTTTCACATATATCCTCATAGAATGATTATTTTTCCAAAGTACTTATATATACATATATACATTCATATATGCAAGTCCATAACCACTACTTACCAAGATATGATTACAATTATATTTATATGCATCTAATGATCATTTTCTAAAACATGCATATACAACAATTATAAGTATTTATAAATAATACAACATCTTCTTATGCGCATTCCTCTATATATAAGATATTTGATCATTCACATGTATTTAATATTCATGTAGATCGATTGGCATGTATCGAAATTGTTTATATATATATATATAACATTTAATGTGTTATTGGTTTCACAATTTGTTTAAATGCCAGAGGAGAAGACTTGGTCCAAACACTAATCGAGTATTCACCCGGACATATCACATACATACATTGATCAAGCTTTTCTAAGGGGTTAACTTCTACGCACCAACATGGTGGCAAATCGATTGATTTAAGACAAGTTATTGACTCATTGAAAAAGCTAACTTTGTCGATCTGTTAGCGGATCTCCCAAGCGAGGAGCACACACATAGCTCGCATGAGAGGGGCACGTCTAAATAACTATTCCTATACCGCATAGGGTCTACGTTTCCACGATCCGTACATACAGTTTATTTATTAACCAAAAGAGATATAGAACAAGGTACATACAAAGTCACAAAATGAGAGTGCCCGATGACTATAGTCATTAGAGTTCCATTTGTCAAATGTGATGATCTTGTGATCTTTATTAATCAATCGTTTAGGCAACAACCAACACAGGGATGTGGACAAATCGACATAGAAGTCGCTTGAATGGTTCGCAAAAATCGTAATACCCAGAAAGGAAAGGATAATGTTTCATTGCGATATCTAAGGTAGCCGTGAATACAACACGTTGCAAATGCATCGCTTACCCCCAGTCTTCGAGAACGAGGGTCAAATAAATCTTGTTAGATGCAAATCAATTTTCAGGATCCAAGTCTTTACTGCGTCTATCATAAATTAAATCCATTAAATTTACATGTTGACCAATGATGGCCATGACAACATTAAAGATTTCGTTTCACCTATCTGAAAGTATATTCAAAATTAAAGAGAGTTGATGTTGAGAATTGGATTCGATCCAATATAAAAAATTTACAACGATCTGTGTATAAACTAAACACAGAGTAAGACTTTGGTTAAAGATTCGATCGCTTTTTTAAATTTGCAGAGGGATTGCATCATATACAAAGTATGATATAGTACAACAGATTCAATCTATTTTTAAAATTTACATACGGGTCAGATCATACAGAGTTTACATATTAACACTGGGATCGTATCATACAATGTATGATATCAATGTTAGTTTTTCAGAATTTAATTCATTCTTATCTAGGATCTTAACTGAAATAACAACATGTACAGCATAACAAGCATAAGAGACAAGAGACAAAAAACATTTTATCGAGGAAAACCAAGAAAATGAAAAACCCCACAACTTCTTCAGAGATAGAATAAGCATCAATACAAGGATCACCATGATCAAACTCAAGAGATAGATATCTACAGCAGTATGCTCCTCCTCCACTTGTACGAATCCTACTCTTTTCTCACTAATGCGAAGTGAGTGAACAATGGAATGTATAAAATGAGAGAGACACACTCTCTATTTATACACTAACTTTCACTTGACCTTTACTCAACTAGGTCGGCCTCAACTTAACCACTTAACATAATGCTGACTGGGCCAACCCCCACTAAGGTGGTCTAATAACCCATAAAATATAAGTTGCGACACTTGCAAGTACAACTGACGACACTTCCAATCGGAGGAATAATGCATCTTCGTCGGGGATACAATAAAGTACAAATACAATATACAAGTAACACATATTTCGTTAAATTTGGAATTAAACAGTGGATTTGGAATTCTAAAATAACCAAAAAACTAAATTCTGGGTTTGTTCTTGTAATAAAATATTTTCAATTTTAATGAAATATGTGTTAAGTGAATATCTTCCGAAGTTACAAATACATCAACACTCCCTCTTAACTAGGAAGGTATTCTCTTGACACAAGTCATCAATACATATATGCACAAGTCTTCAATTCTGGAGCTGGATCATCATCACTGGATCACGGAGCCTCATCATCACTGTTGCTGCTATCTCAATCAATATCCAATATACTCGTCATAGGAAGTTATCCAATCAATATCCAATCTTCGTTGGGGATACAATAAAGTACAAATACAATATACAAGTGAATATCTTCCAAAGTTACAAATACATCAACACTCCCTTTTAACTAGGAAGGTATTCTCTTGACACAAGTCATCAATACATATATGCACAAGTCTTCAATTCTGGAGCTAGATCATCATCACTGGATCACGGAGCCTCATCGTCACTGTTGCTGCTATCTCAATCAATATCCAATCTACTCGTCATAGGAAGTTTCATGCTAGATGTCTAGCCTCCATGTAGGTCTTCATCATCTCTGCGAGCAAGCTATCAAGTAGGTACACCTCAGGACTGATTACACTGCCTCTGCAAAACCTACAAGATCTCTCAGGACTGATTACACTGCCTCTGCAAAACCTGCAAGAGCATCTCAGGATTGATTATATGCCTATGCAAAACCTGTGTACCATACTGTCACCTCATCGTCTTCAGATCACCTCATAGTCCACGGAGCACAACCCAGATGCACATCACACAGCACTGACATTCACCGGCATGGGAAGACACACTTCAACTATTCGTGAAATGCTCAACACTTTATCTACGTCATGGAAAGACACACTTCAACCATGAGAGAATGGCATCGCACTTATATCCATAGCCATGGGAAGACACACTTCAACCATGCTAGGAATGGATCAGCACTTATATCGCAGCCATGGGAAGACACACTTCAACCATGCTCGAATGGCACAGCTCTTATATCGCATCCATGAGAAGACACACTTCAACCATGTTCGAATGACAAAGCTCTTACATCAACGACCATGGGAAGACACATTTCAACCATGTTGGAATGGCCCCAGCTCTTGTATCTGCACCATGGAAGGACACACCTACAACCATGTGAGAATGGCTCATGTGCATCTGTGTCTCCAGACTCATTACTTCCCCTTGGAAGGAATCTCAATCTGAAGTACACCAAGTCTCTCTCTGAAGTACTCAAACTTCACTCTGACCAGTGGCTTGGTCAATACATCGGCTATCTGCTCATTCGTCGCAACATACAGGAGCTTCACTGCTCCTCTTTGCACCATATCCATGATATAGTGATATTTGATCTCAATGTGCTTCTACCTATCATGGAACACTGGGTTCTCAAACAACTTCACACAACTCTGGTTGTCACAGAAGATACAAGTAACATCCAACGGGAGATCAAATAACTTAGACAGTATCTTCCTAAGCCATACTGCCTCACACCTAGCCGAACAAGCTGCAACATACTCTGCTTCGTCTGTACTCAGTGCCACACATGACTACTTCCTACTAAACCAAGAGATCACACCTGATCCCATACTGAAGTAGCACCCAAAAGTGTTCTTCCTATCTACAACACTGCTTGCCGAATCTGAATCAACATAACCCTCCAGGTTAAACTTTTGATTCGCATCATACTTGAGCCCATAATCAACCGTACCCTTCAGGTACCTCAGAATATGATTTACAGCAACTAGGTGAACACCTCTGGGATCCATCAAGAATTGGCTCAATGTGTTCACCGCAAATCAAATATTTGGTCTCGTGTTCGTCAGGTACATAAAGGACCCAATCATCTGAAGATACACTGTGACATCAACTGGCTCAGATGAAGCATCGCACAGAAGCTTCAGGTTCGATGCCATAGGTGTGGCCATGGCTTTGCAGTCCATCATCCCGAACCTCTTCAGGATCTCTACTACATACTTCCCTTGTCCAAAAACGATCCCGTCTGCACTCTGGCACACCTCCATGCCTAGAAAGTAATGCATCATCCT
This sequence comes from Larix kaempferi, assembly GCA_027924585.1. Classification (NCBI taxonomy): domain Eukaryota; kingdom Viridiplantae; phylum Streptophyta; class Pinopsida; order Pinales; family Pinaceae; genus Larix; species Larix kaempferi. Next base: position 48,889 of record BSBM01001075.1, read on the forward strand.
GATCATCATCATAACATCGTCCTGATGCATATCATCTAGAGCATCATCCTGATACTCATCACACATGATCATCCTAATCATTGTCACTGCATCATTTTGATGCATGTCATCCAGAGCATCGTTCTGATACTCATCACACATGTTCATCCCGATCATCGTCATTGCATCGCCCTGATGCATATACATATACATGATCCAACTGATCATACAAAGCATCCAACTGATGCATATCAATATACATGATCCAACTGATCATTCAAAGCATCCAACTGATGCATATCAATATACATGATCCAACTGATCATACAAAGCATCCAACTAATGCATATCAATATACATGATCCAACTGATCATACAAAGCATCCAATTGATGCATATTGAAAGTAGTAATTGGAGCATCGTCCTGATGCTCACCACATAGTGCTTACATCCACAACCAAGGGAAGGATCCTCCTCTCACCATGCTTGGAATGGCTCCTGCAAATGTGTCCCATCACTTCTTCCTCAAAGTATCTTCAATAGATAGTTTTCTTTGAAATTTGTTGCTGGAACAAATGTTGTATTTCTTCTTTTGTAGGTACATGGTCTTTCCTACAAGACAAGTTCAATTGCATGATTAGAAGTGTCTTATATATTTCAGAACAAATTCTTACTCATAAAGACATATGTCATACAGTCATGCAATTATCTTAGCCAATGTTTCAATACAACATTTATCCATATTCTGTAACTTTCTAGATTCCTTCCATCTCTACCAGAACATTGTTAAGAGTGTGCACAACTCCCAACATGTCAGCAAAGAGGTTTCATTCTAGATAAGTAGCAATGGAATGTTGTATAGTACCATAGGCCACTTATCCATTACTTGCATATTAGTAGTATCTTGTTCATTAATGCAACTTTTCTAATATGCATAATATACATCCTAAATCATGAGTATGTACATGACTGAACAACATCATTTAAGTAATCGTATATATAACAATTCAAATACTTATCTTTGTTTGGTTGTTGGGTGGAATCCCTCTTGATCTTTGCTTCCTTGTAGGAATTACTGGAGTGTGCTCCCTCTTGATCTTTGCTTACTGGATTACCTGTCCTTGAACTAATATTCATCTTGGACCACTATGCATGCTTAAGTGTGCACTAGTGTCATCCTCAAGATCTCATACATGATCATACGTCCATTAGTATAAACTTAGTACTATCAAAACATTATGATCCTAAATAAACTTAACATGTATGGTCATGATTATTTCACACATAGGTAATTTATCACAAGCATTAATATTCAAGGTTTCAGGAAGGACTTCTATTACTCATCCATATTCTTATTGGCCATAGCACTCTTCTGGTTAGTCATACCATCAATCAAAGTAAGAAACATAATGTGCATAAACTGTTGATTACCTAAACTTATAACCTCAAGAATAATCATTCATACAAAAGTATAATATCCTAACATAAGGTAGGATTCTAACTTGATATAGGAAAAAAAAACCTAGTTATCATGTTTGCTAGTTATGTCTAACATACCCAAGCAATGTCTTCTTGTTCTCTTCAATGACTTGTGCTTAGTAACCTGCATGACTCATAAGTTAATCATTGTAGAACAGAAAATATACATACCTTCTACGTAGAGGTTCTATAATGGCTATGGATGAGTCGTTGTCTTCATGTCACCATGGTCATATGTTCTTGATCTAGAACTTGATTTGTCTTTCTTGATGTATCTTACATGTTAGCGGACAACATCAACCTCATACACCACCACAGTGCATTAGTACAATCATATAACCCTAATCAATGAATGTTGTCTATCATTCACATGCATTCATACTTTTACTAGGGTGATCTACGATAGTCTTATGGATTAGTCCCTTCTTCGCTAACACCGAAGCCTAGGAATAATAGGAATATAGGATCAAGAATCCAAAATTGAATACTACCCTGTCTTACAAGATTTAAGGGATGTATATCCTGAAGAGGCACCAGGATTACCTCCCAAGAGGGATATATACTTCACAATTGGTTTGGTACCTAGAGCTGCACCAATGTCCAAGGCACCTTACTGAATGACTACCCTATAGTTGTTGGAGCCACAGATGCAGCTACAGGAACTGCTAGAAAAGAAATACATCCGACCAAGTGTATCTCCATGGGGAGAACCTGTGCCATTTGTGAATAAGAAGGATGGAACACTGAGGCTATGTATTGATTACAGGCAGCTGAATAAAGTGACAGTTAAGAACTAATACCATAAGACAAGTCTAAGATTAATCAAGATTGTACTAACCTCAATAATATGAAGACAAACATATCATAAACTTAATCATGAACAAATTTCAAAACATACCTATATCTCTTCAAGTCATACCTATCGGGATTGCTTGTAGCCTTCTTATGTAAGGCCTTAGCCTCATCTCCCTCTGGAGCTGGAACTTCTTCACTTATGCAGGTGTCCAATTCATCCTCTTCTAGGATTAACCCAATCCACTTGAATTTGCTGAAATTGGATCTGGAGCTGGATTAGGGTTTGTCAGAGAAACCCTAAAAATTCAAACTTCTGAATGGCTGGAAAGATGTGTCTTGTTGAGCTGATCAAGCTGGTATACTTCAATTTTGAAAATTGCAAAATTTGACCCCTCAAAATTGCCTTTGAAACTTTCGGATTCACTAGACAGGACCCCGAACTAGGGTTTGATAAATCCCACCTTTATGCCCAACCAAAAAGTTTGATCCAAAGCTCTAAGTTTCGATTTTCCTGAGGAGCTTCCAGCCATGGTCACAAATTTAAAAAATTCCAACTTTTGTAGAAGCCCTAATTTTCACCTTTTCGATCAAAATCCCGAACTATGGTTTGATCAAGCCCAACCTTATGCCCAACCAAAAAATTCGATCTTGGTCTCTAAATTTTGATTTTGATGAGGAGAATTTAGCCATGGTCTCTAAATACAAGAATTTCAACTTTCTCCGAAACCCTAATTTCCCACAGCAGTGATGATCCAAAAATGAAGGTGCTCAGAATCCCATTATGTTTGGACAGAAATACGCACCTGATTATTTCTAGTGAAACTCAGAAATTACGAATCAACAGTGTCTAAAACTTTGGCCTGTGGTAGCGTGACATGTCATATTTCCAACCCCGTAGGTATGAACTCAATTGGATTCTCTAAGAGAGAGTTATTCCAAGTGTCACAACATGACTTGTTTATGGGATAAAACAGGAGACTGAACTTGTACGGAGTGCCACGTGTCACTGGTTCAGTTTCGTCCTCTGAAAAACTGACTTGAGAAAGTACAGTCCATTCCCTACTTGTGACATTTTACGAAATTTCATTTGGAGCTTCCTAGCCCAAGTTGTGACCTTTTTTTCCTAGGTGACATGCTTATGTTTGAGATATGGAAGAGGCAGAAACCCTAGATTGTACAAATCATAAATCACAAAGTACTACGAATTAGAAGTTGTGTTTCTGACACAAGGTACATGGGGATGTTATCTACAACCTGTAAACTTTTCAGATCCTGAACATTCGCCAAAATGGATTTATAGCGAAAGTGCTACGATGACTGGTTTTTGCTATATCAAGCCCTAGCTTTCGATTTGTCGCAAGTGCAGCAAGTCTCATAAATGCCATATCATGCCTTCCTTCAGGCTAGCTCTGATACCATGTTAGTTTTTCAAAATTTAATTCATTTTGATCTAGGATCTTAACTGAAAGAACAACATGTACATCATAACAAGCATAAGAGACAAGAGACAAGAGACGCAAAACATTTCACCAGGGAAAACCAAGAAGGTGAAAAACCCCGCAACTTCCTTAGAGATGGAATAAGCATCAATACAAATATCACCATGATCAAACCCAAGAGATATATATCTACATCAACATGCTCCTCCTACACTTGTGCGCATCCTCCTCTTCTCTCACTAATGCGAAGTGAGTGAACAATGGAATGTATAAAACGAGAGAGACATACTCTCTATTTATGCACTAACTTTCACTTGACCTTTACTCAACTAGGTTGGCCTCAACTTAACCATTTAACATAATTCTGACTAGGCCGACCCCCACTAGGGTGGTCTAATTACCATTTGACCCACACAACTCATACAGGGCTGACCCCAACAAGGTGGTCTAATAACCCATCAAATATAAGTTGCGACACTTACAATAATACTTGCGACACTTGCAAGTACAACTGACGACACTTCCAATCAGAGGAATAATATATCTTCGTTTGGGATACAATAAAGTACAAATACAATATACAAGTTAATATCTTCCGAAGTTACAAATACATCAACAATCAACACAAAGATTGTTTACATATTAACACATAGATAGTATCATGCATAGTAAGCTATTAACACATATTGCTTACATATCGACATCGAGATCATTTACATATTAACATAGTATGAAACTTTAACATCCACACAAACCAATCGATTCCTCTGTTTGCAAATCGCATACATAATATACAGGATATTTAGAAGAAATTCGACCCAATAAAACTTTTTCCCACAGAGTTTGACATTTACAATGAAATTTCTGTAATCATTTATATAAAATCTCCACATAAAATACTCAATCGGGTCCAACTTTATGTGCAAGTATTTGTTTATGGGAAAATCACAGAGTTAATGCTTTTACCACAATTTGTTGTATGAGCACGATCGCTCCAGAGTTTATCTCTATTATAAATCGAATTCATAATGAAATTCGTATTGACAAGATAGTTATAAAAAAACGATTCACATTCCAAATTAGTAACTTAGTTATTGTATACCATTCTGGAATCAATCCCATAAGTACTTTCTTATCATTTGTTTAAACAGGGTCAACAAATAAAAAGAAAAATGTTGAATGATACATGGTATCAACACTTTGTATAAAATACAGAGGCCTTGGTTCCATTATTTACTAGATCGATTTCTATTTAAATTCAACTCATGCATATAGAAAATCTCAGTCCCGTTAATCAGTCAATCCATTCGAACATAGTTAGACTATTACTATAGTATTTAAAGGAATGAAAAACTTGAACAAAAATAATATATTTACTCATAAAATATAAATTTCACTTAATTGTTTTCTTATGATTTCTTCAACGAAGAAGTAATGACCTGAACAATGCTGCCATGGCTCAATAAAATACAATTATAATAATAATTTCTATCATTAAAACGATTAAAATGAACAACCATAATACACTTACTTGAGTTAATGGGGAAATACTACTTGGAGAATCAGTTCCTCCCAACCATAGGAAAAGACTGCAATACTGCTATCCCAACTCCACCCTCGAGTTGGATGACCACCATGCACAACATAACTAACAAGCAAGGCTTGAATGCAACACTCTCTCTGAGAGTATGTATCAAGCCTAGTGATGGACTTACAATCAAAAGAAAAATACTCAACAATATTCACTTATAGAAACAATTTCTCCATGCACAACACATCGTCCTATGCTATCACAGTGCACCAACTTACAGTTTTTGTCGAGGTCTTGTGCTATCTCAATTGATCATATAATCCCTATGATTTAGGATCTTTCCTGGTGGTTGAGCTTTTATATTGGATTTGATTGACAAAATATCTCTTGCTTGCTTTACACCTGTTCTTTGTCTCATGGTGGTGTCCCCTCTTTCAACTGAATTCTCCAAGTGTCTTTTCCTTTTTATTAATAATAAAAATTATTATTATTATTACATCCCAGTGAATATTTTTGAGTTTTTAAATAACTCTTGCACAAAAAATAATTGTTTTGAAATAACTTAAAAATTATTAAATAAAAAATAAACAAGAATGTCTTGGGGGTATCACATTTCTCCCCCCCTTATTTTTAACATCATCCTCGCTGTTATTTATTTAGAGATTTCTTGATAATTCCAGAAAATGGAAGGATATGCCTCTCACATTCGATCCTCCATTTCCCAAGTCGCCTCTTCAAGTCTGAAGTGCTTCCATTGCACTTTTATTTGAGCGATGGCTCGATTCCATAGCATAAGTTCCTTCTTGTCTAGGATACACAAAGGCTCAATCTGGAACTCACCCTTGGGTTCTACCTGAATCATATTCCAATCAATTATATGAGTAGCATGATGTACATATCTTTTTAATAAAGAAACATGAAATACATTGTGTACTTTTAGAGAAGGGGGAAGTGCAAGCTGATAGGCTGCCGACCCTATCTTAGCTAACACTTCAAATGGTCCGCAATACCTGGGTGCTAGTTTGGAATACCTTCCCAAGCGAAAGGTACTATTTTTTGGTTTTACCTTTAGATACACATGATCTCCAATATTGAACTCTTTTGGATTTATTTTAAGATATGCATAAATTTTCTGTTGATCTTGAGCAACTTTTAAATTTTGTTGCACTTGTTTGACTATCTGTTCCATTTCCTTCAACATGTCATGTCCTAGAACAATTCTATCAATAGGGTTATCCCATGACACATGAGTGTGACATTTTTTACCATACAATACTTCAAATGGACTCATTTTTAGGGAAGCTTGATATCCATTATTATAAACAAATTCTACAAAATGTAAATAGTCCTTTCATTTACCTGGTTTTTCAATTACATACATTTGTAACATATCTTCTAAAATTTGGTTAGTTCTTTCAATTTTATCATCTGTCTTAGGATGGTAAGCAGTACTAAAATTTAGTTGACTATCTAAACCTTTAAATAAAGACTTCCAAAAATTACTTGTAAACTTTGCATTTCTATCAAATATCACAACTTTAAGAATACCATGCAAATGAAAAATCTCTTTCATAAAAATATTAGCTTTGTTTATTGCTTTAAAAGTAGATTTAATAGGTATGAAATGTGTAGCTTTACTCAATTTATCAATAACTACCTCACATTTCAATTCTGGGATAGGTAAGGGTTGAAGTAACCCGGCTAGATGTTGATGTTCAGTTTTAACTTGTTGACATTCAATACATCTTGCTAGGTAATTTGCAGCATCATTCTTCATGTTAGGGCAATAATAATTTTTTCTTAACTTTGTTATCATCTTTTAATATCCTGGATATTTGGAATACAATTTTTTATGCAACTCATTTAAGATTAACTACTTAACTTCTTCAGAATTAGGTATATATAATTAGTTTTTATAGACTAGTAAGTCCTTTGAACATACATAATAAACCGTCGATTCATTTTCATTAATATTCTTTTCCAATTGTTCCTTGATTTTTAATTATTCTTCATCATTTTTAGATGCATATTTGTTAAGTCTTCAAGATTTGTTTTATAACTACTAAAAAGAATTGAACAATGTCGAATGACATTCCTACTCAAGGCATCTGCCACTTTATTTTCTTTTCCTTTAATATGTTTGATCTCAAAATCGTACTCGCTAAAGAAGGATAACCACCTTGCTTGGTGAACATTCAGATTTTGTTAATCAAACAAGTATTTTAAACTTATATTATCAGACATTAACGTAAATTTTATTCCAATTAAGTAATGCCTCCACATTCTTAAAGCATGTGTTATAGGAGCTAATTTTAAATCATGTGTTGCATAGTTCCTTTCATGTTCTTTAATTTTTATTGATTCATAGTTTATTACATAATCCTCTTGCAATAATACGCCACCTAATACCTGTAAGTAGGAAATGGTACATATGACAAAGTCCTTGTATGGATCCATTATTCTTAGAGTAGGTGCGGTTGTAAGCAAGTGTTTAAGATTTTCAAAACTTTCTTGACACTTATTAGACCATACAAATTTGGTTCATTTCTTTTGAAGTGAAGTTATTGGGTAAGTGATTCTGGAGAACCCCTCAATGAACCTGCTATAGTAAGCCGTGATTCCCACAAAGGGCCTAATCTTAGTTACATCCTTAGGAACTAGCCAATCTATGATTGCCTTAATTTTATCACGGTCTACATAAATTCCTTCTTTAGATAGTACATGACCTAAATATTGGATTTTATCATGGAATAAATCACATTTACTAAACTTTGCATAAAGTTTATGCTCTCTTAAGGTTTGTAAGACCAATTTCAAATGTTCTTCATGTTCTTGTTCATTTTTAGAGTATATTAATATGTCATCAATAAACACTACTACAAACGTACCTAAGTTTTTATGAAGAAAAATGTTCATTAAACACATGAATGTGGTCAGAGCATTAGTTAAACCGAATGGTACAACCATGAACTCATAATGCCCATACCGTGTTCAAAATGTTATTTTATGTAGATCCTCGTCTTTAATTCTTACTTGATGGTATCCAGATCTTAAGTCAATCTTTGAGAATACCGTAGCTTCATTTACTTGATCAAACATATCATCTATGTGGGGGAGAAGGTATCTATTTTTAATATTCATCTTATTTAATTATCTATAATCTATACAAAGTCTTAATGTGCCATTTTTCTTTTTAACGAACAATATATGTGCTTACCACGGGGACACACTCGATCCTTTATACTTTTTGTCTAATAATTCTTGCAATTTTATTTTAAATTCCACTAAATCACATGTATTCATTCTATAGGGAGTATTAGAAGCAGGTATTGCTCCTGGTACGAAATCAATGGTAAAGTTACTATCCCTCCGGAAATCAATGGAAATCTAGGTATCTCCTCCGAAAAGACATCTTTAAATTCATGTAAAAGAGGAAAGTCTTCCAGTCTAAGTTTAGTTTTATCATCAATATTTTCAATGATATGCAAAACAAAAAATTTACATCCTTTCCTAGCATACTTCTTTAATGGTAAAGTAGATATTTTCATAGTAAAAATATTTTTAGGAATCCCTTTCACAAGTCTATTTTCACCTTTTTCATCAATACAAGTGAACGTTTTCTCAAAGAAATTCAATACAACTTTATACTTTTCTAACCAATCCATGCCAATTAATACATCATATGATCCTAATGGAAAAATGTTTAAATCTACTTTTGTAACTAAGTCATTCATATAAATTTCATAGCTAGAAATGAAACTAGTTACCTTTCTTTTTGTTACCGTGGCTAATTGTACTAGCCACGACTGTTCAAAATCATACTTTTTCATTTTACACTTGTGTAATAACTTAGGAGATATGTAACTTAAAGTATAACTAGAATTAATTAAGATAGAAATAGATTTGTCAAATATCTTACTTTCTACTTCTATCATATAAGGTTGGTAGTCCGCTTGATGATTGTCCAATGACGCACTTTTTTCGGAATGTTCCGAGTAACTTATCCAACTATGGTTGGTTCTCTGATCATGTGGATGCTTCGATTATCCCTATTTAACCCACCTCAAAGGTTGACACCCCAACTAATAGAGGAAATAATAGCAAAAGGCCTATGTTTTAATTGTGATAGCAAGTATATTAAGGGACATAAGTGTGGTGAGAAGAAATTATTTTACATAGAATGCGAATAGGAAGAACTAAAAGAACAAGAACCATCTCCAGTTGAAGAAATAAAAGATACTACTTCAGAAGAGATTACTCCCACCATATCATGTCATACATTGGATGGAATTAGCACTCCTCAAACTCTCAAGATTGAAGGATTTATCAAAAAGAAAAAGGTCATAGTGCTAATTGATTCTGGTAGTACTCGTAATTTCATTCACTATAAATTAACAAAATCTCTCAATTGCTTTGTATATCCAACACCAGAGTTTCATGTAATGATTGCATATGGAGGAACTATCAACTGCTCAGGGAAATGCCATAATATAAATCTTACTATAAGAGAATATGTATTGAATAGTCCAATGATTGCTATTCCAATGGGTGGTGCTGATGTTGTATTAGGAGTTCAATGGTTACAATCTTTGGGAACTATGGATTTTAATTTTCAGAAGCTTTTCATGAAATTTTTATGGGAAGGAAAGGAATATGAATTATAGGGTATCACAGGGAAACCAAGCAAGGTGATAAGCTCTAATGGAATGACGAAATTGATGAAAAATGGACATCAATGTGTAATTGCACAATTATGCTAATTAGATCTTCAAACATCTAAGCCTCCTATTTCCCCAGATCTCCAAAGGGTCATCAATAAGCATTCCAAGGTATTTGAAGATATTCCAAAGGTATTCCACCTATTCAAGATTTTGATCATGCTATTCACTTAATCCTAGGAAGTGTTCCTCCTAACATCAGACCTTACAGATACCCCTAGGGATAGAAGAGTGAAATTGAGCGTATGGTTGAAGAAATGTTAGAGGCTGGCATAATTAGGCTTAGCCAAATTTATTGCTCTGCACCAGTGTTAATGGTACAGAAGCTGGATAGATCATTGTGTATGTGTCCAGATTATAGAGAGCTCAACAAGACCACCATTAAAGATAAGTTTCCCATTTCTGTAATTGATGAATTGTTAAATGAATTACATGGAGCAATTTTATTCATAAAGTTGGATCTTTGTTCTAGGTATCATCAAATTATAATGAAAGATGAAGACATCCCAAAAACAACATTCAGAACTCACGAAGGTTCCTATGAATTTCTAGTCATATCATTTGGTCTCATGAATGCACCTTCCACATTTCAGGGTTTGATGAATTCCATTTTCAAGTCTTTTCTTAGAAAATTTGTGCTCATATTCTTTGATGATATACTAATCTTTAGCAAGTTTTGGGAAGAACATGTTAAACATGTTGACATGGTACTACAACTACTACAGGAGCAACAACTAGTATATGCAAAACCTTCCAAATGTTTCTTTGGGGTGAACGAGTTAGAGTATTTGGGTCATATTGTATCTCATTAAGGTGTCAAGGTAGACCCTAACAAAATTAAAGCCATGATAGACTGGAAAATTCCCAAAAACTTGAAGAATATTCGAGAATTCTTAGGTCTGACAAGGTACTACCGCAAGTTTGTTCAAGATTATGGAAGAATAGCATCACCTCTAACAAAATTATTGGAGAAAGATGCATTTTATTGGACTCCAGAGGAAACTCAAGATTTTGAACAACTTAAATAGTCAATGAGCACAACTCTTGTATTGTCCACACCAGATTTCATAAAAACCTTTATTGTGGAATGTGATGCTTCAGGAAATGACATTGGCGCTATTCTTATGCAAGAAGGACACCCACTTGCTATCAAGGAAAGAACTTACAAAAGCCCATTTATGAGAAGGAAATGTTGGAAATCATACATGCTCTTAAGAAATGACGTCCTTATTTAATAGGTAGGCACTTCAAGATCAAAATAGATCATGATAGTATTAAATACTTCTTGGAACAGAGACTATCCTCAAAAGAGCAACAAAAGTGGGTAACCAAGTTGTTGGGATATGACTTTGAAATCATCTATAGAAAAGGGAAACATAATGTGGTGGTAGATGCACTGTCCAGAAAAGATGAAGATGTTGGGACATTACTTTGTTCCATTTCCATTCTACAACCAGATTGGATAGTAGCAGCAAGGGAAGAATGGAAAAAAGACCTATTTGTGTGGACACTCATTCAAAAGCTACAAAATGATCCTAGTGTATGAGATACTTTTGTGTGGAAAAATGATTCACTATGGTATAAGGATCGCTTATGTTTATGCAAAATCTCCCAACTCAAGCAGAAGGTCATTTCTAAATTACACACCTCTCCTATAGGTGGGCTCTCGAGATTTCTGAAAACTTACCACATGGTCAAGAAGGAATTTTTTCGAGAAGGCCTTAAATCCGATGTTCAAAGGTTCGTGGATGAATGCTTGGTTTTCCAACAGAATAAGGGTGAAATAGTTAAGACTCCAGGACTTCTACAACCATTAGAAATACCTTGCAAGTGTTGGGAGGAAGTCTCATGTATTTTATCACAGTTCTACCCAATTCTGAAGGAAAGAATGTTATTATGGTGGTTGTTGATAGACTCATGAAGTATGCACACTTTTGTGCATTCACTCACCCTTTTAATGCAAGCACAGTGGATGCATCCTTTATGGAAACTGTTTAGAAGTTACATGAAAATCCGAAGATTATTGTAAGTGATAGAGATCCAATTTTCACTGGAAAATTTTGGACTGAATTATTTTCCTGTTTGGGTACTCAATTGGCTCAGAGTTCATCTTATCACCCTCAATATGATGGGAAAAATGAGATCGTGAATAATTGTTTGGAAGGCTATCTTCGTTGCTTTGCATCTGATAAACAAACACAGTGGGTGAAATGGTTTTCCTTGGCAGAATGGTGGTACAATACTTCCTTCCATACATCATAAAAAAGTGTCTCCGTTTATGGCACTTTATTGGTACCAACCTCAATCTATCACATCTCCCTTAAAAGGACAATCTAAAGTTCAAGTTGTGGAAGATCACATAGAGCACTAGCAAGAAGTTCTCCAGATACTTAAGGACAACTTGACTATGTCAAAAAACAGGATGAAACAACAAGCTGAACAACATCACAGTGAAAGGAGTTTTGAAGAAGGGGATTGGGTATTTCTTAGGCTACAACCTTACAAGCATATGTCTCTCAAGATATAAAGAAGGACAATAACTAAGCACCCAAGTATTATGGTCCTTATAAAGTGTTGCAAAAGATTGGTAGTATGGCTTACAAATTGGAGCTCCCTTCATCTTCAAGAGTACATCCAGTTTTCTATGTTTCTTGCTTAAAGAAGGTAATAAGAGACAAGATACCAATTCAAACAATCTTGCTGGAGCTTGATGAAGAAGGAAAAATCATATTGGAACCTGAACAAATCACTGAAACAAGGACTAAACAGCTACAAAATTGGGCTATTACTGAGTACCTCATAAGGTGGAATAACTCACCAATTGAAGATTTGGCATGGGAAGATGAGTCCGTCCTTCATACAGAGGCATCTGCAAGTAATAAAGCATTGAGGACAACACTTGTTTGAAGGGGAGGGGCATGTTAAGCCCTAAATATGAGAACATTTCCCCCTATATTGTGGTTCATTACATTAGTTTTGATATCGGCTTGGTCCATTAGTGGTAATTGTCATTAGTATGGTTATATTAGTTATGTCGGCTTGGATCAATTAGTTGGGATTGTACCCGTTAGTCTTCTATATATAGGAAGGAGACCTTTCATTTGGAGCATCTTGTCTTGTATTGTCTTTTGTACTTAGTACATTGTGTAAGGAGGTTTCCCCCTCGAAGAGGCTTGTTATTCAACTATTTTCTTCAATCACGTTGTGGAGTAGTCTTTTTTTAGTACATTGTGTAAGGAGGTTTCCCCCTCGAAGAGGCTTGTTATTCAACTATTTTCTTCTATCACGTTGTGGAGTAGTCTTTCTGATCTATTTATGCTCTTTTCATACAATTTTTGGAAATTTGTTGCATAAAAACCGCAAGAGAAATCCAAACATTTAATTTGTTATTGGTTTCACAATTTGTTTAAATGCAGGAGGAGAAGACTTGGTTTAAACATTAACTGAGTATTCACCCAAACATAACACATACATTGATCGAGATTTTCTAAGGGGTTAACTTCTATGCATGAACATGGTGAAAGATTGATCGATTTAAGACAAGATATTGACTCATTAAAAATGCCATTGCATAAAGGGACCACCGCGTGTATCCCATGTCCGTTGGGATGGGGAGAGTGAAATTTCGAGACTAGACTGGTCACTGATGGTGGCATTCAATCATATTAACTCCCCAAAAGAGTTGTATAAACAATGACTTAGTCGTATAAACATTGAATCATGTTTCCCTGTCCAACTTTGATGTAGTCACGTTCGACTTGTTTTCCTTTTCCATCTTGACTGCGCTTGTACTTAAGTATCCTATGGTTTGTGGCATGCTTGTTTCATTCCGAGTGGTTCGCTTTTCGGCCTATGCTCTATTGTTTTCATTGGAAAACCTTTAGAAGTTCATGTGTTACCATGGTGATTCGTTGCTATGAACGACAATTGTTGCTCTATTGCGTGTTGATGGAGTGGAAGAATTGATGGTCACTACATGTAAATCTCAATACGCCATGTCTGCTTATTCACCATTCAACGTAAAACTTTCCTTATTTATTGCACTCTACACCGTATTTATTTCTATCTAGCGGTGTCTCTTGGCCATTAGGGTTTTTGTTTTCTTTTTGCAAATTTCTCTTATGTTAACCACAGTAACAAACTCGTAAAGCATAGACTAAAAAAACTAGTTGGAGAGATCTCTCAAATCTAGAATTCTAAGGATGCCTACTTTAATAACAAACAACAATATTTCGATGAATCACACATTAAGACAAGTATGAAGTATGAGTTAATAATTAATTCCAACATATATAAGAATATTATGAGTTAATAATTAATTCCAACATATCTAAGAGTAGTAAAAAAATTCTTTGATTCAATAGTGCCTCTTTGTTGTAGAAGAGTGCTTTGAGACTGCAAGTTTTTCACGATCCACCTATTCAAATCATGGCAATGTTCGTATCCTTGGTTTATCTATCACAGTATTTTCAGACTTTCAACAAAATGCTTTTCTCCCACAATATGTTGTTCTTTGACCAAGTTCTTGATTAGTGTGACTCTTAGAGAAATAACGACTTGGGAAGTTGTTGCATGAGAATACAAGGATTTTAAGCGGTCCATAATTTTCCCAAGTCCCTCTAGGAACTCCTGAGTGTCTCCCACTTGGCCCTCTAGAATTCAGACAAGTAAAGGAGACAATTCTACATGCTTTGTAATGCAGGAGCATCCCTAGTGTAGAGGCACACCGAATTACTTTGAGTAGTTTACTTCATAAGCTGCTAAAATAAAAACATGATGCTACAAGTCTACATAGCTGCTACATAAGATTTCCTTCATATCAACATATCTCTCATGCTCAATAGTCCTATGAAGAGAACAACGCTACATTCATTTCTACTTGGTTCTAATGTACATGTCCAAAGATTTGAGGAAAGAGATATTGTTATGCATACATTAATATGCAACAAATAATTAAAGGAAATAATGCGATCTCTAATGTCCAATCTAAATAATAAATCCCCTAAGGCAAATAAGAATGTGAAGGAGTTCCTTGCCCTATATTTGGAACCCAATAGTTGGTAGTTGAACTGTTTGGTGTTCTTCTAGTAGTTCTATATATATGAGTTCTTTGATGTGATGAGGGGAGAGAGAGGGGAGGTTGAGTATGGTTCTAAGTTGTTCCATGTAGAGGCTAAGGGAAGTGTAGCATAAAAGAGAGTGGCTATGTTAATTTGTTATCTTGGAGCAGCCCATCCATAATAAATAAAGATTGCATATTTCTATGTTTATTTTGCTAATTAGTTGTGTTGTGTAATTTCTATTGTATATGTGTCTTTTTATGAGTAACTAATTTTTTCCTCTGTATAAATATTATGTTTTGTTTGTATGTAGATTGTATTTGCATCAAGTGGTGGTATCAGAGCTATTTGATCATGTAGCAAAGAGGATCAGGGAGATTGTGGTTGCGGACTGGAAAATTTGTGAATGTTGTTGAGGTGTGGAGCTAAGAGGAAGAGATCCCATCATAAATCCATACCGATGGCACAATGAGGATGAGATGGTGGAAGAATGAAAAGACCAGAGAATGTAGAGGAGGTGAATGAGCCATAGTGATGGCACAAAGAGGATGCGATCGTGGAAGACCAAAAATACTAGAGAATGTAGAGGAGATGAATGATCTTGCAATGATCATGAGGACAATGATGGCAATAATGGATGCCATTGAGGAAATCTAGGGGAGAGGCATTTCACGTGGTGCAATACAACCGTGATGATGAAGTAGAATCGAAGACTACAAGAGAATACAACATTGGAAGATAAAATTATTAGAGCCATTAATGGTATTGGAGGTAAACCTATACTAGCTACTCCTCCCTATTCTAGAAGTTTAAATCCTTAGGAATTTATAGATTAGATAGGAGAAACAAAAAAATTATTTGAATTTGAGCAAACTATAGATCCTATGAGGGTTAGTTTTGCTAGCACAAAATTGAAAAGTCATGTTTTTTGTGGCATGAGAAGTTGTCGCTAAATAAAGAATGTAGTGGTAGAGGGAAGCTCAAAACCTGGGATAGGATGGTGTTAGAATTGAAATGTGAATTTTTACTTGTGGATTATTCTTTGAGTCTTTTGAGAAGGTTGCATAATTTGAAGCAACTGAAAATGCCATTAAAGGAGTACATGGAGGATTTTTACAAGCTTTCTATAAGGCCGGGTCAGAATGAGGTGAGTTTGGAATCCATTTCTAGGTATGTGAATGGTTTAAGTTATGCCTTTCAAGATGAATTTAATGTTTTGAATTTTTTGCTCAATAGGAGAGGCTTATCAAGCATCCTTGAGGATTGAGGATAAATTGTGGAGGAAACAACAAACTATGAAGAGAGTTCTAGGATATGGAAGAAGGCAATAGAAAGAAAAACAAGATGAAGAAGGTGAAAGCAATTCTAGTGTTGTGGACCAACTTGCTTAAAGGGGATGTAATGTTGATAGAGGACGAGATCGATCACAAAGAGGAAGTGGTAGAGGAGGAAAATTTGAAGGGATTTGCATTGGATGTGGAATGCAAGGCCATATGGAATTTGAATGGCTAGAAATTGTGAAGGGAATGAGAAGGAAAGAAGGGAAGACACATATGGTTGAAGCATAACCAAAAGTATTAACAAGTGAATTAGTTGCATTGCAAGCTAGAAGAAGGAGAAAATATGATGATGAGGAAGATATCGTTGCAATTCGAGAAAGAGGTTGAGAAAGAACCATAATAGAGGAAGACCCTCTTAAAAAAAAAATACAAAAATCAAAGGTAAGTGTTGTAATTTAATTATTGATGGTGGTAGTTCTTAAAATTTGGTGTGTACGGAAGTTGTTGACAATTTGAAATTGAAGTGTACATCTCATCCGAAGGCATATAGGGTGTCATGGTTACAAAAATGGCATAGGGTCACTCTGAGAATGTAGTGCTTAATTACTCTTAATATTGGGGGTTATCATGATAGCATTTTATTTGATGTTTTTCCCATGGATGCCTCACATTTTATTGGGGAGGCAATGTCAATTTGATAGAAGAGGGATACGTGATGGAACAATGAACACCTATCAATTTGACAAGGATGGGAAGAAATTCCAATTACATCCTCTTAGGGACGATGTGGATGAGGCTGGAAATGGGACAATTTTGGCATATGTGAAGAGGGTGGAGTAGCAAGATCGTGAGTAGCAGTTGGATGAAGAGAACAAAGAGCAGAAAGTAAATGCTACAACAATTCTAATTACATCCTCTTAAGGACAAAGTGGATAAGGCTGGAAAGGGGACAATATTGGCTTATGTGAAGTGGGTGGGGCAGCAAGAACGTGAGCAGCAGCTGGCTAAATAGTATAAAGAGCAGAACCTAAGTGCTACAACAATAACACTTTCAGAGGAGGCCCTGATGGGAAATTGTCATTTCCATAGAATTTGATGTGGAGAAAGCATGGAAAATGTGGCCATGAGAGAGATTGTGAAGGGCATAGTGGGAAACATGGAGAATGGAGTGCTTGTACAATTACTACATAGAGCATAAGAAAAGGAGAAAGTGACACCTTGTGTAGTAGATTTGCAAAAGGAAAAAGAAATATGAAAGAGTGAGGTTGGTGCAGAAAAATGTTGGGTGAAGACGGTGAAAGAAGTAAGTTGTGGATGTTGGCAGCAGAGATGGGCAGAGGAGTCTTATGCAGGAGCATTCTTGGTGCATAGAATTATCTTGCACACCTAGTTAGTTTAAGTAGTTTAATGCAAAAGCTGCATCATTAACTGCTACAGAAGGTTGTCTCCATAGGTCTCATGCTTAGCAACCCTATGAAGAGAACAACACTGCATTCATTTCTACCGGATTATAATGTACACAAAGTTGCATTCATTTCTACCTCGTTCTAATGTACAGGTCCTAATATCTTCAAAATTCCCAGAACTAGTACATTTGACTCTTCAGCAAATAGTAACTCAAAATCTGCACACAAAGGAGAGCTAAAACTCAAGATAGCAGCTGTCAGCCACTACTGTGAAGGATTCCCAAACTTCTACATCATACAAAACTCATATGTAAAACTCATATGTTATAATAAGCTATTGCGGATAGATATTGCTAAAGTCTCACACAAAACTCAGAAATAAGAGGAAGCCATTGCAGATATATATTGCTACATAGCCTCATATGAATATCTCAAGAAATCAGAATGTCAGCATATTTTCCATTTCTTTCGTTTCACATTTGGAAAATCAGAATTTCAACTTATTTTCCAGGTCTTTCATTTCACATTTGGAGTATAAAAAAAATAAATAAATGAATGGACAACGTTTTTCCACTTACCAACATTTGAAGATTGAAATTGTCTCAGCCTAATCTTTTAAACTGTGTTTATATTGATAGTTCCTAGATTTAACTTTGATTATATTTAATAGCATGTTATAGTTTTTGAGTTTTGAAAATGTTTTTCCACTTACCAAGGAAATTGTCATGAGCATTCAATTCCGGCTTTATAAAGCATTTTATTTAAAGGATAAAATAAGTAACAATATTCATTTTAAAAAGAAAATTTAAAATCACCTTCCCATGTTTGTATCTAAATACGACTTTTTTCTTTAAACATATAGATTTATATAAATTTATCTTTTTACAAAGTTATTCCAAACATAGTGGCTCCAAGTCCTCTAATGGGTAATAGAAATAGTAATCCACGGCCTAAGCCTGGCCATCCCAGAAACCCAGCATGACCAACAACATGCCCTTACAGCCCCACCATTCCATATCCTAACCCTAGCCTGACGAACAATCTGAATGATTGCCAATCCAATGCACAGCTTAGCCCCGGCAATCTTCAATTGCAGCCACAGTTAGAGCCACAACCTAACCCTCAGTCTAGCAATTCTGATCTGTCTAACCCTCGCAATCCGCAGCCTAACCATGCAGCTCCCATGACCAATAAACCCAACCAAACCTTCAACCCCAACATGACCTACAACCCCAATAGCAACGCGGCAAATATTATGCCCAATAGCAGTTCATATGCAGTCCCCATGATCAACGAACCCAACCAGGCCTTCAACCCCAACATGTCATACAACCCTAACATCGACTACAACCCCAACACCGCCAATACAATGAGCAATAGAAGTACATATGCAGTTCCCATGACCAACGAACCCAACCAAACCTTTAACCCCAACACGGCCTACAATCCCAACATCGACTAGAAGCCCAACGCGGCTAATACCATGACCAACTGCGGTCCAAATGGAGAACCCATGATCAACAAACCCGACCAGATCTTCAACCCCAACATGTCCTACAACCCCAACATCGCCTACAACACTAACGCAGCCAATAGCATGGCCAACTGAGGCAAGCAGAGCAACTTTTACTCTCTCTTCTTTTCTTGATTGAGCGCAGTATATGCACAAAGAACTTATCTTTTTACTTTCTTCTGATGTCATGATTTCCTTGCAATTGCATGCGCAGGAATGGGGAAGAATAAATGCACTCGAAGATTGTGTTCATGTTCGACTGACTCTGTGTTCATATGGTGAAGGACTGACGGTTAGTTTACAGCCAAATTGGCAATTCCTCTATCTATAAATAAGATAGATAGATAAGGCGTCCACTGTCCGTTCATTTGTCATATACGGCGTCCGCTACAACAATTCTCTAATTTCCTTTAAAAAATTTCTTCTCTTAAGTGCAGAGTATCTGCACAAAGATGTCATGATTTTTTTTTTTTCGGTTCAATTGCATTGATTTTAACGAATATATGCAGTCGAAGGCTGTGTGTTCATGTGGTAAATTAATATGGTTAGTTTAGATCCAAATCAACAAAAACAAAGCGTCCGTTTACGGTTAACTTAGAGATATCAGTGGTTGGTTTAAAGTCAAAAGTTGATTTATGTGATTCTTGTGACTCTAGACGCTGCAAGATTGATGTGCAGCAGAAACTAGATGGATTGCATTACGCATACTATAAGTCTGATTATCTCTTATAATCTCTGCCCATGACCCTGTTTTAAATAGTTGGCTGACGAAACAAACTATTTGTTTTGAGTGGATAGTAGTATTTATAGGTAGAATGATAAAAATAAAATATATATATATAAATAAAAGTAAGGAGTTTTTTTTTTAAATTTTTTTAATATAAAAATAATATTTTAAAACAAATCAAATAATTTTTTTTGTTTTTTTAATAAAAATTATTATTATCATCATCTTCATAAAATTACATTTTTATAAAAATACTATAAACATTATATTTATTAAAAAAATATATTATCTATTTTTTATTTTATTTTATTTAGATTTATTTTAAATAAAAAATATATATATTTAATAAAATTTGATTCATTTAAGTTTTTATTAGATATAAATGTGAATTAAGATTAAGGTTTTTTACCATGTTTATCTCTTAATCTCTTATAACCTAATAAAAATTTAAAACTTCACAAGCCAAAAGATTGAAAAGAAACATACTTATATTGTGGCAAAAGTTTAAAGCACTAAAAATTTGCAATAAGAAAAGAAACATGTTTACATTGTGGCACAAGTTTAAAGCACAAAAAATTTCCAGTAAGAAATTGTAAAAATATAGTTTATAAAGATTCCAAATAAGTAACAAAATAAGAAATTATAAAAATATGGTTTATAAAGATTCCAAATGAGTAACAAATTAAATGTAATGGCTAGCTCAAGTGGTTTCTTCATAAAGTTTTCCCAAATGTTTGTAAAAATTATGATCTTAAAATTAATATTAAATTTTTAAAAATAATTTATATTCTAATTTACAAATAACATTGTTGAAGAGGTTTGATAAGTATTAAAACATATCAATGGAAAGATACATCATAAATTGATGAAAATTATTAAGAATTAATTGCTTTGTACACCATTCATTATGGACAAAGTGATAGATGAAAATGATTAAGAACCAATTAATTTGTACACCATTCATTATGGATAAAGTGATTGAATAAATGTCTTGTATATATTTGATGTCTTGGGACCTTTACAACATGTAGATAAAGATGAGCATTATTGTGCATATCGATATAGGAGGATTACTATTATGGGAGAAATATTTAAGGTAAGTTATAGCCCAATAGGAGGGAGATGTGTAACTCCTTCCTTACTTGTCCTATAGTTGACACATGTCCTTATAAAAAAGAATATGTAGGCTCAAATTAGATTTAAAATATTTGGAACAACATATATATAAAACTACACTTGAATTAGATAAATTAAAACCATAAACATTGCATTACACACTTCCTCAACATTTCTAGTCAAAAAAGGGGTTTGCACTTGTAAGAGATTTGATCTCTCTCTGACCTTGGTAGATCCCATTTCAAGATGGATCTATGCTAGTATTATATCCAGCATGAGTATTATTTTATTTTATTTTTTAACTACAAAAATCAAGAATTGTTTAGATTACCTAGTTCAAAGCTAATTTTTATCCATATCTATAGAGGATGGTTACATGCATGTGAACTTACTTTATTTTCACACTTTTTCAATGAAAGATTAAGGATTCCTATAGAATTATTGTAATAACCCCAAATACTAAAATTGCGTTTTTTTATATCTTCACTATACTTAATAGGAATTAGTATTTGGATAACTTTTTCAACTATAATAAAACACTCACAAAACACTTAACTTTATTTGCTAGATAATACAATACAATTGTTGTTCTTCTCATAATTTGTGGTCTTTTCAAGTGACTCACCAAGGTCCAAGAAGGGTGAATGAGGTGGAATGATGACGTGAAGATGATGGTGTTGATGATGTGTCAAGTGAGAAAATTTTGGGTGTTAATAGATTTCCCCCTAACGTGTGAGGTTAGGCATACAACATAGGATTCCCCACCTTTTTTCATGAGATAGGTGTGATGGTGATGTAAAGGATGTAGATCTCTTTAGAGAGAACTCGCCTTCCCATAGGGTTGTAGGGGTTCTTACTTGCAGATACAAAGGTGCATATGATATCAAATATATATGGACAAGGCAGGCATTCCCATGCTTATATCAATGTCTCAAGCATAAAAGGGAGATATAGACCCATTGGGGTTCTGATCGATACATGAATGTAATGTCCCTTGTTAGGACTTTTATTAAAATGGCAAATTTTCACTTTTTTTCCCTAGTTCGACCTTTGACTAGTTTTGATGCCTAGGTCTCCAATTTGTCCCAAATGCTCCCAAATATCCTAAGAAGGTATATGGATGATGTTAGAACATAAATATGTGTTTCATGGATGCTTTTGGAAATTTAAAATACTTCTGCAAATCATCTTTCAATTATGGCCAATGTAGGGAACTTTACTAGTAATTTCCCTTTGACTAGTATTGGTCTCTAGGTCTCAAATTGGCTCCAAATGCCTTCAAATATTCAAGGAAGGTGCATGAATGATATTTTTACTTGACTATGATGTTCAGGGATGATTTATGACCATCAAAAGATTTCTGAAAACTTGTTTGATATTCTGGACAAAGTATGGAATTTAACTAGCAATTTGGGGTTCAAATCCCCCCAGGGTAAGTACTGAAAATGACTCTCCAAATGCCTCCAAACTCACTCGAAATTTTGAAAAGAGGTAGGGGATGTTTGAGGGACATTATTTAAGTCTCATGTGCACCATTAATCAATTATTAAGCCTGTTCTAACCTTCTCCCAAACAACAACAAAAATCACTAGTTTGACCCTCGGGGAAATGACACCAAATCTTCTCCAAATGTAAATAAACTGAGTAAAATGACTTCAAATGCTTGAGTACTGAACATGAAACTTGTATAATACATCAATAACATTCCATTAATCAATAAACCATCATTAGTTTACTTATCCATTCGAATCCATCAACATTACATTGGTTCACAACAAGGTAGTGGGGAAATGACACTATTCTTTCATTAAAAATGAGATTTATACATTTCTACTTGGAATTTCGACCTGAAAATTTCTGGAGATGAAGAACAGATTATTTACTTCATATTACCAAATAAATGGGGCATTAGAAGCTCCCTCAAAGAGTACAATATCTCACCAAAAACTCCCTCCCTTAAGGAGCAAGAATATGGCTTCAAAACTAGAAATGGTTGAGAGAATGTGATGCATTAGAAGAAACCATGATTTTCCATGGAGCTTACACCTACAACAAATGACTCCATTAAAGCTCCAAATGAAAGTTCTGAATGGCCTTTCCAATTACCAACTTGGATGGGAATCTTTCACCCTCGAAATTGGCTAAGGCAAGAAACTAGTCATCCACTAGATCTCCCTCTTCACAAATGCAATTGCAAATTTCTCAAATGATCAAAAGGCGGTTTAATTCTTTGTTATTGACATTTATAAACTTCTAATTTCCTCCATGGGTCGAATTCCTTCCAAGAGACTCATGCCAACTCAAGTTGGGAAGAGATTCCAAAGAACGCCACTTGCACAACAATTCCTAGTCTCCCACTTCCACCAAATCACATGTGGAACCATCTCAGCTGCCTTAACTCCCTTGAGTGCCCTCTTGGAGTCTATTTTTAGCCTTGACATGTCATATATGTCATATGTCATCCTTCAGGTCTGATTTTTGCCATAGGTGTCATAGCATCTTCATCATTGTTGTCATAGAGCTAGGGAATCTAGCCCAAGTGTCTTACTAGCTCCAAATTGCCTCTTCCTCTTCCATGGGAGTTACTCTTCCTCTACATTTAGACCTTGGATGAGTCATGCAATGAATAATACCTTTTGAACTCCCCCAAGTATGTTACCATTCACCTTGAATTCGAATTGGTGAGAGAATGATGCTAAGTGTAGTGGGGAAATATAGCCATATGTGGGTCCCCCTTTCTCCATGTGTCTTCATGATCAAATGCCACTTTGATTTTCACTTGTATATATTTATTTAGCTCATTTATTAAATATTTATGCCATTCTAATGTTCAAACATAATTTATTATCCCCCTTATTCCACATCCCAATGCTTCCACCCCAAACCTAGGAAACTAGTAATTTTCCTCCTTGGCAATTATTTGATCCTTAGCATCAATTTGACAAACTCTAATGAATATATCCAATGTGCTTAGGCCATTGTGACCCAATTCCAATTTGGGAAATGACAATGAACAATCACTATGTACATCGTAGGTGTCTAGAAGGGACTCAGATCAAGGAGTACATAATAATTGTCTAATCATGGATTATTTGATGCACTGATATCAGAACAATGACATTTTAAAGGAATGGTCCATCACAATAAATGATTCTATGGGAACTAAATATGTCCAACATATGTAGTGATTTAAACAAATTGGAAGTCTGAATCAAAGAGGTTTAGGGTACCGCATCTATCACTGGATACAATAGGCATAATGCAATTAGGGATTCCACAACACTATCACTAATGCACCCTAGATATCTCAATAAAAATATAATTGGAAGGGAATCATGAAAGGACTACAATTGGGGATATCTAGGGTATTTGACCAAATAATGAAAGAATCGTCGACTTGTATGAATATCATCGGTTCAGAAAATGAGCTCATGTCGATCACATGAGAAACAACCAAAGTAAGGGGTAATGAGACTAATGTATAGGATACCTCTAGGCCTATATTCTGGAATGGATGTGTTGTTGTCAATAAAAGGAGACCACAAAGTACCGAGGAAATGATGTTTCCTTAACAAATGGATGAGTGATACCACCGAAATAAGAGTAGCATTGGAAAAGTAGTTGAGACACTTTTTTGGGATATGAGGGTAAATGAGTAAGGGAATCGAACTTGCTTTGTTCAGAGCATGAAGGGAAAGCTGAACTGGTAGCATGCATAGGATTTCTTGATGGAAACATATAATATACACAACTTGGGTACCAGGGGACATGAATTTAATGGGGGAGGGGGATTTTTTACTCTTGTATGTAGGGATACTGAGGTGGTATGACTCCAAGAGTGACTCATCGTAGAATACTCTGAAAAAAGATGACCAAGGGGTGGTAGAAAAAATGAGATAATACGCGATCTATAGGAGTGCTAAGGAGCACTATTTGTTACACGATATTTCTGGTGCATGGGAATCGAAGGAGTACTAATGATTCCTCTACATTCGTATCTTTCCAAATGTGTGGACATCTAGAAAAAGTGGGTTCTTAAAAGAACCATTGTATAATGGTTTCTAAGGAGGTTTGTCCACCTTAGAAAACTGAGTAAGAAAGGCAATGAGATAAGTATTCGAATATTCACCAATACAGAGAGGAGGCGTGAATAAGTATTGAGGACTTTTTACGAGTTTTAACCTTAAGCAAATCATGTAACATTAACCATTAACAATGTCATTTATCATACAAAAATCATATACAGTGCACAAGAGATTTTTATGTGGAAACCTAGACATGATAAAACCACATAATTCTTTCTTATATAATAACAAGATTACATTCAATTGTTTTACCAGCATCAACTGGAAGGAAGTACCTTTCAGCTTCCCATTTTGACCCCTTTTCAACACCACAATCTTACTTTTTGACTCTTTTTCCTCTTCCATATCTCTATATTCCTGGCTATTTGATCATACTTGCCACCCCTTTTTGTACTTATCATCCAGTCCTCACTCAACAACCAAAAAGAGGTAAAATTTTCTATATTTTGAATAGATTCTTTATGTTTTAGTGAATTGAAATTATTTTAGGATTAATCATGCATATATTGAAGACCTTTTGAGCATATACACATTTTAGTGCTCACTTCGACACTGGTCCACATAAGTCAAAGGTGTTCCATGAAAGTAAAAGCATGCAGTTTTCAATAGAAGGACCTGATCTCCAGTTGTCATATGATGCAATTATTCCAAGAGGAATCGATTTCAGTCATGTGATCCAAATACACTCAGAATAAGAGTCCTAGAAGTGTAATGGTCCAATTTCATTCAATGAGGGAGGTTGTACACTTGCAACAATCTTATCTCCATATGATTTATCCCTTAATGGAAATCTTGACTCATTAGTTGTAATTAGTAACGCTTGTTTACTATTTTTAAACCTATATATATATATAAGTATAATCGACGACTAGAAAGGGACCTAGACATTGTATTGTTATGCTATTGAACTTATTAGTTTTGGTCACGATTTTGATGCCTCTGTAATTCCAAAGTTACAATAATGCAATTTGGTTCCATGATACTCAGTGTCTTTTGCTAGTTACTGTGATATAACTCTCCATATCTCCTTCACCAGACGAGAGGGCCCACAGACCTAGGGAAGTGTTGCTTTACAATCCGTTTCTTGTTTCGTTGTTCATCATATTACTTTGATATGTTTATAATTCCTGCGCAGGCTCACTTATATACATATTTTCTATCTATTTCATATTTATGTAACTAGCTAGTTCTTCATTTGTGAATTGTATAAATATTGTAGGTGATTTTACCATTTTTTGTAGTGAAAATATAATCCTATACTCTTTCTTTTAAAAAATAGGTTGTTTTAATAAACTTCTATGTATTAATGAATTTGTATGTAACCCTCTTTTGTGAACATGTGCATGAAATTCTCTCGATGTGTTTATAGTCTTTGACCTCGAGGACCCTTAGATAGCTTAGGCATGTTAACATTAGTTTTTATCATAGGCCCTATCTCCCTTTGGTTTTGTACCTGTTTATTTTTCATCATCATCGAAATTATAGAAAGTTTAGAAGAATAGTGGTTTTATGAAATACATTTTTGTTTTCCCTCTCGGTGCTTTGAACATAGTTGATGAATAGTGCATTATCTTAGGACTATACGTAGTCTCTAGGAGAACCAATAGATGATATACAAGTATAGACATTAGAATCTAGGACATTGGTCATAGACAATTGGTTTTGTATCCTTTTATAAGTCTTTATATTAAATTTGTGATTTTTGTTAGGTCTGCATATGTAACTGATTAGTTTGCAGATTGATACTCTGATTCCTTCTATAAGTAGTTTAAGTTAAATTATATTAGTCACTTACACATTCCGTTAGAACACTCCACCTCAAGATCTGTATACCTTTTTATGGGAGATAGTGATCACCTAGATTATGGTTAGTTAGGATGTTTAAGTTAACACTTCATACGAACGTTTGCATTCACCTCTTTGATTCTAGAATTTGTTTATGTTACGTAGAAGTAATTGTTCTTCCATTTTAAGTCTTCCTTCTATTCTTTGGTCTTTGCATTTTTAGTTCAGTACTATTTTCGGTACTTGTTTATAATCACAGTGTCCGCATAACCTATTTTTAATTTTTCACACATCTATATTGTGCCTAGAGCATAACAAAACTTTTATAGTTTCATTCTATACAGAATTTCATCCTTAGGTCATCACAAAGATTTTATACTTAATATTTCATCCTCAGGTCATCACAAATATTTAATATTTCATCTTTAGGTCATCACAAAGCTATTATACTGTTAATATTTCATCCTTAAAGCTTCTATATTTAAATATTCTATTTATGTACAAATTATCATTTTTAGGTCATCACAAAGCTTCTATATTTAACTCCAATACATTGTACAAAATCTTCTTTTCATAATTAGGACTAGTTAGTGGATTCCAGGTTTTAACTTTCCTTTTGAATAGGATACATCTCCAGTAATCAAGAATCAATAGGTTAGTTGTTAAGTTAATTCACTAGTAGACTGATTTTGTTTACCTGCACAAAAAATGATTGCAACTCATACGTCTACTAACCCTGGTTGATAACAAGATGACTAAGGTGAATTGTTGAAACATATAATGAACCTGACATTTTTGGCGCCGTTGGCCGGGAGTTGTAGAAAGGTGAACAGTTGCAGTTAGTTGTGATTTTGTTACTCTTACAGGTGGAGGAAGGACAGTAAGATGCAAAGAGGCCCTTGTTTCCAAAATTTTGAAAGGGTTCTATCCTGACGCATTCACTTTGGTGATCCCTTCCGAACCCTTATCATTATGTGTTTTACTTATGAGTAGGCCTAGAGGTAAGCCAAAATTTACAGTTCCAAATAAAAACAACTTGTATGATAAGTATGGTGGTAGTTCTAGAACTCCTATTACTAACCCAACTAAGTAGTCTACAGGAGGAAAAATCCAGATTGGGGGAAAAGTAGAATTTAGTCTTCCTAGGTTGGAGAATTCACATTCTGAAGCCACTGTAAATCAAGGACAAGAAGAGGATGTTGTGACCACTGTATAAAATCAGTTAGTAATCCTAGAAGATATTTTAAAGTTTCTTGAGGCTACTAGGGATACTGCGGTGTCTCAAATTGAACCTATAAACACCGAAACTCAAATTGCAACTTTAACTGTAGAACATCCTTCCTCATCTCGTTTAGGCACCATATTAGAAGACTCATTTGGAACCATGGGAGATGAAGAAAGAGCTTCCAATGTAGGATATGAAAATGCAAGGAACAATAGAGGTAATGAAGATCGAGAGGTAACTTTTGGTTTTCCCATTTTGGACCTCACACAAAATGTTAATATGAAGAATATTACACCCTTAGTCTTATCTCACTTTCATGGTTTAGAAATTGAGGATCCAGGTGGATTCTTGTTTGAATTTTACATCTTGTGCAAAAGTTATAATTACATTAGTGACGCTCAGAAACTGGAGTTGTTCCTTGCTACATTAAAATATTCTGCTCTTAGATGGTTTGTGGGTTTAAGAGAATGTTCTATTTTGAATTGGGAAGGGATGAATAAGGATTTTCTAAAGAAATACCATGAATATTGTAACACCAAGGATTCAAAAAATGACATTTTCAAATGTAGCAGCAAGAGGATGAGAGCCTTGAATATTATGTTGAAAGATTCCTCTAGAACCTTCAGAAGTCCAAACATGGTACTCCAGATGAAGAATCCATTAAAACTATTTTTTGAAGGGGATTTAAGAGGAGTATATGGACACTTTAAATCTCATGAGATTTGGTGATTTCTCTCAAAAATATTTTGAAAATATTTGTGAATTGTGTAAAGAGTATTCTAGGAGTAGAGCTAAAATAGGTAGGGGCATTAGAGATCCTGTTTCTAGAGGAAATAGATCTACTGTGGGAGTCACTAGGATAGAAATAGGGAATTTATTAGAAAGATTTAAAGCAGACATTTTGAGTACTCTTAGTAATCAATTGGATGCATTACAAACTAAGAAAAGGGAAGAAGAAGAAAATGTTGCTTTGTCTATTTTATGCTCCAAGTGTAGACAAAAACACCCTCTGAAGGACTGTACTTTGAATAATGTATAGGTTTGTGCTATTTGTATAGAAAATCATGCCACTGAAGGCTGCCCCTATCTCCTAGGATTACAAGATGTTTATAAACGGAGTAATGAAACAACATAACTTCCATACCAAGCAGCAGAAAAGAGATCATGGAATTTAAGACCACAAGGTATAATTTATGATCCTTCTGCACAGTCTGTTCCTTTTTACACTAATTAGCCATCACAATGGGGTGTACCTAACCTATGGCAGAATTATCAATCTCAAACATTCCAATACCAACCTTGGAAACAAGGTTGGAGAGGAAATATCCATGGAAATGTACCTCCTCAATCATTCCCTCCTCCCTACGCTACTTATCAACAATTCCCTTATCCCATGCCACAAACCCATCCATAGATGCAATCAACTCAGCCTACTATCTTTAAGCCTCCACAACTCCAACTTCCTCCAAACCAACCTATTCCTCTGTTAAGATTTAATATGCTAAGATAGAAAATAGCAGCATTACATTCCATTTCACAATAATAGCATATACAGGATCACTGAAGAAACAACAAGCACATCATAAACACAAGAGACACAGATTTATCCTGGGAAACCCTCATGGGGTAGAAAACCCAGCAAAGCTTCCTCAATATAGATGACCAGCAATATACAAAGATGTAAACCAAAGACATGATCTCCTCCTCCACCATAGCAGACCTCTCCTCCACAAGTGCGCTACTCTCAAGTGAGTGAGTGTGTGTCAAATGAGGAATACACCTCCTACATTTATACGCTACTCTGACTTTTCTTTTACACAAAACATGTAGGCTCGTATTTAACCAATGGGTCAAATACCCCACTACAACTGACTGGGCCGACCCCTCTAGGGTGGTCTAATAACCCTTTGACCCACATAACACATACATGGCCGACCCCCTCTAGGGAAGTCTAATAACCCAAGTTACCACATTCCAACGGAGGAATAAACATCTCTGGATATACAATAAGATCTTCAAGGAGGAATGAAACATCTCCAGAATAATAAAGTACAAATATAATATTCTTTGAAGTTACAATATCTCAACACTCCCCCTTAACGAGAAGGATATTATAACAGCATCTGCACGAGCAAGGAGTCATCAACATCATACATGATACATCTATAAATCATTGGAAGCTTTCTCAACATCATCAGTAACTCAACCAGTTACTGGAACATCTTCAATACTGGAACATCAACATCTTCAGTACTGAGTCTTTATCTTCTGCAGCACTCAAGCAGCTATAACAACATCAAGATCTGAATCCTCATGATCATCAGCATCGTCATCACACGATCATCAACATCATCATCACACGATCAACATTGTCATCTAGATCAATACGATCAGCATCATCACATCATCTCGATCTACAGCATCTGGTTCATCACGATCTACAGCATCTCGATCATCTCGATCTACAGCATCTAGATCATCTGGATCTACAGCATCTGGATCATCTCGATCTACAGCATCTAGATCATCACGATCTACAGCATCTGGATCATCTCGATCTACAGCATCTGAATCATCTGTATTAGTATCCACACCAATACATCTATCATGAAAAGCATGTATTCTCACTAATACATCTATTATCAAAAGCATGTATTCTCACTAATACATCTATCATCAATAGCATGTATTCTCGCTTAATACATCTATCATCAAAACATAGCAGCATACCCTGCAACACACACGATCATATTACAGGATGATCAATCCCGCTCTCTTTAGGACATAGGTCCATGGATGATATAATCCAGATCAAGTTCCAGGATGATCAATCCTTATCACTTTAAGACAAGTCTCATGTCTAGGGATGATGCAATCCCATCACGTACATTTTGAACCCAGTTCATGGACGATGCAGTCCTCACACGTACATTTTGAACCAAGGTCGAGGGATGATGCAGTCCTATCTTCAATTCTCGGAGACATCAGTCTATGGATCAATTCTGGGACCAAAGTCCGGGGAAGATACAATCCCCTACCTGTTCATTCAGGACTACATTCTCGGAGACCCATTCTACGGCTCAATTCTGGGACCAAAGTCTGGGGAAGATACAATCCCCTACCTGTTCATTCAGGACTTCATTATCGGAGACATCATGTCTACGGCTCAATTCTGGGACCGAAGTCCGGGGAAGATACAATCCCCTACCTATTCATTCAGGACTTCATTATCGGAGACCCAGTCTATGGCTCAATTCTGGGACCTCATTCTGGGGAAGATACAATCCCCTACCTGTTCATTCAGGACTTTATTATCGGAGACATCATGTCTACGGCTCAATTCTGGGATCTCAGTCCGGGGAAGATACAATCCCCTACCTGTTCATTCAGGACTTTATTATCGGAGACATCGTGTCTACGGCTCAATTATGGGACCTCAGTCCGGGGAAGATACAATCCCCTACCTGTTCATTCAAGACTTTATTATCGGAGACATCATGTCTATGGCTCAATTCTGGGACCTTAGTCCGGGGAAGATACAATCCCCTACCTGTTCATTCAGGACTTTATTATCGGAGACCCAGTCTATGGCTCAATTCTGGGACGACAGTCCAGGGAAGATACAGTCCCCTACCTGTTCATTCAGGACTTTATTATCGGAGACATCATGTCTACGGCTCAATTCTGGGACCTCAGTCCGGGGAAGATACAATCCCCTACCTGTTCATTCAGGACTTTATTATCGGAGACATCATGTCTACGGCTCAATTCTGGGACCGAAGTCTGGGGAAGATACAATCCCCTACATGTTCATTCAGGACTTCATTATCGGAGACATCATGTCTACGGCTCTCTTTAGGACTGAAGTCCAGGGATGTTCCAATCCTCACATGTCCACCAAGGACTTCATTCTCGAAGACATACGTCTACGGCTCTCTTTAGAACATGTGTTCAAGGATGACATAATCCCTCTTCTTTCTCGGAGACATCTGTCTATGGCTCACTTTAGGACTGAAATCCAAGGATGATTCAATCCTCATATGTCCACGAAGGACTTCATTCTCAAAGACATACATCTACGGCTCACTTTAGAACATGTGTTCAAGGATGATGCAATCCCTCTTCTTTCTCGGAGACACCTGTCTACAGCACACTTTAGAACATGTGTTCAAGGATGATGCAATCCCTCTGTCACCTTAGACCCTGTCTAACGATCATCCACCAACCTCTCTATCGGCATCACCAATATAGGTATCCACATCATCAACCTCACTGTCGATGTAGGCAATCTCATCATACGTGATCACATCACTCCCCCTTTCAAGGAGGGTTCTTCTAAACTATATTAAATTTGTCTCGGAAAACTTTACTTGAGGTAGAGGTTTGGTTAGTACATCGGATCGGTAGAGGTTTGGTTAGTACATTGGTAACTTGTTACAAATTCGAACTTTAATTCCTTTCTACACCATATCTTGTATATAGAAATGTCAAATCTCTATGTGCTTTGACTTATCATGGAACACTGGATTCTCTGCCATTTTGGTACAACTCTGTTCATCACATAGGATCATAGTTGGGTCTATCTCTAAGTCAAACAATCTTGAAGCCATACTTCTTCACAACTAGTAGAGCAAGCAGCCATATATTCCGCTTGTGCTGAGAGCCACACTAGACTGCTTCCTGCTAAACCACAAGATCATGGATGATCCCAGACAATAACATCCTCTCGATGTGCTCTTCCTGTCTGATACAATTTCTGCCCAATCAACATCAGTGTAACCATCTGAAGTCATGATCTCCAAGATAACATAGATCAAGGTCTATTGTATCCTTTAGGTACCGCATCACATGATTTGCAACTTATCAGGTGAACACATCTAGTTTCCACTAGATACTGATTCAAGGTGTTCACAGCAAAGCATATATCTGACCTAGTATTCTGTGATGCAGCTGCAACAATTACTTAATAAAAATATGCGAAATAGTAGAAATGACAGAACTCAGAATCACTTTTATATTGATCATAGGCCACTTCGAGGGGGCAACCTCCTATGAGCAAGCTCAATACAAATAACTTCACGGTGCCTTCATAGGTCTCAACACACACTTATATACTAATTCTAGGTGCCAATACTATGGATCAAAACCATGGGCCGTTACAAACTATGGATCAACAATACTACGGGCGACTTACAAAGCATATGCGCCAACAACAATAACACAAACTATTGATCAGCAAATACTACGGGACGACTTACAAAGCATATACATCCAACAAAAACATACTAACAAAGTAAAGACATGGGTTCCTAACATCCCCTCCCCCTTAAAAAAAGCTTTGTCCTCAAAGCTTTAGATGTCGAAATTGTTGTTGAATCTGAAGGAGTGGTTCCCATGTAGCATCCTCTGGTTGCATGCCGTGCCACTAAATTAAGACCTCTGTGATAGAGAGAGAGCGAAGCTGATGCATGCGCCGATTGAGGATGGCCTCTGGATCCAAAAGGATGGATCCTTCATTATCCAATTCGGGTAAAATCATTTTTCCATTGATATTGGTGCCAAGAAATTTCTTCAGACAAGAGACATGAAAGACTAGATGAATGTGGGAAGAAGGAGGAAGTTCCAATTTATAAGCAACGGACCCAATCTTCTGAAGAATCTGATATGGCCCATAGAACTTTGGAGCGAGCTTATGATGCCCTTTGAGTTTCAAGGATGATTGTTTGTACGGCTGGAGACGAAGAAAAACCATATCGCCGACTTGAAAAGTGCGCTCAGAACGGTGCTGATCAGCTTGTTGCTTCATGCGATTTCTTGCCATGTGAAGATTGTCCCGCAAAATGCACAGAATCTGATCGTGGTTTCGAAGGACCATGTCAACTTCCTGAACTGGTGAACTGGTGGGGGTGTATGGAAGAAGAGCTGGAGGTGACTGACCATAGACTGCTTCATATGGGGTCATTTTAGAGGCAGTGTGGTAAGAGGTATTGTACCACAATTTAGCGAGAGGGAGCCATTTTTCCCACTGATGTTGATGTTCAGAGGTGAAGCAACGAAGATAAGTTACCAAGCATTTATTGACAATTTCAGTCTGACCATCTGTTTGTGGGTGATATCCTAAACTCATCTTTAGTTTGGTGCCAGTGTGGCAAAATAGTTTTGTCCAAAAATGACTGGTGAAAGTCGCATAACGATCCGAGACAATGGAAGAAGGGATGCCATGAAGATGAAAGATCTGGTCCAGAAAAATTTGAGCGACGGAGGAGGTTGTATAGGGATGGCTGAGAGCACAAAAATGACTATATTTGGAGAGGCGATCAACCACGACGAGAATTACTGTCTTCCCACCAGATTTAGGGAGCCCTTCAATGAAATCCATAGAAATATCTGTCCAAAGCCGTGTAGGTATGGGAAAGGTTTCAAGCAATCCTGGAAGGAGTGTTGTTTCACCCTTATTGCACTGGAAGGTATCACATTCGGCCACCATCTGTTGAATTGTCCTTTTCATGCCCTGCCAAAAGAAGTTACGCCGTGCTCGTTCATATGTTTTGAGGAACCCAGAGTGCCCTGCCGATGGAGAAGCATGGAGTTCATAGAAGATAGCCTGTTGAAGATCTGTGCTTGGGGAAGCACCAGACGACCCTTGTATCGCAGAGAAGCACCATCCCAAGAGTAATGTGGTACAGCAGAAGGGTTGTTGGTCAAGCGTTGGATGATTTGAGATAAGGAGGAGTCATTGACATAACCCTGTTGAACAGATTGCAACCAATTTGGAACAGGCATGGAAATAGCTGAAAGAGAACCTTGGGCATCAAATGTGCGAGAAAGAGCATCTGCCACAATATTGTCTTTACCCTTCTTGTAAGTGATGTCATAGTCATAACCCATGAGTTTGCTAACCCATTTCTGTTGTGCGAAGGAGGAGACACGCTGGTCCAAGAAATATTTCAGACTTTGGTGATCAGTCTTGATGCAGAAATGATTTCCTAATAGGTATGGGCGCCACTTCTGTACTGCATGCAAAATAGCCATCATTTCCTTCTCATAGGTAGAGGCAGCTAAATTCTTACCTGAAAGGGCTTTGCTGGTGAACGTAATGGGGTGTTCATCTTGAAGGAGAACATCACCAAGTCCATTGCCGCAAGTATCACTCTCAATAGTGAAAGGCTTGGAAAAATCGGGCATAGCTAGCACAGGTGTAGTACACATAGCTTGTTTTAGTTTGTCAAATGCACACTGAGTAGCAGGTGTCCATGTGGAGGCATCCTTTTTTAATAGAGCAGTTAATGGAGCTGCAATCTTCCCATAATCCTTGACAAACTTGCGGTAGTAGCTAGTCAACCCCAAAAAACCACGAAGGCTCTTGAGTGTCTGAGGATGCGACCAATTGTTCATGGCATCGATTTTGGCAAGATCAATGCGAACCCCTTGTGCTGAGATAATGTGCCCAAGATACTCAACTTCCTTCTGTCCAAAAACACATTTAGACTGCTTGGCATGGAGATGATGGTCAGAGAAAAGTTGCATGACAAGATCCAAATGCTGGAGATGTTCATCCCATGTTTTACTGTAGATGAGGATATCATCCAAGAATATTAGAATGAATTTTCGCAAGTAGGGTCGAAATATTTTTTTCATTAAGGCCTGGAATGTGGAAGGAGCATTAGTGAGTCCATAGTGCATGACCAAAAACTCATAATGGCCATCATGTGTGCGGAAAGCTGTTTTAGGGATATCATCCTCATGAACCCGAATTTGATGATACCCAGAGCGAAGATCCAACTTGGAGAAAAAGTGAGCCCCATGAAGCTCATCAAGAAGCTCATCAACAACAGGAATTGGAAACTTATCCTTGATGGTGAGGTGATTAAGTGCTCGGAAGTCAATGCAGAGGCGCCATGACCCATCTTTTTTGCGGACAAGAATAACGGGAGAAGAAAAGGAACTAGTGCTTGGGCTAATAATACCTTGCTTCAATAAGCCCCGAACAAGCATTTCAATCTCCGTTTTTTGGTGAAATGGGTAGCGATAGGGCCTGATGTTGGGAGGAACAATAAATTAATACGAATATGCGAAATACCAGAAATGACAGAACTCAGAATCACTTTTATATTGATCACAGGCCACTTCGAGGGGGCAACCTCCTATGAGCAAGCTCAATACAAATAACTTCAGGGTGCCTTCATAGGTCTCAACACACACTTATATACTAATTCTAGGCGCCAATACTATGGGTCGAAACCATGGGCCGTTACAAACTATGGATCAACAATACTACGGGCGACTTACAAAGCATATGCGCCAACAACAATAACACAAACTATTGATCAACAAATACTACAGGATGACTTACAAAGCATATACGTCCAACAACAACATACTAACAAAGTAAAGACATGGGTTCCTAACATATTCGTTAGACACATTAATGACTCAATAATTTGTCTGTACAGAGTTATATCCACTAACTCTGATGAATCATCTGCTAATAACTTCAAGAGTGGCCATTCCAACACATCAAGTCCTTTTAATATTTCTCAGCATACTTTCCCTGGTTGAGAAAGATTCCTTCTGAGCCTTGACATACTTCCAGACCTAGGAAGTAATGCGTCAATATGAGATCTTTCATTTTCATTTCTGCAACCATCTTCTTCTTTCTTTTCATGATCCGTTTCTCATTCCTTGTCAGAAAGAGATCATCGTCATACAATAATGGTATGATAGGTTCATCAACCTTAAGGTAAAGGTTAGGAACGACTTTACTTTTGGTAAAGCCCAAGCTTATCAAGAAACTGTCAATTCTCCCTTTGTGACTGAACATCATTCACACTTTGCATTGAATGATCTTCTGCATATCTATCTGTGCCATCTCTCGTTAGATGGGTCTACTGATATGAGCCTCAATATCATTTGAACTCTGTGGTGAGTTCCTTCTTGCATCCATGTCATCTGTGTATAGAAACCATATTCAACCTTGTAGCAAAGGTTGAGATCCACATCACCCATGGTGATCATTAAGCTCATCAATTGATTATCGATCCTGGGAACCCATACAGAACCTGATTCACACTTCTTCTTTAATTACACCATTAAGAGAATGGTCTTATCTAGCCACTTGGAGCAAACATCTTATCATGATTCTCTTCCTCTTTCTAACAGAATCTTCTAGCCACAAGCCTTCTATAGTGCGTTTGATTTGTAAATCTTTTGTTGAACATCCATTGCTTGTTCAGTGTTCATCATTCATCATGATCTTTCCTACAAATCAAAATTAAGTACATTATTAGTAATACTTCATAATCATCAAATCATATTGACATGCATACAGATATCATTTACATAGTTATGCAACTATTTTGACCAATACTTTGGCACAACACTTTCCATATCCTGTATGCATACAGTGGCTATCTAGATGCCTTCCATCTCTACCAGAACATACTATCGAGAGTGTGCACAGCTCTCAGCATGTTAGCAAAGAGGTTTCATTCTAGACAAGCAACAATGGAATGTTTGTCCAACTTACCAATCATATGCATATTAGTAGTATACTGTTCAATGCTCTATGAATGTTTACACTCAGCATCATATATTCTAGGAATACAAATATGCATACAACATATTATAGGCAATATCATTTACTATTTCAAATAACAACTCAAATACTTATCTTTTATGTTTGTGTGGTTGCCTCCCGCTTGATCTTCTGTATGTCTTTTGAACTTCTATTCATTCTGTACCACTCTGCATGCTCAAGTGTCATCCTCATGATCTCATACACAAACATACATTCATTAGTATATTCTCAACATTATAGTTCTAAATAATCTTGAAAATGTATAGTCATGATTATAGATAATATTCAAGGTTTCAAGGAAGTCTTCTTTTACTCATGCATACTCTTGTTTGATCTAGTTAGTTAAATCATCAACCAAGATAAGAGACATAATATGCATAAACCCTTGATTACTAACTTTATGAATAAGCATAACCAATCATACCAAGTATACTTATATAAGGGATCCTAGCACAAGGTAAGATTCTAACATGACATAGGAAAAACATACCTAGATTAGTATACCTGCTTAGTTATGTACAACATACCTAAACAATCTCTTCAATGATTTAGAGATCCTGAGCTAGAACCTGCATGTCTCATAGGTTAATCATAATACAACAAAGTCATACATACCTCGTAAGTAGAACAAAGATTATGGATGATGTTATGGTCATGGAACTTGATTTGTCTTCTGTGATGTACCTGTATCTTGTTAGCAGACAACATCAACCTCACACAACACCATAATGCATTAGTACAATCATATAGCCCTAATCAATGAAGTTATTCGATCATTCACATGCACTCATACTGTTACTAGGGTGATAAGACAATTCTAACATTTATCAAGATTGTACTAATAAATAACATGAAGACAAACACATTATGAACTTAATCAAGAATCAGATTTCAAGACATACCTGAACCTCCTGAAGTCATACCTGTTGAGACTTCTTGTAGTCTTCTTATGTAAGGCCTTAGCCTCAACTCCCCCTGAAACTTGATCTGGAGCTTGATTAGGGTTTGGTAGAGAAACCTAAAAATTCAATCTTTGACTTTCACACTTCTGAATGGATGGAAGGATGTGTCTTGCTGAGCTGATCAAACTAGCATACTTCAATTTTGAAATCTCCAAAATTTGACCCCTCAAAATTGCCTTCGAAACTTCTGGATCTTCTGGACAGGAACCCGAACTAGGGTTTGATGAAGCCCACCCTTCTGTCCAATCAAAAGGTTTGATCCAAGGCTCTAAAATCTTATTTTTCTGAGGAGCTTCCAGTCGTGGTTACAGACTTCAAAAATTCCAACTTTTGCCGAAGCCCTAATTTTCTATCTTTTCGATCAAAATCTTGAACTAGGGTTTGATCAAGCCCGGTCATCTACCCAACCAAAAAATTCGATATTGGTCTCTAAATTTTGATTTTCCTAAGTAGCATTCAGCCGTGGATTCTGATTCCAAAAATTCTAACTTTCTCCGAAACCCTAAATTCCGGAAGCCATGAATGAAGGTGCTCCAAAAATAATTATGTTTTGACAGAAATATGTACCTGATTGTTTCTGCTGTAACTCTTAACTTTTCGCTCCACAGGGTTTGAAATTTTTTTTTTGTGGTAGCATGACCTGTCATCTTTCCATCCCGATAGGTCTGACCTCAATTGGATTTTCTGAGAGAGAGTTATGCCAAGTGTCGCAACGTGACCTGTTTATGGGATAAAATAGGAGAGAAAACTTGTACGGCGTGCCACGTGTCACTGGTTCAACTTCAGCCTCTGAAAACATTTCCTAAGATAGTACAGTCTATGCACTACCTGTCACTTTTTACGAAATTTCATTTGGAGCTTCCTAGCCCAAGTTATGCCAAGTGTCGCAACGTGACCTGTTTATGGGATAAAATAAAAGAGCGAACTTGTATGGCGTGCCATGTGTCACTGGTTAAGCTTCGGCCTCTAAAAACGTTTCCTGAGATAGTACAGTCTGTGTACTACCTGTAACTTTTTATGAAATTTCATTTGGAGCTTCCTAGACCAGGTTATGACCTTTTTTCCTAGGTCACCTGATTTTTACTGAGATCTGGAAGAGGCAGAAACCCTAACTTGTACTCATCATAACTCACAAAGTACAACGAATATGAGGGTTCCCTTTGGAAAAAAGGTACCTGGGGATTTAATCTACAACTTGTAAAGGTTTCCGATCCTGAACCTTTGCCAAAATGTATCTATAGAGAAAGTTCCATGATGACTGGGTTTTGCTATATAAAACCCTAACCTTCAAATTGTCGCAAGAGAAGCAAGTGTCGTAAGTGCCATACATTGCCTTCCTTCAGGTTAGCTCTGATACCATGTTAAGATTTAATATGCTAAGATAGAGAATAGCAGCATTACGTTCCATTTCACAATAATAGCATATACAGGATCACTGAAGAAACAACAAGCACGGCATAAACACAAGAGACACAGATTTATCCTGGGAAACCCTCATGGGGTAGAAAACCCAGCAAAGCTTCCTCAATATAGATGACCAGCAATATACAAAGATGCAAACCAAAGACATGATCTCCTCCTCCACCATAGCAGACCTCTCCTCCACAAGTGCGCTACTCTCAAGTGAGTGAGTGTGTGTTGAATGAGGAATACACCTCCTATATTTATACACTACTCCGACTTTTCTTTTACACAAAACATGTAGGCTCATATTTAACCAATGGGTTAAATACCCCACTACAACTGACTGGGCCGACCCCCCTAGGGTGGTCTAATAACCCTTTGACCCACATAACACATACAGGGCCGACCCCCACTAGGGAAGTCTAATAACCCAAGTTACCACATTCCGACGGAGGAATAAACATCTCCGGATATACAATAAGATCTTCAAGGAGGAATGAAACATCTCCAGAATAATAAAGTACAAATATAATATTCTTTGAAGTTACAATATCTCAACATCCTCCTCGCCCTACACCATTTCCATCTCATCCCATCACTAACCCAGATAATAGAGCCAAACCTACTCTTAATGATGGGCTCCAGACCTTCCCTACTTATATGATTTCCCCTATGCCTTTACATGACATCCACCTCATATCTGGGAATGTCATGAATAAAACCAAACATGATGTCATAATTGAGGAAGAACATGATGAAGAGACCCCTAATTTTGTACTCAATGATGATTAGCCAGGAAAATATATTCCACTACCTCAATCATCCCTACCTTTACTTTTTGATAAGCCACAAGAACCTAGAACCCCTCCCTATCCAGAGAGAATAACTGTAGAAAAACCTGTCTCCCAACCAAAATTTGATTTAGAAGATGAATTGAGGAATTTTTGTGTTAGAATTCACTTGTTGAAAGCTATCATAGATATACCCATCTAAAAACAAACTATTAGGGAATTATGTCTCAAAAATCCAGGCAGAAGACGTAAGGACCCCCCTTCTATTCAAGTGATTGGTCAACTATCCACTTTGATGTTAGGAAAATCTACGAAGTATATTGACCCTAGGAATCCTATAGTTACCATTTAGATCAATGGCGCCCCTATAGAAAACACCTTGATTGGTCTAGGAGCTACTATTAACATCATGATTGTTCCTCTCATGGAATCATTGCACATAGAATGCATTAGACCAACACCAATAGTTTTGGAATTGGAAGATAGATCCAAACTCATACTTGTTGGTGTCTTGGATGATATCATTGTAACTCATTCATATTGGGAGTACCCTGCATATTTTGTAGTGATACAACCTAAAAATAATATGCATGGTCATCCTGTGATATTAGGTTGACCCTGGTTAGCTACTGTTGATGCTTTGATTAGCTGGAGGTCTAGGGAAATGACTATCTCCAATGGGGGATCCACACAAAATATTACCCTTTATCCACTTGCACAATCTACTCTAGAACGATTATTATGGATATAGAATCCCTATTTATATGAGGAAACAACTTATCCCCAACTCACCATTGAACAATCTAAGGGATTATAAGAACATACAGAGGAGAGTATATTGAATCAATTCCTTTCTACTGCTAACACTATTGAGTATCCTTAATCTTTTTCAGAATATGAACACATTTTCATCATAAAATTTCAAGAAAACGTTGACCCAAGAACTGCAACTCTATCCTTAGTATCATCCATAGGTGTAAGTGCAGGTTCCCATACCACTCATCTTGAGGTTGGTCTAGAAATATTTATGCGGTTAGTTCAAATTCGTAAGGAACAATATGTGTATTTGCATGGGATTATAAAGACATGAAAGGAATTCATCCTAATACATGTATACACCACATCTATCTACAAGAAGATGCTAGAACTATTAGATAGCCACAAAATGAGTGAACCCTGCCCTAAAATACATTGTAAAAGAGGGATTGCAGAAATTGCTTTCCGCCATCTTTATTTACCCCATTTCTGATAGTAAGCGGGTTTCTCCACTTGTTATTGTTCCTAAAAAGAATGGTAAATGTAGGATATGTGTGGACTTTAGAGAGTTGAACAAATCTACACTAAAAGACTACTTCCCTTTTCCTTTTATTGATTAGGTACTAGATACATTAGCTCGCAAAAAGTATTTCTCATTCCTAGATTTAGTGGCTATAATCAAATTCAGATTGCACTAGAGGATCAAGATAAGAATACCTTCAGTTTCCCTTGGGGTAGTTATGCCTATCATGTTTTTCCTTTTGGCTCATGCAATGCTCCCACCACATTCCAAAGAGCTGTCCTAGGAATTTTTGTTGATTTTATGTATGATTGTGTGGAAATTTATATGGATGATTTGACTGCATATGGTGATACTTTTGAGGAATCCCTTACTAACTTGGAAAACGTTTTGATCATATGTCAAGAAACTAATTTGGCCCTTAGTCATGAAAAATGAAAAATGCTTTTAACCAAGGGCATAGTTCTTGTTCATGATATTTCTATTTCAGGAATTAGGGTAGATCTAGCAGAGATCGAGGTAATCACCAATCTTGTAGCTCCACGGTCACAAAACAAAGTTAGAAGTTTCTTGGGCCATGTAGGGTACTATAAGAGTTTCATTGAAAATTTCACTAAGATAGCTGCACCATTGTTCAAATTACTTGCTAAAGATGCTGCCTTTTCTTGGGATTCACATTGCAAGACTACTTTTGATACACTAAAAGAGAAGTTGTCAGTTGCACCTATTCTTAGGGAGCCAAATTGG
The DNA here is from genome assembly GCA_027924585.1 of Larix kaempferi. Taxonomy (NCBI): domain Eukaryota; kingdom Viridiplantae; phylum Streptophyta; class Pinopsida; order Pinales; family Pinaceae; genus Larix; species Larix kaempferi. The sequence continues at coordinate 91,784 of BSBM01001075.1, forward strand.
ACTCTTCCTTCTCATATTCATACTGATGCTTTTGATTATGCTTCAGGATTTGTCCTTGAACAAATAGAAAACCAAGTGTCATATGCCATTTATTTCATTAGTAAGAATCTCACACCCACTGAATCCAACTATACTGTCACTAAAAAAAATTCTTAGTTGTTGCGTATGCAATCAATAAGTTTAGACAATATATCTCAGGATATGAAATATTTATCCATACATATCACTCAACCATTCAATTTCTCATGAATAAATGTTACTAATGGTAGGATCACAAGATAGTTGCTTTTGCTGCAGGAATTTAATGTCACCATCCTAGATACACCTGGTAAGGAAAATTTGGTAGCAGATTTCCTTTCCATAATCCATAATAATGGTGAGGTTGTCCTTGTAGATGATAGTTTACTTAATGAACATTTGGTTGTTGTTTCTACTCACACCCCTTGGTTTGCATATATAGAAAACTACCTTGCTACAAGAAAGCTACCACAAAATATTCCAATACAAGAGAAGAGGAGGATTATCCAATTAAGTGCAAATTACTCGCAGATAGGAGGAGATATATTTTGTACTTGTCCTAATTTGGTCATTAGAAGATGTGTGAGAGAAGATGAGATGCATGATATTCTTCAAGCTTGTCATGATGGGCCTTGTGGGGGCCACTTTTTAGATAAAATAACTGCTTTGTCATGTCTCCTCTTAACCGAATTTGTTTTTTGTGCCCGGGTCTATAGACCCTAAGGTATTATTTAGATATGCAACTAGATGTGAACTTTACTGAAGCGCTATAGTCCCATCCTTGGTCCAGTAGACAGCATGTGCAAAGTGTCGCATGTGTAGAGGTTAGCATGTTCCTTCATGTCGACGCACCCTTACATCATATGTGTCATAAGATAGAGTTCACTTGCACTGGTGGGGGTGCACTAGAGGTCTCGTACGTTGACATGAAGGAACATGCAAACCATTACATATCCGACACTTTGCGCATGCTATCTATTGGATCAAGGACACATAAATTAATTACTGTTTTAATAAAATCACTTATACCTATTAAATGTTGTACAAAGAATGTGCTTAACCAACCTTACCCTAGGTCCCTTGTTAGACTTACCATGAATATATATATATACTATAGAACTATATATATATATACCTACTATATATTAATATGCTCAATTAATAAACTATTTCTCAATACCATAACTTATGGTTAACTTAGCCATTTATCATGTTTTTGAAGAACGATAGATTAATGATGGTTAAAAGCCATGTATTAATGTTTTATTAATGTACATTAAGATAATATTAATATTACCATACAACACTATGTCATGAGTTAATAATCAAATCCATAATCAAGATTTAAATCTTGAACCATACTATGTAACGATATCCATGCAAAACATAAACATGAGAGTAATTATGTTAATACATAGGCCAAGATGGATTTTGTTGATGTATTTGTAACTTCGAAAGATATTCACTTGTATATTCTATGTATTACATTTGTACTTTATTGTATCCCCAATGAAGATGTATTATTCCTCTGATTGGAAGTGTCGTCATTTGTATTTGCAAGTGTCGCAAGTTATATTGTAAGTGTTATAACTTATATTTGATGGGTTATTAGACCACCTTAGAGAGGTCGGCCCAGTGTGAGTTAAAGGGTCATTAGACCACCTTAGAGGGGTCAGCCTAGTTTGGGTTAAAGGGTTATTAGATCACCCTAGTGCGGTTGGCCCAGTGACAAGTGGTAATGGGTTATTAGACTCTCCTAAGGGAGCTCGGCCCAGTTATGGTAAAAGGAAAGTCAAAGTAAAGTATAAATAGAGAGTGTGACTCTTTCATTTATTCATTCACTCACTCACTCACTTCGCATTAGTGAGAGAGAGGAGGAGTGCAAACAAGTGGAGTAGGAGCAGCTGCTAGGAAACTATCTTTTGTTTTGGGGTTTCATCTTTGTGATCTTTGTATTGGTGCTCATTCTATCTCTGAGGAAGTTGCAGGGTTTTTCACTTTCTTGGTTTTCCCCGGTGAAATGCTTTGTGTCTCTTGTCTCTTGGGTTTGATATGATGTACATGTTGTTCTCTCAGTTAAGATCCTAGATCATATTGAATTAAATGATGAAAAAATAACATGGTATCAGAGCTAGCCTGAAGTAAGGCTTTGTATGGCATTTACGACACTTGTTGCACTTGTGACAAATTGGAAGCTAGGGCTTGGTATAGTAAAAATCAGTCACCATGGCACTTTCCCTATAAATCAGTTTTGGAGAAGCTTCAAGATCTGAAACTTTTACAGGCCAAATATGAAATGTTCATGTACCTTGTTTCCGAAGGTCAGCCTCATATTCGTTGTAATTTGTGATATATGATTCATACAAGTTAGGGTTTCTACCTCTTCTAGAATGCAATCCTAAAAAGGTGACCTGGTAACAAAGGTCATATATCGGGCTAGGAAGCTCCAAATGGAATTTTGTAAAAAGTGACAGTTAGGGAACGGAATTTATTTTCACAGGTCCAGGTTTCAGAGGCTGAAGTTGAAACAGTGACACGTGGGACTCCGTACAAGTTCACTATGTTGTTTCATCCCATAAACAGGTCATGTTGTGACACTTGGAATATCTCTCTCATGGAGAATCCGTTTGAGGTCAGATCTGTGGGGTTGGAAAGATGACAGGTCATTCGACCACAGGCTGAAGTTTCAGACCCCGAGGATCCGAAATTTAAGAGATACATCAGAAACAATATGGCATATATTTCTGCCCAAACAGAATTAGATTTTGAGCACTTTCATTTTTGGCTCGTCACTGCTGCGGGAAATTAAGGTTTCTGCAAAAGTTAGAATTTTTGGAATTTGATACCACGGATGGATGCTCCTCATCAAAATCAGAATTTTGAGACCAAGATCGAATGTTTTGTTTGGGTAAAACCCTGGGCTCTATCAAACCCTAGTTCAGGATTTTGACGAGAAAACCAGAATTTGATAGAAGCTACAGATCTGAAACTCGCAGGTCAATTTTGAGGAGTCAATTTTTGGAGTTTTCAAAATCTGAGCACACCATCTTGCTCATCTTAGTCAATTGCATCTCCCTGTCCAGACAGAAGTTTGAAATTCCAAGTTTTGATCTTTAGGGTTTCTCTGTCAAACCCTAGCTAGCTCTAGATCCAGATTCAAGAAATCAAGTGGGGCTAATAACTTCCGAGCATGGAAGTATATGATTGGGTTAATCCTAGAAGAGAATGATTTGGACACCTACATAAGTGAATAAGTTCTAGTTCCAGATGGAGATGAGGCTAAGGCCTTACATAAGAAGTCTACAAGCAATCCTAACAGGTATGACTTGATGAGATACAGGTATGTTTTGAAATTTGTTCATGATCAATTTTATGATATAATTGTCTTGATATTACTGAGGTTAGTACAATCTTGATTAATTTCTAGACTTGTCTTATCTCCTTAGTAAAAATATGAATGTATGTGAATGATAGAAAACATTCATTGATTAGGGTTATGACACTTATGATTGTACTAATGCACTGTGGTGTTGTATGAGGATTATGTTGTCCACTAACATGAAAGGTACATCAAGAAAGACAAATCAAGTTCTAGATCAAGAACATATGACCATGGTGACATGAAGACAAAGACTCATCCATAGCCATTGATCACATAGAAGCTCTACTTATGAGGTATGTATAATTTGGTTCTACAATGCTTAACTTATAAGATATGAAGGTTACTTGCACAAGGTCTCTAAATCATTGAAGAGAACAAAGAAGACATTGTTTGGGTATGTTAGACATAACTCGCAAACATGATAGCCCATGTATGTTTTTCTTATATCAAGTTAGAATCCTACCTTGTGTTAGGATCTTAGATAAGTATACTTTTGTATGATTGATAATGATTATTCATGAAGTTATAAGTTTGAGTAATCATGGGTTTATGCATATTATGCTTCTTAGTTTGATTAATGATATGACAAACTAGAAGAGTCCTATGGTCAAATAAGAATACACATGAGTAAAAGAAGTACCCCTTGAAACCTTGAATACTAACGCTTGTGATCAATTACCTGTATATGAAATAATCATGACCATACATGTTTAAGATTATTTGGAATCATAATGTTTTGATAGTATTGAGATTATACTAATGAATGTATGATTATGTATGAGATCTTGAGGATGACACAATGATGACACTAGTGCACACTTAAGCATGCATAGTGGTCCAGGATAGATATAAGTTCAAGGACAGATAATCCAGGAAGCAAAGATCAAGAGGGAGCACACTCTAGTAGCTCCTGCAAGGAAGAAAAGATCAAGAGGGAGCGCACTCCAGTAACTCTTGCAGGGAAGCAAAGATTGAGAGGGAGACCACCTAACAAGCAAACAAATATAAATATTTGAATTGTCATTTCTTATATACTTAAATAATGTTGTTCAGTCATGTACATACTTATGTTCGTAGATTTAGGATGTATATTATGCATATTATAAAAGTTGCATTAATGAACAAGATACTACTAATATACAAGTAATGGGTAAGTAGTCTATGGTACTGTACAACATTCCATTGCTACTTATATAGAATGAAACCTATTTGCTGGCATGTTGGGAGTTGTGCACACTCTTAACAATGTTCTGGGAGAGATGGAAGGCATCTAGAAAGTCATGGGATATGGATAAATGTTGTATTGAAGCATTGGCTAAGATAATTGCATGACTGTATGACATATATCTTTATGTGTCAGAATTTGTTCTGAAATTTATGATATGTTTCTAATCATGCAATTTAACTTGTCTTGTAGGAAAGATCGTGTACCATCACCTACAAGAGAGACTTGTTTCGAAGATCAAGCGATGAAGACTCAACAATGACATTTGTTCCAGCAATGAATTTCAAGAAAAATACCTATTGAAGATATTGAAGAATTTGAAGTTCCCAGGATCTGGGATGCAGTAATGGAAGGATGGCATGATCGAGGAATACCAGTCGATCATGAAGAATTATGTTTGGAATGTGATCCCAAGGTCAGAAGGGAAGTCTGTTGTGACTTCCAAGTGGATCTACAAGATCAAGCATGTTGCAGATGGTAGCATAGAGAAATACAAGGCAAGGTTTATGGCTCGTGGCTTATCCCAGAAAGAAGGGATAGATTATGAAGAGACCTTTGCACCTGTAGCCAGATACACTTCCATCAGAACAGTACTTGCTCCAGCTATAGTGATGAAGTGGAAGATACACTAGATGGATGTCAAGACAACTTTCTTGAATGGTGTAGTCAAAGAGGAAGTGTATGTGGAGAAGTGACTCGGTTTTGAGACACATGAGAGGGAGTCATATGTGTGCAAGTTAAAGAAATCCTTGTATGGCTTGAAGCAAGCACCTAGGACATGGTACGGCAGGATAGACAGCTTCCTGTCCAGTTTGGGCTTTACCAAGAGTAAAGCGGATTCCAACCTTTACTACAACGTTGAGGAAGGCAATCTAGTGATACTCCTATTGTATGTGGATGACCTGTTAGTGACAGGTGAGGATAAGTTGATTACTGACACGAAGAGGAAGCTTGCTTCTGAGTTTGAGATGAAGGACTTGGGTATGATGCATTACTTTCTAGGTATGGACATGTGTTAAAGTGCATATGCAATCTTCCTTGGACAAGGGAAGTATGCAGTAGAGATCCTGAAGTGGTTCGAGGTGATGGACTGCAAGGCCATGGCCACATTTATGGCATCGAACCTAAAGCTATTGAGTGATGCTTCATCATAATTGGTTGATGCCACGATGTATCGTCAGATGATTGGGTCCTTGATATACCTGACGAACATGAGACTAGATATTTGCTTTGCGGTGAACACTTTGAGCTAGTTCCTGATGGATCATAAACATGTTCACCTGATTGCTGTAAAGCATATTCCGAGGTACTTGAAGGGTACAGTTGATTATGGGCTCAAGTATGATGCGAATCAAAAGTTTAACCTAGAGGGTTATGTTGATTCGGATTGGGCAAGCAGTGTTGCAAATAGGAAGAGCACTCTAGGGTGCTGCTTCAGTATGGGGTCAGGTGTGATATCTTGGTTTAGCAGGAAGCAATCCTGTGTATCACTGAGTACAGCCGAAACAGAGTATGTCGCGGCTTGTTCGGCTAGTTGTGAGGCAGTATGGCTAAGGAAGCTATTGCCTGATTTATTTGATCTCCAGTTGGATGCTACTTGTATCTATTGTGACTACCAGAGTTGTGTGAATTTGTCAGAGAACTCAGTGTTTCATGACAAGTCGAAGCACATTGAGATCAAATATCACTATATCAGGGATATGGTGCAGAGAGGAGCAGTGAAGCTCCTGTATGTTGCGACGGATGAACAAATTGCAGATGTGTTGACCAAACCACTAGCCAGAGTGAAGTTCAAGTACTTCAGAGAGAGGCTTGGTGTTCTTCAGGTGGAAGATACTTCGAGGAGGAAGTGATGGGACACATTTGCAGGAGCCATTCCAAGCATGGTGGTAGGAGGATCCTTCCCATGGATGTGGATGTAAGCGCTATGTGATGAGCATCAGGATGATGCTGCGGATGTTTCTATGATGACTAGGTTGATCATATGTGATGAGCATCAGGACGATGATCTAGATGATATGCATCAGGACGATGTTATGATGATGATCAGGTTGATCATGCGTGATGAGCATCATGACGATGCTCCAGATGATATGCATCAGGATGATGTTATGATGATGATCAGGAGGATCATGTGATGATGATGTGCATCAGGATGATGCAATGTATGATGATGATCAATATGATCATGAGCATTAGGATGATGCTCTATGCGAGGATGATCAGGATGATCATGAATATCAGGATGATACTCCGTGGCCGTGGACAGGTTGTGCGATAAGCATATAATAGTGCCCTGGGAGATTTGCAAGTACTCTTGCTAGGTTTTGCCTATAGCATATAATAGCTCCCTGGAGATCTGGAAAATGCTCTTTCAAGGTTTTGCTTAGAGGGACATATAATAGTGCCCTGGGAGGTTTGCAGATACTCTTGCTAGGTTTTTCCTATGCAATATAATAGCTCCTTGGGAGATCTAGAAAATGCTCTTTCAAGGTTTTGTCTATGGCATGTAATTTCACCCTGGGAGATCTTGCAGGTTGTGCTGGGCACGTAATCAGTCATGGGATGCTCTTGCTAGGTTTTGCTTTCCTGGTCGCATATAATAGCTCCCTGGGAGATCTTCCAGGTTGTGCTGGGAACGTAATCAGTCCTGTGATGCTCTTGCTAGGTTTTGCGAGGTCACATGTAATAGATCCCTGGGAGATCCTATAGGTTGATTAGTAAGCTCGTAATCAGTCTTGGGATGCTCTTGCTAGGTTTTGTTGACACATGTAATTGGTCCTGAGATTCCACTGGATGGCCGCTCGCAGAGACGATGAAGACCTACAGGAGGCTAGTCCTACATCCAACATGAAAAAGGGTTGGCTCTTTAGAACTTCCTATGACAAGAAGAATTGAGAGATAGCACTGACGATCGAGACAACGAGCACAACAGCAGTGACGATGGTTCTCCGTGATCCAACTCCAGTATTGAAGACTTGTGCCTATATGTATTGATGAACCATGTCAAGAGAATACCTTCCTAGTTAAGAGGGAGTGTTGATGTATTTGTAACTTCAGAATATATTCACTTGTATATTGTATGGGTTACATTTGTACTTTATTGTATCCCCAACAGAGATGTATTATTCCTCCGATTGGAAGTGTCGTCATTTGTATTTGCAAGTGTTGTAACTTATATTTGATGGGCTATTAGACCACCTTAGAGGGGTCGGCCCAGTGTGGGTTAAAGGGTTATTAGACCACCTTAGAGGGGTCATCCCAGTGTGGGTTAAAGGGTTATTAGACCACCCTAGTGGGGTTGGCCCAGTGACAAGTTGTAATGGGTTATTAGACTCTCCCAAGGGAGGTCAGCCTAGTTAGAGTAAAAGGAAAGTCAAAGTAAAGTATAAATAGAGAGTGTGACTCTCTCATTTATTCATTCACTCACTCACTCACTTCGCATTAGTGAGAGAGAAGAGGAGTGCGCACAAGTGGAGGAGGAGCAGCTGGTAGGAGACTATCTCTTGTTTTGGGGTTTCATCTTTGTGATCTTTGTATTGGTGCTCATTCTATCTCTGAGGAAGTTGCGAGGTTTTTCACCTTCTTGGTTTTCCCTAGTGAAATGCTTTGTGTCTCTTGTCTCTTGTGTTTGATATGTTATACCCGTTGTTCTCTCAGTTAAGATCCTAGATCATATTGAATTAAATGATGAAAAACTAACAGTTTTGAATCCATCATAAGTAAGACTCAACTATATATATATATATATATATAAATATATGGTTATATATTTATATAGCATATACATATACACGCTTTTAAATTAAGTCCATCCTATCCCATACACCAAAACTCAAACGAAGGTTAAGTTATATCACAAGAATATAAACTATGCAATGAGCTTTAAGCACCATGGGTTACATAGCCCATATACCAAGTGATGAAACGAAGGTTATACGAATATGTGATATGGCTCTCATATATAAAACATATATAACATATAACAATGTCAAGTGGCATCGATGGGCGTTCATGGGAGTTGACCCTACCACTATAAGCTTAATACTAAGCTTAAGTTGTAATACTAAGCAATAAGCATATCAACTTAACGCACTTATCCTCCATGTAAGGGACCACAAGCTACGATACATCAACGTGAAGCTAAGGTGATAATACAATGTAAAAATCCGACATTAAACTTTGAAGAGGAAATATGCTATGCAGTTGTCTTACGTGTCTTGGTCAACGGTGGTTTGCGGGGCAGAGTGGCTAATGCCACTCAGGCTTGACCAATCCCCAAACAAGTTTTAAACCCATGTTATAATGCTTTGCTGGCAAGTTGATGACACTTATGTCACGTGAATGAAGGTTTAATGGCTGCGTCGTGGATAGTTTGATGTGGAGCAGGTAGGTCGTTCCATTAATGGATCTCCCTCCATAGCTGTGCTCATAGGTTACCCCTCCAAAAAACAAAGTACCAGCAGTTGTTAGCATTGAATTATTGGAAGCTTTGGACCGTCGATGGTGATCCACCCTGACACATGGATAAGTGAGAAGGGTTTATCATTGTCGATATGGATGGTGGATCTTTGTGCCAACCCCACTTCGCTGTGCATTAACTCAAATCAACATCGGTGGCAGTGGTTAACCACCTGCCCCAACCGGTAAAACCGTATTGAATCTCACTGTGCCGAGACTTGTTGGGTCATTGTTGTAGTTCGACATCGAGAGCCTTCGGTGCCGTGCCACCAGAAGAGTAAGAGACGCATGGTTATGGATCCTTCATGGATGGGTAACTCACTGTACCAGTTCCATCCACCATGCTTATGCGTTCGTCAACTTAGCAGGTAATCGTTGTTCAAATTTCAAGCATTTCATTGATACAATAGCATTGTTGACTGTTTAAGCTATGCATATGTTGATGCCGGTCTCGTTACTGACCTTTCATTGTTGTGATGGTTGCAGGTGCCAATAGCGCTGAGCTGCAAAACGACTCCACCATCACTCCAGGTAACGTGTCCTGTCATTAGTATGCAACCTCCTTTAATTAATAAGCTTTTCAATTAATCGTATCTATGTCCCTGTTGTAGGTACAACAGATCCCATGCTTCAGCTGATCATGGGAGCCCCATTATTGTAAATACTAAGGTATTTCGGTAAGTTTTTAAACTTTGTTTGTTACGGTCTCGTACCCTTTGTATAATTATCATTTTTTCCCTTAGAAAATTTTTGAGTTTCTGGTTGTTTGCTTGGTTTGCGGAAAAGCCTTCATTTCCTTCAAAATGTAATTTTCTTCCCACAAATTTGGAATCCTGAAATCCCGCAATTGCGGATTGAGGGAATCGTTTTGTTCTTTATTTTGGAATTTCGTCAACCCGAAACCCGCAACCCGAAATTGCGGGTTGCGGGAAGACTATGTGATAATTTTTGAAAAAACTTGATCCCGCAACCCAAAACCTGAAATTCGCGAATTCCGGATTTCAAATTGCGAAAACTCGTTATGTCAATAAACCACGTTATGTGATCTCGAATGCCGCAACCCGCAAATTGTAGATTGCGGGATGCAGAAAAATTATTTTGATTTTTTAAACGTAGTTTTCATTCCCGAAACCCGCAACCCGAAATTTTGGATTGTGGATTTCAGAAGCTTTTATCCGTTGATTTTTTTATTTGCAAACCCGCAACTCGAAATTTTGGATTGCGGATTGTGGGATTTTTGTTTGAAGTTTGAAAATAAAACTTCTGAACCTGATCTTGCATCCTACTGGAGTCAATCTCAGCTGTTTATTTCCTTTAATCCTATGGTCTAGGTCTGATATAAGAGATGAAATCATGTCGTTTGCCCGAACGTGTAAACTATCTGTTCTCCATCGTTCTCGTAACCAGGCTTCTGACTGTGATTTTCACCTTCGGCTCAAATTCGAAGTCATGATTGCTGACTTGATTGATCTATAATGAAAAGCTCTCATATGCGATTTCAAGTCATGCATGTTTTTAATTTGATTTATACTTTCATCCTGATCTTAATCCAGTTAACACATGCTATGACTTGCTTTGTTACAGTTTGGATGATTGTAGTGTCCAAGTTGTAATATTTTAAATCATGGTAGTCCATTATACTCAATCATTATGGTTTTATTGGTTTTTCTTGAATGCAGAGATAAGTATGAGGCAGTTTAATCATCGTCTACAACTACATAGAGAAATCTTGTATTCAACACCCATAGACAATCTTCAAATAATCCTGTATGAGCAGTATGTAGACAGATCATAAGCCTCTGGGTAGTTCTTTTAAAGAAGAGGAATTTCAATCTCTGTTATATCCAGAACCTATGTTGTCACCTTTTGATGTAGGTGTTCTTGATACGAGTAGTAGTAGCGAAGAGGAGGCTTCTGAAACTAAACCCGTCTGTATGCAACTTCTTCAGACGAAGAGACAGGAAGTCATTGAAGAGGAGAATAGATCAAGATGACCTAGAAGTATCTGTTCCTAATCAGATAGTATGGTCCCAGCAAACCAATGACCCCCGGGCAAGAGCAATTGAGACAACCACAGCCTTAGGAGCATTTGCTAGTGCAAACCTTGATTCAATCCAAATTTTGAATAGGGATATTGATCAGAAGAAAGAAGAAGTGGAAAGGATGGAGGAAGAAATGTTAAAGACCAAGGAGGAGCATGAAACTTATGTTGCTGATCTTAGGAGGATATGGGAAGATAGGTTAGAATATTTGGAATGAATTAATACTTCTCTGCAGGATGAACTTCATGATGTACAAGGTGAGAATTTTGCTAATACTTAGAAGATAGCCCTACTGCAAAATAAATGTGAGGATGCAACTACAAGTGCAACCTATTCTACTTTATTTAAGTTGTCATCCCAGGAATTTAAGGATTTGGCCTTCCAGTTAATGATGAGCATCATAAGTTGATAGAGAAACTATTTTACACTCTAGATGAGATCATGGAGACTCATATCATTTTTGGTAAGATGTGTGGTTCCCTTGAAGGACAAAAATCCAAAAGGTTGCAGGCTTCTTAGGAAAGTCAGAGCATCGGTGAATGGCAGAGGTATATCAAGGATAGACTAGGAAACATCCCCGTTCTCAGCAATTTTTAGTTTAAGAAGGTCAAAGCTGCATTGAACAATTGGTTCGAGCTTAATGAATCAGTTGAATAAATCCTTAAGAAAGCACAGGAGATATGCAGAAGGCGATGGTATGCAGCAGATACCATCATGGAGATTATACATTTTGATGCTATGGAGCTTATTGAAGATTCTTGCCTGCCTAAGTTGAAGGTTGAGCAAGTCAAGCGTAGGTTTGAAGAGACCAAAGAGAAAATTCAGCATCTTGAGCAGGTCAACATTGATGATGTGGAACAACTAATTAGGAAAACAGTCAGCATCGAAGGCAAAATCCACATCTACATTCGTATTTGGCATAAGTTAGATAAGAATGAGATGGAAGCATTTGAATGTAATGCCCAGCTGGGGCTGGAGTCAACTAACTATCCGAATGTGGATGAGTTGTTAGAAATTTGGGACAAGTGGGAAGTTTTTCTAGGCCATTAGTTTAGTTTTGATTTTGTAATCCTGGTTTGTGGGAATTTACTCCTTGTATTATTATTTAGGGTAACTCTTATTTAAAGGAGATTGTCTCTCGTAGAGAGGGATGATGGAATTTGGAGGACAAAATCTGCAGGAGAGGCTGGAAGTGCTCTGTTTTGATACATGCTTGTAATTTCTTACAAACCGTGATTAAATACAATAAAGTTATTTTTCAGATCCACTTTTGTTTATTTGTCAAGTTTATTTGACGGATGTGATTCTCTTCCAAGGTTCTTATCTAATGTTTTTTTAATCTTTGCAATTTATTAAACATATTAATATGTAGTTTTGGTTTATCATTGCTTATGATTTATGTGTTTATGAGAGTTTTATAGGGTTTATTCTATTAAAATTTTTATCGATTTCTGCAAATGGTTCTTTCAACAAGTTATAAATGGTGTTAATTTTTCAATTAACATATCAATTGCGGGTCAAACCTTGAATGCTTAACAATCCTCAATTTGCCATTAGTTGATTTTCATTAATTAATTGTAACTTGAGCAGAATAAGTCATTGATCTTTAAATTTCTACATTTCTGTTTAATTGATAAATGACCTTATCTATTTACATATCAAGCTGTTCTGCACTTATTTCAGACACCTTCTTAGAATAGATCTGACTTAGTCTAGATCCTTTTAAGTAGATTTGTGTTTACAGGCCTTTTATACTTAGTTTTCTTCTTTAGGAGACTGATCCTTTGGATAAAAAATTATCAACTCATAGAGTGCCAACAGAGGCCGAATATCTGTGGGAGATTACTACACCAAACAGGCTGGGGATAGAACTGTCGTTGCGTAGGGCATTTTGAAGCCTTTCAATATGGGTTTTCCCCCTTTGTTGAGAGCTTAGGAACCCATTCCAGCACTTTGCACACCCTGCATATCCGATGCCTCAACAAATGGCGCTAGAAGGATGGCCAATAGTAAACTATGCCGAAACAGAATACTCAGAAACCTCCTCCATCAAGAATATCGATTGTCACCCGTAGCCACACGCAGACATCTACTTCTGTTGAGCAACCGGTGCAACATCCTACTACTATCCCTGCTACCCCTACAACTCACCAAGATCCTAGAACATGGGACGTCATCATAATATCACCCACCAGAGGACCTATCTTACTTGAAGAGATACTCAAAATATCTAATGATAGTGCTTCCAGGTTACAAAATAGGATCTCTGTGGAAAGAAATCAAGGATTAGCAGCAATTCACCAAGAAAATATTAATCCACAGGAAAATATTCAAGATAATCAAGATAATCCAAATTCAGCACAACAGAATACTGAACAAAATAATTCATCAAACCAACAACAATTCCTTGAATTTGATCTTGATTTATTATTTATAGAAACATAACAAGTCTCACACACTACTGCTTCAGGTGGACCACCACCCTCTCCTACTTCATCTTCATCCTCCTCATCTGAAAGTGAACATTCTTCTAACTCTTCATTTGAAGAAGAAGAAGAACAACCTATGGCTGGGTAAGGCTAGAACATACCCTGGCTTGACCAAGATGTTGTATTCATACTTGGGGATCAACAGAGGTTACCTAAAAACTCTAAGAAATGGCTTCCTAATTTTAATTCAGATGACAAGTCACCTGCATTAGATCATATCAAAACTTTCATGCAGGCCATTAGACTTAGGAGTGTTATCCATGAGGATGTGGTTTGCAGACTCTTCCCTTACACATTTGAAGGAAAGGCATCCACATGGTATTTCTCCTTGGAAGCCAGAACCATAACATCATGGGATGAGTTTGAAAAGTTGTTTATCCAGAGTTTTGGGGATGATAAAACACCACATGATTTAGTTTTGGAATTATCTTCCATGAAAATGGAAGGTAAAGAAAGAGTCAAAGATTACAATCAAAGATTTTCTTACCTAAAGAATATAATCCCTACCACTATTCTTCCAGCAGAAGAGCTTTTGGTTTCCTATTATGAAAAGGGTCTTTCTGTTCCTATTGTAATGTGGGTCAAAAGGGCATACAAAGAAAACTTGTTTGAAGATTATGTTGAAGCCATTTAGGTTGAAAAGGATATCTATTGCTTAAAAGACAATCCTGATGCCATGGAAGAACAACCCTCTACTTCTACACCTAGGAAGAAAATTGATAATGCTCCCAAGCCCACTACCCAAAACAAAGATCCCTTTGAAACGACAGACATTAAGAAGTTTCTCCAGAAAATGTCAAATGAGATGGTTGATCTTAAAAAGAACTATAATGAGAATCAAAATAATAACAGAGGTTTTGTGAGGCCACCTTTTAGGAGACCTTATCAACCTCGCCCAAAATCCACCACTTCCAAACCCTAATGAAGGATTGAATTCTGAGTAGATCTATTCCATTTTCAAATCCCTAGACACTGAATCACAAAATGCCCCTGAAACTTCTAACAATCAAACAAACCAATATTCATAGTTACCAGAGGAGGGAGATGAAGAAGAGGATCCACAAATTAATACTGTTAGCTATTTCTCCGAACCCCCAATGAATAAAGAAGAAGAAGAATGTGAGACAGTGTTCAACACCCTTATAATACTAGGTCAAGACCACAACTTGCTCAGGAACCTTCATCTTCAGCTGCACCTTCCAACAAAGGAAAAATTGTTCCTAAAAAAGATACCGTAATTCTTGAATTGGAGTATAGTTTAGTTGAATATTTAAAAAGAGTTAAAGCGAATATCTCTTTGTTTGAACTTCTAAAGATCCCTTCTATGAGGGATTATTTACCCAAAAGCGTGATAGTCAAACAACCTAGGGAATCACAAAATAACAAGACTCTTTCACTAAACCAGAAGATCAAAATTCTGGAAGCAAGAGGACACCTCCTTTCTTGCTAACCTTTGAAATCTTCAACAGAACCGTACACAATTGCATGATAGACTCTGGTGCTTCTTCCAATGTATTTCCACTGTCTGTCTGCAGAAAAATTAATGCCACTTGGGAACCTTGTCCTACTCTGATTGTCCAACTCGACAGATCTAAAGTAAGAGTAGTGGGAAGATTGAGAAATGTATTGCTGACATTATCTACTGATCCTCAGATTCACTAGACAATTAACATTGTTGTCGCTGACATCCCTGAAGCCTATGGGATGTGGCTCAGTAGAGACTGGTCAGAGAAGCTCAAGGGCTATTTTGCCACTGATTGGTCTCACCTGTGGTTACCCTACAATGGACAACCAAACAAGATTAAGATTAGTAGGGAGCCATTCATGAAGCAAACTGTCACTGATCTAAATGATTCAAGTGAACTTGCCTGTTATTTCAGCTCACACATTGAACATTTTACATTTGATACCTTTTTTGGTGATTTGCCAGCTGATTCTTCACCAGAGAATGCACAAAACGAATCTCAGATCGCTAATGTTACTACTGTACCATTCTCTAGAACTATTGTACATAATGTTGATAATGTTAATACAAATTTTAGGATAGATCCTACTGCATCGACCTTATTCTTTGATGGCTCCAGATCTAAGGATGGAGCTAGTGCAGGTTGTGTCCTCATTAATCCTAAAGGGACTAAAACCATGATTGCTCATAGACTTGAATTTGAATGTACAAATAATGTAGTTGAATATGAGGCTCTGGTGCAGGGAATAAAAAAGGCTATTGATATGGGTGTACAAGTGATAGAATGTTTTGGTGATTATGAAATTATAGCTAAACAGGTAAGGAACAAAATACACTGGCTGTCTCCTCATTTAACTAATTATCAAAAGATGGTAAGAGAACTCACCAATTATTCCATTGCTTTCAACATTAATTCTGTCCCTAGGTCACATAACTTTGATGATGATCTTTTAGCAAATACTGCATCTAGGTTAATTCCACCAGAAGGCTTGTCACCTGATACCTTTTCAATAGAACTTATGTATAGGCCTTCCATCCTTGATAATGTAACAAGTTGGAAAGTGTTTGATGATGATCAACAAATCCTATATTTCCTCTCAACTCAATATACCTTTCAAGACATGGCAATAGATGAAGCTGTGCGTGACAGATCTCTGTCTGATCCTTCAAACATTATCCCAAAATAAGTGATCAACCTAGAAAATTTCTATGATTTGCAAGATAAATTGAAACACAAGACCAACTATAAGACACAAAGTTCATCATTGAATTATGAGCCATTCAACCTTGGTATTGAACAAAACCCTAGATTTATTAACCTTGGAGTTGATTGCTTTGTTGAAGAAAGAAGAGCTTTCATCAGATTGTGTAAAGAATACAATGATGTTTTTGCATGGACCTATGATGAATTGAAAACCTTTGATACTAGCATTATGCATCATAACATACCTATGAAGCCAGAAGTGAAACATTACCAACAGAAATTGAGAAAGATGCATCCTAGTTTGGAACCCTTTATAAAGAAGGAATTGGAAAAGTTGCTGACAACCCGAATCATATTCCCTATCAGGCACATACAATGGATAGAAAATTTAGTACCTGTTCAGAAAAAAGAATGGGGAAATCAGGCTTTGTGTCGATTTCAGGAATTTGAATAGAGCTTCCGAAAAGGACAACTACCCTGTTCCTCCCATGGAACAGATTTTACAAAAGGTAGCTGGGTCAAATAAGTTCTCTCTCCTGGATGGTTTTTCAGGTTACAACCAAGTCATGGTTTCCCCTGATGACCAATTGAAAATAGCTTTCAGAACCCCTTGGGGTACTTTTTCCTACAGGAAAATGCCCTTTGAACTGATAAATGCAGGATCCACATTTTAGAGAGCTATGGATATAGCTTTTAGAGGTTTGATGCATAATTCTGTCATAGTATATCTAGATGACATTGCTATCTATTCGAAGAAACGACATGAACATTTATCTGCTTTGAAACAGGTTTTTGAATGCTGCAGGAAATACGAAATTTCACTAAACCCCAAGAAGTCTTTATTTGCTGTGACAGAAGGTAAGCTCCTGGGTTTCATTGTTTCCAAGGAAGGTATGATTATCGATCTCGAACGCACTGATGCTATTTCAAAAATTGGTTTTCTTGGTTCCTGCAAAGCCATGCAGTCATTCCTCGGTAAGATCAATTTTGTACGTAGGTTTGTTCCCAACTTTGCACAAATTGTTAAGCCTTTGTAGCAGTTAGTTAAAAAATATGTACACTTTAGTTGGTCGCAGGAATAGAAAGATGCATTCATCGAAATTCGAAGGGCCATTGCAGAAGCTCCTGCTCTAATGTCCCTAGATTTTGACAAGGATTTTATTTCATAAACTTTCGCTACTGATTTTTCTTATGCAGCTATTTTGACACAGAAGCATGACAGTGATACCGAGATCCCAATTTCATTCATGAGCTCAACGTTTAAGGGAGTAGAACTTAACTACTCCCAAATTGACAAGCAGGCTTATGTAGTTTACAAGTCTGTGAAGCATTACAGGCCCTACTTATTGAAATCTCAAACGAAGGTATTTGTGCCATACATTGCTATCGAAAATGTGCTGGTCCAGAAAGAGGTAGGTGAGAAAAGAGCCCATTCGATGATAGCCTTGCATGAATATGACCTAGAAATTAGGCCAGCCAAGATGGTAAAAGCGCAAGGTCTGTGCTTGCTTATTGCCCAATCTAATGACCCAGTTCAGTAGTAGATTGAGTGGGAGCAGGAGTTAACTGTTCCTACAGGTTTTGTTAATGCCATTAATACTCCAACATCCGATTGGTATGACCATATTAAGTTTTTTCTAAACCATGGGTTTTCTCTTGAAACCCTTAACTTCAAAAAACGCAGAGCTTGGAGATTAAAGTCTGCTCCTTATCAATTCATTAATGGAGTTCTATTTAGGAAAAATTATGATGGAGTTTTCTTAGGTGTTTGGATAAAAATGAGACTGATGATATTCTTTTTCAATTCCATGCAGGACCTGCTGGTGGCCATTTTTCAGGTGAAACAACAGCACAAAATATTCTTAGAGCTCGATATTATTGGCCTACTCTGTTTAAGGATGCTTATGCTCATGTGAGAAGGTGTGAACCATGTCAAAAGTGTGCAAGGAAATTCAAGAAACCTACTTTTCTTCTGGAGCCAGTAACAATTCAGTTTCCATTTCAGCAATGGGGACTGGATTTCATTGGACCAATTAATCCCACCTCCTCCCTTCAACACAAGTATATCCTTACAGCAACTGACTACTTTACCAGATGGGTAGAGGAAGTCCCCCTTAGGCAGTGTAACACAAACCAAGTAATTTATTTCCTTGACAACTAGATAGTTACAAGGTTTGGTGCTCCATAGTATCTTGTATTTGATAATGCGTCCTACTTTTCCTCAATTGATTTGACATAGTATGCCCTCGAAAAGGGGATTAAATTAAAATTTTCTACCAATTATTATCGACAGGGTAATGGGCTTGCTGAATCTTCTAACAAGAACCTGATAAACATTTTGAAGAAGATAGTAGCCTCTCATCACAAAGATTGGCACACACAGCTCTATAATGCTCTTTGGGTAGATCGAATTACCCCAAAGACAACTATTGGGAATTCTCCCTATTGCTTAGTTTATGTCAAGGAAGCCATTCTACCATCTAATCTCACCATACCCTCATTGCAGTTAGCTCAATCCATTCAGGAAGACGATTCCTCCCCTCTTCGGCAGAGAATTGATACCTTTCTTAAGTTGGAGGAAGATAGAGAAGTGGCTAAAAGTAAATTATATCATCACGAGCAGATGGTTACGAGATGGTTTGATGAGAGATCCTCTTCGGACAGGGAATTTTCGGTAGGAGACTTGGTTTTGAGACGGGATAAGAAAAATAAGGATAAAAACATTTATACCAAGTTTCAACGCCTTTGGCTTGGACCTTTCATTATTACAGAAAATATTGGTCCAAGTACAGTTCGGTTGCAGACACTGGATGGAGTCATTGACACCTATCCAATGAATGTCTCACTACTCAAGAAGTATTTTTTCTAAACAGTATGATACATTTTGTACATAGGTTTGGTGTGTTTTGCATTTTCTTTGTCTTGATTGGTTTTTCTTTTAATAAACTACACACATTTGGTAATGGTTGGTAGTTGATTTATCTCAAGAATAATTTAAACTGAAGTTTTGGAATACTCTGTCAATCTTGGCTTTTCTCAACCTATGACATAATTTTTTTTACAAAGAATACACAATCATTAATTGCATAACTTTGATTGATATCTTTTCACCTTGGTCATTATCTTATACATGCTTTATGTTTTTAATTGAGGTTGTGGAAAGTGACTAAATTTCTTGTCCTATGTTTCATTAGTGTAGCACATCATATCTCAATAACTTGGTCAACCTTTATCTGCTCTGGATCCTATCACGGTCACTTTGAAAATCATACTATTCAATAATTGTGGATTACATGATGGGGGTATTATTACAAGCCCGCCCATTAGGTTCATAGATGTGGGTGGAATGACATCTTCACACCAAGCCACCAAACTTGGAAGATGACTTTCAGTTTACTGAAGGTGGAAGATCCTATCAAAGGTCAGTCCATTCATGGTTTGCAAAGCATTAGTGAGTAACGCCACTCTGATATGGTTACCAAGCCATGGTGGTGTCCTGTAATTCACACCCTAATAAAATTTATGTCTTACCTTTCTAAGACAATGTTGCATGTAAGAACATGGGGGTCTTATCACAAGCCATCCCTGCCATGATCATGGGTTTGATTTTGGACTAAAATTATCTTTATGTGGTCACCAAACCATGATGATTGCTTTTAGTATCACAACTGGAAGACAAGGAGTCTCATTACTGAGCTAGCTTGTTCAGTTTCCAAATCAAGTTTGTGAATGGCATTGCCGAAATCTGATCACCAAGTCAGGTCAGTGGTCTTATATCAACAGGGTCTTATGCACAAATTTTATGTTTATTTATCAAAAAAAAAGAAAAAGAAAAAAAAAGAGGAATAAGAAAATAAACAGATTGGTAATAATGTATCTATATGTAAATAAAACATTTAATAGGTCAAAGTGATATATGATTTGGATATCTAGAGCATTATGAAGCTGATCCCCAGGTTCATCTAAAAGTTGTCTTCCTATGACTACATAATGGAAAAAAGGGTTTTTGTTGTTCTTTTATCCTTATCAAATTCGCATTATCCTTAAATTGATCATGGATGGGAGTATATCAATCTTATGTTTAGTTCTGCTTATTGATTGTCCTTTTATAAACATTTTCTAAAAATTTTCGGGTTGAAAATCAGTTGGATGACATACTTTCTTTGACTGAAATTTTCTTTTGCAAAGATAACTAGTTCTTCCCAGCCAGTCGCCATTTGTTGTAGGTACAACAAATCCCATGCTTCAGTTGATTGTGGGAGCCCCATTATTGTAAATACTAAGGTATTTCGGTAATTTTTAAAACTTTGTTTGTTATGGTCTCATACCCTTTGTATATGGTTTGTATAATTATCATTTTTTCCCTTAGAAATTTTTTGAGTTTCTACTTGTTTGCTTGGTTTGCGGAAAAGCCTTCATTTCCTTCAAAATGTAATTTTCTTCCCGCAAATATGAAATCCCGAAACCCGAAATCCCACAATTGGATATTGCGGGAATCGTTTGTTCTTTATTTTGGAATTTCGTCAACCCAAAACCCACAGCTCGAAATTGCGGGTTGCGTGAAGATTGTGTGATTATTTTTGAAAAAACTTGATTCCACAACCCGAAACCCACAAATTCCGGATTTCGGTTTGCGAAAACTCGTTATGTCAATAAACCACGTTGTGTGATACCGAATCCCGCAACCCGCAAATTGTGGATTCCGGGATGCGGAAAAATTATTTCGATTTTTTAAATGTAGTTTTCATTCCCGAAGCCTGCAACCCGAAATTTTGGATTGCGGATTTCGGGAATGCTTTTATCCGTTGATTTTTTTATTTGCAAACCCGTAACCCGCAACCCGAAATTTCGGATTGCGGATTTCGGAAATGCTTTTATCCGTTGATTTTTTTATTTGCAAACTCGCGACCCGAAATTTTGGATTGCGGATTGTAGGATTTTTGTTTGAAGTTTGAAAATAAAACTTCTAAACCTGATCCCACGTCCTGCTGGAGTCAATCTTAGCCATTTGTTTCCTCTAATCCTATGGTCCAGGTCTGATCTAATAGATGAAATCACGTCATTTGCTCGAACGTGTAAACTCTCTGTTCTCCGTCGTTCTGGTAACCCGGTTTCTGACTGTGATTTTCACCTTCGGCTCAAATTCGAAGTCATGATTGTCGACTTGATTGATCTATAATGACAAGCTCTCAGATGTGATTTCAGGTCATGCATGCTTTCAATTTGATTTGTACTTTCATCATGATCTTAATCTAGTTAACACATGCTACGACTTGCTTTGTTACAGTTTGGATGATTACAGTGTCCAAGTTGTAAGATTTTAAATCATGGTAGTCCATTATACTCAATCATTATGGTTTTATTGGTTTTTCTTGAATGCGGAGATAAGTATGAGGCAGTTTATTCATCGTCTACAACTACATAGAGAAATCTTGTATTCAACACCCATAAATAATCTTCAAATAGACCTGTATGAGCAGTATGCAGACAGATCATAAGTCTCTGGGCAATTCTTTTGAAGAAGAGGAACTTCAATCTTTGTTATATCCAGAACCTATGTTTTCACCTTTTGATGTAGGTGTTCTTGATATAAGTAGTAGTAGCAAAGAGGAGGCTTTTGAAACTCAACCCCTTTGTATGCAACTTCTTCAGATGAAGAGACAGGAAGTCATTGAAGAGGAGCTTAGATCAAGATGGCCTAGAAGTATATGTTCCTAATCAGATAGTATGGGCCTAGCAAACTAATGACCCCCAGGCAGGAGCAATTGAGACAGCCACAGCCTTAGGAGCATTTTCTAGTGCAAACCTTGATTCAATCCAGATCTCGAATAGGGAGATTGATCAAAAGAAAGAATAAGTGGAAAGGATGGAGGAAGAATTGTTAAAGATCAAGGAGGAGCATGAAACTTATGTTGCTGATATTAGGAGGATATGAGAAGACAGGTTAGAAGATTTGGAACGAAGCAATACTTCTGTGCAGGCTGAACTTTGTGATGTATAAGGTGAGAATTTTGCTAATACTTAGAAGATAGCCCTACTACAAAAGCAATGTGAGGATGCAACTGCAAGTGCAGCCTCTTCTACTTTCTTTAAGTTGTCATCCCAAGAATTTAAGGATTTGGCCTTTCAAGTTAATGATGAGAATCATAAGTTGATAGAGAAACTATTTTACACTCTGGATGAGATCAGGGAGACTCGTATAATTTTTGGTAAGATGCATGGTTCCCTTGAAGGACAGAAAGCCAAAAGGTTGGAGGCTTCTCAGGAAAGTTAGAGCATCGGTGAATAGAAGAGGTATATCAAGGATAGACCAAAAAACATCCCCGTTCTCAGTAATTTTCTGTTTAAGAAGGTCAGCGCTGCATTGAGCACTTGGCTCGAGCTTAATGAATCAATTGAAGAAATCCTTAAGAAAGCACAGGCTATATGTAGCAGGTGATGGTATGCAACAAATACCATCATGGAGATTATACATTTTGATGCTATGGAGATTATTGAAGATTATTTCCCGTGTAAGTTGAAGGTTGATCAAGTCGAGCACAGGTTTGAAGAGACCAAAGAGAAAATTCAACATCTTGAGCAGGTCAACATTGATGATGTGGAACAACTAATTAGGAAACCAGTTAGCATCGAAGGAAAAATACACATATACATTCTTATTTGGCATAAGTTAGCTAAGAATGAGATGGAAACATTTGAATGTAATTCCCAGCTGGGGCTAGAGTCAGCTAACTATCCGAATGTGGATGATTTGTTAGAAATTTGGGACAAGTGGGAAGTTTTTTCTAGGCCATTAGTTTAGTTTTGATTTTATAATCCCAGTTTGTGGGAATTTACTCCTTGTATTATTATTTTGTAACTCTTATTTAAAGGAGATGATCTCTCGTAGAGAGGGATGATGGAATTTGGAGGAAAAAATCTGCAGGAGAGGCTAGAAGTGCTATGTTTTGATACATGCTTGTAATTTCTTCCAAACTATGATTACATACAGTAAAGTTATTTTTCAGATCCACTTTTGTTTATTTTTCAAGTTTATTTGATGGATGTGATTCTCCTCCAAGTTGCTTATCTAATGCTGTTTTAATCTTTGCAATTTATTAAACATATTAATCTGTAGTTTTGGTTTATCATTGCTTATGATTTATGTGTTTATGAGAGTTTTATAGAGTTTGTTCTATTAAAACTTTTATCGATTTCTGCAAATGGTTCTTTCAACAAGTTATAAATGGTGTTAATTTTTCAATTAACATATCAATTGCTGGTCAAACCTTGAATGCTTAACAATCCTCAATTTACCATTAGTTGATTTTCATTAATTAATTGTAACTTGAGCAGAATAATTCATTGATCTTTTCTACATTTCCGTTTAATTGATAAATGACCTTATCTATTTACATATCGAGCTGATATGAACTTATTTCAGACACCTTCTTAGAATAGATCTGACTTAGTCTAGATCCTTTAAGTAGATTTGTGTTTACAAACCTTTTATAATTAGTTTTATTCTTTAGGAGACTGATCCTTTGGATCAAAACTTATCAACTTATAGAGTGCGAGCGGAGGCCGAATATCCATGGGAGATTACTACACCATATAGGCTGGGGATAGAATTGTCCTTGTGTAGGGCCTTTTGAAGCCTTTCAGTCTGGGTTTTCCCCCTCTATTGAGAGCTTAGGAACCCATTCCAGCACTTTGCACACCCTGCATATTCGAGGCCTCAACAGTCCCAGAGGTTTAACCTCCTACTGCATGCTTGTGCATGTAAACCACGATCAAGGGTGGAGTGGGGTGCACTCCGGCAAGCTTGCAACTGCTTAAGTGAAATGTGGAAGGCTAGCAAAGTTACCAGGTAACTCACCAATCAACCACCTCGGGTTTGTTTCACCCCGTTGGTGGGGGCCGAGTTACTTAGAACATTTGGGTTGTTGACAATGGTTAGGGTTCCTACTTTCGTTTTGTGCATTAAAATGGAAAGGCCGTCCGCCGAGCCTGTAGGGGATTGTAGCCTTCCTACGAAGGGTCCTTGCGACCATTGTGTGCTTCAGTCGACTTCCTAGGGAAGTTTGCACAATAGAAATAATATGTTTTTGGTTTCAAACTCATTGCTTTGAGCGTTTAAGCATTCACACGACACACTGCCCTAGGTAGCTGTGTCGATACAATGTAATTTGTATCACCTGTTTTAATGGAAAAGATTCCAGCTTAAGACATTGTGTCCTTTGACTTGTATTTATGCACAATACTTGTAAACATTAATGCATGCAAGGCTCTGTGGATTAGTAACACCTCTCTGCATTTTTGGCCCAAACTGTATGGTTTAACTTTTTAAAAGAATGCAATGGATGCGATTAATATATGAAGGACTCTTCGCTGCACTTTGATGTTTAAATAAAATGCTCTCTTTCCATTTCAGCAGTCCCGAGCATAAATGCGTTCATTAAATGCATGATGGTATAATGTGTTTATTTTCTTTATTAAATGGAAACGCATTTGGGCCTTGTATCTTTTACGGATTTCATGCATTCAAAGATTTCATTCTCCCGCATACAATAATATCGTTTATCATTGAAATGAAGAAGGGTTTGGGTGAATGCGAAACGACCGCCCAACTTGCTTGCGAAATGGTTATGTATTTACTTAATGTTTCTTTTGTCAGCAATGCATTACGAATGATTGCATATTTAATTAAATGCTTGCTTCTCATACGCATTCGTGAAGCTTGATCTTTGTCACAACTTAGATGTGCAATTAAATGCTTGTAATGTAATACATTTATACGATGTATAAAATCACAGTCTTCTTATTGGAATGCATGTTGAAAGATAAAATACACATAGTATAATAATAACGATGCCCTTTAGGATAAGGGTAAAACCCTCACTGCATACTCCGAATATCTCATGCGTAGATGCATTCATATAACTTCTATATTATATGCAAAACATAATGGGTGGCGAGCTAGGTCAACCACGAATTGTTTATACCATAGTTAGATGGAAACATATAAATATTAATGAAATGAACTTACAATGTTTCTGTTTAAATATTAATTGATCAACCCAATGTAGGATTCATGTCCATGCTTCCACTCAGTAAAAGAATGATAAACAAAAACTTAGTTCGTTAAATATAATAAACCCAGAATGGGATAGTACAACAAACAATCTTTTAAAACAAAATAATCCATAATCTAAATCTTAGATGCTCTATTTGTTCAATAACGTTGTAGATCTGAACATTAAATTTCTAGGGTTTTCTGAAATAAACTCTAATATGAAAGAGTTGATAAAAATATAAGGAATAGGCATGTAAACCCCCAGGTTTACATGTCTTCCCTATTGACATCATTACAATGCAAGACATAAGATCTCTATTAAATACTAGAATATGTTTAAATATAAACACCTGCAATATGAAACCTGCCTCATCAAACCCTAGATTAGCACATGGTTTATATCAGTATTGTATTAGCTACTATAAAGATTTTAAACAGTATAGGGATCATAACGTTGTATATCTACTGTAAATAGAATGCATATATTTTTCACAGCCATCCCACAACACAAATATTCTAGATCTTAAGTCTGCTCATAAGATAATACTCATTACAAAGATCTAGTTGTTTAGCTGAGATTTCATGCTCAGAACATTCATGAAACGGTATATATATGGTCCGATATGCTGCATATACCATTCACTGTAATTCAGATATACATTCTGAAACATATATAAATATTGTTCTAAAACAATTTACTCTACAAGTTCAGAATATAAACACTTATCTGAATCTACTGACTAGTGGAACCAAGCACAAACCTCCCAGTCTTTGACCAGCAAGTTCTCCTTGCTCTCAGGTCACCCCCAAGCTGAGTTCATAGTCCCCCACGTAGAGTAGAGATTTTAGTTTACCCTTAACTTTTTATTCCCTAAGTTATTCAGGATATTTCAAAAGACAACAGGCAACCCAACACGCAAATCATTACTCTTGAGCTCCAGGTTGCTCCAGTGGCTTTTAAGCCTTAGCCATTAAGAGAATCAATAATACACACCCCATTCAGGTAAATGCAGTACTCCTGTACCGTGGATTAGTTCTCCTACCTGCACATAATTAAGTGGCCAAGACCATACCAAGCTGAATGATTCCTCTTAAACTGGGTTAGTTTGGTCCTCCCAAATCCAGCCTAAATCACTTGGCTTCAAGACTAGTTTGGTTCTCCCAAATCTGTCGTCCCTCACCAGCATTGATTGTCTCAGGTTGGTGTTTTCCCATTCCCATTGCTCATGTGTGTTCAGCTCATTAGATTGTGAATGAATCATGAATAGTGAATAATGAATAATGAGAGTTTCAATGAGTTTTCACCTTTCATTCTCTTAGGGGAATTTTCCCCATTATATGAATTCTTTTAATTCATTAACCTCTCAATTATTTTCTTTAGGGTTTTCCAATTGTCTCCAATAATAATTTCTTCTTCTTCTTATTATTTGGCATTATTCCCTCCAACCCTTAGGGAACTGTGACTCCCTCTTTAATGTGCTGGTCCACATGGTCAATAAAAATCTCTTTAGCAGATTTCTAAACTTTCCTAAGTATAAATGAAATAATACTTAGAAGAAATATAGTAGGGGTTCCAAGTCCCAAATAGGGGTATTGCATGCTTACAAAGTCCTACACCTTGGCTATTATTGGCCAACTCTTTTCAAAGATGCAACTAGGTATGTCAAAAGTTGTGATAGTTGTCAGCAAATGGGGAGGACAACACAAGCAGATGAAATGCCCTTATAGCCTCATGTATTAATCGAACCTTTTGAAAAATGGGCATTAGATTTCGTAGGTCCATATTCTCCATGTCACGAAAGAAGAGGTACATTTTAGTTTGCTCAGATTATGTAACAAAATGGGTAGAGGCTAAATCACTTTTTAAATCAAATGAAAAAACTGTTGTTGATTTTTGTTTTTGAAAATATATTTACCCGTTTTGGTATACCTAGATAAATTTTGACTGATTAGGGAACGCAATTCACTTCCAAATTGATGAAGTCTATTACAGAGCAGCACAAAATCAAACATTGCAAATCTTCTCCATATCACTTGCAGGCTAATGGACAAGTAGAATCCACCAATAAAGTGTTGGAGGCCATCCTCACTAAGACCATTCATATGCATCATAAAGATTGGGATGATAGGCTTACATAAGTAATTTGGGCTTATAGAATTACCTGGAGGAATAGCACAAGTCACACACCTTATGAGCTTGTGTATGGTAAGCAATTCCTCCTCCGTATTGAATTTCAAGTGGATACTTTTCGAATGGCCACACAGTTGGGCCTAGATTTGACTATGGCACAAAAACAAAGGGTGATGCAACTCAATGAATTAGATGAGATTCATTAGGATGTTGTTCAATGCACCATGCTGATTCAAGTTCAGAGAACTAGATGGCATGACCAGTTTATAAAAAAGAAACAATTTCAACCATGTGAGTGGGCTCTGCTCTTTGAATCTACATCTAAAAATTTCAAAGGTAAACGTACCACTTAGTGGCTTGGACCTTATGAAGTCGAGACAATATTTGATAATGGTTTAATAAATATTAAGACCATTGATGATAGTCAGATTTCCTTTGTGGTAAATGGACATAGGATTAAAGTATATCATAAACCTGTTTCCAAAAAATATTTTGTCAATAACATGTTGCATCAGCTAGAGATAGAAGTTGTTGGGGGGAAGGTTTCTTCTCTCCCTTCGGTGTGAATTTTGTTGTAGATCCATAAATGTACATATGTAAATAACTAAATAAAGAGAGAGAAATAAAAGTAAAAACAACAAAAATGTTTAGTTGTCAAAACTGGCTTGCCAAGGAAACTAGGCTTGAACTTGCCTGAAAATTGGGTAACCGACAGACAAAGTTCATATTGAAATTCTGCATTATGTTGTTGGTTCTAATATCTGATGCTTCAAATCAATTCAATTGTTCTCATGTTGAATGCTGAAAACCTGGAAAAAAAATGAAACCAAATCTTAAATAAAATTTGCATCTTGCATGAGTAAATTCTCAGAGTAGATCTATATTGATCTCAGGTAGATCCACAGGTGAAAAGTGTCCCTCTTGCCTTTAAAGGTCACTACTTTCGTAATACTTCATTTACAAATAGATACTATTGACTATTACTCTCTGTAAGTCTACAAAGAAATTCACACACATGCTTTTAATGAGATGAACTACCAAACACTAAAGGATTTCGACTTAACACTAGACTATGGGATAAATGTCTTGATCCTTTAGTGGTCCTCGAATTGCTTTTGAGAGCTCAAAGAAAATTGCATAAAATAAGTTACAAGAAATGAATTGCAGAAAGGTAAATCTACCTAAGAGTACTATTTATAAACTATGTAATTCCAAAGTCCAAATAAACTCACAATTGTATACTAGAGCAAAAAGTATCTATCAAACCAAACACATATTCACATTCTGCAATTGACATACTTAGGAAAACATAATAAGCTTAGATATAAGCATTCTCTCAAAGAAGACAAATATACTCAGGGAATGAAGCATACAACAAATGTGTGATGCAAAGTAAGAATTTACTTAGTAACATAAATGTTGATTTGTATCACAGTCTGAGAAGTTATTTAGACACATGTTCCCTCTTTAAGCATTCATAAATATAGATGAGTTGAGTTGATATAAATGTCAACGGAAGACGAACAACATGAATACTCAGTTTTTCATTATAAATGTTCTA
Source organism: Larix kaempferi (assembly GCA_027924585.1). Classification (NCBI taxonomy): domain Eukaryota; kingdom Viridiplantae; phylum Streptophyta; class Pinopsida; order Pinales; family Pinaceae; genus Larix; species Larix kaempferi. The sequence continues at coordinate 120,817 of BSBM01001075.1, forward strand.
TCTCCTTTATCATATGATTTTGTTCTCCAGAGATAACGCTTTTAGAAATCAAATAAGTTTACAAACTGCAATATTTCCACATTCATTTAAAGCATCACAACAATAAAAGTACTATACAGAAACAATATTAGAGAGAGAGATTGTTTCTGTTAAGATTGCTTTCATGTAGATGACAATAACGATGAAAATGAAATCAAATGTACATAATCAAGCTAAAACAAGCTAATCTTTGAGAAATGACAAATTTAAAAGAATAAAACACAAAGGAACAGTTTATCACCGAACTTGAGGGGCCCTCCCAAACTGGTAATAGATTTTGAAAAACTTCAGAGAATTAGAAGCTCAAGAACCAAAACAACATGCTTGTATTGAATTGAAATCTTGGACTTACAAAAGAATAAAATCTCTCTTGAATGTAGCTTCAATCCCATCATATCCTTTTTCAATAATGATTTTCCAACCCCTTATAAACATGTATTTATACATAAAAAGTCACTAAAACCAAATCCCAAAATTATGAGTTTTTCAACAATTTTCCCAATTTTAGAAAATATGGGTTTTATGTCATTTTGGGATATTTGGTAAAGATCCATCATGATCTCTCAAATTGTTTCAAATTTTGGAGAGTTGTTCGTTTATACTTAATTTGGTGGTTTATGAAAAAAACCCATATCATAGATTTTTGAGATTTTCCTCAGTGGCTCAGAAATTGATGCATAATATGGTTTCCTGGAAAAATTGCTAAAAATATCGGTTTGATTAGAACTTTGAACAAGCCTTGGGACTTCGCACATGTGATATGGGTGCGATCCAATAGACATAAAACCTTGCTGGAGGTGTTCTCTACCAAATCTAAGTAATAGATTTCCATTTTTCAACCTACAACCATCTTAAACAATCTCAATTACATGTTTTTTGGAAAAACTTGTAATTACCAGTTTACAAGTTTTATAGAAAAACATGTAAAGAGTTGTTAGTTACCATTTTCATCAGCAAAACCTACTCAATCAAGTAAATATCATAAACATAGCAAGAATTAGACCTTACATACCTTAAAGAGCAAAATCATGAAGTTTTTATGAGTTTTGGGGACTTGGAACAACAAAAGAATAAAATATGATGGAAAAAAGGAATAGTCTAATAACGCAAATAACCAAAACCAGTGCATAAAATAAGTTAATTTGAAGGCTCTATAAAAAATATGATTTTATCGAATTTCTTATTAAAACTGAAAAATGAATGTAGTGAACAAGTAGATTGCAATCACACTTTCAAGGAGATAAATAATCAAACAAAAGAATTTGTCTTCACCCAACGTTTTGATAACAAAAGAAATAAAGATACTATAGTAAGCAAAAATAGAGTGCAAACATGCACAAAGGGGCTACAATCAGACTTAAGGCGACATCCACTATAAGAAAACGACCTTTTTGTGAAGGTTATATTGGATGCTACTCTAAGAAGAGCCCAAACATCCATTTATAGTGAAGGTCAATAGAGGAGGCGAGTGAGCAGAGATTTTAGTGGATTTTTTTTCTGGTGCATTTATACATAATAAATGCACCTTTGCGTACAAGAAAACAATGCACTGGTGTTGCAAGTAAGTTATGTGGCACTACGGCCGAAAACACTATCAAGCAGAAAAAAATTAAAATTTGGCAAACAGTGCATTTATATTAACAAAGTAAACCAGGGTGCCACGTAGCTGAAAGAACCGAAAGGGGGTAAATGAATATGCAAGATCACCAGATTACTATATTTAAATATTTTTAAATTCCAACAACGTTGTGGTTCTTCTTATCCACCACCATGGGGCAATATATCCTAATCTGCACCGCAGTCGGGTTAAAATATTCTGAATTTAAAACCATAGACTATATTATTTTTTATTTTAATTTTTTATTAGTGGTGCGTTCTATATCGCACCAGTCTACGTAGAAACATTGCTCACATCCATTGGATGTTGAATGGATTTTGGATATTGCCAAACTGTGGGCAAAATTTCAAATTTGATATACATCACAACCATGCCTGCTTAACGTGCAACTATCCAAGTAAATTATTTGTTACTTCATAATTTAAATTTTTAGTGGATTAAAATTGAAAATAAACCTTTTTCCTTCCTAAATTAAAAAAAAACTAAAAACCGTTTATAGTGCATTCAAGTTATTCAGCTTGCACCGAACGTGGTGCACCCTGTAAATTTACAAGGTGCATCGTAAAAAGTGTGTTTATGATAGATGCACACCACGTGCATGGTGCACTATAATTTCATAAGGCACAGTAAAACTTGTTTTAAAAAAATTATCAACAAAATCGGTGCATATAATAAACCCAGGCGCAACATCGACACGGTGCGCTGATGTGTTCCAAGCACACCGGTTCACTAAACATAATTTTAAAAGAAATTCATAATGTTACAGAGTGTGGTTATCTAACCTGTCTACACCGATGTCACAGTGTATCAATGTTTAGACGATACATCGATAGTACATACTAATTTTTGACCTCTTTGAGGGATTCTACAGTTTTCTCTAATAAAAATTACGCATCAATTATGGTGCATTGATGTGTCCAAGATGCACTAGTTTTGTGGGTGCAAAATTTAAAAATAAAAATAAAAGACAAAACGTTTAATAGTGCAATTTGATAAGTGCATGACATCGGTTGTTCTATGCACTGACATGTGCCTGGTGCACCATAAAATGATACAAGATTAAAAAACTCACAAAGGGGATTCTATGGTGCGCACACTAAAACCAAACAAACATTATGGATGATGCGTTGATGTGTGACAAGTGCATCGCAGAACCAAATTCATTATGGTAAGCAATGTTGTCTATTAAGCATTTTGCACCAATATCACAGCGTGCTAATGTGTAAATGGAGCACGTTTATCATCTACAATTTTTAAACACGCTAAGGGTGGCTACAGTGAGCTCAAAGTACCCATACGCACCATTAACAGTGTGATGACATGTCAACAACACACTAGTTAAGTTGTGGAAAACTTTAAAAAATACAAAGAAAACAAAACATTTAATGGTGTGCTACATTAAAATTTCTGCACCGATATCTTGGTGCACTGAATTGTAATTGGCACACCGTTAAAGCATAAAAATATTACCATGCTTATCAGTGCACTTGTGTATTCTAGTGCACCGTTTGTGGTGCTCTTGTGCACCGCCAACGGTGCATGATTGTTATTTAGGTGCATCATTTGTCAAATTTATATGAAAAAATTTATGTGATGTCGATAAATACCATGCTCATTTAATGAAATGTTTATTGTTTTTTTATGTTTATTTATGATAATAATCGATGTTATATGTGTATAAGAGATGTTAGTGGAAAGAGGTGGCCAAGGAGTAGTAGGCACAAGTTGACTTGTAGAACTTCATGAATGAGTGGGAGGCAAGAGAGAGGGAGAGATATTTGTACCCTCGCTCCATCAACGATCATACACAAGACCTTTAGATGGTTGTAGGTCTCCTGAAGTTCTATCAGGAGGCTACATCTCTCAACCAAAACTCTTCTTTCTTGGCACAGTTGATCCGTCATCAGGATAATGGTAGATAGGCATTCCAAATTGGTCCAAGTCAGTGGTTCCAGCCCATTGAGAAGGATTATTATTTCATCACTGAGCTATCTAGGAGAGGGGGGGATTTTCCCCAATTCCATGATGTCCTAGTAGGTTTTCTAGTAGAAAGTCATCTCGCTTACTCTCAGTGTTATACCATTCCCCACATCCTCGATCCTACTGATTTTGAAGTGCACAGTGGACAACTCTGGATTGGTACTTTCGATGGAGAGGATATTAGGTGCCTCTCATTGTTGGTTACAAGCATCATGCTCCTCACCAGTGATGGGAAACACATTAGCTTCCCTCTTTTATATTATGTAGATTCTTTAGTGCAGAAACCTAGGTGCATTAGGTAAACCATAGTCAACCATAGTCAACCATCATCGACAATGAATGAACATGTTCAACCATAGTCAACCATAGAAAACCATGTTCAACTATTAGCAACCATGTCCAACCATGAACAACCATGGGTGACCATCTAGGGTCAACCATAGTACCCTATAGTGAACTAGGTTGAACCATAATCAACCATAGTTAACCATGGCTGGCCACAGTCAAGAATTAACCACCATGGTCAACAATAGTCAACCATGTTTAAAACTCACTAGGGTCAACAATAGTCATGTTGGCATGGGGCTAAGTCACAGAAGTTTTGGTACAATCAACGAAAAAAGGGACATCGACAAGAGTAAAGGACTAGTCGCGGAGTGCAACAAAGTAGATAAAGCAGAAGTAAAGTGGATAATGCCGAGTAGTTAATAGTTAGCTAATTAATTAATGGGTAATTTGCGAAGTGGACCAAGTTTGTAATGGCCAAGTGAGCCTATAAATAGGAGTAGCATTGTCAGCCTAAGGGTATCCTTGATATAGATCTTAGCTCATCTTATATTGAGATTAGACCTTGTATCTTGTCTTTTGTTGAGCAATTGGTTATGTGGATATGTGTCCCTGTTGATTCTGCGATGTGTAACACAGACTGATGAGTAATGAGAAGGATCGTTTTGTCTATGTCTTTGTCTCTTTGTAATTTGTCGCAGTAAGATTGAATTTGTGTTATCACAATGTATGTTATCGCATCATGGTTAAATGTGCTTTATGAATGAATCTGCAAAGTTGCAGTTATGTTATGTATCTCAGATCGGTTATATATGCCTCTATAATTTGTTATTGCATAGATCTGATTAACATGTCGATTGTGTGATAATGATGTTCTGATGCGAATGATGATTGTGTCAATATCCGGGTTACATTGTGATTGATTGTGAATGATGCATGTCCTCTTATATCCATGGAAACGTAGTTCTTGTATCCCCTTAGGTATCTCAGGTGAGACCTCACTCGCTTTGCGGGTGTTGCTGGAAAGGATAAATTTTTTTTGGGCCGATATATATTGGAGTTTGTGCCAAAGTTTGTTGACAATTGTGCGAAGTGAACCCCTGTTAACAAATTGGTGTCAACAAGTGGTTTTGTTGCTGGGACCCTAGTGCAAAAAGGAGAGGACATGTTGTTGAATCAGACCAAGCCGAAGATCACAGAATGGTTCCATAAAAAGATGCGAGAATTTTCCCAGGAAGAAAATCGAAACCCTGGATGGTTGACAGTCCAGTGGTTACAGAAGTACATCTACTATGATATCCATGAGGTATTTTTTTGTGAGTTTCCTATACTTTTGTATGAATGGTTGGCACAACTAACTTATCAGAAGAAGAATTTCCAAGGAGGCGATCTTGAACATTAGACCCCAGAACTGATCCAACAATTGAGTCGGGTTAACAACAAAGCTTCTAGGGCTATCGATGTTTGGGTAGATAGCATTTTGGAAGGATACATTACTGAGTTTGATGTCAACATAGTTAGATCATACATCGACGCAGAAATGAATTTATTTAAGGGACCCAGAGGAAGGTATCTATTGTTGCTACAATTGTGGATCAAAATGCTCATTTGTGAAAAAGAAGTATTGAAGATGAACTCCGACGAGTAAAGCTTGGTGTGCGGAGGTTGTGGGTACTACGTAGATGCAGGTACGATGGAATGATGCGGGGTAGATGGATATGAGATACGACAAAATTGTGAGGGAAGCTATGGAATATTGTGGTCTCCTGAGAAGTGGGGTGAGGTTCCAACCGAAGAAGAAGAGGAGGACTAAGATAGAGAGAGAGAGAGTCCTAGTGTGACCAGAACAGAGAACTGTGAAACGGGACCATAGAGGACTAAGCGAACCTATAGTGATGAAGAGAATGAACAGGCTACCCATGAACTTCAGGAAGGACAAACCCAAATCTACAACGTACCCACAACCCCATGCACTTTTCGAAACTTTGGAGGAAGAAACACAAGTTCTTAGCAGGGTTGTCCTATGTGTAAAAATAGTATTTTATCGACAAACACCAGTAGAAAACCAAGGATGGCAGGCAGCGACATGAAGCTTCCTCTCTTTCAGGGTAACGGGACCGAAGACACTGAGCAATATTGGTTCTTGTGCAAAGTGGTGTGCACAGTTAAACAAGTGCAGGATGACGATATCAAGAAAAGACAATTGGAAACGACCTTTAGGGGCTGTGCGCTGGATTTTTACATGAAGTTTATACAAGTACCTGCAGGGATTTAATAGAAAAATCTAACAGAAATTAGAGTTGGGTTGATTGATGAGTTTAAGAAACAGAAATCGGAATCGTAGTATATTACAAAATTGAAGGAGATAAAGAAAATTTCTAATGAGTCAGAATGGGATTTCGATCATAGGTTCAAAACTCTGGTGGCTAAAGTTAGTTTTGGGATGAGTGATTTGCAACACAAGGAATGGTTTATTGCAGCATTGGTACCACACATTCGAATGCCATTGATGCAACAAAATATCATATCCCAGGGAGAGGCTTTGGAACTTGCGATGAAGCTTGAAGCTTCACCGATTGGCGAAACAACAATTGGCATGAGCCAGATCCAGTCACAGCTAGCGAACTTGACTATCCAGCTATAGGATATTAAGAAGGGGAAGGAAGTTTGGGAAGAGGTATGGTGCAGTCGATGCAAGTCCGAAGGACATCATAAAGATTAGTGTCCTGAATTCTGTGAATATTTATAGTCTGGTGCCCCAAATCAACTTAGTCAAGGAGGGATGCCCTGGTGTCGAATTTGTCAAACAAGAAGACATCGCTCAGAGGAATGTGTGTATTTGTAGAAGGTTGTGTCGAAGACGGCTAATCTTTTTTGTAACTTCTGTTTATTGAGAAAGAGAAATATTGCAGCTCACATATTATTTTCTCCAAGAAAGAATTGTTGATATTTCATGAAGGGAGATGAGCAACAACAAGCCAAGAGACCTCAACCGCATATAATAAGCCGCAACTGCAGTATAATCAACCACACTATAATCAGTCCCAGTATAATCAACCAAAACCGTAGTATAATCCGCTACAATATAATCAACCGTTCAATCTACAACGAGGAGCATTCAGAGGGGGATTCCGCGGTGGTTGCAACAAAGGCTTTAGTCACAAAGGAAATTTTGGTCGAGGTCGAGGATCGATCATCTGCTATAATTGTGGATAGATCATACATTATCAGAAGGATTTTTTGAATTTGACACCTCAGTGTACTTATTGCAGCGTAGTTGATCACATTGTCAAAGAATATCCGCAGCTAATCATGATGTGGCAGGCTGAGAACACGCCGCAAATGCAACTGAACTCGAACCTAAACCAGAACCAGAATGATAATACAAATGTGCAGAAAATCTCATTGAGATAAGAATTCGACCTGTAAATGTCGCAATAGTAACCAGAGGAGGAGCTGCAACAGGAGAAGATATGCCACTAACAAATGTCCGGTCTACGACTTAGAAGCAGGTACGATTTGATGTTGAAGAAGAAAAACAAATATTTTTGGAAGCACAAGATGCACTGATAAAGAATAATGTTAAATTGCCACCTATAGTCCACAAAAAAACCTATTTATGAGCTGGAGACAATTTTTTATATGACAAATTTGCAGAGGTCGCCAGGAAAGGTCGGTACTCTAAATAATTTTTTGGAAACTTGTTTAACATTAATGAAGGATCAAGATGCATTGGAAGAGATAGCTATCTTCTTATATCAATAGGAAGAAGGGAGACAGGATCGTACAATCAACTGGTTGCATAGGAAGAAAATGAGAATGGAAATGAGGATGAATACCCAGATTGGTGCGTATGATGTAGATTCCATAATTTTAGATCTAGGATTCAATGTGGATATCCTAACCAAGCAAACATGGGAAGCGATGGGGAAACCACAGTTGGTATGGTCTCTCGTGCAACTTCGTTTAGAAAATCAGAGCAAGGTTACACCAATCAGTCGATTGCCTCATCTACTAGTCGAGGTAGAAGGATTAAAGACATATGCATATTTCGACATTATAGAGATAATCGATAATACCAGCCCATATCCTGCGATGTTGGGGATAGAATGGGAAATGGAAAATATGGGAGTTATCAATTTCAAGAAAAGGACAATATATTTTGAGAACCCCGGCATGAGGGTCATTGCCCTACTTGATCCACTTGAAGGTAAGAGATATGCCAAACCAATGAGAGATGAGTTTGCAAAAGGATGGGACAATGTCTACAATGTTTCAGAATATTACATCAATCCTAGCGTCGATGGAGAATTGGGGTGGTGAAGTATCAGTTCTGCGTCATCAGACTTTGATGAGGCTCTTGAGAATTGGAAAAATTGGTTGCATGAGGTATTATTCAGGAAGTGTGCATGAATTACTCAGTCATTGAGATGTGTAGTGATAGAAGTATGCGATCTGATGACATATGAAGGATTACCTAACCTGGAAATATTCATCTATGAGTTTGAAGACAAAGTATCAGAACCACAGTGCTTGATGGCATTAGAAGAAGCATTGAAGGCTACTCCAGCAAGGTGGTGGGATACGCACAATTCATTGATAACAAACTGGAAACTATGTCGACAATTGATGGAAGTAATATTTGGGGAGAATGTTGGAGCATAGGCCGCAGCTATGGCAAAGCTGCCAAGTTTTAGGAAAAAGCACTAAGTTTTGAAGGAAAAGTGCTAATTGAGGAAAAGCACCATTTTTGGGCAGAAATGAACAGTGCACGGTACGACACTAGATGGATGAGCTCACCACAGATTGCAGGCCGAAAATCGTGGAGCTCACACACATAAGTCAAAGGAAAGAATAAATAAGGTGGCCGAGTAGAAAGATCAACCACCACAGTAAATGAAGCGGCGAAATAAAGGGCTCAGCTGCCCTCATTAAGGCAAAGTATAGGAGATATGGTTGCTCGGACCAAGGAAGAGCAGCGGGCTGAAGCATTGAAGGAAAAGGACAAGGAGAAAAGAACGATGAAGCGGTGCCCATACCCGCGATCTGCGCCGAAAATCATGGAGTTTGCAAGAAGTTGCGACGTGACTGCAAGAGGCGCCTACAGTACACCTAGTAGTGTCCGCGGTTAGGGTTTTTGGGGATCACTGTTGGGAAAGGCCCACAGTTTTGTAAAGGTGCAACCCTTAGGGCCACCTATATATATGTGTAATTGAAAACGGAAAAGATTATATAATTACTGAGTTACACAGACAGTCTAAGTTGATGTCTAAGTCATTTGTATTGTTGTATCTTTTAAGCTGTTAATGATCATTTTGTGCATGTAAGAAGGTCGCGATCTCGTAGGAAGACCACTTGGCATAAGGGCCATTGCATGTATCGACCAGTCGCAAGAGGACTGAGAGGGGAATGTAGTTGTATGTCTTTGTCATGGTAATATCTGTAGAAGAAGAGAATAGATCTAAGAGAAGGGCTCCCAACTATGTGCGTGGAGTTTCCCAGAAAGATCTAAGGCTGCAGTTGTGTGCGTAGCGGAACTGTGTTATCCCCATCTCAAGATAATATAAAACACAGTTCCCGTGGACGTAGCTTCCCTCCTGGAAATGAACCACGTAATTCTTGTTGTTGTGGTGATGCTTTATGTGATTGCATTTCTTTGCTTTACCATCTATGTTTCTATGAATGTTTCGTTATATTTATGAATGATTATGTAAAGTAAATCCTGGAAGCTCCCTTAGAAGTTGTACTTGTGCATTGTCGAAGGAGTCTGTAAGAACATTGTTGCCGTAGCGCTAAAGGAGTGTGTTACTGCACTGTGGCGCAAGGGCAGAGACGATACATAGTGTATCTGTTGATGTATATGTAACTTCGGAATGTATTTCACATATATGTATATTGTATTCCTATAGAGATGTTATTATTCCTCTATACGGAAGTGTCGTCATTTATATTGTAAGTGTCGTAACTTATACTTGATGGGTTATTAGACCACGTTGTTGGGGTCGGCCCTGTATAAGTCATGTGGGTCAAAGGGTTATTAGACCACCCTATTGGGGGTCGGCCATGTGGGTCTAACGGTTATTAGACCACCCTATTGGGGGTCGGCCCAGTCAGCATTATGTTATGTGGTTAAGTTCGAGCCTACATGAGTTAGGTAAAAGGGCAAGTCAAGTCAAGTATAAATAGAGTGCGGGAGGCACTCTATTTGCTCACTCACTTCTCACACATGCACTCAAGGAGGAGTGGCGCACTTATGGAGGAGGAGGATCTGCTGCTAGGTTATGGCTATCTCTCTTGGTTGGTTGTATCATTGCTCTATCTATCTCTGAGGAAGTTATTGGGGTTTTTCACCTTTATGGTTTTCCCCAAGTAAATCTTTGTGTCTCTTGTGTGCTTGCATTATTGTCTCCATGATTGATATGCTGTAGATATGCTGTACATGTTGTTCTCTCAGTTAAGATCCTAGATCAGATTGAAGTAAATTCTGAAAATTTAACATGGTATCAGAGCTAGCCTGAAAGAAGGCATGATATGGCATGTATGACACTTGTTGCACTTACGATGCTAGGGCTTGATATAGCAAAAACCAGTCATCGTAGCACTTTCGCTATAAATCCGTTTTGGCAAAGTTTTCGGATCTGAAATTCTTACAGGACGACTCTAAAATCTCCAGGTACCTTGTGTCCAAAGGACAACCTCTAATTCGTTGTACTTTGTGATTTATGATCTGTACAATATATGGTTTCTTCCTCTTCCAGATCTGAGTCAAAATCAGGTGACCTTGGGAAAAAGGTCATAACTTGAGCTAGGAAGCTCCAAATGAAATTTCGTGAAAAGTGATATGTATTAAACAGACTGTACTATCTCAAAAAACGTTTTCAGAGGCCGAAGTTGAACCAGTGACACGTGGAATGCCGTACAAGTTCGCTCTCCTGTATTATCCCATAAACAGGTCACGTTGCGACACTTGCCATAACTCTCTCTCAGAGAATCCAATTTAGGTCAGACCTATCAGGATGGAAAGATAACAGGCCGAGCTATCTCAGAAAACCATTTTTAGAGGCCGAAGGTCAAACAGTGACACGTGGCATGTCGTACAAGTTTGCTCTCCTGTATTTTCCCAAAACAGGTCATGTTGCGACATTTGGCATAACTCTCTCTCAGAACATCCAATTGAGGTCAGACCTATCAAGATGGAAAGCTAACAGGTCAGGCTATCTCAAGAAACTTTTTCAGACCTCGTGGATCAAAAATTTTGGAGTTACACCAGAAACAATCAGGTACATATTTCTGTCAAAACAGAATTATTTTTTTGGTACCTTCATTCATGGCTTCCGGAATTTAGGGATTTGGAGAAAGTTGGAATTTTTGTAATCGGAGACCACGGCTGGATGCTACTCATCAAAATAGAAATTTAGAGACCAAGATCAGAATTTTTGGTTGGGAAGTGTTAAGTTTAAACCAAATAACCAAGCAAGATCACTGAAAGAAGCATAATCACAAGATAGACACACAATATATCCTGGGAAACCCTCATGGGGTAGAAAACCCAGTAAAGATTTCCTCAATAAGATGATCAACCAAAATACAAGATGTGCTCCTCCTTCCTTTGTCTCCTAAGCTGATCTCCCAGACAAGTGCGCACTCTTCCACAAGTGAGTGAGTGATCTAATGAGGAGTTCACCTCCTCTATTTATACTTGACTCTCAACTGACTAAAAGACCTGTTGGGGCCGACCTCACCTGGAGAAGTCTAATAACCCCTAAAATATAACTACAGGGCCGACCCACACATGGTGGGTCTAATAACCCTAGTTAATACCAAACCCTGGAGGAATAAACATCTCCAGATACATAGTAGGATTACCTCGGAGGAATGAAACATCTCCGGAATAAATAATGTACAAATATAATATTCTTAGAAGTTACAATATTCAACACTCCCCCTTAACGAGAAGGATATTATATCAACATCTGTAGGAGCAAGGAGTCATTTACTACATCATCTATATATCATCGGAAGCTTTCTTCAATTCATCATCATCAGTAACTTGACTAGTTACTGGAACATCAACATCGTCATTAGCATCGTCATACGATCATCAGCATCGTCATTATCATCACACGATCATCAACATCGTCATCACACGATCATCAGCATCATCATCACACGATCATTAGCATCGTCATCACACGATCATCAGCATCGTCATCACACGATCATCAGCATCGTCATCACACGATCATCAGCATCGTCATCACACGATCATCAGCATCGTCATCACACGATCATCAACATCGTCATCACACGATCATCAACATCGTCATCACACGATCATCAGCATCGTCATCAGCATCGTCATCCCGCGATCATCAACATCATCAAAGGATGATGTGAACTAGTCATGTACATTTTGAACCGAAGTCCAGGGACGATCCAGTCCTATCATGTTCTCGGAGACCTCACGTCTACGGCTCAGTTTACAGGACCAAAGTCCAAGGATGATCCAATCCTTACCGTACATTTAGGACAGCGTCCAAGGATGACTTAATCCTCCACCGTACATTTAGGACCACGTCCAAGGATGACTTAATCCTCCACCGTCTTTTAGGACCACGTCCAAGGATGACTTAATCCTCCACCGTCTTTTAGGACCACGTCCAAGGATGACTTAATCCTCCACCGTCTTTTAGGACCACGTCCAAGGATGACTTAATCCTCCACCGTCTTTTAGGACCACGTCCAAGGATGACTTAATCCTCCACCGTCTTTTAGGACCACGTCCAAGGATGACTTAATCCTCCACCGTCTTTTAGGACCTACGTCCAAGGATGACTTAATCCTCCACCGTACATTTAGGACCTGCGTCCAAGGATGACTTAATCCTCCACCGTACATTTAGGACCTGCGTCCAAGGATGACTTAATCCTCAACCGTACATTTAGGACCTGCGTCCAAGGATGACTTAATCCTCAACCGTACATTTAGGACCTGCGTCCAAGGATGACTTAATCCTCAACCGTACATTTAGGACCTGTGTCCAAGGATGACTTAATCCTCAATCGTCCACAAAGGACTTCATTCTCGAAGACATACGTCTACGGCTCTTCTTTCGGACTGAAGTCCAGGAATGATCCAATCCCTTCACATGTTCATCAAGAACTTCATTATCGAAGACATACGTCTACGGCTCTTCTTTAGGACTGAAGTCCAGGAATGATCCAATCCCTTCACATGTTCATCAAGAACTTCATTATCGAAGACATACGTCTACGGCTCTTCTTTAGGACTGAAGTCCAGGAATGATCCAATCCCTTCACATGTTCATCAAGAACTTCATTATCGAAGACATACGTCTACGGCTCTTCTTTAGGACTGAAGTCCAGGAATGATCCAATCCCTTCACATGTTCATCAAGAACATGTATCCTCATCATCATAGCATGTATCACCACAACATGTATCATCATCATCAAAACATGTATAACCACAACATGTATCATTATCATAAAAACATGTATAATCACAACATGTATCATTATCATAAAAACATGTATAACCACAACATGTATCATCATCATCAAAACATGTATAACCATAACATGTATCATCAACATCAAAACATGTATAACCATAACATGTATCATTATCATAAAAACATGTATAACCACAACATGTATCATCATCATCAAAACATGTATAACCATAACATGTATCATCAACATCAAAACATGTATAACCATAACATGTACCATCATCATCAAAACATGTACAACCATAACATGTATCATCATCATCAAAACATGTAACATCAAAGGCATGTATACATCTATCATCAAGAGCATGTATACATCTAATCATCAAAAGCATCTATCATCAAAAGTATCTAGCATGTATACAACTATCATCAAAAGCATGTATACATCTAATCATCAAAAGCATCTAACATCAAAAGTATCTAGCATGTATACATCTATCATCAAGAGCATGTATACATCTAACCATCAAAATAAAGAAAATAAGAGTCCTAAATCTAAATAATTCTAGGTGAGTAAGTGCAAAGAAAAATAAGTAACCTCATCATTGATGAGATAGGCTTGTCTGTCTCATACTGTGCTACTCCCCCTTTCGAGGAGGGTTCTTCTGAACTATACCAAGCTTGTCTCGGAAGTGTTCGAACTTTACTCGAGACAGAGGCTTGGTCAGGATATCAGCAATTTGATCCTCGGTGCTTATATACTCTAGCTTGATAGCTCCTTTCTGCACCATATCTCGAATATAGAAGTAACGGATCTCTATGTGTTTTGACTTATCATGAAACACAGGATTTTCAGTCATCTTGATGCAGCTTTGATTATCACACATAATCACAGTGGGTTCCATTTCTAAGTCAAACACTCCAGATAAAAGTTTCCGAAGCCATACTGCTTCACAGCTAGCAGAACAGGCAGCTATGTATTCAGCTTCAGCAGTACTGAGGGCCACACTTGATTGTTTCTTGCTGAATCATGAGATCATGGCAGATCCAAGACCATAACATCCACCTGAGGTACTTTTTCTATCTGAGACACTACCTGCCCAATCAGAATCTGAGTAACCATGTAATCTGAGTTCATGACCTCCAAGATAAAATAGGCCAAAATCTAATGTACCTTTTAGGTACCTCATTATATGCTTTGCAGCTATTAAATGAACCTTTCTAGGTTCTACTAGATACTGACTTAGGGTATTTACAGCAAAGCATATATCAGGTCTAGTATTTGTTAAATACATCAATGATCCAATGATTTGTCTATATAGAGTTATGTCCACTAGTTCTGATGAATCATTAGCTAATAACTTTAAGTTGGAGTCCATGGGAGTGGCCATGGCTTTACACTCCAACATATCAAATCTTTTGAGAATCTCCACAGTGTATTTACCTTGATTTAGAAAGATCCCTTTTGGTTCTTGCCATACTTCTATACCTAAGAAGTAGTGCATTATTCCGAGATCTTTCATCTCGAATTCTGAAGAAAGCTTATTCTTGCTTTCAATAATCTGTTTCTCATCTCCAGTTAGGAAAAGATCATCTACATACAACAGCAATATAACTGGTTCATCATCCATCACCTTGAGATAAATATTTGGGTCAGCTTTACTTTTGGTAAAGCCCATGCTAGTTAAGAAATTGTCAATCCTTCCGTACTAAGCCCTTGGAGCTTGTTTTAACCCATATAATGCCTTCTTTAATTTGCATACATGAGTTCTTCCATCATTAACCTCAAACCCTTGAGGTTGCTCTATGTATACTTCTTCTTCAATTACACCATTCAGAAAAGCTGTCTTAACATCCATTTGGTGTAATTTCCACTTCATCATGGATGCAAGAGCCATAATAGTTCTAATTGAAGTATACCTGGCAACTGGTGCAAATGTTTCTTCGTAGTCAATTCCCTCCTTCTGAGAGAATCCTCTGGCTACAAATCTTGCTTTGTATTTTTCAATGCTTCCGTCTGCGGCATGTTTTATTTTGAAAATCCATTCGGAAGAAACCACACTTTTATCTTTTGGCTTGGGAACTATATCCCAAACATCATTTTTCATTATTGACTGATATTCTTCTGTCATTGCTTCTACCCATTCTTTCTTCTGAGTTTCCTCTTCATAGCTAGTAGGTAGTTGATCCACAAGATCACACATTAAGGCCATATAGTTGGACACTAGCTTTGGTTTCTTTCTTTCTCTAGTGGAGCCTTCAGGAGCTCCATATCTTTCAGCTCCTTGAATAATATCTCTAGCCCATGCTGGTCTTCTTTTCCTGGATAGTTCTGCAACAGGGGGTTCTTGAGGTTCCAGCATGTCATGATCCTCTGGTGTAGCTTCTTCAGGGATGTGAACAGTCTCTGAATTTCTGGGTGATGAATCTTCTTCATAAACTTCTTCAAGTTGACACTTTCTGGATTTCTTGAGAGCTGCTTCCTCATCAAAGGTCACATCTCTACTTATTTCTATATGATGGAAACCTGGTATGTAGATTCTGAAGGCTTTGGAAGTTTCACAATAACCAACAAACATTCCCTTCTTACCTGAGGGATCCAACTTGGTTCTCTTTTCTTTTGGAATGTGGATATACACAGGACACCCAAATATTTTAAGATGACTTACCTCAGGCTTCTTACCTGTAAACACTTCTTCTGGAGTTTTGAAATCAAGAGCACTGTGAGATAATCTATTTTACACATAAACTGCTGTCTTGGCTGCTTCAGCCCATAAGTACATGGGAAGATCTTGGTCATGTATCATGGTCTTCACAGCTTCCATGATTGTTCTATTTTTCCTTTCAGCCACCCCATTATGTTGGGGATTGTAGGGAGTAGTTAGTTCCCTTTTAATTCCAGCTTCTTTGCAAAAGTCCTCAAATTCCTTTGAGGTGAATTCTCCGCCATTATCTGTTCTGAGAGTTTTGATTTTCTTGTCTGATAGATTTTCTATTAGAGCCTTGAACTCTTTGAATTTTCCAAAGACTTCATTTTTACCTTTCAGGAAGTATATCCAAGTTTTCCTTGAATAGTCATCTATGAATGAAAGATAGTATTCAAACCCACTTAAGGAAGTGGTGGGCATTGGACCACATACATCTGAGTGTATAAGCTCTAAAATGTTCTTAGTCTTTGTTTCACTCTTTGGAAAAGGGTTCTTGATATTTTTCCCTTTCTTACATCCTTTACATGAGCCATCATGATCAGCTTTTAAATCTGGTAATCCTATGACTACCTTGCTTACATAGGGTAAGGCTTTAAAGTTGATGTGGGCTAATCTTCTATGCCATAGCTCACTGGGGCTAGAGATCTCATGTGCAAGGGCAGCTTCTGGATGACCCTTGAGTTTATAGAGACCTCCTTCTTCTTCACCAATAACAACTGCATCTTTAATTGTCTTCCCTTTGGACCACATGAGTACTTGTCCATCTATGAAGGCTACTCTGAAGCCTTTCTTATCTAGAGCTGAAATAGAGAGAAGATTCTTCTTTAAACCTGGAACATATAAGATGTCTTTCATCTTCAAGGGTGTTCCAGAATCTAGCTTATAGCTAGCTTCACCAATTCCTTTGATAGGATATTGGTAGTCATCTCCTAGAGATACTTTCTGTGAAGAAGACTTTTCTTCAAGATTTGAGAATGTCTTCCTTTGACCTGTCATGTGCTTGGAAGCACCACTATCAATGAGCCATGTATCTTCTCCAGGGGATACAGATCCAGAGAGTGCAGAGAATAGAACATATTCTTCTGGATCTTCTTTCTTCACCTTACATCTTTTCCTTTTGGGTTTTACCTCTACCTCTTCTTCTTCTTCATCTTCTTCTTCTTCTTCTTCTTCACTATCATTTTCTGCCATATGTGCATGATGTCTTTTGTGGAAGACTTTCTTCCTTGGAGAAGGACAAAATCTGGAGATGTGTCCCAATTTATGACAATTGTAGCATTCTACCGTAGAAAGATCTCTTGCTGAATTGGGTCCTCTTCTCTTGTTAGATCTAGAGAAGTGTTGAGATCCTTTGTGGTCATTTCTCTTGAGATGACTCATTCTTCTTCTTTTGGTATGAGTGGCTAAGGCTTGGTCATCCTCTTTGAGAAGGGCTTCTCTATTTGCAACCCTAGCTTCTTCTTGAACACAATCCTCCCATACTACATCAAACTTCATGCTCTCTTTCCTGGCACACATGGTTTGTATAAATGACTCCCAAGATCTAGTGAGACCATTGAGGGCAGTCATCACAAGTTCATCCTCATCAAGGGTATCACCAATTGCATCTAGTTGTTCCTTGATTTGTGAAACCCTTGAGAAGTAGTCTTGAATGGATTCTCCTTTGTGCATCTTGGTGCTCTTCAATTTGGTCCTCAGATTCATCTTTCTATTGATGTTCTTCCCTTCATACATTCTTCCTAGGGCATCATACATTTCCTTTGGAGTCTTCTTGGAGGCCACTTGGGGAATCAAGTGGTCTTTAATGGAATCAGCTATGATTCTCTTTGCCCTAATCAAATCTTTCCTATGCTTCTCTTTGGCTTCATCTCCTTCTGGTTCTGCAACTTCTTCCTTGATAAGCTGAGCAAGATCATTCTCTTCAAGAATGAGACCAATTCTGTATTTCCATGCCCGGAAATTCTCTATGCCTTCTAGCTTGTCTTCAAGCTTAGTATTTGGAGCCATCTTCTCTTGGGGGAGTCCAAGAGACAGAGTAGACTTACTTGGAAAGTTACTTTTCACTTTTCCGGAAACTGAAACCGAATTTTATCGCACTTTTGGTAGAATTAGGGTTTGACTTTCCCGGAGTTCTTCTTAACCAAAAAGTTCGACCTATAGCTTAAAAGAATGCTCTTGATAAGGGCTATCCAACCATGTAATCAGAAATCAAAAATTCCAACTTTTTTCTGAAACCAAAATCTGACGTATCGCACTTTTGGTAGAATTAGGGTTTGCAATTCCCGGAGTTCTGCCCAACCAAAAAGTTCGATCTAGGGCTTAAAAGAAAGGTATTGAGGAGGGCTATCCAGCCATGCAACCAAAAATCAATAATACCAACTTTGGGCTGAAACCCTAACTTCAGCAAAGAGAGAGAGAGAGATGATCTTACCTTGTGAAAGATGTCCTATTCAGTCTAGCTCTGATACCATGTTAAGTTTAAACCAAATAACCAAGCAAGATCACTGAAAGAAGCATAATCACAAGATAGACACACAATATATCCTGGGAAACCCTCATGGGGTAGAAAACCCAGTAAAGCTTTCCTCAATAAGATGATCAACCAAAATACAAGATGTGCTCCTCCTTCCTTTGTCTCCTAAGCTGATCTCCCAGACAGGTGCGCACTCTTCCACAAGTGAGTGAGTGATCTAATGAGGAGTTCACCTCCTCTATTTATACTTGACTCTCAACTGACTAAAAGACCTGTTGGGGCCGACCTCACCTGGAGAAGTCTAATAACCCCTAAAATATAACTACAGGGCCGACCCACACATGGTGGGTCTAATAACCCTAGTTAATACCAAACCCTGGAGGAATAAACATCTCCAGATACATAGTAGGATTACCTCGGAGGAATGAAACATCTCCGGAATAAATAATGTACAAATATAATATTCTTAGAAGTTACAATATTCAACAGGAAGAAGGCCGGGCTTGATCATATCCTAGTTTGGGACTTTGATTAGAAAAGTGGAAAATTAGGGCTTCTGTAAAAATGGGAATTTTTGAAATCTGTGACCACGGCTGGAAGCTCCTCAGAAAAATAGAAGCTTGGAGCTTTGGTTCAAACATTTTGATTGGGAAGAAGAGTGGGCTTCATCAAACCCCAGTTTAGGGTCACGTCCAGTGAATCCAAAAGTTTCAAAGGCAAAATTGAGGAGTGAAACTTTGCAGTTTTCAAATTCTGAATATATCAGTTTGATAAGCTCATCAAGGCGCATATTTCTATCCTTTCGGAAGTTTGAAATTCAAAGTTTGAATTTTTGGGGTTTCTCTAACAAACCCATATCCAACTCCAGGTCTAGTTCTTGCAATTCAAGTTGATTGGGTTAATCCTAGAAGAAGATGGATTGGTCACTTGCATAAGTGAAGAAGTTCCTGTTTCAGAGGGAGATGAGGCTAAGGCCTTACATAAGAAGATTACAAGCGATCTCAACAGGTATGACTCATCGAGGTATGTTTCGATATTTGTTCATGATTAAGTTTATGGTATGTTTGTCTTCATGTTATTACGGTTAAGTACAATTTTGTTTTTAGATTTGTCATATCACCTTAACAAAATTATGAATGCATGATAGAAGATATTCATTGGTTAGGGTGTTGACACTTATAATTGTACTAATGCATTATGGTGTTGTATGAGGTTTATGTTGTCTACTAACATGAAAGGTACACCAAGAAAGACAAATCATGTTCCAGTCCAAGAACATATGATCATGATAACATGAGGACAAAGATTCATCCATTGTCATGGATCTCATAAGAAGATCCATTTACGAGGTATGTATAACTTGGTTTTGTAATAGTTAACCTATGAGATATACAGGTTACTAGCACAAGTCATTGAAGAAGAACAAGAAGACATCATGTGAGTATGTTAGACATAAATAGCTAGCATACTAATCCAGGTATGTTTTTCCTATATCAAGATAGAATCCTACCTTGTGTTAGGATCTTATACTGTTGTTGATAATGATTATTCATGAAGTCATAGGTTTGAATAATCATGATTGTATGCATATTATGTTTCTTACCATAATTGATGATATGACTAACCAGAAGAATCATGATGGTATAGGTTTGAATAATCATAGGTTTTATGCATTTTATATCTCTTATCTTGATTGATGATTCAACTAACCTGAAGAGTCATAGGTTTGAGTAATTACAGGTTTAGACATGTTATGGTTCTTATGATTTGACTAACCATAAGAATCCTTGAATGCTAATGCTTATTATTTCTGTTTGAAATGATCATGACTATACATGCTTGAGATTATTATGTTTTAATAGTATACTAATGAATGTATGATTTTATATGAGATCACAAGGATAACACATTCATGATACTAATAAGCATTCATAGGGACCAAGGATGAATATGAGATTCAAGAACAGGTAATCTAGGAAGCAAAGATCAAGAGGGAGTACACTCCAGTGGTTTATGAAAGGATACAGATATTCAGAGGGAGTTATCCATCTCTCTACATTCCACAACAGAAAGGTGTAGAAGAAGCTACTGCAGATTAGGACTCCAGCAGCTCCTGCAAGAAAGCAAAGACTCAGAGGGAGTCCACCCAACGAACAAACAAAGATGAGTATTTTAATTATCATTTCTTGCATATGTGTTTGTTTAAATAATACTGTTCAATAATGTATATACTGATGTTCCTAGAATTAGATTGTGTATTATGCACATTAGAATAATTGCATTGATGAACAGTATACTACTAATATGCATGGGTAAGTAGCCTATGGCACTATACAACATTCCATTGCTACTTATCTAGAATGAAACCTCTTTGCTGACATGTTGGGAGTTGTGCACACTCTTAACAATGTTCTGGTAGAGATTGGAAGGCATCTAGAAAGTTACGGGATATGGATAAATGTTGTATTGAAGCATTGGCTGAGATGATTGCATGACTGTATGACATATTTCTTTATGTGTAAGAATTTGTTCTGAAAATTATGAGATGTTTCTAATCATGCAATTTAACTTGTTCTGCAGAAAGACCGCATATCTTCACCTACAAAAGGACTACAACATTTGTTCCAGCAACAAAGATATTTATTGAAGATATTGAAGTTCCCAGGATCTGGGATGAAGAAATAGAATGCCATGATCCGTCGATCATGAAGAATGATGTTTGGGATGAAGTCCCAAGACGTGAAGGGAAGTTTGTTATGACTTCCAAATGGAACTATCAGATCAAGCACATTGCAGATGGCAGCATTAAGAAATATAAAAGTGATGAAATAGAAGATGCACCGGATGGATTTCAAGAAAGCATGGTGTAGTCATATATGTGTGCAAGAACTTGGTATGGTAGGATAGACAGCTTTCTATCCAGTTTGGGCTTTACCAAGAGTAAAGCAGATTCCAACCTTTACTACAAGGTTGAGGAAGGCAATCCAGGGATACTACTTTTGTATGTAGATAACCTGTTTGTTACAGATGAAGATAGATTGATTGCCGACATGCAGCGGAAGCTTACTGCCAAGTTCGAGATGAAGAACTTGGGGATGATGCACTATTTATTTTTTGGCATGGAGGTGTGGTAGAGTGATGGAATCTTCCTTGGTCGAGGGAAGTACACAGTAGATATCTTGAAAAGATTTGGGATGATGGATTGCAAGGCCATGGCCACACCTATGGCATCGAATCTAAAGCTTCTATGTGATGCTTCATCTGATCCGGTTGATGTCACGATGTATCGTCAGATGATTGGGTCCTCTATGTACCTGACGAACACGAGACCAGATATTTGCTTTGCGATGAACACATTGAGCTAGTTCCTGACGGATCCGAGGAGTGTTCACCTGGTTGCTGTAAAGCATGTTCTGAGGTACCTGAAGGGTACAGTGGATTATGGGCTCAAGTATGAAGCAAATCAAAAGTTTAACCTGCAGGGTTATGTTGATTCAGATTGGGCTGGCAGTGCTGCAGATAGGAAGAGCACATCTGGGTGCTACTTCAGTATGGGATCAGGTGTGATCTCATGGTTTAGCAGGAAGCAGTCCTGTGTGGCACTGAGTATAGTTGAGGCAGAGTATGTT
This sequence comes from Larix kaempferi, assembly GCA_027924585.1. NCBI lineage: Eukaryota > Viridiplantae > Streptophyta > Pinopsida > Pinales > Pinaceae > Larix > Larix kaempferi. The sequence continues at coordinate 143,026 of BSBM01001075.1, forward strand.
GCAGCCTGTTTAGCTAGTTGTGAGGCAGTATGGCTACGGAAGCTACTGTCTGAGTTATTTGATCTCCTGTTGGATGCTACTGGTATCTTCTGTGATAACCAGAGTTGTGTGAAGCTGTCCGAGAACCCAGTGTTTCATGAAAGGTCGAAACACATAGAGATCAAATATCACTATATCAGGGATATGGTGCAGAGAGGAGCTGTGAAGCTCCTGTATGTTGCGACGGATGAGCAGATTGTAGATGTGCTGACGAAGCCACTAGCCAGGGTGAAGTTTGAGTACTTCAGAGAGAGGCTTGGCGTTCTTCAGATCGAGGACACTTCGAGGAAGAAGTGATGGACACATTTGCTGAAGCCATTCCAAGCATGTTGGAAGGAGAATCCTTCACATGGCTGTGGATGTAAGCGCTGGATGATGAGCATCAGGATGATGTTCTGGTTTCTGCTTGGATATGATCAGTTGGATCATTTTTATGTATGTATGTACGCATTATGTTGATGTGGGATATGATTAGTTGGATCATGTGTATGTATTTTGTATATGCATCATGTTGGATGCTTGGACCATGTATCTGTATATGTATCAGGTGGATCATGTATGGTGATATGTATCATGTATTTGTATCAGGTGGATACATTGATGATCAAGAGGATCATGTATGATGATATGTATCATGTAGATACTTGGTATGAATCAGGTAGATGCATTGATGATCAGGAGGATCATGTATAATGATATGTATCAGGTAGATAATTGGTATGCATCAGGTAGATGCATTGATGATCAGGTGGATCAGGTATGATGACATGCAGCAGGATGTTGCAGTGATGATCAGGATGATCATAGATGATGAGCCTCAGGATGTTGCTCCAGATGACATGCAGCAGGATGTTGCAGTGATGATCAGGATGATCATAGATGACGAGCTTCAGGATGTTGCTCCAGATGACATGCAGCAGGATGTTGCAGTGATGATCAGGATGATCATAGATGACGAGCTTCAGGATGTTGCTCCAGATGACATGCAGCAGGACGTTGCAGTGATGATGATCAGGATGATCATGGATACATCAGGATGATGTATAGTGAGTATCAGGGTGATACTCTGTGGCCATGGATCAGGTTGTGCAGATGAGCATGTAATCCGGTGCCCTGGGAGATTTGCAGATGGTCTTTCGAGGTTTTTCCTATGGCATGTAATATCGGTGCCCTGGGACATCTGGAAAATGCTCTTTCGAGGTTTTGCTCTGGGAGGACATGTAATTCGGTGCCTTGGGAGATCTGCAGATAGTCTTTCGAGGTTTTTCCTATGGCATGTAATGGCGCCCTGGGATATCTGGCAGATGCTCTTGCGAGGTTTTGTCCTATGGCATGTAATTCGTTGCCCTGGGAGATCCTATAGGTAGAGCTGTGTGCTCATAACAGCCTGGGATGCTCTTGCGAGGTTTTGTGGTGAAGTCACATGTAATTCGGTGCCCTGGGAGATCCTATAGGTAGATTTGTGTGCTCGTAATAGCCTGGGATGCTCTTTCGAGGTTTTGTGACGCACGTAATAAGTCCTGAGAATTCCACAGTATGGCCAGTGATGATGAAGACCTACAGGTGGTGGGCCTACATCCAGTATGAAAAAGGACTGGCTCTGTAGAACTTCCTATGACGAGTAGATTCAGAGATTGATTGAGATAGCAGCAGCAGTGACGATGATGATGACTCGATGACGATTATCCAGTGACGATGATCCAGAGAAGATGACTTGTGCTAGAAGAACTGTGCTGAGAAATACCTTCCTAGTTAAGAGGGAGTGTTGATGTATATGTAACTTCGGAATGTATTTCACATATATGTATATTGTATTCCTATAGAGATGTTATTATTCCTCTATACGGAAGTGTCGTCATTTATATTGTAAGTGTCGTAACTTATACTTGATGGGTTATTAGACCACCTTGTTGGGGTCGGCCCTGTATAAGTCATGTGGGTCAAAGGGTTATTAGACCACCCTATTGGGGGTCGGCCATGTGGGTCTAAGGGTTATTAGACCACCCTATTGGGGGTTGGCCCAGTCAGCATTATGTTATGTGGTTAAGTTCGAGCCTACATGAGTTAGGTAAAAGGGCAAGTCAAGTCAAGTATAAATAGAGTGCGGGAGGCACTCTATTTGCTCACTCACTTCTCACACATGCACTCAAGGAGGAGTGGTGCACTTATGGAGGAGGAGGATCTGCTGCTAGGTTATGGCTATCTCTGTTGGTTGGTTGTATCATTGCTCTATCTATCTCTGAGGAAGTTATTGGGGTTTTTCACCTTTATGGTTTTCCCCAAGTAAATCTTTGTGTCTCTTGTGTGCTTGCATTATTGTCTCCATGATTGATATGCTGTAGATATGCTGTACATGTTGTTCTCTCAGTTAAGATCCTAGATCAGATTGAAGTAAATTCTGAAAATTTAACAGTATCGGAGGTAGCGGGTAAAAGACTCGTGTGCAGGTGCGGAGCTGCCATGCAACTTGGCTGAGAAGAGTGAGTTCCAGCGCTGTAGCGCTGGGAGACCTGTGAAAGAGTAAGACGCTCTGTTCAGGGGTTACCTCTAAGAAGGGAAGAGAGAAGACTTTAGACTCCACACCACCTAGGTTAAGGAAACCTGATTCCTTAGCCCCCCCCATAGCCACTTCGGGTGAGACTTCGGGCTGCTGCATAGCTTGTTGTCGAAAGGGCCAGTGCGCCAAAGGGGTGTTTGTTGCTGCACATCCTGAAAACCCGGGTCTATCCAGAAAGCATCCAACAAATGGTTCCATTGCCGACTTTATCCCTATTATTTTGAAGGCAATGTGGTGCTGGAATCCTACAGCTAAAGAAATTCAAGAGTGGTTTGATTCAAAGGCTAGAGAGTTCGCTGAACGTGAAAATAGAAGCCCTAGGCTTCAGATAGAGGACTGGTTGCAGACTGAGCTTCACGAAATCTTCTTTGTAACATTTGCACTCGAGTTGCATGAGTGGGTATCCAAGCTAGTAGATACTGGACCCACTGTGCATGTTGATCAACCTATCGTTTGGACGCCTGAGCTAGTTAGCATTTTGAAGCGGGTAGATAATCCTGTGTCCCACGCAGTAGACTTTTGGTTGAACAGTCTGCTGGAAGGCTTCATCACCGAGTTTGCAGTAGCTACGAGAAAGAGCTTCAGTGAGGCTGAGAGGAGCTTATTCAAAGCATACAGGGGTAAGTTCTTAAATTCTCTGAACTTGTGGATTAAAATGCTCTTATATGAAAAAGGAAAACTATGCATAGCTTCTGATGAATAGCATAGACAAGTAATGTCCGCAGATTCTGATAGTGATCTTGAAGTTATTGGTTGCACTCGTAGCGGAAAATGGTATAAAGCAGGCCTCGACCAGCATTCTTTTGAGTCTAGCCCAGAATATAGCCGAGTTCATAGAGTGAGCCATATAGAGAGACAAGGGAGTGCTCATATCCCTTGTCACCCTTTTACACCGCAAAAGCCAGACGGGGCTCAGCATAACCCCGCAGTAACACCCTTTAGTAGCCCGCATGGTACTTCTAGTACCTCAGCCCCACCTTTGTTTAACCATCCCGGAGGCAGTGCCACGGCACCTCCACGTCAACCTAGCGCAAGAAGGATGGGTGATGACATGAAGCTACCAACCTTTAGAGGAACAGGGCTAGAAGACCCTGAGCAGCACTGGTTTCTATGTGAATCCATTTGAACGATTAAGCAAATTAATGATGATGCTGTTAAGCTGGTTCAGTTAGAAACCACACTAAGATAGAGATCCTTAACCTGGTTTATGAAATACTCAACAACACAGAATAAAACGTTTGCTAATGTAAGAAGTGTTATGATTAAAGAATTCAAGAAACCTAAATCAGAATCACAGTGCATAACAGAACTCAAAGACATAAAATAGTTACCTACAGAATTAGTATGGGACTTTGACCAGAAGTTCAAAGCCTTGATAGATCAAGTAAGCTTTGAGTTTGCACCGCAGTAGCATAAGGAATGGTTCATTGCTGCGCTGCTTCCTCATATTAGACTTCCTCTTACGCAACAGAATCTCACTACTCAAGAACAAGCTCTAGAGATGGCTATGAAACTATAAGCTTCACCAATTGCTGGAACAAGCAACGATGTTGCACAGTTGCAGAACCAAATAGCAAACCTAACTTTGCAAGTGCATGATATTAAGAAAGGAAAGGATGTTAAAGAAGAAATTTGGTGTACAAAGTGTAGAGCACAAGGACATTCAAAGGACCATTGTCCTGTTTTCATAGATTATATTGCAATCGGAGCACCTAACCCTTTACCACAGGCTCAGGGGTCTTGGTGTGAAATCTGTAGAACTAGAGGCCACACACCACAAGAGTGTCACTTGTTACAGAAATATGTACAAACTCCAAAGAATCTATATTGCAATTTCTGTAAATCAGTAGGCCATGATGAGAACAATTGCAGAGCATATGACCTTATGATAGAAAGAAAACATGATGTTTATAGAGTACAGTCAGAACCATAGGGACCCACAGCAGGTCCGCAGTATGACCCAGCTCGCGAAGGCCGAGGAGGAAATTACAGGGGCCGAGGATGAGCAGGAGGTTTTGGTCATGGAAGAGGATAGATCACTTGCTATAACTGCGGAGCTCAAGGCCATTGTGCAAGGGATTGCCAAAACCCTACAACCAACTACAGATACTGTAAATGTTATGATCATGTCATTGAAGAATGCCCTCAGTTGATGGCCAAGATGCAAGAAAAGAAGCCACAGGTTAACCAAAATATTCAGTTGATTGTAGCAGAAAAAAGAGAACCAGATCCCACAGTTAATATAGTGACGCGCAGTGGTGCAACTACTGGTGCGCTAGAGTCGGGAACTGGAAAGCTAGCAACACAATGGGTGCGCCGTGCTAATATTAAACCATCCCCACTCGACCTATAGAAGCATAAACAAGCATTCAAGAAAGCTCAAGAATATTTCTTAGATCCATGAGCTTCAAGTTCTGTCGCATTACCGCACAATGATATCAGACCGCATGTGCCAAGTCAAGAGAACCTGGTACAAGAGCAAGCTACTACATCTGGAAGGCTTGATGAGGAGGATACACTAGGCAGTGTTCATGCTTTCCTCAGAAGCTGCTTAAATTTTTTGCGCAATGAAAAGGTAACTATGGAACTCCAACACCTGTTGGATTAGTGTAAAGAATCTGCTTCGATGAACATAGCGCAGCGTGTTGTTCATTAGATCAGGAGTCATACTAGAACTGGAAGAGAGATGAGACTCACAGCGCAGATTGGAGCATTTGAGATGGACAAATTCATTTTGGATTTAGGCTCAGAAGTTAATGTTCTCACCATGTAGACTTGGGAACAAATGGGTAGTCCTCAGCTTATCAAATCTCCTATCCATCTAAGACTAGCAAATCAGCAACGAGTTTCTCCATTGGGTAGATTACCCAATGTACCCATTGATATTGAGGGAGTAAGCAGTTCTGCAGACTTTGAAGTAATCAAAATTCTGGATGACAGTAGACCTTACCCACCACTTTTAGGCATAGACTGGGCATTTGATAATCTGGCTGTCATTAATTTGAAGAAAAGACAGATGACCTTTGAGGATGACCATATTAGGGTCATTGCACCACTTGATCCCCTTCAAGGACCATGGTATATTGAACCCATTTGAGCAGAAGAAGAAGTGTGCCACATGGAAAGTTTGTATCAGATGACTGCTAGTCATAATGATTATGTCAATCCCACAGCGGACAGCCATATCAGCTGGCGATGCGATATCTCGTGTGCATCAGATTCAGAAGTAGGACTGGAAAACTGGCAGAATCGCTTACATGAGGTTTCTGCAAGGCGTTGCACCATGATGACTAAATCCATTCGATGGATTAGCACAGAATTGAATAACACTCCAATCTTTGATGGTTTAATTGGAGTAAGTGAATTCATACATGCATATGAACAAGAAATCCAAGATGAGCAGCGCATACAAGCATTGGATGAAGCACTACACGCTACACCCGCAAGATGGTGGGGTGCACATAAAGAAAATATCGACACATGGCAAGACTGTCGCAGGTTGATACTGCGCAGATTTCAAGAGACTACAGCAGAAGTTTTGCGCAAATATGATGGACAGAGTGACCCCAGGTCACACGTTGAAGCATGTATTCAGCAATGGTCAGATATTCCAGAGGATAAGTGGGTTCACCTATTCATCCACACGTTGGATATAGTTCCAAGGAACTGGTACACTGAAATAGAATTGCGTAGACGCACTATCACTTGGCCTCTCATGATTGAAAGTTTTCAAGTCACTTTCAGCTTTGAGTCAGAACATCCATACATCGATCAGGCTTTAAAGTGTATTAGAAAGAAGATATTTGGACGATGTCCTTTACCAGAGTATTGTCAACCAGATTGGGCTGTCCAGATGGAACATGCCCTGGAATGCTATAATTTCACCACTGGAGAAAAGGATGATGATCCTCATAACATCAATATTCCAGAGTCATAAGGGACATGCAAAGTCGAAGGCCCTCAGCTTGATATCCCTGCCATTACAGAACACATCAAGCTCAAGAAGATTAACATTGGTACAGAAGCCGAACCCAAGTTTGCCTCTATAGGAGATTATTGGGATGATGAAACTGTTGGCAATATTGCAGATTTACTACATGAGTACCAAGATATCTTTCCTACCAATTTTACAGAAATGAAAGGCATCCTAGGAGATTTAGGAGTTATGTGCATACCTTTGAAAGCCGACGCTAATCCAGTAAAACAACGCCCGTACAGGTTGAACCCGCGATATAAGGAAAAGGTCGGAGAAGAAATTGATAAGATGCTCGCAGCTGGTATCATTGAGCCAGTAGAGGAAAGTGATTGGATTAGTCCTATGGTGGTACAAGAGAAATTTACAAAAGGTGAAATAAGAATCTGCGTGGACCTGCGCAAGCTCAATGACGCATCATTGCATGATCTACTTCCTACACCCTTTACAAACGAAGTGCTTGACAATGTTGGAGGACAAGAGGCTTACTGCTTCACTGATGGATTTTCAGGATACCATCAGATCAGAATCCATCCAGAGGACCGCCATAAGACCACTTTTGCGACTGAATGGGGCTCATTCCAGTATACGGTAATGCCCTTTGGTCATAAAACGCTCCTGCTATTTTCTCTAGAGTCGTTGTTGCTATTTTTAAAGAATTCATTCATAAGTTTCTAGAAGTCTATTTTGATGACTGGACTGTGTTTGGTTTACTAAAGAACCATATAGGGAATCTAAGGATGATGTTAGAAAAATGTAGACAGTATCAGATTTCCCTTAACTTGAAAAAATGTATCTTCTGTTCTCCTTTTGGTATTTTGTTGGGTCACATTGTGTGCAGACAAGGACTCATGATGGATCCTGCGAAGGTTGCTATCATTGCTAACTTGCCTGTGCCCAACTCAGTCAAAAAGTTGCGCACTACATTGGGACATACAGGATACTACAGGAAATTTATCAAGGGTTATGCAAAGATCACTGTGCCTATGGAAAGACTGCTGAAAAAGGATTCGAAATTCCAATGGACAGAAGAATGCCAACAGAGCTTGGACACACTTAAAGGAAAGATGGTCACAACACCTATTCTAGTTTTCCCAGACTGGAGAAAACCCTTTCATGTTCATGTAGATGCTTCTTCCATAGCATTGGGGGTTGTACTGACACAACTAGGAGAAGGAGTTATTGACCACCCCATTGCTTACTCTAGCAGAAAGCTGTCTACAGCTGAGAAGAACTACACCACTACAGAAAGAGAAGGAATCGCTATGGTGTATGCCTTACAGAAGTTCAGAAACTATCTATTGGGTGCTCATTTTAAAATGTATACTGACCATTCTGCTTTGAAGTACTTGGTCAATAAGCCGGTGTTAGGGGGAAGAATTTGCAGATGGCTACTCCTCTTCCAGGAGTATGATTTTGAGATTATTGTGAAGCCAGGTAGATTGAATACAGGACCTGACCATTTATCTAGGATAGAGTCAGGGGAGGAACCTACAAATTTGGAGGACAATTTGCCTGATGCACAGCTGTTTTCTGTTTAAGTAGCAGACGAGTATTATTCCGATATTCTTGAGTTTCTCACTACAGGGAAAGCGCCAGTTGAGTTCACAATGCAGCAGAAGAAACAACTTGTTGTCAAAGCCGCAGACTTCACTTTGATAGCAGGCCAGCTCTATAAGTTGGGCCCTGATGAAGTCTTGCGTAGATGCATTTTACCGCATGAGAAGAATTCCATAATTGCAGAAGCGCACTCAGGAACCGCAGGAGGCCATTTCGCAGGAAAGCTGACTGCAAAGAAGATCTTACCCGCAGGTCTTTGGTGGCCAACATTGCACAAGGATACTAAGGAATTCTGCAAGTGTTGCGATGTGTGCCAGCAAACAGGAAAACCTTCAAGAAGAGATGAAATGCCGCTAAGACCCCAGATAACAGTGCATGCTTTTGATAAGTGGGCCATTGATTTTGTGGGACCTATCAACCCACCAGGAAAGAGAACCGACGCAAGATACATCATCACAGCTATTGAATACCTCACCAAATGGGCTGAGGCGAAGCCAGTTAAGAATTGCGACACTGTCACTACCGCGCAGTTTATTTTTGAGAATATTGTCACTAGATTTGGATGTCCACTGATTCTAATAAGTGATCAGGGCACACATTTCCTGGACGCGAATATAGAGGCCCTTACTGAAGAATTCCACATTAGTCACCATAAGAGTACTCCATACCACCCTCAAGCTAATGGTACGATGGAGGCATTCAATAAGATTCTGGAGAATGCCCTGACCAAGATCTATAATCAACAAAGAGATGATTGGGACCTTAGAGTCACAGCTGTGTTATGGGCTTATAGAACCACATGCAAGAAATTAACAGGTCACACACCTTTCAGTTTGGTGTATAGACAAGAAGCAGTCATGCCCATGGAATACATTGTTCCTAGTCTCAGAATTGCTCAAATTACAGAAATGGAAGATACTGATACTATGAGTGAAAGGTTGTCACAATTGGTTGCCTTAGAAGAAGACATGCTTTTAGCTGGATTCCATCAACAAGTGCAGAAGGCGAGACAGAAGGCTTGGCATGATAGGCATATTAAGAATAAAGTCTTTCAGGAAGGAGACTTGGTACTCCTCTATGATAGTAAATTCATCAAGTTTCCAGGCAAGTTTCGTGTACATTGGTTAGGCCCTTTTCAAGTGATGAAGATAACAGAAGGTGGAGTATTTCAGCTTGCGAAGCTCAATGGAGAGTTGCTGCCCACAATGATCAACGGGAGTCGGCTCAAGCTTTATCGCGACGACCACTCCGCCCTGTTGACCTAATCAGCTGCTAAAGTCATGTAGATGTCCAGTGTAGTTGAAAGAGGCATCGCATTTATCACAGCCTACACGGAAGTTGCGAGACATTTTCAGTCTTTGGCTTCCCGTGCAGTTCCTCGAAACATCCACGTAGTCAATAAAGCCTGTTTTGAGCAAGCCTATTTTCGCTCTTGCGGAGTTCCCTGGGTTGTCGGACTTTTTCTCTTGTGGAGTTCCCTGTTGTCGATTTGTCACTCTTGCGGAGTTCTCCTCGCCGTGGAGCCCTCCATGTGCACAGTTACCCATGCTGAAGTTACTCGTCGAAAATTTGAATTGCGGTAGTTCTATAGCTGCGTCTAATTCTTAACGAAGGATGAGACTGCCATCTAATTGTACTTGCTCTGACATATTCGGCTTGATTTCCCTAAGATTCACATTTAATTAAGGAGTCGAAGGCCTTAGCACATCTCCCAAAGGCTGTCAGAGCCCATCCCTTGCATTTAATGCACCATAGAGGCGCCGGGGGGGGGGGGGGGGGGGGGGGGTTGTCAACTCATCCGCTTAGGCGCCAACGGTTATTAGTGCCACCTGTCTGCACCTACTATTGCCCTCAGCTATAAATACCCCTCATTCGTATATGCTTGGGTTACTTTCCTTGCTATTGAGTTGTATAGTTGTCTTGTTTGAGAGTCTAAGCCATTGTTTTCAGAGCCGTGTTGTGCAGAGTACTTCCCTCTGTTTTCAGAGTTCGCATCCTACGCTGTTCTGCCCTTTTTTGTTCAGTGTTTGTCGTGTATGCCGGTTCATGTCGGAGAACCTGTCAACTGAAGAATTCATCCATCACTTCAGACTCAAAGGGTTAGACTTCGATATGGATACCCTGACCAAGATTGTCAAGCTTCCTATTTTCTCTGATCCTAGATAGTCCCTGGGCACAAGGGCATCTCAACAACAGCCCCAAAAACAGCAGTCGGAGGTACCCATTCCAGAGCCCTTGGCCACTCTGGTTAACTACATTCCTCCGTGCCCAGATGATGCACCTGAGGTGTGTATTCCAAAGAACACCAAGTATTTGATTCCGCTGCCACCAATGGCAGAAATCGTGGAAGAAGAAGGATCCCTGCTTGGACATATCCCGCTGGTTAAGTTTTCTGACTTCAACTTGGGATATTATAGAATGTATCCTTAGTTCGCACCAGATCACTATCTGACGTTGGTCCATAATCCTGTTAAGAAGATTGATGAATTCGTCCCGTAGGAATTTGTAGTAAATCTAAACAAGCCTGGACTGTTGAACCTGTTGAAGCTACCACACTTCGAGTGTAGCAATGAAGTTAATGCGGTTGTCAAGGTCCTTTTATCCTGTGTTCACGGTGGTTATCTTTGGCTAGGGAGGCCAATTGATTTGAATGTGGACCTTATTCATTGAATTACCGGCCTATCTAAGGTTGGTAAGGACCCCAACGTCCATTTCGTTGGTAAAGACAAGGATCGAAAGCTGGCTGCACAGGTGGTGCAGAAATACAAATTGTCGAGAGGAGGTCGGGCTTATGACCTCACTGTAGTTGAAGATGAAGCACTCAGATTCATAGGTAGTCTGCTCGCAGGCAGACTTTTAATGAAATGCCAACCTAAAGAAGTCCCTAGAGCTGTTGTAGAGCTCGCAATTGCAGCTGCAGAGGGAGAGTAGTATAACTGCTGTCTCTTCCTCCTGAATTCATTCTTGGAAGACTACTGGAATGTTTAGGACACCCCCAATCAGCTGTTCTATTTCTCTTGGCTCCTGATCCTGTGTGCCTTTGTCGGGTGGAAGGAACCGCCCAACACTCAGTTTCTTCCGCGCCGCTCAGGAGAGGTTACAGGGATGCGCTATGTCAACCTCCGGGATTCTAGTAATCCCGTGAAGTGCAAGATGAACCGCGTCGTGTTCTTCGAGTATTATCATCTTCTCAAGGATACCATCCTGGAGATGCCGAGGCTTACTGAGGAGATGGCAGAACTCTATGGAATGAAGTTGATCTTTTCTGCCAACTTGCATGAAATCTATTTCCGCCCTCACAGAATTCAGTTGGAAGAATGGGCCGTAGGGCTCTATCGAATGACTACCCAGGATATGGAGGACACTGTGAAGTCCTAGCCAGATGAATGGAAGTAGGCCGTTGAAGCCGCTACCACAATGCCACCCCTTGAGGCGCCAGAGAAAGATAAGGTCAAGGAAAAGACCAGGCAAAAGAATGGTGAAGGTCTGTCAGGACCGGCTATGAAGAAGCAGAAGCTGTCGCACCTCGCAGAAGCGACTGGATATCCCTATGAGATCCTTGCCGCGAGGCTCAACCAGTACTTGAACGAGCCATTTCAGGAGTTGCGTTCTTCTCAGGCCAATATCAGAAGTGCTTTGGATCTGCAGCTCGTGGAGTTGAAAGGGCTCGCAGGACGAGTTGCATAGACCCATGTGCCAACATCTGGCTCGCAGACGCCACAAGCATCTACAAGCACCGAGCGGGTTGAAGTACCAACAGAAAGTCACACCGTCATCCACATCCTGCCCGCAAGGATGACACTCTCGGATCCTCTTGCTACACCGCAGGTAAGCGCGGTTGGCCCTGTTGAAATAAATTTGTCACTAATTCCGTTGGAAACTCTACAGTTGGTTCACGAGCAGGTCTCTATTGAGCTAAGAGCTAGGGAGCTCTCCACATTCCATGCTAATCAAATATTGCAGACACAGGAAGTAGAGCTAAGGGCAGGCTATAAGGAGATCTCTGTGCAGCTTGCACTTCACAAAGCGCGAGACACTGGGCTAAGGAATGTCGTCGATGAAATTCCCTAGGAGCTGCCGGCCTGCCAGATTCAACCAGACCTTCCTTTAGTTGAGAAAGTGCAATGCATTGGAAGACGGGCGAAAGCCCTAGAACAGAAAGTAGTTGCTATGGTTGAGGACCAGAGAAAGCATCTCGCTGAGTTGGAAGCTAGTGTCGTAGTGCCTACCGCAGATGATAAGCAAGAACACCTTGAAGCACTGCACATAGCTTCTACCCAAATGAAGTGCAGAACAGATGAAGCCCAACAGTTAATGACGTAAGCTATGTAGGCTTGGGCTGAGCTCGAGAAGCTCCCTTCTAAATTTGCCCTTTTGGAGCAGGTGAAAGAAGTAGAACAGTCCCTAACTTTTTTGAACGAAGAAGCTAAGCCCTTGGAACGCTTAGCCAAAATGAGAAAGATGAGCGAAGTCCGCAAAGTCCAGCAAGAACTGCACAGGCTCAGAGACAAAGATGCTACTCTCGCCAACATGATTCAACCGTTTATGGATGAGTATGCTGAACTTGCTGCCCAAACAGAGGCCAAGGTCAAAGCATTTACTGAGTCTTAAGAGTTGGTCGATGGCGCGGAAGGAGAAGAAGCTACTTCAGACCTGGTGCAGACAGCCATGAAGTGCGTGCAAGACATGGACTCCGCTATTGCGCAGTGGAAGCAAGCCTTCGCTGCAACCCAAGCAAAGTCAAATGCACAAGTAAAACAACCACAAGCTAGTGCGAGTGGCTTGGGGACGAGCCACAAGTAAGTGTTAGGGGCCTGTTGGAGCATAGGCCGCAGCTATGGAAAAGCTGCCAAGTTTTAGGAAAAAGCACTAAGTTTTGAAGGAAAAGTGCTAATTTTGAGGAAAAGCACCATTTTTGGGGAGAAATGAACAATGCGTAGTACAGCGCCAAATGGACGAGCTCACCGCAGATTACGGGCCGGAAATCATGGAGCTCGCGCGCACAAGTCAAAGGAAAGAATCAATAAGGTGGCTGAGTAGAAAGATCAACCACCATAGTAAATGAAGCGGCGGAATAGAGGGCTCAGCTGCCCTCATTAAGGCAAAGTACAGGAGTTATGGTTGCTCGGACCAAGGAAGAGCAACGGGCCGAAGCATTCAAGGTGAAGGACAAGGAGCAAAGAACGATGAAGCGACACCCATACCCGCGATCTGCGCTAGAAATCGCGGAGTCTGTAGGAAGCTGCGACGTGACTGCAAGGGGTGCCTACAGTACACCTAGCCGTGTCCGCGGTTAGGGTTTTTGGGGATCACTGTTGGGAAAGGCCCACGGTTTTGTAAAGGTGCGACCCTTAGGGCCACCTATATATATGTGTAATTGAGAAGGGAAAAGAGTTAGATAGTTACTGAGTTACACGGACAGTCTAAGTTGATGTCTGAGTCATTTGTATCGCTATATCTTTTAAGCTGTTAATGATCATTTTGTGCATGTAAGAAAGCCGCGATCTCGCAAGAAGACCGCTTGGCGTAAGGGCCATTGCATGTATCGACCAGTCGCAAGAGGACTTAGAGGGGAATGTAATTGTATGTCTTTGTCATGGTAATATCTGTAGAAGAAGATAATAGATCTAAGAGAAGGGCTCCCAGCTGTGTGCGTGGAGTTTCCCAGAAAGATCTAAGGCTGCAGCTGTGTGCGCAGCGGAACTGTGTTATCCCCATCTCAAGATAATATAAAACACAGTTCCCGTGGACGTAGCTTCCCTCCTGGAAGTGAACCATGTAATTATTGTTGTTGTGGTGATGCTTTATGTGATTGCATTTCTTTGCTTTACCGTCTATGTTTCTATGAATGTTTCGATATCTTTATGAATGATTATGTAAAGTAAATCCTGGAATCTCCCTTAGAAGTTGTACTTGTGCATTGTCGAAGGAGTCTGTAAGAACACTGTCACCGCAGTGCTAAAGGAGTGTGTTACTGTCCTGTGGCGCAAGGGCAAAGACGATACATAGTGTATCGGAGGTAGCGGGTAAAAGACTCATGCGGAGGTGCAGAGCTACTGCGCAGCTCGGCTGAGAAGAGTGAGTTCCAACGCTATAGCGTTGGGAGACCTGTGAAAGAGTAAGATGCTCTGTTCAGGGGATACCTCCAAGAAGGGAAGAGAGAAGACTGTAGACTCCACACCACCTAGGTTAAGGAAACCTGATTCCTTATCCCCCCCATAGCCACTTCGGGTGAGACTTTGGGCTGCTGCGCAACTCATTGCCGAAAGGGCCAATGCGCCAAAGGGGTGTTTGTTGTTGCGCATCCTGAAAACCGGGTCTGTCCAGAAAGTAGCCAACAGAGAATGAATGCTAAAAGGGGAAGAAATATGATGGAAAAAGTGATCCAAGGGATCATTCGGGAGAATGTCAAATTACTTGGAGAATGAGGCCGAATAAGGAATGGGTTCATGCATTAATTCATATATTAGATGAAGTGCCGCAAAGATGGTATGTCTCAATAGACTTGCAATGAGGAACAACGGCGTGGGAGAAGTTGACCACTAGCTTCAGTCACACTTTTAGTTTCACTGATGACAATCTTTTCATCCATGGTGCGTTGCAAGGGATCCGCAAAAAAATATTCGAGATAGTTCCGACTGAAAGACCAATGGGAACACAATGGATTGCGACACCAAATATGATGATGGAGTGTTACAATGTGTCGGGAGGACCTGATGACAACGAAGACCCTAGAGTTTTCTATGTCCCAGATTCAGAAGGACGCCACGACATTGAAGCACTAGATATGCCATTCAACAAGTTCAAGCAACCATTGAAAATAAAGAAGGTCAATATTGGGTCAGTGGAAAAACAAAGTTTGCTAGTATTGGAGACTATTTGGATGATTCAGCAATTGAAAAGGTCATCGACCTACTAGATGAATTTCAAGATTTGTTCCCGATGGATTTTTCTGATATGAAGGGAATTTCCGGGGACTTGGGAGAGATAAAGATCCCTCTTAAACCTGATGCTAAACCAGTGAAGCATCGACCGTATAGATTGAATCCCAGATACAAAGAGAGAGTGAAGGGTGAGATAGAGCGGATGTTGGACGTAGAGATCATTGAGCTTGTCGAATAGTCATAATGGATCATCCAAATGGTCATCCAAGATAAAAAGACTGGTGAAATCTGAATTTGTATCGATTTAAGGAATTTGAACGATGCATGCCTTCATGATCCATTCCCCACACCCTTCATCGATGAAGTACTTGAAGGTGTTGGAGGACAGGAAGTATACTCATTTACAGATGGGTTCTCAGGATATCACCATATCAAGATTGTGAAGGAAGATCGACACAAAACCACCTTCGTAACAAAGTGGGGCTGCTTTCAGTACAAAGTAATGCCATTTGGTCTCAAGAATGCCCTTGCAATTTTCTCAAGATTAGTTGTCGTTGCGTTCAAATATTTCATTCACAAGTTTCTGGCAGTGTATATGGATGACTGGACCGTATATGGATTGATTAAAGACCATGTTGAGAGTCTCAAAATGATGCTTGAAATATGTCGACAACATCATATCTCTTTGAATTTAAAGAAGTGTATCTTTTGCGCACCATTTCATATCTTATTGGGAGATATTATCTGCAAGGAAGGTATGTTGGTCGACCCAACCAAGATTGTGATCATTGTCGACTTGCCAACACAAATGACATTAAAGCACTTGAGGGCCATGTTGGTCCATACAAGATACTATAGAAAGTTCATAAGGGTGTATGCAATGAATATTGCACCCATGGAGAAGCTACTGAAGAAAGACAAGAAGTTTGAATGGAACGATGAGTGTTAGAAGAGCCTCGAAATATTGAAGGAAAAGAATTCCATGCCCATGTAGATGCTTTGTCAGTCGCGCTGGGGTAATATTGGCCCAACCTGGAGAAGGGTCGATCGACCATCCGATCGTGTTTGCGAGCCGGAAGTTGTCAACCGTAGAGAATAATTATACAATGACAGAAAGAGAAGGCCTGAAGATGGTATATGCATTGCAAAAGTCCCAACACTATATGCTAGGAGGACACTTCAAGATGTTTACTGACCACTCAGTACTGAAGTACTTAGTCAACAAGCCTTTGTTTTGGGGGAAATCTGTCAGTGGTTGCTACTATTTCAGGAATTGGACTTTGAAATAATTGTGAAGCCTGGACAATTGAATGCAAGACCTTATCATCTGTAGAGGATTGAATTAGGGGAAGAACCAAGTAGCATCGACGAAGGCCTACCCGATGCCAATTCTTTAGGATTGGAATGGTCAACAACCATTATGAACAAATTGTTTAGTTTTTGGCTACGGGAAAAGCACCCGACGAGTTCACCACCAATAAGAATAAATAGTTAGTCGTCAAGGCCGGTGAGTTCCAACTAATTGCAGGACAATTATACAAGATGGGGCCAGATGAAGTTCTTCGTCGATGTGTCCTTTTGCACGATCAAGAAAGAGTGTTGGCGGAAGCTCATAGTGGGATTGCATGAGGGCATTATGGAGGGTGTGCAATCGTGAGGAAGATACCTAGAGTCGATTTATGGTGGCCAACAGTGCATGGTGATGTAGCAGACTATACCAAGAGCTGCGACGTATGTCAAAGAACGGGGAAACCATTGCGACGGTATGAGATGCCACTAGTGTCGCAGTTGATGATACAACCCTTTGACAAATGGGCAGTAGACTTCGTGGGACCCATTAACCCACCAGGAAAAAGGACAGATGCGTCGAGGTACATCATTACTGCGATCGACTACTTAACAAGATGGGATGAAGCAGCACCAGTGAAGAATTTCACAGCTGCGACAACAGCAAGATTTCTCTTTGACAATGTGGTCACCATATTTGGGTGTCCAAATATATTGATGAGCGACCAAGGCATGCATTTTTTCAATCAGACGATTAGAGCAATGATTGAGTAATTTTAGATTCAACATAGACGAAGTACCCCATATCACCCACAGGTGAATGGAGTAGTTGAAGCACTAAACAAAATATTGGATAATGCGCTCACTAAGGTATGCAATAGAAACCACGACGATTGGGACTTGAATATTCCCACGATATTATGGGCTTACAGAACAACGTGTGAAAGATTGACATGCCAGAGTCCTTTCAAGTTGGTATATGGAAAAGAAGCGATGATTCCTATGGAGTACATTGTCCCCAGTCTGTGCATAGCAGTAGGAAAAAGAATGAGCGACAATAGGGCCATTGAAGAAATATTGGTGCAGTTACTATAACTTGAACAACATCGCTTCATTACAGGATTTCATCGGCAGGTCGAAAAAGATCGACATAAGGAATGGCATGATTTCAATGTAAAGGAAAATCACTTTCAACACAGAGATATGGTTCTCCTATATGACAGTAAGTTTTCAAAACATCCAGGTAAGCTGCAAATGCATTGGCTTAGTCCATACATCATAAATTTCATTACTGACGTAGGTGTAGTTCAGTTGTAAAAGTTAGATGGAACACTTTTGACTAATATAGTGAATGGAAGGCAGCTAAATCCCTATCGGGATATCCCGGTATAGATCCATTGAAGAAGACAACAATTGAAAAAAAAATAGGTACACTGCGAAAGTTGGGAGTCCATCGACAACACTACGACAAGGATCAAGTTCATCTATTGACAGAGCAGCGACAAGGGTTGAGTTATTACATACGTTGAAGTAATTGAGACAGGGATGGAGCCACCGCGATATTAGGGCATGGAGACAGAAATTGCTAAAGTGTACCAAGGGGAACGGTACCGGAACCTATGGGTGTTGAATGACAAAGAAATTAACAAAGGAAATAATATTTAGTTTTATATCTATCTAGAAGAGATGCACGCAGAAGCGGTGAAGGTCCCGTGACTGACGGAGGATGCAACGAAGAAGTATAGGAGGGTCGCAAGGTTCACTGTGGGGATTCAAGCAATATTTATTCATGCACGAGTAGATCCAAATAAGAAATGGTTGACGACACGGTATAAACTAAGTGAACAAAAACTGGAAGCCATAGTAGAGGAATGGCCGAATGAATGGGAGGTTCCATTCAACGATGATCAACTGTCGGATCCAGAGTATGGGAAGCTGACAGATGTAACGAAGACACAAGCAGAAACAAAGGACTCATATGATGAGGATGAAGGTGCAGATGATCAATCACGCACCATAAGCTACGATTCATCGACAAACACTCCGACAGATTCAGAGCTGGATGCTCAACGATAGGAATTCATAACAAAGAATATAATGGAGAGAGGCGAGGGGAGTACTATTGTTGGTATCCCTGATGAACAAATGAATAAGCTGCTTGATAAAATGACGACTGCGGCGGAGGAGAACTGCACAAAGGTAAGGAAACATGCGGCGAAGTACTTTCATCAAGTGTCGCAGTTATTGCAGACACTGAGCACTGAGATTATGGAAACAAGGGTGCAGCCAAGAAATGTAGAGCGAAGTGCATAAAAAGTGCGACGAGTCGATGTTGATATCGACACTTAGCTGTTGATCGTACGAGTGTTACTTGGTTCGATCACTACAGGAAATGAAGAATTGGTTGCCGCGTTGCGAGGACAAAACACCATTAGCATAGATTTGAATATGCTGCCCACGTTTATGCTTCAATGCACTCACACTAGGGTGAGCGAATAAATCAATGACCAAGAAGAGTCAGCGCATGATCAAGTGATCACATATGAACAATAGGTAAGAAGCATTGAAGTGGAGGCTGAATAATCCGGGAGGAAAAGGAGGCGGTAATGAATGAAAGTGAAAAAGAAATTGAGGATAGGAGGACACTGGAACATGCCATCTCTATGGCATGTGAAGATGCGCAGGAAATAGAAAAAGACATGATCCTGGAAGCTAATGCGTTGAGGTTGGGTGCAGTGATCGCAGATATTTAGAAAGATAATGAGGAATTGCAAATAAGGGTGGTGCCAAGCACACCATTGAAGCAAGTGGAAGGAAGGAAGAACACCATTGAGGATGTTGCGATAGAAATCACAAAATTCGAGAAAGAGGCGCAGAGCATTATGGAAGAAGTCTCGCAGTTTTGGGGAATTCTCGTGAAAGACAAGCAATTGCACCAACTCAATGTGCAACTTGGGGAAGCAGAGGTGCAATTACAAGCATTGAGGGGATTGCTAAAGGAAATGCTTCTACTAGCGCAGATGGAGAAAGAGACAGAATTGAAAGAATTGCAACATCAAGTCAACAAGGCGCGAACGAGGCAACGAAGAAGAACAATGCAGTTAGATGAGCTGCAGTAAAAATCAGAGCAACGGACAGTCAAAGTGATGCCAGTAATGACGCAGATAAAGGAACATATAGAGAAAGTGCATAAGATAGGAGGTGAGCACCCAACAGAGCAAGAGGTTAAATACTGCACAATGATCAAATCTACGATAAAGAAAGCTGTCGACCAAATCAAGGAAGCCTATGAAGAGTTCAAGAAGTAGGTGGATGCACCAACAACGTCTAGCTGAGGTGGCTTGAGGGAGAGCCACAAGTTTGTGTTGGGGGCCTGTTGGCATGAGGCTAAGTCGTAGAATTTTTGGTACAATAAACGACAAAAGGGACAACCACAAGGGTAAAGGACCAGTCACGGAGCGCAACAAAGCGGATAAAGAGGAAGTATAGCAGATAATGCGAAGTAGTTAGTAATTAGTTAATTAGTTAATGGGTCACTTTGCGAAGTGGACCAAGTTTGTAAAGACCAAGTGAGCCTATAAATAGGAGTAGCATTGTAAGCCTAAGGGTATCCTTGATCTAGATCTTAGCTCATATTATCTTGAGATTGGACCTTGTATCTTGTCTTTTGTTGAGCAATTGGTTCTACGGATATGTGTCCCTGTTGATTCTACGATGTGGAAGACAGACTGATGAGTAATGAGAAGGATCAATTTGTCTATGTCTTTGTCTCTTTGTAAGTTGTCACAGTGTGATTGAATATGCATTATTGCAATGTATGTTATCGCATCATGGTTAAATGTGTTTTATGAATGAATCTGCAAATTCACAGTTATGTTATGTATCTCAGATCGGTTAGATATGCATCTATAATATGTTATTGCGTAGATCTGATTAACATGTCAATCGTGCGATAATGATGTTATGATGTGAATTATGATTATGTCGATCTTCGGGTTACATTTTGATTGAATGTGAATGATGCATGTCCTCTTATATATGCGGAAATGTGGTTCCTGCAGCCCCCTTAAGTATCTCGGGTGAGACCTCACTCGCTTTGCAGGTGTTCCTGGAAAGGATAAACCTTTGTCGGTCAATATCTATGGGAGTTTGTGCCGAGATTTGTTGACAATTGCGCGAAGTGAACCCTTGTCGACAGATTGGTGTCAACAAGTCATCCATGTTCAATAATAGCTAAATGTATTCAAACATGAACAAGCATGGTCAACATATTCAAGTGAATTGATTGTTGCAATGTGTCAGAACTATTGAGGGATGTTGCAATCCAATATAACCCTTCACACTGGAACCTACCCCTTTATAAAGTTGGAATGTAGCATAACTATTAAGGAACATAACCACCTTAAATAAGTTCACTTAAATGAATATCACATCGTGATGTATCCACTTGGGACAATCTCAACCAACATAACCTAAAATATTGAAATGAAACATAACCCTTCAACATAGAAATGGGGCATAATCATTTATCAATGTACCAATTTGACATATGCTTACCTTCATGGACTATGTTATCAACCTTCTTAATATTGCAATTTTAATATAACTTTGCATCTCCCAAAATTTCACAATATGATATAACAATTTGCGATAACCATAGTCAATCATAGTCAATCATGAACAACATTGGTCAACCATGGTGAACCATGGACAACCATGATCAACCATGAAAAACAATAGACAACCATAGTCAACAAGGAACAACCATGGTCAACCATGGTTAATCATGAACAACCATAGTCAACCATGGTCATTCGTGAACAACCATCATGTTAACGTGTTATAGTATTATCATGAGTATAACAAACCTAAATTTATGATGAGTATATCACACCTAAATTTATGATAATATTAACGTGTTATGTGTATTATTCATATTTTTATAATTATATTAATTAATAATATGAAATTATTATTATTAATATCACAAATTTTTAATATTTATATTATTGTCTATATAAATAAAATTATTTTCCTATTAATTATGCAATTATATCAATTGATAAAATTAAATTATTCATGATTTACGTAACCAATGATTAATATTTCTATTTATAATTATTAATTATATAAATGGAGTATATTTATAATTTTATTTATGTTTATTCATATTAGTATTATTATTTATTTATATTTACTATATTATTAATAATTATATTTATTTATATTATTAATAATTATATTTATTTTTATGATAATAATAATTTGTATTATTTTTATCTTATTTATTATTTATTTATATTAATTTCTGTATTAATTTATATTTTTATAAATAAGTATATATTTTTTATAATAATAATAATATTTTATATTATTTATTTATGTAATTTTATTTATTATTATTTATTTATAATTTAATTATTGATATTTTTTTTATAAATAAATATCTTCATTTTTATTGCGTCGAGAGGCTCTATAGCTCAGTATGAGGGAGATCTTGTTAGTCGAGTTTGTCGAGTAACAAAATAATACAAAGTTAAAAAAAAGAATAATACAAAGTAAAAAGTAAATATGAGACTTAAACTAGAGACTTTACTTTTTACTTTTAATACAAAGTAAAAAGTAAATATGAGACTTTAGAGTGTTTGTCGAGTTTATCGAGTAACAAAATAATACAAAGTAAACAAAAAAGAATAATACAAAGTAAAACGTAATAAATCTTATGTGACCATAAACAAAAAAGAATAATACAAAGTAAAAAGTAAATATGAGACTTAAACTAGAGACTTTAGAGCTTAGGATTAGGTGGCTCAGGTATTGCACTTAAGGAGCTATTCAAGGAGAGATTTGCACCTCGGGAGATTTGATCCCTCTGGGCGCTTGATAGAGCCTAGGATTTGGATCGTAATAATAATTGTTAAGTTGAGAACCCAAAGTGGATGAAATGTGTAAGTTTGTCCCATGTGAGCTCCAAATTTAAATTGCCTAGATTGTAAAATCTATTTAATATCAAAATATACATTAAATTTCAATTTCCATTCAAACATCCTCACATTTTAAATAAATATTTTTATAAATAGTTACAAGACAACAAAATCTTTGTGTCTTAGTTAGCCTTGCTTTCATATACAAGAATGACATATATTAATAACATAATCATCACATGCATATTAAGAATAACTATTTTACCTAATAATCAATGAATCAATGCAATTTTTTCTTATTTGTAGGATTTGTGTTATTTTTACTATTCCAAATTGGAAGAGTTGGCATGTGGATGAATATATTAGATTATAAGTTAATAATAAAACAATAAGTTATATATTAGTTTTGTGATAATTACAAATTAATCAATAATTTGGTAAATTTCAAGTAGTTTAATTCAAAATTAATTAATTAATGCAACTTAAACCCATCTACATATATTTCTCATTTCACTGAATCATGTTGACATGATAATCATTAAAAAGTAATTTCTATTTTCACATGTAGTAATTTAAAATAAAGTTTTCATAAGTAATTACTTACATTTTATTGCACACAGAGTGCTAGGTGCTTACAACCCATTATGGGTGCTTACAACTTAGTATGAGAGAGCTGTGTAATGTTATGTACCAAAAATAAAAAGTAATTATAAAACAAAAAATTTAAAAAAATTCCATATCAACTTATAAAAAAAAAATTAAAACCAAATAAAAAGTCATTAAAAAGATAACCCTTTCAAGAAATTAAATACTTCTAAATGATAAATCCGCGTTTAACATGAATCTACGCTACTATATAAAAGCATTTAATTTTAAAGAACACTTAAATTATTTTATTTTTATTTTTTTAAATGCCTTTTATATTTATAAAAACATGTTTACATCAACCCATAAAAAGTTTTAACAAGTGTGGTGATTAATGCGCATGGATCATAAATTCATTGAAAATGACTAGATACGCTCTTGAGTAACGATAAGTATGGAGGGTAACTTTGAATAATACATATTCCTGAGAACAAGTAGTGGACCCAATATTATATTAGTTGTTGGAGGTTAACATTGAATAATACATATTCCCGAGAACAAGTAGTGGACCCAATATTATATTACTTGTTTTGTAAGAAACGAATGAAATGCAATCGTGTGACATGAATATTAGATGACTCCGATATTAAATGATTCGCTTTGTTAAAAACGAGTATAGATCCAAATCCTAGGCTCTATCAAGCACCGAGATGGATCAAATCTCCCGAAGTGCAAACCTCTCTTTGAATAGTTCCTTGAGTGCAATACCTGAGCAACCTAATCTTAAGCTCTAAAGTCTCTAGTTTAAGTCTTATATTTACTTTTTACTTTGTATTATTCTTTTTTGTTTATGGTTGACATAATATTTATTACTTTTTACTTTGTATTATTATTTTTTGTTTACTTTGTATTATTTTGTTACTGGACAAACACTAAACAAACACTCTAAAGTCTCATATTTACTTTTTACTTTGTATTGAAAGTAAAAAGTAAAGTCTCTAATTTAAGTCTCATATTTACTTTTTACTATTCTTTTTTGCTTATGGGGGATATAATATTTACCACCTAATCCTAAGCTCTAAAGTCTCTAGTTTAAGTCTCATATTTATTTTTTACTTTGTATTATTATTTTTTGTTTATGGCAGACATAATATTTATTACCTTTTACTTTGTATTATTCTTTTTTTGTTTACTTTGTATTATTTTGTTACTCGACAAACACTGGAGAAACTCAACAAACACTCGAATAACAAGATCTCCCCCATACCGGGTTGTAGAGCATCTCTCATTGCAAAAAATACAATACTGCGAATATATATTTCAGCCATCCTTTTTTAATTCGATATGTTAGAGAGATTGAACCTAGCTGTGAGTTTTCCATTTCTATATAACGAAGGCCATCCCATAGTATTTCTCACCTCATAAGCCGTCTAAACTTTGCAATCCGAAGGAGCATATGATATGGTATTGCAAGTTGTATATATGATTTTGGTGTTACAGTTATTAAGGCTTTCTAATCTGTCAATTTCCACCTTATTTATTTATATGCCTTGATGCAACTGAGTTGAAGTGAAGGCGTTTTTTCTTACAGAACTCGTAGTCTTGTTGGCATAGAAGGCATTCAATTGAGCGTAGATATACCAACAGCACAATAACAATTCCCAGCAGCTCCTCTCATGGGAAACTGGATGAACTCTATCCCTCGCTATCCACAGCCCAACCCTAACCCTAGCTATTCCTACAACCCCGGCATGGCATACGACCACCCCCAGAACCCCAACATGACCAACAAGCCCCACAATCCCTATATGGCCAACAACTCCGACAACCCTAACACTGCCAATTCCATGACCAACAACTCCCGGGATCTATAGCCTAACAACCCCAGCATGACCAATAGCCCCAACATGAACTACAACCCTAACATGCCCTACAACTCAGTGAGCCCCAACATGACCTACAACCCCAATGTGGTCAATACGATGATGAGCGGGGGCAGGTAGACCAACCTCTATTGGTAGCACAACATTTGCTTTCTTCTGTAAAATTTCTTCTCTCTTTGATCACGGTATCTACATGGACGCATAGAGTGGAATTAAATAGATAAATGAATGTATCCATTATGTTGTATGTTACTATTTCTATCTAGGATTTTATGTGAGAAGACTTGTATAGTAGACTATATGGAGGATTGATAACTGAGTTTGGATATGGATTTGTTTTGAGAGAATGCTGATCTATGGGTTTAAAGTCAAAAGAGGTACTGTTTTTTGTAACTTTGATTCCAAGTGAATAACAAGTTGTTAGTTTTTTTCTCTTCAAAAAATTATATGTTAATAATATGATATGATCTTAGAAAGTGTTTCTTCACATAAAGTTTATATTCAAGAAGTAGGATAGTTTTTTTCTCTTCAAAAAATTGTATGTTAATAATATGATATAATCTTAAAAAATGTTTCTTCATATAAAATTTATATTCAAGAAGTAGGAGATGATTGAATATTGAAAAAATATTACAACTAATTGGCACATATGTTGCAAGATAAACAACAATCTTTTAAAACAAAAGTAAATAATAACATGTGAAAGTCTCATATTAAATATTTTTAATTTTAATTTTTGTGTTTTAAAAATAAAATCACATTAAAAAATGGAATAAGTGAAATTTAAAATTTTTGAAATTTATTTTTAATTTTTAAAATATTTTTTGTTTTGGTTTAATTACTTGGGCCAACAACCTAGGTATCTAAGCCATCAAAGTCAACTTGGGCCACACCAACCCTTTGTTGATGCTTGGAAAATCCTATCATCGACAATAGAGATTCTCCCCAATTAATAATCCCAACTAGATCATTCAATGTTTGTAATGGGGAACGTAGATATGTTTGTTGAATTTACTTGTTGCGGCCTAGCCCACCGTTTATATTGATTTATTTACGAGTGATGCAAATGCCCTAATCTAATTGATGCAAACCTATAATTGACAAGCATAAGCCTCAAGAGTGATGTGTAGGTTCTTACCTCCCATCTTATCACTTCTACCTTATCAATGAGCTAACCCTATTCTAAATTAACTAATCTATCCTTGCAAGGAGCGAATTTTAATGACAGTAATATATGAGAATGCTTATACAAATCCAACATATAGCTATTAAGATAAAATATTTACATTCACATCAGAAAATATACAAAGATAGTTTTGTTAACATTTATATCCATTTATTACTCTAGTATAACACAAACATTTGCATAGACAACTAAAATCATTCATCACAACCGAAATAATTCACTAAAGTTAGAAAGATCTCACAGCATGATTATGAACATAGGAATAAATAATTTCGATCTATCATTCAACACATTCCACACAAATATCCATGCAAGCCTTACCGAGCAAATAGGTCTTTATCATTAGCAGAAAAGTAGTTCTCTTACAAAATGTCTTCAACATCTATTTCACCAGAAAAGCTCCCTTTTCTCATCCCTCTACCCTCTATTTAAATTACAAGAGGATTTGTCTTCATATGACTAATAGTTTCACCTACCCTGACTCTTGGGATGCCCAAAATTTTGTCTCATGTGTTTGCACAAACAAAATAGATAATTATTTACAAATTATATTACTCATCTCGTGGGGCCTCTAAACTAGAAATATCATTATCCCACACTTCAGTTTCATGAAATATTATATCACCTTGTAAAGGTTCTAATAATTTTAGAGAAATATCATGAATGGATAACTCTTTTCCCACACTTATTATTCCTCTAATAGTTGCTTTATAATTTTCTTCCAAAAAATAAGAATTCATAGATGCTTGTCCTATGTGTTGTTTGATATCCTCTTCATTCAGCACGTCCAACTTCCTTATGTATTCCACGTCTTCCTTCAGGCTATCTTTCAACTCTGTTATGCGCTGGTCCTGGGTGGGAAACTCATACATATCCTGGGCAATTTATATATGGAATCTCTCATGCACTTAACAAATATCCTTGTAGATTCCTTCACACTTTGTGATAGATTTTGGCACTTTTGTTTGTATATTTCGGGGTGCTTTTGTGCAACTGTCCAAAAGAGCTATATCTAGCTTGAGCTCTGCATCTGATTTGTTTGGAAAGTGATCTGAAAAATATGGATGTTCTCTTTTCCAGGCAATAAACTTCTTTATTTTGGGAAATGTACTCTTTTCTGTCTTATAGCAAGAGCGCCTGCAAAAATTTCTTTCATCCTGTCTATCATCTTTTGCATCTTATAAATTTATTCAGCCAACAATTCCTGCAAATGGCAGATCTGTTCTTGTATATTACAAGCATGCTCATAGAAAGGGGTCAGGTATTGATTTTGGTTTTGAGCAACTTGGAATTGCTCCATTAGGGATCCCTTCTCGCTTATTAACTCATCAATATGAACTGTAAAACTTCCTTTTCAATTATCATTTCATTTATGTGTGCTTGTAAAGAATCCTTTTCACTGATTAACAGTTCCACCTATTGGTTTGACTTCATTTCGTTTTAGATTCCAACTCATTAATTCGAGAGTAGAAGTCGCTTTGCTCGCCTTCCATAATCACAAGTTGCACATTCAAAGCATCCTTTTCATTCTCCAAGTTCTGATAATCCAACAATAATTTATTCTTTTCAGATTCTACCGCATCTTGTTTCCTCTTCGGCTCAATTCCTTATCCTCTTGCTTTCACTAAGTTATCTTTTAGCTTCAACATTTTTTCTTTCCTTCGTTCTACGTCATTGATCAATTTATCAGCATTCGCCTGATCAACTGCTATGTTTACTAACATAGTGAATTTGGGATCTCCTTGTGAGTACCTTCCACTAAGGTACTTTCTTGAATAGTTACCACATCTGTTTGTGTGCCGATCTTCAACGTTTTCTCCATTCTCCCTAAGATCGTCTTCTGCTTGGGGTCGAAAACTATAGTGTCCAGTTTTTCTACTGAATGCTTCTTCGAAGGAGTGAAAGATGTGATCCTGAGCTCAACAAATGGTAGATTTCCTCCCGTAAGCGGGATTCTGGAGATGTCAGGTGGATCTATGTCCATGTCTTGAATATTGTAATCTTCTTCATAGACATTTTCGTCTTCCACAACTTTCTTGAATGTGGATTCTTCCTCCCTTTTTCTTTCTAACTCTGTCACTTTATCTGCCACTTATTGCTTTTCCTTTCTTATCTTCTCTTGTTCTGCTTCTTCCTCTTTCTTATTTAGTTCTTCGTCTTGCCTTCACTTTGCTTCTTATTTTTGTTTTAGCCTTGCTTCTTCTGTAGCTATGGCTTCTTATTCTTTCCATTTCCTCTCTACTTATTCCTTTTGTCTTGCTTCCTCCTCTTGTTTTAGCCTTGCTTCTTCTACAGATATGGCTTCTTCTCGGACCTTTTTTTTTCTCCTTTAGAAGTGTCTTTGTTTTGGCTAGAACTCGCTCCATCTCGATGGCCAAACATTTTATTCAAATCAGTCATATTATTTTCTCTTCGGTATACCTCTTCATCTTTTAAAAAATGATCTTTATCCTCGAAATGAATTTTAGACGATGCACAACATTGGGAAGCCTTTTGCAATTTGTCATTTCTAACAAAAATATTCTCTGCAAAGTGGAATGCTTCCAAATCCTTTATGAAAACTTATGCTTCTTTAATCTTAGGGAACTTATATGCTTTGATGAAAAATGGAAGTGGTGGATAGGAAGCCTTCTTGTTCTCATTCATAAAATGCCCCACCTTGTTGTCAAAAACTTGTCTTACAACCTCTTTGTCTACTACATAGTTTGTGGCATATCTTGGAAACACGGATGGGGGTTTGGTTCCTTCGTACATCCATATGTAGGTTCCTTCAGGCGTAAAGTAACAATCCCTGTATTCATTGATTACTGTCGTTGCATTGTCCGACAAGCAATTTGGATCTTCATTAAATATTAACCAGTATAGAGGAATTAGGAACTCCTCACATATTAGCTTGTAGAGGCTCGCATATTTATGAGCCCACATTATTTGGTAGGAAAAATAGAGAGGGGTCTAAGCTAGGACCCAATAACATCCCAACTTGTGGAAAGGGTGCCTTATTAGGATAAAATCAATAAGATAGGAAGACATAAATAATTCCGCTTTTTTCTGAGTCATTCCTCCTTGGGTTGATGCTATAGCTGACGCCATACTTTTGAAATGATGTCCACCCAATTGAAGAAGGTTCCCTATGAGGCGACATGATACATTAGAGGGACCCAACTAAGCTTGTAGATATTCGCATTTTCTCTTCCAAATATTCTACTTAACATCAATGCTATAATTTTGAATGGTGTTTTCATATTTTGCGTGTTATGTTCCCCGCTTTCCCTTTTCCTCAACTGCTTTCCTGGAATCAACATTTTCTTAGCATACTCAGAATGATCTATGTTCACTCCCTTGATCCAATCTTTTGTCATCATAACTTTAGGAGGTGGTAACTTATATGCTGCACTAATATGGGCTGGTTGAAATGACACCAATCCCCCTCCATTTGCACCAGCTATAATTCTTGATCCTACTTCCACATGGGGTAAAATCCACTTGATTACTTGAAAAAACGAAAAAAGATCTGGGTGGGTGGAAGGATTATGAAGAACTGACTTCTTGATATTCTAGTACACCATCATTTCTTCAATAGATGCATCTGGTGTGTTTAGGTCCCGGATGAGGTGGTATAATTCACCCATTTATACTCAGGAATGATCCCCATTATTGATCTGGTCTCCTCATATAGGGTTTCCATTGTGGTCTATGGGACAACCTCAATGTCAGAATTTGATTCTGCTACCTTGGCCTTGCACTTAGAATCTCTTCTTTGCATTTTTGAGTCCTGAGGTGAAAATAAAGTTAATGTACATAAATCAAGTGTAAATGCAATAATTCCAAGCAAAAAATGATAATGAGCATAATATCCTGAAAATGAATTGCAGATGTATGCTTTGTCGGTATTGTTTACAAAAGAACTAAAACATGAGATTCATACTTCCATATTGTCAAGTGTGTTTGGTTTTGAATGAATGTCTTGATGACTCCCTAATGCACTGTTATATGAGTTTCTTCATTCTTCTATTAGCAAGTTTGTTTAACCTTTAAATGAAGTATTAGGTTTGTCAAGGTTGGTACCAAACAAAAACAATGCTATGGTCCTCTTAATAGTAACTTCATTATTAACTCATGTTAATCCGGTGAGAGACAATTTATTGACAAAAATGCCAATGGCGGACGTAATGCAAAGATCAAGATCAAATAATTATATTTCCCTTTCAACTTTGGTTCTCAATCCTTAAGTTTATGTATATTTCTATTCACATGAGCAAGCACATCGAACAACCGTATATAATGTAATGGGAACCCTCCTGACCCTGGAGATGACAATGGTTCAAGGTGGTCAAGTGAAGAACATCCCTAAATACAAACATGTTTTACCCAAATCCTACCAGTATTCGCAGATGAGGGAAGGACCTTTCCTGACTGCCTTGCTTCTCAACCGTAAAAAAAAACTAGGGCCGTGGTGTCCATAGATTCCTACCCTAGGATAAGGAAACACGTTTCGGTGAGCATGCCAGAAGAATTTTCCCCAAATCCGAGTTTGTATTAAACTAAAATTTCATCCAGGGATATTCGATCGAGCCCTCTCAAAAAACCAGTCGTAAGTGTGGTATTGGCATAGGTATTGGCGTGGTGGGTTATGAGGTTCCTTTCCCTGCTCTATAACCGCCATGAACTGACCATTAGGCTTCATGTGGCACTAAAAAATAAATATTATCATTGGCCCAAAGAACAAAGCTAGCCCGCCAATAGCCTAGAGATGTTACCATTGTTAGCTCGATAACCGTCTCTTTACACTTTCGATGGGCTCAAAATGAGTATAGGAAGCAGATTATAAGAAAAAATGAAAGGTTTGGCCTTATTCACTATTGGGTTTCAATTTAAATGTGAATGGTGCACTAAACATGGTTTGGAAAACCCTTTTTAACAATGGTGAAAACATCATTTACGAATAAGAAGGAACACATATAGAATACAACCTACCTGGAAATACGCAAGTGGTCCAACAGAGCACTCCACAGGGTAGGAAGCTTTCATGTCGTCTGGTGATTGCTTCAATCGCAAACGGTGTTACAAACATTGTTTTACAAAACAAATTTTGACCCTTTATATAAAAAAAAACGTAACCCTGGCAATAAATGAAAAAGGTACGTGTGCTAATGGGGTCCACAAAATTGAAAAAATCCGTTTCAGAGCGTTTTCATTTTTTTCGCCGATCCTGTTTTGACTCAGTTTTCGTTTGGCACCGATTCGTTTCGAATGAGATTTTGATTTGGCGCCGACTTTGTTTCGGATCATATTTCTATTTGTCATCGATGAATGTTTTCGGACGAAATCTCATTGGGCACTGATACTGTTTCAGATCATGTTTTCAAGTTAGCCTTTTTGTGCTATGGTTCATTTCTTCATAATTCGGTGGAACACCAAATTGGTGAAGATAGGATAAAACTTATTAATGTGCTGAAATGTTCCGGAATCAAACATGGTTTTTCTCCGACCGTTTCGGCGTAAAATTCACTTTTGCTCTGATGTAGCTCATTGCTTAACTGTTTCAACGCAAACTCAGTTTTCTTCGATCAATTCCAAGCTCGACCTTGAAGATTGTGTTGGTGCAAAATACAATTGTGCTCCGAAACAGGTTTTCTTCTTCAAAAATTGAAAAAAAATACTCGCCGACCATTTTGGTCTAGAACTGATAACTCTTCCGATCGTTTCAGTGGAAAAAAGACAACTCACTCGATCGTTTCGGTGGAAAAAATGATAACTCTCCCGATTAAGAAAACAATTTTCCTTTGATTTCAAAAAAGAAAATCTAAGTGTCAAGAAAAATTAAGCAGATAAAAATGAAGTAAAAATCTAAGTAAATCAAGAGACAGGAGGGGCCCTACAAATTTACAAAATTTTGGGGATCAGGTTGTAGCTGCAACATATTGAGATATTGTAACTTCTAAGAATATTATATTTTTACTTTATTATTCTGGAGATGTTTGATTCCTCCGTGAAGATCTTATTGTATATCCAGAGATGTTTATTCCTTCGTCGGATTGTGGTAACTTGGGTTATTAGACTTCCCTAGTGGGGGTCAGCCCTGTATGTGTTATGTGGGTCAAAGGGTTATTAGACCACCCTAGAGGGGTCAACCCAGTCAGTTGTAATGGAGTGTTTAGCCCAGTAATTAAGTTGGGGCTGACCTAGCTTGTGTAAAAGTCAGTCGGGGAACAAGTATAAGTAGAGGAGGATGTTCCTCACTTAACTCACTCATTCATTCACTTGTAAGTGGCACACTTGTGTGAGAGAAGTCTGCTGTGGAGGATGAGGAGCTCATGTCTTTGGTTTACATCTTTGTATTTTCTGGTCCTCTATATTAAGGAAGCTTTGCTGGGTTTTCTACCGCATGAGGGATTCCCAGGATAAATCTATGTCTCTTGTGTTTATGCTGTACTTGTTGTTTCTTCAGTGATATTGTATATGCTATTGTTGTGAAATGAAATGAAATGCTAATATTTTCTGTATTAGCATATTGAATCTTATTATGGTATTAGAGCTAACCTGAAGGAAGGAAATGTATGGCACTTACGACACTTGCTTCACTTGCAACAATTTGAAGGTTAGGGTTTTGTATAGCAAAAACCAGTCATCGTGGAAATTTCACTATAAATCTATTTTTGCAAATGTTCAGGATTAGAAACCTTTACAGGTCGTAGATAACATCCCCAGGTACCTTGTGTCCAAAGGACACCCTCATATGCATTGTACTTTGTGAGTTATGATCAGTACAAGTTAGGGTTTCTGCCTCTTCTAGATCTTAGTCAAATTCAGGTGACCTGTGAAAAAAGGTCATAACTTGGGCTAGGAAGCTCCAAATGAAATTTTGTAAAAAGTGATAGGTATTAAACTGAATGTACTATCTCAGAAAATGGTTTCAGAGGCCGAAGTTGAACCAATGTCATGTGGCACGCTGTACAAGTTTGCTCTCCTGTTTCATCCCATAAATAGGTCACGTTGTGACACTTGGCATAACTCTATCTCAGAAAATCCAATTGAGGTCAGACCTATCGGGATGGAAATATGACAGGTCAGGCTACCCCAGAAAATGTTTTCAGACCCTGTGGATCGAAAAGTTCGGAGTTACAGCATAAACAATCAGGTACATATTTCTATCAAAACAGAATTATTTTTTAGCACATTCATTCATGGCTTCCGGAATTTAGGGTTTTGGAGAAAGTTGGAATTTTTGTAATTGGAGACCACAGTTGGATGCTACTCATCAAAATCAAAATTTTTGGTTGGATAGAAGACCAGGCTTGATCAAACCCCAGTTCAGGATTTTGATCAGAAAGGTGGAAAATTAGGGCTTCAGCGAAAGTTGAAATTTTTTCAAGTCCGTGACCACGGCTGGAAGCTCCTTAGAAAAATAAGAGTTTAGAGCCTTGGATCGAACCTTCTGATTAGGAAGAAGGGTGGGCTCCATCAAACCCTAGTTCGGGATCCTGTCCAGAAGATTCAAATTTTTGATGGGTCAAATTTGGAGCTTTCAAAATTGAAGTATGTAAGTTTGATCAGCTCAACAAGACACATCCTTTCATCCATTCAGAAGTGTGAAAGTCAAAGATTGAATTTTTAGGGTTTCTCTAACAAACCCTAATCAAGCTCCAGATCCAGTTTCAGGGGGAGTTGAGGCTAAGGCCTTACATAAGAAGACTACAAGAAATATCGATAGGTATGACTTAAGGAGATACAGGTATGTCTTGAAATCTGATTCTTGATTAAGTTCATAATATGTTTGGCTTCATATTATTTAGGTTAGTACAATGTTAGAATTGTCTTATCACCCTAATAAAAGTATGAATGTGAATGATAGAAGACATTCATTGATTAGGATTATATGATTGTACTAATGCACTGTGGTGTTGTATGAGGTTGATGTTGTCTGCTAACAAGATACATGTACATCACGAAAGACAAATCAAGTTCCATGACCATGACAACATGAAGACAAGGACTCCTCCATAATTTTTGATCACATAGAAGTTCTACTTACGAGGTATGTATGACTTTATTCTATTATGATTAACCTATGAGATATGCAGGTTCCAGCACAGGATCTCTAAATCATTGAAGAGAACTAAGAAGATATTGATTAGGTATGTTAGACATAATTAAGCAGGTATACTAATCCACGTATGTTTCCCTATGTCAAGTTAGAATCTTACCTTCTGTTAGCATCCCTTATATAAGTATACTTGGTATGATTGTTTATGCTTATTCATAAAGTTAGTAATCAAGGGTTTATGCATATTATGTCTCTTATTGATGATTTAACTAACCAGAAGAGTCTTATGATCAAACAAGAATATGCATGAGTAAAAGAAGACTTCCCTGAAACCTTGAATACTAATGTCTATTATCTATGATCATGACTATACATATTCAAGATTATTTAGAATTATAATGTTTTGATAATATTGAGAATATACTAATGAATGTATGTTTGTGTATGAGATCATGAGGATGACACTAGTGCACACTTGAGCATGCACAGTGGTACAGAATGAATAGAAGTTCAAAAGACATACAGAAGATCAAGCAGGAGGCAACCACACAAACATAAAAGATAAGTATTTGAGTTGTTATTTGAAATAGTAAACGATATTGCTTGTAATAGTTGTATACATATTTGTATTCCTAGAATATATCATGCTGAGTGTAAACATTCATATCGCATTGAACAGTATACTACTAATATGCATATGATTGGTAAATTGGACAAACATTCCATTGTTGCTTGTCTAGAATGAAACCTCTTTGCTAACATGCTGAGAGATATGCACACTCTCGATAGTATGTTATGGTAGAAATGGAAGGCATCTAGATAGCGACTGTATGCATACAGGATATGGAAAAGTACTGTGCCAAAGTATTGGTCAAGATAGTTGCATAACGATGTAAATGATATCTG
Source organism: Larix kaempferi (assembly GCA_027924585.1). Lineage (NCBI taxonomy): Eukaryota > Viridiplantae > Streptophyta > Pinopsida > Pinales > Pinaceae > Larix > Larix kaempferi. Next base: position 177,854 of record BSBM01001075.1, read on the forward strand.
TATGCATAATAGGTTATCATGTCATTATGATTTTATGATTATGAAGTATTACTAATCATGTACTTAATTTTGATTTGTAGGAAAGATCATGATGAATGATGAACACTGAACAAGTGATGGATGCTCAACAAAAAGAATTACAAATCAAACACACTATAGAAGGCTCGTGGCTAGAAGATTCTCTTAGAAAGAGGAAGAGAATCATGATGAGATGTTTGGTCCAAGTGGCTAGATAAGACCATTGTCTTAATGATGTAATTGAAGAAAGCTCTGTTTAGGTACCCAGGATCAATAGTCAATTGATGAGCTTAATGATCACCATGATTGATGTGGATCTCAACCTTTACTACAAGGTTGAATATGGTTTCTATACACAGATGACATGGATGCAAGAAGGAACTCACCACAAAGTTCGAATGATATTGAGGCTCATATCAGTAGACCCATCTGACGAGAGATGGAACAGATAGATATGCAGAAGATCACTCAAATGCAAAGTGTGAATGATGTTCAGTCACAAAGGGAGAATTGACAGTTTCTTGATAAGCTTGGGCTTTACCAAAAGTAAAGTTGATCCGTTACGAATGATGAACCTGTCATACTATTACTATATGTGGATGATCTATTTTACAAACAGATCATGAAAAGCAAGAAGAAGATGGCTGCAGAATTGAAAATGAAAGATCTCAAATTGATGCATTACTTCCTAGGTCTGGAAATATGGCAAGGCACAAAAGGAATCTTTCTCATCCTGGGAAAGTATGCTGTGGATATCTTGAAAAGAATTGATATGTTGGAATGTGAAGCCATGGCCTCTCCCATAGATTCCAACTTGAAGCTGTTAGATGATGACTCATAAAAGTTAGTGGATGTGACTTTGTATAGACAGATTATTGGGTCATTTATGTGGAACCTAGGTATGTTCACCAGATAGCTGCAAAGCATGTGATGAGGTACCTAAAGGGTACGATAGACTTTGGTCTATGTTATCTTGGAGATCTCAGATGGCTACACAGATGCTGATTGGGAAGGAAGTGTATCAGATAGGAAGAGCACATCGAGAGGATGTTATTGTCTGGGATTTGCCATGATCTCATGTTTTTGGCAGTAAGCAGTTTAGTGTGGTTCTCAGCACAACTGAAGCGAAATACATATAGCTTCTTGCTCTCCTAGTTGTGAAGCCGTATGGATTCGGAAGTTGTTATCAAAATTGTTTGACTTAGAGATGGAACCCACTGTGATCATGTGTGACAACCAGAGTTGTATCAAGATGACAGAGAATCTAGTGTTCCATGATAATTCAAAGCACATAGAGATCTGACATTTTTATATACAAGATATGGTGAAAGGAACTATAAAGTTCAAATTTGTAACAAGTTACCGATGTACTAACAAAACCTCTACCTCAAGTGAACAAGTTACCGATGTACTAACCAAACCTCTACCTCAAGAAACGTTTGAGTACTTCCGAGACAAGCTTAGTGTAGTTCAGAAGAACCCTACTCGAAAGAGGGAGTGATGTGGTCACTTATGATGAGATTGCCTGCGTCGATAGTAAGGTCGATGCTGAGGGTACCTATATTGGTATTGCCGATAGAGAGGTTGGTGGATGGTCCTTAGACAGGGTCTAAGTTGACAAGGGGATTACATCATCCTTGAACACATGTTCTAAAAGGATCCGTAGACATATGTCTTCGAGAAAGAAGAGGGATTGCATCATCCTTGAACATATGTTCTAAAAGGATCTGTAGATAGTTGTCTTCGAGAATAAAGTCCTTGGTGGACAAGTGGGGATTGTATCATCCCCAGACTTCGGTCCCATAATTGATCCGTAGACAAATGTCTCTAAAAATGAAGTCCTAAGTGGACACGTGGGGATTGTATCTTCCTCGGACTTCTGTCCCAAAATTGATCCGTAGACAGATGTATCTAAAAATGAAGTCCTGAGTGGACATGTGGGGATTGTATCTTCCCCAGACTTCGGTCCCAGAATTGATCCGTAGACGGATGTCTCCGAAAATGACGTCCTGAGTGGATAGGTGGGGATTGTATCTTCCCCAGACTTCGGTCTTAGAATTGATCCATAGACAGATGTCTCCGAGAATGAAGTCCTGAGTGGACAAGTGGGGATTGTATCTTCCCCAGACTTCGGTCCTAGAATTGATCTGTAGACAGATGTCTCCGAGAGTGAAGTCCTGAGTGGACAAGTGGGGATTGTATCTTCCCTGGACTTCGGTCCCAGAATTGATCCGTAGACAATTGTCTTTGAGAATGAAGTCCTGAGTGGACAGGTGGGGTTTGTATCTTCCCTGGCACTTTGGTCCCAGAATTGATCCGTAGACAGAGGTCTCCGAAAATGAAGTCCTGAGTGGATAGGTGGGGATTGTATCTTCCCCGGACTTCGGTCCTAGAATTGATCCGTAGATAGAGGTCTCCAAAAATGAAGTCCTGAGTGGACAGGTGGGGATTGTATCTTCCCTAGACTTCGGTCCCAGAATTGATCCATAGACTGATGTCTCCGAGAATTGAAGATAGGACTGCATCATCCCTGGACCTTGGTTCAAAAGGTACATGAGAGGACTGCATCGTCCATGAACTGGGTTGAAAAGGTACGTGAGAGGACTGCATCGTCCGTGAACTGGGTTCAAAAGGTACGTGAGAGGACTGCGTCGTCCGTGAACTGGGTTCAAAAGGTACGTGAGAGGACTGCATTGTCCGTGAACTGGGTTCAAAAGGTACGTGAGAGGACTGCATCGTCCTTGAACTGGGTTCAAAAGGTACGTGAGAGGACTGCATCATCGTGAACTGGGTTCAAAATGTACAAGATGGGATTGCATCGTCCCTAGACATGAGACTTGTCTTAAAAGGATAAGGAATGATCCTCCTAGAAGTTGATCAGGATTGCATCATCCCTAGACATGAGACTTGTCTTAAAGAGATAAGGATTGATCATCCTGGAACTTGATCTGGATTGTATCATCCATGGACCTATGACCTAAAGAGAGCGGGATTGATCATCCTGTAATTGGATCGTGTGTATTGTAGAGCATGCTACGAGGATTATCCAGATGCTGTAGATCGAGATGATGATCCATATGTTGTAGATCGAGATGATGATCTAGATGCTATAAATCGAGATGATGATCCAGATGCTGTATATCGAGATGATGTGATGACGATGCTGATGATCGTATGATGACAATGCTGGTGATCATATGATGACGATGCTGTTGATCGTGAGGATCCAGATGATGATATTGCTGTAGCTGTTCAAGTGCTGCAGAAGATTTGGTACTGAAGATGTTGATGTTCCAGTATTGAAGATCTTGAAGATATTTCAGTAACTGGTTGAGTTACTGATGATGTTGAGAAAGCTTCCAATGATTTATAGATGTATCATGTATGATGTTGATGACTCCTTGCTCCTGCAGATGTTGTTATAATATCCTTCTCATTAAGGGGGAGTGTTGAGATATTGTAACTTATAAGAATATTATATTTGTACTTTATTATTCCGGAGATGTTTCATTCCTCCGTGAAGATCTTATTGTATATCCGGAGATGTTTCATTCCTCCGTGAATATCTTATTGTATATCCGGAGATGTTTATTCCTTCGTCAGATTGTGGTAAATTGGGTTATTAGACTTCCCTAGTGGGGGTCGGCCATGTATGTGTTATGTGGGTCAAAGGGTTATTAGACCACCCTAGAGGGGTCGGCCTAGTCAGTTGTAATGGGGTGTTTAGCCCAGTAATTAAGTTGGGGCTGACCTAGCTTGTGTAAAAGTCAGTTAAGGAACAAGTATAAGTAGGGGACGATGTTCCTCACTTAACTCACTCATTCATTCACTTGTGAGTGGCACACTTGTGTGAGAGAAGTATACTGTGGAGGAGGAGGAGCTCATGTCTTTAGTTTACATCTTTGTATTTGCTGGTCATCTAGATTAAGGAAGCTTTGCTGGGTTTTCTACCCCATGAGGGTTTCCCAGGATAAATCTGTGTCTCTTGTGTTTATGTTGTGCTTGTTGTTTCTTCAGTGATCCTGTATATGCTATTATTGTGAAATGAAATGAAATGCTGATATTTTCTGTCTTAGCATATTGAATCTTATCACAACAATTGGTGACTGGCTAGTGAACATAGATCTTTGAAAAAAAATATTATTGAGGATCACAATTGCTCGTTTGTCATTAATTCTAATTGTAAAACTTTGCCTGTAACATTTCTTTTGAGTGTTTTAAAAGTCTAAAGTTTTAGGCAGGGAGAGGATCTTCTTGAATCATAGTGGTCATTTATTTTGGGAAGTAGGGCAACCTAGACCAGATTTCCTAACCACTCTTTTGAGGCCATAATATGGAGTTCTTTATTAGTTCTGTCTCTTAGTTGTCTCTACATATGACTCCACAGGATCGTAACAATATCAAATAGACGTATTTGTGTGTTCTTCATTCCCATGCTACTAGCATTTCTTTGGATGCTTTCTTTTGACGAGTTTTGTCATCCGAGTCCTTCTTAAATAAATTTATTCAGTCTTCAAACATTTGACATGGGTTCTTCCATCCATAATATCCTTTTGTGTGAGTGATGATTTTTTTTTTTTATATTTTGTTTGTCATACTCACGGACGGAGAAGAACCTTCTGGAATATCATTTGATGAATCTTCTTGATTGGATGTATTTTATTTTTCAAGACCATTTCTTTGATGGATATGAAACTTTTTCATAAATTTTGACTCTTTTTTATAAGCCTTTTGGCTGTAATTTTTCGTAGCATAGGATCATTTTAATTGCCACACATCTGCAAGACTTGCATCCTTTCCATGGGTCAGTTATAGTAGTCCACCTGAGAAGGTTATTTATGTGTAAGTGAGTGGATCCCCAAGATAGTAATTTAGAATTCACAGATCTTGGTTATTTCACAAGGTTTATACTGACAAAAAATGAAACAAGAAGCAGGTTTCCCCTTTTAAAACAAAGCATCAATTAAAATCATCAGTGACATTTTTATTACAAAAAAAAACTCCTTTTGTTATGAAGCCAATTCTAATCCTTCTGTGATTATAAGAATTTCATATGAGAATGTTTTGATGTATATATTTATACATATCACTTTGAAAGTTGAGTTGGGATTTAATTCAAAACAAAAATTGAATAAGCAATTTACAACAGTCAAACCAAAACTGAGATAAGGTTGAAACTAACTAACCTAAGAAGAAAACAAACGAAAACAAATGGGAAAGGCAAAGAAACAACAAAAAATATTTATGTACAATAGGTCTCCCTAAATCTAGTAAAAGTATTGTTTGAGTGCTAGGTCGTTGACAGGGAGGTTTTCCTTCTCCCCTTGTAAATCTTGTAACTTATAAGTTGTTGGGCCAAGCTTCTCCACAGCTTAATAAGGGCCAAGCCACAAATTTTGGAACTTGGTATGTTTTCCCTTCTCCTCATGATGATGATCCCACTTTAGAACAAGATATCCTAACTCAAAGGTTTTCTTTCCATATTTTCGATTATCAAACCATTTTTTAACGATATATTGGTGATGATTGAACGTACCCCTGTCCTTTTTCCTCTCCTCTTCAAGTTTTAACCAGGTATTAATGCGTGTTTGCATGATTTCACTATTTGATCCTCTAGACGCCTTAGATAACTGCAAGGAAGGGAGTAGTATGTTTGGGGGAAGAATAGCCTCTTTCCCATAGACTAAGGTGTAAGGAGAAACCCATAAATAATTTTTTGGAGTGACCCTATCTTCCCATAAATCATTAGGAAGAGATGTATTCCAACTTCTTTGGTTTTCAATAACGTTTTTCTTCAATATTTGTATGAGGTTCTTATTAGTGGATTCTGCTAACTCATTCCCTTGAGGATATTAATTAGATGAATAATGCAATTTAATTCCCTTTTAAATAGAAAATGTACTCAACTTAAAAGAAGAAAAATAAGATGCATTATCAAAGACTAATGAAACTGGAAACCAAAACCTGGTTATGATGTTTTCTTGTAAGAATATGATGACTGCATCTTCATTGAATTTGCGCAAAGGAATGTCTTCACTCCATATTGTAAAATAATCGGTGGCAGTAAGAATATATCGATGTTGCAATGAATAATTTGGATTGATATCCCCAATGATGTCTAAACCCCATTTCTCAAATGGTTCTGAAATGATGATCAATTGTAATGGTCTTGCTAATTTTGACAATCTACAGGCACTCCTCTGACATATATCACATTTATGTGCATAAGCATGAGCATATTTAAAAATAGTGGGCCAATAATATCCGACTCTCAATATTTTGTGAGCAGTAGTGTCTGCGAAATAATGTCCTCCTGCAGGACCATCATGTAACTCCTTAACCACTTTCCCCACATCATCCCTTTCAAGACATCTGAGAAGCACTCCATCATAATTCCTTCTAAAAAGTACTCCATCTATTATTTGATATGATGCTCACTTCAATCGGAGGGCCCTTCTTTGTTTAGAATTCCAGTGCTCTAGAAAATATCCATGTTGAAGAAAATGAATTAAATATCTATACCAAGACTCTGGGGTGGTAAAAATAGAACATGCTTCACTTAAATTCATTTCATATTCATTTTCCCATCCATGATCTCCATCAGTTGGATGTTCAATAAGAAAATTGCATAACCCTTGACCTTTGACAATATTAGCTGGCTTAAATTCTAAGTCATATTCTTGTAACGCAGTCACCCAATTTCCGCGTCTTTCTCCCAACTCCTTTTGTACAAATAAAGATCTGACAACCGGATGAGGTATTATAACCTTTGTTCTATTTTTTAGAATGTAAGGTCTGAACTGTTTTACCACCTTAAATATTGCATATTCTTGTTGATCTATAGCTAGGTAATTTAGTTGAGCTCCCTATAATACAGTTCTCATAAACGATATTGGATATTTGTCTCCTCTCTCTCCTTTCTGCATAAGCACTACTGCAAGAGAATGATCTGAAGCAAATGTATATAGAATACAATCCTTTTCAAAATATGGACTACTTAATGAAGGCGCATGAGCAATGGAATTTTTTATATCCTTAAACGCATTCTTTTCGATCTCAGTCCATTTAAACTGCACACTTTCCTTCACCATTTGTTGCAAAGGTTTTACAATTTGTGCAAAATATGGTACAAACCTTCGAACAAAGCTTAATATGCCCATGAATGATCGCATAGTTTTTTTATGATGGGGCATGGGAATCTGAGTTATAGCCTGAATTCTTTGTGGTTCTATAGAGATTCCATTTCTAGAGATGATGTGTCCTAACAATTTTCCTTCTAGAACCGCAAAAATGCTTTTCTTAGGATTCAAAGATATGGCATACTTCCTACAACGCTCAAAAATATGTTTTAAATGGAAATCATGATCCTCTCTTTTCTTGAAAAACCTATCACATCATCTAAATAGATAACAACATTGTGGTCGACTAAAACTCTGAATGCGATGTCCATGGCCCTTTGAAATGTGGCTTGTGCATTCATAAGTCCAAAAGGAATTCTTCTATAAGCAAATGTTCCGCATTTTGTGCGAAAGGTAGTCTTGATTCGATCCTTCTCGCCCACTAATACTTGATTGTAACCTGAAAATCCATCTAATAAGGAGAACATCTCTGAGCTTGATACCATCTGTAAGATTTGTTCCATGGGTGGGACCAGATAGTTGTCTTTATCTGACGCCTTGTTTAAATTTCAAAAATCAACACATAGTCCTATTTCTCCTGATTGTTTTCTTACAGGCACCAAGTTTGCCACCCATTTGGAATGTCTGACTTTGAAAATAATATTAGCATCCAACAACTTCTTTAATTCCTTTTGTATTAAGGGTTCAAGTGTAGGATGCATCTTTCGTAGTTGCTATTGAAATGGTTTCACTCCTTATTTGACAGGTATCACATGTTTTATGATGCATGCATCATAAGTATTCAAATCATCATATGTCCATGCAAATATTTCCTTGTACTGCTGAAAAAGTTTAAGAAATTTGTATTTCTCTCCGGGTGAATAACACTGTCCTAAATTGACATAATTAGGTTCTTGTTATATACCTAAGTTTACTAGTTCGTACTACATTGAAGAGATATTTGTTTTGACATTTGTTGGCTTCATGAATTTATGTTGTAAGTCAAATAATCCTTCAAGAGTTTGTACTCCTTTTAGCATAAAATTTCCCTTACTGGTATCTTTATCTTGTAATTCTAATTGGTGTTTTTCTTCTTCAATAATAGATTCTTTGAATGTATATTCATCTACCAATAAAATGATAATGTGTTCATCATCATCAAAAAATATCCAATTTGTAATGTTATCAGGTACAGATGGCCCGAAAAGCAATTCAATAGAACATTTTTTATTGGTTGGTACTAACTGTGAAGAAGATGTGGCTAGTAAATCAACATCAGCATTTTGTAACCTAGGAATGGCATTTATGTTAAAAGCATCAAAATTTGATATTAAATTCCATACCTCAGATTGATACCCTTTCAAGTGTGGAGATAAACAATGAATGGTGTTCCTTATCTACCTAACAACTATCTCTGAGTCACCAAAAACCTTTAAATTCTTAACATTTAAATCAATGGCTTTTTTCAAACCCTAAACTAAAGCTTCATACTCACCAGTATTATTTGTGCATTCAAATTCTATTCTACAAGAGAGAAATTGTTTGTTTCCTTGAGAATCAATAAGAACACAACCAACTCCCGCTCCCTCTTTTGTCTTCAAGCCATCAAATTATAAAATCCAAAACTTATCATCTTGTTCAACTATGTTAGTATGATTTCCTATGTCAGTAACTAACTCTACTATGTTACAGTCAATATCATCAGCCCATGCAAATTGAAGGAGATTGGACTGTCTGTCTGAATCATGGACAATATTTTCTTCCTAATAATTTCTCGGTTCAATTTCTAAAAAATAATTTCCCAACACCGAAGATGAAAAATTTACTGGTTCATTTTTACCTTCTAACTCAGTTACGTTATGCTTCATATGAGGTTCTCTCAGCACTTTAATTTGATTATGTTTATTCTGATATGGAAACCATAAATGAGACCAATTTGTTGCAAAATAACCATTCAACTTATTTGACCAATCTCTACTCAATATCAAACCGTAAGCTTCTGGTATATCTACCACCATGATATCGATGAATTGACAAACTCTTGGATTTGTAGCCAATCTAATCAATACATTCTTCATTTCTCCAATAAATTTAACATTAGATCTATCTAGTTGTATAATCTGAGAAGGGGATGCTATGGGTTGTGCATTAATTCTTTTGCAAATATATAGTGGTATGATGTTATATGAAGCCCCATAATCTACCAAGCAGTTATGCACATTATAATTAAAGATTCAAAATTCAAAAGGAAAGGAAGGGTTTGAGATTTTAATTTTCCACCGATACTTGCTTCGTTAATCTCAGTATCAGACTCAATCCTTTTTTACTATTTGTCTATTGTACTGCTTGATTTTACATCAAAAGATTCTAATAAATTTTTCCTTTGTTGTGGCAGGTTATACATTTCAAACAGAGATATATTTTCCTTTGTTTTCTTGATATCTTCTACAATATCATATCCGATATTATGATTTCCCCCAGTTTTTTCACCAACATCAAATTTGATGATTGTAGGTTTTAGTTGATTATTGATTAATGGATTTGCTTCCTTTACAACCTATGAATTTACTTTCATTTGTGACTGATTTGTACTATAATTCTTTTTTATTTGGTTGTTTTCATTTTGGGTAATACCATTCTTTGCTCTTCTACTGGTCCCTTACTTCTGGTAGCATAATCTACACATGATATTTGTATTTCCTCCACCTTTTCTTCTTCATCTAAACCCCAATTTGGAGCCCAATCCTATAATACCAATGTGGTTTCTTCATTTCTATCTTCTGGTTCATTAGATTGGTCTTCTTCCTCATGTTCCTGATCTATTAGTTGTGTATCCAATAATCAATTCATTACCATAGTCATTGAATTAATCCACTGCGGGCAATTTTTTTTCAGAATGATGCTCTTGATGAAATGTACAAAAGTGATCCATGCCAACTTCATTCAAATTAAAAACAACAAAATTATTTCATGGTGGTTGTGTGCTTTCTTCCTTTTTTTTATAGAAAGGTTTAAATGGTTTTCTCATTGACAAACTAGCACCATTTTCCTTTTCCAGATCTACTATTTTATTGGACAACTTTTGAACCATTTTGACCACATTTTCTAATTCGTTTGAATAATATTATTTAGGTTTGGTCAATATCAAAGGATTCTTATTTATTATAGGTTTTACTTCCAGATCCAAAGAATGTTTCATAATATTGTCTATATCTGTTTCTACTTTCTTTGCCTATTCAAAATTTTCTACTAAAGTTGTTTTAGCAGATCTTTTAACAAACATGGCTATGGATGGGAGAAGTGTTGTAGTATAATATTCTACCAATGAATCTTAAATAGGTTTCATGGCAGCGCTGAAACTATTCAAAATCATAGTAAATCTATGATTAAAATATTGTACCTTCTCCTTCTTTTCCATCTGCATGGACAATAATTATTTCATAAGTGAAGCCGGATTTTTTTGGTTACCAAAACTTACTCAGAAAAACCTTTTCAAAACTATCCCAATCTACTATAGAACTAGTCTGTAAGCTGAAATACCATGATGATTCTCTAGGTTTAAAAGTATAAGGAAATAATCTGCACACAACATCCTCATGTTCTACATTGAGCATATTTAAAGCTAAGTAAAATCTCTTTAGGTGATCATTAGCAGAGATTTATTTTCCAGGATCAAACATAGGTAGCACTCACTCCAAATGCTTAGGTAAATCATGCAGAGGAGAAGCTAGGTTGAGTGGTCCTTGTTAAGTTTAGCCTAATTTCACAAGCAATATTACTGAAAGAAACACAATCACAAGATAGACAAAGATTTACCCTGGGAAACACTCATGGGGTAGAAAACCCAACAAAGCTTTCCTCAATATTGATAATCAACCAATACAAAGTGTAGTACCCAAATGTAACATCCCAATAATTTTAAAAAAAAATTATCAGCATTAAATGTCACTAATTAGAAAATGCGGAAATAATAAATGTTCATTAAGGCAATATCTACTAATTAAGTCATAAATACTGAAAACAACTTAACCTCTGTGTCCTTTTAAGTAATAATGTTTTGTGTTAATGACGTGTCATAAATCAAAATAAAAGATTTCAACTTTAGTTTAATTTTATTTATATTAACTGAAATTCCAAAACAATTATATGACAAAGTTCTTCTTGACAAGGTATTACTAGTTTCAATTTATGGATGATGATGAAAGGGGTCCCTCGAGATGCCCCGAGGCTTACTTAGTTGTTTAAGCTAAATCATTTGCACCCGTCCTTCATGCACATATTCACAGGCAAGAGAAAGCGTTAATTCAAGAGTATTTGATGACCGTCACTTAATTGTAAAACTTTTAGTACTCCAATGCTTTAGGTATGGTTTCTTTTCAACTTCAGTATGAATTAACTTGACTAGTTTTAAAAACTGTAGAAGTTGTAAATTCTAAGTATTGAAGTTATTATATTGCTACATCTAAGGCATATTAATTTGTTATTAATTCATGAATGATTTGCGACTTTGTAAAAACTGTTATAATGTCGATTTGTAAACAAATAGCACATTTGGAACCTGGACCAATGCAAACCATTGTAAGTACAACCATAGCGTTTCTAGGTGTTTTATTACCTAACCAAATACATTAATAATGTAATGATTATTCTTATCTTATTATTTCAATTTATAAAGGTTTTAAAGTGATGAATTGTAAACTATAGGGGACGACCCTTATTAACCTATAAATTTTATAAAGTGATTGGTGCAAGAGTTTTTGACAAATATTAACATTCTTGAAAGTTGAGGAGTCCTATCCAAACTCTAAGTATCACATGCAACCCCTAAAATTCAAGGATAGATTATTACGATATGTGTGTACTTATACTAACTTAACAAATGGAATTACTACGTATGCATACAACCAAATACATACATGTTTGCTGAACTTGGTATGGATATAATACATATCGTTTCTATGGCTGACAGAGTGATATGATGGCGTAATAAATTCTTTGGTGTACCGGTTGCTTGGCGTCATAAATGATTTGGCTTGGTGTTAGGTCTTCAGGCTGTGGTATTAATCGTAGCAATATGTGTTTGCTAACGTGGGTGAACTAGCACACGGATGAGTCTACTGACGCTAGGCTGTAACAAGCCTCCAGCTTTGAAGTCGACCGAAAATGAAACAATGGTAACTAGGAGATTTAATGCGTAATAAATGCAGTATCAGTCCATCCTCCGACTTGTCTTCAGCGGTAGCAATTCTCCATCGTCGATCTGTATTCTATCGAGGTTGTAAAGAACACTAGACGTAACCTAAAAGACATTGAAACACTTTCTTGGAATTCGTTTTGATGGTGGAGGTTTGGGAGGGAGGCTGATCGGCCGAGTGGTCCAGGGGTTTGATGCTTTTATCCTTCCTTAGACTCGAACCTGAGACTTGTGCAAAATAGACCTGTTAGTGAAAGTGATAGTTGAGCTTTGGTACTACGGTGGAGTTCTACATCTGTTTGAAGGTCTAGATTATAATGTCTCAGTGAATGGTTGAAATGTGTTGTGCATTTTAGGTTTAAAAAAAGAAAGAAAAGAAAGCTACCAAAAATTCAAAGTATGATTGTCGTTTTTGTTAGTGTTGGAATGGAAATACCATACGGTTCGATTTGGTTTTAAGGAATGGAACCTTACCTGTAGCTTTCGTTAGCCATAGATATTGCATCGTGCTTTCTTCTATGCTATGCTTATTGTCTTGTTGCTAGTTTTGATATGTTTAAAAGGGGGTATGGTTATATAAAATGTGAGTTAGGGCTTGGGGAAAACATAACTGTTTATCATCTTTGAAATAAATATCTAAGTTTGTCATGAATGGCTTGAGGAGGAAGTTATGATCCGTGTAAACAGAACCTAGGGTCTGCAGTATCTTAGGGTTTCGATTGTTACAACAATAGTAATTGTATTTCAAGTAGAAATCATATGTAATAGGTTGTAAATAAATAATATGCATGGATTTATAATAACTTGGTACAGAGCAATGCTTTGTTTTATAGCTACTATATTCTCAAAATATAAATACTTGAAAATATGAAATTTATGGGATGGAAACATATGCGATTACTATCTAAATAGATAGGGCTAAAAAGAGAAGTGTAAATCTGTACAGAAACAACTATGTTTTTCTTTTATTTAAAAATTAGATGATTGCTATGCAGCTGTTTATACCATACTGTAGTATATCCTAGTTTAAACCAATGACAGAATTTATTCCCGAACATTACTGTATTCATTAGTTCATTCAATCGGTAATTCAGCCTATCATTTTATCAAATCTAAAACTACCCTTCTCTGTACTAGAGTACGGTGCAAAAACCAGCATGTGGAAAAATACAAAGATGGATTTTATTCTATCAGTTTATCTATTCATCAATGTAATACATAATCCAACATCCTTAATGTAAAAACAAAGTTGACAGATATGAAAGATAGAACCTGAACCAGTAGATAAGAGGACAAACACCCAAGAAGCCTGTTCCACCCAACTTGCTCCTAAAAATAGTCAATATGTCTGTCTTAGGACCCCCAAGCCTGTTCACTGAACCACCGGGAGGAAGAAACTTGGAAGCTTAGGTCTTCAATCTTGCAGCAGCAAGTTGTTTATCCAGTCTTACAGACTCAGCAGTCAAAGAGACCTGCACTAGCACCTCTGGTTGTCCTTCTAAGAAATAATTTGCATACTTACAATTGCACTCTCACATAGCCTCCCCATTCGAATCTCTCAGTCATAACTTGATGCACTTGAGGAATATTTCTGCAGAAAATATTGTAAGAGTTGCCTGCTCAATTCGAATTGCCTTATATAGGCTACCTAGGCCTTTTAGTGATTAACTGGTCATTAATGAGCTTCCTGCTCACTTCCCTCACCTGGGGAATAATGCCACAATTTTAGGGGTAGTTGTCCCATAACCAACAGCTAGTGGTGGAGTGCAAATGCTGCCATCTATGCCATGTCTTCTATCAACCTCCATTCCTCCTAGTGGGTCAGTGGACACTCTTGTAATAGCTTTCTTGAGTGTTTGTCTCCTTTTCTAATTTATTAAATAATAATAATAAGTCATTATAGTTATCTTTGACCAGATTTGGTCATAATTACAAAAAATTTGTAATTACAATTTAACATAAATCTGAAAATAACAAATAAAATTTTCTAAAAATGATTCAAGAACAAGAAATAAAAAGAGTGAGTATTGTATTAAGATACCTCAAATGGTGAGGATTTGTGTTGAGCAACTTCCAAGGTGAGTAGCTCCAAGATCCAAAGGTCTCTTCTCCAAGATAGCTACAATGGTCAAAAGCTCATGAGAGATTTTGACAGCATGAGGATAGGATGATGGATGGATGGAAAGTGAGGAGCCCCTACCACCTTTTTATAGTTTTTGGTGGTGGGGAATACCATTATGGTTTTGAGGAAACCAATGGTATTGACCAACATGGTTTAGGTACCTTTTCCCTCCTTTTTTCTTTTTTTCTTTTTTGAATATTTTTATTCCCTTTTTAATATTTTTGGGAATTCTGGACCCTTTTTGAGGAAAAATATTCATTTTGAGTGGAAAAAGGGGTGTATTAAGGTCTTTTGGTGACCTTTTGATGGCTTTAGAGGCTCAAATGGTGAAAAAGTGGACAAATGGGTCATGTGAATAAGGAAATGAGCTAGTGAGCACTTTTTGGGTGTTAACAGCTGGGATAAGGTGCTTCCATTGCATCTTTGTTCGGGTACACAGGGTACTACCAAAGGACCGAACACCAAGAGCAACCACTTCACACAAACAGATCACAGATCAACACACCGATGTTTTGACGTGGTTTAAACCCTCTTGAGGGAAACACTCCACGGCCCCGGCCAAATAGCCTCTACAGGACAATTTATTATGCAAAGAAAGAAAGTTACAAATGAGCTTCTCATAATCGATCAACTAAACAATGACCCTCCATACTCTTTAAATAGAGATCATGGACCAATCGGGTGTTAAGCCATGGATCAAGGTTAGGTTTGATCTAAGAGAAGTTGAGCCGTCGGATCACTCTATGTCGGAAACATATCGTGACCGTCAGATTAAGTATTT
Source organism: Larix kaempferi (assembly GCA_027924585.1). Classification (NCBI taxonomy): domain Eukaryota; kingdom Viridiplantae; phylum Streptophyta; class Pinopsida; order Pinales; family Pinaceae; genus Larix; species Larix kaempferi. The sequence continues at coordinate 193,087 of BSBM01001075.1, forward strand.
ACAAATGCATACTAATGCATACTAAAGAAACACACTATCCCTAACGGATATATTACACAAGTTGATCTTAACTAACTCCTAAGTGTCTAAATATCCTAACATCCCCCCTTAAGAACAACTTGGGATAGGATTGAAGGATTTACAAAAGTGACACTATTAGGAGAAGGAAGGAGGCATTAGAGCCTATCCCCCCTTAATGACAAGTTCCTGAACTCCTAACATAGATCGAAGTTTAGAAAACTTCGCTTCTGTAAGAGACTTGGTGAAGATGTCTGCAACTTGATCATCTGTAGGGAAAAAGAGCACTTCAAGAACACGATCATGAACAAGATTTCTGATGAAGTGCATATGTAGCTCAATGTGTTTGCTGTGTTGATGTAGAACTGGATCTTTGGCAAGCTTGATGGCACTTTGATTGTCGCACCAAAGTGGAGTAGGATGCTATTGCTCGAATCCAAACTCTGAAAGGATCTGTCGAAGCCATAAAGCTTCCTGACTAGCATTAACTGCTGCTCGATATTCTGCCTCTGCTGAAGAAAGAGCAAGAGCTTGTTGTTTCTTACAAGCCCAAGTAATAGGTCCAGATCCCAGACTGAAAACATAACCTGCAGTAGACTTTCGATCATCAGGATCGCTGGCCCAGTCTGAATCAATGAAACCAACCAACAAAGGTTTCCCCCCTGTACTGTAATGAATCCCAAACTGAACTATACCTCGAATATATCAAAGTATTCTTTTAGCTGCTTTCCAGTGACTTTCATGAGGTGTCTGCATATAACAGGAAACTCGACCAACGGCAAAGGAAAGGTCAGGATGGGAATGAGTCAAGTATAAAAGACTACCAACAAGCTGACGATACAAGGTGGCATCTACTTCAGGTGAAGTACAAGTGGTAGAAAGTTTGACTCCAGACTGGAAGGGAGAAGGGGCTGGTGTACAATCTTCCATGTGAAAGCGACGAAGAAGGTCACAAGCATACTTAGACTGAGAAAGAAAGATTCCTTCTTTGGTTTGCAGAACTTGGAGACCAAGAAAATAATGCAAATGTCCTAAGTCTGACATTTCAAAAGTTTGTTTAAGACAGGATTTCACATGGGTTATAAGCTTAGGGTCACTACCAGTAAGAATAAGGTCATCAACATATAGAACAAGTATGATGAGATGGTTTCCTACTTTCTTGGTATAGACATTGGGGTCAGAATCGCATCTAGAAAAACCAGTGTCAAGGAGAAAGTTATCCATTTTGGCATACCAAGCTCTAGGAGCTTGCTTAAGGCCATATAAGGATTTCTTAAGGCGGTAGACAAGGCTAGAGTTATTCTGAACATAGCCATGAGGTTGTTCCATGTAAATTTCCTCTTGTAAATCACCATGTAAGAAGTCAGACTTGACATCCATTTGATGGACTTCCCAGTTGTGTAAGGCTGCAAGGGAAAGAACAAGGCGGATGGAGTTCATTTTGGCGACGAGAGCAAAGGTTTCATTGTAGTCAATCCCTTCAACTTGGGAAAAACCTTTGGCAACTAACCTTGCCTTAAGTCTTTCAACACTTCCATCTAATGCATACTTAGTTCTATAGACCCATTTACATCTGACAAGTTTTCTTCCTTTTGGAAGAGGTACAAGATCCCAAGTATTGTTCGCCATTAAGGAACGATATTCTTCATCCATGGCTACATCCCAATCTGGATTCCCTGAAGCTTCTGCAAAAGTTTCTGGATCATGATTCTCGGAAACTTGAGCCAAAAGAGAAGAGGCTCGCTGAAACTGAGAACGTGTTCGACGTTGATCTCTAGGATCACCGGCAAGATCACCAGCTGCTTCACATGTTGAACGGACCCATCGAGGAAGCACTTGTGCTGGTACAACTGGAGGAACATGAGCAGGCGTAGGTGGATTTTCATCCTCACTGTCATCATCATAAACTGGAGTTGGAAACCTGTCAAGGAAGTTGGAAGAAGAAGAAGAAGGCACAAACGCCGAATCAGGCTCGCAGGCCAAAGATGGCACACTCGCCGAGTTAGGCTCACAGGCCAAGATATTTTCATCAAATTTAACATCTCTTCTAATGATTATAGCATGAGAATGTGGTTTAAGAAGTCTATAACCTTTTACATCTTCAGAATATCCAACAAATATGCACTTTTCACTTTTAGGCTGCAATGCTTTCCGTTTTTCATCCGGAATGTGAGCCCATGCTTCACTACCAAACACACGAAAGTGATTTACATCAGGTTTAATTTTACTCCATGCTTCTTTCGGTGTTATACCTTGTAATGCTTTTGTGGGGGTGCGATTAACTATGTAATTTGCACAATTTATGGCTTCAGCCCAAAATTGAAGACTTAGTCCCTTAGATTGGATCATACAATTAGCCATTTCTTTTAAAGTGCGGTTCTTCCGCTCAGCTACACCATTTTGTTGTGGTGTATATGGAATAGTGTGTTGTTGTTGGATGCCTTGTTCAGTGCAGAAAGTAGTGAATTGTTTGTTAACATATTCTCCTCCATTGTCAGATCTTAACTTAATAATTTGATGACCATATTTTTTTTCAACAAGGGCTTTGTAGGCCAAGAACATGTTAAATACTTCGCTCTTAAGTTTTAGGAAATAAACCCAAGTGCGTCTGGTGTAATCATCAATGAAAGTTAAGAAATACTTGAAACCAGAAAATGAAGCAGATGGAAGAGGACCACACAAGTCACTATGCACAAGCTCCAAGGGAACCGAGGCATGCCAAGAGGCACGTTTGTCAAAACTGTCCCGATGATGTTTTCCGAGTACACAACCGGAACAAACACCATCTCTGCAAGATACCATCGGAAGACCTGTCACCATATTTTCTTTACATAGTTGTTGCAATGAGCGATAATTTAAGTGACCAAATCGCTCATGCCAAAGTTTGCTCAAGTTATCACTATGAGCAACAAAAACTGAAGGGAAAGGTGATGACACAAAGTTGTTAAACTTGTACAGCCTGGTAATATCATCAACAATTTCGGTAGCTAGGACCTATTGAGGATCTTTAAAATCCTTGATTACAACTTGGTGAGGTGTAAAGGTCACAGTTTTACCTTCACCAGAATGAGTGATCTGATAGACTGATAACAAATTGCAGGAAATTCTTGGAACACATAGTACATCACTAAAATGACCATTATCTACTGGAACTGTTCCAGCTCCTACAACACTTAGAGATCTATCATCACCAACAAATATTTGTTTGGTATTACATTCATGCATAGTAGAAAAGATGGCTTGATCCTTAGCCATATGATAAGATGCTCCAGAATCAATGAGCCATTCATTTGAAGTAGAAGAAGAAGAAGCATTATAAGAATAACTAGAAGCACAAAGTGCATGTCCATGAGAGGCAGATTCTGAAGGCGAATCTAGGCTGATGTGGTGCTTCTTCATTACTGCTTCCAAGGCTGCCATCTTCTTGAAACACTTAGATTCATCATGATTATCTTTCCCGCAATAGTTGCAATGACGCTCAGTCTTCTTGCCTTTTGGATTGGATCCTTTGTCATTTTTTAAAGAAGGAGCTGACTGAGAGGGTTTTGGACTCTTGTTTGACTTATTATTGCGAAAATTTTGTTTCTTGGGAGGCTTGGACTTTTCTTTCTGTTGGGACAATAAGGCTTTCCTAGATGTATCTGCATTGTTGATTATTCCAAGATGAATGAGTTTATCTTGTTCTCTAATCAGGGAATCACAAAATGATTCAAGACTAGGCTCTTGATAGCTAGCTGCATTCAAGGACGCTTTCATGGAGTAAAATGTAGATACAAAAATAGAATATGCAGGTCCAAGTTTGGAAAGAATATGATAAATGCACTGTTTGTCTTCCCTCTCAATCTTACATTCTGCACATAAGAGTTTAAGAGTTTTGTACTTAGATAAATAATCTTGAATGCATGAAAAGTCACTTGGATTTAAAGAAATCAACTCATTTTTGAGTTGATGACCTCAAATTTCATTGTTTACCAAACACAGATCTCAACTTGTCCCAAGCAGCATTAGGTTCATCAATTCCAGATATGTGGAATCACAAATCAGTAGAGATTGACATCCCAATCAATCCACGAGCTTCATCACATCTATTTGCCCATTTTATTTTCTTATCATCATCAGTGGGTTCTTTTTCTTTCCCTGTTGTAATTATGAAAAGTCCCCTACTTCGTAGAACATCCTCCATACGAGATTTCCATGAGAAATAGTTGGAACTGTTAAGTAGAATATCACAAAGGGCGGCCATATTTATAAATTAATGGCTGTAAAAGTAGAAACCAATCATCTGGATGTGAAGAGCTCGAAAAAATAGGCGGTTTAAAAAAAAACGGCACTGAAAACGGACTCTATATGATGAAGTTATGCTTGAACAAAGAAACTGTTGAAGATGTCCCCAATAGTGACGTGGCAGCTAGAGAATGTCCAGCAAAAACGTTGATACGCAGATGTTCATCATGCTCTTCCTTGCTCTTAGAATATACTAAAATTTCATTGATAAACACAACGACGAATTTATCCAAGTATTTGTGTAGAATTTTATTCATTAGGCACATAAATATTGTCGGGGCATTAGTCAACCCAAACGACATGACCACAAACTCATAATGTTCATATCGAGCTCTAAAGGCTGTTTTGAAAATGTCTTCATCCTTCACACGAACCTGATGATATCCTGACCGTAAATCAATCTTTGAGAATATCGTTGCTCTGCGTAGCTGATCAAATAGATCATCAATGCGGGGCAACGGATATCTATTCTTGATCGTCATTTTATTCAGTTGGCGATAATCTATGCAAAGCCTTAAGGTGCCATCTTTCTTTTGAACAAAAATGACCGGTGCTCCCCAAGGAGACACGCTAGGTCTTATATACTTTTTATCAATCAGTTCTTTCAACTGAGATTTTAACTCATTTAACTCTAGTATATTCATTCGGTATGGAGATTTAGAATTTGGGACTACACCTAGTATTAACTCAATAGTAAAGTCTAGATCTCTTTTTGGAGGTAATCCTGGAATCTCTTCAGGAAAAACATCTTGGAAATCATTTAAGACAGGTATGTCTTCTAATTTCAGTTTGTCTTCTGTAGTAGTCAACTTATCGTTCACTACATTTACAGCAAACAATTGACGTCCCTTTCTAATTGCTTTTTTTACTTGCATAGCTGAAATTTGTCTGACGGACGTCTTCCTAGGGATACCCTTCACTTCGATTGTCTTTCCTTCATCATTTAAGCACATGAAACGTTTCTCGTAACAATTCAGAATGACATGATATGCTTATAACCAGTCCATTCCAATCAAGATGTCATATGATCCTAAAGGTAAAACATTTAACTTGATCTGTGTTTTTAGTTGATTCATAGATAAAATGCAACCTTCTACAAAATCATAAACTTTTCTTTTTGTTCCTGTTGCTAGTCTAAGTAACCAGGATTTATTGAATTTTGATGTTTTCAACTTAAAAATTTCTATGATATTTGGTGATATATAACTCAGACTAGAACCTGGATCAATCAAAATAGAAACTGGATGGTTTTGTAGCATACCTTCAACCTCTACCATTGAGACTTGGTGTTCTGCTTGCCAATTGTCTAAAGCTGCATTTATTATGGGTACATCTCTTTCCAAATCTCCTACAGTGGCTCCAAATTGTATGGAGTCAATATGGTTAGCTGTCCACTTCCTAAGGGGACAATCTGAAGCATAGTGAGGACCTTGACACTCAAAACATTTTATAGGTGACTTCTGATCATTGGTTATGGCAACATTGGGAACATTTCTGGGAGCTGTAAATTTCTGCTTCTGATTATTTTTGGAACTGTTCCCTTGAAAATTTCGATTCTGAAATTTTTTCTTTTGGAACCCAGAATTTCCACTAAACCTGAAATTTTTCTTTTTCTACTCAAATTTATCGGGTTTATGATTTTTCCAGTTAGACACCCCTTCTCTTTTCCTGTTTTGATCAAAGCAAAAAGTTGCTTTCCTCATGGCTTCTTCTAATGTTTTTGGGTTATCGTACTCTATTCTGTCCTTGATGTTGAAGGGTAGGCAACTAAAGTATCTTTGAACCTTCGGTTTTTCTTCCACCAAGTATGGCACATACCTTATCAAATTTAAAAACTTGTTGTTCAGTTCTTTCATGTTCATCGTTCCTAGATTTAGATCATAGAATTCTTTGGATTTTTCTTCATAATACTGCTCAGATAAGAATTTCTTTTTGAAGTATCTTTTAAAAGTACTCCAACTCACATCTCTGTCCTTGATTCTCTTTACTCTTTTGAGGTCTTGCCACCAAATATATGCCTTCACAGTTAGATTATAAATTGCCATTTTTGCGTTTAAGGATTTTTAGTAATCATAGATCTGAAAATACTTTTTCATGCCGGACAGCCATGCCTCAGCTATCTCTCCTTTCTCCATTTCGCCATTGAAAGTTGGGGGCTTGATTTTCTTGAACTCCCCAGATGTCTTTTCATATTGTTTATGGCCCTTTCTCTTTGGCTTGAAATCTCTTTCACTGCTATCGCTAGAATAGTCACGTTTCTTTGTATGTGGACGTTTGGCAGTTCTGAATGATGTTGAGCTTCTATTTACATCATTTGTTTTTACTTGCTTACTCTTTCCATCACAAGGTAAGTCTTCAGTTTCAGAAGTATGTTCAACTTCTCTATCCTGTTCATCTGTTGGGTACTGATCAAACAGTACTTACTTCAATTCCTCTTGCGTTCTCAGAATTCTCTCATTGTCCTGCTTTACCAATCTTATCTTTGCTTTCAATTCTTGAAAAGCACGTAACAATTCTAATGAATGGTCATTCAGATTGCCATGGAATCCTCCTTCAAATTGCGGTCCCGTACTATGGTTGTTTGGTGGAAATCTGTCCTCCCTACGTTCAGCTGATCCTTCCATACCTATAACTTAAAGCAATTTTCTGTATATAACAATATTTTAACTCGAGTTAGTAAAAAATTTCGTAGTCAGAAAATTTCTGTTGCATGTTTCTTGGGCCTTTTTTTTAGGCCTAGAGTTCGAACATGAGCTCTGATACCATATGTAACATCCTGATAATTTCAAAAAAAATTATCAGCATAAAATGTCAATAATTGTAAAATACAGAAATAATAAATGTTCATTAAGGAAGTATCTACTAATTAAGTCATAAATACTGAAAACAACTTAACTACTGTGTCCTTTTAACTAATGATGTTTTGTGTCAATGACGCGTCATAAATCAAAATAAAAGATTTCGACTTTAGTTTAATTTTATTTATATTAACTGAAATTCCAAAACAATTATATGACAGAGTTCTTCTTGACAAGGTACTGATAGTTTCAATTTTTGGATGATGATGAAAGGGGTCCCTTGAGATGCCCCGAGGCTTACTTAGCTGTTTAAGCTAAAGAATTTGTACCCATCCTTCGTGCGCAGATTCACAGGTAAGAGAAAGCGTTAATTCAAGAGTATTTGATGACCGTCACTTAGTTGTAAATTTGTTAGTACTCCAATGCTTCAGGTATGGTTTCTTTTCAACTTCAGTATGAATTAACTTGACTAGTTTTAAAAGCTGCATAAGTTGTAAATTCTAAGTATTGAAGTTATTATACTGCTACATCTAAGGCATATTAATTTGTTATTAATTCATGAATGATTTGCGACTTTGTAAAAACCGTTATAATTTCGATTTGTAAACAAATAACACATTTGTAACTTGGACCAATGCAAACCATTGTAAGTACAATCATAACGTTTCTAGGTCTTTTATTACCTAACCAAATACATTAATAATGTAATGATTATTCTTATCTTATCATTTCAATTTATAAAGGTTGTAAAGTGATGAATTGTAAACTATAGGAGATGACCCTTAATAACTTAAAATTTTTATAAAGTGATTGGTGCAAGGGTTTTTGACAAATATTAACATTCTCGAAAGTTGAGGAGTCCTATCCAAACTCTAAGTATCACATGTGACCCCTAAAACTCAAGGATAGATTATTACGATATGTGTGTACTTATACTAACTTAACAAATGGAATTCCTATGTATACATACAACCAAATACATACATGTTTGTTGACCTTGGTATGGATATAATACATATCGTTTCTATGGCTGGCAGAGTGATATGATGGCGTAATAAATTCTTTGGCGTACCGGTTGATTGGCATCGTAAATGATTTGGCTTGGTGTTAGGTCTTCGGGATGTGGTATTAATGGTAGCAATACTTGTTTTCTAATGTGGGTGTACTAGCACATGGATGAGTCTACTGATGCTAAGTTTTAACAAGCCTCTAGCTTTGAAGTCGACCGAAAAGGAAACAATAGTAACTGGGAGATTTAATGTGTAATAAATGCGGTATCAGTCCATCCTCCAACGTGTCTTCGGCGGTAGTAACTATCCATCGTCGATCTGTAGTCTCTCGAGTTTGTAAAGAACCCTAGATGTAACCTAAAAGACGTTGAAACACTTTCTTGGCATTCATTTTTGATGGTGGAGGTTTGGGAGGGAGGCCAACCGGCCGATTGGTCTAGGGGTTTGATGTTTTTATCCTTCCTTAGAATCGAACCTGAGACCTGAGCAAGATAAACCTGTAAGTGAAAGTGATAGTTGAGCTTTGGTATTGCGGTGGAGTTCTACAGCTGTTTGAAGTTCTGGAGTATAATGTCTCAGTGAATGGTTGAAATGTGTTGTGCATTTTCAGTTTTTTTTTTTTGTTTTTAAAAAGGAATCTACCAGAACTTCAAAGTATCATTGTCATTTTCGTCAGTGTTAAAATGGCAATACCATACGGTTCGATTTGGTTTTAAGGAATGGAACCTTACTTGTATCTTTCGTTAGCCATAGATATTGCATCGTGCTTTCTGCTATGCTATGCTTATTGTCTTGTTGCTAGTTTTGATATGTTTAAAAGGGGGTATGGTTATATAAAATGTGAGTTAGGGCTTGGGGAAAACATAACTATTTATCATCTCTGAAATAAACGTCTAAGTTTGTCATGAATGGCTTGAGGAGGAAGTTATGATCCATGTAAATAGAACCTATGGTCTGCAGTATCTTAGGGTTTCGATTGTTACAACGATAGTAATTGTATTTCAAGTAGAAATCATATGTAATAGGTTGTAAATAAAAAATATGCATGGATTTATAATAACATGGTATAGAGCAGAGTTTTGTTTTACAGCTACTATATTCTCAAAATATAAATACTTGCAAATATGAAATTTATGGAATTGAAACACATGCGATTACTATCTGAATAGATAGGGCTGAAAAGAGAAGTATAAATCTGTACAGAAACAAATGTGTTTTTCTTTTATTTAAGAATTAGATGATTGCTATGCAGCTGTTTATACCATAATGTAGTATATCCTAGTTTAAACCGATGACAGAGTTTATTCCTGAACATTACTGTATTCATTAGTTCATTCAATCGGGCATTCAGCCTATCATTTTATCAAATCTAAAACTACCCTTCTCTGTACTAGAGTACGGTGCAGAAATCGGCATGTAGAAAAATACATAGATGGATTTTATTCTATCAGTTTATCTATTCATCAATGTAATACATAATCAAACATGTTTAATGTAAAAACAAGGATGACAGATATGAAAGATAGAACCTGAACCAGTAGATAAGAGGACAAACACCCAAGAATCCTGTTCCACCCAACCTGCTCTTGAAAACAGTCAGTATGCCTATCTTAGGACCCTCGAGCATGTTCACTAAACCACTATGAGGAAGAAACGTAGAATCTTGGGTCCTCAATCTTGCAACAGCAAGTTGTTTATCTAGTCTTACAAACTCAACAGTCAAAGAGACCTACACTTGCACCTCTGGTTGTACTTCTAAGAAATAATTTGCAGACTTACAATTGCACTCTCACATAGCCTCCCCATTCGAATCTCTCAATCATCACTTGATGCACTTGAGGAATATTTCTGTAGAAAATATTGTAAGAGTTGCCTGCTCAATTCTAATTGCCTTATATAGGCTGCCTAGGCCTTTTAGTGATTAACTGGTCGTTAATGAGATTCCTGCTCACTTCCTCCACCTAGGGAATAATGCCACAATTTTAGGGGTAGTTGTCCCATTACCAACAGCTAGTGGTGGATTGCAAATGCTGCCATCTGTCCCATGTCTTCTATCAGCCTCCATTCCTCCTAGTGGGTCAGTGAACACTCTTGTAACAACTTTCTTGAGTGTTTGTCTCCTTTTCCAATTTATTAAATAATAATAATAAGTCATTATAGATATCTTTGACCAGATTTGGTCATAATTACAAAAAATTTGTAATTATATTTAACATAAAGTATTTTGCAAATAAAATAAATATCCTCAAAATTTGGGTAGGTTACACCAAACAAGAGATCTTTATCCTCCTAAGCAGACCTCTCTCTCTCTTATGCACTAATCACAGGTGAGTGAATGAGTGAGATAAATGAGGAACAACCTCCTCTATTTATACTCATGTTCTAACTGACTTTTCACCCTATGGGGCCGACCTCTCCTAAGAGTGTCTAATAACCCCTAAACAGTTAACTCAGGGCCGACCTCACATGGGAGATCTAATAACCCTAGTTACCACAAACTATCGGAGGAATAAACATCTCCGGATATACAATAGGGTCTCCTCGGAAGAATGGAACATCTCTGGAATAATAAAGTACAAATATAATATTCTTAGAAGTTACAATATCTCAACACTCCCCCTTAACAAGAAGGATATTATAACAACCTCTCCAGGAGCAAGGAGTCATCAACTACATGATACATGATACATCTATAAATCATTGGAAGCTTTTCTTAATACATCTTCATCAGTAATTCAGACAGTTACGGGAACATAATCAATATTGGAACATCAGCATCATCAGTATTGAGTCTTCATCTTCTGTAGCACTCGATCAGCTACAACATCATCATCTGGATCATCTCGATCTACAACATCTGGATCATCGATCTCAATCTACATCATATGGATCATCTCGATCTACAACATCTGGATCATCTCGATCTACAACATCTGGATCATCTCGATCTATAACATCTGGGTCATCTCGATCTACAGTATCTGGATCATCTCGATCTAAAGCATCTGGATCATCTCGATCTACAACATCTGGATCATCTAGATCTACAACATCTGGATCATCGCGATCTATAGCATCATAGCAACATACCCTGCAACACACATGATCCAATTTACGGGATGATCAATCCCTCTCACTTTAAGACAAGTCTCATGTCTATGGATGATGCAATCCAGATCAAGTTCCTAGGATGATCAATCCTTATCAATTTAAGACAAGTTCCATGTCTATGGACGATGCAATCCAGAGCAAGTTCCTAGGTTGATCAATCCTTATCAATTTAAGACAAGTTCCATGTCTATGGACGATACAATCCAGATCAAGTTCCCAGGATGATCAATCCTTATCAATTTAAGACAAGTTCCATGTCTATGGACGATGCAATCCAGGGCAAGTTCCCAAGATGATCAATCCTTATCAATTATAGACAAGTTCCATGTCTATGGACAATGCAATCCAGATCAAGTTCCCAGGATGATCAATCCTTATCAATTTAAGACAAGTTCCATGTCTATGGACGATACAATCTAGATCAAGTTCCCAGGATGATCAATCCTTATCAATTTAAGACAAGTTCCATGTCTATGGACGATGCAATCCATATCAAGTTCCTAGGATGATCAATCCTTATCAATTGAAGACAAGTTCCATGTCTATGGATGATGCAATCCAGATCAAGTTCCCAGGATGATCAATCCTTATCAATTTAAGACAAGTTCCATGTCTATTTTAGTTCTTTTCTTTTGAGGCCTCTCATCCTCTTCTTCACTATCATCTTCTGCTACATGTGCTTGATGTCTTTTGTAATGAGTGTTCTTCTTCTTCTTCTTTGAAGGAAAATTCCTAGCAAGGTGTCCCAATTTGTCACAACAAAAACACTGGACTAAGGAGAGGTCTCTTTCTGAATTTGTTCTTCTTTTCTTTTGAAATCTGTGTGGAGGTTGAGACTCCTTGTGATCATTCTTCTTGGAGTTGAAGTAACTCCTTCTTCTTCTTTTGGTGTGAGTAGCCAAATATTGGTCATCTTTTTTTTAGAAGGGCTTCTCTATTGGCTACCCTAGCTTCTTCTTGAATGCAATCCTCCCATACTACATCAAGCTTCATACTTTCTTTTTTGGCACACATAGTTTGGATGAATGACTCCCAAGGTCTAGTGAGACCATTTAGAGCAGTCATGACTAGTTCATCTTCATCAACGGTATCTCCAATGGCATCTAGTTGTTCCTTGAATTGGGAAACCCTTGAGAAATAATCTTGAATAGATTCTCCTTTATTCATCTTGGTGCTCTTCAATTGAGCTCTTAGGTTCATCTTCCTATTGATGTTCTTTCCCTCATACATTTTGGAAAGGGCATCATACATTTCTTTTGGGGTATTCGTGGATGCCACTTGGGGAATCAAGTGGTCTTTGATAGAATCAACAATGATTCTCTTTTCCCTAATTAGGTCCTTCCTATGCTTCTCTTTTGCTTCATCTTCCCCTGTTCTGCAACCTTATCCTTGATATATTGGACAAGATCATTCTCTTCAAGAATGAGACCAATTTTGTATTTCCATGCTTAGAAATTCTCTATACCCTCTAGCTTGTCTTCAAGCTTAGTGCTTGAAGCCATCGTATCCAAGAGGTCACAGAGATTGAAGTTTCAAAAGATAGAATAGTGCTTACTAGGAGATGCACTTGATTGAATTGAGATTACTGGTGTGCTCTGCTTCTGGAAACTTCAACTTTTCACCTTCTGGATCTACAACAGAATTTCTGGTTTTCTGGTCTTCATTTTCTTGTTTTCTAGTGCACAGGTTCACAGCTTTTCTGGTTCATTGGTGCACAGGTGAGCACTTTTTTTGGTTTACTAGTTTTCTGGTTGAGAAATCAAACTAGGGTTTGACAAAGCCCGGGGTTACACCCACTCAAAAATTTCGATCTAGGGCTCAAAATTTTGATTTTGAAGAGGGCTATCCAGCCATGCAATTAGAATCCAAAAATTCCAACTTTTGCAGAAACCCTAGTTTTCACCGGAGGAGGAGAGAGAGGTATTTTCACCTTGTGAAAGATGTCCTATTCAGGCTAGCTCTGATACCATGTCAAGTTTAGCCTAATTTCACAAGCAATATCACTGAAAGAAACAGAATCACAAGATAGACAAATATTTACCCTGGGAAACCCTCATGGGGTAGAAAACCCACCGTTTATATTTGATTTATTTATGAGTGAGGCAAATTCCCTAATCTAATCGATGCAAACCTTTAATTGACAGGAAAAAGCCTCACAAGTGATGTGTAGGTTCTCACCTCCCATTTTATCCCTTCTACCTTATCAATCAGCTAACCTTATTCTAAATTAACTAATCTATCCTTGCAAGGAGCAAATTTTAATGAGAGTAATATCTGAGAATGCTTATACAAATCTGACATATAGCTATTAAGATAAAATATTTACATTCACAGCAGAAAAGATACATAGATAGCTTTGTTAAAATTTATATCCATTTATTACTCTAATATAGCAAAAACAATTGCATAGGCAAGTAAAATCATTCATCACCACCGAAATAATTCAATAAAGTTAGAAAGATCTCACAGCATGATTATGAACACACGAAGAAATAATTATGATCTATCATTCAACACATTCCATGCAACTATCCATGCAAGCTTTACCAAACAAATAGGTCTTTATCATTAGTAGAAAAGTAGTTCTCTTACAAAATGTCTTCAACATCTATTTCACCATAAAATCCCCCCTTTTTCATCCCTCTCCCCTCTATTTAAATTACAAGAGGATTTGTATTCATATGAATAATCGTTTCACCTACCCTGACTCTTGGGATGCCCAAATTTTTTTCTCTTGTGTTTGCATAAACAAAACAGATAATTGTTTACAAATTATATTATTCAGTTGGTGGGGCCTGTAAACTAGAAATATAATTATCCCACACTTCAGTTTCATGAAATATTATATCACCTTGTAAAGGTTCTAATAATTTTAGAGAAATCTCATGAATGGATAACTCTTTTCCCACAGTTATTATTCCTCTAGTAGTTGCTTTATAATTTTCTTCCAAAAAATAAGCATTCATAAATGCTTATCCTATGTGATGATTGAAATCCTCTTCATTCAGCATGTACATCTTCCTTATGTACTCCAGGTCTTCCTTCAGACTATCTTTCAATTTTGCTATGCAATGGTCCTAGGTGGGAAACTCATACATAATCTGGGAAATTGATATATGGCATCTCTCTTGCACTTGAAAAATATCCTTGTAGATTCCTTCACACTTTGTGATAGATTTTGGCACTTCAACTTGTATATTTCGGGCTACTTTTCTGCAATTGTCCAAAAGAGCTATATCTAGCTTGAGCTATGCATCTAATTTGTTTGGCAAGTGATTTGGAAAATTTGGATGTTCTCCTTTCAAGGTGATAAACTTCTTTATTTTGGTAAACATACTATTTTTTGTCTTATAGCAAGAGTGCCTACAGAAATTTCTTTCATCCTGCCTATCATCTTCTGCATCTTATAAATTTATTCATCCAAGAATTCCTGCAAATGGTAGATCTATTCTTGTATCTTACAAGCTTGCTCATAGAAAGGTGTCTGGTCTTTCTTTTGGTTTTGAGCAACTTGTAATTTCTCCATTAGGGATCCCTTCTTGCTTATTAACCCATCAATCTGAACTTGTAAAAATTCTTTTTCAATTATCATTTCATTTATGTGTGCTTGTAAAGACTCATTTTCACTTATTAACAGTTCCACGTGTTAGTTTGACTTCATTTCATTTTCTTCCAAGTCATTAATGTGAGAGTAGAATTCGCTTTGCTCACCTTCATAATCACAAGTTTCAAATTCAAAGCATCCTTTTCATTCTCCAAGTTCTGATAATCCAACAGTAACACTACTACATATGGTCTAATTTGCCACGAAAGTTCGTTGTAATAGCCACGAATTTTCATCCCTGCTGCAATGATTGGTGTTTCTTTCTTTCATGGAAAGTGATTCATGGATATAGGGATGAACATTCCACGTCGTGGAAATAGCAACACTTCTTTGATGCCACGTGTCAACAACACAACTTTTCTCATATCTACGGAGAATACATCTTGCCACAAAATTGCGTCTCTATATCGACGCACAAATCCTATAAATTTCCACACTAGCGCTGAATCTTCCATGAAAGTTCGTCGCAGTATCCACGTATCCTTTCACGATCTTTCGTGGCAGATTTAGCACCTGCGTCGATGATTCTTTTATAGGCCCACAAAACATTGTCTCAATATCCACGCATCGATTCCCAAACTTTCGTGGCAGGTTCAACACCTGCGTGGAAGATATTTTATAGTTCCATGAAGCATCGTCGCAGTATCCACATAAGGATTCACAAACTTTCGTGGCAGGTTCAACAACTTCATGGAAACATTCTCTATAGCCTACATTGTTTTTCGTCGATATAGAGACGATACCTAGAAGTGTTAAAAAAATGAATGCGACGATAAAGTCATAGATTTGCTTCAGATAGACTAAAAGCACTTCCCATGAACTAGCTCTTACATCTACAATCAAATCCTTATCAATGATTCCTTTCAGATCTGCAAACAAGTCTACTTAATGATGGTTTCCAATTCTGTCAAACTTCATCAAACAAATAATCTTGCATTGTATTCCTTAAAGTAGTTACCAAGTCTTTATGATAAGAAGTAACACAAATAATATTTGTTCAAGTAGTTTTCATACTTATCCCTTTTCAACAATCAATTCTTCAACTTCAAGTTTTGTCTTTTAATGGCACAAATATTCAAACTCAAACTCAATTTGCTCACAAAGAATAGGCTCGGTCTTCAAGTTATAACTGATGTTCTCCCATAACACTATTCAAACTCAACTTCAATTTGGTCACAAAGAATATGCTCAGTCTTCAAGTGATAACACAAGTCCTTCAAATATGCTATCAATATGTTTCAATGCTTTGCAAATTGTTCTTCTTCAAGCTCATATTTCACATCCTTGTGTCCTTTGAATAATCACAAGGCTTAAACAACATTTCGCAATGTATGAGCTCGGTCTTACAAAGAATTATACCTTAGCTCTATTCACTTCTTAAGAATGTCTATATGCTTATGTAATGGTATATATTTAGATGCTTAATAAAACTTTCTCAGAGTCATTTATCATCAAACTTTTCATGAGATTGTAAACAACAAACACAGTCCTAGATAGATATCTGAAGAACTTGAACTAAATGTATAAACATGAAGAATTGTAAGCCCCAGTCTTAAGCACATGTGGATAGCAGTTGAATCGTAAGCCCTAGTATCTTGCATTAAAGAAATGACATGATAAAGTTTTACTTTAAACCCCTACAAGGAAATAAGATCACAATTCTACTTGTCATGAATACCCTACTTGTCATGAATACCAATGGTTGAAAATATTTCTAAATAAACTTTGAAGTCAATTGATATAATCAATCTTAGCTCTACCAAATCCCTTGTTTACCAAGTCTCCTAGAAGCACACTAAGCATGTAGCAACAAACAGTTATTTAAGTTACAACAAAGGAATCCAACCAAAATAAATTCTAACTTGTGCAGATATGAAAAAGGTGGGAAGCAACGCACCAAAAAGAATGCACAGAGAAGGCATGTGCAGGTTGAATGCAGAACCCCAAAACCACATCATGCCACAAGATAACAAACTGGAAAAATACTTGAGCTAGGGAACAATAGAAGAGCCCAACTTAGCTTCCATGTTAGAGGCCACCTGATCCAATGAATGCACCAACCCAACAAAAACCAAAACAAATAAAGATCCCAATTGCAAATTTTTATGAGCTACATAAATTTTCACTGTCAAGTGCACTTTATGTAATAGGATTTGCCAAAAATACCATAGAACTATATAGGCACCACATGCAAACAATGCAATTACCATGCACTCAAATGGGAAGATGTATTCACTTAAGACCAAACACCTTCAAACAAAGACAAATTACACAATTTCACATGTAGCACAACCATGTTTACATCTCCCATGCAAATATTTCTAACTCCATACAACACTTCATGGAGATGGGATTTTCTCCATAATCTATATCCGTCTTCTTATGTGACACATGAAACTTCTCTGCACTTGTTGTTACCCAGAATTTGATTTGATTTCATGCCACCTTCTATATATTTTCTAGCTACATATGCAATCACACACAAATCAACATCATCACATGTTTTCCCACAATGTCTATATCTCATTCTACGATCAGTTCTCGATGAAATATCTCCACTATAATGGTTTAGTCTCAATCAAGGACTCCCAATTTCATTGAATTTTCTGTCTGAAGGCCAAGGCATGGTACAATTAGAGGAAGCCTTCTATCTTCAAATGGACCATCTTCCCTCAATTGGAAGTAAAGATCTGGTTCATTACTAGTGGGCACATTACTTGCATCCCCCCTCAGGGGACTCACTGCTAGAAGATTCCCTAAATGGAGATGATCCTAATTTCCTGTCAATGGAAAAGACCAAGTAATCAATTGGGTGTCGAGCGAGGAAGAATGGAGATCACTGTCACATGTGAGATGCTATCAAATTCTTGAGTTTTCCCAAGTTTTCTATGTTTTTCAACTCACCAATTTTTTTGAATTTTTAAGGTCTAAATTTATACTTGATGAGTTTTGTTGGTTTTCTCTCAATTTTTCTGATTTTCCAAGTTGATGGCCCATGCCAACTTTTTGCCAGTTTTTTGTTTTGCAACACTAATATTATCTATTGGCTTCGAAGTCCTTTTGTTAATTAGCATAAGCTACTTGACAAAAAGTGGTGTGCACCTCTCTTCTTGAGCAACTAGGGTTTCATGTGGTGATTTTTGGTGTGTGAAGGATTCTATACTATCTTACGAGGCTTGTCTAAAGGAAGGTGCCAAAGTTGGAGTGTGCCACATTCCAACTTTGGGTTTCTCGATTGCCATTGAATCTCCAGCTTTCGGTAACCACCATATTTTCTATAGCTTGCAATTTGTAAAAGACCACCATGCCCAGTTTTTGCATAAAAGACCACAATTTGATATTAAATAAGTAGTGAATACTCATCTGTGTAGAATAAGTCCTATAGGTGACTATTAATATTATCTCCTTCAAACTCCAAATGTACAACCAGTAAGTTCTTAACACAAGGTCTTTGGTAAATTCAAAACTGCCATATCAACAGATTATAATGAGTTACACTGACAAGCAAACTATAACGATAAACCAATATTTAGTAACTTGTAATAAATTAAACATATATATCATATAACAAAAAGAGAGATTTAGTTGAATATACCAACCTCGGTGTGAAACCATTCTTGAAAATATACTCATAAGTATTACTTTCAGAAAAGACTGCGTGTGCCTCGGAGAGGCCAGTCATCTCTAAGAACCAGCTAACCCTTCAAGAGGGTTTGTACAAACCAGAGAGAGAGAAATGAATGGAGTTGATTAGGTCAATGAAGTCAACATAAACAAAGTTACAAAGATTATAAACTTCAACCAAGTCTCAGCAGAAGAGAAGTGATTATCGCCACACCACAACTAATCGCAGGTGATCAAAGTCAACTTCTCTATAAGACCAAAAATTCAACAAGGTGGTATATAAAGAATGGAGGGTAAATGACCACATTAACCACAAGTCAAAGACAAGGTACCACAAGTCCAATAATATCTCAATCAAGGTGGGGAAGGTACATTAAACCAAAAATGAGATCTGAAGTGTCGGTACAAATATAAACAAGGGTCATAAAAAAAGAAAATATAAAACATGGTCATACTAAAGGTGTTGGTAGTAGAAGACCCATGACCCTTAGAACCAAGGGTAAGCTGATCCAAATGTGGCCAAACAACCATAGTACTCTATAAGAGCAAAACTTCAACAAGGTGGTTTTAAAAAAGTTACTCAAGGAGGTTAAATGACCCCATTAAACACCAGTGAAAGATAAGGTACCACAAGACCAATCATAGCTAAATCAAGGTGGGGAAGGTAGAACTAGTCATATCTCTCTCAAATATACAGCCATTCTATATAACATGAAAGTTCATCACCACAGTATGAGGAAGGGTCGTGGGATGCCAAATAAAAATATCCCTCATTTCTCTCTATGCAATCCTGAAAGCATCACATAACAGATAAGTACCTTGTACTATAGAAAATAAAAGCCAAATGTGTTAACATAATTTAGATCTCTATCAACTTAAGGACTCCTCTGTGGTCCTTGTGCTAAAGTTGGTCCTCAAGATGTAATGGGCAGTAATCTTATAACATAATTTTCATCTCTTTCAGTAAAAGTTGATGAAATAAACATATTGATCATATAACAGTAAGAGAGGTATAGTTGAAGATCTCCACGTTAACATTTAACCAAAAATCAGATCTGAAGTGTGGTACTATTTTTGAATAGTGCTAAAGCAACAGTAAAATATTTTATAACATAAATTTGATCTCTATCAACTTCAACACTCCTCTGTGGTCCCTGTGCTAAAGTTGGTCCTCGAGATGTATTGGGAAGTAATCAAATTATAAAGAGTGATGATCATCGAAGTCATGATGAACATATCTAATATATCTAATATAAAGAGAATCAATTTTTCAGACTAAATTATCTACATGCAGCACATACAAGAGTGATGATGTTTTAGAAAACAAAGAATATAAATATTAAAATACAAAATAATTATAAACAACCATACAATGACTTGTGATGACATTTAAATTTAAATTTCAAATTCTACGAAAATAAAATATATAAATGGGAAAATTGTTAAGAGCATCACATAAAAGATAAGTACCTCGTAACTAAACTAGATAAAAGTTATCTATGTTACATACTAACAATGTTTCATACTAACAACATCTATATCCATCAAAATACAAGTCATGACCTACTTTTTCGTTGATTTCTATTTTTTTGCATTGAAATAACTTGCGAGTACGGTATCACAATCATCAATTGGCACAGTATTTACTGCGATATATCCTATTATTGTTTGCGTTTCCATGCCCTAATTTGTGCCACTTCTTGTACATCATTGAGCAGGGCGTGGAGGTAGTTCTGTAGGGGTGCGAACTGCAACAACGGAAATGAGGTGCATATATATATGACGTTGAATTATTATTGAAATAAATATTTCATTATTTTGATTAAAATTACAATATTTCTCTTTACCAGTCTCTGTAGATGTGACAACTGGGGTGTTAATTGAAGGTATAGTTGCTTCCCCTTGCACTTCATGCTCCTAAGCTGCATGGTCTTCCATTGAAAGAATAAAATTTATAAGTTTAGGTCAGGAAATATATACATCTAATACCAGTATACTTTTCTATTTCCAAAGCATACATACCGGAATGGACACAATGCTCCACACTATCATGGGAAATGTTCACCCCAACATCAACTTGTACTTGCTGAGTAGTGCTAGATTCACTGCTGCGGTTGCATTGTTTCTTAAAAACAAACACAAATTTTTAGTTATGGGTGATATAATCAGAAGTACTGAATATACTTTAATAGTATACTACAATTGGTGATATACCTGCATTTGCGTCATTGGGGAGATTGGAGTCTGCCCCAAGCTTTTTCGATGTTCAACCACACTTTTAAAACCAAACTTGAAACCAAGCTTTAGGTCTTCGTCGGTGGAAGCAGCTTGGAACGTATTTCCCTGCAATGCATGATAACACATTTTAAAATTTCCAGTATCAAAATCAGATATTTGTTCGGTACTGTTAAATAAATATTCGTGACAACTAATCATTTAATACTTACAATTCTTGCTTTTAGTTTTCTATAGCCACCCTGGCCTAGTCTATGTTGCCCATGCTTTTCCATTCTAGCCTTGGTTGCTTTGGGGGTATCAGGTAGCCTATATATGAAAAATTTCAAAAACCTTAGATATCAAAACTATTACTTAAAACAAAAAAGAAAAAAACAATTGAGCTTATTTCAGTAAAAAGGTGATATATGTTGTACCTTGCTTTACCAGGCCGTGGTTGTTTCCTTGTCTTTTTTGTAAGTTCTCCTTTGCATCATCTATCAGTGTCTTCTACTCTTTCTCAGGAAGCATGGGAGGGCGCTCATGCTTGAGGTCAGCTTGCAATATTTCCCTATATTAGGCCCATTTCAAATTCTCACCGGCTACCCTTGCAACAACTTTCCTGTTGACAGTATTTCCGAACAAGTTGACCATGTGGTCAATCAACTCATCTCTCTTAGTGCTATCTTGGCTATTCCACCGTGTGCGAATGATGGGGCCAAACAGCTCCAAGGCTTTGTCATTCAAATGCATGTAGAAGACATTGTTTCCTGCAGAAACATGTAATCCATTAATTTATAATAATTTCAACATATGTCTATTTCAATTTCATGATTAAAATTAAAAAAAAATGATGGATAAATACCAGCAATTTTCTAGATCTTGATAGGAACACAAGAGTCATCCACCAGAAAGGTGAGATCTAGTTTTCCATTTCTTTTAGCTTGTTTCGCACCAGGAAAAGTTTCCTGGTTGTAAACAGTACATTCATCTCCAGAGTCATGTGGAATCCTAGGCTCCATCTCATCATGCTCCGGCATGGCATCATGCTCTCTCTCACCATGATACGACATGGCATCATGATCCGACATGGCATCATGCTCTCTCTCAGCAGTGTCGTCATCAATGGAATCGAGGCCAACTACAGGAGTGGCAAAAAGGATCATTGGTACATTGCTTTTTTTTGTTGAATTGGACCATCACTGCTACCTATACCTGTCGCGACAGGTTCTATAGTCACGGGTTTTAAAAAATCCTACAAACAATAAACGTTACTTTATCAGATCACTTGGAATGATAAAAAACATAATATCAGATATGAAATCACAACATAGCTTAAAAACAATTGTGAAGATGCGACTTACCCCATAAGACTTTATAACCCCTTGTAGCTCTAGAATCTTTGCCTTGTTCTCCTGTGACAAGGGCCTTTGGTGAGCCAAGGCAAGCATTTCACAATTTTCCTTTTTCAAGGCTACTCTACACATTTACGGTCCTTTCTCTCTTTTTTGAAAGTACACATTTACTTCCCTCAAATCTGAGGCTTAGGAGGGACATGCCTAACCCATTTACTTCTCCTTCCAACACTGCTGGGTATATTATTGGCAGCCTACCCTCTTTCTTTGAATGGCATATTTTTGGCATCCTACCATTCATTTTTAAAATTTACATGCTAGTATTTTATGCTAATGCATATGAAAACTATTTGTTAGTGAATTGTTTGGCAAAATCACTCAACTAAGAAACATTAATTGACTATATCATCCCAACAAACCATAACTATAGTGAGATGGTCCACTCAGGAGTACATTGCAGCAGTGTTCGTAAATGTTTCATGTCAATACATCTTAACCAAAAAACCTATAAAATACTAAAGTAGAGAACGCAAAATAAATCAGCTAACTTAGGTGAAATATTACACCTTAGACATGTTGCAAATTTCAAATCCATGCAAATTGGCACTCAAAAGGCCATGAGAAATTTGATTTTCAAAGACTATTTTCAGACATTATGTGTATATTGATTTTCCGACTATATTGGTTTTTTTTATTTATAAAAAAAAAAAATTCAATCAATAATGAGTGTATCCATCAACCAAACAGGAGGACCAAACCAGAAAAATGTCAACCTGAGAGTAGTCCCTAGCTGGTCACTCATGTGTTGAAGAAAATTCAACACTACCATTTAGTTCAATGTTCTAATACAATTTTCAGTGACATGTAATGTAAGATAAACACATTAATCACAAAAAGGGGTGTTAGCACTTAGATTTTATTCCGGTTGTAAGAAAATAAGACCTAAGGTAACCTATTTCAAACCAATCTTTAGGTAGAAGAACTAGCCATTTTCTCTACCAGAGAGGGCTCTCTCAGGATATATATATGAAGGCTAAAATATATAAAGGTTTCCTTAAAACTTCTCAAAAGATATTTTCTGGTCGAAAAGGTAAACAAGAAACATTGGGCATGGAGTCGAAGCTTTCAGAATGTATAATAAACCAGCAAGAGATTTTCACCATAAAGATTTTCACAGAGGCAAGATAGTAATCATGTTACAGTCAATTTGATTTTTCAGGCGACATAGAAAGAAGTAAAGACATTCCATTAACAATAGGTATCTATCCAGGATAAATCTATTGTCAACTTTGGAGAATAAAATGGATATTTAAATGCAGATAAAATGAGGCATAACCAGTATGAATCTCAAGTTATTTCAAACGTTCATTTAAACATAGAAGAAAAAACACCATGGGAAATATAACGAAGAAGATAACATGCACATATAAGGATAAGGAAAATAACAGACTGCAAGACTGATTAACTCATGAATCTCTGTATCAAAGGATAGGTATCATCACTGTACTGCCTTTATTTCAAAAATGAACTTCAAAACATACTTGTTTCTCAAAAATTTTCCAACCCGTTCAACAATGACCTCCATTGTCTTTTATACAAAATTTTCAGAAGAAGCTCCACATAACTGCTTCTTCTAACTAATAATTAAAAATATTTAACTAAAAATAACTGTCTTCGAGTAACCCATAACTGTCTTTCAAATAATATTACAAATTTAAAATAAAAAGTCTTTTTGCCACTTGGCAAGACTTTTGGATATCATCATTTTTGCCACATGGCAAGAATTTCAAATGCATTTAAGTATGAACAGAATATCTGGTCTTTCCGTACTTCTCTACATAATTCCATTGGTCATCCGTGGGTAGGTCATAACTGGTCATTTCTTTCACCAAGACTCGCATCTCGATATGACCTGCATAAGAAATAGGAAGAAGGTTTGCGCAAGTTGAAATCAACATATTTAAAATTTCAAATTCCCCTGACATTTTCTCCATTAAGATTTTTCCTGTGAGCATGTGATCTATCTGCTGGAATTTTCGGTGATCCATCCTGATATCAAACAATAATCTTTTATAATCATTCTGAGGAATTAATTCATTATCTTCGTTCCAGAAAGATGGGAATCCCTTGTTCACTAGCTTGTCAAATTGCTTTTTAAACTGAATTACTTCTTTCCTTATTTCTCCTGCTTTGGCCTCAATGTTTTCGATATGGGAGTATTTGCCCAAGATCCTTCTGGCCCAAGTGATGACAGAAATTCTGTTAGTTATACTCATGGCTGTTAGGTCTGCCTCGGATAAACTGTTTAAAAATGTAATTGCTCTCTGGGCGATTTCTTTCGGCTTTCTGTTTAGGCTTTCCTTAACTGCCTGGCAACTGTTGAAGGCATCTTTGGCTACTTTTTCCTTAACTCTTATATAATCCAGATACGGCCTAAGTTTTTCAACTTCTTTAATGATCTGGTCCCATACCATATGTTTACATCCCTGCATGGCAGCTTGTCCTGTTGCATGAGCAGCCAATCCTTTATTATTGCTGATCAATTCCTGATTATTTACCTGCAAGGTTTTTATTTCTTTTTCTTTTGCTTCATTTTCTTCTTTTAATTTCTGTATTTCTGCCTTCAATAATTTGATTTCATTATCCTTTAAACTTATTTGTGACATTGCTTGTAAAATCCCATCTACACCATTTTTATCTTCTTCTGGGCTTGCCTGTACTTGTTGCTGACTGTTCTCTGCTAGTTGTTTTCTCACTGTTGCCAACTGTTCTTCCAGAATGAACCTTTCTTTTTCCCAGTAGTCCTTTTCATCTGACAGCTTTAACAATTTAGCTGTGACATCATTGACTTCGTTAACTAACTCTTCTTTCTCTTTTTCTAATATAGTCAATTCTGTACCTTGAATGAGTACAGCATCTGGGATTTTTAACTTTCGTCTCAATGTTAAAATCATTTCTTCCTTCTCCTGTAGCAGTTTGGTAGCTGCAGCTCCATCTTTATTAATTAAGTCCATTTGCAGCTTCTTAATTTGATGTTGTCGAGACTTATTCTCTGCCTTTTCTTGCCTCAACTGATTATTTAATTTTTCTACTGAATTCTTTAGTTTGTTTGCTCTCAATGTGGCCCCCAAATAGTCTGAGTATATAACCTCTCCAGCTTGTCTATGTAACAAAATTTTGTCAGGGGCATTTATCTTTGACAAATCTACACTCATCTCTGAGATTTTGTCTTTGGTTACAACTGAAAATTTTAAAGAATTTTCTTTGATGTTCCTGCTGGTGAATAAGCTTACTTCACTGTTTGATATACTTCTGACCTTTGGAAACAATAGACTTGTTTGTTTCGCAGATTCCTGTTTGTTTTTACTATGTTCATTAAATACGTCCATGAAATTTTTAGGTCTATTTACATCATCCCCTACAGGGGTTTCTTCAATTTTGTATTCCCTCACTGTAACCTCTGGTATTTCATTTTCTGTAGCTTCTGCTTCTTCTGAAATGGTTGTCAATTCCTGTGACTCATCAGTCTTCAATCGTTTTCCTTTTTCTGTCTCTTCATCATCAACAATCATAATGTCCTGTATAGGTCTTTTGGACCCCACTAATGCAGTATTGATTTCGCTTTCTGTTTCTGCCATTGCTTCTTCCAATGACCTTTCTATGTCGGACTTGTCTGGGATAATTTCTTCTTTGTATTCGAGCCAGTTGGCTCTGTCTGCCATCCCTTCAACAGTTTGATGATTCAGAGCCTTAATACGACGCTCAATTCTTCTTTTGGATATGATATTCAATGGGTCATATTCCAAGGCTGCATCTGTCTCAAAATTCATGTCTTTTAACAATTTCTCTATATATACAGCAGCGTTCTTATTCTTTATTGTAAACGGACCTAGTGTGAAAGGGTATTTAATGTCCGTTGCTTGTCTGTGGACTAAAAAATTGTTATCTTCTACAATCAATTTCTGTCTTAAAAATTCTAAGGCAAAAATCCTCAAGGTGAGGAATGCTGGTAGCACATAGGGTTTATGCTTGAATCCATACAATCTGACCACTGTACTATCTTTTGATAAAAACCAGTCTCCTGTAGCATATTCTGTATTCAGTTGCATTGATACCTGCATTTCTGGCAATACCCTAGGCAGACTTTTTCCGAAAATCATCTTAAAGATCGTCGAGAGCATGTAATTGATGAAATTGAAAATATTGTTTTCCAGAGGAGTTACAAAAAAAATCTCTGGGAACTGTAATTCTTCCTGGCTGGATACCATAATCATTTTCATTAAAAATGCTTGAAACCTGAAATGTCTGTGCGTGGAAAAATTGACCATCTGGTCATGCATCGTTTCGGCTATGAAAGCTTCAAAATTTAGTCGGGGAATTTGACTTTCATCAACTCCCGACTGGACTATACTTATTCTGTACAATAAACTCAATTGAAACTCAGTTATATACAAATCCGAATCTAACCCTAAAACTACGGCCAACAGTGTCAAGACCAACTGGGTATTCTCATTAAAAAGGTTGATATCTAAAGGGTAAGGGAGTTCAGAAAGGCTAGTTTCTGGTCTGAGACACGTCGACAGAAATACTTCCCTATCATTCTGAGAGGCATGGTGAAAATTTTCAATAATTGATACATCAGAAAAAACTTCAGGGTCGAGGGTTTGGGGCAAATCTATTTCTAGGGCTCTAATCACTTCGGCTGGCTCAATTTTACAGATGGCTCTAGTTTTCTGACTGTTTAAAACAACCTTTTCTTCCCGTGAATAGTTTTCAGCACACCAGGAGACGAATTCTGGGAAAGCAGGAAATTGGTCAGGGCAAAAAGCTATCAGAGATGGCTGGTGAACTCTATGCGGGTCTATACCCTCTTTTAACAACTCAGATAACTTCACTTTTATCTCGGAGACTGGGAACCTAATAAGGGTATCGAAAACGTCTTCATCTCTGTCTTCTAGGGCATCTTTCGACCTAAAAAAGTCTATATCTTGTACAGTCTCCATCAAAATGTTTCTTTTTAAATAAATTTCCGTTTAAAGAGAGTGACAGGTCACCAGACCCTACCTGTAAGCGCTTGCTTTTCGCCTTCTGTCGCAATCGCCGGCTTCCACCAGTTCTTCGGAGCTCTCCGGGATAACGACACATACAAAATGCCGTTATGTGGAGCCCTTTCTTTTTATATAAGCCTTTTTAGATTAACCTCCTTGCACCTTTACGAACGTGGGTTATTTTCATCCGTTGATCTTTGAAACATCATTTTGAACCGTCAGATCTTGTCCATCTTTATTGCACCGGCGGTATCCGCGATCGAAAAGGTGGTTTCTTTTTCCGGTTTGGTACCCGCGCGGATGCATCATCTGCTGACACCTGTCGAGGCGGTTTATTTTCCGCGACCGCTTTCCTTTATATCCTGCGTGCATGTTCCTGGCCGCGGATGAAATGCTGGCCGTTGATTTGATTGAAACATGTATTGGCCTTCCGATCCATGCAAAGTATAGTGCCACGTGCCACGGTCTCATCAATTCATTCCTCGCTCGCCACCTGTTAGGTCCCACCTTGCCACGTAAGAGATCTTTCCACCTTTCCGTAATGGGTGGTTCCGCGCGGTGTTATGGTGGTTTCTGATACCACTTTCTCCAAGCGCGGATGAATGAATGTGGGACACGTGCCTTGGTGGTATTATGTCCGCTACCACCCTCCATCGTTTGTTGACGATCACTTTGGCGACGCGGGGTTAATATGAACCGTTGATTTGGATCTATGCTATCTCCGCCGACGAAACCTGACCGGGGCTTAACCTTTATATTATTTTTGCTAGCGGACTTTATACATATGGGTTTTTCTCCTATTTTTTATATAAAAAACCCTTCAACTTAACCCTTTTTGTGATGATTCTTTCTCTTAGGGTCTTTTAGCAAAAATTTCAATTTTCTTCAGACCTGGTGTCAACAACTGGCTCCAACTGGGGATGCTATCCTCCCTGCGAGGTAGCAAAGAACATCGTAGACCAAGTGCCTGATCCATTGGGCCAAATTCAAATTTCAAATTTTTTTTATTTTATTTTATTTTATTTTTATTTTTTTTTTATTTTTATTTTTTTGAAATATTTACACTTGTACAAGAACTTTCTTTCACTTCCATCTGTTAGGACAAATAATGTTTGAGGTGCCTCCCATTTACTGGCCCCCCAGGATAAAATTCTCCATTGCAATTTTTTAGGATAAAAGCATTTTCTCCTTGGCATCCTGCAATAATATATGGACCTTTCCATAAATGTTCAAACTTTCCATGGTGCTCTTCTTTCCTGGAATCCCATTTCAAAACCAAATCATTTGTTTGAAAATCTCTTTCCTTAACTTTTCTGTCAAAAGTCTTTTTCATTTTTTCTTGATGTATTTGGGTCTTGTTATATGCTTTTTCTCTGACTTCGTGCAATTCTATCATTTGATTTATTCTTCTTTGCATATGATTTGGTTCTTCATCAACTTCTTGTAACAGTTTCATGACTGGCAATCCTAAAGAGACAGGAAAAACTACTTCTGTACCATATACCAACTGAAAAGGAGAAGTACCAATTGCTCTTTTTGTACTGATTCTGTCTGCCCATAGAGCATATTTCAGTTTGGTGTGCCAAGCCCTCTTATTATCCTCTAACAACTTCTTTATGATTCTCACCAAACTTTTATTTGAAGATTCGGCTAATCCATTTCCTTGTGGATAATAAGCTGTTGAATGATTCAGATGTATATGATATTTATGACAGAAATTTATCATCTTTTTTGACTTGAATGCTGGGGCATTATCTGTCACTATCCTTTTAGGGCAACCAAACCTGGACAAAATATTTTCTTCCAAAAAGTTCATAATCACCGTCTCTGTAGCATTTCTGGTTGGTATGGCCTCAATCCATTTTGTGAAATAATCAGTAGCAGTCAAAATCCACTTGTGTTGTCCTGAAGAATTCGGGTTAATTTCACCAATAAAATCTAACCCCCACTGTTGGAACGGTGCTTCAACTGAAATGGGTTTCAGTGGAAATGGTAATAATTCTCTTTTTCCATCGAAAATTTGACATTCATGACATTTAGTTATTTCTTTATACACATCGGAATACATGCTAGGCCAGTAAAAACCAGCTCTAAGAATTTTGTTCACTGTAGCCTTCCATGAATGATGTCCTCCACACATACCTTTATGAAATTCCACCATAATATGCTGTGCCTCATTCTCTAAAAGACAATTTAACAATATTCCTCCTGGATCTTTCCAAAACAAATTTCCATTTAATATGCAAAACTTTGCAGCTTTCAGTTTTACTGACCTGGCCCTTGTTTTTTCCATGTCTGCAGGTGCTTGGAGATTCTGTAAGACATATACAATATCTGAGTACCAGGGAGATAAAGAAAAATCTTCAATTATTGGTGACTTTGGAACATCCTCGGATGAAGTTTCAGCCATAAAATTTATACTGAGGGAATCCAAATTTGTTTCTGTCATCATCTTAGCTAAACCTTGACCTTTTATTAATTTGGTGGGTTTAATGTCCAGGTCATATTCTAGCAATACCGCTATCCATTTTGCTCTTTTCCCTTCAGGATCTGGTTGTGTAAGAATATCTTTTACTGCTGATGATGGAACATGCGCTATTGTATGAGAATGCAAAATATATATTCTGAAATCCTTCAATGCTTTCACCAAAGCATAAGCTTGTTTTTCCATGATGTTGTATTTTAATTCTGCATCTCTCAGAATTTTACTAAAAAATGCAATAGGCTGTTCTATACCTTCTTGATTCTTCTGCAACAGTACTCCAGCCACTGTGTGTTCCGATGCATATGTGAACATAATGAAATCCCTTGTATAATCTGGACTAATTAATACCGGTGCTTCGGTCAATGCTTTCTTGATGTTGTCAAAGGATTTTCTTGCTTCTTCATTCCATTTAATTTCTCTATCTTTTCTCAACATTTCAGTTATATTTCTCAAAATTTCAGCAAAACTAGGAATGAACCTCCTCAACCAATTTACCCTTCCTATGAATGATTGAATCTCTTTCTTACTTCTAGGAATTCCCACCTTTTGTATTGCAGATACTCTCTCTGGATCAATCTTAATTCCTTCTTTGGATATGATGTGTCCCAATAACCTTCCTTCTTCCATGCAGAAATGCGATTTCTTTGGATTTAATGAAATTCCAAACTTTCTACATTTTATGAAGACTCTTTCCAAATGTTTCCAGTGATCAACAGCGTTCTTTGAATAAACAGTGATATCATCCATGTATACCACCACAATTTTGTCCCTTTCGTCTGCAAATGCAATATCCATAGCTCTCTGAAATGTTGCTCCTGCATTCATTAGACCAAATGGCATTTTGGCGTACATAAACGTTCCCCAAGGTGTAGTAAAAGCAGTTTTTTCTTGATCTTCCGGGTGAACTTTGATTTGATTATAACCTGAAAAACCATCTAGCATGGAAATTCTCTCAGCTCCCACAACTTGTTGTAAAACCTGGTCCATTTTAGGGAGTGGATAATTATCTTTCAACGAAGCTCTGTTCAAGTTTCTAAAATCCACACACAGCCTTATTTCTCCATTCTTTTTCCTCACAGGTACTAAATTTGCTAACCACTTGGAAAACCTCAGAGACACAATTATCTTAGCATCAAACAACTTCCTCACCTCTTTTTCTATCACTGGCAGTAGCTTGGGATTTATTCTTCTCAACTTTTGCTTAAAAGGCTTTTCACCTGGTTTAATTGGAATTGTATGTTGTATAACAGAAATATCATATTCCTTTAAATCCTCATAGCTCCAAGCAAAAACATCTGAAAACCTTTTCATTACTTCCACACTTTTATCTTCTTCTTTTCTTGGTAACTTCTTTGAAAGTTTTACTAATTTAGGATCTTTTTCAGAACCCAGATTATAATCCTTCACATCTTCAGGCTTTGGTTCAATCTTTGGATTCTTTACTACATCATTTTTATCAAATAACTTTTCTAAAGGAATTAAACCTCTAGGGATAACATTATTCTTCAGTTGAATAATATCCTTACCTCCGATCCTCTGTTTGAATTTTTCGGCTTCCTCCGGAGAATCCACTTCGTCTGGACCCATCTCATCACCTTCTGCATCAATAGATCTGTAGTGGAACTCATCTGTCATTTCCAAAAAGCGTTTGATCTGTTGGTCATCTTCAAAGACCTGCCAATGCTTGACATTGTCTGGAATAGATGGTCTATGTATGACTTCGATATTATATTCTTTTTTAGAAAAGACGGGAGTTTTGAATGCAGCTCCTGCAGTGGCTAAAGAATCTGCTACAGTGTTGCTGACTCGGGGAATTGAGATAACATCGTGTTCATCAAAGAAGTTTTCCAGTAAATCCCACACTTCATTCCTATAGGACCTCATTTTAGGGTGTTTGGTCTGATAAATAGCTTTTACTTGATTTATAACCAATTCAGAATCTCCGAATACCTCAATCTTTTTTGCTTTCAAATCCTTCAACGCATTCAATCCCAGAATTAAGGCTTCATACTCTGCAACATTATTGGTACACTCAAAATTCAATTGGTAAGAAAACATTAGAAAATCTCTGTCAGGAGTAATTATCCATACTCCTGCTCCAGCTCCTTCCCTGCTTCTAGCTCCATCAAAGTGCATGGTCCAAGTACCTTCTTTTCTGATTTTTTCTCTTAACAATTTTTCCTCCTTATTTTCTTTAGGTTCAATTAAATCAATCTTTTCTTTAGATTCAACATCATTGTACAAAATGCAGGACCCCAGATCGGTGTCTAAAGCATAAATTGCATGTTTCTCAGGTTCTTTTAGATCACTTACCAAATAAGAAGCTCTCTTTTCAGTATACAATCTTCTGTGTACTCCCAACACTGGAATAGTAGCGAAAGACATATCCATTTGTAGAGTTCCCTTTAACTTTGAAGCCCACGACCTAGACAATAACATACCAAACTTTGCAGGGATATCAGCAACCACCACATCCATGAGAATACCTTTGGCTGGTATTTTACTGAGATTGACTGTCAAATCTTTAATTAACCCTAAACATTTAACTTTCCTTGAATCAAAAGAAAATAAGTCATCATATGGTCTTGTGATCTCCAATCCTAGAGAATCTACTACAAGTTTAGGCATCAAATTATGAGAAGCTCCGGAATCCAACATACAGTTATGTACCACTTTATCATGAATATCCAAATTCACATAGAAAGGAGAAACTTCTTCCAAACTATTGTCTTCCATTCTTGATCCTAAACAGATATTAGGATTATCATCATCTAACTCCAAAGTGTCTACTTCCACCCGATTTTCTACCTGCATCATCTTGAAAATTTGTTCCTTGTATTCCTTGTTCTTCAGTATTTCATTAAAGGGTACTGAAATCTTGACTTTTGACATTTCATTCTGTATGTTGAAAGGAACCAAACTTTTATCATTTTCTTTCATTGGATCTTTCTTGATATCTGGAATTATCTTGGGTACATCTTCATTTTCCTTTCTCTTAATTTGTGGTTCAGACTGACTTGTAGAAGCTTTATCAACATTTCTTTTTGACTTGCCTATTGGTTCTTTCCCTTTGTCAATTACAACATCTCGGTTCCTTAGATTCATCTTTCTTTGAAGATCATTTATGGCGTTTTGATAACCAATCTGGTATTGATCACTCCCCATCTCCAAACTACAACATTCTCCTTCTGCCATGAACATATCATGTTCTTGTTTAGTCAAATATACTTCTGGATCAGAACTACCACAATGATGAATATCCCCTTCAGGCATTTCGGCTTCAGCTTCTCCAGCAATATAATTTTCAGGAAAAGGAGGTCGGATCTGATCGTCTTCTGCATTCCTTGGGTTTGGCTGTCCTCTCGGTCTTATAGCTGGAACAAAAGGTCTCCTGAAGTTAGGGTTTCTGATTTGAGGTTCGGCTGGTTCTTTATTTGGAGTTTTATTGTCCACTACTAATCTTTCTAGCAATTTTTCCATAGTTTTCATCATCGCTTCAAACTTTATATCAGTAGAGGAAGAAGAAACAGAAGAAGAAGCCACATTTTGATTATCTTCTCTAATTTTCTTTCTATCCATATCTCTATGTCTCATTTTTCCAGAAGCCATCATATTAGCCTCAACTTCTACTGCATCTTTCATCATTATTGCCAAAGTAGTAGATCTTCTTTCTCTTAATGTGCATGAAAAATCACCTTCAAAAGCATCAGCATAATGTAACTTGGCTGCTCCTACTGGAGGTTTTATATCTGTAGGGATTGAATTGTAGATTTTCATAAATCTAGCAGAAAACTCCTGAACTGACTCAAACCCTCCCTTTTTCAAATTGTTGTATTGGGTCAATACCTGTGAAGGATTCTTCTGATCTTCCCATCTTTCAAGAAAAAGGGTTGTAAAGTCATCATAATTTGCAATAGATCCAGCTGCCAAAGCTCTAAACCATTTTTTCACTTCACCTCTCAAACTTTGAGCAAACAACCTCATTTTAGCATCATCAAAATCTACTTCTTCTAAATCAATAAAATCGCTGAAATTATCAACATGTTGTTGTGCTGTATAATTTCCCTCATTATCAAAAGTAAAGATCCTCTGTGCATAATTTTGAGGCAAATCATGTAAAACTGCTGGCAAAACCAAAGGAGCAAATCTGGCAGCCATGGGTGGTGGGTTATAAGGTGCAACTACAGTCGCCTGTTGTCTATTACCCGGTACAGGTATTCTTTGGGCTTTGGATATTTCAGGTGCTTTCCTCTCAGACCTTTGCAAATTTTCCCAAACAGATTTTAAAGAATAGTCCCACAAACTTTGTGGATCAACTTTTGTTTCTCTCAAATCAGAATCTGACTTAGTTCTAAACAAAATTTTTTCACTAGAACCAATATTTTCTTCCTCAGACAAATGTTCTTGCAAAGAAGGAAATATATTTGAAAACTGGGAAATACCTTCTTTCGTCTTGCCTTTGATTTTCTCCGTCTTGAGGAGTTTTTCTGGATTATCTACGCCCGAAAAGAACTGCGAACCGGGATTCCTTCTTGTAGCCACAATGTCTTTCTCAACTTAATCTCAAAACTTCTAAAAACTGTCACAAGTGAAGTCGCCAGGGCAATATCTACAACCAACTTGTTTCAAACTTCCTTGCCCAAGAAATTTGAGCTTTCTTTGTCGTTTCTCCCAGGGAAAATTTCACTTTCGTTCCCCGGCAACGGTGCCAAAATGTTAGCACTTAGATTTTATTCCGGTTGTAAGAAAATAAGACCTAAGGTAACCTATTTCAAACCAATCTTTAGGTAGAAGAACTAGCCATTTTCTCTACCAGAGAGGGCTCTCTCAGGATATATATATGAAGGCTAAAATATATAAAGGTTTCCTTAAAACTTCTCAAAAGATATTTTCTGGTCGAAAAGGTAAACAAGAAACATTGGGCATGGAGTCGAAGCTTTCAGAATGTATAATAAACCAGCAAGAGATTTTCACCATAAAGATTTTCACAGAGGCAAGATAGTAATCATGTTACAGTCAATTTGATTTTTCAGGCGACATAGAAAGAAGTAAAGACATTCCATTAACAACAGGTATCTATCCAGGATAAATCTATTGTCAACTTTGGAGAATAAAATGGATATTTAAATGCAGATAAAATGAGGCATAACCAGTATGAATCTCAAGTTATTTCAAACGTTCATTTAAACATAGAAGAAAAAACACCATGGGAAATATAACGAAGAAGATAACATGCACATATAAGGATAAGGAAAATAACAGACTGCAAGACTGATTAACTCATGAATCTCTGTATCAAAGGATAGGTATCATCACTGTACTGCCTTTATTTCAAAAATGAACTTCAAAACATACTTGTTTCTCAAAAATTTTCCAACCCGTTCAACAATGACCTCCATTGTCTTTTATACAAAATTTTCAGAAGAAGCTCCACATAACTGCTTCTTCTAACTAATAATTAAAAATATTTAACTAAAAATAACTGTCTTCGAGTAACCCATAACTGTCTTTCAAATAATATTACAAATTTAAAATAAAAAGTCTTTTTGCCACTTGGCAAGACTTTTGGATATCATCATTTTTGCCACATGGCAAGAATTTCAAATGCATTTAAGTATGAACAGAATATCTGGTCTTTCCGTACTTCTCTACATAATTCCATTGGTCAGCCGTGGGTAGGTCATAACTGGTCATTTCTTTCACCAAGACTCGCATCTCGATATGACCTGCATAAGAAATAGGAAGAAGGTTTGCGCAAGTTGAAATCAACATATTTAAAATTTCAAATTCCCCTGACATTTTCTCCATTAAGATTTTTCCTGTGAGCATGTGATCTATCTGCTGGAATTTTCGGTGATCCATCCTGATATCAAACAATAATCTTTTATAATCATTCTGAGGAATTAATTCATTATCTTCGTTCCAGAAAGATGGGAATCCCTTGTTCACTAGCTTGTCAAATTGCTTTTTAAACTGAATTACTTCTTTCCTTATTTCTCCTGCTTTGGCCTCGATGTTTTCGATATGGGAGTATTTGCCCAAGATCCTTCTGGCCCAAGTGATGACAGAAATTCTGTTAGTTATACTCATGGCTGTTAGGTCTGCCTCGGATAAACTGTTTAAAAATGTAATTGCTCTGTGGGCGATTTCTTTCGGCTTTCTGTTTAGGCTTTCCTTAACTGCCTGGCAACTGTTGAAGGCATCTTTGGCTACTTTTTCCTTAACTCTTATATAATCCAGATACGGCCTAAGTTTTTCAACTTCTTTAATGATCTGGTCCCATACCATATGTTTACATCCCTGCATGGCAGCTTGTCCTGTTGCATGAGCAGCCAATCCTTTATTATTGCTGATCAATTCCTGATTATTTGCCTGCAAGGTTTTTATTTCTTTTTCTTTTGCTTCATTTTCTTCTTTTAATTTCTGTATTTCTGCCTTCAATAATTTGATTTCATTATCCTTTAAACTTATTTGTGACATTGCTTGTAAAATCCCATCTACACCATTTTTATCTTCTTCTGGGCTTGCCTGTACTTGTTGCTGACTGTTCTCTGCTAGTTGTTTTCTCACTGTTGCCAACTGTTCTTCCAGAATGAACCTTTCTTTTTCCCAGTAGTCCTTTTCATCTGACAGCTTTAACAATTTAGCTGTGACATCATTGACTTCGTTAACTAACTCTTCTTTCTCTTTTTCTAATATAGTCAATTCTGCACCTTGAATGAGTACAGCATCTGGGATTTTTAACTTTCGTCTCAATGTTAAAATCATTTC
The DNA here is from genome assembly GCA_027924585.1 of Larix kaempferi. Lineage (NCBI taxonomy): Eukaryota > Viridiplantae > Streptophyta > Pinopsida > Pinales > Pinaceae > Larix > Larix kaempferi. The sequence goes on from BSBM01001075.1 coordinate 229,409, forward strand.
TTCCTTCTCCTGTAGCAGTTTGGTAGCTGCAGCTCCATCTTTATTAATTAAGTCCATTTGCAGCTTCTTAATTTGATGTTGTCGAGACTTATTCTCTGCCTTTTCTTGCCTCAACTGATTATTTAATTTTTCTACTGAATTCTTTAGTTTGTTTGCTCTCAATGTGGCCCCCAAATAGTCTGAGTATATAACCTCTCCAGCTTGTCTATGTAACAAAATTTTGTCAGGGGCATTTATCTTTGACAAATCTACACTCATCTCTGAGATTTTGTCTTTGGTTACAACTGAAAATTTTAAAGAATTTTCTTTGATGTTCCTGCTGGTGAATAAGCTTACTTCACTGTTTGATATACTTCTGACCTTTGGAAACAATAGACTTGTTTGTTTCGCAGATTCCTGTTTGTTTTTACTATGTTCATTAAATACGTCCATGACATTTTTAGGTCTATTTACATCATCCCCTACAGGGGTTTCTTCAATTTTGTATTCCCTCACTGTAACCTCTGGTATTTCATTTTCTGTAGCTTCTGCTTCTTCTGAAATGGTTGTCAATTCCTGTGACTCATCAGTCTTCAATCGTTTTCCTTTTTCTGTCTCTTCATCATCAACAATCATAATGTCCTGTATAGGTCTTTTGGACCCCACTAATGCAGTATTGATTTCGCTTTCTGTTTCTGCCATTGCTTCTTCCAATGACCTTTCTATGTCGGACTTGTCTGGGATAATTTCTTCTTTGTATTCGAGCCAGTTGGCTCTGTCTGCCATCCCTTCAACAGTTTGATGATTCAGAGCCTTAATACGACGCTCAATTCTTCTTTTGGATATGATATTCAATGGGTCATATTCCAAGGCTGCATCTGTCTCAAAATTCATGTCTTTTAACAATTTCTCTATATATACAGCAGCGTTCTTATTCTTTATTGTAAACGGACCTAGTGTGAAAGGGTATTTAATGTCCGTTGCTTGTCTGTGGACTAAAAAATTGTTATCTTCTACAATCAATTTCTGTCTTAAAAATTCTAAGGCAAAAATCCTCAAGGTGAGGAATGCTGGTAGCACATAGGGTTTATGCTTGAATCCATACAATCTGACCACTGTACTATCTTTTGATAAAAACCAGTCTCCTGTAGCATATTCTGTATTCAGTTGCATTGATACCTGCATTTCTGGCAATACCCTAGGCAGACTTTTTCCGAAAATCATCTTAAAGATCGTCGAGAGCATGTAATTGATGAAATTGAAAATATTGTTTTCCAGAGGAGTTACAAAAACAATCTCTGGGAACTGTAATTCTTCCTGGCTGGATACCATAATCATTTTCATTAAAAATGCTTGAAACCTGAAATGTCTGTGCGTGGAAAAATTGACCATCTGGTCATGCATCGTTTCGGCTATGAAAGCTTCAAAATTTAGTCGGGGAATTTGACTTTCATCAACTCCCGACTGGACTATACTTATTCTGTACAATAAACTCAATTGAAACTCAGTTATATACAAATCCGAATCTAACCCTAAAACTACGGCCAACAGTGTCAAGACCAACTGGGTATTCTCATTAAAAAGGTTGATATCTAAAGGGTAAGGGAGTTCAGAAAGGCTAGTTTCTGGTCTGAGACACGTCGACAGAAATACTTCCCTATCATTCTGAGAGGCATGGTGAAAATTTTCAATAATTGATACATCAGAAAAAACTTCAGGGTCGAGGGTTTGGGGCAAATCTATTTCTAGGGCTCTAATCACTTCGGCTGGCTCAATTTTACAGATGGCTCTAGTTTTCTGACTGTTTAAAACAACCTTTTCTTCCCGTGAATAGTTTTCAGCACACCAGGAGACGAATTCTGGGAAAGCAGGAAATTGGTCAGGGCAAAAAGCTATCAGAGATGACTGGTGAACTCTATGCGGGTCTATACCCTCTTTTAACAACTCAGATAACTTCACTTTTATCTCGGAGACTGGGAACCTAATAAGGGTATCGAAAACGTCTTCATCTCTGTCTTCTAGGGCATCTTTCGACCTAAAAACGTCTATATCTTGTACAGTCTCCATCAAAATGTTTCTTTTTAAATAAATTTCCGTTTAAAGAGAGTGACAGGTCACCAGACCCTACCTGTAAGCGCTTGCTTTTCTCCTTCTGTCGCAATCGCCGGCTTCCACCAGTTCTTCGGAGCTCTCCGGGATAACGACACATACAAAATGCCGTTATGTGGAGCCCTTTCTTTTTATATAAGCCTTTTTAGATTAACCTCCTTGCACCTTTACGAACGTGGGTTATTTTCATCTGTTGATCTTTGAAACATCATTTTGAACCGTCAGATCTTGTCCATCTTTATTGCACCGGCGGTATCCGCGATCGAAAAGGTGGTTTCTTTTTCCGGTTTGGTACCCGCGCGGATGCATCATCTGCTGACACCTGTCGAGGCGGTTTATTTTCCGCGACCGCTTTCCTTTATATCCTGCGCGCATGTTCCTGGCCGCGGATGAAATGCTGGCCGTTGATTTGATTGAAACATGTATTGGCCTTCCGATCCATGCAAAGTATAGTGCCACGTGCCACGGTCTCATCAATTCATTCCTCGCTCGCCACCTGTTAGGTCCCACCTTGCCACGTAAGAGATCTTTCCACCTTTCCGTAATGGGTGGTTCCGCGCGGTGTTATGGTGGTTTCTGATACCACTTTCTCCAAGCGCGGATGAATGAATGTGGGACACGTGCCTTGGTGGTATTATGTCCACTACCACCCTCCATCGTTTGTTGACGATCACTTTGGCGACGCGGGGTTAATATGAACCGTTGATTTGGATCTATGCTATCTCCGCCGACGAAACCTGACCGGGGCTTAACCTTTATATTATTTTTGCTAGCGGACTTTATACATATGGGTTTTTCTCCTATTTTTTATATAAAAAACCCTTCAACTTAACCCTTTTTGTGATGATTCTTTCTCTTAGGGTCTTTTAGCAAAAATTTCAATTTTCTTCAGACCTGGTGTCAACAAGGGGGTAACAAACAACATCAAGAGAACTAGGCCAAATGTAGACAAGGCAAAAATATTGGTAACGTTACTGCTGGGGAACTTGAGGAAATCAACGGAAAGATAACAAACCTCCAGAATCATATGGAGGGTAACATGGACCTCAGAGTTGAGAAGAGAAAGACAGAGGATCCTACTGCAACTATCAAGAATGGCTGCCGAATTCAGGGTTGATTCAGGTCTAGGATAGGCTTCTTTTTGCTGGTTTTGTCTTTACAAATATTTAATAGTGTTGTAATTAATAGAATAGGTTGCACACTCCTAAGACTGGAACTACCTACAAATGTATTTCTCTTGCTTGCTTTTACTTGGGCAATTTGTTAGATACTATAGCTATCATAGGACAGGCAGTTATAGTGCTTGTTATCAAACTGATCAGGAAGAACTGGATGCTAGGCTTGTCTTCCTTCCATGGGAGCAATTAGACCTGCATTTTGCTGTCTAACCCATCTTCTTTTTTTTTAAAATCATCAATATATAACCATTTCAGTTAAAAAAAAAGCTGTAAAACAAGTTGTTGGTGGGTTTTCTAATGAAAAATAGTTTCCTGTAATAGCTACCAGAATGTACTTTTAGATTCAATTCACTAGTCTAAAGTGTGATTTTTCCTTTTTATTAGTTGTAAAATGAATTTTGGGCATCCTATGCCAACTGTGGACAATGGAAGGCAATGAACATGCTTTATACCTGACATCTGGGCAGTTTTGGGCCCTATAATGACAAGCTACAACAGTAATTAAACATATATGGGTAATTTTATGAACATTAGTAGACATGTTTCACCTTCTACCTCATCATTTAGTTATGGGCCAGTTTTGTGGATGTGAGGTAGTTTTGAGTGCAAATTAAGACTATCCATGTCTTCTTAAAACATGAGACGCTTGCAAAATATGAGGTATGGTAAGGCTAAGAGAAGAAATAATGGGTGTGTTGAGTGGAGTTTGGACCTCATAGCAATGATAAACCTCCAATGTTTCATGCTATAGAATTGGATAACATCAACTATTGAGGACTTTAAATTGATTATACCAAGGCTGATTTCCTCCCGAATGTTGTTATCTATTTATTTATCCAAATGGTAGAAATGACCTTTTTAATAGACTATAATTAAGGTTTCTATGCCTCCAAATAACTAAAATATATGCCAAATAAGGGGAGCACTCTAGTCTCCCAGGCAAGCAAACAACTGAAGGATGCCACCTCAGCACGTGATAGTCAAAATCATATAGGTCATTGATATTACCATTAGTATAAATAATTAAATAACAACATTCAGGACCAATGTGTTAGTTGAAATTAAATGTGTGGAGAATGTTATGTAAGACCCTCAAACCACCCTTACACACCACATGTGCTTGATGCAAACATTCAAATCCTTGACAATTTAAGCCTTAACTTAAGTGAAATCAACGAGAGATATAAGTGTTGGAAACAACCAAACCATGACTAACCATTATAGAAAACATCTTAAAGTTATTATGACTTTCAATAGTAAGATCTAAAAGTTTTTATGACTTTCCTTACAATCTTCACGACAATCTGAATGGACAGGACCCACTCATAGCCAAATACTTTTGAGATATTTACAAATCATCGAAGTATGGTGGACCAAAAATTTCTCGATAGGCGTTGTCTTCATTGCACCATGCCTTTGAATAAATAGACCTCTGAACCATGTGTCTATTATGATGCATTTGGACGTCTATGCGGGTTTGACAAGCCATGGTTGATTGTATTTAATGTAGTACCCAAGGATTTGATCCTCAGTAATCTTTGTCTGCAAAATATCTTTGACCTATTCGAGAGACTCTCTAACTACCCATTTCAAATTATCAATAGCATCTGGTGATAATGCTGTTAGGTTGATGCCGAATGACTGCCACTAGTGTCTCATCTAATCAGGGATGTAGAATGCAGGGTCCTCATAGATTTGAGGAATTTGAAGTCCAAACTTTAGCATGGTATAATATGTTCTATCTGTATTTTCTTTTCTCAATAATTTCCACCATAATTTTCTATATTTTTCATAAGTGTGTGTAGCACTTGGAAACCGGAGACTAGCATCTTTATTTGGCCATGCTTCGAGAGAACGTATCCGGTTAATACAGTAGTATTGTTGGTCTAGTTGTAGCCTGGAATGGTGTGTAGAGCCCTCTGACGAGATTAAGGTAAGATCATGGTATAGGTTTGTTAACGAATTGCTTGCATCAGCTGTTTTTCTCAGGGAGTTGTTGTAAATCATCTCTGGTACAATACTGGATCCCATAGGCATTCTTCTGAGTTGTGTCACTAGTATATTAAAAGCGTTAGATCCCTGTAAGTTAGCATCTAACACTTCAGTATGTCGCAACTCCCACCTAGGTTTCCAGTCTTGCATATAATCCAACCACATGATATTATCATCAATAGTATAGATCCGATGTTTTCCATTGGTCCAAGCAGATATTTCCATGTTTACTTCTGGGTCATGGTCCTCGGGCTCGCTTGCACCAGGCTAGCTTGTTTTAGGCCCGCTTGTTAAAAATTAGCAGCATTCTTCTGTGTCAAATATTCTCTTATTAGTCATTGACACATTAAAACATCTTAGATCTAAGCCTGAGGTGAATCAAGATTCAGAGTCAAATCACTATGGATAGTACCTCTTAGTTGCAATCAAATGTGTGGGGAATACTATACACATGGGAGCATCGTCTAAATACTATGTGCAGATGGTTGTGAAAGAAAAGCCATGATTGATGCCTAGGAGGCCTGTTATGTGCTATAAATATGCACATTGTATCAAGTATTATTTAAACCAAGTAATATGAAGTGAGTCTCCCAGGAAAGAAAACAACCGAAGGGTAAAAGGAGATAATCTGAGCAGAGTTTGGCATTGTCAAGATGTCTCAGCAGATGCAGGGGGGTCATTTGAAATAGGCGAATGAAGAGGTGAGAGTGAATACGGAAATGAACACAAGTGCATATTTTCTATCAAAACGAATACAATTTACATCTTACTCAAGTTTTCTTATGGAATCTATTGATGGTGTTCAAAGCAGTGATATCCAAAGCACTTTCAGGGCTAAAAATTGAAATTCAAGACCTCGTTTGAAGCAATCACATTAATATCGCCAATTAAAACAACTATCATATCCAAAATCTACGTATAAATCCAGATGAGCTTAACAGACCAAATGAGAATTCACATCCTGAGCATTGATACCCAGAAACATAGTGTTTTATTTTAAAAAATTATTAAAATTTTCACATACAACTTGGAAAGCAATCTGGTTCAAATTCCAAAACCAAAATCTAAAATCTAGGTACAATATCATTGAGACAATCATTCTTCTATGGCCGTGAAGGTTAAACTATGCCTTTGAATCATGGGCAGAGAACCCAAGAAATGGTTGCAGGATAACAGAAAAGCCTCAAACTCTCACCAGCTCAAATCAAGAGAATGTGGCAAAAGGCGGAGATACAAAACTGCTCAAACCAAAATTAGTATTACAGCAAAGCTCCCAACTCACATCATCTCAAACCAAGGAGAATGTTGCTACCAGCAAAGAGATTTAAAATTGCTTAAAATCAAAATTAAATTGAAGGCATAAACACCCTCAAAATGTGATAATGAGCACATATCTAATTCATATTCCTAGAATCCACTTGCACGAAAATATCCAAATAAAGTTGGTTTGAAACTATTTTCAAAAACCATATCAATGAACTTTGGATCCCTATTTATGTGTTAAATAGAACTACAGCCTTTACATCAATCAACAATAGGAATTCCATGTATATTGGTTTAGTTATAAAATCAAAACAACCCAATTAACAAATGAAATCAACAACACCTAATTCGAACCCATAAAATGCAGAAATTCGACTCAATAGAGGAGGGTTTCAAAATCCCAAAGGAACACGCATAGTGAAGGCGGTCACGGACCAAGAGCCGGTTGCAAGGGGTGGAATATCTATGAGGGAATGCTTGTGCAAAACCTTCCCAGCTCAACCCCAAAATTTACCTCCCTACTTGCAAACAAGTTTATCAAAAAGGGTTCCACATACTCACATTCTAATGCATAATTTACCACAGCATTCATAATCAATTCAGGATTGGACATATCTCCAACACAGATATCAATAGTTGGCAGAGGATGAAAAACCCTATCTCAGCAACCAACACAAGCAACCATTTAGGGTCTACCAATACTAGCTCTATCTCTAGCATTGTTTTTAAGACAAATTTGAGTTCCATTACTGCAAGTCTGGTGAATTAGAATCCACTTACGGTTGAAATTTAGCGTTTGCGAAGATTTGCACAAATGGCTGGAGCACACGAAACCAACTTCAACCCCCCTCGTAGCAATTGCACGGTGAGAGTTGCAAGAGGAAATGGAAGTGTATCCGGTTGCATGCACTAGCTGGTGCGGTTGAACAAGAGCAATAGAGCATTTTCGTTAAGCTCGACAGAGACAGTTAGCAAATGACCAAAAGTAATCACAATGAGTAACAAAGGACCACACATAACCTATAAAAATACTCATTTACATATCGAATTTACCACAACATTCATAATCAATTCATGATTGGACATATCTCCAACATAGATATCAATAGTTGGCAGAGGACGAAAAACCCTATCTTAGCAATCAACACAAGCAACCATTTAGGGTCTACCAATACTACCTCTATCTCCAGCATTGTTTTTTTGACAAATTTGAGTTCCATTACTGCAAGTCTGCTAAATTAGAATCCACTTACAGTTGCCATTGAGGGTCTATGGGGATTTTAAAAAATGGTCGGAGCACATGAAACCAACTTAAACCCCTCTCGTAGAAATTGCACAGTGAGAGTTGCAAGAGGAAATGGAATTGTAGCAGGTTGCAAGCACTAGTTGGTGCGGTCGAACGTCGAGAGTAACAGAGCGTTTCACAGTTAGCAAATGACCAAAATGAATCACATCAAACCCGCGAACATAACATATATTTTTGTTTTTGTTTTTAATCATCGACAATGTTAAAGGTTCTCAAATATATGGCATTTGTTTTAACATAACAATTTTACATAGGTTCTCAAATATATGACATTTGTAACATAGGTTTTTTATTTTGTTTTATAAAACAATTTCATCAATAACAATACTAATTAAAAATTAAAAATAATGATACTAATTAAAAATTAAAAATTAGCATACTAATTGCCATACCCATAGGAATTTCAATATATGGATAGAGAGCAATTAGGATGCAGTCGATCACAATGATTGGGATGTTTAGACCATTGACATGTAGATATTGAAGAATGATATAGTACTAGATGAACTAAAAGTGTACAATTTGATTAAGATGAAGTGGATCAAAGTGTTGACATATTTGCAAAAGACATCATCAGACGATGCAAGATCTAGTTCTCACGAAACAAAAGTGTTTGATTGATTAAGAGGACTTACAAGTAGTGATTAACGATCAACATTAAGATTAAAACTAGCTTAGAAAGACCAACAAGGATAGAACCCCTTTCAAAATAAGTTTTTTATGTTTCCAATGAAAGACTCAAAATAAGTTTTTTATGTTTCCAATGAGTCTAGTAGAGTTCTAATATGAAATAACCCAAAAAATAACACATAAATCTTATAACACAATTTTTTATCTTGCTCAATCAACACATGTTTGATTCAAACCATTAACACTACAACCTCTAGGAACACCCATGCTACTGCACATGTAGAACATAATTAGATTAGAAAACTACTTTTCAAATATAACCAAGTTAATCAACAAAATGAACATATGGTGAGTGTATTTAATTTAACCTAAAACATTGCGTAGCTCTACTTTTCAACAATTAAATATCATTCATCTTCTTCTTCATCCAACTCAACATCTGTATCAGGATCTGGTTCTGAATAGATATTGATGAAAGGATTAGTCACATCGTCATCATCATCAAAGTCATCTTTGCTAATATAGTCATCCTCATCGTCAATGAGATCATCATCTGATACATTTGCATGATCATCCTCTTCAACTTCTTCATCTAACACATCGACTGCAGCCTGATCTGAATCATCATCATCCTCTTCTTTTTCGTGATTATCTTCATCATCTAGTACATGATTATACTTTATTGGTCTTCCTCTTGGATCGTATCAAACAACGTATGACCAACCTGCTTTACCTAGTACCTCAGAGTAGTAGACTTGCTCACATTGACTTGGAAGAACATAAGGCTCTGTACCCGGTTCAAATGCCTGTGTATTAACCGTGGTAAATCCATTAGCATGCTCAATAACAGTTCTTTCAGGATCACGTTCATGCATCCGTAGCCTGTACCACTTCACCTTAAACAAAACTATTTTAAAGGAATTAAAATCCCACTCAACAATGTTCTCCAAATGCCCATAGTACCTATTCTTGGTTTCTTCTAGATGTCTATCACTTCTGGAGGAAACATTGGTGACCTTAAAGACTGCAGTTACACCACAATCCAAGGTTTTCCTATTATCATCCAACTTTTTGATACGAAATTGACGACCATTACACAACATAGCCTTGTGATGTTTGAGCTTCAACATTGAAAACATGTTAAAAATACACTGTGAGTTAATAAATGTCATATAGGAGTTAGTAAATATATTTGAAAACTTAAACAAACAAAATGTAATAATTGGAAAAATGGATCGAAGTAACTAGAAAAAATGTGGGTAAAAAAATTACTTGCCTTTTTATATTTTACACCATAGGCTAAATCAACTTCCCTTTGCGACGTAAGGGCAGGAATCTGATGTCAAAGACAATGAGCTGTTTTAATCATGTTACTGACCCCTTCCCATGATAACCTACCGAAGAATTCTTCACAATCTTTTATCCAATGCTCCATCCAATCAAGGTTGTTTGCAATGTATAAATGTAAAGCCTCCCACACTTGACCAACTATAGGATAAAAAAAAACAATTCAATTTCATATTTAATTAGATCATCATTAAAGGAACATAGTTTAATATAGTTGAAAATGCATAATTATTAAAAAGAGTTAAAAACAGTATGATAATAAAAAATTGGAAAGAATAAATGTGTAACATATTGATTCAACAATGTATAATAATAATTACCTTTCACAGTCCTAAATGTACCTCTCCCCAGTAGAACCTCCCCTTCAAATTTGTTGATGGAGTCAAGATGCCAAATGCAAGGCACATTCATATTTTTTGCTAATTTAGGTATATATTCACTAATGTACACCATGCATTGATATACCATATATCCTTCAACCATAGAACCCTCGAGACGCGCTCTTTGTCTAACAAAATCCTTCAGTGACTTCAACTGCCTCTCCACCATCCACATCGACCTTGTGTGTACTGGTCCACATAATTCAATCTCCTCAACTTGGTGTATGAGGTAGTGTTCTTGTGCATTGAAAAATGTTGGAGGTAGATACTGTTGGATTTCACACATTAGTCGGGGAATTTCTCTCTTCTAGTGCCTTATATCTTCTTTATGGATTTATTTTGATGAGAGCCACCTACAAATGATGCAATAAAACAATATGTCAAGGCATATATAATATTTGCGGGAAAAACATAATATATGTCAATAAGTTCCGCTACAGACCACAAACCAAGTACGTTTTTGAAGTAAAACATTACTTACCTCATGTATTTTCCAAGAACATAAATAATATGTTTTATGTTGTTGTCAAAGTCATCTGGGAGAGATAAAGGTAGAACATACTGTATCAAAAAACCGTTAATTATTAATATTTATTTCTAAATAAGAGAATAGAATTAATAAAATAGTGCATACCGATAATGAAATATATTATAGACTAATGATTACCTTAATGAATGTATGCCAATCATGTGTTTTAACCCCTGCAAAATCACCTTTTTTTGTCAAGATATTCTTTATGTTTGACGAAAAACCCGTTGGAAACCTGATATTTTTTATGACCTCTCTCACAATATTGCTCTGTTGCTCCGTCAAGCACCAAGGAAGACTAATATTCTGTTGACGGCCATCACCATTAGAATTAATGATCACACTTTGCAATGAGTGATTATATTCTTGGATGTCACTACAAATATTTGCAATTTTTTCTTTGCCAGTCCTTCCATCTAATATTCGCCATAACATTTCTGTTATGTTCTTCCCAATATGCATTGTGTCAAACAAATGAACTATTTGTAGGTGCTCGTAGTATGACAACCTACTGAATTGAATCGGGTAAATTTTGATTCCTCGTGTGCCTTAACGACATTCATGAAACATCAGTACATAATCACATTAAAACCAATTAATCAATAATGGTATAACATATCGCGTTGAACATAATTCAATACAAAAAAAAATGGCATACCTTGATGGTTTCTATTATATTCCACCTTCCATAGGTGAGGTGTCATTCTTCGTGGTTTTTTTGCATTCTCTTCTTTACCATTAAATTTTTCTTTGTCTATAGTTCGATAACTATGGTTCTTAGGTAGAAAGTGCCTATACTCATCGAACACTTCCTTTGCTCAACTCCTTGAACATCAAGATTTTATCCTGGGACTGCAAAATAGACATGCATATTTACCCTTGGTTTGAAGGCCTACAAGATATATGAATTGGTGTAGAAAATTAGCATTACAATTTAAAATAATGCATGATATTATAAACAGATATATAAAATATTAAGGAACAAAAGAAAGTAACAACAATATACCACAAAAATGTGTTAACCTGGGAGCATCATGAATTGTAAATGCAAGTATTCCATGGAATTGAAATCATCTTTGCCCGATTGGTCTAGAAATATCATACATAGTGACGCCATCCCATAACTTCAGCAACTCATCGATAAGAGGCTCAAGATATATGTTCATATCTTTAACCTAGTACTTGCCTGATCAATGAAAGACATAATTATCATGCACGAAACAAATCAATCAAATATTTACTAATCAAACTTTCAATTAAAAAAAACCTATTAATTAAATACCTGGAACAATCATTGCCAACATTGTGTGCTCTCTCTTAATCGACATCCAAGGAGGAAGGTTATTTTTTATAACAAAAACAGGCCATACTAAGTAGGTAGAACGAAGCTCTCCAAATGGATTGACACCATTAGCTTCCAAAGAAAGTTTAACATTACGAGGATCTTCTTTAAAAATTGGCCACTTTTCTTCGATGTAACTGAATGCAGAACCATCTACAAGCATTTGAAGAACATCGTCATGAATTCTGTTCTTTGCATGGAAATCCATAAACTGTGCTATACTTTGACACCTAAACAACCGCTGGAAATGTGGGATTATTGGAATATAACGAAGAACTTTTTGAGGCACGTTTTTTGTCACCTTATCGGTTTGATACCTACTTGTTTGACATTGTGGGAATTCATTTTCTAATGGACATTGTCCATAGTATATGATATTATCATTAGGACATGCATCAATAGCTTGATACTCCATACCGAATGCTTTCATAATGACATATATCCCTCGATATGTGCATGGTAAAATATTTGAAGTTGGTAATAGAAATTCACCTAACAATCTACAAAATTCAAAAGAATAAATTAATGAAAACAATATTAATCATCAATATCGCATCCAAGCTTTACACATTAGATTACAATAGCAACAATATAGGAAAAAAGTCAACCCTTTCTATATATAGATATTGTGAACATGCAGACAAAAATAAAAAAAACAAATTACATACCTTAGTATCTGTGTCATACAGGTGTTTGATAATCCATTCAAAACCTTCAAGTTCACTAACAACTATATAGAAGATAAAATATTTGTTTTTGAGTCTTCATAAAGAGGTTGACATGACTTCTCAAGTAGAGGATCAACATCATCACTATCATCCTAGTTGTCCTCATCCATTGGAGCAAATGTGTCTTGGATCAATCTATGTATCTCATCTTCCAGATTTGTGTCACTAATGTTATCTACATCCATTATATCATCAGAAATAACTACTTGATCATCTTCAATATTCTGATGTAGAAGTTTGTCGGGGTGTACTGAATGAGTATTTTTGCTAGTACTTGGAAAATAACTCTCTGGGATGCGACATTTTGGGGGCATTGTCTATAAATTTACAAACATCATAGAAAAATTAGTTTGTATAGAACATATAGTAAAAAAAAAGACATTTTACTCAAATTCATGCAGACATGATGAATATTACAGTGAATATATTAAAAATTGAACCCCAAAACTAGTCTTACCAGGGGACGATATTCATAACCCCCTTCGGCATGCCCCTTCTCCCTACAATGTCTTTCAGCTGTTTCTATTAAAAGTCTTCTGTTTTGCAAGCCCCTGCAATCAAAGCAAGGACAATAACATTTTCCATCTCCTCTCGCCTCTAATGCAGCTCTAAACTGAGCAAGCTTCCTTTCATTTTCATTCATAGTGACAAATCCTTGTAGTGGCCGTAGAAGTAATTGTCTTACCTACACCATACAAAACAATAACTTGTCAATTACATTAGATATTGCAAGTACATTTCTGAATATAGTATATTATAATCCAATATTTTATATATTTATAAAGAAAAACATGAAGACTAAAGTTAATATGAATGTAAAGATGGTAAGTTGGTTGTGAGAAAGTCAATTGAGAATGGTTGGTTACTAAAAAAAATGGTAAATGTCAAATTTTAAGGAACCAAAAATACTAGGAAATTGATAACTACTTGTATAGTTTGAAGACCTCATATAGTTTGACCACCAAAGAGGGTAGGCTCTTAACCAATATTGTAGTTATAATCCCTAGCTTAGTAGGAGACATCAATGTGATACACATTAGAACTAGGAGAAGAGATTATGTCACTTATAGTGTTTCATAACTTAGGATGACAAAGAGAATTGGTAAGAGAATGGGTTCAAGTGGCCTAACTTGGAGATGTAGTATTTGAACAAGAACCTTTATGCATTAAAGATTTTTATCTTGTAGATGAAATAGGGATGGGCTATTTGTGAACTTTCGTGAATATGTTTTCATAAGCTTCTTGAATATGTTGCATAGCTTAAGAAGCATCACAAATTTTTTATAACAAAAAAAGCATCACAAACACAATATTAATCACAAGCAAGAAAAGTACCACTTAATTTAATTTAAAAAAAATGACTTTAGTACTAGAATGAATGTTCTTTACCATGAAAATCAACTTGTTACCCTAAAATATTTAACTAGAATGTAGATTTGACAAGGTGATGCAATTCTTAAGCTAGAAGTATGTTAGACTTAAAATAGCATTTCCATGAATTTCCTTGCCACAACCGTTCTATAATGAAATTTTGTGGGTAGAAAGGCAAAAAAGCAAGTTAACATGACCTAAGCCAAAAAAAACAAGTTCTTGAAAAAAATATAGCAAGCTAAATGAAAATGATAGCAACTTCTTGAAAAAAATATTAGAAAGGAAAAAAAACAAATTAACATGACCTAAGCCTCATTACCTATAAACAATATTAAAATCTAACCCTTATAAAAATATAGACAAAAAAGTACACATTACTAACCTTGCAAGTTCAATATCAGACCTATGCAGAATATCCAAGCTCATACAATCACCCCGCAAGTCCAAAATCAGTGCTCAATGTGCCGCAAGAAAAGAAAATGTGAAAATTATGGTGAGAGTGTGTAGTTTATATAGCTTGACTTTCGTCCCTGTTTCCACGAAAAGTGAAACCTAAAAAATTCGTCGATATAGGGACGAATGTTCGTGGAACTTTAAAAATCATGGATATTGCCACGTTTTTTCCGCCCTGAAAAAAAAAAAAAAAATTCATTTTTTTGACCCACGAATGTTGAAAACGTGGAAAATTTTTGTGGAACAATCCACCCATATGAAGTAGTGTAATTTATTCTTTTTAGATTCTACTACATCCTATTTCCTCTTCAGCTCAATTCCTTCTCCTCTTGCTTTCACTAAGCTATCTTTCATCTTCAACATTTTTTCTTTGCTTCGTTCTAGGTCATTCATCAATTTATCAACATTATAAACATTTGCCAGAGCAGCTGCTATGTTTACTGACGTGGTGAATTTGGGATCCTTCTAAGTACCTTCCACTAAGGTACTTTCTTGAATAGTTACCACATCTGGTTGTGTTCCCATCTTCAACCTTTTCTCCATTCTCCTTAATATTGTATTCCGCTTGGGGTCGAAAACTATAGTGTCTAGTTTTTCTACTGAATGCTTCGTCGAAGGAGTAAAAGGTGTGATCCCGAGCTCAGCAAATGGAAGATGTCCTCTTGTAAGTAGGATTCCAGAGATGTCGGTGGATGTATGTGCATGTCTTGAATACTATGATATTCTTCATGGACATTTTGATCTTCCACAACTTTCTTGAATTTGGCTTCTTCCTCTCTTTGTATTTCTAACTCTCTTGTTTCTTGCTTTTCCTTTCTTAGCTTCTCCTATTCTACCTCTTCTTTCTTCTTTAGTTCTTCCTCTTGCATTCGCTTTGCTTCTTCTTCTGATTTGGATTCTTCTTGTTTTGGATTTGGATTCTTCTTGTTTTGGCCTTGCTTCCTCTACAGCTATGGCTTCTTCTTCTTTTTGTTTCCTCTCTACTTCTTCCTTTTGTCTTTCTTCCTCCTCTTGTTTTAGCCTTGCTTCTTTTGTAGCTGTGGCTTCTTCTCGGGACTTCTGTTTCTTTTGCAGTGTCTTTGGTTTGGTTAGCACCAGCTCCATTTCCATGGCCAAATATTTTATTCAAATCAATGATATTATTTTCTCTTTGGTATACCTCTTCATATTTTAAAAAGTGATCTGTATACTTGAAATGAGTTTTACACGATGCATAGTGTGGGGAATCATTTTGTACTTTGTCATTTCTAACAAAAGTATTCTCCCCAGAGTGGAATGCTTCCAAGTCCTTTATGAACACTTCTACTCCTTTAAACTTAGGGAACTTATATGCTCTGATGACAAATGGATGTGGTGGATAGGAAACCTTCTTGTGCTCATTCATAAAATGCCCCACCCCGTTGACAAAAGCTTGTCTTACATCCTCTTTGTGTACTACATAGTTTTTGGCATATCTTGGCAGCAGGGATGGGGGTTTGGTTCCTCCGTACATCTAGATATAGGTTCCTTCAGGGCTAATGTGATAATCCCCGTATTCATTTATTATTTCCATTGTGTTGTCCGACAAGCAATTTGGCTCTTTATTAAATATTAACTAGTATAGAGGAATTAGGAGCTCCTCACATATTAGCTTGTATAAGCTCGCATATTTATGAGCTCACATTATTTGGTAGGCCACATACAGAGGGGTATTAGCTGGGACCCAATAGCATCCCAAATTGTGCAAAGGGTGCCTTATTAGGATACAATCAATAAGATAGGAAGACATAAAGAATTCCTCTCTTTTCTGAGTCATTCCTCTTTGGGCTGCTGCTATAGCTGACGCCATACTTTCTAAAGTGATGTCTGCCTAATTGAAGACAGTTCTATGTGAGGAGACATGCTACATGAGAGGGACCCATCTAATCTTGTAGACATTCTCATTTCTCTTCTGAATATTATACTTAGCATCAATGTTATAATTCTGAATGGTGTTTTGAGATTTTGCATGTCGTGTTCCCTTATTTCCCTTTTCCTCAACTACTTTCTTGGAATCAACATTTTCTTAGCATACTCAGAATGATCTATGTTCACTCCCTTGATCCAATCTCCTGTCATCATAACTTTAGGAGGTGGTAACTTATATGCTGCGCTAATATGGGCTGGTTGAGACGATGCCAATCCTCCTCCATTTGCACCAACTATAATTCTTGAGCCTACATCCATGTGGGGTGAAATCCACCCAATTACTTCTGAACACGAAAAACGTTTTGGGCGGGTGGCATCCTTATGAAGACCTAACTTCTTGATATTCTGGTACACCATCATTTATTCAATAGATGCATCTAGTACATTTAGGTGTTGGATGAGGTGGTATAGTTCACCCCATTTATACTTAGGAATGATCCTCGTTACTGTTCTGGTATCCTCATATAGGATTTCCATTGTGGTCTCTGGGACAACCTCAATGTCAGAATCATATTCTTCTGCATTGGCCTTGCACTTAGAAGCTCTTCTTTGCATTTCTAAGTTTTGAGGTGAAAATAAACTTAATGTACATAAATCAAGTGTAAAGGCAATAATTCCAAGCAAAAAATGATAATGAGCATAATATTCTGAAAATGAATTGTAGATGTATGCTTTGTCAGTATTGTTTAAAAAAGAGCTAAAACAGGACCTTGCACTTAGAATCTCTTCTTTGCATTTCTAAGTCTTGAGGTGAAAATAAACTTAATGTACAGAAATCAAGTGTAAATGCAATAATTCCAAGAAAAAAATGATAATGAACATAATATTCTGAAATGAATTGTAGATGTATGCTTTGATAGTATTGTTTAAAAAAGAACTAAAATAGGAGATTCATACTTCCATAATGTCAAGTGTGTTTGGTTCTGAGTGACTGTCTTTCTGACTCCCTAATTCACTGTTAGATGAGTCTATTCATTTTTCTATTAGAGAGTGTGTTTAACCTTTAAATGAAGTATTGGTTCTATCAAGGTTGGTACCATACAAAAAAATGCTATGGTCTTCTTAATCAGAACTTCTTTATTAACTCATTAATCCAATGAGAGACAGTTATTGACAAAAATTCCAATGGCGGAAGTAATGCAAATATCAATATCGAATAATTCCATTTCCCTTTCAATTGTGGTGTCAATCCAAACCCTACTGACAGTCACAGATGAGGGAAGGACGTTTCCCAACTGCCTCGCTTCTCTATAGTAAAAAGAACTAGGGTTGCAGTTTCCATAGATTCTTGATCTAGGATAAGGAGAAACGTTTCCATGATCATGTTGAAATCATTTTCCCCAAATTTGATTTTATATTCAACTAAAAGTTCATCCAGGTATTTTCAATCAAGCCCTCTCAAAAAATTGGCCGTAATTGTGGCATTGGCGTAGGTATTGGTGTGGTGCATTATGAGGTTCCTTTCCCTAATCTATAGTCATCCTGAACTAACTGTTACAATTCATGTGGTGCTAAAAAATAAATATTATCACTGGCCCAAACGACAAATCTATTCAGACAATAACCTAGAGGTGTTACCATTGTTAGCTCGATAACCGTCTCTTTACACTTTTGGTTGGCTCAAAATGGGCATAGGAAGCAGATTATAAGCAAAAATGAAAGGTATGGCCTTATTCACTATTGGGTTTCAATTTAAATGCAAATGGTGTAGTAAAAATGGTTTGCAAAACCCTTTTAAAAAATGGCCAAAATGTCGTTTACAAATAAAAGGCAGGCAGACAAAAAACGACCTACCCGGCAATACGCAAGTGGTCCAACGGAGTGCTCCATGGGGTAGGCAAATTTCCTATCATCCGGTGACTGCTTCAATCGCAAATGGTGTTACAAACATTGTTTTACAAAACAAATTTCGACCCTTTATATAGAAAAAAACCGTAACCCTAGCAATAAATGAAGAAGGTATGTCTTGTAATGGGGTCCACAAAATTTATTGAAGCTGTTTCAAAGCGTTTTCAATTTTCCTGCCAATCTTGTTTCGAGTCAGTTTTCGTTTGGAATCGATTCATTTTAGTTGAGATTTTGATTTGGTGTCGACTTTGTTTCAGACCATATTTCTATTTGTCACCGATGAATGTTTTCGGGCGAAATCTTATTGGGCACCAATACCGTTTTGGATCATGTTTTCAAGTTATCCTTTTCGGGCTATGGTTTATTTCTTCAAAATTCGGCAAAACGCCAAATTGTTGAAGATAGGGTAAAAATTATTAATGCGCTGAACGTTTCGGAAGAAAACATGGTTTTGATCTGACCTTTTTGGTGTAAAAGTTACTTTTCTCCTATTTGGCCCATTGCTTAACTGTTTCGGTGCAAACTTAGTTTTCTTTGATCAAATCCAAGCTCGACCTTGAAGACTGTGTCAGTGCAAAATACAATTGTGCTCCGAAAGAAGTTTTCTTCTTCAAAAAATCGCAAAGCAAAAAAAATCTTCGACCATTTCGGCATAGAACCGATAACTCTTCCGATCATTTTGACTGAAAACAGACAACTCCCCCGACTGTTTTGGCAGAAAAATGATAACTCTCCCGATCAAGAAACCATTTTTTCTTTGATTTCATAAAAGAAATCTAAGTGTCAAGAAAAAGTAAGCAGATAAAAATGAAACAAAAATCTATGTAAATCAAGAGAAAGGAGGGGCCCTACAAATTTACAAAATTTGGGGGATCAAGTTGTAGCTGCAACACCCTTGTGATGGTTCCACACATTATCTGGATAAGCTAGCGAGAATTGACATTAATTTTTAAAATATTCCCCTTAATCAATTGTGTTTTTTATTGAAAAACTTTATAACATGAAATTGAATTAATGGAAAATCAAATCATTTTCCCTTGCAAATAGTAATGAAGGACTTGCTAGAGGTAATAAGGAGTAATAGGCATGACCATTTTTTTTCATACGGATTTTTTTTTTTTACTTGGTATTCATAGTGATGAATCAAAGTTAACAATATATATTTTGTATCAATACATACGTGCATAAATCTAAGAAACTCTCCATATATCCCCTATATTATGAGATCATAATCTACTATAATCATATGATCAACACTCACTAACAATAAAGGTTAAAAGGAGTGCATCCCGTTCCTACACCAATGAATGATATAATATTCTAACACTATGCTTAATTTCAATACCACAAAGTAGACCTTAATAATTACAATCTACCTTTCTAAAGTGAAAGAAACTAAAAAAAAAAAAAAAAAAACCCACATTCCAAGATTTGTGTAGATACATTCATCTTATATCTTCATCTCTAATAAGCTTGAAAGGATCCTAAAGACATAAGATGATGTCCCTTAAATTCATCACCTCACCGACCTTCTTGGAAAGGCTATCTGCTTTATCGTTAAATTGCTTGTAAATATGATGAAAGGATAATTTCCTTTTGAGCTCTCTAATTCTATCTTCGATTGATCAAGCATAACCACATGTAGTTGAGATTTATATCCAACCCAATCCAAAATGACCTATTAATCAGCATACACATGCAAGAAAAGGATGTTTTTTGATAGAGCAAACAAAAGCAATCCCCAAAGGCCCATAATCTGTGATCTAGTATTTGTTCTAGCACCACAATTCAACCAATAATGAAAAGAATGGTCACGAGTCATCCTTAATACCATACTTGATCCTCTGAAATCGGCCTAAGAATCCCATCGAATACTCAATCAATAAGGGAGATTTCAATACAGGTCCCAAGGATTTGATGTTCTTACTTAGATGTTCAGTATAAGAACTAACTATCTTGGAACATAATCTATGTAAAATTCCTCGATGTCCTTCAAATATGATGGAATTCCTGCACTTCCAAATCCCCAATTGACAAATAGAGGATTATTGACAAAAAATGAATCAATACCGGTCCACATGCACAAGCAATCTTCAAAAGTTGACCCCATTCTCCTCATAGGAATCTTCAAAAGCTAGTAAATCTAAAACCAAATTTACTTCACTATAGGGAAAAAGAAAACAAATAAATGGTCAAATTATCACCTCCGCAATGGAACATGGGCTAGGCCCCAAAACGCCCCCTTTTACCAAATTATCCCATGTTAATATTTTACCAAGTTGTTATATCATTCTTGTGACACTAACCTTTGCAAGGTTGATGTGCAACAAACACCGCATGAACATGGGCACTGATGTATAAATATACAAGATTATGTATTGATAAATCTCATGTTTGGTTATCATGGTTTTTATGGTTTGGTTAGGGAAAGAATAATTGTGTGCTCATATTTGAAGACTATGTGTTCACATCAAGGATAATTTTAGGGGCGAAATTTAGCCCATGGGCTATTTTTCCATGTTTTTTTCCAGAAAAATATTCGCCAATTTGCATTTTTTGAAGCCCCGTTTTGCCCAAGGGGTAAACTTTTTTCACTCTAAAAATAGCCAAATTATTATATAAACTATATAAATCCTTAGAAGTTGAAATAATTTTAGAAAAATATAGCCAAATATTTTATAGTTGACATTTTAAGAATTGGTAAGATTCGCCAAGGTTTATACACTTTTAAATACGTATGGGTCCTTGAAATTATCCCTGGTTCACATCATAGTTATCAAGTTCAAGTTTGAATTTAGATTTGAAGTTTGTACCATAGGATAAGGGAGAAATTTTTTATTAAAAAAAATTGTCGTATACCTCTTAACCACTTGTAGAAATTCATTAATATAGAGAAATTGGATGGTAACATATTGAATTAGTAAAGGAGTTGCAAGACATACAAAGTTTTAATACCTCTACTACACATTAAGATTATTTTAATCTAGATTACAAAATGAATTATTTACATAAACATGAATTTAGAAGTTGAAATATCCTAAAACTTCCCAGATGCAATCTTGATAGGAATCACTTGAGCAAGCCTTGAGATAAAATCTTCTTCCTGGTCCCATGAACTCTAAATTGAGAATAGTTGGGTACTTAAGCAAGCATAGGGATAAAATATTCTTCCTAATCTCTTGAACTCTAAATTGAGAATAATTGGGCACTAGAACAAGCATGTGAATTCCGATTGCCTTAACTATTGCTAGATTTTAAGATAGCAACAATATATTTCAGTTATTTGCAGCAAAAATAAATAGGATCATTGGAAGGCAAACCATGCACATAAACAAATAAATTTATATGTTCTAATAGAGAGATAGATGAATGATTGTTTTTTTTAATGGCAAGTTCATGACTTTCACTTTATAATGAATGAAGTGAAAGGACACATCTCTTTATTGCTTCCTGAAATGTCATTCATAATAAATATTATTATTAAATATTAATAATAATATTATTAATGTCTTTAAATATTTAAATATTATTTATTTTGTTGGGATGACTTCAGGATGAGACCTCTCAACACTACAAACACCAACACTCCCTCTTAGCTAGGGAGGTATCATCATGTTGGAACATATCTAGATCACGGCTTGTCTTGAACATCTCATCATCATAAGGAAGGTCTACAACACAACTAAGTCCATCGAGAAGTGTCAATATCCCTCTCTCTCGCTCTCAAGAGATAGTCACATCAATGTATCATCGATGTTGCAATAATCATCACTCCCTCTTAATGAGGGAGAAATTCTAATAATACATCCTAAAGCATCAATGTATTCTTCTTGCGCTAGAGAGGTAGTTCATAAGCTTGCATAAGTGATGAGTGAGCATCTAGGGATTAATCTCTCCACCCCACTTGGTGTCCGAGAGGAGGAACTACCCTGCTCAGATAATTTAGGGACTAATCTATCCACCCCACTTGGTGTCCGAGAGAAGGCACTGCCTCGTTCTGAGTTGTTTTAGGGACTAATCTCTCCACCCCACTTGGTTTCCGAGAGAAGGAACTATCCCACTTGACCCACCCATAGCCAAGTCACATGGATAATACTAGGGAAATTATCGATGCTCAACCTCTAGGAGGATAGTGTGTGCAACTAAGGGATACTATTCCCACGCCATCACGAGATGTACGAAAGATGACACTACCCCACTCTAATCCATTCATCCCTAGCCAATTCACATGGCTAATGCTAGGGAAACACCTGCTTGATGCATAAACATTGCTCATCAAGGGCCAGTCTCCCCACCCCGTCATAGGGTGGATGGGAGTTGATACTTCCCTTCCTATGGGCCATTCACCCCCAGCTAAGTCATATGGCCAATACTGGGTGAATGTATCCCCGATGCTGCAAACATTCATCTTCAAGCTCATCACATATCCCTCTGTGTTGGAGCACCCTGCTCCCTTTGCATCTGAGCATCCCTCTTTCTCTACATCTGATCATCCTTCTCACTCTGCATCTGAGCACCCTACTCACTTTGCATCTGAGCATCTTGCTCCCTTTACATATGAGAATCATGCTTGATCTATATCTAAGCATCTTTCTCTCTCTGCATTTAAGCATCCTGGGACCTGAAGCTATATCCCCTTAGGAGTATTTCCTGATGTTAGCACTTCAATTATCCTCTCAAGACTCTACCTAGAGCTTCTCCTTAAAATAGAAACCGAAGAATCTTCTCCTATGCCGACATACACAATGTTATCACTTCAAGTCTGTTCTCAAGACTCTACCCAGAGATTCTCCTTAAAATCGCAATTTGCTTAGATGTTGACATAAATAATGTTAGCACTTCAAGTCCCTTCTCAACACTCTACCTAGAGAGTCTCCTTAAAATACCAACCAGAGAATCTGCTCACATGCTGACATACACAATGTTAGAACTTCAAGTCTCTTTGTGAGACTCTATCTGGAGCTTCTCCTTACCTAGATGATGTTATTCTTCTCCTCACATGCACATATATTCATGTATAGGGATCTAATGTGTGCGCACCCACATTAGACTAGACATTGTTTATTCCATAAGGGGTAACTAGTCCCTATCAAATAAACAAGTCAAACCTACTCCATAATGAGATAGATCACTCCATCATGGAGCACTCACTCAAAGAGTATGCAATGTGACCGTAATCCTTCTTCACACTTAGCTAAATCACATGACTACGAAAGGCTGTGCAAGCACTTCAAGCCCTAATCACTCTTAGCCAAATCGCATAGCTAGGTCAAGCTATGCCAGGGCCATTCCTCACTATCCAAATCACATGGCCATTTCCTATGAGTGAATGTATCATTCTCCTTGTTCAAATCACCTGACCCATCTGGTAGAATGTTTGCTCGATGTTGCACCCTAGAGAAACATCAACATATATATTCAAGCATCACATCCATTGTAGTTTATCTGTATGTCACATAATCCATCATGCTCCCTTTGTATCTGGATTCCCTCTACAACTGAGAATCCTATACTGAAGTAACTTGATTCTCTCTACACTGATCACTCTGCATCTGAGTATCATGGACTCTCTGCATCTGAGTATTGTTAATTCTCTTTTAGTTCCTGTACATGCATTATTCATGTCACCACTTGACTTGAGTTGGAATCTAACTCATCCCACTTCCTTGCATGTGTGAGCTTCCACAATGGATCTTCCTTTATTGTTGTCTCCCTCTTGATCTCTGCCTTCAACAGAAATCATTGAAGTGTAACCAACAAAACTATATTTGTTTATCCAAGAGTTTATAAAATTATTCTTGAACCCATTTACAGTTTTGTCAAACAAAGTCTTAGACATAGGAAAAAAAATGCTTCTCACTCTTTAAAACTTTAAGAGTGGCTAAAATAAGCCCATTTCCAATAATGTGCAACAATTAATATTTCAAATGCAAAACCATACCATGGCTTGCATGTTTCCACAATACATATGGAAATATCCATCACCAAATGCCACTTAACATGAATGGAAACTATTACAAGGCTACGTTTTAAACATGGTTCACATGACATAAAAATACAAAATAAAAATAAAAGAAACCCCTAGCATGTATGCATATCAAACATATGCAATAAACTAACCCTTACTCTCTTGGTAGGATAATGTGTCTTATGTGAAACCATGTGTAAGAAGGAAGTTTTGTGTTTCTAAATAATATATTAGCTACATTTGACTTCCTTATTTGTAATAACCAATTGACAAAACCATGTGTTGGGAAGAAAACCATGTTCATATGTGAAATTCCACATACAAAACCTATCCATAATAAATAGAAATTAGTAAATACCATTTACTAATGAAATACCATGGGTTTGAAGGGAATACCGTGTCAAACCAAGAACCAAGACACAACATCTAATAAGAATATGGAAAATATATTTCAATTATTTGCAGCAGAAATAAATAGGATCACTAGAAGATAAACCATGCACAAAACAAATAGATTTATAAGTTCTAGTAAAGAGATAGATGAATGAATTTTTTTAATGACAAGTTCATGACTTTCACTTATAGTGAATGAAGTGAAAGGACACCAATACTTATTACTTGCCCAAATATCATTTCATAATAAATATTATTGTTAAATAATAATAATAATAATAATATCACTATTAATATCTTTAAATATTATTTATTTCATAATAAATATTATTATTAAATAATAATAATAATATCACTATAAAACTTTAAATATATTTAAATATTATTTCTTTTTCTCTGCAACTTGAGAATGAGATCTCCCGACGTTACAAACACCAACTATAAAATGAGAAGGGTTGATGATGAGGTTTAATCCTTATGCATTTAGTGAACCAAATTAGACACCATACTTCGTTAGACGAGTCTTATGGATTAATTGGCCTCATACGACCTAATTTGGTAGCCATGTGAACTATATCAATTCTCTATAATGATTATGTCATTCTCTCTAATGGTTATGTTACTTAGGAAAGAATAATTGCAGGTGAAGATTATGTTGTTCATGTTTTACCATTGTGCATTCACATGGTAAAGCATTTATGGTTAGTTTAATAAGATACATAAATAAGGTGTCTACCATATCAATTCAAATCTCTAATAAGCATGGCCATTAATGGTTATGTCATTGTTGTGGTGGTATCCTTTGCAAAATTATGTGCAGCAAAAACTAGATGGACGTTGAAGTGATGTATAAATATATATATTTGATGATGATGTATTAATAAGTCTCTTGCAATAATATAAATATATATATTATGTCGTGCTCCAAATAAAGGGAGTCCATATATTCTAAAGTATAGAGGTTCTTATATTCTCCATAATCTATATGTAGTCCCCTTTATAACAATAGAAGGAGAGTCCTACTCCCGTAATAAAAATAAAAGTATTTTTGTTAAAAACAATTAGAAAATAACCTTTAACATTATAAATAGATAAAAGTCTCCATATATAGTCCCACAAATAACACATTAAAGAATTTAGAAATAGATAAAAGAATCCATACATAATCAAAGTCCAATTAGAAAAACTTGGGTTTATTGGGACTCTCGACATTATGTTACTTTTATTGATGATGCAACTAGAAAAACTTGGGTTTATTGCATTAAATAGAAATATGATGTGTTTGCTACCTTTAAGAAGTGGAAATATTTGGTTGAGAATGAGATAGGAAAAATGTTGAAGTGTCTCAGATCTGATAATGGAGGAGAATACTGCGGAAAGAAGTTTGATAGTTACTATTCATACCATGGGATTCATAGGGAGAAGACAGTCCCAGGAACATCACAGGAAAATGATGTGTCAGAAAGGATGAATAGAATAATCATGGAGCTTGCAAGGTGTATGAGATTGCATGTAGGGTTTCCCTTACAGTTTTGGGAAGATGCTACAGATACTGTTGTTTACTTATAAAAAGAGGAGCTTCAAGCGCTTTGGATGCTGGTATTCTAGAGGAGGCATGGACGGGTAAAAACTTAAACTACTTATTTATGATAAATTTTGGTTGTGAAGCATTTGTCCATATTGATAAAGAAAATAGAACAAAGATTGAGTTGAAATACAAGAAGTGTACCTTTATTGGATAAGGGGTTGATGATTTTTGTTATTGCTTGTTGGATTATGAAAATAACAAAATCATTAGGAGTAGAGATGTGGTATTCAATGAAAAGGTCAATGTATAAAGATTAGTTGCAGGGAAAGAAACAAGAAAATGAAAACACAGAGTACATAATGCTTGATGAAATCAAAGAAAATAAAGTTCCAAAGGTGTTGGAAAATCAACAATAGTAGCAAGTACCTATTGTGGCTACAACAACTCCCCTACATTTTTTTTATCAAAATGGAGGGTCCCCCACTTAAAGTTTCAAAATTAATAATCACCCTTCTTCAGTTTGATAGATCTTGGTTCAATGATTTTTTATTTTATCATCTGACATATTTTTCACCTCATTTTTGGGTTGATTTGCTTGATAGTTGGTATTCATCTAATCAGTTCATTCTTTAATCCACCATTTTGAGTCCATCATATTGTGTTCATGGTTTTACCTTGATTTTTCTTCCATTTTTATATTGAGTTGAAGTTTTCTTTTACTCACGCCTTATGATCCACATCAGACCAGATATGCATTTTGCTTCATTTGATCTTGCCTCCAAGTCACCACTTCGAGATGATCATATACTTGTAACAACATCCCCGACATCTCTATTTTCCAAATTTCAATAGTTGAAAGTTGGGAGCTTATTTTATAGTTAAATTTCAAATCTCGATTTCTCAACTTTGATGATAGTGGAAGTCGGAAGTCGACATGAAAATTTTTATTTAAGCTTTTTGATTTCTCCATTCCGATTTTTTCTGTTTTGGTAGACGATAGTCGGGGGAGCTATTTGTCATGCTCAAACTTCTATCTTGACTCCCGACTCCCGAATTTTCCTATTCATTGCGGAAGTCAGAATTTGGGGTGTTATTAATTGTTATATTAATTTCCTCCCCAATCTTGACTTTGATAGTGCTGACTTCTTGATCCCGACTTTAGCATGGCCAATATTGCGAACCTGAAGAATTTGTTTTCTAATTTTTCTAATTGGTATTTAGGGTCCGCATTTTTCACATTGACTTGACATGATCTATTTGGGTATTGTTTGAATATCTAGTATGGTATCTCGAGACATTATTATTATAGACATTTCACTCCTATACATGATGTTTCAATCGTCGATTAGTTGCATCATTTAGCTGATCCTTCTTCTGCATCTCTGGCATCATTTAGATGATCCTTCTTCTACATCTCTGGCATCATTTCGATTATTCCCATTTTTGTTGATATCTAGCATGTATTTTCTTTTTGGATTTGGTTGAGTTGGTTCCATGCTATTGGTGGATTACCATGTTATGCTTCACATTTCCCCACCTAGATATGGTCTTCGTTGCATAAACTGATTATTCGAGATGATGGCTGGTTATTACCTTTTGTTTTGGGATTTTGATTGATCATTTGATTTCACCTGTCATGAGTCTAGATATTGTATTGATCTAATATTCAAATTTTATTTCTACATTTGCATATCTAGAATCATGATACTTTGGAAATAATCTTTTTTCTTTTAGTTTGTTTGTTTAGGCTAGTTCAATATTTTGGATGTTTAATTTAAGCTTATTAAATTTCGTTTTAATATTTATGATCATGTTTGGGTTTTGATTAAATTAAATTGTGAATTTGAAAAATACCTTTTATTAAAACTATAGTTTAAACTCACACAAATTAATTTAATGAAACTAATATTTTTAATAAAAAACACATATCTTTTACCTTATTTAATTTTAATATTTTTAATTTAATATAATTTTGAATGTTCATGATTTTTGGAATCATTGAGATTAAAATTTAATATTTACGAATGTGCAACACAAAAGATTTCATTATGGATAACATTTTATCTGATTATGGTCGATAACATTTTCTTTTTAATAAGTTTGAATTGAAATATATTTGACTTTCTTTTGCAAAATAAAAAATGTTTTATCTAATAGGTAACTTGTTTCCAACATTTACTTTCCTAAGAATTAGCTTGTAAATAAAAAAATGATTGGTGTGGGCCCTATAGGCTATGTCTTCCCTAGTTTTTCATTACAAACTACTATGTGAGGAAAATACAATATAAACTACTAAAAATTCTTTTTCCCAATACATGTGGGATATTGATTTTAACATTAAGATCAATGGTCACAATTCACCCAATAATGAAATCAATGGCAATTGAGTCTCAACTTCCCGACACTATATCTTGAGATTTATAAGTCCAAATTGATCTCGGGATGGCTCGTTGGAAAGATGGGAGGATGAGGAACGATTTGGGAACATTCTTTTTTTTCCAAATGGATAGATTAACCACCCTAAAAATTTTCTTGAAAGATCAATTTTGGATTTGACTTAGATTTTCCTATTTTGGTTATGATTTTTTTGCAAATGGATTTTTATGGATTTGGATTTGTTGCATTAGATTTACAATGTTGTTTATTGTTTCTAATTTAATATTTTGAATTGTACAGGTATGGATTCGAATCTAAAGAGATCAATTAACATCCTGGATCATGAATAATTAAAAAATGTCAAGCTAAAAGCAGTGATTTCCGTACGTGATTTTTGGAGTGATGGAGATGAATCTAGAAAATATGAGACATCGGTTTTTGTGCAACATGACCCCATAATCCTCAGAAAGTGCTTCATTTGGGAGATATGACTGGTTTTCTAAAATAGATTTTCCCATATTTTTCTCATGGACGGATTTTCTAAGTGATGCAACTCAACCAGTTAACTCAGGGATTGAGGGAACTGATCTTATCTTCTCTATCATTCATTTTGTATAAATACTTACCTGTTATGTAGAGAGAAGAGGGGGGGATCTCCAGAGAAAAATATTTTTCATTCTCTGTGATATAAACTTGTTAAGCATTTTATGTTGATGGTTAAATGTTTGGATCTGTAGATGATGCTCTATGATTTCTTTGTGAGCTAGTTGATCACATTAGTACACCTTCTGTATTGTTGACATCAACTTCACCAATAAATTGAGTTTGTTATGCATTTTTTTTATTTCTTATTTTGCAGTTCGATTCTACAATTCATCTTAAGAATTATGTATTGATTGTTATCATATGTTCATGTTCTTTTGGCTATGTTTAGACTTTAGAAGTCATAATTGATTGCAGTATTAACTTTGTTTAACTTGTGATAAGTAGGATCCCTAATGTTTTCTTGGTCACTGTTTATTGCATAACTTTTAGTTTTTCTAACTTGTTGATTGATGTTGATCCGATTTATCAATCTGGTAATCAATTGCACATTTTGAATAATAATTGTTCCAATGATTAGTTTATAAAAGAGAATTTTTTCTTTCATTTTTTTAATCTATTTAGATGAACATTTTTGTCATTTATCATAGATTGACAAAATGATATGAACTAGTTACAACAAAGTTGGTTTCAATAGGGTTTAATTTGCATCGTAGATTAGAAGTTAGATTGCATTTAGGAATTAGTTTTAGTTATGATCAAAAGTATTCTCTTTGAGGAGCAAATTTTACTTAGAGGCTAATGGAGTCGTAAAACCCGTCGTAGTTAGCTACACCAAACAAATTCAAGATAGGGTAATCCTTGTGTAGGGTTATCTAAATCCTTCGGTTGGGTTATCTCCTTTACATTGAAGTGTGGACCAACCCCAAGCATCAACAGTACTTGAAACTCCTGCAAGTGTTAGAAGATCTAACAAGTTAAGTAGACCCCTTGAACAATACTCTCCTTCAATGTAGTATTTATTGATGACTTATTCTTGTGAACCAGAAAGTTATGAAGAAGCAATGTGTAATATACCTGATCTGGTTGGAGAGGACATTATCTCAAAATTAAAAAACTTATAACACAATTTTAACAAGCAGAAACTAGTTAACAAAAACTAGTCGGAAAAGAGCTGGTCTAGGACACAATAAGATGACTCCAGGGTTATGAATTTGGGATATTTAGGATATTCCAAATGTATGGGTGAATGTGCAGTAGAAAACATTTCAGAAATAGGGCCAAATTCTAAGTCTTATGTACAAAGTACTGGGGCTATTTACATTTCAACAAAAGTTGCTGCTGAGGTCTACTTTGAGGCTTCCTAAGCACTCCAGAATATGCATACGAGGCTCAGTTGCTTAAGAATGAATGTAACCAGTGGTGTATATCATACATTAAACTCATAATTAAATGATGGACAATATTTACATGGAATTTGGGATATTCTGGGTGATTTTGGGAGCAAAAGTGACAAAGGCACTATGTTGGACTGCTCAACTAGCAATTTTCCAAATTATTTCAAATAGGATGAGAGGCCTTCGAATCCTCAAGGAAATGGTTGGATATGCTTCATTAATGTCCCGGGACTCCTAAATGACCATTATAATAGAAAAATGACTCATGCATAGCTCTGAATTACAAAATGGTAAAACTAGTCAATAAAAAGTGCTTAAAGAGCTAGTCTTCGAATTGCTTGATCCAAATTGCCTTAAAGGATTAAAAAATTCACTTCTGAAGTATATGAGGTATATGATATAAGTTTATGAACAAAAAAAAATCTTAATTAAGGATCTTGAATAGAAAATCAAAGGACTTTCAACCATCAGATCTTCAAGGGTTCTCCAATTATAGATAAATCTTACAAAATTTGAGAGAATGAGTATGAGAAGTGGAGAAGAAAGAGAAGTGTTGTACTATATATGAAAGAAGGAAGGATGAAATCAGAGTACGTATATGTAGATGGAGGGTGCATCGGAATTCATGAGCTTCTCAGGGAACATTCACTAAAATAAACCACCTCCTTTAGATGTAATTCTCTTCACAAAACTATCTCCAATTGCACTGTACTGAGGATATATCTATAGATGTATTAGATTCTTCAATGATGTACTGATGCAAGCCTATAGATCAACATTCCATGGCTCTATATCTGATCATGGAAAAACTAGAACAATAATGGCATTGGGGTTCATTTCCAAAGCATTGGTTGAGGCACATCACTCAACACTAGGTAGAAAATATCTCAAGACAAAAGATAATTGACCAAAGATATGTGACAGGAGCGCACTAGCATTATTTTATATACTGGATAGCTTCATGAATAAGAAACTTGGCACATGTGATTGGATGAGTGCGCATTCCTTAGGAATATTAGCAACAACATTGCTTTGTGCAACCTTCCTGCTTTTCAAAACATTCCTTGATTTTTGATTTTCATATTCTTTTAGAAACTGCGCCCTCCTTATATTTCTAGATATTTCCTGCTTTTCAAAACTGGATTCTTTTCTGCACTTTCCTTCTTTTTTCACTTTCCTGCTTTATGCTCTTCCCTACTTTTCATTGTTTTTGCTAGTTTCCTTCTTTTTTTCCTATCACCTTGCTTTTAGTTGCTTTCTTATTGTTTCTATCTTTTCTCAAGTGAGTGGGTGAGGCCCACCTTATCCTCATGCACCCTCCTATCCACATGAGCACCACCACTTGCACAAAATTTAATTATTCATGATAAATAAAATTAAAATAATTACAAGCACTCCAAACATTAAAGTTATTAAATATCTAACTACTATAGGCCT
The DNA here is from genome assembly GCA_027924585.1 of Larix kaempferi. Classification (NCBI taxonomy): domain Eukaryota; kingdom Viridiplantae; phylum Streptophyta; class Pinopsida; order Pinales; family Pinaceae; genus Larix; species Larix kaempferi. The sequence goes on from BSBM01001075.1 coordinate 261,453, forward strand.
AGCTCCAAAATTTCCCAATTTATTAATAATCCTCCCAAGCAATTCAAATTGGGAATTTAATATCTTCAGTTGGCCCACCTTAGTCCAATTAATCTTCAACTACACCCTTGGACATCTTACTTAGGAAAATTTCCACCCTTAACCATCAATTTAATAATTTTAACCTAGGTGACTTAAGCCAAAATTATGTCTTCGACCATAGAAAAATTTGGGAACATGACAAATCCTCCCCTCCTAAGATTTCTTGTCCTCAAGCAATATAGTTCAAGGACTAAAAATGCATCTCCATCCCAAGCATGCTTATGAATTTTCTGCCTCTCATCGTATTGATGACCATAGAAGTCACCAACTTTGTGCACCACAACTGAAATGATCAGAATCATGAGTCTAATCAATTTAATGGAAATGAAACATATACTCTACTCAAAGCGTGCTCCATCAATTCAATGTATCTCTAAACTCCCCAATTAACTCTGAGAGGGTCCATCATGTTGTTGTTTCTCAAATTTGATCATAAGTTTCTCATGTCTTTCCCAAGAGTTAGATCCATCATATGGTTTCAGGAAATGTAGGTTGGATCGCTCTCCTAGATCCCACTGACTATGTTGTTTTCTCCTAAACTCAAATTCCATCAGGAACAAACTATCAATCCAAGGAATGTCGGGATCCCATGGATTATGAAACATTATTCCAAACATATTGATCATCTAAAATAATGTAACATTCTGAAGGATGCCGGGATACCAATACCAAGTTGAAATCTCTTCACTTCCAATGCTTATGAAAAATATCACTATGTACTTGCACACTCGAGCCTTGTGTGCATGTGTACTGAAGGTATCTAATGGTTGAAAAACATGTCTTTGTTTTTCCTCACATGTCAGGGAAATTTCAGTTATAGAAAAAAAAACTTCATTGCAGAAACAAAAGAAACCTTTACCTCATGGAGTCTTCATTTCAATGATGCCTATATCCACCGAATCAATGGATGAATAAGAAATATTGTTTGCTGATACATATGGAATATGATCAGCCATCTCCTCTAGATTAGGATCTACCTCCCATAGGGTCAGATCATGGTCCTCTTGATGCACATCTATCTCTCGTACAACTTCCCCTATGACCATTCTTTTCTCAAGGACATGCATTTTTTATTGCTCTTCTTGCTCATAAAATCTCCCAATGAATGAAGTGTAAAAGAATCTCCTACCAAGGTGAGAAATATTAATGTACCCTTGGATCTTCATCTTTGTTATGTATATTTCTATACAATCCTTGGATAAACAAGAACACATGTTAGCTGATCCAAATGACATGTCTTTGGCTATCATTCCCATAGCCAAGTCTTCCTCCATGCCCTTTTGCATTCCCAACAAGCGTTTGGACAAAATATTCTACATCTTTGTTCTCCTTAAGCACTTGCAAATATGAATTTACCTCTTGTTCAACTATCGCATGAGGCTCCTCCATCAAATCCAATGTGTCACCTTCCATGTGCAAATGACTATCTTCCATGCAGGATGGAGGGTGTGATGATCTCAACTCCTTTCGAAGTTGATCATTTTGCATTCTTGATTCTTGAAGGGTCGATTGAGTGCTCCTCAAAGAATCATATGTAGACTCCAACTCATGAGTGATGTTTTCAATCTCCTTTTCATATTATAATGAGGCATTATGATGCATCTTCACAAGATCAAGAATATGATCTCTATTAGAAAGTAGCTGCAAAAATGAACCTCTTATGTCTCTCACTACTTCTCTAATCTTTTCCAATTCTTCAATGGAATACTTATCCTCCATTCTCCAACAACAATCTGACACCAATGCATTAGTGCCATGCAAAGTGATCATGACCTTTCTAATGTCCTTTTCTCTCATCTTCAATGACCCTGGAAGGAAGTGTGGTTCTTGTGGATGAACCTCCTCTTTTTCAATGAGATCAAATTTACCATGTAGTTCAAGTGGTGACTGAAAAGTTGATCCTAGAAAAACTTCTGCTGCTACAAGCTCTTCATCTTCATGCTCAAGGTATTTTGTGCTTGCAAAAAATTCTTATGTATGTGCCTTGAATGGTCATGAGGAACTTTGTATCCCTCTCAATGTACTCATACCTCATAAAATATTTCAAGTTAGAAACTTGGTAGTGTAAAATAGGCTCCCCAATTGATAGCATCCATTGAACTCCAAACTTTCTACATGATGCACCCACCAAAATGGTGAATGGAAATACTTCATTGTTGGCTGATCCAATAATCATGCATGCATCTACCCTATTCATTTGCAGAAATGAATGCTCCTCATGCCTATGCCATGCATGTGGATTTTCTTGTTCACTAGGGGGCTCTTTGAGATTCATGCAAATTTTCCTTCTTCCAAAGTATGCAAGTTCGGTGCACCCTTGGATCTCCATTTCCAATATGTAATATATATCGAATCCTTGTACAAACAAGTTCCTTTACTTGTAGATCTGAATGTTATGTCCTCCTTTGTCATCAAGACAAGTTCTTGGTCCACATCCTAAATATCATCTCTCTCGTCTTACACAAGCAAATCTGAATCTCCCTCATGCACATGTAGATATTCACGCTCCATCAACCGAAGAAGCTCCTTCTTCTCCTCAGGAATGCATTTGGACATGTGTTCATTCTCATGCTTCATGCAAGATGGAAAGTGTTACATGCTCAACTCCTCATGAAGTTTACCTTCCTCCTCCAAATATACCGATGCCATGAATTGATTAGAAGAACAAAAACGCTCTTCTTCTTTTGAGTCCACCGTAAGATTCAAAGTAGTTTCATAAGGTTCTGCCTCCTCTGGTTGGCAATCAAATAATAGCGAATCTAGTGGTATGGATTATTCTTGGGAACAAGATGACTGATTAGAACCCTCTTCATGCTTAGTTAATTTGCTTCCTCTTTATCCTCCATCATGCATCTTGAAACCTCTCCATCTTGTGAAGTATAAGGATTTGCATTATCAGTGGGCTGATTTGAAGGTTGTTATGTGATTGTAGTTGTCCTATTCCTTGAAACATCTTCTTCACAATATTTTTTGGTACCCTTGGTTGTAAGTTATCTCATGAAATTCCCATACATAGATAGTTTTTTCTTCTTGAGAGAATTTGAATCTTGAGCAGACCTTTTTTATTCAAGCTTGTCTTGCAAAACACAGTACTCTATGAAAGACAATTCCTTTATGTAATAAAAAATAAAATCCATGTAGTAATTAAATGTTTTCATAGATATGATCATCTCATCTATATTCCTCCCATCAGAAAAACCTAGGAAATACATGGTGGCGACTTCTTCAATAAATCAAAGAAGCTTGGCCTTGCTGCAAATATTCACCCAAGCAGGTGTGAGCTTCATGGCTGCAAATTCTTCAAATTGAGCGATTAATTTACATAGGATTAGAGGAAAGTGATATAATACCATTGTAATATACCAATCAGGTCTGATGATACACTAACTAACTCTCCTTGAAAACTTAAGGAAAAACAATGAAGACTAGTGGTTTGATTGGCTGTAGGAAAGGTAATTTCAAAGGATTCTGGGAGGATTTGACTTAGGAAGGCTAAAGAAAATTCAATGAAATTAAAATATAAGTTTATATTCTCTCTAGAAAGTTTCAATAGGTTCTGAGAAAGTTTCAAAGATAGACAAGCAAAATTGGCACTGAAGATTACATAACTAGTTCAAATTTAGGAATTTCCAAACAATAGGAGAAGGGCACGAATTATTGGTTTCAGACTTGGAATGAGTATATTGGCATGATAATTAATATCATCAACTTAAATAATTCAAATTGGAGTTATATATATTCTTCTATCAATCATACACTGAAAACTAGCCTTTTTTCATAGCAATCTAGAATAGGTGCAAGAGATGGACATGAAAGGTATAATTTTCTTTAATAAGAATATAAAATAGACTTAATAGGTTCATTATTACATCAGTAACAACCATCAGTATCTGAAATACTTCTCACGGAACTCTCAGGAAATAAATACACAAGAAATAAGAATCTCCATCAAAGAAAGACTAGAAATCATCATAATTTTGGATGGGAGGATCTCTAATGTCTGCAACAAGATTGAATTCAGATGCATCAAACTTCAAGAACTACAATAAAATCCATGATGAATACTGTATGTAATCATCCTCTCACAAAAATTAGGGGCACATCTCCCAATTCACAGAGGCACAATTGCACTCAATTCAATTCTCAAACTGTCAAAAGATGGGCTAGTGGTGCGCACTCCTTATTTTATAGATTTAGGGTGACTTGTGGAGCAATTAAACTAGAATAATGCACCCTCATGGAGTGGATAAGTTTGGCTTGGTTTCTGCTTTAGCTTTTTCCTTTGCTTTATGCTTTGCTTGGCTTTCTGCTTTTGCCTTTGCTTTTTCTTTTTCTTTTCTATCCTGTTTTTTCCTACTTTTCTACCTTATCCTGCTTTTCTGTTGTTTTCCTCATTTTCTGCCTTATCCTGCTTTTCTTCTTTGTCTTTATTTTTCTTTCTTTTCTTCCTTATCCTGCTTTTCTACTTTGTCCTGCTTTTCCTGCTTTATCCTCCTTTATGATTTTATCTACTTTCTACTCTATTATGCTTTTCCCGAGCTTTGTTGCTTTTCAGCCTTGTGCTATCTTTTCTTTCTTTTTCCTGATTTTCCTAGATTTGGCTGCTTTCATCTTTTCTTACCTTTCAAGTTATCTCTTGGTCAACCTTATCCTCTAATGTTCCCTTGTGGAGCATTATCCACTTATTCTATTAAAATAATTTCTATTAATGAAAAATAATTCCATCAAGTCCATTGCAGACTTAACAAAAGAATAAAATTAAAACCTCCTAACTAATTAATGCCTTAAATTAACCCCTCATTAATTAGTTAATTCTAATATGTCACTAGGATCCATGGGGTTTCATCTACTTCATGGTGCTGACAAAATGGGAACATGACAAAGGTGCTGGAATTATATCCTAGATTCTTCTCACATGAGGAGGGCTTAAAGGTGGGTATGGAAGTATCTCGGGATGAGGTTTTGGAGGTTCTTAAAAATTTATCCAAAGATAAAAGTCCTGTCCCTGATGGTTGGATTGTGGAATCATTCCTCCACTTTTTTTTATCTCCTTGGACAAGATCTTCTTGATGCAATTGAGGAATCTCATAAGAAATAACTTATTGTAGGAAATCTCAATACAACATTCATCACCCTGATTCCCAAAAAGGACAAGCTTGGGGATTTTAATGATTATTGACCTATCTCATTATGCAATATGTTGTACACAATTATTGAAAAAATATTATCTCAAATAGGATCAATCCTACTTTGGAGAAGTGTATTTCTCCTGAACAGTTCGGGTTTCTGACCTCCAGGCAGATTTCATATGCTGTGGTGATTGTGCAGGAGTGTTTGCATTCAGTGAAGACCAAGAAGATGCAGGATTTCATACTAAAAATGAACCTAGTGAAATATTATGATCAGCTGGATTGGTCATTCATCAGGTTCATGCTTATCTAGATTGGGTTACTAGTTGAAGTCACAAATTGGATTATGTCTTGTATTAGCTCAGCTTCATTTGTTGTATATGTCAATGGATCTCCTACATCATTTTTTGAATGCAATAGGGGGATTAGACAAGGTTGTCCCCTTTCTCCTTTATTGTTCATTCTGGTCATTGAGGGATTAAGTAGACTAATTTCCAAAGCCAAGGAGGACAAGCATATAAAAGGTATTAAGATATCTCATTGTCTGTATATCTCGCATCTTTTATTTTTTGATGATGTTATTCTACTTGGTATGGGAAATATTTATGGATGGAAATCATACGAAAATATTATAGACTGTTTTTATAAGGCTACTGGGATGATTGTTAGCTCGAAGAAGTCGATGTTCTTACACAATTCACTTGATGCAGCTATTTGTGGTCACATCAGAGAACTGTTTCCCTTTCGAGTGGAGGATCTTAATGGTGGTTTTAAGTACCTAGGATACTTGTTAAAACCTAATAACTACATAGTAGAGGATTGGAATTGGATATTACAAAGGATTGACAAGAGGATTAGGAACTGGTACTATCGTTGGCTTTCACTCGGCGGTAGACTTGTTTTGATTGGATTGGTGTTATAGAGTTTGTCTGTGTATTGGTTATCACTAACTCTAGTTCATAAAGTAGTAATAGTGGGCATAAGGAAGAATATTTTTCACTTCCTCTAGTCGGGTGGTCATCATTGCTTGAAGATTCATCTGTCAATTTGGGAAAATATTGCCTTACCTAAATTGCATGGTGGATGGGGTATTGAAAGGTTGGATTGGTTTAGTTACTCACTCAGAGATAAGAGTTTATAGCATTGCTTATTTGACTTGGGTTTATGGAGCTGTACTATCAAAGAAAAATATATGCAGGGCATACCGATCACTGTGTGGATTAGACAGCTTAGATTAGAGTATGCTTCAACATCTATTCTCTGGAGAGGTTTACTCAAGACACTACCCTTAGTCGGGGGCTGGTTGAGTTGGCATATCGGTAATTGTATACAGGATTTTATTGGTATTGATCCCATAGTGGGCTTGCGGGGAGACTATAGGTTGTCAAATAACTTACTCTCTCAACTGCACATTAAGAACGTCCATGTCTTGGTACAGGCCTTAAGGACTGATTAGGATGGTATTTCTTTGGGACACTGGCTACAGATGTGGGATTTGGGCCTTATGGAGGATGTATGTGAGGAATGGGATGATTATACACTGATATTGTATAGAGTTGGTATCTATCTAAATAAGGAGGACGATACTTTGGAATGGGATTGGGGTATTGCAAATGGACATATTACTGCAAGAAATGCCTATTCGACTATTATTGAAGAGGAGGGATTTGCATCTCCATGCTACTGGTCTGGGAAGCTATGGTGTTCAAATGTACCACTGAAGATTAAATGTTTTATGTGGTTATGTTTCAGAGCTCATATTTTATGTTGGGAGAATCTCTAGAAATGGGGGTTTGAGGGACTAGGGAGATGTGCCTTGTGTCTTGAGGTGGGTGAGTCGACATATAACCTTTTCTGTCAATGCAGGTTTTTTAAGGATATTTGGTTGATGCTAAGGTTCAAATTGAACCATGCCGATACCTAGGAGGGAGCCACCTTATGAGATTGTTTCTTGAAATGGTTACAGGGGAAAGTGAAGTTTAAATTATTACCCTGGTATTGTTTGGGGGAAATTTGGTTGACTCAGAATCAATGTATATTCGAGAACAAAAAACCTGCAGTTAGTTATGTGGCATGCAAGATCACGGCTAACATTCTTAGTATGGATCATAGCCATAAGTTACCAAGGTGCAGGGTCATAATGTTTCCTAATCCGGGTGATGATATTATAACAAGTTTTTTTGACGATGCATCCCAATTGGGACTTTGTGGTGTTGGCATGATTGTGAACTTGAAGAGAGAACACTATGTTAAGATAAGTATGGTTGTGGGTAAAGGTAGTAACACAAAGGAATAATTACTGACATTATGGGGATTGCTGTGGTTTTCCAGGCTCAGCGGGGTGTTTAGAGTGAAAATATTCGGGGACACATAGGGCATCATTGACTAGGAATTGGGGAGAGCTGATCTACATACTATTTGATTCGAACATTGTCTAAATAGAACCATGATATTAATTGCTAGTTTTGTTAAGATTTATTTTCAACATATCTATAGAGAGTCCAATTCACTAGCGAATACGCTTTCTAAGAAGGCCATTAGGCCTATGAATGGTTCCATCTATTATGATGAGTTTTCTTTGCGACTCTTGGTAGATTCCCGTCATTATAATGTATTCAATTGAATCTATTGATTGTGGATGTGGGTACAATTGGTATGTTTTTACTTTTTTGAATGATGTCCGGGATTTGATCATGTTATGGTCACCCTTTTAGAAGGAAATCCACTGAGTCTAAGTGATGAAGGTTCAGTGGTGTTTTGTTTAGCGATTCTTAGGAAGATGGATGGACTCATATGATCTTCTCTCTTCATACGAGGGGGATGGCTATTTCGGCATGTAATATGTAACTTTGATTTCATATGGAATAACAAGTTACTGCTTTTTTCACTCTAAAAGAAGCAAAGGTTTAATTTCAATAAGGGTATGGATATAGTTACAGTTACATAAATATGTTATTGTGATTTTAATTGTTTTTAAATGAAATTTTTAGATATAATTAAAATTAAAATTTTATTTAAAATTAAAATGCATTAAAATTATAATGTTTCCAAAAAAGTATTCTTTTGAGATATTATTTACCAAAAACATATGGAGATCCATTGAGTAACAAAGACTTCCTCAATATATATGATGAACTTGTATTATTGGGATACCACCAACCCGCAATGTGCATGAGTATATAGCAATCCAAATTTTTTGTAGATAGCATCTTTTGTTATATTTGCAATGTTAGATTTTATCTAGTTTAGTTTAGAAAATTTTCTCCATGAGACTAGAGCCACCATATGTAGTAGGTTCTACAAGTCTATATAGTAGCAGGAGGACGAGCACATTTAATGTGGGTTTGTACAACAACAATTATGGAAACAATTGTATAGGTTCTCGTGCATAACAAAGTCTAGGGGGGGCATAATTTTATAGGGTATTAAAGCACACATGCATGCACCAATATTAGCATATTTACATTTTTGCACATGCATACGTGCTCTGATCTTAGTATATGTCCAATTTTACACAAGCATGCATGCACTAATCATAGTATCTTTCAAAATTTTCCACCGTTAGTTAAAATCAGTTAACTATTTTTCTAGATTTAGCAAGTTATAGTTTTGGTTTAGTTTCTATTTCAATTCAATTTGGTCCAGTGTAAATTAAATGCATGATCTATTCTTAGATCAGGACATAGATTTGTTATTAGTTAGGGTGCTTGAATGAGGAGTTAAGTGAGGATGCAGATCCCAAGAAGTGAATAAATACATGTCGTACTCATCCTTCAGTTCAGGTGCATGAGCTCTAGCATTGATATAAATGCATGAGGGCACACTTATTGTATTTCCCTTGTCGACCCTTTATTGTACCTAAAGTTTAACTTGAAATTTATATTGAATCCCTAGTTAAGTTTACCATTAGATTGGCATCCAATTCTTATTGATGTTTTCCAAATATTCATGACTAAACCTTATTAAAGATTACACCATGTTTCATGTCAGGCCCTTATTGCACTTGAACTTTACCCCAAAATTCATGTTAGACCCTCCATGTCAAATCCTTATTGAAGTTTACCCCAAGTTTCATGTCAAACCTTACTACATTTTTACCCCAAGATGCATGTGAGACCCTCACTAAGGTTTACCCAATATCCTTATTTTACCTTGAAGTTTACCCCAAGTTATTAGACTCTTATTGAAATTTAACCCAAGATTCATGTTGGGCTCTCGCTAATGTTTACCCAAAATTCATGCTAAATCCTTACTATAGCTTACCCCGAGATTCATGCCAAAATATTAATGAAGTTTAACCCAAGAATCATGTTGGATATTCTTCAAATGTTACCCCAAGGCTCATGTAGTAAAACCTTTCTACACTTAAGGTATTGAAGCTCAACCCAAGTTTCACATGAAACCCTTCCTCCGCTAAGATTTTATACTTAAAAATATTGTGGGACTCTGAAAATGAGTATCAAAAGGTTGAATGGGAATGCACAACACAAATGCCAAAAGATATGTGGAATGGAATTCCATAGATACCATTCCTCTTAGACAAGGGGGTAGTTTTATCATATTTTGACATGATAACCACTTTTGGAATTTATGGAAATTGGAAATAGTAATCTTTTTGAATGATATGTCATGTGGTTTTTAAAAGTTTTACTTACAAAAATGTACAATGGTTCTTTCTTGACAAGTGTATGTTGAACGTTTCTTGCACCAACATGACACTTCTATGAGTAAATGTAAAGATAATATATACAATCTCACCAAAAAATTCAATAGGAATTTCACTATATCCATATCCATACTTGCACTTCATGACATAAAAACATATCTACTAGGATTTGATCCCATGACCTCACAACTGAACGAATAATGCATTTCCTTACCAATATAATAGAAAATAGAAGTTTGGATTTTTAATGGCAAGATGAGATGCATCGCTTTGTAAAATATGAAAATTCAAGAATTAGGTAAATTTCATTAAAAATAAATAATGTGCACACCATGGAGGAGTTAGCCTAAAATCCCTACTCTAATTTATAATCTACTTGTTAACAATAACCAATAATATAATAACTTGTGGGTGATTTTGTTGAGTTGGATCACATGTCCAATCCTTTTTGGAGTCAAACTCAGACTAGATACATTCATCTCCATGTCTCTTTACATGAAGCCAAGGTTGGAAACAGTGGTGGGGGATTTGATTTGCTTGCCGACTAGGGATATGTAGGAGTCCTTGGTTCAATCCAAAATATGCATAGTGATGTACATCCCAATTCCACCAATTAATTTGTAGCCATATATAGGTATGGAGAAACCACAAGATTCCCATCATGAACATGATGTGGTAAATCATAGTTCCCTTCACCTTTTGCACTAGACAATGAGAAACGATAACAAATCTCATGATCCAAAGAAAGAATGTGGCACTATCCATTCATCCATTGAGAAAAAAGATGTCTCCTAGCACAATGCCTCTAGTGAGAAGTTTCGTTGTTATGCTGAGAAACATCAAGACTAGTAAAATCCTAACTAGGTACTTGCTTGGGTAAGTGCCCAATGTTACTAGCATGGATTGTCATGTACCCTCCCATCTAGTTTATTCCTGGAAGGGAACATGATGCTAAATTCTGGGCTTTCACATAATCTCATCCCAAACCATTAGCTTCATACAATTAATAAAACATAGTGTGCAGATACAATTTAATCAATTTAAGCACAACGGAATTAAAACTCATCCACACACACACATTTCATATGCATACAGCATATAAAAAACAACCATCAAATTAAATATTGTAGAAGTAAATGCATAGATAGATAAACACTTATCTTTATGGTGAAATGGCCCCAAACAACTAGCTATGTCGCTGCAATGTTCCACCCAACCGTAGGCCAGTTGTGTTCATCAATTCTCTCAACACAACTACCACCCCCAAGCTGGGCATGATTCTTACAAGGAAAGGGGACATCCAAGCTCATACACAGCCAAAGCAATAGATACCCATCTCAACACCAACACTCTTTTACACACAGCAACTCAAACTGGGCATGTGTACACTCTTTCAGCAATGGGATTTACGAATAAAATGGCCCTGGACTTTCCCAAGTCGCGGGTACACCAAAAATGGATTGGGGAATTTCAATAACAAGATGGCCAGGGGTTTTCCAAAAACGTGGGCACACCAAAAATCGATTTTGGATTGGGGAAATCGTCCACAGGGAACCAACCTGATTTTTCCAAGGTATTTTGGGCATCTAAATGGCCAAAACGGCTCCAATGAAACCCCAAACCAAGCTCCCATACTCCCAGCCACTAGGCAACCCAAAAACATGGAGAGAAAAACGCCTAGGAAACCCAAAAACATGAGAGAGACAAAACTGCTTGATGGGTTATGGCTTGGGAGGCAAATTCATGGCTCTTTTCTTGCTAAGGAAGCCAAACACATTTTTCCATGCAGAGTGGTTTCCATACTTGAATTTTGGACAGCCATACCTCCCCATTCCCCAAGGCATTAACTACTTCACCCAACTCTTGGGAGAAATGAATGATTGGGTACAAAAGCCAACATGGGTAGTTGAGAGTTTGATGGGTTATCTCATTGACACTTGGCTTGACTTGATTGGCTCAAGGGTTTGAATGTTTTCCCTCCCAATTCCTTGTAAAATCATGCCCCCATCTCTTGTTGCATTGCATAGCTAGTTGTGGGTATTTTATTTAAAATGCATATTTACATAATATTCGCAATTCCATTGCGCATGGCTAGCATGTGAACCATATGCATTGATAAATCGATGGCGGGGCCTTGGCCTTGAGCTCCTCACGACGATTTTATAACAATATTACATCATTTACAATTTTAATGTGATAGGGTCAAGATGGTGATGTGACATTCCCCTCCCCTTGGAATAACACTGTCCTCGGTGTTCCAATACTTCAGAGTATATACCCACTTAACACATGTCTCAAAAATCAAAAAATGTGGCAGGTCTGCCTTGCGTTCATCTCTTTACTTTGAACTTTCAGATCAAGTCCTTTTGCTTCCTCAAGCTGCTCCTGCTGGCTTTGATCTTCCATCTTTGCAGGCGGGCATCGCTCCACAGCAATCCCTTCCTTTTATTCACCTTCCCACTGATCTACAAGTCTAGAATTTTCGTGGCTGCCATCTTTCTTCTTGTCTTGGAAACTACTTGAGGAATACTTTCAGCCAAAACCAATGGCTTTCACTATCTCACCTGTGAGATTCATCATGGCAATTCCTGTCAGGACAAGCATAACACAATATTAAAATTAGTCAATTAATTGCTCAATTGAAATGGAACGTCCATTCTTTACCCATGAGACTCCCACACATTTCATGCTTTCCCAACATACACATGAACTTGTTCATGTTCATCCTTTCACAGGGAAATAGTTATTCAGCATTCACAATTCATTTCAAGCAATAAAACACAATCAACTTCTAGTCACAACATGCATTCAACAATCCTTTGTTACTGGAATGCATCAATAAAAAATGAAAGAGAAGAGTAAGAGTTTCCCCCTCTTAGTCTTATTCCAATCTGGAGCCACACCATCACGGTGGTTTCACACTCCTTAGCCTCTTTCACTTCAACGTGAATTCTTGATTTGCCCGTTCTTGGCTATGACACTTAGTGTCTAAGGTCTGTTTAAGGATTTTCAACGTGGGAGTCCTTCCCATTGTTGCCTACAGGACCTTTGGCTGCTAGGACCCACATATGTCCACTAGCACCATCTTTCATTACTACTCATACTGAGCTCTTTAGGACAGTCACATGTCCACATGCATCCTCCAGATGCTTTCATAGTCCTTACTTCCAGCATTACCTACACTCAAACATTGAGTCAATTCATATGTTTAGTTTATTTCGATAGGGTTTGTCTGCAAACAAGAGTTTAAGAAATCATAAACAAATCATAGACACGCGTATTTCATAAGCAATAAGCTGCAATGTAACCAAATACTTATCTGCATTGGATGTCATCACTTTATTCCACAGGCTCCTTCTTCGCTTTATAGGCCTTGGATTGCCCATGGATGCAATAATGAATGTTGGGCCAGCATGGAGGCTACTCCACAACCATTCGAATAGGCAATGCCCAGCCAGTATGCCGACTGGGTTTCATCAATCATCTCATTTAGCAATATGCTAGACCAGTGCTCCGACTGTTTTTATTAATTAATTAAAGAATGTTTGACTAGCACGTCGGCTGCTCCACAACATCAAGTGGCTAATGCCCCCACCAACTATTCTCTGAATTTATTGAGCATCAATTACTCTCTGGATTTACCAAGAATTTATAGTGCACAACCAGTTACTCTCTGGTTTTACTAAGAATCTATAGTTCTTTTAAGGTCCGTGCTTCCTGCAATGACTAAGGTTTCCAACAAAGAAACCACAGTGTATCAGCTAGGCTGTTAGAAAACTTATACCTGAAATCTTCATTATTCTAAGCAACAAATAAATGAAAATGAATACTTATCTGTATTGTGCATTTCCTCGCTACTCCACATGTTTCCTTCTCTGCTTTACAAGCCTTGGATCACTTGTGGGGTGGATGCTTGGCTAGAAAACATGCTTCTCTACAACATCATCTAAATAGGCAACGCCAAGCCAGTATGCCGACTGGGTTTATTAGGCATCCCAAAGATCAGTATGCTAAGCCAGTACGCCGACTGGGTTTATCAAGCATACAATGACCATTTCCAAGCCAGTTCTCTGACTGGGTTTGTCAGGAAATAACACCCTTCACCAATACCTCCACAACATGCAAATAGCCAATGCCAAACCAGTACACTAATTGGGTTTGTCAGGCATCCAACAACCATTCACCACAATATCCACACAACCAATGCCAAGCCAGTACACCGACTGGGTTTATCAGGCATACAACAACCATTGCCAAGCCAGTACACCGACTGGGTTTATCAGGAAATAAGAACAATATAATATGATTATGTGGCTCCTTCTCTTATGCAACCAGTGGTTCCCTCCATAAACTTCATAGCTGACTCACTTGACTGTAGGCTAGCATGGCCCCACAATACCCACTCACACTACACAAGGATGATACCCCTTTTATGCTACACAGCTCCTCGGGTCTATCCATCTCTTCTAGTGTCCTTTAGTGTGAGCGTAGAAAGGTTACCACTACCCATACAGTCCTCTTGAGCACCCTTCTTAACTTTTCCTCTTACGTGCAACACCAGAGTCACTAGTATATTTGAACCCAAAATCCGACGAGCAAATCTTACAACCTCCGACAAAATGGACTGTGTCGTCAGATTTGTCTTTGAAAATTACTTTTTTTTGTTTTTTTTTATAAATTTCGAGAGGTGTCCATTAGATATCCGATGTATTTTTGAATATCCGACGAGGCTCGTAGGCTATCCGACGGCTCTACGAATATCCGACGCCTATTCGGGTATCCGACGCTTTGGATGTCGGATAATTGACTCCATTTCGAACCCGAAGAGGTTGGATATCCGACAGATGTTTTCCCAATGGTAACTAGATTAGTGTCGTCGGATATCCGACATAGGTTTGACTTTTTTACTTTTAAAATTTATAAATATCAAACCATTCCGACATGTTTGCCATACCAGTGATGATTTGTAGATGTTTTTTTTGTTCAGCGGACTGTTTTTCGTTGTTTTTGTTATTCAAGTGATCAAAGTACTTTGGAGCTTCATTTTCTAAGATCGATAATCTTCATTTAAGCTCTTTACGAGAAAATGTCAACTACAAATATTCCTAATCCAGACGAACAAAATCGACAATTGCTTGCTAGATTGTGGGAAGGAGTTGAAAGAAGGGGTGATGGTAAATCCTCTTAGGTCGTTGATTGTGTTGGGATAAATCATCACTAAGCTCTTTGATGGACCTAATGGTCCCATGATAAACACTCATAACATGTAAACTATAGAGGATATACAAAAAATGGTTGATTCTCTCACCCAATTAGTTAGCAAAATGGAACCAAGAATCACTTCTAATTTTCCAACCCTTCCAATAGTATGATGCCTCATTTTTCTGAAGTAATTCTAAAAAAGTTTTGCGGGTCAGATCCGATTGGTTGGTTCGATCAATCAAATGAAGAACTAACTTTCCCTTAATGTAATATTTTATTACCTAATGAAATTCATTATAGGAGCCATCAAAGTTCATTTGTTTTTTTCATAAAAATTAATTGATTATTTTTTAAGCAATTCCTTATTAGTGGCCCTGAAGAGGAAATTAAATCCCACTTAGAGGTGAACCACCTTACTACTTGATTGGAGGACAATAATATTTATTGTCATGCTTGTGTTATATCCTATGCTCAGTCCAAAATCCCCAACTTTATTTCATTTCCTTTCCCCAACTATGGTGGCTCTTCAACAACCTCTTCCACCTTTCAAGGTCCATAAGTTGGCATAGGACAAAATAAAGGAGCATCAACTTAAGGTTCTATGCTACAATTGTAATGAAAAATAATCTCTTGAGAATAGATGTAAGGAACACCAATTAATTGTGGACATATTTGAGGACATTTATGATGATGAACTTGATGGAAGAACTCAAAAGGAATCCCCTCCCATCATTGAGGAAGTTTTTCTTCCTAACCCTGTGAAGAACCCTATATCTCCCTTAATTATTTGACTAGTATTTATTCTCCTCATTAATGTAATTAAACATGGTTGGCTATATCAAGAAGAGAAAATTCATTATCTTGATTAATGGCAGAACCACCCATATTTCATTCATCATTGAGTTTCCCAAGAAACCAATTGAAATCATTGTTACTAAGAAATTTTAGATAATGATTATTGATGGGAGATCTATGAAATATGATGGAAGTTGTGAAAATGTGATGCTTAAAATGGGTGATTACTCCCGGAAAACTAACATGTTTTCCACTGAAACGGGTGGGCATGATATTGTTCTCGGTGTGAATGGATAATAAGATTATGTCATATCACCATGGATTTATTGGAATTACAAATGAGAGAGTATGATCATAGCATCTCATTGCTTCATCGTATCCTCCCATCCAATGTGTGATCATATTGTCATACTTTTGAATAAAATAATATATGAAATTAAAAATATTGTATCGTTGTTCTTAGTTATTGGTATCATTCATCCTAGTACCAACCCGTACTCTTATTTGGTTGTCATGGTCCTTAAAAAACAAGTCACTTGGCACATGTGTCCCAATTTTTTATCTCTTAACTCCTTGATAGTGAAAGATAAATTTCTCATTCCAGTCATTAATTATCTCTTATATGATACATGGAGATAAATTCTTCATTGATCGTGACCTTTGCTCTAGTTATCGCCAAATTCACATGAATGAAGAAAATATTCCTAAAATATCTTTCCATAGTCATTAAGGTCAACATGAGTTTTTGGTGATTCCTTTTATCCTTTGCAATGACCCTTCCACTTTTCAGATCCTGGCATGAACCATATTTTTTAAGCCCCTTCTTGAAAGTATGAGGAGCAAGGGTTCATATTTTCCTTATCTTCCCTAGTAGCCAATTATCTATAGGAGGTAGTTAAGAATGGTCAACATATACCAAGATCATGATGATGGCAATGATTATGTAAAAAAAATTATATATATAACAATTGTATAATAATTAAAAAAACATTATATATAACAATTAAAAAAAAACATTATATATAACAAAAAAAAACCAATTAAAATTAAAAAAATGAATATATAATAAATAAAATTAAAACATAAATATATAACAATGGTTTTTTTAATTTGTTTTTAATTAAATATATATATAACATTATATTTAACAACTAAAATTTAATTGTTATAAAGAATGTTATATATATATTTAATTAAAAACAAATTAAAAAACCAAAAAACAAACATTATATAAAATATATATAGAACAAATAGAAAAGCCCATATGCATTTCATAAACCACACCCATAAACCCTCTGCGATTTGGACCTGCGCCTGTCGACCTGCTATTGATTTGGATTGGACTAGTGTTCGATTGTGGGAGAGGCAGTTTGTGAATGTGGCAGGGGAGAGGGAGTGACCCAACGAGCAAGCAGTGGGAGTGACCCAACGAGCAAGCATTGGGAGAGGTGGTTTGGAGTCCAAGCAAAGAAACTATAAGAGGAGCCAGAAATGCCTCCCAAGTCCGTGAGTACCAAGCCCTAAATTGTTTTGATTTGAAAAATTTAAAAATTTGGTAGCAAATCACTGTGGTTTCATTGCTACTTCGATCTTCCAAGAGGGTTTCATTGCTAATTCAATCTACATTGGGGTAGAACCTTTCAATCTACATTAGGGTATTTTTATCTTATTGCATCTAGTGTTTTTTTTAGTTTGATGGGTGAACCCTCACCTCTTTGTCATTTCCCATGGAAGCTATTATGCTTCTCATCAGCCAGAATGATGGTTGAAAATGTAGATGCTACAAATTTGGAAGTAGGATTGACAGTTCATTTTTCCTAGTTTTGAAAACAAATGACTTATATGAATTGAAAATGACAGCCTTAATATCTCATAGAAAAAAGAATGCAGTGACTTTTTCTTATTGCCTTGCATTTTGATTCTGGAAGGGCCTTCATCAGAATGAGAATACTGTGGTTGACAAACATAGGCTTGTTGTCCTTGGGTAGAGGAATCAATGTTCAACCTTCGTTGAAGCCAAGCACTGTGACCAATATCATGAAATAGATGTATTAGATCAAAAAGTTGAGGTTCAACATTCCAAACAGATGATTGCCTATGTTGATTCAAAATAAGATCCACATAGTGTCCAACAGAAGTTGGCAAGTGATCATCAATTTCAATTGCATGCGCATCCAAATCAGTTGTGACACTGCTGGAAACATTGCCATCATCTTTCTTTAGCAGCGCCTTTGAATCCTTAGTAAGTGCAACTTTCCATAGTATTTCTTGATGTATCATCCCAATATCAAGAAGCACATCCTTGCTATCATTTCCAAACTCTGCCGTTAATGCTACCAACCATCGATTCTCTTTAGTACCATTAGCTAGAAAGACAAAAAAATGTACCACAAACAAGCACCAAAATACTTTTCAATTCAGTCCATCTTTTGCATCTAATAAATTAGTCCCTGCAACATGATCCAAAACATTTAATGTAGTCTTGAGATGTTCCTTCAGATGAGCACAAAATACCCTTGCAAGGGCAACTGAGTGTTTTTGTGTGAATGCTTTACAAACTGCAACCATGTGCACAGCTACAGACATCCCTTTTGAAGATAACAGAATACTTAGAAGAGTCAAGAACCTCATAAGGGCTTCAATGCCCTTTTTCTCAACAAATATTCTACAAGTTTTAGGATTTTCTATTTCCATATGCACAAACACCATGGCATGTGAAATGATTAATTTTAGAAAGCATTCATTACTCATATTTTCAAGAGACAATCCACTAGTTCCAACCCCGTCATTATGCTTATCTTCTGAATCAGTATCCATAGAAACAGGACTATCCAATCTGTCTTTGGCCTCTAATCTGAGCCTATGGGCCTTGCTGGGGCATACGTTGTTGATCCCTGGTGGCTGTCAGCTATTGCAGAAAGGGTTTATTGAAAAATATATCTGCTTATAAGGAAGGTCTAAACTAGCATTACTGATGCTAGTTGTTAGTTCTGTTTAACTTGTTCATTAATTTATTTTTGCATATCATATGCACATGTTTGAGAGGATATTAGAAAGAAACTCGACAACAAAAGTGAAAAATGTATATTCATTGGATATAGTTACTAGTCCAAATCCTACATATAGTATAATCTGAATAGGAAGATGTTTGTGGTTAATAGAGATGTCAAAGTTTTAGAGGACAAGTCATGGAGTGAACAAGAAAATTATGTTGTGGAAAGTCAAAGTTCAAATAGATGAACCACTAGAAAATACTGAATATGCACCAACAATCACTTGTCTTTCTATTATAGTAGAAAAGAGAATTATATAATCCAAAATCATAGTCTCCCAAGCTTACTATACAAAACCAACCACCTTCTCACAATCTCATAAAGCATTACACTTTAAATAGAATACCCTAGCTATCACATCACACCACTCTTCACTCTAGCTCTCATGCTTAGAAGTCATGTGTACCTCCTTCTCTTTTATCGAACATCAGAGAGGGGAGTTACAGGTAAAAACATTATACTAGGTCCACAAATGGGTCCACAAGTGGATCACTCCACCTTGACAAGGTCCATTTTAATGGTTAACATAACCAACTCATGCGCCTCACATGGGATAAGGTATGTGGTGACATGAAAACTTGTGCCAAGCATGCTTCTCCAAGTAACTAACTCAAGTAGTTCACCCCACATGTGTCAAGGTGGGAAGCTGAAAGTTTCAGTTATTCTGAAATTGTAAGTGTGTATTCTTAGTGAATAATAAAGGAAAGTGCAGCAATATTTATTTTGTATCATTTCTTCCATCTCCATGTGATGTTGCTGCACATAATATTTTCTCTGTGTGTTGTTCCTGTAGCTGCAATTCTATGCTTTTTTGTGTAGGTTCCCATGAACGCTAGGGAGTGCAAGGCTTATCCTCCATAGTGATACATTGCTCCTTGTTGCAATCACTACCCTATCCTGAATTTCTGTTTGATGCTGGACAATCTATATTCCACACATTGATTTCCCTATCTAGTTTAACTAATGCTCTAGATACAGGTTGGTATAGGGGTATTTTCTGTCCAAGGGAACAATATTGGTGCATGTTGGCTTGAACCTTGATGAAGTATCACATCCTTTGTATTCAAACTGCAGAGAATTGTTCTTAGTTTGTTTCCATATGTGCAACTTTGAGTTTTTATCCCATGTATCCTAACCTTACTATCTAAGGATGGTATGTTTCTCCATGTTATTGTTGAAATATTGTAACTTCAAAGAATATTATATTTGTACTTTATTATTCCAGAGATGTTTCATTCCTCCGTGGAGATCTTGTTGTATATCCGGAGATGTTTATTCCTCCGTTGGAATGTGGTAACTTGGGTTATTAGACTTCCCTAGAGGGGGTCGGCCCTGTATGTGTTATGAGGGTCAAAGGGTTGTTAGACCACCCTAGAGGGGTTGGCCCAGTTAGTTGTAGTGGGGTGTTTAACCCAGTGGTAAAGTTGGGCCGACCTAGTTAATATATTGTACAAGTCGGGGATGTGTATAAATAGAGGAGATGTGTTCCTCATTATATACACTTCCCTCACGCAGAATGTAGCGCACTTGTGGAGGAGAGGTCTGCTATGGTGGAGGAGGAGATCATGTCTTTGGTTTGCATCTTTTTATATTGCTGGTCATCTATATTGAGGAAGCTTTGCTGGGTTTTCTACCCCATGAGGGTTTCCCAGGATAAATCTGTGTCTCTTGTGTTTATGCTATGCTTGTTGTTTCTTCAGTGATCCTGTATATGCTATTAT
Organism: Larix kaempferi; assembly: GCA_027924585.1. NCBI lineage: Eukaryota > Viridiplantae > Streptophyta > Pinopsida > Pinales > Pinaceae > Larix > Larix kaempferi. The sequence goes on from BSBM01001075.1 coordinate 282,100, forward strand.
TGTGAAATGGAATGTAATGCTTCTATTTTCTGTCTTAGCATATTAAATCTTAACATGGTATCAGAGATAACTTGAAGGAAGGCAATGTATGGCACTTACGACACTTGCTTCTCTTGCGACAATTTGAAGGTTAGGGTTTTATATAGCAAAAACCAGTCATCCTAGAAATTTTGCTATAAATCCATTTTGGAGAAGGTTCAGGATCAGAACATTTTAAAGGTCGTAGCTAACATCTCCAGGTACCTTGTATCCAAAGGACACCCTCAGATGCATTGTACTTTGTGAGTTATGATCCATACAAGTTAGGGTTTCTGCCTATTCCAGATCTTAGTCATAATCCGGTGACATTGGAAAAAAGGTCATAACTTGGGCTAGGAAGATCCAAATGAAATTTCGTAAAATGTAAAAGGTAGTACACAGAATTTAATATATTAGGAAATGTTTTCAGAGGCTGAAGTTGAACCAGTGACACGTGGCACACCGTACACGTTAGCTCTCCTGTTTTATCCCATAAACATGTCATATTGCGACACTTGGCATAAATCTCTCTCAGAAAATCGAATTGAGTTCAGACCTGTCGGGATGGAAAGACGACAGGTCAGGATACTACAAAAAATGTTTTTAGACCCTGTGAATCAAAAAATTTGGAGTTACAACAGAAACAATAAGGTACATATTTCTATCAAAACAGAATTATTTTTGGAGTACCTTCATTCATGGCTTCCAGAATTTAGGGTTTCGGAGAAAGTTAGAATTTTTGGAATCGGAGTCCATGGCTGAATGCTACTTAGGAAAATCAAAATTTAGAGACCAAGATTGAATTTTTTGGTTGGGTAGAAGACTGGGATTGATCAAACCCCAGTTCAGGATTTTGATCGAAAAGATGGAAAATTAGGGCTTCATTAAAAGTTGAAATTTTTGAAGACTATGACCATGGCTGGAAGCTCCTAAAAAAATAAGAGTTTAGCCTTGGATCGAACCTTTTGATTGGTCAGAAGGGTGGGTTTCATCAAACCTTATTTCGAGATCCTGTCTAGAAGATCCAGAAGTTTCGAAGGCAATTTTGAGGGGTCAAATTTTGGAGATTTCAAAATTGAAGTATGCAAGTTTGATAAACTCAGCAAGACACATCCTTCCATCCATTCAGAAGTGTGAAAGTCAAAGATTGAATTTTTAGGGTTTCTCTAACAAACCCTAATTGAGCTCCAGATCCAATTTCAAGGGGAGATGAGGCTAAGGCCTTATATAAGAAGACTACAAGAAGTCTCGATAGGTATGACTTAGGGAGGTACAGGTATGTCTTGAAATCTTATTCTTGATTAAGTTCATAATATGTTTGTCTTCATATTATTTAGATTAGTACAATCTTTATTAATGTTGGAATTGTCTTATCACCCTAGTAAAAGTATTAGAATGATAGAAGACATGCATTGATTAGGGTTATATGATTGTACTAATGCACTGTGGTGTTGTATGAGGTTGATGTTGTCTGCTAACAAGATACAGGTACATCACGAAAGACAAATCAAGTTCCATGACCATGACAACATGAAGACAAAGACTCCTCCATAATCTTTCATCACATAGAAGTTCTACTTACAAGGTATGCATGACTTTGTTCTATTATGAGATATGCAGGTTCCAGCACAGAATCTCTAAATCATTTAAGAGAACAAAGAATATATCGATTAGGTATGTTAGACATAACTAAGCAGGTATACTAATCCAGGTATGTTTTTCTATGTCATGTTAGATTCTTACCTTGTGTTAGGATCCCTTATATAAGTATACTTGGTATGATTGGTTATGCTTATTCATAAAGTTAAGGGTTTATGCACATTATGTCTCTTATCTTGATTGATGATTTAACTAACCAGAAGAGTCCTATGATCAAACAAGAATATGCATGAGTAAAAGAAGACTTCCTTGAAACCTTGAATACTAATGTTTATTATCTATGATCATGACTACACATATTCAAGATTATTTAGAATTATAATGTTTTGATAATATTGAGAATATACTAATGAATGTATGTTTGTGTATGAGATCATGAGGATGACACTAGTGCACACTTGAGAATGCACAGTGGTACAGAATGAATAGAAGTTCAAAAGACATATAGAAGATCAAGCGGGAGGAAACCACACAAACATAAAAGATAAGTATTTGAGTTGTTATTTGAAATAGTAAACGACATTGCTTGTAATAGGTTGTATGCATATTTGTATTCCTAGAATATATCATGCTGAGTGTAAACATTCATAGAGCATTGAACAGTATACTACTAATATGCATATGATTGGTAAGTTGGACAAACATTCCATTGTTGCTTGTCTAGAATGAAACCTCTTTGCTGACATGCTGAGAGTTGTGCACACTCTCGATAGTATGTTCTGGTAGAGATGGAAGGCATCTAGATAGCCACTATATGCATACAGGATATGGAAAAGTGTTGTGCCAAAGTATTGGTCAAGATAGTAGCATAACTATGTAAATCATATCTGTATGCATAATAGGTTATCATGTCAACATGATTTCATGATTATGAAGTATTACTAATCATGCACTTAATTTTGATTTGTAGGAAAGATCATGAAGAATGATGAACACCGAACAAGTGATGGATGTTCAACAAGAAGATTTACAAAACAAACAAAATATAGAAGGCTCGTGGCTAGAAGATTCCCTTAGAAAGAAGAAGGGAATCATGATGGGATGTTTTCTCCAAGTGGCTAGATAAGACCATTCTCTTAATGGTGTAATTAAAGAAGAAGTGTGAATCAGGTTCTGTATGGGTACCCGGGATCAATAATCAATTGATGAGCTTAATGATCACCATGGGTGATGTGGATTTCAACCTTTGCTACAAGGTTGAATATGATTTCTATACACAGATGACATGGATGGAAGAAGGAACTCACCACAGATTTCGAATGATATTGAGGCTCATATCAGTATACCCATTTGACAAGAGATGGCATAGAAGAAGATGGCTGCAGAAATGAAAATGAAAGATCTCATATTGATGCATTACTTCCTAGGTCTGAAAGTATGGCAAGGCTCAGAAGGAATATTTCTCAACCAGAGAAAGTATGCCGAGAAATATTAAAAGGATCTGATGTGTTAGAATGGCCATTCTCATGGATTCTAACTTGAATCTGTTAGCGGATGACTCATCAAGAGTTAGTGTATATAACTCTGAACAGACAAATTATTGGGTCATTGATGTATCTAACAAATACTAGGTCATATATATGCTTTGCTGTATCTAGTGGAAACTAGATGTGTTCATTTGATAGTTGCAAAGCATGTGATGAGGTACCTAAAGGATACGATAGACTTTGATCTATGCTATCTTGGAGATCATGACTTTAGATGGCTACTCAGATGTTGATTGGGCAGAAAGTGTATCAGACAAGAAGAACACATCGAGAGGATGTTATTTTCTGGGATTAGCCATGATCTCATGGTTTAGCTGGAAGCAGTCTAGTGTGGATCTCAACACAAGTGGAATATATGGCTGCTTGCTCTGCTAGTTGTGAATAAGTATGGCTTTAGGATTGTTTGACTTAGAGATAGAACCAACTGTGATCCTATGTGACAAATAGAGTTGTATCAAGATGACAGAGAATCTAGTGTTCCATGATAAGTCAAAGCACATAGGGATATAACAAGATATGGTGCAAAAAGGAACTATAAAGTTTGAATTTGTAATAGGTTACCGATGTACTAACCAAACCTCTACCTCAAGTGAACAAGTTACCGACATACTAACCAAACCTCTACCTCAAGAAAATTTTGAGTATTTCTTAGACAAGCTTGGAAGGACCCTCCTCGAAAGGGGGAGTGATGTGGTCACTTATGATGAGATTGTCTGCATCGACAGTGAGGTCGATGATGTGGAGACCTATATTGGTGATGCTGACAAAGAGGTTGGTGGATGGTCATTAGACAGGGTCTAAGTTGACAAGGGGATTGCATCATCCTTGAACACATGTTCTAAAAGGATCCGTAGACATATCTCTTTGAGAATGAAGTCCCTAGTGGACAAGTGGGGATTGGATCATCCCTGTACTTCAGTCCTAAAGTGATCCGTAGACACATGTCTTCAAAAATGAAGTCCTTAGTGGACAAGTGGGGATTGGATCATCCCCGGACTTCAGTCCTAAAGAGAGCCATAGATGTATGTCTTCGAGATTGAAGTCCTTCATGGACATGTGGGGATTGTATCATCCCCGGACTTCATTCCCTTGAATTGATCCGTAGACGTATGGTCTCCGAGAATAAAGTCCTTAGTGGACAAGTGGGGATTGGATCATCCCTGGATGTCAGTCCCAAAGAGAGCCGTAGACGTATGTCTTCGAGAATGAAGTCCTTCGTGGACATGTGAGGATTGGATCATCCTTGGACTTCAGTCCTAAAGTGAGCTGTAGACATATGTCTCTGAAAATGAAGTCCTTGGTGGACATGTGGGGATTGTATCATCCCCAGAATTCGGTCCCTTGAATTGATCCATAGACGTATGGTCTCCAAGAATGAAGTCCTTGGTGGATAGGTGGGGTTTGTATCATCCCCGGACTTCGGTCCCTTGAATTGATCCGTAGACGTATGGTCTCTGTGAATGAAGTACTTAGTGAACTAATGGGGATTGGATCATCCCAGAACCACTAGTTCAAAATGCACGTGATGGGGATTGCATCATCTCGGAACCACTAGTTCAAAATGTAGGTGATGGGGATTGCATCATCCCGGAACCACTAGTTCAAAATGTATGTGATGGGGATTGCATCATCCCAGAACCACTAGTTCAAAATGTACGTGATGGGGATTGCATCATCCCGAAACCACTAGTTCAAAATGTACGTGATGGGGATTGCATCATCCCAGAACCACTAGTTCAAAATGTACGTGATGGGGATTGCATCATCCTGGAACCACTAGTTCAAAATGTACGTGATGGGGATTGTATCATCCCCGGCCTTTGGTCCCTAAATTGACCCGTAGACAGATGTCTCCGAGAAGTGGTCCCTAGTGGATGAGAGGGGATTGTATCATCCCCGGACTTCGGTCCTTGAATTGATCCATAGACATATGTCTCTGAGAAAGTGGTCCTTAGATTTTGTCTCAATTGATGAGTGGACTATATCGTCCCTAGACATGCTATGGTGTCTTAAATGAATCATGTGTACTGCAGAGTATGCTGCTATTGTGTATACTTGACTGATGAGGATACTTGTATTGATAGAGGATATGTATTGATGAGGATACTTGTATGTATACTTGTATGTATACTTGTATTGATGATATGTATACTTGTATTGATGAGGATACTTGTATTGATGATGTGTATACTTGTATTGGTGTGGATACTAATACTGATGATCTAGATGACAATGCTGCTGATCGTGGTGATCTAGATGATGATGCTACTGATCGTGATGGTCTAGATGACGGTGCTGCTGATCGTGATGGTCTAGATGGCGATGTCTGATCGTGATGATCTAGATGATGATGCTGCTGATCGTGATGGTCTAGATGATGATGCTGCTGATCGTGATGGTCTAGATGATGATGATGCTGATCATGATGGTCTAGATGACAATGCTGATGATTGTGTGATGACGATGTTGATGATCGCGAGGATCTAGATGTTGATGTTGCTGTAGCTGTTTGAGTGCTAGAAAAGATAAAGACTCAGTACTGAAGATGTTGATGTTCCAGTAACTGCTTGAGTTACTGATGATGTTGAGAAAGCTTCCAATGATTTATAGATGTATCATGTATGATGTTGATGACTCCTTGCTCATGCAGATGCTGTTATAATATCCTTCTCGTTAAAGGGGAGTGTTGAAATATTGTAACTTCAAAGAATATTATGTTTGTACTTTATTATTCCGAAGATGTTTCATTCCTCTGTGGAGATCTTATTGTATATCTGGAGATGTTTATTTCTCCATCGGAATGTGGTAACTTGGGTTATTAGACTTCCCTAGTGGGGGTCGACCATGTATGTGTTATGTGGGTCAAAGGGTTGTTAGACCACCCTAGAGGGGTCGACCCAGTCAGTTGTAGTGGGGTGTTTAACCCAGTGGTAAAGTTGGGGCCGACCTAGTTAATATATTGTACAAGTCGGGGATGTGTATAAATAGAGGAGATGTGTTCCTCATTATATACACACTTCCCTCACTCAGAATGTAGCGCACTTGTGGAGGAGAGGTCTGTTATGGTGGAGGAGGAGATCATGTCTTTGGTTTGCATCTTTGTATATTGCTGGTCATCTATATTGAGGATGCTTTGTTGGGTTTTCAACCCCATGAGGGTTTCCCAAGATAAATCTGTGTCTCTTGTGTTTATGTTGTGCTTGTTGTTTCTTTAGTGAGCCTGTATATGCTATTATTCAGAAATGGAATGTAATGCTGCTATTTTCTGTCTTAGCATATTAAATCTTAACAGTTATTAGCCATGCCAATAAATGGGAAAGGAATTGAATACCATTCTTGTTAGGAGTGTGCATGTAATGTGTGAAGCTTGCAAAATGACAAAAGAATAAGTGGACATATTCTAGGTGTGCATATGAGTGAATAGGAAATGATAGGCCATTTCGAAAAGAAAGGGATGAATTTGATTCATAAAAGAGCCAAATCACTAAATGGTCTATCCCTTATCTCAAGATTACATATGTTTATACAACTTGATAGAACACATTGCATCCCAATGTCACTATCACCAACAAAAGAAACACTAAGCCTCTCCAAACACTTTACATAAGTACCAGATGACCAAAAGTCCTTATTTTTATGCATACCACTCAAACACAAACAAAATTGAGTGAGAAGTAAGCATTTTTGTTTCTTGCAATAGTGACTAATGTTGCATTTGTTGTTTCACAATAAAAAAACATAGTACAGAGGTGATCCTAGGATAAGAGCTTGAAGTATCCATAAGGCCTTCCTCTATCACAATGCCTTAATCATTAGGTCTGATGGAAAAACATGCAATTACTACAAATGTTTGCAAGTTGAGGAGACGATTTCAATCCCTTTATCTTAATTTTAATCCAATACATGTAGTTACTGACAATTATAAGCCTAATGTGTAGCCAAGATAAAACTAGAATTTGAGATACAACTAGTGAACTTCCAAATAGATTGGTGGGATATCTTGCCAGTGAAATTCCGAATTTGCAACATATGATAAGCACTTTAACCCCATAGTGCTCATCATTTCCCCCCTGCTTAAGAAGAAATTGTCCCCAGTTTCTATTGTAGATGGAAAAATTGTTGCTTGAATGTGTACTCGGACTTGGGAGATCCATTTATCTTGCAAAGGTAGGTTTCATTTTCTTTCAATAGAAAATGCCTTTTAAAGGAGCCACTTTTGCACTCCCACACTGTATCAAACACCTTTGTACTTAGGGGTCCCATTGACTTAATTTTGTAATTAAGTTATCTTACCTTCCAGCTTTGAATTTTCTATTTCGCAGATGCATGTTTGAATGTGGAACCTAGCAATCATGATCCCTTTTGTTGTACTTCTGTCGACTATGAATGCAAAAGAATGAATTTTTAATGAGTTCAAGTATGATGACTACACCACATAACTTGAGCTATAGTAGAAGTGATTTGAATTTGGTGAATAGATTTTGGATTGTGACAGATATTCTTGGGCTTATACTTATGAGATCATTATGTAATTTAAGTCTCCTAGTGTACATTAAATGGGTTTTAAATTGAAACAATGTGTCCTACCATACACGATTATTCACAATATTACAATGTCATGCTTATGCTTGCTAATTAGGTTTAAACATTGTCATGCATTTTACTCATTAGAAGTAGAAGAAAGTTATTGTTAATGGATTCATTTAATTTGAAAGAGTAGTTATTGTTTGAAAAAACTCTCTCCTTACCTTAGCTAGCATTCATTGAAATGAAAGGCTTATTTTATTCATATGCATTTTCATGGTTTGAGTCAATCATCACACCACGAGGTTCACTTCCATCACCCGATTGAGTAATACAACCACTAAAATTTACACCCCCTAACTAAACACACCATAACCTCACTTGAGGAGAAAAAAAATTTGCTAGTTAGGTAGGACACTAGGGATAGGCATCCAAATAATCCCCCCTTGTCATTATCATATGAGACATACTTGTTGTCCTCTAGGGTACAAAAATCCTCTAGTATTTGTTGACATGGTCATACACCAGTTTGTGGAGGGGCCTCCTGTTGTTTCAGGGGTTAAACCGCCGCGAGATCGAGAACCGAACGAACTATGTGTAATGTCGCACTCCACTTAGCCCTAAGGAAACATCGATCATTGTCTTCCTTGTATTCTCCGACCACCATACTGGTGATACAAGCGTGATCAGGTAGAAGCGCCGAAAACCTTTTCCGACGTGTCATGAACGAGGTAGCTTAGTGACTTTTCTACCAGGGCTCTTTCACCCAGGATCCCTTTTGGTAGAGGGATATCCTTCAAATTCGGTCTCTCACTTTGTATTGTTTGACTTGGATTTCATCACCTTGAGAAGGATACGATTTGTCAAGGTCTCCAGCTCCTAGTTAGGAAGTTTTCTTTCATTTTCACATTTTTAGAGGGTCTTTTTCTTTTTAGTGCTACTTGTTGGCATTCTGGCCACTTTTGTTTCAGCTTTCTTACTGTGACATCGGTCCCAGTACAATTTTTTGAGCTTCTTTTTTTGGCTTGCGAGCCTTGTCTTTTCATAGCTCCCCTTCTGCACGCTCGGTTGCTTTAGGGTTTTTGAGTTCATACACGGTAGTTACCGATACTTATTTGATGATGTGTGATGTCCTCTTCTCCTAGGTATTTGAGATGGTTGAGTTAGATGGTCTTCTGAAGGGACTGAACACCCCTTCATGGAGCCACTAATGCTTGACCGTAGGATTAGTCTAGAGGACCACATGATCACATCACCCGTGTGGACTTTTCCATTTACTGTGATGATGGTCTTTCAAGTTATATGGAACAATGGTACATTTGAGAGAGAGATGAATGGCTATACCCCACCTTGGTCGATTGTCTTATGGTCCTTTCATTTTGTCGATAATATTTTTGTGGTACCTTGCCTTTTACCTTTTGGGTTTTTTACTTATATTGGGATATCTTGTGATTTGTACCACCTTTTATGTTTTAGGTCTTGTGGGTACTATGGTAGTTTGTCCACATTTGAGGTACACCCACTTTCTCCAAATCGTTATGAGTCTTTATACCCACTTCGTACCACCCTCCTGACCTTAGTTAGGAAGATTGCATGCTATCATACCTTTTGGTGGTACTATTTGAGTTACAAGAGGTAGTTACAAGGAGCTATTGCATATATGAGGTAGTTACAAGGAGATATTGCATATATGAGGTAGTTACAAGGAGATATTGCATATATTGATTTGTACCGCCTTTTATGTTTTTGGTCTTGTGGTTATAACTATGGTAGTTTTTCCACGTTTGAGGTAGTGTACACCCCCTTATTCCCAAGGGTTATGAGTCTTTATACCCATTCTTTTTTTTTTGACTTGTACCTTATTGGTTGGTCTTTGTACTGAGCCTTTTTACTGTCACTGAATTTCTTTGACTGATCGTACCATAGCCCAGTCATCTCTCTCTCTCTGGTTTGTACTAGCCCTATCATAGGGTCACTTGGTTCCTAGAGTTGACTGGCCTCTAAGAGGTATAGTCATTTATGAAAGTAACTCTTCTGAGTATATTACAGGAAACGTCTACACTAAGGTAATCAAATATGTGGTAAATAGTTTTCATTAAGTAGCCAGGAATTGTAGCATTAGAGGAGATCCTGTAACGTGTATGTGTAGTGTTACACATGTGTGTTACATGTGTGATGTAGCGTTAAATCAAATAGTAAAAAAAACTCATAAATATTGCATGAATTTCTACTCTTAAGAACGATAAATTGGTTTTCTTCCGATCATCACTTGAATTCCTACATGTTGACAAAGGGAATGAGGATCAAGTAAAATTATAGAAGGCGATACACGTCAACTTTTAAGAGGTGCTATGCCTTGCGGTCGAATCTACAGTTTTTTCCAATGGTGCAGGTAGAACTAAACATGTATTTTCCTGATCTATCTTCCTCAAGTGAGGGGAGTTTAGGAAGGCTAGAGGAAAGTGAGACATCTAGTAGGTTTAGAAGAACTGTATCAACTAGATGTCAAAAAACCAAAAGAAGATTCCATAGACGCAATGAATTTTTTCACGGTCAAGGGGGGGCATGTTCCTATGGTGATGAGACAGAAGACAATGAAGAGGTGCCTTTGAGGTACAGACATTTATTGAAACAATGGGTAGCGAAGGATCTTCCTCCACCGGTCACTGATTTTTGTGTGAACGAGAGGAGATATCGAATTGCACCGTCGTCGATACATGGTTTCGGTTGTTTTCCATGGATTGCATCTTGGTTGGTTACTGGACATGTACAAAATTGATGGATTATGTTGGACCCATATACAACTACAACGATTGGATGCGCCTTGTCCGATATACAAAAAGTATGCATAGCTATGGATTGTCAACAAACTATTTACAATTGAAAGACAAAAATCAAAATAAAGGAGGAACGTTGTACATGGAAGGAAGGCCAAAGGCCACAGGGAATATTGCGGGGTTTATAAACAGTTCACAACCAGGGTCTACAATTAAGCAACCAAACTACGAATTTGAGGGGCGTGAAGGAAACCATGTTTTTTAGTTGCTATTAAAACAATATTTGCAGGGGACGAGTTGCTTATTAATTACCCTGTGAACCGAGTAGATACAAACAAGGTTACTATAAAACATTTTACCCAACCTTTTAGTAATAAATTAAACATCATAAGGATTTTTTGTTAGTTTATTTCGTTTAAATTTCCCATATTTACTTTGCAGGCCAATCATCAAGATAAATCCCTGCCAACAAATGGTTGGAGGAGTACTTCTTCCTCGACGGAGCAGGTATACATCTTTCTAATAGTACAAATATAATAAGAAAAAAGAGTTTTTATTTGCTTTGTTTTTCCATTATTAATAACTTGGTTTGTTTTATTTAATGTTATTTATATTTGATGTAGAATGTTGATCGGGAAATACACCCATCGAATGTTGATCAGACGACAACACCCTCGGGACAATAGGTAGACCTGATTTGAATTGTACAATTAAAATATGTCAAAATGTCTTAGCATTATATTAATGTTTCAATGAATATTTTGGTTTCGTTTACGTAATTTTCTGGTCTATGTTTCTGATGCAGGTCGGTTCCATAAGGTCGGCCACACTAGGGTCCGCGCAACGGATATACATCTTTGTAATATTAAAAATATAATATGAATAATAATTTTTTTGATGTGTTTTCTCATGAATAGTTTTGGAATCGTTTAGGTGACTTTCACTATGTTTTTTTATTAGGGTGTTGTTAGGGGAAACTCCCAGATATTAGCAGATTGGGGCAAGTTGCCTATGACCATTGATCCAATGAGTGGATCGCGATCCTCGAGGTCATAGGTATAATTCATTTCAATTGTACCAATATAATATGTAACATAATGTTAATTTTGTTATGTATTTTTCGTGTGATATATTGGTTTCATTATGATAATGTAAACCGTGCTGTAATTTTATGAATCTATCATGATAGATGTGTTACGTTAATATAAAATTTGGAATCTATGAATAGAGAACTCAATAGTGCTTTATATATGTTTGTTGCATCCCACTAGTGAATCGCAGTATGAATCAGCATCACAAGGTTTTCCGTTAGAACCTGAAGTGGAAGAGGTGCTTCACGATTGCGAAAAAATTGGTGAAGCCACACACCCGCTAAAGATGGCAGAGAAATTGTTGAATAGATATACTGCGGAAATCCTTTCTCTACTAATCTAGGTTCCACAGACAAGTGCAATTACAGAAAGGATTTCATTGTTGGAACATAGATCTAATAACTTGCGAGTAAGTTGAAGAATATTGAATCATAGAATAATTCGTTTAAATCTTTATAATGTTCTCTTTTATATGATAGTATTGAACGTATAAGACGTGGTGTGTATTTATAGAATTATAAGGGACCACACATTATTGGTCAAGGTGGTGTTGGCCCCAACGAGGCTCATGGACAGACTTCGCATCACGACCAAACGACTCCACGTAGTTCGAATCCTTCGCCATTGTTATCGACCAAACAGTCGGCAACACGTTCCGAAACACCATGGACCCTCACTGTGAGCGTAACAGCCACTACTGACCAACACACAATGGATCATCCACAAGAAGGGGTTGACACTGAGTCCCCTATCAATTTTGATGTCGAAGAAGCTACATTTTCAGGATCTTCCTGTGTCAAAAGCACGGGAACACTGGAGACAACATTTTTGGTGGATGAAGATCTCGTCCTAATAAAGATACCGACGATCCCAGGTAATTAATCATAGTTGATCAGGTTAATTAGTGTTTATAATTTCATTGTAATATACTGATAAAACATTTTTTATCAACTAATTATGATCATGGCATGATCGTTGTGCAGGAAACAATGTTTTCTATAAACATATGAATGAATTTTGCTTGGAAATATTCAGGCCCAGCATCCAAACAAGGTGGGATAGACAACCAAGACATTTAAAAGATGAACTCACTAATCGGTTGGTTGGCCTGCTTGGGGAGAAAAACTTCAGTCATTGCAATGTCTTGAAAAAGGCTTGTCAACATGTGAAGGTTGTCCGAGACCAATATAGGACACACCTCGAAAAAAACCATAGGTATGAGCACCCACCAATGATTCCAGCAATGGAGTGGAGAGCTCTAGTGGAAGGTGGAAAGGAGAAGGCTCTGAGAAGAGAAGGAAAGATAACACCAGGCACAGGGAGGTATGCAATACTTTCCACAATGTAATTCTAAACCTTATTATCCTTGATTTCTATATCAAACTTGGAACATCTAACGTATTTCAACACTTGCATAGGCTACCAGACACATCAAAGGCCACAAAGGAAAGACTAGAAAAAATAGGTCAGCACAAGCTTGGCCCTGGTGGTTACTCGAATTTGGCGGCATGGATTGTAAGTTTCGAGAAACCAACAATGAATACAAATAATAAATTGAAAATTATTTTTTGTTTTATTGCACCGTAAAATGTTAATTAACGATGATAAGCAAATATGCAGGCCGATCGATTCAGTGAAGTACCCACAAAGGAAGACATGAAGCTTGGCTTCCAAGAAGGCTTTGGAGTTGTTGTTGAACGTAGAAGAAGCTTATTTGGGAAAACACGGTCTTGTGGTACCAATCCATCCAGTGCACAGGTATATGGAATCTATATAGTTTAATGAAGATTTGTCGCTTGTGGAATATTTTCGTTCCAAATACTTGATGTAAAATATTGACTTTGGTTTTAACAGGAAAGTAATGATCCCATTAGTGTCGAGGAGGGACAAAAGCAAATCGATGATCAAGCTTCAAATCCTGGTAATGAATTTTCTCATACGTTACAATTTTATGTATAGCATTGAAAATGGTGACAATTAATTGTAGTTCACCATATTTCAACTGCAGAGCATGCAGAGGGTGAAACTGTACAGGTTGAGACTGGACAAGAACATCAACAACATAATTTGGTCACACCTAGTAAAAAAACACCTTCGTAATGAATTTTTTTAAATGAAAAACTTGTCATTACAATAGAAAAATATAACGATGTAACATTTTGACATTGTTGCAACAAATCCGAACCCCTTGCCGCAAAATCCATGTCTAGAACAACAATCAGCTAGGATATTGCAAACATCACCGAAAGCGCCTGCTAAAGAACCAAGAACTGGGAGAGAAAGTCCAGATGATGTAGATGGTCTTCTTATAGATTATATACCACTGAAGAGAAGAAAAACTTATAAAAAGAAGGACAGGAAAAACAACGTCTAAATATTTTTGACAACAATATATTGTCCACTATTTTTGTTCTAATGAATGAATGAATGGTTTAATGAATGTTCTAATGTTTTAATGATTCGGTGTAGTAAACTGTTACCTTCATTGAATTTCAACTTTTATTGAATGAATTATTAATGAATGGTGTATTGAATGTTATCTTTTATTGAATGAATATGTTGATCGACTGAAACGATGGTTTAGTGAATGTTAGCATTTATTGACCAAATAATGGATGAAAGTTCATGATGAAATATAGATGAATTTGCACATTTTTTTTTTTCAAGTACATGCATTGGGTATGGGGAATTGAAAGTGATGTGGAGGGGGGGGCATAAGAGCTTCCACCTTCATGTGGTTGTCCCTGTTCAGTAGAGAATATGAAATTATTCTCGAAACAAAGAGGATCTCAATGAATGGCTACGATGCTGGCTTTCTACAACCCACTTGCGTGTTGTCTAAATTTTGACAATTTCTTGGAGCTTGTTGTGATTTTTGGTTGCTCCTCATAACCAATTTCCAGTTTCTAGCACATCAAAGGTTGATTAAATGATGCACTGGAATCAATATCCTTAACCTTCTCTTTAATTTCCTTGGAATCAATATCCTTAACCTCACATTAAACCCTTCCAAATTGGTATATTTACCATTCAAGGATGGCTTCTTCTGAAGCATGATATTTGCAACTAAGCTAGCATACACTGACAATAATTAGAGACATGCTACTTGTTTTCAATGTTCATCTTTTTTTTAGCAATGCAAATTGACCATAATGGCTCCTCCTACGCTAGGGAATTAAAGTAAACAACAAATTAAAGAAAACATATAGTTTGCATCGAAAAATAATAGGGTATGAACTGAACTGAGGAGATTCGAACCTGCGACCTATGTCTATTGCCAAGGCTACCACCTTCAAGCTTGAAGTGCAGCTGGAAAGAGCAACCACCTTCAAAATCGATTCATTCAGCACACATTTCACAATGGGAGATGGCAGGATACCACATTCAACCTTGATTCATTGTGTATGCATTTCACTATGCAATCGTCTTAGATTCGCGTTGCGTTTTCCCTCTATTAGTTTATCAATTCAGTGTGACCCACGCCCGCCATTCGAGGAGTGTTTCCGCGGTCTTGAGTTCCAGCCTGACAACAGTGATGATTCATTCTATATTTACATTTCCCTTAAGCTGCAATATGGCAAACTCATAGTTCACTATCAAGGTTTCTTTGACCGTCAGCTTTGTCAGACAAACTTTAATAGTGAACTATGAGTTTGTCATTTGCAGTCGAAGGGAAACGTAATACCATGAATCGTCAACCGTTTCCAGGATGAAACTGAAGACCTTGGAAACACTCATTAGATGGCAGACGTGGGTCATACTGAATTGATAAACTAATTGATGAAAACCACAATGGGAATTTGAGACGATTGCATAGTGAAATGCATGCAGAATAAATGAAGAGTGGGTCTCGAGAGAAATGGTTTTGGGATGTCATATGAGAGGAAATGGCGATGGGAATTGATTGATAAGGTCAAGCTTGAAGGTGGTATCCTTGGGACTAGACATAGGTCACAGGTTCAAATCTCGTCTAAATATTTTTGATAACAATATATCATCCACGATTTTTGGCCTAATTAATGAATGAATGGTTTAATGAATTTTCTAATGTTTTAATCATTCAGTGTAGTAAACTGTTACCTTTATTGAATTTCAGCTTTTATTGAATGAATGTGTTGGCTGAATGATTAATGAATGGTTTATTGAATGTTATCTTTTATTGAATGAATGTGTGGATCGACAGAAACAATGGTTTAGTGAATGTTAGCATTTATTGAATGAATAATGGATGAAAGTTCATGATAAAATATGGATGAATTTGCACATATTTTTTTTTTCGAGTGCATGCATTGGGTATCGGGAATTGAGAGTGATGTGAGGGGGGGGAGGGCCCATAAGAGCTTCCACCTTCACGTGGTTGGCCCTGTTCAGTAGAGAATATGAAATTATTCTCGAAACAGAGAGGAGCTCAATGAATGGCTACGATGTTGGCTTTCTACAACCCACTCGCATGTCGTTTAAATTTTGACAACTTATTGGAGCTTGTTGTGATTTTTGGTTGCTCCTCATAACCAATTTCGAGTTTCCATAACTTCAAAGGTTGAGTAAATGATGCACTGGAATCAATATCCTTAACCTCCTCTTTAATTTCCTTGGAATCAATATCCAGCTTAACCTCAAATATATATAAGTGAACAAAAGAAAATGCAAGAAAGACATTAAACTTGCAAAATATAACACTTGTATTAATAAATTAAAAAAGAGAGAGTAATGTTCATGGGCCTCTTGGAGAGGATGAGCTCCTTTGAGCAAAGCTTCAATACAATACCAATATCTGACAAAACAATATACATCCTTCTAGCGCTATAAATAGTTTCTTAATAACTACCAAAACCCTAACTAAATGCAATCTCAAAATTAATGACTACCAACCACCTACTGGTTCTTATTTAATAAAAATGAGCCTTTTACATTAAGTAACTACCCATTAACTATCTAATGAGCCTTATTCAAAGAATATGATCTCATATATGAATATACAAACTCCTCAGTATACCAAATTAGAGAAGTTAGGTAAGAGTACCTTGACACAATGGAAGCACACTACCATCTCTTTGTGACGAATATGCCACAATGGTACATAAGCATAGGGATTAGAGAACATGTATTCACTATGAAAAATTTTATTTCAAAAATGTTATTTTTTTTTTTAATGTATTGGGTAGTCACTTAATCGACGACCTAATCACGATGACTGTAGGGTAATATACGACTATTTTGCAATACTTCCGATAGCTCGAAATGTCGGATCCATTTTTTTTTGTATGGCATCCACGTTTCTTAACCGATGACCTATCCGACGATTGCAGAGTAATATCCGATACATGTCACTTAACCGATGACTGAACTGACGCATAATCGATGGCAAAAGGAGGTATCCAACCAATATTGGAAGTTAACGCTGTCGCTTATCTGACTACCTGTGAAGCTGGAGGAACTCGATTAACCGACGAGGTAGGGTAGTCGAATATCCAACATCTTCAACTATGTCAGATTTTAGCCAATATCCCACCGACGATAAAAAAAGACTGGAATTGTCGAATAGTCGACCATAGGTTGTAGAAAATTTGACTTTTTCTCCATCGGATTTTGGGTCAAAAAAACTTAGTGAGTGCATCTGTGTAAGCTGATAGCACAAGAAGGATATCAGGCTTATCAGTATTGCTTCTCTAAAATTGTAATCATATTTCATAACATTCATTATCAAGTATTGAAACACTAGGAATGCATCTATTCCCTTAGGGTGTAGTCAATATTGACAACCCTAACATAACCCAGCACCCGAAAGGTATGCATCCCTTTCTGATGTGAGTCATGTAGGCCCTAATCATACTCATGCAGTCTGGAATAATAATGAAATAATAAAACATGCTCTGCATATTAAATCTAATAACCAGACATGTATATCTTCAGTTAGGGTTACAGAATACTCATTCGTTTCACAGATGTATCTTTTCTTTATTTGTGAAGAATGGGGGCTTCCTTCTCTGAGTCAACAATCCTTCGGTTCGCCACCCCAATCTTTTCTCGTTCCATAACCCACACATGCCTTTTCGACATAATTTTACTGTCTCACTCACATGCTTTACCAACATGTAGTTCGGTTGAGACATTATCAACATTTACAATAGCATTTCACCCAAAACCCATTTCCAAAGCATGGGATCCTTCCAATCTAGTTTGGCTTCGGCAGGCCATCACACATGGTCTTCCTATAATGTGTCACCCTAGCGCACTTATCAAATAGCCAAACAGTCAGCAACATTTAGCAATAAGCTTTAAGTATGATTGTTCTATAACCAATCAATAGCATTAATAATTATTTCAACATGAATTTACAATTTTGTCTCCTACAGAAATTGATTTGCTTAGCAATGAGGCTATCCTCATATTGTTTGGCTCTCGTAAGTGCTATCACTCTGTCCATTATGGTTTCACCCTTGCTACCATACATGAACATCCACCTACAACATGTTCTCCTGACACAATTTATATAAGCCAAACAGTGATTAGCAATTATAAGCAAATTCTCAATCTGAAATCTACAAATCTGTTTTCCTACAGAAATTGGATTTGCAATCATGAGATTATTCTCATAAATTTAAACCATAAAATTTTCAGATTTGTTTCATGCATAAGTTACAACTATGAGAACCTTCTCATAACCTTTGGCTTTTGCACATAGTAGATCTCGGTCTCTACTATGGACTTATCCTGATTTCCATACGTAAGACTTTTCTACCTGAAATATGAAACTTCAATCAGCCAAACACGTTGTGAGTATTTTATGCATATAATCATTTCATTGCTACAACAGTCACTGAAGTGATCTCAAAATTATAACACTCAATAATTCAAACATATTCAGCTGTTAATATTTGAAATGCAACGAAATATATACATTCCTATATATGCATTATTATCACAATAAAATTGCAAGACACAGTCACACTATCCATGCAATTTAAATAAACTGTAACTACTCATTACTTCACATTCCATGCAATTCTGTCCTTCCGACAAAGTGCTCTGGTAGCCCATCACATGTCTACCTTTTTCATGCAGTCTTTCCTCTGCATTCATAGCAGCTTATGAAATGGTATCAGTACTGACAATAGTCCACTATGTCATCTATTATCTAATTGCATTGAAACATATATATCACAACCATGCATTCACATAATGCACCTCAACATGTGCACCTGCACATATGCATGCACATTCACAACATTTTCATAATCTTTTAATGTGCACTCACTCAATGCATAACCCCTCAATACAACCTTGCATTAATCCATGAGTACTATGCATTCCAACATATTATGGCCTAACCATGCCTACCTCATATGGCATACACTACCACAACAGGACCATAAGTCCTCACTTGCTTTGGTTGTTAAACTCACAACCGGCATACACAAATGACATGATATAATTTCATATGAATGCATTGAGATTTCTAAGCAATTATAGGGTGTAAGGCTTCCTGCCTTAACTTAACCATACCTCACCATACTTGGTAGGCTGACATTCACATTCAGACACTCAATCTCTCATAAAAACAATTCAACACATTTTTAAACTTGGTTGAAGGGATCTCATCAAATCTTCTTTCAACATTCATGCAATTAAGCACAACTAACCATTACCTGCATGGCCTATATTGACAACAATGGATGTTACCTGATCAGTTGGCCTCTTACCAAGGCTACTCAGTCCTTTTTGCCAACATCATGGTCATGGACTTGTTGCACCATCCTCTTTTCATAAGGTTGTTGGTCACGTGCAACAACATCATCAATTTCTTTAGCCATGCTTTGATTGTATTTTGTCCTACAACCAATGTGGACAAAACTAATTATTAGCAACCACAATCATTATCTTAAGTGGCTCATTGCATATGTAAAACCTCTCTATTTTACCAATATGCAATATCATATACACGCAAAAAAATTTTCACATGCACTGTGCAATGTTTATTGTTATGCTATCTAATGCATATTCATCTATGTAATCTCTTGCAGTTTTAACATTCTTATGCCATAGTTTATATGCATGACAATTTCATAATTATAAGTACGATAGCAAACAGGGGTTAAGAAATTCTCCCTTTCCAATCCCTCATCGTAGAATGGAATCCCTCTTCCATATCATAGTTGGTCTGATTTCCTTCCAGTCATGCAATTCTAGAAATTGCGCATATTGACAACAATTCTCTTTTGTCAAAACAGCCACTGGCATCCTTCTGTACCAAATATCTATGATATGTGCGGACCTCATTCGAATTCTGGTCATGCATCCTTGTTCTCCTCTGGACAAGCTTTCCAACGCCTATCCCTGTGCTCCATTCCGACCCAGGACATGGAATTTACATTCTTCCAAAAATGCAAACTTTGCCCAAATTTCTGCACTTTTACACGGCTGCAATTTTATTCTGGAAGGCCAACTTCAGCTGCTTGCAGAAGTAAATATAAGAAGAATCATGGAAAATTATCTTCCAGGAAAAGGTATTCTATATAACAAGGAACACTCAACAACCTTCAAATCCATGTTCTGATGAACCAGTCAGTTTCTATAAAATTCGGGGTTTGGCTACTTTTAACTTTTCACTTTTTCCCCAAAATCTCAAAATTTGGCCAAAAATGGCTATCTCCCAAACTATGCATTTCTGGAAAATCTTCGTCTAACGGAAACTATCCATCTTAATGAGAAGATGAAATGTCTAGTTTCATAAAAAAAATTATTCCAACATCTAGGGTCACATTTACTGTCCACAAGCTTTTCAAAATCCTGAAAAAGTGGCCCGGAACAGTTCCTTTTGGGCTTCTGGTTCATCCCGACTCCACATCCTTTGGAGTTCAGCTCCAATATTCCAAAATTCACATTGTGATTTCTCCATGGCCACACCATATCAATTTTAGCTCAAACTGACCTTCCGTCAAGCCTCGGGACACCGTCTTACAAAAGTCACTATTCTCCATTTTCTGTCAAATTGGAGCACACTGGGTTCGAGACCTTCTCTGGTTCTTTCATGACCTTCGTTAATGGCCTCTGAGCCCCACAGGAATCATCCCATTCTGAGCCCGATTGCTCCTTCTATCCAAAAATCAAGTTTTTGGCTCTATACTTTTTTTTTTCTTTTGGCTCCTCCCTCTGCGACCATCGCGGGATTTAACCTTAACTCCCCTGCCGCAGCACAGTTTTTATCCTTAACATTGCCGCCCTTGGCGGTGTATCTAACCCTAAAATTGGCGCTGACCATCGCAGGTTTTAAGGCTAAAATTGTCGTCATTTCGCCAGTGTCGCTGCCAACCGGTGCAGATTTTAACCTTAACTTCTGCGCCCATCATGACGGTTCTGGCCTTATCTTCGCCGCCCGCAATCTTCCGTTGCTGCGACCACGTTGTAAAATTTAAGGCTAAAATTGTCGCCCGCGCAATTTTGAAGCCTAAAATTTTCGCCGAGTCGCCACCACACGTGGTGTGTGCATCGCAGTTTTTAGTGTTAGAATTGTCGCTAGTGTCGCGCGGGTCTTACCATTAACTTTGCCGCCAGCACCGCGCAAAACTTATCGTTAACTTTGCCGCCAGCGCCACACAAAATTTCAAAAAAGACACTTAATTTGTTTTTTTGAATCTCTCTTCCCTTTCAGTGCAGCATTTATGCTAATTTTGGCGCCGCGCCTGCAGAGTTATGCTTAACTCTGTCGTCGTGCCCGTGGCGCAAAATTTTAAAAAAGACACTTCGAAATTTTTTCAAATTTTCAAAACAATCAGAAAATTTTATGAAATATTTTTCCTTCTTTTTGACGTTTAGTGCTGGGCAGGAGGCATACTTACCTCTGCAACCGTGATAGGTATCCCATGAAGGCCCAATGCTGCAACTAGCAGCTTTGATACCATTCTTTCACGTACCCTCTCATCTAGTTTATTCCCGAAAGGGAACATGATGCTAAATTCCGGGCTTTCATATAATCTCAGCCCAAACCATTAGCTTCATACAATTAATAAAACATAGTCTGCAGATACAATTTAAGAAATTAAAGCACAATGGAATTAAAACTCATCCACACACACACATTTCATATGCATATAGCATATCAAAAACAACCATCAAATTAAACATTGCAGAAGTAAATGCATAGACAGATAAACACCTATCTTTAGGGTGAAATGGCCCCAAACAACTAGCTATGTCACTGCAACGTTCGACCCAACCGTAGACCAGTTGTGTTCATCAATTCTCTCAACACAACTACCACCCCCTAGCTGGGCATGATTCTTACAAGGAAAGGGGACATCCAAGCTCATACACAGCCAAAGCAGTAGATACCCATCTTAACCCCAACACTCTTTTACACACAGTAACTCAAACTGGGCATGGGTACACTCTTTCAGCAATGGGATTTACCAATAAAATGGCCCTGGACTTTCCCAAATTGTGGGCACACCAAAAACAAATTGGCGAATTTCAATAACAAGATGGCCAGGGGTTTTCCCAAAACATGGGCACACCAAAAACGGATTTTGGATTGGGGAAATCATCCACAGGGAACCAACCCGATTTTTCCAAGGTAGTTTGGGCATCTAAATGGCCAAAACGGCTCCAATGAAACCCCAAACCAAGCTCCCATACTCCCAGCCACTCTGCAACCCAAAAATGCCTTGTTTCCAGCTAGAAAAATCAGGAGAAACCATAAAAACTTGGAGAGAAAAATGCCCAGGCAGCCCAAAAACGTGAGAGTGACAAAACTGCTTGATGGGTTATGGCTTGGGAGGCAAATTCATGGCTCCTTTCTTGCCAAGGAAGCCAAACACATTTTTCCATCCAGGGTGGTTTCCCATACTCGAATTTTGGACAACCATACCTCCCCATTCCCCAAGGCATTAACTACTTCACCCAACTCATGGGAGAAATGAATGATTGGGTACAAAAGTCAATAGGGGTAGTTAAGAGTTTGATGGGTTATCTCATTGACACTTGGCTTGACTTGATTGGCTCAAGGGTTTGAATGTTTTCCCTCCCAATTCCTTGTAAAATCATGCACCCATCTCTTGTTGCATTGCATAGCTAGTTGTGGGTATTTTATTTAAAATGCATATTTACATAATATTCACAATTCCATTGTGCATGGCTAGCACGTGAACCATATGCATTAATAAATCGATGGCGGGGCCTTGGCCTTGAGCTCCTCACCACGATTTTATAACAATATTACATCATTTACAATTTTAATGTGATAGCATCAAGATGGGGATGTGACATGGATGACCCCAATGCCATCGATCAACTATGATCCCATTGTACAACCACCACCCTAATTGATGCTAAAGGCAGTTTCTCACAACATTAATAACACTAGGGAATGGACATGATACCACTAATAGTGGGGGATGGGCATGTGACCATAAAGGAATAACCACCTGCCACATCTTCAGAAACCATGTGTCATCTTTCTATTGATGCGATGGACAACGAATATTGGAATAGTGTCTAGAAAGAAACTTCCATAGAGAAACATTGAGACACTTAAATTCAAGGGGGAAGCCTCATATTACAATATATCAAATGCACAAGATACACTAAGTTGACTCAAAGAGGGCTATAAAGAAATTGCAATAAATTGACATAACTATGATTATGGTTAAGGGACTTAACATGTTCATTCCTTTCAAGGAAGCATTTCTTCAATGATGATCAATTGTGGATGTTTCTACATGAATAATTCCTCTTTGTGTCACATCCCCATCCATAAATTAACCAATGGAGGGGATATTTACGAATTATGGGATTCTAAATTTTTCCCCATGGGAATAATGCAAAATTTATAAACAATAAAATGCATATGCATATGCATAAATACAATCATAGCAAAATTAAACCCTATTCACACACACACATGATGCATATACAACATATTCATCACAAGCATAAAATAAAATCATTGCACATTCAAATACAAAGAGGATACTTATCTTTAAATAAAGAATATCTAAGCAACTAGTGTGTAAGAGAGTTTTTCCACCCAATCATAGTCACTCGGTCTAAATACTCTTCCTGCTGATAGGCCACCCCCAATATGGGCAATGAGTACACCAAGGAGAAGGGAACACCTATGGGATTCTCTCTCTCATGCCACAACCCATTTTGCTGTCAATGCTTGGCCAAATTCTCATCTAGATATCTACAGGAATATCACTAAGCCATCATGGCCATCGTACTCCTTCCAACTTCTTCACGCAACACAAGGAAGTCATTCCCCTTCACTGATCCACAGTTTCCTTAGGAAATCAAACCCTTACAGTGCTTACTAGTGTGTGTACTAAGAGTCCAATATATTGTATGATGTTGGAGAACCTCATGTAGCATTAATTCATGGATTCTCAAGCATGCATAAGTAGAAAAAATAAATGGGTAAGGGTTCCTATCTTTCCTAGCCTCTATGCTCACCTACAACCATCTCTTTTTCCCTCAAATTTGCAGCTCTATTTCCAAATTCGAATTTCTGGTTATGCGTACTTTGGTAATGGTAATGGAAATGGTATCCACAACAAATGTAAGAATTCTTTGTAGTGTAAAATTCCGTTGTCCCAAAAATATGCATAATGAATAATGGATGGTAGAATCCTAAAATATGAGAGAATGGTGTAAAAGACAAGTAACACAACTTCTGAACATAGAAGATAGGACTCTTACAACAGTCATAAAAGTATATTCATCCCATGCTTCCATAACTACATGAGAATACTTCCCTCACCAACCTCACACATGGATTCAATGATTGGATAAAACAATAAAAAAGGAAGTAATTAGCTCATTTAAGGGAAATGGCAGCAAATGGATGAGTTCTAAGGTTGACACTTGGAAATTGTTACACGTAAAATCCTACCATCATGAGATTTAGTGTATAAACCCTTAAAGTTGCCTTGGCTAAGTGATTAATTTGGAAGAGATCTGACCCATTCATACCAGGTTTTGAGAGGTCGTTGCATGTTGCACTCATGCAAACTGCGACATCGCACCTTGCTCCACTACAGAGTGCGACAAAGTCATTTAATGGACAAAAATAGGTCCTTCAATCCCATTCTCAAACCTTGCTAACTTGGATCCTTATCCCTAAACTTTTGAGAGAGCTGGCACTCTGTTCCTAACCTCTTGGAAGGATCCCCTATCTCTCTCCTACCTTATCTCAACCTACCCTATCCATACCCTATCCACTCAGTCCTATATAAGTGAAGCTCTACCCGTCTCCAAAGGGAGGAAGTCTATAGTGTCTACATGCTGGTGAAATAGTCATTAAGAGATCTCTACTCACCCATTGAGAGACTCACACTTCCTTGGGAGGATATGGCATTTGTCTTGGATGGAAAAGGACTGCTACATTAAGCCTTGGTTGTAGTCTATTCTTTTCTATGTACTTCTCCTATTTACCATAATATAAATGCTTTCCACCAATATTGTTTATGTGTGACGATATTGAGTAGTTTACCTGCTTAATTGTTTTCTTAGATCTATTATTGTATAGATGCTCTTTTACTTGTCTGTATTGTTCTGTGCATCTTGATAGGTCTTGCAGCTGAGATCTGATGACCGCAAAGTGTGGAGCAACACCCAAGACTGCAAGTCTAAGGTAAGACATCTAGTTACTCGATCCTTAATTAGATCTAGGAAAGTGGTTTGTAGTCTGTATTATTTGTTCTAGACTCACATTGAGTTAGGGAGATCTAGCTCACGTCCGCTCAAGTGGATTGTCTTTCAAACAAATTTGGCGACCATACTGGGGAAAAACATCACTTTCCAGTTGTCATTTTGAATGTTATTTTCAGTTGATTTCTTGCCAAGCAACTTCCTTTGTCATTTGCTTCTTAAGTTGGGTTCACCATTGAATCTTCACTTTGAAGAGTCTGATTACCTTCCTCTGAGTTTGTACTCTTCATTTCCAAACCTATTCATTGCTCATTACTTGGATATTTGACTCATTTATATACTTGGATCTCACCTGTCGCACCTAGTCAGTGTACTAAGAGCAACACTGTGTCATTTTTTATCTATGTTCTTTTCCTGTTAGCCTCTCGTCGCAACCCTGTCATTGGTCTTTTGCGACACTGTCGCATTCCCCACATCAGTGAACTGCGACGTTGCACTGTGTACAAACATAGAGTGCGTCAATCTGCCATTTTTTCCATATAGGCACCCCTTCTCCATTCTTCTTTTGAGCTTTGGTTTGTGTGCAGACTCCCTCTGTACTGTAAGATCGAGTCAGACATCCCTTTTTGCTTTGTGTGATTGAGTTGTTTGGTTTTACTTGGAGTTGTTTTGGGTTCAATCTTGGAAAAGTCTGAGATTTGGTAGTGGTGGACACTTTGGTCTCCCCCACCTACATCCACTCACCCTTGCATTCCCTCCTCTCCTTGCTAGATCTGGTCAAGTGTATTAGATCGGTTTCCCAGACCTCATTTGCATACATTTTCGAGCTTTGCTTACTTTAGTGCTTCTTGTTACTGTTTGAGTTTGAGTGTTTGTGTGTACTTTGAGTCCATTGAGTGCTTGCTGTCTCTTGTGATTTTCTGAGTCATTGGAGTGCTGGGAGAAATCTTTTCAGTTCAATTATCCATTTTTAAAAGCATAGTTGTTATCAAATTGTCGTGTTGATGCATCTATTGAAAGATCAAAAGTACTTCATTTCCATTGTTTTTCAAGATCAGTTGAAGAATTATATATGCGTTGGAATGTCTCATTTGTAGATCTTTTGGAAAAGTTGAAAGAAAATTACATTATTTGTGTTTTTCATGAATTATGAGTTGCTCATCTTCTTGAAAAATTCAAATAGATATCAAGTTTTGCAAAAGTAGTTCCATGCCTGGAAAGGTGCGTTGTATCTTTTGATTTTTATGCTCTTAGACCACCATAGTGAAAGTGAAAAGCTTGCATATTTTACTTATAAATTCTCTATTTTCATTACTTAGCATCATTTTTGTTTTGAAAAGACAAAAGAAAAAGAAAAAAACATGCTTTGATTTGGTTTAGTAGTGTTGTGTTTGTTAAGTCATGAACTTGTTTCCTTCAATTTTATATATTTTGATTGTGATTTTTATTTTAAGTTTGCTCATTTGCTTAATTTTTCTCATTTGCTTCCCTTAGGAAATTTTTTATTAGTGAAACTTTTGAATTTTTGCTTTTAGATTTTTATTATTTTTCTCTTAGGATTTGAAGGGATCAATAGGACTTATATTGATTAAGGATGTCACAAATATATTCGAAGAGCATAGTTTATCATTTAAATTTAATTTAAAATTGAAAAAATGGTTAAAATAGCACCAAAATTGAATGCAAATTATTCTTGTAGTCCAAGCATAAAAAATTAACACAGTGGCGCTACAAGAATATCGCGCGAGCCGAAAGCACCGTTTTTTAAAACTGAATTTTCGCATGAGTTCCATTTCTAAGTGACTAATCACATGTTTAAAGGGTGTTGATATGTGTTGCTCCAGTAATCATCATGAAAGCAGGTGTGACTGTGTCCTGGAAGAGATCGTGGTAATCATCAGCTAGAACAGAGTGTATCATGACAGGAAGAGGTATAAGCCGAATTTGATGTGAAAGAAGTTATTTCACATATACATCACGAAACTGGAGACTAAGTGGAGTGAGGACATGTGCCTAAAAGCCGGAAGCTACAGTTACAGAAGAATTTTTGGGTTTTCACAATTACAGAGAAATTAGGGCTTGCTCGTCATGCCAGCTAGTAGCAAATTGGAGACCCGAAGACACTTGTACAGTTAAATTGAACAATCAGATACCTCAAAGATTGATTTTAAACGTCTACAACAAGACAAGAATAAGGTATTCCGCGTTAAACTGATAGTGGATGCTAAATTGGGGTTTCCCAGTAAAGCTTGTTTTGTTAAAATCCAGTAAGGAAAACATAAGTGTAGGCTTTAAACAAAACTCCTATCAAAGATAGATCAATTTAAGAGTTTTGGAGACGCTATGACAAGTGGAAAATTGAAAGTTAGTAGTACATTGAACCACTACTTTTTTCAAAATCTGAAAGTAGCTGTTAGGTCATCGATAGAACTCTAAAAGTACACAGAATTCAACTATTGAAAGTAGATGGGTAAAAGTGGCAAAACAAATAGGACTGAGCCCACTGAGCTGAAATGGATTGACCAATTTTGAGAGGCACCTGCAACAATTACTTAATGAAAATATGCGAAATAGCATAAATGACAGAACTCAGAATCACTTTTATATTGATCATGGGCCACTTCGAGGGGGAAACCTCCTATGAGCAAGCTCAATAAAAATAACTTCACGGTGCCTTCATAGGTCTCAAAACACACTTATATACTAATTCTAGGCGCCAATACTATGGGTCGAAACCATGGGCCGTTACAAACTATGGATCAACAATACTATGGGAGACTTACAAAGCATATGCGCCAACAACAATAACACAAACTATTGATCAACAAATACTACGGGACGACTTACAAAGCATATGCGTCCAACAACAACATACTAACAAAGTAAAGACATGGGTTCCTAACATCCCCTCCCCCTTAAAAAAAGCTTTGTCCTCAAAGCTTTAGATGTGGAAATTGTTGTTGAATCTGAAGGAGTGGTTCCCATGTAGCATCCTCTGGTTGCATGCCGTGCCACTGAGTTAAGACCTCTGTGATAGAACAAGAGCGAAGCTGACGCGTGTGCCGATTGAGGATGCCCTCTGGCTCCAAAAGGATGGATTCTTCATTATCCAGTTCGGGTAAAATCGTTTGGCCGCTAATGTTGGTGCCAAGAACTTTCTTCAGACAAGAGACATGAAAGACTGGATGAATGCGGGAAGAAGGAGGAAGTTCAAGTTTATAAGCAACGGACCCAATCTTCTGAAGAATCCGATATGGCCCATAGAACTTTGGAGCGAGCTTATGACGCCCTTTGAGTTTCAAGGAGGATTGTTTGTACGGCTGGAGACGAAGAAAAACCATATCGCCGACTTGAAAAGTGCGCTCCGAACGATGTTGATCCGCTTGTTGCTTCATGTGATTTCATGCCATGTGAAGATTATCATGCAAAATGAGAAGAATTTGATTGCGGTTGCGAAGGACTGTGTCAACTTCCTAAACTGGTGAACTGGTGGGCGTGTATGGAAGAAGAGCTGGAGGTGCCTGACCATAGACTGCTTCATATGGGGTCATTTTAGAGGCAGTGTGGTAAGAGGTATTGTACCACCATTCAGCGAGAGGGAGCCACTTTTCCCACTGATGTTGTTGTTCCAAGGTGAAGCATCGAAGATAAGTTTCCAAGCATTTATTGACAATTTCAGTCTGACAATCTGTTTATGGGTGATACCTTGAACTCATCTTCAGTTTGGTGCCAGTGTGGAGAAATAGTTCTGTCCAAAAATGACTGGTGAAAGTTGCATCACGATCCGAGACAATGGAAGAAGGGATGCCATGAAGACGAAAGATTTGGTCCATAAAAATTTGAGCAACGGAGGAGGCTGTATAGGGATGGTTGAGAGCACAAAAATGACTATATTTGGAGAGGCGATCAACCACAACGAGAATCACTGTCTTCCCGCCAGATTTAGGGAGCCCTTCAATGAAATCCATAGAAATGTCTGTCCAAATCTATGTAGGTATGGGCAAGGGTTCAAGCAATCCTAGAATGAGTGTTGTTTCACCCTTATTGCACTGGTAGGTATCACATTCGGCCACCATCTGTTGAATTGTCCTTTTCATGCCCTGCCAAAAGAAGTTACGCCGTGCTCGTTCATATGTTTTGAGGAACCCAGAGTGCCCGGCCGATGGAGAAGCATGGAGTTCATAGAAGACAACCTGTTGAAGATCTGTGCTTTGGGGAAGCACCAGACGACCCTTGTATCGCAGAGAAGCACCATCCCAAGAGTAATGTGGTACAACAGAAGGGTTTTTGGTCATGCGTTGGATGATCTGAGATAAGGAAGAGTCATTGACATAACCCTGTTGAACAGATTGCAACCAATTTGGAACAGGCATAGAAATAGCTGAAAGAGAACCTTGGGCATCAAATGTGCGAGAAAGAGCATCTGCCACGATATTGTCTTTACCCTTCTTGTAAGTGATCTCATAGTCATAACCCATGAGTTTGCTAACCCATTTCTGTTGTGCCGGGGAGGAGACACGCTGGTCCAAGAAATATTTCAGACTCTGGTGATCAGTCTTAATGTAGAAATGATTCCCTAATAGGTATGGACGCCACTTCTGTACTGTATGCAAAATAGCCATCATTTCCTTCTCATAGGTAGAGGCAGCTAAATTCTTACCTGAAAGGGATTTGCTGGTGAACGCAATGGGGTGTTCATCTTGAAGGAGAATAGCACCAAGTCCATTGCCGCAAGCATCACTCTCAATAGTGAAGGGCTTGGAAAAATCGGGCATAGCTAGCACAGGTGTAGTACACATAGCTTGTTTTAGTTTGTCAAATGCGCACTGAGCAGCAGGTGTCCATGTAAAAGCATCCTTTTTCAATCGAGCAGTTAATGGAGCTACAAAGTATGTGGCCAATTGTTCATGGCATCGATTTTGGAAGGATCCACGCGAACCCCTTGTGCTGAGATAATGTGCCCGAGATACTCAACTTCCTTTTGTCCAAAAACACATTTAGACTGCTTGGCATGGAGATGATGGTCAGAGAAAAGTTGCATGACAAGATCCAGATGCTGGAGATGTTCATCCCATGTTTTACTGTAGATGAGGATATCATCAAAGAATACCAAGAATGAATTTCCGCAAGTAGGGTCGAAATATTTTATTCATTAAGGCCTGGAATGTGGAAGGAGCATTAGTGAGGCCAAAGGGAATGACCAAAAACTCATAATGGCCATCATGTGTGTGGAAAGCTGTTTTAGGAATATCATCCTCATGAACCCGAATTTGATGATACCCAGAACGAAGATCCAACTTGGAGAAAAAGTGAGCCCCATGAAGCTCGTTAAGAAGCTCATCAACAACAGGAATTGGAAACTTATCTTTGATGGTGAGGTGATTAAGTGCTCGGAAGTCAATGCAGAGGTGCCATGACCCATCTTTTTTGCGGAAAAGAATAACTGGAGAAGAAAAGGAACTAGTGCTTGGGCGAATAATACCTTGCTTCAATAAGTCCCAAACGAACATTTCAACCTCCATTTTTTGGTGGAATGGGTAGCGATAGGGCCTGATGTTGGGAGGAACGCTGCCAGGAAGGAGCTGAATACAATGGTCTTCTGGCCTGGAAGGTGGTAATCCCACCGGTTCAGCAAGGACACCTGTATATCGATCCAGAGTTTGTTGTAGATCCAAAGGAGTAGTGGAGACCGCTGATGGTTGCATCTGGATGGAATGGATCTGAGCGATGACACCATGTGAATTATTCTTGAGGATTTTTTCCATGCGATGTGAACTGATGATGCTAAGAGAACCTGGTTGTAATCCTGTCAATGTGTGTTTGTGTCCATTGAGGGAAAACTGCATCCAAAGTTCGACAAAATCCCATAAGATAGGGCCAAGTGTGCGTAGCCATTGAGCGCCCAAAACCACATCACATCTGCCTAAGGGCAAGGTAAACATGTCAGAGCGCAAGGTATAATCTCCCATAGAGATACGCACATTTCGACACTTCCCTTTGCAAGGTAAGGTGCCCCCATTGGAAACCATGACTTCAAAGTTGGAGCAAGGATGGATAAAGCAATCAGCTTGTTTGGCGATCCGAGGGTCAATGAAATTATGAGTGCTACCAGAATCAATGAGGATTGTAAGAGGAAGCTTCTTGAAGTAACCCCTGACCCACATTGTTTGGGGGGTGTTGATTCCAGCTAAAGCATGGAGAGATATCTCTGGTTGATCATCCTGAGACGGAGGGTCAATAAGCGGTTCCTGAATGTCAACCGGAGCATCCAGTGTTTTTGGATCTTCGTCACCCATTTCAGAGGTAGGCGGAGACTCCACATCCAGAAGATAGAGCTTTTGCTGAACACATCTGTGTCCCTGAGTGAATTTCTCATCACAATTATAGCAAAGCCCCTTTTCTCTACGTGCTTGCATCTCTGTTTCAGACAAACGCTTGATAGGAGTCGGTCGAGGAGCCTCCGGTATAGGTGGTCATTGAGAACCCATATTTCGGAAGGGAACAAAAGTGGGCTTGGAGCGTTGTTGGGCTGCAATCTTGTCTTCTGCCAACTTAGCCAACCCGAGTGCTTCCATCATTGTATTGGGACGGAACATTTTGACCTCAAAGCGGATGGCATCCTTTAGACCACTGATAAAACAACTCCGATAAAATTCATCAGACAATCCTTCGGTGTGGTTGGCTAGATTCTCAAATTCGGTTTGATACTCTTTCACAGTGCCAGTTTGGCGAATTTTAGTGAGAGCTTCTGTGAAGTCATCAAAAGCACTAGGACCAAATCGTTGTAAAAGGAGCTGGCAAAAGTTTGGCCAGTTGGGCTCTGGATGAGCCTTGATGTACCAACGGTACCATTGAAGAGCTTCCTGTTCCAAATGAAAGGATGCCAACGGAACTTTATTGACATCAAAAGTATTATGCAGACTGAAATACTATTCTGCACGATAGATCCATCCAGTTGGATTAGTACCATTGAAGCGAGGAAAATCAAGCTTTGGACCACGAAAATTGCTGGAAGAAGAGAACCCATTGTCTGCTGAAGACTCGGACTGTCTTTTGTTGTTCATAGCTGAATGTTCAAGATGGAGACCAAGAAATTTTTCATCCAGATCCTGGAGTTTGGCTTGGATGGCTGCAAGTGCTTCCTCCATGGTTTTTGCTCCTGCACGGGTGACAACCATAACCAGGATTTTTTTTTGTTTTGTTTTTTTTTTTACTGGGTAGGAAAACAAAAACAGGAACTACTTCAGTAAAGGAAAATTTGGATTTGGAAAAAAATCAGAAGGGTAATTGGGGTTTGACTAGGTTTTGGACACTGTTGGATAAACAGGGAAGCAAAAATGAGGATTTCAGAAGCGGGGTGAAAGAATGGGAAAATTTGGTAGAGGGGAACAAAGAAGCAGAATTCAGAAAGGAACTCTGTGGTAAAATTGAAGGTGACTGGGTGAAATCTGAGGAAGTTATGGCAAACCCTAAAAATAGAAAAATGTGGGATTTCAGGCTGTAGGGAGGGGAATTGAGGATAGGGTCCTCAGGAATGAAATATGCAGAATGGAATGACAGGGGTTCCCTGAAAATTTCAAGGGAAACAGAGGTAAAACAAGGGAGATATGGAGAAAAAACAATTTTTTTTTTTTTATCAGACTGGAGTGGCTACGGCTCGGTTTTTTTTTTTTTCCTTTTTTTTTTTTTTTTTTTAACAGACTGGAGCAGCTACGGCTCGGAAGGAATCTAGAACAACGCCGAACGGCTTGCAAAATGGATCTGAAACGGTGCAGCAGTGATCGACAATGGTTCAGCTGAAAGTAGATATGGACCCCAGGTATGTGCGGCTTCCTAATAGTTCAGGGTTTTCACTCGGCCACCAATGCTGTCTGACGGCTTGCGTATTGGGGCAGTACCCCTCACTCCACGGCTCAGGTAAAACTGATAACCGCTTTTCCACAAACGATAGCTCTTGGTTTACCTCACGGGTGGGAACTAGTCGATCAAGTAGGGGTTGTTGCCCTTTTCGCTGGCAGGTCCTCTCAATGGGCCAGCTACTTTGGGGTTCCTGTGGTACTCCTCACAATGAGTTTTAGGGCTTATTCCCAAGTACTTCCCATAGTTAAGCGGATAGGGATTATTCCGAAATCCGAACCTGCAACAGATGCAAAAAAAAATTTTGGCAGAAATTTCACCCAGCGAGCCCAAGAAAGTGCTTTGATACCAGATGAGAGGCATCTGCAACAATTACTTAATGAAAATATGTGAACTAGCAGAAATGACATAACTCAGAATCACATTTATATTGATCATGGGCCACTTCGAGGGGGAAACCTCCTATGAGCAAGCTCAATACAAATAACTTCACAGTGCTTTCATAGGTCTCAACACACACTTATATACTAATTCTAGGCGTCAATACTATGGGTCGAAACCATGGGCCGTTACAAACTATGGATCAACAATACTACGGGCGACTTACAAAGCATATGCGCCAACAACAATAACACAAACTATTGATCAACAAATACTATGGGACGACTTACAAAGCATATGCGTCCAACAACAACATACTAACAAAGTAAAGACATGGGTTCCTAACAAATTTTCAGATTGTGCAAAGCTTTTTCAAAATGCTGGTTGGTTGGATTTCTTCAAGAAAATCGATGGCTATAACACTGAGGTCTCTTATAAATTTGCCCAAAGCTATAATCAGGACATGATAGTATTTGATACTCTAAAGTTTAAATTGACTGTCGAGTTAGTTGTTGAAGCTACAGGAGTCAGAAATGAAGGTGAAATGTGGTTCAAAAAATTGCCTTTCACTTTTAATGCCCAAAGGTACCTTTTACCTGGTATTACTCCAGACTGGCGCAAAGGGGTATTAATCCAGGATGTCAGAGATGAGTCGGTGGAGCCCATTAAAATCCTACAAAGCTATATCACCTGTGAAGGTAGATATGCCTATGTCTTCAAATACCATTTTAGATTTTTACAGCATTTGGTTGGTGAATCCAAAATGAACCTTCCTTTCTTCTTGTTCAAAAGTATGCAAAAGATGTCAAGTAGAATTAAGGGACATCGTGATCATACTACACAATCCATCTTCCATCATGGTTTGATCAAGCTCATTATCAGTACTATTCTACAACGAGAAGGGAAGACATGGGATCATTTTTTGTTTTGGTCTGGTTTTCAAACTAAGCAAGAGGAGCAGCAAACCAAAAAATGTGTAGACAAAGGGAAAACTCTAGTTAGAAAACTAGGTCAGAAGATCAAGTCTGAAGACAAGAAAGAGGTTAAACTTGAAGAAGCACCAGAGTCTTCGAAGGATGACAATGAAAATCATCCCATAGACATGATGGACTGGATGGTTGCAGCCAGATATGCACCATTGGTTTTGCCTCAACCGTTAAATGCACTGCCTGGAGGTGACTATCAGAAATATCTTCCTAGGCTTAATGGACAGGGGGAAACCACTGCTGAAGAACATTGGGAAGCTTTCCTTAGTTATGTTGATAACCAAAACATTGAGGCTAAATATGTATGGATGACAATGTTTGTGCAGAGCCTCGATGGAGATGTAAGGAAATGGTTCAGGGAGTTGCCTGCTAATTCTATCACTATCATTGAAGAACTTCGTGATCTCTTCATGAGACAATGGGGTGACACTAAAGACCATACATATTACATAACTGAATTTGGAGCTCTTAGGAGGAAAAAGGATGAAACTATTGTAGACTTTTCAAAGAGGTTTAACAAGATGTACAGTAGAATTCCTGCAGAAATAAAGCCCACATAAACATCAACTAAACATACCTATGCAAATGCTTTTGATCATGATTTTTCTTTATCGTTGAGAGAGAGAATACCTATATCTTTACTGAATATGCAGGATGCAGCATTGGAGGTAGAATCTAACATCTTGGCTTCTAATAGATTAAATAAGGAAACATATCAGCAGCTTTATGACAGAAAAGGAAAAAAGGAAGCAACCCTAGGAAGTTCTGCTTCTCATTCTGCAGAAGGAAAAATTGATGAAATGGGTAAATTGGTGAAGACTCTGACTGCAAAATTGAACAAATTAGAGCTTGAGAAAAATTCTAGCAAGCCTGCTCCAAAAGGTGAACGAAATCCAAATAATCAGAATCAGTTCAGAAGGCAATTTGCTCCTTGCTTCATGCCTAGAGAATGAAGGAATAATGATATCCAGTGAGAAAGGAGAGAAAATGAGGACCAAAGAGTGCCACCACCTCTTCAAAACAATATGGTTGATGAAGAAGAAGTTGATGATGAGCTGATCTTTCAAGAGAATGATTAAGATATGAATCATTTTGGAGAGGGATTATCTGAAGGTTTTGTCATTGAGGAAGAATTTCTAAATGGAGATACTATGATGCTGACATATTTGAATCCAAGGATGATTTAAGTTTGGAAAAGACTGCTGTAACTGCTGCTATCCATCAAAACAAACTCAGAAAGACTATAAATCTGAGATCAGGTCCAAAACAGGTAGTACAAACCCCAAAGAAGAAAGCAATTGTCCCTGCTAAGCAGCCATCTGAACCTGTAATAGAGAAGAAGCAAGGTTCAGAGAAACATAAGAAAAACACAGAGGTTGAAGAGGTAAATAAAACTGACCAGAATTTTAGTTTGGAGAATGAATTAGGAAAATTAAAGATTCCTGTACCTTTAACTGAATTGATAAAAAATCCTTCATATAAAGAATCAGTCTTTAAAATGCTAAATCCAACAAGCAATCAGCCTGTTTCCGACACAGTTAATTTACAAGAGGAAAATCCTAAGATTTTCATTGGATCAGCCTTGGTTGAGAAGGCTGAGAATGAAGCAGGAGCTTCACCACCATTCTATATTACTCTGACTGTCCATGAACAGATGATACACAATTGTTTGTTAGATCAGGAGCATCCCACAATTTGATGCCAAAGGCTATCATGGAGGCTTTGGGGCTAAGTATTACCAAATCCTACCATGATTTGTATGCCTTTGATTCCCGAGCTGTGAAGTGTTTAGGAGTAATAAAAGATATGGTTGTCAGCCTGGCTCAGTTGCCCATGAAAAGTGTTATAATGGATGTTGTGGTAGCTGATATTACACCAAAGTTTGGCTTACTTCTTTCTAGGTCTTGGGCAAAGAAGGTTGGAGGGACCTTACAAATGGATCTCTCATATGCTACCATTCCTGTGTTTGGTGGAGAAAACAGAAGGCTGTATAGAGAGCTTCAGTTTGCTTATATAGTGATAGATGACAAGAACCCCACAAATCATCCACTATATGCTATTGACAAAGACCTAGGAACTTGCATGTTACATTTCAGTGATGAAGACAATACTATTGGTTTGTTACAGGTGGAAAAAGAGCAACCAGTAAAACACATCAGAGTAGAAGAAGATGAACTGTGGCAATTATATTTTGATGGATCTTCTTGTAAAGAAGGTGCTGGAGCTGGAATTCTTCTAATATCTCTCGGAGGTGAAACAATAAAGCTGATGTATAAGCTTGAGTTTATTACTACAAATACTACCGTTGAATATGAAGCTTTGCTGTTAGGATTAAAAGCTGCTAAAGATTTGGGCATTCAGCAGATTTCTGCATATGGCGACTCTGAATTAGTTGTTCAGCAGGTGAAGAAAAAATATCAAGTGAAGCAGGGTTTGCTGAAAGTATATCGGAATGAGGTATGGGATATGCTTGGAAATTATTTTGTAGCATTTAACATCACTCATATTCCAAGAGACTATAATTAGATTGCAGATTCATTAGCTTTGGCTGCCACACACTTCAAAATCCCCAAGACCACCCAGTTAAGGTATCCAATAAAGGTGAGGTACAGATCATGTGTACCTGATAACGTAAAGCAATGGAAAGTTTTTGAAGATGACATTGAAATTAAGAGATTTCTTGAGCTTACTCATGAGTTTTCAAATTCCCTGATTGATCAAGAGGAAGATGAAGGGGATGAACAGTTGGATGAGATTGCTAAAGATGAGATAGCAGGACATAAAATTATTGAGTTAAAAAGTAATTTCATTCCAAAAGGCTTGGTACCTCTGGAAATAATATTTACAAAGGATGATACACTGTCAAAGCCTATTATTCAATCTTTAGAAGAAAATGTGATGGACTACAATATTGGTTCAGCAGAACATTCTAGAATGGTCAAAATTTCTAAATCCTTGACAGCTGAACAAAGAAATAGATATATTAAACTGTTAAAAGAGCAGGTGGATTTTTTTGCTTGGTCTTATCAGGAATTGAGGACTTATGACACAGGAATTATATATCATAAAGTCCCTTTAAAACCAAATGTCAAACCTTTTCGTCAGAAATTAAGGAGGATTAATCCAGCCTTGTTTCCTATTATTGAAAAAGAAGTAAAGAAGTTGTTGGATGCCAAGATCATAGTGCCCCTTAGGTATTCTTCATGGGTTTCTAATCTTGTACCTGTTAGGAAAAAGAATGGGGAAATCAGGTTATGTGTTGAATTCAGAAATCTGAACAGATCTTCACTAAAAGACAATTATCCTTTGCCTAAAATTGAGCAAGTATTGCAGCAAGTAGTTGGGGCACAGAGGATTTCTATGGTGGATGGTTTTTCAGGGTATAATCAGATTGCTATGCATCCTGATGATAAAGAGAAAACAGCCTATACAACTCCTTGGGGAACCTTCATGTATGATAAGATGCCTTTTGGATTGATGAATGATGGAGCCACCTTCCAGAGAGCCATGGATATTGCTTTTGTTGGAGAAAAGGATAAGTTTGTAGTAATATACTTAGATGATATTACTGTTTTCTCACAGTCAGATGATGAACATTTGAAACATTTGAAGCAGACTTTCCTGAAGTGTAGAAAATTTGGCTTGTCCTTGAATCCAAAGAAATCACACTTTGTTGTACAGGAAGGTAAATTGCTTGGTCATTTAGTATCTGCTGATGGTATAAGGATTGATCCTGAAAGGGTAAAAGCTATATTGAAAATAAGTTTGCCAAGAAGTAAAAAAGATGTTCAATCTTTCATTGGTAAAATCAACTTTTTACATTGGTTTATACCAAATTTTGCTAAGACTATGAAACAGATTATAGTCATGCTGAAAAAAGATTAGAAAGTTAAGTGGACCACTGAGGCAAAGAGTGCATTTGAGAAAATTAAAGTGGCTCTTACTGAAGCTCCTGTATTGGTAAGCCCAGATTTTACAAAAGAATTTCTTACATTCTCATTTGCATCAGAGGATACAATTGCAGCTGTTTTACTTCAGAAGAATAAGGAAGGATTGGAGTAGCCTATTGCATTCTTCAACAAAACTCTCAGAGATTCTGAACTAAAATACAGTATTTTAGCAAAACAGGCCTATTCTTTGGTAAAGGCTTTAAATTTTTTTAGAAATTATGTGCTGCATTCTAAGGTTATTTCATTTGTGCCTAATACTATGGTAAAAGATGTTTTAACACAGCCTGATAGTGAAGGGAAAAGAGGCAAGTGGATTGCTAAAATCATGGAATATGATGTAGAGATTAGACCTACCAAACTTGTTAAGGGACAAGGTTTAGCCAAGCTGCTAGTTGAATCAAATTGTCAGGCTCTGGGATTGCATGTTATGGTTGAAGAAATAGCTCAGGATGAAGATCAAGGATTACTGGAAAAATAGAAGATTATGGATTATTATTCAACATCTACATGGTATGCAGACATAGTCTATTTTCTGTTGTTTTTACAATGTCTTGAGCATCTAGATAGGAAGGCTGCTAGATATTTAAAACTTAAAACTACTAAGTATTGTCTAGTGGAAGAGCAGTTATTCTGGAAGGACCCAGGGGTATTCTACTCAGATGTTTAGATAAACCTGAAATTGAAGGAGTGATTTCTGAATCTCATGAGGGTGCTTGTGAGGGCACAAGTACTGGAAGACAACAACATATAGAATTTTAAGAGCTGGATATTATTGGCCCTCCTTGTTTGCAGATGTTTATCAGCAGGTAAGCGCCTGTATCCCTTGTCAGAAGTTTGCTGGAAAACAAAAGTTGATGTCATTACCCCTGAAACCTATTGCAGTAAGTGCTCCTTTTCAGCAATGGGGTCTAGATTTTATTGGTGAAATAAATCCAGCCTCTTCAGGGCAACATCATTGGATTCTGACTGCAACAAACTTCTTTACCAAATGGGTGGAAGCTATCCCTACTAGGAATGCTACAGACAAAGTTATCATGGAATTTATTGAAGACAATATTCTTAGTAGATTTGGTTGCCCTCAGAAATTAGTAATAGACAATGCAAAGGATTTCAAGTCCAAGGCAATGGAAGCCTTTTGTGAAACGAATGGCATCCTACTGAAGCATTCAACTCCTAATTATCCTCAGGGTAATGGTTTGGCTGAATCCTCTAATAAAAACATCATTCAGAGTATCAAAACGTTGCTCAAGCATAACAAGAGATCATGGGATTCAATGCTGAAATATGCATTGTGGGCAGATAGAATAACAGTTAAACAAGCAATTGGAACTTCTCCTTTCCAGCTAGTTTATGGTACAGATGCAGTTTTTCCTATTCAATTGGGAATCCCAGTGATGAAGTTTCTTTAGAATTCTCAGGCAGAGCCAAATGATATACAGAGAAGGATTTATGAGATGATAGAGTTACAGCGGAACAGAGAAAAGGTGGATGAAAAGGAACAGTTGTACAGATTAAATATCAAAAGCAGATTTGATAGGAACATCAAAGAAAACACTTTCTCAGTTGGTGATATTGTTCTAAGGTGGGATGAAAGGAAAGAGCAAACGGGTAAGCATGGTAAGTTTTATAACCTCTAGTTTGGCCCTTTCCTAGTGTCTAAAGTTTTGGAGAATAATACTTTTATCCTGCAGTCTTTGGAAGGTGAGGAGTTGTCCAGTCCAGTTAATGGACGGTTCCTCAAGCATTTTTACAGTCTGTAAGGAGATTTTCACTTTTCATTGTACATATCGGTGTGAGTAAAGCATAATAAAGATTCCATATCCTAATAGAAATTTTGCAGACAAGTAGGTAGCACCAAAAGGCACTGGTCTACAGGTTCTTGAAGCCTCATAGGGAGGACTTCATCCTGCAACTGGAGCCAGATGTTAAGTCATGAACTTGTTTCCTTCAATTTTATATATTTTGATTGTGATTTTTATTTTAAGTTTGTTCATTTGCTTCCTTTACGAAATTTTTGATTTTAAAGTGAAACTTTTGAATTTTTGCTTTTAGATTTTTTATTATTTTTCTCTTAGGATTTGAAGGGATCAATAGGACTTATATTGATTAAGGATGTCACAAATATATTCGAAGAGCATAGTTTATCATTTAAATTTAATTTAAAATTGAAAAAATGGTTAAAATAGCACCAAAATTGAATGCAAATTATTCTTGTAGCGCAACCATAAAAAATTAACACAGTGGTGCTACAAGAATATCACGCAAGCTGAAAGCACCGTTTTTTAAAACTGAATTTTCGCATGAGTTCCATTTCTAAGTGACTAATCGCATGTTTAAAGGGTGTTGATAGGTGTTGCTACAGTAATCATCATGAAAGCAGGTGTGACTGTGTCATGGAAGAGATCGTGGTAATCATCAGCTAGAACAAAGCGTATCATGACAGGAAGAGGTATAAGCCGAATTTGATGTGAAAAAAGTTATTTCACATATACATCATGAAACTGGAGACTAAGTGGAGTGAGGACATGTGCCTAAAAGCTAGAAGTTGCAGTTACAGAAGAATTTTTGGGTTTTCACAGTTACAGAGAAATTAGGGCTTGCCCGTCCTGCCAGCTGGTAGCAAATTGGAGACCCGAAAACACTTGTACAGTTAAATTGAACAATCAGATACCTCAAAGATTGATTTTAAACATCTACAGCAAGACAGGAATAAGGTATTCCGTGTTAAACTGATAGTGGATGCTAAATTGGGGTTTTCCCAGTAAAGCTTGTTTTGTTAAAATTCAGTAAGGAAAACATAAATGTAGGCTTTAAACAAAAATCCTGTCAAAGATAAATCAATTTAAGAGTTTTGGAGACGCTGTGACAAGTGGAAAATTGAAAGTTAGCAGTACATTGAACCACTACTTTTTTCAAAATCTGAAAGCAGCTGTTAGGTCATCAATAGAACTCTAAAAGTACATAGAATTCAGCTATTCAAAGTAGCTGGGTAAAAGTGGAAAAACAAATAGGACTGAGCCCACTGAGCTGAAATGGATTGACCAATTTCCAGATTGTGCAAAGCTTTTTCAAAATGTTGGTTGGTTGGATTTCTTCAAGAAAATCGATGGCTATAACACTGAGGTCTCTTATAAATTTGCCCGAAGCTATAATCAGGACATGATAGTATTTGATACTCTAAAGTTTAAATTGACTGTGGAGTTAGTTATTGAAGCTACAGGAGTCAGAAATGAAGGTGAAATGTGGTTCAAAAAATTGCCTTTCACTTTTAATGCCCAAAGGTACCTTTTACCTGGTATTACTCCAGACTGGCGCAAAGGGGTATTACTCCAGGATGTCAGAGATGAGTGGGTGGAGCCCATTAAAATCCTACAAAGCTATATCACCTGTGAAGGCAGATATGCCTATGTTTTCAAATACCATTTTAGATTTTTACAGCATTTGGTTGGTGAATCCAAAATGAACCTTCCTTTCTTCTTGTTCAAAAGTCTGCAAAAGATGTCAAGTAGAATTAAGGGACATCATGATCATACTACACAATCCATCTTCCATCATGGTTTGATCAAGCTCATTATCAGTACTGTTCTACAACGAGAAGGGAATACATGGGATCATTTTTTGTTTTGGTCTGGTTTTCAAACTAAGCAAGAGGAGCAGCAAACCAAAAAACGTGTAGACAAAGGGCAAACTCTAGTTAGAAAACTAGGTTAGAAGATCAAGTCTGAAGACAAGAAAGAGGTTAAACTTGAAGAAGCACCAGAGTCTTTGAAGGATGACAATGAACCTCAAAAGGTTGCAGCTAATAGCAAAGGTAAATATTCATTGTTTTCACAAAAAGAAGATCATCCTGAGCAACACATGGTGCCAGCAGAAACTTTCAGTGAAGAGAAAATTGTTGCCACAGAAAAGGTTGCTATAGAGAAAGAAAACATTCAGGTCCAGCAAAGGAGCCCCATCACTGTCTTATCTGAGGATGAGGGATATTTGTTAGAGAAAGATGAATTCACTGTCAAAACTGAAGCTAGAGTGGACACATACACAAAAAGTTACAGTCAAGAGGATAAAACAAAGAGATAAAAGAAAAAGAAAACCAAAATCAAAGCTATAGAGTTAGCCATAGTTAGACATCAAGGAAAAACTTTGAAGATGGTGAAAGAACTTGCTTCAGAATGGAGACCAAAAACAAGATCTAAAAACAAGTTAAGGCTGAGTATGAAAAAGCTGTTAAACCCTAGATTGAATACAAAAGAGGTAAGTGTACTTGATGATGATTCTTCAGATGAAAAATCAAAGATTGAGAAAGAAGCAGTTCTAAACAGTCCAGTTTCTCATCATACAAAGGGGAAAAAGTCATTGAGATCAGCAGAAGACTCCAGCCTCACCCAAACTAAACTATTAGCTGTGTTTCTGGAATTAAGAGATGAAATGATAGAGGAACAACAGAAGAAGGAAATTGAAGTTTCTTATTCCGAAAATCAGCACTTGATAGGTGAAACTACACCTATTGAAGCAACGAGTCAGGAAAACCCTATTGTTCATGGTGTGTCTTCAGGGCTGTTACATGAAGATGAAGATATTTTCAGAAGG
This sequence comes from Larix kaempferi, assembly GCA_027924585.1. Taxonomy (NCBI): domain Eukaryota; kingdom Viridiplantae; phylum Streptophyta; class Pinopsida; order Pinales; family Pinaceae; genus Larix; species Larix kaempferi. The sequence continues at coordinate 325,064 of BSBM01001075.1, forward strand.
CTAAATATCCCATGGTTGCCTAGTGAGATGCAAAATACCACAACAGGGAAGACTTTTGACTCAGACATGGAGAACCTGCAAAGAATCATCAAACAATACAGGCATCAAATGGATTGCATGCAGGAGACTAATGATGCTCCGATCCTAGCAAATAGAAGGCTCGGGTAATATTTACAGGAAGTGAATAAGAATTATCAAGAGTTAATAACAGTTTCTAAGGAATCCCTGAAGAGAAAGAGAAGCACAGATGTGCATTATGCAGAGTTGAAGCAGACTGTCAGAGACTTGCAGCAGCAGAATGAAAAACTTACAAGAAAGTTAGCAGATACAGAAGTTGAACAGAAGAGAGCCAGGAAGAAGGCCCAAGCCTCGAATGGAATAGCCTTACTAGCTGAAGCTGCCAAAGACCTTTGAGTTGGTAGTTAGTCAGTTACTTGTAGATCTTTTAATAAATACTTTAGTTAGTTAGTTTTTAGTTATGTTTTTAAAGAAACACTTTATTTTGTAAATATAATTTCACTTTATCCCATCGATGAGTTGGTTGAGGGTAGTTACGGTTTAGACCCTAACTAATTTTGTAAAAAATAGTATTTAGATAGAGGAGAAAGACAGAAAGAGGGTTCGATTTTTGGGAGGACTTCAGGAGGTCTGCTAGACTTATTGATGAGCTAAGTACAGAACTCTTATATGTATTTGTTGACAGAATTATGAAATATATGATCCTTTTCACCCTTCAGTTTGTGTGTTGGCTTCATTGTTTAACTTGTTTAGTTGCTTAACTGATAAATTTATTGCTGGTATATGTGTGTATGCTGGTAATGCTTATCTTTTATGAATGAACTTCAATATTATGCTCTGTTGGATTCTGGTGAATATATTATGCATCTTTGTCTTCCTTTGCTTATGATTTAGTTCCTATTTTGCTCATGAGTGTATCCCCTATTCATTCCCAAACTTTATAACCAGAAAACCTATCAAAAACCCTAAAAATTACTTTTACTTGATTGTATTTTTTAGATTGTGTTGGCTTGTTTCTTTGTGGCCTGGAAACAATTTCTGGCACAAACAGTGTTAATTTTTATGTTTTGCTTAAAAGGAAAAGAATACTTCATTATCACTTTTCGTAGATTTGGGATTGTGTTGCATTGCATTGATTTGGTAAAATAGTTGGAAAGAAAAAAGAAAATTTATCCTTCCCATACATAGTGTTCATCGAAAGAAAAGCATACTTTTTGCATGTAGTTAGGCCCTGCATTATGTTTACGATTATGTACTCACCTTATGCATTCACCTAACCATCCAGATAAAATTAACTGTAGAACTAGGGTAAAATTTTTAGTAACTTGTGTGTAAGTTAGAGACGTGTTCCGATGTAGTTAAGCATGGCAGCTGTTGTTACTTGCTAGCACTGTATCTGGGGGGTATTGTAATATTCCACGTACTTATCAGTATATCGAGCTCTTTGACGTACCCACCAAGTCACCTTGAGTACTTGGCATATATCAAAAGGTGTTTCACGTACTCGGTAGTATATCGGAAGGTCTCTTGTCGAACGGTTGTGCATTAGACAATACCACTACGGATTTGAGCTCCCATGTACCTTGCGTATATCGGGAGACACCACTAGGATTCATGAGACCAACTGAGTTAACATTTTTCCCATCTTGGTAGAGAAATACACCGAGAACAACACTCGGGGAGCTACTACGCATGTACCATCCAGATAATCAGGTATTCAGGCAAGGGTACGGTCCCAATCCTCCTTGTCGCATTTTACTGTTGGACAATCCTGTGAGGATACAGACTTTGAATCCACTCTTATCACATAATTTTGCTTGTGGCCTTAGTTTGTGTAGGGTTTTTTCTAGTCTACTTTTCTTTTAGGTTGCCTTAGGAGAAAATTTTGTTTTAGTCACTCTGGCTGACTTTCCTTGGAGAAGGTCCTGTAGAACTCAGAACTTGCCACCTGAATATCTCCTTAACCAGAAGGTAATTTCGAGGGTAAGGATGGATCCATAAGCAAGGGTCGGGTCACATGAAGTGGAAAACCCCACTTTGAATATTGGAGGACATTTTTTCCTCATACTCCTTTAGATTCACTTGCCTCTCACCCCCCACGGGGTGAAGAAGCACAACTCCCCACTTCACGAGACTTACCTCCCGTTACTCTGGGAGATCCCGGATCATTGGAATGGATAAATCAACCCCAAGATGACCCCACAGTAGCTGCTAGTCCTTCAGTAGCTTATTGGACATCTTCTACCGGTCACCTAGTGGCCTATTTTGGCGTTGCACCCCCACCCAGTTGGGCTAGCCCCGACGACCGCTTAACACCTTATCACAAGCAATTAGCTCATTTACGTGCTATGGGTGAGGATTTTTGAAGTCAAAATTTTCAAATAAGGTTCGACGACCGACCAATCCCAGGTCACTCTTTATCTTTCAAATCATCGGAATCATCCACGCAATGCGTGACCACTACTAAAACTGGTCAACCATCCATTCCTGCGCATGCATCTCCTAAACAGGAGACCAGTTCAGTACCCCTAATGACCCAACCTGTTGAACAACAACAATCCAACACATGTGACCACTGTGGTTATGTTACCTACTCCTCCCCCACCCCAAACTTCAAGGGGAGGATACTCTCTACCCCTTACCTTTTTTACAGATAATGTTAATCCTACGGTGGATAATCAACCACCAGTGCTGGGTCAACCTTTACATAGTGGTCAGCAAGTTGTTGCTGGGGGGAAACCCCTATCTCTTAACCGTAATACTGTAGCAGGAGTTCCCATCGGTCCTTCCATTGGAAATTCCCTACCTCCTGGACCTTCCACTTCGGGATTATCCCATGTTGGGGGAACGTCCAACGTAATTCAACCACCATTGAGTCAAGCATATCCAGGTCACTTTAACCCTGTGCCGGGTCAACTTAATCCTGCAAACGCACTCTACGGGGTATCTTACCCCAATAATCCTTACACTCTATGGGGACAACAAAATGTTTTACAACATGGACCCCCACTTACAGTCCCTCCACCCTCGTTTGGTCCACCCCCACCTCCCATTGGAGGCGGCAAGCCCCCACGTAACTTTGGAGGAGGTGAACCTCTACATTCTAGCAACATAACACCTCATTCCGGTCATCATGGCCAACCACCCCCTGGTGGTGGTGGTGGAGGACAGTCCCACCTTCGAGGTGAAGGTGGAGGACCATCCCACCCTGGTGGTGGTGGTGGAGGACCTTCTCATCCCGGTGGCAGTGGTGGAGGACCACCATCCTACTATGGTGGAGGTGGTGGTGGAGGCTCTTACCCTTCCGGCGGAGGCGGTGGCCCACCACCCCCTCCTGGTGGAGGTACTGGAGGCCCATCCTATTCCGACGGTGGTAGAGGAAAACCACCTCCTCTTGGCAGAGGTGGTGGCGGCCCATCCTACCTTGGTGGTGGTGGTAGACCCCCACCATTCGGAGGTAGCCTACCCCCTCCCGGCGACGGAGGCGGGCCACCACCTTACAGTAATGGGCCACCTTATTATGGTAATGGACCACCTTACTATGGCGGCGGACCTACATTTGGTCTGGGCGGCCCATACCCCTATGGTCAATTTCCTCCTAGAACACCTTATGGCCAGTCAACACAAGGTCCCGTTGGTCCTTACATGCCTTATCCGTACTATCAATACTCACAGCTGCCCTTTTTGGCTACTTTGGAGCTACCTGACCTGTCTCGTCTAACCAATGACCCCATCTACCACAGAAACTTCCGTCAGATATCCTGAAATTTGATGGTAAGCCGGTGATCCAGGTGGATATTGGTGGTGACCCACCTCTTCCAACTGGCTTGAAACAGTCTTCTGGCACTTTTGGTAATTTGCTATTTTTAGCGATTTTTCGGGTCCTAAACTCTCGGGGCCGTTTTGAGGCACTAAACACCGTTTTTCAGGAAATCGTGGTGCGATGAAGCCCATCCATTTTAGGGTCCTCGGTGTAGTTCTCAGATAGATCTTTCCAACGGGCTACCGAGTGCCCCAAATGGAGATCGTATGCAAAAGTTATGACCCTGGGAAGTTGATTGTTCAACTAACCACCTTGGGGCAGCAAACTTTATGATGGTTCATCTTCTAGGGTTAGGTTTTTGGATGTTTGGGATTCTTTCCCTCGTGATTATGATAAATAGGCCCTTTCAGCCTCTCATTTTATTCATCTTGGCACGAATGAGCAGAGTGGCCACATCTCTTCTCAGAGATAGCCACTACCATTCTAGCTGTTGTATTTACAGTCTCTCCTATTTCCGATATTTAATAGAACATGTGTTTACTGTATCGCTGTGTTTCTTTCCATATATCTGTGTATGTGAATATATATCTCTATATATGATTATGTATCTACTCTTTCATTTCGTTCCCGCATAAATCCGGATCAGTCGGGTGAGGATCCTAAAAATCATGTGATGACATACCACTTATGGTGTTCATCCAACTCCCTGATGGACGACTCGATCCGTCTTAGATTGTTTCAAAGGACTCTCACCGGTTCAACTGCCAAGTGGTATATCGAACTTCCACCGCATTCTTTTCCCGATTTTGGTTCGCTTTCTATGCATGTTTTTACTCACTTCTAGTTGCCTATATGGTACGAAACTGGTACAGAGCTTTTAACCTCGCTCCGTCAAAATACCGCCACTCATATCTCAGATCATATACATGAGTGGTGGAGGAGATGATGTCTCATTAAGGCTCCTATTCTAGATCAAATCCTAGCATACTGGTTTACAAAAGTCTCTCATCCCTACCATAGCAAGAGATGTTTCCATGGACCACGTTGTCAGTGAAGAACTATCCATCGCTTGTTCCCACTTGCTAGACTTAGTCTACGCTCAATCTGGCACGTTGTTTGATATTCTTCCCAATGCACCCCGCAACACTTACGACCCCACGAAACCACCCAAGGGACCCCAAGCCAATGGCATCATTGGATCCCTTAACACCTAGCATTCCTCTAAAACTGTTGGTTCGTCGAACCCCCAGGGTTCTTCCCCATCACCAACACAGGCTAGTCACGGCACCACCAAATCATCCACTCCTGCTGTCACCGAAGAAGTGAATTCTGTTTCATCAGTTTCACCTCAAAAGTCTGGTGGTAAGAAGAAGAACAAGGGGAAACCTAATAAATCTTCCACCCACCAGGAACAAAAGAGTACCCCCGATGATACCAAATATAAAAGGAAGTTAAAGTATCCTTGTCTACTGTGTGGTGATGATCACTTTTCTAAAGAGTGCCCCCATAGAGACGAAGTTCAAAATTTTCTTAAGGGAAAACCCACACCTGTAGTTCTCAATGATCCCTTCCCTGCTCAAGATCAACAGTCGATCGCTCACACTTCTTCTTCCCAAGGAGAAGCATCTACCACCACACATGTTCTTGTTCGTATGACTCTGTTCTGGATAAGGAATCCGTTGGAAGTAATACTGAAAAAGCTTCCACTTCGATACCCGACGTCACCGTACCAGCTGCGCCTCTCACCATGTGAATCCTTCTCTCGAGTCAACATTGCGTACACCCAAGAGCACGATTCAAAAATCGATTTTCAATCCTAATGCTCGGGCTGCTCAAAACTACAACATTATAGAGGACCTAGCGCAAGCTCCTTGCACTATGTCAATGCTAGAGGTTTTGCAAAATTGTCCTAATCAGCGCAAAACTCTCCTCGCTGCCATCGGTGCAGTTGACCCAGATTCATCGAATACCATTATGTTCCGGCTGGAATACTTCAAACCGAGGCTTTCCCATCAGTTGGCATTTCACGTTGCCACAAACATTGCTGGGAAGATAATCCATCATATCGTTCTTGATGAAGGAGCCTCTACGTCAGTCATGTCGATCGCATGTTGGAGAGCCATTGGCTCTCACGAGTTGAACTGTTCTCCTACCACTTTGAGAGCCTTCGACGGACGTGGATTTCAACCTCATGGACTATTACAAGCTTTACCGGTCGAGCTGGGGGGCAAGACCACAACCATTAACATGGAAGTGGTCACTTCCCTGTTAGATTACAAAATTATGCATGGTCGTAATTGGTTTTACGCCATGACTACAGTTGCATCATATGTCTTCCACATAGTGCAATTCACCCATCAAGGCTGAATTGCCATAGTCGACCAACTGGATTTCTGCACACCTGAAACCGCTACTCACCCGGTCGATAATGTTCCATCCATTGGAAAACCTTCGCATCAGTATGAGAGCATGGGGGTTGGCCTCCTTAAGGACTCATCCCTTATGGGCATTGTTCCAACTTTGGATCCCCCAAATCATGTTGCCACGGTGAACATGATCTCCTCGCAGATATCGTCTATTCCTAACTCCATTGATTCATGGCTTGTACCTGATGAAGCCACCACACACCTAAATGGAAGCATTATGCCTCTATCACCCACTGAACTCGTATACGAGGCTATCCAGTCAGCACTAGAGGACCACATAGCTACGGCTTCCACCTCTTGTTCTCTGCAGTGGACATCATTTGATCCCCTCCAATGGAATTTTCATTCTGATGAGTCCATCATGGAAATCATGAGCACGGATGATCCTCCGGGGGAAGACCTTCATCATCATTCATCTTTCCTTCCCACTTTTGATACTGTGGAGAACAACATCAACACCATCTTCACACCGGATGTCCATTCTAGCTCTCAATCCTTGATACTCGCATGTCAAATAGATTCTGAAGGAAACCTAGCCAACATCAAGCCTACCACTTTGATTGACATTTCGGTTACACCTGGTGTAGTGGAACACATCCAGTTAGGCCAGAAGTATTCCCCTGAAGAAGTCATTGCTTTTGCGTCCTTATTCAAGTGATTCCGAGATGTATTCGTTTGGACCTACGAGGAGATGCCTGGGATAGACCCCACCATTATTTTGCATGAAATCAAAACCTATCCCGACATCAAACATGTCCGCCAAAAGTTGCAACCGGTACACTCCCAGAAGACTGCGGAAATCAAGGCAGATATTGAGAAACTCTTGAAGGCCGGCTTCATTTACCCTGTCCCATTGATAGAGTGGGTCTCAAACATCGTCCCTGTTACTAAAAGGCAGGGTACCATTCACGTATGTGTCAATTATCGGGATCTCAACAAGGATTGTCCCAAGGACACCTACCTGACTCCCTTTATTGACCAGATTATTGACAATTGTGTCGGAAGCATCCTCTTTTCATTTATGGATGGCTTTTCCTGATACAACCAGATCGAGATCCACCCTGCCAACCAACACAAGACTACATTCAGCTGCCCTTGGGGACATTTGCATATCGTAAACTTCCATTTGGTCTTAAAAATGCTAGTGCCACATTCTAGCAGGCCATGTCATATTCCTTCCATGATGTAAAGGACTTTGTGGAACCCTACTTGGACGATCTCCCTGCCCATTCGAAGCAGCGTGAATTCCACATTGATCATCTGATGGTCATTTTCCTCAGATGCAGGTGGTACAATATCTTCCTAAATCCTCATAAGTGTATTTTCTATGTCGAGTCAGGACACCTCCTATGGTTTATCGTCTCAAAAGATGGGATCCGCATTGATCCCTCGAAGGTGGAATCCATCATCTCCCTTCCACCCCCAACTAATATTACAGAACTTTAGAGTCTGCAAGGACAAGCGACTTATTTACGATGCTTCATTTGTAATTTCACACAAAAGATGCAGGGTTACATGAGATTGATGAAGAAAAACGTCCCATTCATTTGGGATGACCAAGCAAAAAAATATTTTAATAGTTGGAAGCATCCAATCACGCATGCCCCTGTGCTCCAACCACTGAATTACTACCACGACTACATTTTGTACCTCGCTTCTTCCTACACCACTATTGCCATGGTTTTGGTACAAGAAGATCAGAACGCCCAAGAACATGTGATATATTATGCCAATAAAGGTCTCATTGACACTGAAACCCGGTATTCACATGTTTAGAAGCTCGCTCTCGCGGTTTTCATAGCCATGCAGAAGTTTTGACATTACATTTTACTCCGCACCACCACCATCATTGCCAATTCGAACCCCATGTACCACGTTCTGACATGTCATGTGCTGGGGGCAAGTATTCACACTAGATCGTGATACTACAAGAATTTGATCTTCTTTTCAAAAAAGCCAAGTCTAAAAAGTCTCTGGTGTTTGCTGAGCTTATCTGCGACCTCCCCCGTAGTGATGTAGAGTTTGAGCTCAATGACTCCTTTCCAGACGAGTCATTGTTTCTTATCAGTATGTCTGATCCATGGTATGGAGATGTCACATTATATCTTCAAACCCAACGTCTCAGTCCTTAATTGTATCGTTACGACTATCATCACATACGTCACCATGCAAAGTATTACCTAATCATCAGTGATACCTTGTACCGTTGTGGTGTCGATTTCATTCTTCGACATTGTCTGACTCATGTTGAGGCTGAACTCATCCTAAATGACTATCACACTAGGGTGTGTGGTGGTCATCTCTATGGGATTGCTACAACCCAGAAAATTCTTCGCGCGGGATATTATTGGTCGACTATCTTTAAAGATTGTATTGAGTCCATAAAAAAATGTCCTCCATGTCAACATTTTCATACGAAAAAGCGCACCCACCCCACCCTGTTACACCCAGTTATTGCCATTGGCCCCTTCGCTAAATGGGTCATTGATTTCATGCATTGTAATCCTACCTCGGCCGAGGGGCATAGTTATGTCATTGAAGCTGTGGACTACTTTACAAAGTGGACTGAGGCAATGCCTACATACATGAACGACGGTAAGACTGCCGCACTCTTCATGTTTAATCATGTCATAGCATGGTTTGAAATTCCTCAATCAATAGTTACCGACCATGGTTCTCACTTTATGAACCACATGGTTGACGATTTGAGCGACAGATTGGGTTTTCGCCATGAAAACTCAACACCGTACTACCCACAGTCAAACGGACAGGTCGAGGCCATTAACAAGGTTCTGAAAACTATGGTCCAATGAATGGTAGGTACGCACAAGGCCAATTGACATAATATGCTCTTCTCCGCACTTTGGGCTTATAGAAATTCCGTTAAAATCACCATTGGATTTACTAATTTCCAACTAGTGTATGGATTGGAGGCAGTCCTTCCCATTGAGTGTGAGATTCTGTCCCTCAAGATCGCCATCGAACTTCTCCCAAACACTACTGCCAAGGAAGAATGTTTCCTCTACCTAGCTAAGCTCGATGAGACTCGCTGAGATGCTGCTCTTTCCAATGAAGCTCATAAGAGACGCATCAAAGCGTAGTACGACAAGTCGGTAGAACCTCGCACCTACAGTGAAGGAGATTTGGTCCTCACATACGACCAAAAACATGATAAGCTGGGGGAAGGAAAGTTTGAGTCTGTGTGGCATGGACCTTACATAGTGAAATGCATCTTAGAGAAGGGAGATTATGAGATTGAATACTACAATGGGATATCTTTGGGTGAGCCCCGCAGTGGGCTCTACCTGAAGAGGTACTATGCCTGAGTCTTTCACGCATGAGTACTTTTGTATATACTATACATGGCATGTGTGTGTTTTCTATGTGGTGTGACGCTTTGATTTATTGTGTGTCTAGGTCTTGTTATGTTTCTTATACCATGTTTTGTCTGCATGTGTAGATGGAAACTTGTTTCGGATTCGTAGACGGCGCTAATTGGCATACCCGCAACTTTGCTTCAGCAGCCTGGGTTCTCTATTCACCTACTGGCGAGATTATCAGCTCAGGGGGAATGTGTCTAGGTTTCAAAACCAACAATGTTGTAGAATATCAAGAAGTCATTGGAACCCTAACTAATGCTATTTCTTTGGGTATGGACCACATTGTCATCCACCTGGATTCTCAACTAGTGGTCTCTCATCTTAACCGATTCTACACCATCTGTGATCCCACCTTAATCTGTCTCTATAGATGAGTCCGTCTTCCGGAAAGGTCCTTTGATTCCATTCAGTACCCCCACATTCCACGATACGTTAACACAGTTGCCGACTCCATGGCCAACTTCATCTTAGATTGGTACATTGCACACACATAAGCATATTCATGAACTATTAAAAGTAGACATAACATGTAAATAATTCATTTTATAAGTAAACATATAAACACGACCACATCATTCATCCATTTGAAACACATAATGTGTAAATCATCGGAATGCTTGTATATATATATATCACAAAAACTAGTGCTGGTACAAAAGTATGAAGCACGACGGCTTTGAGTGAGTCTCTACAAACTATGAAGCCTCGTAGCTTTCAGTAAGTACAAAAATATGAGGCCTCTAAGCTCTCAGTATAATCATAGTAACAACATTAAGCCTAGTGCCTGGCCCGTACAACCCTAGGTGGTCTAATAGCTCTAGCCTGCTGAGTGTGGAAATAGGCAACTACTCTCGCAACCCTACGAAGCAGCGCATTGAAGCGCATAGTCACTCCAACCGTGTACACCTACATGGGCCGCGGCACCTCATCTACCTTCAGCTCTGGGATGTCTAATGTCAACCCACTCAGGTTTGCGTAGACACCATCCATATCTGCGATGGAAGCATGTATAGTTGGACCCACGACTGCTCCCTCTCCTCTCTCTCTCCACTCAAGAAGAGAGACTCCTACTGGTCGTATGGGGCCCACGTCTGCACACACATGTTGTTAACTTGTCAAGCACTATAACGAAAAAAATCATAAATTCACAAAATTAAAAAGTACAAGGGTCATTGTTCTTACCTGTGTCTCCCTATGTTGTGTTAAATTTTGAGCATTAATTCACAATACTCTAGGATCTTTACTGAGAGAACAACATGTATAGTATATCAATGCATATCAATCATAACAAGCATGTCAATCATCATAAGAATCAAAAGCATGAGAGACAATAGACACACAGAGTTTTCATGGGGAAAACCCTAAGGTGGAAAACCCTACAACTTCCTCAGAGATAGATAGAGAAATAGCTCAACCAAAATACAACCAAAATACAAGAGATGGACTCCTCCTAGTAGCTGAACCTCCTCCTCACAAGTGTGCCACTTTCCGAGTGAAGGAAGAATGAGTTTTTGAGTGATCCAAATAGAGATCTCCCGATCTCTATTTATACTTGTTCTGTTTTTCCAATAACCTTATGGGGACGACTTGTCTAGCTAGGTACATCAACCATATATTACATAAATCAGGGCCGACCCCACACATGGTGGTCTAATAACCCATCGGCAAGTTAGCACACTTGTGACACTTGTCAATACACATGACGACACTTCCGTATAGAGGAATGACACATCTCTATAGGAGTACACTAATATATAAATGAAATACATGGATGAAATACATTCCGAAGTTACATATACATCAACACTCCCTCTTAACTAGGAAGGTATTTCTCGACAGAGATCTGCTAGCACAAGTCTTCTTCTCTGGATCATCGTCATCATCATCGTCATTGCTGCTGCTATCTCAACCAATATTTGAATCTACTCGTCATAGGAAGTTCTACAGATCCAACCATTTTTCATACTGGATGTAGGCCCACCACCTGTAGGTCTTCATCACTGGCCATACTGTGGAATCCTCAGAACTTATTACGTATGTCACAAAACCTCGCAAGAGAATCCCAGGCTGTTATGAGCACACGACTCTACCTGTAGTATCTCCCAGGGCCATATTATATGTGACCTCACCACAAAACCTTGTAAGAGTATCCCAAGCTGTTACGAGCACACAACTCTACCTATAGGATCTCCTACGGCCAAATTATATGTGTTCATGGAAAAACCTCGCAAGAGAATCCCAGGACTTATTACGGGCACACAACCCAACCTATCGGATCTCCCAGGGACATATTATATGCCATAGACAAAACCTCGAAAGAGCATGTGCCAGATATCTCAGGGCCAAATTATATGCCATAGGAAAAACCTTGAAAGACTATCTGCATATCTCCCAGGGCCAAATTATATGTCCTCCCAAAGAAAAACCTCGAAAGAGCATTTGCCAGATATCCCAGGGCCAGATTACATGCCATAGGAAAAACCTTGAAAGACTATCTGCAAATCTCCCAGGGCCAAATTATATGCTTATTTGCACAACCTGTTCCACGACCATAGAGTATCAACATGATACTCACCATACATCATCCTGATCATCATCACTGCATCATCCCGATGCATGTCATCTAGAGAAACATCCTAAAGCTCGTCATCCATGATCATCCTGATCATACAATGCATCTACCTGATGCATACCAAGTATCTACCTGATACATATCATCATACATGATCCACCTGATCATACAATGTATCCACTTGATACATACATAGATACATGATTGTAATACCCCCTTTCTGACTCTTAGGATGTATTATCATTTAATGTAAATAAGGTGTACATGTGACGTATGTTTCCCTGGCGTGGAGCTCAAGGCCAAGGCCCCACTAGTGAAAGCCTGAATTTTGATTTAAAAGGAAAGCATTGATATTTTGATGCCCATGTGCTCTTAAGCCATGGAAATTGTAAAAAGGATGTAAATAAACATCATGCAATATAAAATACCAAAACTGGCTACATAGGCAACGAATGAGATGGGGCCACATGTATCCACTAGGGAGTGGTGAGGGGGCTATGGGACTAAACCCTAGGCTGCCATATGTCATTATGAGAACCCTTTGACTTCTCTAGAGGACATTTTTTCCTATTGTAAGAAAGTGGTTGAAGAATTAAGTCAATGGCTTTAATGGAGGATGGGCAACCCAGAAATTTGTATGGGTAGGTATTGGATCTGTTTACTTGTCCCAGAAGTCACTCAACCTCATGGGAGGTGGCTTCATTCTCATCCCCATTCCACGGTGGGAGGACCTAGCATCATTTTCCATCCAAAAAAACAAGCTCCCAACAGGGAGAAAACCAGAAATCGCAATTGTGAGAGAACCCATGTTTTGGGAAGCCAAAAACGCCCAGAATGGGTATTGGACAAGGAAATCCAATGGGGGGTCCGTTGGTATGAGCCTTGGGGCAAATTTGGGAGCAATAGCTACCCCAAAATACATGGGAAAACCCAGTTTTAACTACCCAGAAAATCAGTGACGAATTTGGGGTTATTTGTGACAGAGTTGTGCGAAATCCAAGAGTGGATGTATGAACAGAGGGTGGGATTGCTGAGTCCAGCTTGAAGTGTATGTGGCTCTGGGATTGAACTCAGTGGACTAGCATCCTCCTCCATCTCCTATTGGATGCTTGAAAAACCCAACTGTGTGTTGGCTTAGCATGGCTGTTTGAGTGAAACCCTGACTGTGAGTGAGCCATCTAGTTCCTCCTTAGTGGATACACAGCCCAGCTCGGGGGTGATCTCTCAGCTGAAAGAATACAGGCTGGATAGAGATCTATGGTTGGGTGGAACGTTTCTCTCACATAGCCAGTCGTTGGACAATTGTGTTGCAATATAAGTATTCTTTGTGAATTAAATTATATACAATCTATGTTCTGCAATGTGTTATTTGAATGATTATTCTTCATGATTAATGAAATTGATATGAAGTAGCATAAGAAGGGGATTGAATTCTCTGCCTATTAATTGCTTGAAATAAGTATGCTGATTCGAATCTATGCTTATGTGTGTTGTTATGTTTACTTCCGCTGTGCTTTATTGAGTTTGTATCTGTACACAGAGGTTTTAATTATTACAGATATATGAGTTAAAGAATGTGAGGCTAAGTTTGACAAAATCCCGGTGTGTTGTTAATGTTTTCCTTCCCTGCAATTCATGGGTGAAGGGGACATTACAATGATCCACACAATGTATCCACCTAATATATATCAACATACATGATCTACCTGATCATACACAGTATCCACTTGATACATACATAGATACATGGTCCAAGCATCCAACATGATGCATATACAAAAATGATCCAACTAATCATATCCAGCATCCAACATGATGCGTACATACATATACAAATAAATGATCCAACTGATCATATCCAACATCTAACATGATGCGTACATACATATACATAAAAATGGGCCAACTGATCATATCCAGCATCCAACATGATGCATGCATACATATACAGATAAATGATCCAACTGATCATATCTAGCATCCAACATGATGTGTACATACATATACAGAGCAGTAACTGGAGCATCGTCCTGATGCTCATCATCCAGTGCTTACATCCACAGCCATGTGAAGGATCCTCCTTCCAACATGCTTGGAATGGCTTCTACAAATGTGTCCATCACTTCTTCCTCGAAGTGTCATCAATCTAAAGAACACCAAGCCTCTCTCTAAAGTACTCAAACTTTACTCTGGCTAGTGGTTTCATCAACACATTTGCAATCTACGCGTCCATCGCAACATATAGGAGCTTCACTGCTCCTATCTGCACCATATCCCTGATATAGTGATATTTGATCTCTATGTGTTTCGACCTGTCGTGAAACACTGGGTTCTCAGACAACTTCATACAACTCTGGTTATCACAGAAGATACCAGTAGCATCCAACGGGAGATCAAATAACTCAGATAGTAACTTCCAAAGCCATACTGCCTCACAACTAGCCGAACAGGCTGCAACATACTCTACCTTGGCTGTATTCAGTGCTACACAGGATTGCTTCCTGCTAAGCCAAGAGATCACACCTGATGCAATACTGAAGCAGCACCCAAATGTGCTCTTCCTATCTGCAGCACTTCCTTCCCAATCTGAATCAACATAACCTTGTAGGTTAAATTTTTTATTCGCTTCATACTTGAGCCCATAATCAACTGTACCCTTCAGGTACCTCAGAATATGCTTTACAGCAACCAGGTGAACACTCCTCAGATCCGTCAGGAACTGGCTCAATGTGATCACTTCAAAGCAAATATTTGGTCTCGTGTTCGTCAGGTACATCAAGGACCCAATCATCTGACAATACATAGAGACATCAACCAGCTCAGATGAAGCATCACATAGAAGCTTCAAATTCGATGCCATAGGTGTGGCCATGGCCTTGCAATCCATCATCCCGAACCTCTTTAGGATATCTACAGTATAGTTCCCTTGTCCAAGGAAGATCCCATCTACACTTTGCCACACCTCCATACCTAGAAAAGAGTGCATCATCCCCAAGTCTTTCATATTGAACTCAAGAGCAAGCTTTCTCTTTGTATTGGAAATCAATCTGTCATCTCTTGTTACAAACAGGTCATCTACATACAGGAGTAGAATCACATGATTTCCTTCCTCAACCTTGTAGTAAAGGTTGGAGTCCGCTTTACTCTTGGTAAAGCCCAAACTAGATAGGAAACTGTTCATCCTACCATGCCAAGTTCTGGGAGCTTGCTTCAAGCCATACAAGGCTTTCTTGAATCTGCACACATGTGACTCCCTGTCATGTGTTTCAAAACCAAGTGGCTGCTCCACATACACTTTCGACTACACCATTCAAGAAGGTAGTCTTGACATCCATTTGGTGTATCTTCCATTTCATCGCTGCAGCCAGGGCAAGTATTGATATGATGGAAGTGTACCTGGCTATAGGAGCAAAAGTTTCTTCATAGTATATTCCCTCTTTCTAAGAGAAGCCACGAGCTACAAATCTTGCCTTGTATTTCTCTATGTTGCCATCTGCAGCATGCTTGATCTTGTAGATCCATTTGGAAGTCACAACAGACTTTCCTTCAGGTCTTGGGAAAACATCCCAAAATCGCTCTTCATTATTGATTGGTATTCCTCGATCATGGCATCCTTCCATTCTTTCTTTCCGTTGCTTCTTCATAATTGGAAGGTTCTTTGTTTATGATGTCACAGAGTAAAGCAACATAGCTGGTATGTGATATGGTTCTCTTCTTTGCTCTGTGTTCTTCTTATGGAATACCATATCTTTCTGCATCTTGAATGAGCTCTCTAGCCCATGCAGGTTTTCTCTTGTGAGATTTATTCTCACGAGGTGGATCTACAGGTTGTTGCGGATCTTCAATTTCACGATCAACATCTAGAATTGCTTCAATCATTGTAGTGTCTTGAAATCTAGTTTCCTTACGTTCTTCATAATCTTCAACAGGTGTCTTTTTTATTTGACGAATGTTGAGTTTCCATCAAATGTCACATCCCTACTGACATCAATCTTCTTGAACCCTGGAAAGTCTATTCTGTAGGCCTTCGAGCTTTCACTGTAACCCACAAAGATGCCCTTCTTTTCTGAAGGATCTAGCTTGGTCCTCTTTTCCTTTGGGACATGAGTGTATACTGGACAACCAAATATTCTGAGATGGCTGACTTCAAGTTTCTTACTAGATAAGACCTCTTCTGGTGTCTTGTTGTCCAATATCTTGTGGGGTGTTCTGTTCTGCACATATACAGTTGTTCTAGTTGCTTCTGCCCATAGATGCATAGGTATATCCTGGTCATGCAGCATTGCCCTTGCTGCTTCCATGATTGTTCTATTCTTTCTTTCTGCAACTCCATTTTCTTGTGGATTGTAAGGAGTATTCAATTCCCTCTTAATCCCTGAATCACTGCATAGCTTCTTGAAGTCACTTGAGGTGAATTCTCCACCATTGTCAGATCTGAATGTTTTGATCTTCTTATCAGTTTGGTTCTCCATCAAGGTTTTGAATTCCTTGAACTTATCAAATACTTCATCTTTGTTCTTCAAGAAGTAAACCCAAGTCTTCCTAGAGAAGTCATCAATGAAAGAGACATAGTAAACATACCCACTCAGGGAACTAGATGACATAGGACCACATACATCGGAGTGGATAAGTTCAAGATGCTTTTTGCCTTGCTTTGACCGCTTGGAAATGCCTTCTTTATGTTCTTTCCTTTTTCACATCCTTTGCAAACACCTTCATGCTTGGTCTTGATTTCAGGAAGACCTTCTACTGCTTTGCTTGCAATTGGTAATGCTCTGTAGTGCATATGTGAAAGTCTTCTATGCCAAAGTTCACTTGGATCCATGGACTCATGTACCATGGCATGTTCTAGTTGTCCCTTCAATTTATACAAACCTACCTCTTGCTCTCTAATCACCACTGCATCATCAATAGTTTTACCCTTTGGCCACATCAAAACTTGGCCATCTACAAATGCAACTCTCATGCCTTTTGCATCCAACGCAGAGATGGAGAGAAGATTCTTCTTGAGCCCAGGTACATAAAGAACTTCTTTTATCTTCAAAGACTTTCTAGAATCTAGGTTGTAGGAGGCTTCACCACTTCCTTTGATAGGGTATTGATAATCATCCCCAAGCTTTACCTTATGGGGTGACTCATGTTCAGATAGGTTTATGAAAGATTCTTTAAACCCAGTCATGTGTTTGGAAGCCCCACTGTCAATTAACCAATCATTACAACCATGAGAGATAGTACCTGTGAGAGCAGAGATTAGAACATACTCTTCTTCACTTGATGATTCATCATCACTTTCTACCCTAGCCTTCTTCTTTGGAGCTTCATCATCTTCAGCAGCATGAGCATGGAACTTTCTTTTGATTCCCTTCTTCTTCTTGCTGAATTTGTTGTTGTTATCCCTTTTGTTCTTGGGACATTCTGAAGCAAAATGACCCTTCTCATTGCATGTGAAACATCTTAGATCCTTCTTATTATTTTGTTGGTTGTGATAGGATCTCTTGTAGTGAGAGTGCTCCTTCTTGGGTTTGCTTCTTTTGATGTGAGCTGCGAGAGCTTGATCTTCACCATCCATCTTTTCTTCTCGAGCTACAAGTCTAGCTTCTTCTTGAGAGCATTCGTCCCACAGTTTACTGAAAGAGATCAATTTATTTCTTGCACAGATTCCTTGAATAAAGGAGTCCCATGACCTAGGTAGGCCATTTAGAGTGGTCATAACAACTTCACCATTGTCCACTACTTCATCCACAACTTCAAGTTGTTCCTTGATCTGAGAGACCTTGGAGAAGTAAGATTGAATGGTCTCTCCATTCAACATCTTGACCCCTCTCAATTGATTCCGTAGAGTCATCTTCCGATTTATGTTCTTCCCTTCAAATAACTTGGTCAGGGAGTTAAACATCTCCTTGGGTGTCTTTAGAGATGACACATGAGGTATGAGATGGTCTTTGATAGAATCGGCAATGATTCTCTTTGCATTGACCAAGTTATTCTTATGCAATACCTTAGCCTCTTCATCCTCTAGGATAGGGACCTCAGAGCTGATGTAGGAGTCCAATTCATTTTCTTCAAGGATTAACCCAATCCTATACTTCCAGGCTCGGAATTTATCAGCCCCTTCAAGCTTATCTTCAAGCTTGGTGTGGTGAGACATATTAAAGAGTAATTCAAATGGAAATAGAAGAGATTTAGGTCTTACCACTTGTTTTGTTGAAAACTGGATTTGGTCTCGGATTAGGGTTTGTCGGAAAAACCCTAAAAATTCAAAATGTGAATTTCAACTTTCTGAAAGGATAGAAAGATGCGCCTTGATGAGATGATCATCCTGGTGTATTCAGAATTTGAGATTTGCAAAGCTTCAGTCTTCAGAAATTCCTTTTAGTCTTCCTGGGTTCACTAGGGAGGACCCTGAATTAGGGTTTGAGTTTCCTGGAGATATACCCAGCCAAAAATCTCCATCCAAAGCTCTAAACTTCGATTTTTGCAAGGTGCTTCCAGCTATGTCTTCAGATTCCAGAAATTCCTATTTTTGTGGAAACCCTAAGTTTTAGGGACAAATCTAAATATGCTCAGAATTGAATTCTGATTGGACAGATAGATTCTCCTTAATGAGTAGAGTCAATCTACTATACTTCTTTTCCAAAATATGTGGAGAGAAACCCAATAAACAAGAAACCCTTCGTTTTCGTCACTGCACATTGTCTTCTTCTCAGGTTAGCTCTGATACCATGTTAAATTTTGAGCATTAATTCACAATACTCTAGGATCTTTACTAAGAGAACAACATGTACAGTATATCAATGCATATCAATCATAACAAGCATGTCAATCATCACAAGAATCAAAAGCATGAGAGACAATAGACACACAGAGTTTCTGTGGGGAAAACCCTAGGCTAAAAAACCCCACAACATCCTCGAAGATAGATAGAGCAATAGCTCAACCAAAATACAAGAGATAGACTCCTCCTAGCGCCTGAACCTCCTCCTCACAAGTGCACCACTTTCCGAGTGAAGGAACAATGAGTTTCTGAGTGATCCAAATAGAGATCTCCCGATCTCTATTTATACGTGTTCTGTTTTACCAATAACCTTATGGGGCCAACTTGTCTAGCTAGGTACATCAACCATATATTACATAAATCAGGGCCAACCCCACACATTGTGGTCTAATAACCCATCGGTGATTTAACACACTTGGGACACTTGTTAATACACGTGACGGCACTTCCATATAGAGGAATGACACATCTCTATAGGAGTCCAATAATATATAAATGAAATACATGTATGAAATACATTCCGAAGTTACATATACATCAACATGTTGCTCCCTCTAGTAGCGGCAAGTCTGGGTCATCTCTGAAGTCTCTACCACTGTATGGGAAGTCCTCTACCATTAGCAATTGTCCCTCTAGCCAGGTGAAGAACTCTGGACCGTATCCGATGATGGGGCCCCCACCATGTTGAGCCATCATCTTTTTCCACCTAGCCATGTGAGGATCCTTAAGATCCCTGTCATCCAGTGGTACCTATGGATGCAAGAGGGGGACCCATTCCAGCAAGAATGAGATCACTATCGAACCATATCCAAATTGTTTGAGCTCTCCTCACCGACACTTGGTCAGCTGAGCTCGCATGTTTGCGAGGAGTCCCTCACACCAGTGAAGATCTTTCGAGACATGCAGTCCTCCGCGTATAGCATCTGAGACCTGGTGGCTAAGTGAGGAGCTTGGATCCCTACCATCCTCGTAATGGTGAAAAGTATGGTGCACAATGGACGTTCCCATACTTCTTTAATGGGAATCTTCCCACTAGAAGTAGTGGTGTTGGGAGTATAGTGCTATAGGATCATGTCTCCCACAGTCCGATCACTTCCACGTGATCCAGTAAGAAGCACATTGTCCCCTCTTCGAGACAATGCAATCAAGAAGTAGATGTCCTCGACATCTATGGTAAGCATGTGCTCACTGATCAAGAAATATTGCTGGGTTGCATCCCAGCATCGGAGCATATGTGTCAGTAATGGGATTTGGGCCCTCATGCCCTAGATCTGGAGAACTTGAGGAGCCCGCAGTTCCTCAGTGCTTCCACACATTATGGATCATTTGCAGCTTGTATATCACTTATCTCATGCTCCCGTTCACGCCACTTCAAAACCATTTTGGCTATTGGTAACCTTCCAAAAGGAGAGTTTAAACATTGTTAACACTTGCTTCAATCACCAAAAGTTCTTTTTTTTAGCATGGTTTGTGTTTGGGGTTGGACGTTTCCGTCATCGCACCCCATTTTTGCAAAAATTATGACGTCGTCACATTCCATCCTTGCAAGCCTTGCGATGACTCAGCCTCGTCGCAGTTCCCGAAAGGGCAGACTGCGACGAGTTGAGGACGCAACGACCGTTCACAAACTAAGATAAAACCCAAAAAAATGAATGAAATTCAAAAATGTAAACCACTACAATTATGCTGGATGAAGTTTAGAGTTACTTGCTCCAAACGGTGGGTGAAATGGTTGCTCGTAGCTCCAGGAATCGATGAGTGAAGTTTTGGCTCTAAATGGCACTTCTCCTCCCAAATTTGGCAAATGAAACAATGGTGACTATATTTGGTTTTTATTTCTATTTATAAACAAAATGGAATATTCCTTTTTCAAATATTTGATGCCTTTATGCCATTTGCTATAGTTTGGATTGATTTTATCATATTTGAATGCTTGGTTGACTATTTGACCTAGTTTCACTAATGTCCCCTCCCATCATACCAGCATGATAGAGAGGATGTGACACTAAATCCAGGAATCTAGCCCCATATCCATTAAGTAAAAACTCATTGATAAAAAGACATAAACATGTGCATGTTATAGAAACACATCGGAATTAAAAATCATGTTTAATATCTAACATACATTCAACATTTCTGTGACAACCATTAAATAAAGACATTGCAGAATTTATAAAAGAGAATACTTATCATAACAAAGTAGTCCCAAGCAACCAGCTATGCATCTAGAACATTCCACCCAACCATAGGCCAGTTGTATCAACCTCTTGATACAACTACCACCCCCAAGATGGGCATGATTTCTACAAGGAACCAGGGAACAACAAACTCACACATAGCCAAGCATACACCAAGATGAGCCAAGCCAATTTATAATTGGGTTTATCAGGCTGCTAGGAAATGGAAAGGAAGAGTTGCTGAGCTAGTGAGCTCAAGCATAGAGCCAGGGATAACCTTACAAGATCTATCTAGCTTGGCACCCACAATACCTACACACCCAGCACAAGGAAGTATTATTTTCACTGCTGTACAGTCCCTCAAGCCATACCTTCCCCATCTAGTTCCCTTAGGGTGTGCATAGAAGAGTAGCCAAAGCCCTCTTGATCTTCTTGAGAGGTTGTCTCCCCCACTAGGTTTATCAAGCCCTCTCTGTCCACTACCACTCAAATCTCTTGCTTACAGTCTCCAAATCAAATGGGGATGCAGATAATCAGCTAACTACAATGGCTGGATAGGAGAAAAACATTTGTATAGTGATAAGCATAAAAATGATTTCCTGAGCTTCAGAAAAATGTGGGAAGGCTAAAAATGAACAATGGAGGTTTTTGGGAAACCCCAAGAAGCAGAAATCGGTTTTAGGAAAAATGCCCATGGCAATTCTGGGACAAAACGACCTCCATATGGTCCCAAATCGTAGACCCTTCTTCCCAGCTACTGTCCAAAACCAAAAATGAGTTTTTGGGCAAGGAAAACCCTGCGTTTTTTATGAAAAACGTGAATGTAACTTCCAGCAGTCTCAATTTGCATGAGAGGATGAAAGCCCTGGATGAGGAATGGATTTGGGCACCATTTCGTGGGTGTTTTCTTGCCCAAGAAGCAAAAATATGAATTCCTAGGTTGATGGCTTGCCCATACACGAAATTGGCTTCCATACCTCTCCATTCCTAAGGAATTAATTGCCTCAACCAACTCTTGGAGGAATTAAATGATTGGGTGCATAACCCAAAATGGGTAGTTGGTGGTTTATGGGTTTTCTCATTGACACATGGATTAACACCATTGGCTCAAGGGTTTGAATAATTTCACTCCCTATTCCTTGTAGAATCATGCCCTCATCTCTTTGTTGCATTTCATAGCCAGTTTTGGGTTTTTCATTAAAATTCGTATTTACATGATGTCTTAATTTACATTGTGCCTATCTAGCACAAGAACCATAGGCATCTATTTCTTTAATTGCCGATACATAAAATGCTAAATCAATGGTGGGGCCTTGGCCTTGAGCTCCTCACCTTGATTAAATAACAATATTTACATCATTTACGATTTAATGCAAAGGGGGTCAAAATGGGGATATTACAGTTTCCAAGTGTGCAGGATTTGTTAAGTGTCTTTTCACGCCTTTTTCACATTGGAACGGTCATCTCATGTATGAACACCCCTTGTGTATTTTTGTCATTATCTTTTCTTTCATTAGATTGTAATTATTTAATGATTATGAGCTTACTCTTTGTTCTTTCTTGTGCTCTTTAATCTATGAGAATACGTCATCGAGTTACGATTTATCACTTTTCCGGGCTCGTTAAACTCCTATGGAAAAGGAACCCCCCCGGAGTCTATTTTTAAGCTCTTTTCAGGCTCTTGAAATATGAAAAGATTGTCAAGTGAATTTTGTTGATGTATATGTAACTTCGGAATGTATTTCACATATATGTATATTGTATTCCTATAGAGATGGTATTATTCCTCTATAAGTAAGTGTCGTCATTTATATTGTAAGTGTCGTAACTTATACTTGATGGGTTATTAGACCACCTTGTTTGGGGTTGGCCCTGTATAAGTCATGTGGGTCAAAGGGTTATTAGACCACCCTATTGGGGGTCGGCCATGTGGTTCGAAGGGTTATTAGACCACCCTATTGGGGGTCGGCCCAGTCAGCATTATGTTATGTGGTTAAGTTCGAGCCTACATGAGTTAGGTAAAAAGGCAAGTCAAGTCAAGTATAAATAGAGTGCGGGAGGCACTCTATTTACTCACTCACTTCTCACTCATGCACTCAAGGAGGAGTGGCACACTTATGGAGGAGGAGGATCTGCTGCTAGGTTATGTCTATCTCTCATGGTTGGTTGTATCATTGCTCTATCTATCTCTGAGGAAGTTATTGGGGTTTTTCACCTTTATGGTTTTCCCCAAGTAAATCTTTGTGTCTCTTGTGTGCTTGCATTATTGTCTCCATGATTGATATGCTGTAGATATGCTGTACATGTTGTTATCTAAGTTAATATCCTAGATCATATTGAAGTAAATTCTGAAAATTTAACATGGTATCAGAGCTAGCCTGAAAGAAGGCATGATATGGCATGTATGACACTAGTTGCACTTATGATGCTAGGGCTTGATATAGCAAAAACCAGTCATCGTAGCACTTTCGCTATAAATCCGTTTTGGCAAAGTTTTCAGATCTGAAATTTTTACAAGAGGAAGCTAAGATCTCCATGTACCTTGTGTCCAAAGGAAAACCTCTAATTCGTTGTGCTTTGTGATTTATGATATGTACAATATAGGGTTTCTGCCTCTTCCAGATCTGAGTCAAAATCAGGTGACCTTGGGAAAAAGGTCATAACTTGCGCTAGGGAGCTCAAAATGAAATTTCGTAAAACGTTTCAGGTAGTACATAGACTAAGATATCTTAGAAAACGTTTTCAGAGGCCGAAGTTGAAACGGTGACACGTGGCACGTCGTACAAGTTCGCTCTTCTGTATTATCCCATAAACAGGTCACGTTGCGACACTTTGCATAACTCTCTCGAAGAGAGTCCAATTGAGGTCAGACATGTCAGGATGGAAATCTAACAGGCTGAGATATCTCAGAAAACATTTTCAGAGGCTGAAGTTGAAACAGTGACACGTGGCACGCCATACAAGTTCGCTCTCCTGTATTATCCCAAAACAGGTCACGTTGCGACATTTGTCATAACTCTTTCTCAGAGAATCCAATTGAGGTCAGACCTGTCAGGATGGAAAGATAACAGGTCAGGCTATCTCAAGAAACTTTTTCAGACCCTGTGGATCGAAAAATTCGGAGTTACACCAGAAACAATCAGGTACATATTTATGTCAAAACAGAATTATTTTTGAGTACCTTCATTCATGGCTTCCGGAATTTAGGGCTTCGGAGAAAGTTGGAATTTTTGTAATCGGAGACCACGGCTGGATGCTACTCATCAAAATAGAAATTTAGAGACCAATATCAGAATTTTGGGTTGGGCAGAAGGCCGGGTTTGATCAAACCCTAGTTCAGGACTTTGATAAGAAAAGTGGAAAATTAGGGCTTCTGTAAAAATGAGAATTTTTGAAATCTGTGACCACGACTAGAAGCTCCTCAGAAAAATAGAAACTTAGAGCTTTGGATCAAAACTTTTGATGGGGCAGAAGAGTGGGCTTCATCAAACCCCAGTTCAGGGTGACGTCTAGTGAATCTGGAAGTTTCAAAGGCAAAATTGAGGAGTGAAACTTTGCAGTTTTCAAATTCTGAGTATACCAGCTTGATCAGCTCATCAAGGCGCATATTTCTATCCTTTCGGAAGTTTGAAATTCAAAGTTTGAATTTTTGGGGTTTCTCTGACAAACCCATATCCATCTCTAGGTCCAGTTCTTGCAAATCAAGTGGATTGGGTTAATCCTAGAAGAAGAGGGATTGGTCACCTGCATAAGTGAAGAAGTTCTTGTTTCAGAGGGAGATGAGGCTAAGGCCTTACATAAGAATATTATAAGTGATCTTGACAGGTATGACACATCGAGGTATGTTTCGATATTTGTTCATGATTAAGTTTATGGTATGTTTGTTTTCATGTTACTACGGTTAGTACAATCTTGATTTTAGACTTGTCATATCACCTTAATAAAACTATGAATGCACGATAGAAAATATTCATTGATTAAGGTGTTGACACTTATGATTGTACTAATGCATTATGGTGTTGTATGAGGTTTATGTTGTCTACTAACATGAAAGGTACACCAAGAAAGACAAATCATGTTCTGGTCCAAGAACATATGGTCATGATAACATGAGGACAAAGATTCATCCATTGTCATGGATCTCATAGAAGATCCATTTACAAGGTATGTATAACTTGGTTTTGTAATGGTTAACATATGAGACATGCAGGTTACTAGCACAAGTCACTGAAGAGAACCATAAGACATTATGCGGGTATGTTAGACAAAACTAGCTAGCATGCTAATCCAGGTATGTTTTTCCTATATCAAGATAGAATCCTACCTTGGGTTAGGATCTTATACTATTATTGATAATGATTAGTCATGAAGTCATAGGTTTGAATAATCATGGTTGTCTGCATATTATGTTTCTTACCATATGACTAACCAGAAGAATCATGAAGGTATAGGTTCGAATAATCACAGGTTTTATGCATATTATATCTCTTATCTTGATTGATGATTCAACTAAAGAGTCATAGGTTTGAGTAATTATAGGTTTAGACATGTTATGTTTCTTATAATTTGACTAACCATAAGAATCCTACATAAACCTTGAATGATAATGCTTATTATTTCTGTTTGAAATGATCATGACTATATATGCTTGAGATCATTGTGTTTTAATAGTATACTAATGAATGTATGATTTTATATTAGACCTAGAGGATAACACAATGATGATACTAACAAGCATGCATAGAGATCGAGAATGTATATAAGTTCAAGGACAGGTAATCCAGGGAGCAAAGATCAAGAGGGAGTACACTTTAGTGGTTTATGAAAGGATGTAGATATTCAGAGGGAGTTGACCATCTCTCTACATTCCACAACAGAAAGGTGTAGAAGAAGCTACTTCAGATTAGGACTCCAGCATCTCCTGCAAGGAAGCAAAGACTCAGAGGGAGTCCACCCAACGAACAAACAAAGATAAGTATTTTAATTTCTTGCATATTTGAGTAAAATTGTTCAATGATGTATATGCTCATGTTCCTAGACTTAGGATATGTATTGTGCATATTAGAATAGTTGCATTGATGAACAATATACTACTAATATACATGGGTAAGTGGCCTATGGCATTGTACAACATTCCATTGCTACTTATCTAGAATGAAACCTCTTTGCTGACATGTTGGGAGTTGTGCACACTCTTAACAATGTTCTGGTAGAGATTGGAAGGCATCTAGAAAGTTATGGGATATGGATAAATGTTGTATTGAAGCATTGGCTAAAATAATTGCATGAATGTATGACATATTTCTTTATGTGTAAGAATTTGTTCTGAAAACTATGAGATGTTTTCTAATCATGCAATTTAACTTGTTGTGTAGGAAAGATCGTATGCCGTCTCCTACAAAAGAAGAACTACAACATTTGTTCAACAACAAAATTATCTATTGAAGATATTGAAGTTCCTAGGATACGGGAAGAATGCCATGATCTGTCGATCATGAAAAATGATGTTTGGGATGCAGTCCCAAGAGCTGAAGGGAAGTATATTGTGACTTCCAAATAGAACTATCAGATCAAGCATGTTGCAGATGGTAGCATTGAGAAATATAAACGTGATGCACCAGATGGATTTCAAGACAACATGGTGTAGTTATATATGTGTGCAGAACTTGGTGAAGAGAGATTGATTGCAGATACTAAGAGGAAGCTTGCTGTTGAATTCGATATGAAAGATTTGGGAATAATGCACTATTTCTTAGGTATGGAGGTGTGGCAGAATGCAGGTGGGATCTTCCTTGCTCAAGGGAAGTACACAGCAGAGATCCCGAAGAGGTTTGGGATGATGGATTGCAAGGCCATGACCACACCTGTGACATCGAATCTGAAGCTTCTATGTGATGCTTCATCTGATCCATTTGATGTCTCTATGTATCGTCATATGATTGGGTCCTTGATGTACCTGACGAACACGAGACTGGATATTTGCTTTGCTGTGAACACATTGAGCCAGTTCCTGACGAATTCGAGGAGTGTTCACCTGGTTGCTATAAAGCATGTTCTGAGGTACCTGAAGGGTACAGTGGATTATGGGCTCAAGTATGAAGCGAATCAAAAGTTTAACCTACAGGGTTATGTTGATTCAGATTGGGCTGGCAGTGGTGCAGATAGGAAGAGCACATCTGGGTGCTGCTTCAGTATGGGATCAGGTGTGATCTCTTGGTTTAGCAGGAAGTAGTCCTGTGTAGCACTGAGTACAGCTAAGGTAGAGTATGTTGCATCCTGTTCAGCTAGTTGTGAGGTAGTATGGCTACAGAAGCTACTGTCTGAGTTATTTGATCTCCCGTTGGAGGCTACTGGTATCTTCTGTGATAACCAGAGTTGTGTAAAGCTGTCCGAGAACCCAGTGTTTCATGACAGGTCGAAACACATAGAGATCAAATATCACTATATCAGGGATATGGTGCAGAGAGGAGATGTGAAGCTCCTATATGTTGCGACGGACGAGCAGATTGCAGATGTACTGACGAAGCCACTAGCTAGGGTGAAGTTCGAATACTTCAGAGAGAGGCTTGGCATTCTTCAGATCGAGGACACTTCGAGGAAGAAGTGATGGACACTTTTGTTGAAGCCATTCCAAGCATGTTGGAAGGAGGATCCTTCACATGGCTGTGGATGTAAGTGCTGGATGATGAGCATCAGGATGATGTTCTAGTTTCTACTTGGATATGATCAATTGGATCATTTTTATGTATGTATATACACATCATGTTGGATGCTGGATATGATCAATTGGATCATTTATGTATGTATGCATCATGTTGGATGCTGGATATGATCAGTTGGATCATTTATGTATGTATGCATCATGTTGATACTGGATATGATCAGTTGGATCATGTGTATGTATTTTGTATATGCATCATGTTGGATGCTTGGACCATGTATCTGTATATGTATCAGGTGGATACATTGTATGATCAGGTGGATCATGTATGGTGATATGTATCATGTATTTGTATCAGGTGGATACATTGTATGATCAGGAGGATCATGTATGATGATATGTATCAGGTAGATACTTAATATGCATCAGGTAGATGCATTTATGATCAGGT
Source organism: Larix kaempferi (assembly GCA_027924585.1). Taxonomy (NCBI): domain Eukaryota; kingdom Viridiplantae; phylum Streptophyta; class Pinopsida; order Pinales; family Pinaceae; genus Larix; species Larix kaempferi. The sequence continues at coordinate 353,287 of BSBM01001075.1, forward strand.
GGATCATGCAGCAGGATGTTGTAGTGATGATCAGGATGATCATGGATGATGAGCTTCAGGATGCTGCTCCAGATGACATGCAGCAGGACGTTGCAGTGATGATGATCAGGATGATCATGAGTACATCAGGATGATGTATGATGAGTATCAGGTTGATACTTTGTGGCCGTCGATTAGGTTGTGCAGATGAGCATGTCTGGGAGATCCTATAGGTTGGAGTTGTGTACCCGTAACAGCCTAGGATGCTCTTTCGAGACATTGCTCTGGGAGGACATGTAATTTGTGCCCTGGAAGATTTCAGGTCGTAGTTGTGTACCCGTAACATCTTGAGATGCTCTTGCGAGGTTTTGTCCTATGGCATGTAATTTGTGCCCTGGGAGATTTCAGGTCGGAGTTGTGTACCCGTAACATCCTGAGATGCTCTTTCGAGGTTTTGCCATGACCACATGTAATTTGTGCCCTGGGAGATTTCAGGTTGGAGTTGTGTACCCGTAACATCCTGAGATGCTCTTGCTAGGTTTTGTGGTGACCACATGTAATTTGTGCCCTGGGAGATCCTTCAGGTTGGAGTTGTGTACCCGTAACATCCTAGGATGTTCTTTCAAGGTTTTGTGGTGGGGTCACATGTAATAGCACCCTGGGAGATCCTAAAGGTTGGAGTTGTGTACCCGTAATATCCTGGGATGCTCTTTCGAGGTTTTGTGACGCACGTAATAAGTTTTGAGGATTCCACAGTATGGCCAGTGATGATGAAGACCTGCAGGTGGTGGGCCTACATCCAGTATGAAAAAGGACTGGCTCTGTAGAACTTCCTATGACGAGTAGATTCAGAGATTGATTGAGATAGCAGTAGCAGTGACGATGATGATGACTTGATGATGATTATCCAGTGACGATGATCTAGAAAAGATGACTTGTGCTAGAAGAACTGTGCTGAGAAATACCTTCCTAGTTAAGAGGGAGTGTTGATGTATATGTAACTTCGGAATGTATTTCACATATATGTATATTGTATTCCTATAGAGATGGTATTATTCCTCTATAAGGAAGTGTCGTCATTTATATTGTAAGTGTCATAACTTATACTTGATGGGTTATTAGACCACCTTGTTTGGGGTCAGCCCTGTATAAGTCATGTGGGTCAAAGGGTTATTAGTTGGCCATGTGGGTCGAAGGGTTATTATACCACCCTATTGGGGGTCGGCCCAGTCAGCATTATGTTATGTGGTTAAGTTCGAGCCTACATGAGTTAGGTAAAAAGGCAAGTCAATTCAAGTATAAATAGAGTGCAGGAGGCACTCTATTTACTCACTCACTTCTCACTCATGCACTCAAGTAGGAGTGGCGCACTTATGGAGGAGGAGGATCTGCTGCTAGGTTATGTCTATCTCTCATGGTTGGTTGTATCATTGCTCTATCTATCTCTGAGGAAGTTATTGGGGTTTTTCACCTTTATGGTTTTCCCCAAGTAAATATTTGTGTCTCTTGTGTGCTTGAATTATTGTCTCCATGATTGATATGCTGTACATGTTGTTCTCTCAGTTAAGATCCTAGATCAGATTGAAGTAAATTCTGAAAATTTAACAAATTTGTCGCATTCACGCTTGTAAAAGAATTTGAATGGTTGTCTTCCTGGTGATAGTTTACCCCTTTTTCGGACTAGGGGGAACTACTTGCAAAAAAGGTATACTCTAGCCAATCATGACTGGAAGAGTCCTCTCCCCCATTGTTTTACCCTTTTTCGGGTGATGAGGCTAACTTTATGAAAAAGTACCGCTAGAGTCTTCTTTAGTTCTTTTCAGACTCTCTAAACATGAAATGACAACCGAGTTTTCCTTCTATGGACTCGTTAAATTTTCACATTGAAGGGCCCGCCATGGGACGAACCCCTCCTATCCCAGTTTTGTGAATATTTAGGATTGGACTCATCTATGAGATGAGCTATACCAAGCATCTAGTTACCCTCATCAAGCTCGTAAAAAACACATGAGGAACTCATCGTTCATGATGGGGAAAAAGGAAAGCTTTTGTATTACACCTTTATCAGTGGCAGTACCTAGTCGTTCTTGAACATGGCACTCATCTACATTTGCATACAGTACTTGGATTATCCATTTTTCCTCGAGTTTTCACTTATCTCCTGAGTCTTGTCACTCCTTTGATTCATTCAAAGAACGCTTCCATCATCAGTTGCATTGGGTATTAGTTTCGTACTCATCATGGTAATACTGCCAAGTCATGCCATGCCCATGTTCAAGAATACTTTCACTATTCATTATCTGTAGTCCATACACCTTCCACCATGTTGGTCGAATCTGAGTCAGTCTTGCATATTACCATACTGTCCGATTCATCTCTACACATCCTTTATCGTGTTTCATGTCGATGATGGGTGATTCATCATGGCCCTCCTTCGATGGATTCATCCTTGTCAACTTAAACACATCATCCAAGGATTGAATCTATAAACCAACCAAGTACCTTGGCCCTACATGCCTCAATGGTAGGTTACCTTGCTTTCAACATGATTTTACATCATTGACTCTTGATCAAAAGATTTCATCTTGCGTTCAACTTCAACTCATTTATTCACGCTTGATGATATGTATTGTGATACCTTGGGGATCATTGACATCAATGGTGATTTCCCTCACACTTTTTAATGTTATACATCAATGAATAGTAATCAAGTGGTTTCTACCATGTTCGACGTCAAGACATTTGTAATCACATGGATAGATTCATATCATTGCAGGTTCAGCTTGAAGACCTTGGGGAGTCATGTTTTACCCAGGTTGCGATGGAGCTTGTATTGAGTCATATCACACAGATCCACATTTGTATTGGTCGTGGCCATGTTATCATCTCATCATGGATCTACCTTTGTGTCTAGTAGCCATGATTGTGTTCAGTTGGTCATTACTACCATGGATTTGCAATGTATTGGTCAGCAACCATGTTGTACGTCATATGAGACAGTGTACTCAGAGTCAGTTGTACTGTATTAGCGTCCTTCATCCGGCAAGTCCATTGCCATTCCTTCTGTCAAAGCATTTCACTTATCCAATTTTTCAACAACTTCATGCTTTGGGGGGTATTCTATTACACCTAAAATCCTACCATAATGAGATTCAGTGTATACACCCTTAAAGTTCCCTTGGCTAAGTGATTTACTTGGAAGAGATTTGACCCATTCATACCAAGTTTTGAGAGGTCATCGCAGGCTGCACTCATGCAACCTGCGACGTCGCACCTTGCTCCACTATAGAGTGCGATGAAGTCAGTTAATGGACAAAAATAGGTCCTTCAATCCCATTCTCAAAGCCTGTTGACTTGGATCCTTATCCTTGACCTTTTGGGAGAGCTGGCACTTGGTTCCTAACCTCTTGGAAGGATCCCCTATCTCTCTCCTACCTTATCTCAACTTACCCTATCCACTTAGTCCTATACAAGTGAAGCTCTACCCCTCTCCAAAGGGAGGAAGTCTATAGTGTCTACATGCTGGTGAAATCGTCATTGAGAGATCTCTACTCACCCATTGAGAGACTCACACTTCCTTGGGAGGATATGGCATTTGGCTTGGATGGAGAAGGACTGCTACATTAAGCCTTAGTTGTAGTCTATTCTCTTCTATGTACTTATCATATTTACAGTAATATAAATGCTTTCCACGAATATTATTTATGTGTGATGATATTGAGTAGTTTACCTGCTTAACTGTTTAATTAGATCTATTATTGTATAGATGCTCTTTTACTCGTTTGTATTGTTCTGTGCATCTTGACAGGTCTTGCAGCTGACATCTGACAACCGCAAAGCATGGAGCAACACCCAAGAGAAAGGACCGCAAGTCTAAGGTAAGACATCTAGTTACTTGATCCTTAATTAGATCTAGGAAAGTGGTTTGTAGTCTGTATTATTTGTTCTAGGCTCACATTGAGCTAGGGAGATCCGGCTCGCGTCCGCTTGAGTGGATTGTCCATCAAACAAAAATAGAGGATTTAATTTCCCATAGCCCCCCCTTTCCTCTTCCCCTCTAGTTCTCTTTACACAACCATCTTGGAGCATTTATTATTTTCTAGCATAATATTTACCTAGCATTTGAATTGGCATGATAAGCCAACCACATAGTCCATATAGAATAATTTACATTTTACATGCCTACTCGTTCACTAGTCGGGCCTTGGCATCAGGCTTTGCACTAGGAATTCATACTAGCATATTTAAATCATTTACATGATTTGATTTAATATATTCCAAGTCAAAACTAAGGGCATTACACTTTCTAAATGACATATTCTATTAGCAAGCTCTTCAGTTTGATGAGGAAAGTCCTCTTTATTTGCTTGATCCCTGTTTTGATGATTTTTCCACTTTCTATTATGAGTTATTCCCTCTTCAACATCCTCTAGTGAAATTGTATGAATTGACATTGTCACCAATTAACTTCTTTAACGAAGAAATATGGAAGATTTAATTTACATGTCGAGGCAACTCAAATATTGGGTTGTTTTGATGATATTATTGTATTGTTACATAGTTGAGAAATAATAAGGGAGTGGATATTAGAGCATAATTGTCACGTCCCCTCCCATCATACCAGCTAGATGGAGAGGATCGTGATGTTAAACCGGGCATCTAGCCCGATGTACTTATGAAGTAAGCATGCAAGACATATGAGGATGCATAAGTATTTGTTTATACACAGCAGAATTAATTTCAATTACTCATTCATTTTACATTCAAGATATTCATCAATTAAACAATTGAAAGATAGCACAAGAGGATACTTATCTTAATGCAACGTTCCACCCAACCGTAGGCCAGTGTGCTCCTTAATCTCTCAGCACCACTGCCACCCCCGAGCTGAGCATGATCTCCACAAGGAATTAGGGAACAATAGGGTCTCACATAACCATAGATACACCAGAATCAGCCATACCAACCAACAGTTGGGTTTCTGAGGCTGCTAGGAGAGGGATGCATATAATAGCAAAAGTGTAAGTGCTGGGCATGAGAAAAACGTTTCAACAGTGGAATGCATGAGATGGGGTTTCTTGAGCTTCAGAAAAACGTGGGTAGACTCAAAATGAATTGGAAAACTGGTTAAATTCGACTGGGAGAGCAACCCATTCCAGAAAAAGGCTCCAAGGGCAAAAACAACCTCTCCCTCCGCCCAAAATCGCGTCCCTCCTTTCCCAGCTATTGCACAATACCAAAAACGAGTTCCTGGACATGGAAAAACGCAGGGTTTTGGTGAAAAACGTGAGGATCAACTCTAGTAAGCTCATTTTGCGTGAGAGGAAGAATGCCATGGGTGAAGAATGGCTTTAGGCCAATTTCGTGGGGGTTTTCTTGCCCAGCCAACTCAAAACTCGATTTCCCAGGTTGTTGTCTTGCCCATACACGAAAATTGACAGCCATACCTCTCTCATCTCAAGGCATTAATTGTCTCAACCAATTATTGGAAGAATTAAATGATTGGGAGCATGAGTCCAAATGGGTAGTTGAGAGTTCATGGGTTTCCTCAATGAAATGGCTTAACACCATGGCTCAAGGGTTTGGTTATTTTCCCTCCCTATTCCTTGTAAAGATCATGCTCCCATCTCTTTGTTGCATTGCGTAGCTGGTTGTGGGTTTTTCATTAAAATTGCATATTTACATGATGTCCAATTTTACATTATGCACCTCTAGCACAAGAAATCTATGCATCTATTCTAATTACCGATACATAGAACGATAAATCAATTGCGGGGCCTTGGCCTTGAGCTCCTCACCATGACTAAATAACAATATTTACATCATTTACAATATTAATGCAATAGGGTCAAGCCGGGGACGTTACAATAATAGAGGGAGTAGGAGATCTTGTAGTATCTATATGGGCCACCGTGTCTAAGGTAACTCCATAGAGAGTACAATTTCATTTGTATTTGCATTCTATATAAAAGAGCAAGGCATAGTCTTCATTTCTGGTGGGTTTTTTCCCATAGTGGCTTTTCCTAAGGTAAATATAATTTTGATTGTGTGGATTTTGTATTTCTTTGCTCTTGTTATTTTCTTATAGTTCCCATTATTTAGCATTCAGTGGAAATAAGCTAATAAAATGAACTAAGTCGTAAGATCCATTGTGAGGAACTGCTCTAGTGGAATACCCACAATAGTTTACGGATCATATTGGTATTAGAGCAATTTTATTTTGGGTTTTATGCATAATTGCAGGATCCAGTAGCTCCTAAAAAAAATCTTCAAACCCTAGCCATGGCAGATGTCAAGCACTCTAATTGCAGATAATTAAATATCAACACACAGAGCGTATGAAATTTATTGTCAACCCGAGAAAGTCTTTTTATTTCAAAGGACAAGTGCACAATATATGCTTAAACACAAACCATTAGAAGTGAATACTTTTATCTTCTATCATCTATGTTCATCCCAAGAATCTACGCAATCCCAATTGCCTTCTAACTGCTGTACTACAATCCTTTTCTATTATGCATCAAGCAGAACGAATATCAGATCTAATCAACGATTGCAGGAAGGAAATCTCAATTGCATTCTAAAATAATTAACTGTCTAATGAAATCAAGCTGGGAATCATGAAGCATGACCTGAACATTACTCTAGAATTTAATAAGGGAGATTGAAGCAACTGTTCTAAGATGCTGAATTGCAGAATATAAATCAATCAACACATAACAGGAAAGCTAATTCGTAGGAGCTTCTGGGATTACGTTTCAGCTGCAGGATGAGCACAACAGTGTGAACAGAAATTGAATTACATAAAACAAACCTGACTCAGTCGACTGTTATTGATACCATTCACCAATCTCACAAATAAATCATTTACTGAGAAATCCACACAATGAATATTGCTGCTGCGTACAAAAGAAAGATCAAATCATCACACAACAGAAAGATGAAATCCTAAATTAACACAGCAATCTCTGTGGAAGACGGGCCCAGTCTTCACACAGAGACGCTGGTTGAACAACACTCTCTTTAACTCAGAAGCAACTCCTTATATTAACAGAAGGATGAGTACACAGTTTCGGCTTCACTGCTAATACAAGATGAATTAATTCATTGCTGTCCAACCCCTCGATCGAGGTAATACCACATATTTATACATACAGTTGCAACATCTAAACCTATAATTGGGAGGCCATGAAGATCTATGATCTTCAGGCGCCCTAAATAATCTAGCTGTTACAATGCGTGGCAGAACTGAAATATCCAAATATAAGAGGAGTTATCAACTGTCCCAAGAGTGGCGGTCCTTCCAGCTCACAGCTGGATTTGAGCAGCGACATACTTAAGATAGAACTTTATGTTACAGCTGCCCTGCCACGACTGTGCCTTGATTGACGAATTGAGCCCCAAGGAACCTTCCTTAAGCAATGGACGTCCCTTCCTCCGTGACTTGTTCAGCTCCGATCTTCCTGCAGTCCATTTATCTTACTACCTTCATAATTTGCATCATGTTAGCACGAATTAAGAGATGCACAGCTTAAATCATCACAATCATAAGTATTAATACAATAAAACGATAATCGGCCATACCTTGGTAAATTGGGGAATATATAAGGACAATAAGTTGAATTGCCAAGGTAATTGGTGTGAGACAAGGTAAGGGATAGTGATAAATGATGGTCAAAAAGGGCCAATTCTGGGCTCAACATCTCCCCCCAACTATCCTGTTGCATGTCCTCATGCAACAACCTGCATCTGAATATTGTACTGAACCTTGTCCAGGCAAGAGGAAAGAATGTAGATAAATCAGGCATCCCCTCTATCCCCTTGAAAAATTTCTGTGAGCAACCCAGCAGCTCCCAACTTTACTGTTCGCCTTCTCCCGCTACTTGCTAATATCTGCAGTTCTCTTATGCTATGCCTGGGGAAGTTGAAAAGACACACTCAATCTGAATCCAATTCAATGATACCTGTAGGAGGTGGAAGCACTGGTTCTTGTGGGACAGTGTCTTCCAGCGCATCTAATCTTATCAAGGGAGTTGCTGGTTCTTGTGTAACAGCAACATCCCTTAAACCTTCTTCAGCAGCTGCCTTTATTTCTTTTGGAGACACTGGTTCTTGTGTAACAGTGTCTTCTTTGTCAATTGGCTGCTGAGATTGGATATCCTTTTCAATTTGCAGCTCCTCCTCCAAGATTTCAGTGTCACCTGAGCAGGGTGTCTGTACCTGTTCATCATCACTCCATTGTGTATCAGGAATGATCTCTACTCCCGGGTTATCCTCCAACTGCAGTTCAGGGGTTCTTGCTGCAGCATCCAAGGATGTTGGTTCTTGTGTGACAACATCCTGGCTTACATCTTCATCTTTATTTTGCTGCAGCTTCTCTTCTATGAGTTCTGTATCATGAGAGCTTTCTGGGGTCACCACCCAGAGTTCATCGTTGAATGCCAGAATATCCTCTGTCCCGGCTTCTTCTTCTGTCTGCTCAGTCGGTTGGACGGTCAAGTTCAGGATTGCTGGTTCTTGTGTTGCAGCATCCTCTTTCAACTTGTCACTGTCCTGCATTTCCATTTCCCCTTCTAAAATTATTGTGTCCTGGGAACGTTCTGGGGTTACAGCACAAAATTCTTCACTATCCTCCAGGGTATCCTTTGGCTCCATGATCTCTGTATCAAGGGAACATTCTGGAGTCTCACCATATTCTTTTATAAGCTCCAGAGCATCCTTCATTTCCTGTTCTTCTCCCATCTGTTCTATGACTTCTGCATCATGGGAAGTAGCAGCTGCAGCAAGGATGTTTAAAGGTGCTAGTTCTTGTGTTGCAGCATCCTCTTTCTCCACTGCTTTCCCTTCTGTGGCTACAGGCTGTTGTGCTGAATAGGTGCTAAGTAAAATTTTATGGCCTGCTTCCTCAAAGATCTCCCCACAGGTGGGGCAGAGTATTCGCTCATCCTTTTCTCCAGCTTCAGCAGAAGCTGTTTCCTCCACTTGGTCTGCAGCCTCTATTAATGTATACATCTTTCTTCCACCCTGCTTTTGGCAGATTTCCTTCCATGTTTCCAGCTCCTTTCTAAGTGCTTGGAGGTCCTCTTTCAGCATTGCATTCTCATACAAGAGTCCCTCAACTCCCGGCTCTTCCTCCACTGGCCTTTGTGGAGCATCCCTCGGTTTTGGTGTAAGGATTGGGGGTTCAACCTGTGTCTCTAAGGTTGCCCATTTTGTTCTAGCTGCCTCTGCTGCTGTAATTGACCGAGTTCGCTTCCTTCTAATTGGTGCCACTAAATCAAACTCATTGGTGGTCCTCTTCCTTTTCTGCGGCGTTTTCTTTTGTGACTTCCCTTTCTGTAGTGTTTCTTCTCGTGGAGCTGGAACATAGGGAGGCAAAACTGAAGTCAAAGGAACATTTCCCTGCCCCCCATGCTGTTCTTCTTCAATCACAGCTGCTCCTCCTGCCCATTCCGGTGAAGATTCGATTGTGACCAGCTCAATATCTTCTTCCATTGCTCTGGCTCCGCCATCTTCAGGTTCCATTGTCGCAGCATTTGATGCTGCTCCAATTTCACCTTCTGCTGGCGGAGCTGCCCTGTTGTCTAGGTTTTCCACGAGGGTTTCATCTACATTGTCGCCTGACAGCTCTGTTTGTGCTTCCCCTCGCTCTCCTTCAAATGCAGTGTCATCCCCCACTGGTTCTGCTTGTGCTGGGGATTCATATACTTCAAATGGCTCTGCCTGTGCCTCGGGCTGTTCTTCCTCTGTGGTTTTGTCAACCCCTGATGTCCCTGCCTGTGCCCTCTGTTGCTCTTCTTCCGTTTCATCCCTTCCGGATGGTCCTGCCTGTGCCCCCTGTTGTTCTTCCTCCGTTTCATCCCTCCCCCCAACTTCGCTGGAGGAACTCCGGTCCTCCTGTTGTGGTGGAACCGGTAATTGCTGTAATGGAATGACCCTTAAGGGAACAGGTTGTTGTGGCCGGGTAATGAATTGCTCCCATGTTATATTATGTTGGGCCAGGGTTCTCATAATAATTAACTTAATGAGGCCATGGTGTGTGAGGGAGGATAATGGGTGTTTTGCAGATTGAACGAATGTTGCCATATGGCGCAAATCATGCAATAGATAAAATGGAATATTTAACAAAATGCCATGACGGAGATGAGAAAGCAAAGGAAGTTCAGAGTTGTACACAGTTTGATATCTACCTTCGCAAGTTATGTATTTCTTGAGGAAGATAGCGACCTGGTCCCATGGCTGCGGCAGTGACTTCAATGCAATCCCTCTCCTGGATGCTTCAACTTGCTCCCCTGGAAGTAAACATTGTTCTCGTGCAACTGTTGCAGGAACTCGACGGTTAAACCAAGGTTTTCCCACCAATGGGATAGCTGTAACCTCGGATATAATGACCTCCGAAACATCTATACACAGCCCCCACACCGTGGAGTGTGTTTTAGTGAGATTCAACGCAAATTGCAGGGCTGCGTCCCGGTCGAATCCATCCAATCGTTCAAAGAACTCGACCCAGCCAGCGGCTTGAAAAATGGCCAGAACCTGCAAATTCCGTCTAAGTTCCCGGGTATTGAAAGGTTCATGGCGAACTGGAATGCCCATGGTCCTGGCTGCAAAATAGAACTGCTGTTCGACAGAGTACAGGATCCAGAATGGAAGTTGCAGCGCGGAGAATGCACGAATCGTTGAGCGGAGACGTTGAGCGAATGAACTAATTCGGAAAGTTAAGCGCAGAGAGGAGTTTAAAATTTTCATGCCGAATTGGGGAAGGTGGCAGTTATTAGCATTACGTCGTACGAGGGAAAGGTTCAATCAGATATAAATGGTGGTACGAGTGAAGGTACGGCCGATCTCGTTTACATGATATCAATACTTAGTCACGTGATAAATGAAAGCCATACCTCATAAAACTGTGCGTCGGAAGGCTGCGGAAACTGGTGGAGCATGGAGTTGGTGACATCATGGAGCCGAACGCGTGCACAATCAGACGTGGAATCATGATGACTCGGATAAGGCACTGATTTCCTTCGCCGGTAAAACACAAGGCGTCGCATCCTCCGGGTGGAAATGATGAGTTCGCCGGCAGGACTGGGCTGAATCAGCGTCATAATTAGCAAGTTGAACAATCCTTCTGTTAACACGGGAGTTACTACTGCAAATTGCCAAAGAAATGATCACACGGCCGATGAAAAAGCTTGTTGCAGCTGACAAGAAAGAAGTTACAGCCATCGGGAAAGAATTCGTGGCAGCCGGAAAAAGATTCACAATATCCGGAAAAAATTACGGCTGTCACGGGAAAAATTTACAGCGGCGGAAGAGACTTACGGCTGGCGGGAAAAGATTTTTCGAATATGGGAAATATGTCGCAGCCGCTGGAAAGAAATGACAGCTGTGGTGTGGAAGTGACTTGGTCAATGAGGTGGCGGCCGGGAAGTGATGTGGCGACTGCGAGAAAAAGATGTTGCAGCCGCCGAAATTACAGCCGCCGGGATTGCAGCTGCCGGAGTTGCAGCTATCGGAAAAGATTTGACGGTGGACGGGAAAAATTTACGGCTACCGGGAAATGGAGAATACGGTTGTGGCTGGTAAATGGAATGGCAGCCGCGGAAAATGAGATGGCAGCCGTGGAAGATGAGGTGGCCATAGCTGGTGAATGAAATGGCAGTTGCGGAAAAATGAGATGGCAGCCGTGGAAGATGAGGTGGCAGCCGCGGAAACTGGAGTTGCAGCCGCCGATGTTGCAGCCGCCGATGTTGCAGCCGCTGATGTTGCAGCCGCAAAAAAAGATTGACGGCTGTCGGAAAGGGCATTACGGCTCCCGGGAAATGGAGAATACGGTTGCCGGAAAAGGATATACGGCTGCCGAAAAAATATGTTGCAGCTGCCGGAAAATATGTTGCAGCTGCCGGAAAATATGTTGCAGCTGCCGATTTTTTTTTTTTTTTTTTTTTTTTTTTTTTTTAACACAAGGACGGCACAGAGAGATTTTCATTATGGGCCCCAAACTGATCGTTCTCCTGGCGCTTCCCTGAAAATTTTTTCTTAAAAGACAACAGCAAGCAAAGAGATCAAATGCAAAAAGAAAGAAAACGACAATTATACGCTACAGCAAGGAATTATTTATGTACAGCAAATATGATTTTCATTTTAAGATTTGGTAAAGGTAGAAAAATGTTCCTGCTCTGGTGCCAATTGGTAGTTTGGATCAGCAGCAATCTGTGAAATGAATGCATCTTTCGAAATGGGCTTCCGATACAGTCGCAGCCTGTGGCCATTAACAAGTAATGGCATACGGTTTTCATCAATGGTGACCAGGCGAACAGTGCCGTTGTCAAATACCCTGTCAACCAAATATGGACCCATCCATCTTGTGCGTAATTTCCCTTTGAAATCTTTCTTGAATCTAGAGTCGTACAGTAGTGCCCAGTCTCCTTCATGGAAGATTTTCTTTTTGATGAATCGGTCATGCCAGTTAGATCTCTGTTGCTGAAGCAGCACAGTCTGGTCTACCGCAGCTAATCGTTTCTCATCCAGTTCATTCAATTGATTCAATCTTCTTTTCTGGGCTTCTGTTACATCCAGGTTCATTTCAATGGCTGTTTTCAGGGTCTTGATCTCAAATTCAATTGGAAAGATGGCACTCTTACCATACACCAGATCATAGGGAGAAAAGCCCGTGGTGTTGCGCCAAGTCGTGCGATATGCCCACAGTGCTTCTGGAAGTCTGTCAGCCCAATCCCTTCGATGGCTTTTAACTGTTTTAGTAAGGATTGCTTCGATAACTTTATTAGTGCTTTCCACCTGACCATTGGCCTGGGGATGATAAGGTGAAGCTATCTTGTGCTGCACATGATACTTCCGGAGCAAAGATTCGAATTGATGTGAAATAAATTGTGGTCCGCCATCGGTAACTACTTCCTTTGGTACTCCAAAACGGGTAAAAACTTCACTGTACAGGAAATCAATCACCGCCTGGTCGTTTGCCTTAGCCAAAGCTACAGCTTCTACCCACTTAGTCATGTAGTCTGTACACACCAAGATGTAAATCTTTTGTTTGGAAGGAGGGTTGATAGGACCAACAAAGTCCAATGCCCATCTATCAAACGGTTCTAGTACCACTTGGGGCTGTAAAGGCATCTGGTCTGTCTTATTAGGTTGGCCCATCCTTTGGCAGCTGTCGCAGGACTGAACATATTTTTTAGCATCTCTGAACAGTGTCGGCCAATAATAGCCCATCCGCAACGCCTTATGTCCTGTTCTTTTATCTGCAAAGTGTCCTCCGCAAGGTTCATCGTGACAGGCCTTCAGTATATGAAAGATCTCATCTTCCCTTACACATCTTCTAATTTCAAGATCAGGTCCTGTGTAAAAGAGATGGCCTTTGAGCCAACAATACCTGGCACTTTGCTGAATAATTTTTCTTTTCTCTCGTTTAGACATATGTGGCGGAAGTTTCCCTGCAGCCAAATAATTAGCAACATCTGCATACCAGGGTGAATGAGCTGAGAGTGCAAATAAATGTTCATCCGGGAAAGCATCCTCAACAGGTGAACTGTCATCACTGTTAGTAAATCGTGATAAAAAAATCAGCAACAACATTTTCTTTTCCAGGTTTATCTATAATAGTAATATCAAATTCCTGTAATAATAAAAGCCACCTGGTTACTCTGGCATTAGTGACAGGTTTATTCATTAAATACTTAATGGCAGAGTGATCAGTATGCACAAATGTAGGATACCCAGTAATGTAATGCCGAAACTTATTAATAGAATAAACAATAGCAAGAAATTCTTTTTCAGTAACAGTATAATTTAGTTCAGCATGGGCTAAGTTTTTACTCACATAATAAATAGCATAAGGTACTTAACCATCCTGTTGTCCTAGTACTGCTCCAATGGCGGTATCAGAAGCATCTGAAGAAATGTGGAAAGGTATGGTCCAATTAGGTCCCCTTAAAATAGGGGTTGTGGACAGTTTCTCTTTAAGCTTATCAAATGCTGTCTGGCATGCTGTACTCCATGCAAACTGCACATCCTTCATTAACAATGAAAACAAAGGAGAAGCAAGTTTGGAGAAGTTTTCTATGAATCTCCTGTAATACCCAGCATGTCCCAGAAAACTTCGCACCTCTTTCTGAGTTGAAGGGGTTGGTATATTCTTTATCACCTTAATTTTTGAAGGATCCACTTGAATACCGTTAGTAGAGATGAAATGTCCTAATACCACCCCCTCACTCATCATCATGTGGCATTTTTCAGTGCTCAGTGAGAGGCGAGCCTGTTCACAGCGAATTAAAACCTTCTTCAAATTTTCCAACGCTTCATCAAAATCCCTGCCATAAGGAGTGAAATCATCCATAAAAACTTCCATGCTATCATTTACCAATTCAGAAAATATGCCAATCACAGCTCTTTGGAACGTTGCAGGTGCATTGCACAACCCAAAGGGAAGCACCCTGTAGGCGAACGTTCCCCAAGGGCAGGTGAAGGTGGTCTTATCCTGATCCTCTGGAGCAATCTGGATTTGATTGTACCCACTGAATCCATCCAGGAAGGAGAAGAACTTCTTCCCAGATAAGTTATCAAGTACCTGGTCAATAAAGGGCAGAGGAAAGTGATCCTTTTGTGTAGCCTTGTTCAGCTCCCTATAATCGACACAGACTCTCCATTTACCGTTTTTCTTGGGTACAATTACAAGTGGGGAAACCCACTCACTGTCTGAAATAGGATAGATGAATCCTGCTTCCAAGAGTTTCTGGATTTCTTCCTTCACTATATCCCTCAGATTGGGGTTCATGCGTCGTTGGGGTTGACATACAGGCCGGGAGTCGTTTTTAATATAGATATGATGAGTGCACAGACTAGAAGGAATACCCTTCATGTCTGTATACTCCCAGGCGAATGCCCCCTTACGTTCCTTCAAGAGATTGGTTAAGCGCTTTTGTTCTTCTGAGGAGAGAGCAGGATTGATGTTCAAAGTTCTTCCAGGCTCTACCTCAATAGGAATACTTCTCGAGCTTTTCAATACTGGGATTATATTTGCGTCATTGGCTAGTGCTTCCTCCGTAAGCTGTTCTTGTTCTTCTTTGCCGAGGGTACTGTTCAGAAGTTGATAAACTTCCTTGTCTACAGAAGCAGGTTCGCTAATGAAATTATTAATGGCATCGTCTTCTGTTTCGTTTTTGAAAGTTAGTGCCTTCCCTATTGTTAGTAATGGCTGAACATCTTCTTCTTCTTCTTGTTCTATCCAAAGGGAGGTTTCAGTTTCTAGACTCGGCCTTGCTGGAGGGTACAGGGTAAGATTTTTGGTTTCCATGCCATCAGATATAGTCATAGATCCTGATCGACAGCTGATGCAAGCATCAGCTGTAGCCAACCAAGGTCTCCCTAAAATCAA
Organism: Larix kaempferi; assembly: GCA_027924585.1. Classification (NCBI taxonomy): domain Eukaryota; kingdom Viridiplantae; phylum Streptophyta; class Pinopsida; order Pinales; family Pinaceae; genus Larix; species Larix kaempferi. Next base: position 368,657 of record BSBM01001075.1, read on the forward strand.
TGGATGTCCCCCCAGCTGTGATTTTGGCTGTAATACCAGAAAATCGGCAGGGTATTCCCACGAGTCTACTGAAATAACGAGGTCGTCCAAAATCCCTTCAGGTCTGATGGTGGATCTGTCTGCCAGTTCTAAGATAGTAGGGGTCGGTCTAATATTGGTGAATCCGAGCTTTTTTACAGTCTCCATCGTTATAACATTGATCGCAGCTCCTAAATCTACTAGTACGTTGGGTATCTGCGTTTGTCCTATGTGTACAGTGACAGTAGGATTGCCGGGATCCTCATACTTAGTTACAGGGGTTTTTCCAGTCATTAAAGCGGATAAATTCCCTATAACATGAACAGTAGGAGGATCTCTGGGTTTCCTTCCCGGTCTTTTAGTGCACAGGTCCCGAACAGTTCTAGCGTAGATAGGTACATCTTGAAGAGCTTGTAAAAGGGGAATCTTAACATAAAGGTTCTTCAATTCTCCTAAGAGATTGAACTGAGGTTGCCCCCCTCTTTGTGGCAGCATCAATCTCTCAGGGTAAGGTGGTTTCCTTACCAACTGGGTAGGCTGCGTGTTATCCACTTCATCGTTCAATGTTTCAGCCCTCCCCTCTGAGGGATGCTCAGCATCTTCAATGATAGGAACCGGATCAAAAGGATGCTGGGAACTCTCTCCTTTGTCATACACAGTTGGTGGAATATTTTCTGAAGTTACACGTTCTACTACCTTCCCAGACCGTAAGCGAATGTCATTACAAGGTACGGGGGAGAGAGAGTAGGCTGGCATATTGAGAGTTTCCAGTTGCTGGACCGTTTTATTATTTGGGTTAGGGTTAGGTTGGGCAGGCAGCTGAGGCCGTATCGGTATGTTAGGCACAGGATTATTTTGCAGCTGCAGCTGCGACTGCTGAGGTAGGTACTGAGGATATTGCTGAAATTGAGGATATGGAGGATACGGTAACTGTTGAGGTGGAGGTGGTTGAGGAAATTGATTCCCAGGATGGAAGTTCCTCCATCCAGGAGACCATGAAGTAGGTTGATGAGGTGGCTGTGTCCAAGGACTCCATGAATTATAACCTTGCATCGCTGGTTGAGGAGAATTCCACTGAGCATAATTTGAAGGGAATTGTGTATTCACGTTTTGCATATTAGTATTCCAATTATTCAAATTATTCAAAAATGGAAACGAATCGGGAGACATACCTTGATTCCGGGGCTGCCAGGGTTTCTTCTGTGCAATAAAGTAGGCTGAATCCACCTCTGGAGTTGATGCCTGCAGAACAGCTTTCACTTGGGGCAGCGTGGGGCATTCTTTCATATCATGATTCAGCTCGCACAATTGACATACTTGAACTTTGTCAAGGGGGCATTCTTTCAGTGGATGAGTCTTTCTACATCGGGGACAAAACACCCCTAGTGTGAGATCCTCCACTGCCTGTCTTTGCTTGGCCTTCAAGACGTCAATCTCTGAAGAGATAGAGCTCATCATTTCTGTTTTAAAGTTTTCAAGAAGATTGCCTATCTCTGCACGTGTAGCTCCCCCATTGGATGACTTCTGAGTTCTGTCGAAGACATCACGTTCCAGGTTATTTCGTTTATGCTGCTTATTATGCCTAGAAGATCCCCTGGAATATCTCTTACATAATTCCACAATTGTCTCAAAAGATTCTTTAGAGATATCCCCCTTTCCTAATAAATTTAGCATGTCTAAACAATCGTCCCTGATTCCTCGAAGCAGGATTATCTTAAGCACATCTAGTCCCATGTTCGTCTGTCCAGCTCTCTGCACATTGTACAGCAATCTCTCTACAAAATCCTCCAAGCTTTCGTCCTCCTTCTGTACCATCTTGAATAAATCCTCCCTCTTGTCCCTGGTGTTGCAATATTCTTGATATTTTTCCAGGAACACTTGCTTCATCTTGTTCCAATTGGCAACAGTTCCTCCCCCAAGGCTCATGAACCAACGTAATGCATTGTCCTTCAGGGTGGCAGGAAAAAGCTTCAACTTTTGAGCATCTGTGACATAATCATAGCTGCGACAGAGGATATCGAATTCAAACAGGAATTCGTCTGGATCTTCTGCCGCCCTGCCATGGAAGCGGGGTAACACCGACGGTGAGATGTTTTTCATAGGAGCTGTCCCCTCGAGCTGTTGTATTGGGAATTGCAATGTAGCCATAGTTTCTGGCGGGGAATTATCTTCATGATGGTATTGTACCACTGCTTCTTCCTCTTCATTCTCATGTCTGTTATTCATCTTTTCTTCTGTATCTTATCCTTCGTTTGTTCCTTTATCCCTTACCTCAGTTGTAACAGCTGCGTATTGTTCGGATGTAACAGCTGCGTATTCTTCGGTTGCAGCAGCTGCGTATTCTTCGGTTGCAGCAGCTGCGTATTCTTCGGTTGTAACAGCTGCGTACTCCTTAATTGCAACAGCCGAATCAGCTGTTCCTTCTTTAGCAGGAGTATATGCAGAAATCACCGCTGCTCCTGTATCTTCCACTGTAGATCCTGATGCTAACGCTCCAGGATCAGTAGGGCCTCTTTTGATAGGAGTCGCCTGTTGACGAGATCTGACAGATGAATCAGTTTTGTCAACAAGGTCGTCAATGAATGTTCTTCTGCCCAGCGGTGGACCTCGACCACGACCCGAACCACCTGTACTGTTAGTAATTTGTGGGGTTTTGGGGGTCGGGAGGTGATCGCGTTTTACCCCCCTCGTATTCATGCGAAGCAGATCATTTCAAAAGCAACCAAAAGACTGACTAAAAGCAATTATCAGATACAACTAATGACTAGTGTTTAATTTTCATCCTTCCCCGGCAACGGCGCCAAAATGTCAAGCACTCTAATTGCAGATAATTAAATATCAACACACAGAGCGTATGAAATTTATTGTCAACCCGAGAAAGTCTTTTTATTTCAAAGGACAAGTGCACAATATATGCTTAAACACAAACCATTAGAAGTGAATACTTTTATCTTCTATCATCTATGTTCATCCCAAGAATCTACGCAATCCCAATTGCCTTCTAACTGCTGTACTACAATCCTTTTCTATTATGCATCAAGCAGAACGAATATCAGATCTAATCAACGATTGCAGGAAGGAAATCTCAATTGCATTCTAAAATAATTAACTGTCTAATGAAATCAAGCTGGGAATCATGAAGCATGACCTGAACATTACTCTAGAATTTAATAAGGGAGATTGAAGCAACTGTTCTAAGATGCTGAATTGCAGAATATAAATCAATCAACACATAACAGGAAAGCTAATTCGTAGGAGCTTCTGGGATTACGTTTCAGCTGCAGGATGAGCACAACAGTGTGAACAGAAATTGAATTACATAAAACAAACCTGACTCAGTCGACTGTTATTGATACCATTCACCAATCTCACAAATAAATCATTTACTGAGAAATCCACACAATGAATATTGCTGCTGCGTACAAAAGAAAGATCAAATCATCACACAACAGAAAGATGAAATCCTAAATTAACACAGCAATCTCTGTGGAAGACGGGCCCAGTCTTCACACAGAGACGCTGGTTGAACAACACTCTCTTTAACTCAGAAGCAACTCCTTATATTAACAGAAGGATGAGTACACAGTTTCGGCTTCACTGCTAATACAAGATGAATTAATTCATTGCTGTCCAACCCCTCGATCGAGGTAATACCACATATTTATACATACAGTTGCAACATCTAAACCTATAATTGGGCGGCCATGAAGATCTATGATCTTCAGGCGCCCTAAATAATCTAGCTGTTACAATGCGTGGCAGAACTGAAATATCCAAATATAAGAGGAGTTATCAACTGTCCCAAGAGTGGCGGTCCTTCCAGCTCACAGCTGGATTTGAGCAGCGACATACTTAAGATAGAACTTTATGTTACAGCTGCCCTGCCACGACTGTGCCTTGATTGACGAATTGAGCCCCAAGGAACCTTCCTTAAGCAATGGACGTCCCTTCCTCCATGACTTGTTCAGCTCCGATCTTCCTGCAGTCCATTTATCTTACTACCTTCATAATTTGCATCATGTTAGCACGAATTAAGAGATGCACAGCTTAAATCATCACAATCATAAGTATTAATACAATAAAACGATAATCGGCCATACCTTGGTAAATTGGGGAATATATAAGGACAATAAGTTGAATTGCCAAGGTAATTGGTGTGAGACAAGGTAAGGGATAGTGATAAATGATGGTCAAAAAGGGCCAATTCTGGGCTCAACAGCAGACAATTCACGTGAAGAAGTGGCAGGCGATTATGAGCAACGATTTACAAAGCTAGAAAAACAAGTCGTTGATATCTTATGCAACATGTCAATCCTCATGGCGACTCTTGAGAGTAAACTTGGATCTTTACGTAATTTTGGAGGCTCTAGCTTAGAGATCGAATTAGAAGGGAAGTCAAAAGATAAAGGTAACCCAGAAAAGGAGTCAATGAACGAGCTTGAGAAAGAGTAGCCAAGTTCCAGTACCAATATCCCTTCCTCGTCTTTGTTCAAAATGGAAACAAAAGTGGATATCAAGCCCTACTAAGGTGAGATCAATGCTTTAAAGTTGAATCATTGGTTGCAACAATGTTATGAACCAATATCCTTAAGATAACATTACAGACAAGAGTACACACCATGTACAAGAATGTAAATGTGAAGCACAACTCCAATATAGATAAGAGAGATAAGTTACATAGTAAAACCTTAAATAAGAGATATTTCTCCAATTCCACCGAGACATTCACATAATCCATTCACATCATCTGATCAATGACTATATTAGCACATAATCCATTCACCTATTCACTCATTGCATATGTGGTCCCTTCATTAGCACCAACCATTATTACATATTTATTTACATCAATATATATATACATTTAGCCCCATATATCCCTCCCTTGGAATCATATTATATACATTTAACCTCATATATTAGCAGGTTGTCAAAGATCATAGAATTAAGAAAAAATTTCGGGGCTGTAGATTTGCTAGAGATTATTGGAGTTTTGTGGACGAGCAACATCGTGATCTCTTCCGAACAAGCTCTATTGGAGAGTTGCTTTATTTGGAGATAGTAATTCCTTCATGGGGTTATCACTTTTTAGTTTGTGACATTGTTTATTGAGTTTTGTATTATTTGTGCTTTGGAAACTTGGGTGTAAGTATGTACTTGACCAAGAAAGTAGCTCTATTTTTGTCTTTATTATTCCTTGGAAAGATAAAGTTTGCCATCAATTAATATTCAAGGACTCTCTTAACCAAGAATGCCAATGAATTGGATCATATTTTATATTTTGATTTTATTTCTTCTTTAGTAAACTTTAGGAAGAAGATAAGATTAGGGATATATAGTCCTCAATGGTTAGCTCTTTAATTATAAATAACTTGATGTAACAATACATATAGCCTCCTCCCAAGCCTAAAGTTTCAAAAGAACTACCTAGAAGACATATAGCCATCATTCCACCGTAACCTAAAGATAACCAAACAACGACCAAATAGCCAAACATTGACACCATAGTTAAACAACCAAAGGTCATAATGAATAAAACAGACCATCCGGCCCGAATTGGAAACAAATCTGATATAGGATATGACATTATTGAGGATATAAAGAAAGTCAAAGAAAATGTATCAATATTCGATATGTGCAGTTTGCCTCAGCAATGAGATAAGCTGTTGCATGCTTTGCAATCCCAGCCCAGCACTCCATTAACAGATACTCAAGAAGAGCCTGAAATTAATGAGGCTAGTATCGGTGGGAAATCTAAATCCCAGACGTTGCCATTCCTGTTGACCTTTGAAATTTTCAATCATAATGTTCACAATTGTCTGGTAGATTCTGGAGCATCTTCAAATGTCATGCCACTGTCAATTTGTAAAAAAATTAACAGGCAACCTATTCCATCTCTGGCCCAAATTATTCAGTTAGATAGAACTGCTGTCAAAGTTATTGGGGAAATGAAAGATGTCCTAATTAGATTATCAGCTGACTCTAGAGTCTGTCAGTTTATTGACATAATGGTAGTCGATATTACTGAGGCCTGTGGTTTTATCTTAAGTAGGGACTAGTCCACAAAGCTGAATGGTTACTTTGCAACTGATTGGTCTCATCTGTGGTTGCCTTATCAAAATAGACAGAATCAGATCAAAGTCATGAGAGAGCCGCACATGAAACAAAATGTAACTCAAATAGAGGGAAAGAATGAGGCTGTAACCTTCTCATCCTCGGTTCTAGGGAATTATTTCTTAGAAATTGATCTGAGTAATTATCAGTCTGAAACTATCAGCCATGAATCAGATGAACAGTCCGATCTCCTACATTTTTCTCGGACCGATGATGTTGACTGTAATATAGTTAGTTTAGTCACTGACTTAGACTATAGAGATACTAATTTAGTTGAATCAAAAGATCTATTTTGGACATTATACTTTGACGACTCTAAAACTCTGGAAGGATCCCGAGCCGGTTGTGTTCTGATGGATCCAGAAAGAAATAAGTATTTTTTGTCCTGTAGGTTGGAATTTGACTGTACTAACAACACTGCGAAATATGAAGCTTTGGTACAAGGATTAAAGAAGGCCATCGATTTAAATGTTAAATACCTGAAGGTTTTTGGTGACTCAGAAATAGTTGTGAGACAGGTAAGAGATACAATTCACTGTCTCTCACCTCATTTGAAGGGTTATCAGTATGAGGTATGGGATTTATTTATGCATTTTGATCCTTTCAATATAAAGTCTATTCCTAGATTACAAAATTCTATAGCTGATTTGTTAGCAACATCTGCTTCTAGATTGGTGCCATCTAATAACAAATGCTCAATTGAATTAATTTTCAGGCCCTTTGTCCCTGACAACGTGACAAACTTTAGGGTTTTCGATGATGACGAACAGATTATCAGTTTTCTAATGAACGAAGAAATTTTCCAAGGAGCTGTGATAGATGAAGAAGAACACAATTCTGATTTGCTAAAGAAGGATGAAAATAAAGGAAATTTCATCCCCAAGTGGTAAGGTCACTTGAAATGCTGTTTGATCTTCAAAGTAAGTTCAAAAGGGCAGCGAATACCAAAACTAATAGTTCATTAATGCAGCATGAGTTAGTTAATTTAGGTACCGAGGATGAACCAAAATTTGTCAACCTTGGAAAATGTTGTTCACTGGGAGAAAGAGATAGGTTCATCAAACTGTTTAGACAATATAAGGATGTTTTTTCTTGGACCTATGAGGATCTGAAAACATATGACGTCCACATTATTCAGCATGTTATACCAATGAAAGCGGGTGTCAAGCCATTTCAGCAGCAATTGAGAAGGATGCATCCTACTTTGGAATGCTATGAATAAAATAATAATAAAATAAACATCAACATATATATATATAATAATAACAACAAACAAGAATAGTATAATAATATAATTAATTAGTGAAATGGTGTAACTCTTTATGAAGAGTTGCATTAGACACTCTTTAAACAATTATAAATACGGGAAATTCTATCTTGTAAAAGACATCATCTTTTATCCTATCAATCAATATATTATTCTTATCTATTATTCAATATGAGAGTCGGATTCGACTATTAACCTAGTGAACGGATTCAGCATTTGGTATCATAGCCAGGCTTGTAGCCACCAATCTAGGACCTTGTCCAAAACCAGGCCCGTGGCCCAAAGAAGTAAAAAAAAAAGAAAAAAAGAGAAAGAAAGAAAAAGGCAAAAGTAAAATAAAATAAAATAAAGAAAAGAAAGAAAAGTAAAAAGGAAGAAAATAAATATAGAAATAAAAAAAAAAAAGTGAGAAGAAGAAAAAAAGAAAAAAGTAAAAGTAAAGTTTAGAAGTAAAAAGTAAAAGTAAGACGTAAAACCGCACATGGTTTTGTGAGAAGTGGGTTTGGTTTTATTCCCTAAGAACAAACCAAAAGTGAGATTCGAACTTGGGTGGTGAAGGTAACAATCATTCTTCCCAACCACCTAATCTACACACAATCCATAAAGAAATTAATCTAAAGCAAAAGGTTAACCAACGTGGAGATTAATTAATATTAGTCCATAATTGTAAAATATTACAATTGTTTGGGAAATATATAATATTAAAATAATATTATTATTACATTTAAATAATAATTATTAATCTAAGGGAAAGAAAAGCATCCCTCGTCAAAGAAGACAAAATTGAAGAAGTCAAAGTAAAGTCAAAGGGAGAGTCCTTCGTTAAAAGAATTGAGGCTATCTATCACCACAGAAGTCAAAATCAAAGACATTATATCATCGAAAAAGTTGAATACTATCTATCTCCGAAGAAGTCGAAACCATGGAAGCTGGTTTGCGATTACAAATAGAGGAATTAGAAGCCACGTTAAAGCGTTATCGAAAAGACAATGAAAGATTGCGTGACATAAATAATAGATCAGAAATAAGAATTGAATTACAAGAAAGGTGCAATGAAATAAAAATATCTGACCAAGAAAGGCGTATAGAAAAATTGTATGCGCAAATTGCTGAATTAAAAGCCGAAAATGAATTCAGTCAGAGGTTAGGAAATCAAGATATAAAGAAGGAAATAAATAATTATGAAGCAGAAATAATACGCTTGGACAAAATCGTTAGCGACAAAGATGAAGAACTAACTCAGATACGACATAAATTAGAAAGTCAAGAATCAGAGGTCGGCCAATGTCGACAACAGATAAAAGTTCTTCAACAACAAAATGACAACTCTAAAAAGGCACACAAACTGGAGATCGCAAAGAATAATAAAGCATTATCCAACAATGCTGAAGAAATTTTTAGACTAAGAAGTCATAATAAGATACTAATCACAAAAATTAAGAAGTTGAAAAATAGCCGAAAGATAGAACAATCTATGGACGACATTGAAGGGAAACTTCTAGACAAGCAGGTAGAAAATAGTTGTATCAGAAGTCATAATGAATATCTTAAGGAACAACTTAAGACATCTGAAGATGACAGAAAATTGCAAGTCGAATTGATTAAGAAGTTTCAAAATGATAACAGGCAGTTAGGAAACAAGTTGGAAAAGATACAGAATGAAACCTTAAAACCTCAAGAGACGAAAATAAAAGTCCCAGCTCAGATCAATGCTCAAAAGATGACACTCGTAAACGAAAATGACATTGTGAAAATTCCCTATCGACACCCCAACCATAAAAACCGATATTCTGAAAAGTGGGAAATGTCGAAAGACGATGGTACTAATGTGATCAAAGCTCTTAACGACAGATCAATGGGGAATCCCAATAGTCAACAACAAATCAATTTGGGATGGATTGACCCATCCACATATCGGAAGTTATGCTCTACACTTAGAAGTTCGTACCGATATGTTTCGTCAGCTACGACGTCATAAGGAACGGTGCGACAACGTTATAAGGCTTTGAGGAAAAAGCCTTTCTAAGAGAGAGGCAATGCTATGAATAAAATAATAATAAAATAAACATCAACATATATATATATATATAATAATAACAACAAACAAGAATAGTATAATAATATAATTAATTAGTGAAATGGTGTAACTCTTTATGAAGAGTTGCATTAGACACCCTTTAAACAATTATAAATACAGGAAAGTCTATCTTGTAAAAGACATCATCTTTTATCCTATCAATCAATATATTATTCTTATCTATTATTCAATATGAGAGTCGGATTCGACTATTAACCTAGTGAACGGATTCAACATGGAACCTCTGATTCAAAAGGAATTAAAGAAACTCCGGCATTCTGAGTGGGTTGCTAACTTAGTTCCCATAAGAAAGAAGTCAGGAGAAATAAGACTATGTGTGGACTTCAGAAATTTAAACAGAGCTTCAGATAAAGACAACTATCCCATCCCTTCAATGGAACAAATTCTTTAAATGGTGTCGGGATCTGAGCTATTTTCTCTTCTCGATGGTTTCTCTGGCTACAATCAAGTATTAGTAGCTAAAGAAGATCATCTTAAGACTAATTTCCGCACTAAGTGGGGAACTTTCGCATACAAAAGGATGCCATTCGGCCTGATAAACACAGGAGCTACATTCCAGTGAGCAATGGATATCACATTCTGGGGATTGGGTGGCCAGTGTGTTGTTGTTTATCTCAATAATGTGACAGTTTTTTCAAAGAAAAGGGAAGATCATGTTGGCCATTTGAAGCATATTTTTTATCGTTGTCGGAAATACGGTATTTCATTGAATCCCAAGAAGAGTGTGTTCGCTGTTCTCGAAGGTAAAATTTTGGGCCATATCATTTCCAACAGAGGAGTGTCAATAGATCAAGAAAGAGTACAAGCTATCAATAGAATTCCAATGCCTCATAACAAAAAATCTATGCAGTCCTTTATGGGCACTATCAATTTCGTCCGAATATTTGTTCCAGATTTCGCACAAATTGTTAAACCTTTACAACAAATGGTTAAACAAAGCATACAGTTCAAGTGGACAGATTTAGAAAAGGATGCGTTTAGAGACATTAAGGTAGCTATAGCTAAAGCTCCTTCCTTAAGAAGCCCAGATTTTGATAAATATTTTATCCTGTATACCTTTGCTTCAGATGACTCCCTCGTGGTTGTACTCACACAAAAGGTGGAGCTAGGGGATGAATACCCAATCTCGTTTATGAGCATTGGTCTGCAAGGGGCTGAGCTAAACTATCCCATGGTTGACAAGCATGCATATGCTCTCTTCAAAGCAGTCAAACAGTTCAGACCATATATTCTTAAGAACATAACTAAAGTTATAGTTCCCCACCCAGCTGTTAGATCCCTCTTCGTTCAAAAGGAACTAGGAGAAAGGAGGGGAAACTGGGTCACAGCTCTTCAAGAATATGATTTAGAATTTAAACCGGCCACTATCATCAAAGGACAAGGCCTATGCAAATTTCTTACAGGAAATTTGACTGGTGAAGAGCAACATTGGAAGAATGAAGTTGAGTTAAACTCAATTGAAGTATGTCCTATCTTCACAACTCCTCAGTCATGGTATAGAAATTTGGTGCATTATTTGCAGCAAGGATACCTACCTGAGCATTGGAGCTCTAAGCAAAGAAGGGCGCTCCATTTGAAATTAGCAACTTATCAAATCATTGATGGCATACTTTTCAGAAAGAATTATGATGGAATTTTTCTTAGATGTCTAGAAAAGGAAGATGCAAGTAAAGTTGTTAAAGAATTACACGATGGCCCCATGGGTGGACATTATTTAGGGGAGACAACAGCTCACAAGATACTTAGAGCTAGATATTATTGGCCCACTTTGTTCCGAGATGCCCATGCTTATGCACGGAACTGTGATATATGCCAAAGAAGTGTCGGGAAATTAGTTAAGGAAGTAGGACATTTGCAGCTGGTTATTATCTTTGAACCTTTTGAACAGTGGGGTATAGATGTTATTGGAGAGATAAATCTAAATTCTTCTTTGCAACATCGATACATCCTAATGGATACCGACTAGTTCACTAGATGGATGGAGGTTATCCCATTGCGCAAGATCAATGAAGATACGGTCATCAGTTTCTTGAAGGAAAACATCATAACCAGGTTTGGGGTTCCAATTTCCCTTGTTTTTGATAATGCTCCCTATTTTTCATCTTTTAAGATAAATGAATTTGTTTATGAATGGGGGATTAAACTGCATTATTTAGCCAATTATTACCCTCAAGGAAACGGATTAACTGAATCTTCAAACAAAAACCTCATTCGAATTCTCAAGAAGACTGTGATAGAAAATCAGCGAAGTTAGCATATAGCTCTCCCAAATGCCTTATGGGCAGATCGGGTGACTCCAAAGAACGCATTAGGGGTTTCCCCTTTCACTCTTGTCTATGGAAAGGAAGCCATCCTTCCCCCCAACATCTTGCTTCCATCCTTACAGTTGTCCCAAGCCTCTCGAGGGTCTAGTAGCCAAGTCTTACAATCCAGGATCAATACCTTGCTTCAACTTGAAGAAGCCCGACAAAAAGCTAAAGACCGATTCCATCAGCACCAAGACATAGTCAAGAGATGGTTCGATAAGGGGAAGTCCGGTAAGAGAAGTTTTGAAGTTGGGGAAGTCTTGAAATGGGATCATAATCATGAAGGCAAAGGGATGCACACAAAATTCCAACATTTATGGATAGGCCCTTACCAAATTTCAACAAAGATCGCCCCATCCACTTATAAGTTGACAGACCTTGAGGGAGAATAAATAACCCTTCCTCTCAATGGCCTCACCCTGAAACAATACTTTGCGTAGTCTCACTGAGACTTTCTGTACATAAATAAAATTTTCTTTTATGTTGCTTTAGCCCTTTGTTTTCATTGTTTTCAGCTATGATGTTTCTTTTCTCGTCATTTGAACCTTCTGTACAAAGTTTGTTTTCTGAAAGCTCTTGCGGTCAGGTTTCTCATCAAGATAGATCTCTCGAAGAAATCTCACAACTCATGAATCCGAAACTACCCTCGAATGAAAGTTTATCTATGTATTGTGCTCTTGCTGAACATTCTTCAGAAGGAAGGAAGCCTATTCTATTAGTCACACTAATCCTGTTTAAATAGCAGAGATCTATGACTATCTTTATTACTATCTTTGGGCTCCATCCACTCTCACACTTAAAGGCATCTCAAGAAGGTCATTGAAGTTGGACCCACGGAGAGTAGCACATCCCGAGGGCATAGCGTATTGAAATGACTCCATGCTGCAAATTTAACAGCCAAAATGGCTTATAATCAAGGGTCTATTTTCCAGAGATTCTCGCCTCAATTGAAGCATGGCTGAGACAAAAGCAAAGCGTGTAAGTCAAGAAGGCTGTCCAAAAGACTCAGCTCAAATTAGGCTCCTCTCCGTCCGTGAGGCTTGATCAAATAAATAAAATCTCTGACTCACACAAAAGGACATTATGGATTGAGGATCCAAAATCAAAGATCATGTCTAAAGAAAATATTTCTGGAAGGCTCAAACAACAAAGCTGTCAAAAGTATAAACATCCAAAAGGATGCAAGCGGCATGGGAATGAGGAACAAGAGCAATAATGTCCATGAGAAGGTGTTGCAAATCTTGTGGAGTCTGATAGCAGTAGCCATTTGAAAGATAAATCTTCTAAAATGAACCCCATATGTTGGCCCTTTAAAAGTTTTAAAGATGTCTCTATCAAATCTCCCCTTTCCCCAATGGCCAGCAGATAAAATGACTTCTTCCTTCACCGAGATTCAAGGGCTCAGTTGAATATTGCATATAAAATGGATATCTTTTAAGAAGGTTTCGGATCAACGAGAGGGATTTTTTCAGAGATCTATATTCGCCAGCAACTCGCCAATTGTTGTTGCAGCAACATTCCCCCCAAATTTTGTACATATTGGGGCCCCTCCTTTGCATTTTACTAGAAAGATTGCCTAAAGAAGTTAATTCTCCTTTTTACTTAGTTTTTGTTTCAACTGAGGAATCTGCTTTAAAAATTGAAGTTTTTCTTCTAAGTCAAAACTCACGATTCTCTCCCAAAACTGCGGAAGAAACTTAAAATTCTCTCCCAAAACTGCGGAAGGAACTTAAAATTCTCTCATGAAACTGCGGAAGGAACTTACAATTCTCTCCCGAAATTGGGGAAGAACTCAGTGAGCTCTCTCAAAACTACGGAAGAACTCAACGAAGTCGCCTGAAACTATGGAGGAAATTGAGATTCTCTCCCGAAACTGCGGAGGAACTTGAGATTATCTCCCGAAATTGCAGAAGCTTTCACCAAATGTTGTCGTAGTAAGTTGTCGATAAAAAACTTGAACAGAGTTATTTCGTAAATTATGGAAGGACTTTCTGAGTCTTCCTGAAACTTTGAGACGACTCGACAAAGCCGGCTGTGATAAGTTTCTGAGAGAGTTTATTTCGGAAGAACTCACAAAGTGCTCCCGAAACACCGAAATGATTTGCCATCTTGTTCCGCCACTACGAATTGTTGTTTTTTGTCTTTTTTTCCGAAATAAAGTTTCTTGCCTTTCAGGAGGAACTCCTGATTTCTAGCCACAACTGCAGACGAAACTTGTGAGTCTGCCCTGCAACTGACGGTCATGCTTAAATGCCAAGTCAGCTTGAAAAGACCGCACCGTACGAGCATTAAAACCCCGTTTTAAAAATGCCACCTACCTGTTTAAATGCCGCACGTGTCTAAATTTATATAAGGGAAGTGGGGTTTCGTTGATCCCATTATTAGTTTGTTGTTCAAAGAATGTCATTGGGAAGACCGCGTCGGCTCGCTCCAGCTTAGCACATCCACCACCGTGTCCACCTCACTCTACCAATGTCTCATCTCCAGGTAGGCTTTTAACTGTGATCTTTGTCTCATCTTCACGTCGAGTTACTTTTTGGGTTTTCCCATTTCATAACGTGGTGGATAGACATTGGTAGCATAGATTGTTTTTGTTTTTATGGCTGCCGTGGCCCCATAGGTTTTTCATTCCTAACAACTGAAAGCCGTAGCCATGACTAACCAAGTTTTTTACTGGCCGCGTTCCAATCATTTTCCTACCTGGATTCAAACTTCATACTGGCTGCAGGCCATTTCGCAAGTATTATTAACGACAGTAGTGGTCGGTTGAGATACTCAATCACTCACCTACTCAGCTCAGTTAATGACTGTGGAAAACAGTTCCTTGTTTTCATTGTTTATTCATAGCATTTTTTCACTCCAGGCCAACCCACCATTGACCATTAGAAGTGCTACAATGAAGGGCATCCTGTCTCCAAGGACTAGGAAGGAAGTAGGTTTTTTTTCCACGTCATATGCTTACCTTTTTGGAAGCATTCCAAAAGTTCCTGACTAGGCATTCTCTCCCTAGAGTAATCAAGTCTGAGGACCATATTTTGTTTTCTGAAATGATCTATTTTGCTTCCCTAGCATGCAAATTTATAATGTTGTCTATATTTCTCATTAGCATGTTAAAATTTTCCTTCTCTATGTTAAACTCTCATAACATGTTGCAAACTTTTATAATCATTCACATTTGGTTGCTAGCAGGGATAAGCCACGATGCCAAAAGGTGGTAGAAAGAAAACTAAAGTGATGGAACCAGAGCCAGTGCAACTAAGTACTGAAGCTATTTTCCAAGACACTAAGTGCACCACCGGCGTTCCTCCCGAGGTCTGTTGGGGAGATGTTTACTAGATGATCAGGGACCAGGATATCTCAGATGTATTATTGGAAGAAGAACAAATCTACCTCAACATCAGAACTTCCGGCATAGCTAGGGATTCTACCCGCCCTGAATTGTTCCCATGCTCTGATGTGATCGGGTGGATACTGGAACATGCCAACCTAGAGACAAGAGTGTTGCATGACAGCAAGGGAGAGCCTTTCACTTCATTCCATCCAACGTATATTACATCATCCTACAAATTCTCACGTCCCCAACAAGCTCTAAGTGATGAATGGTTGGGTAAGATGAATAATACTGAGATGGCCAAAAAGTTATTGGTCACAGGCAAACACCTGAGGAAGAGAGATAATGATGAATATGATGTTTAGAGCCTAAGACCTCCTTTTAGGTTAATCGCCTTGATGTTATGCAGAATTTTCGGCATGCCCGATGGCACTGTATATAGGATACAGTGGGCCCCCATCATCCACTTCATAGCATTCAAAGGAACTGTGTTTGATTGGGCTACTATCCTTTCGGACAGTTTGGCATCCACAGTTGCCGCTGCAAGAGAAGGTTTGGCCTTAAAAAAGTCAGAATTTTACATGTCTTCCTATCTCAATGACTGCATCTTGGCCAAGCTCTCTTTCCCCAGGATAGGTTTCACATGGGATAAAGCCAACACCCCAGTCTACAATGCTTATAAAATAATGTGGGCTCAAAATTACAGAGCAAACTATAAGCTCATCTGTGAAGAGTTCATCATGCCTTTATATGAGCAGATGTTCAAGGAAGAGTCCAATTCTCTATCAAAAAATGCCATGGAGGTCCTGGAAAACTATGGTGATTTTTTTTTCTCAGAGCAGGGCACCTACATCAGGATCTTTAGAGGTACCAAAGCACCATACATTTTGCCAAAATATGCTACTGATTATGTACTCCTCAAGGAAGTAGTCAAGCAAATTTTCCTTGATGGAATAGGAGGGGTGCTTAACAAGCAACATAAGGCTTCTTTCCCTCCTTTTCCCTTCTGCATAGGAGCCTACAAATTCTCAGGGGTTGCAACAGCTGAGGAATACATTCAAGAGCTAAAAGCTTTCCACTTCGGTGAAATGATCTTCCATAGAAATGATAGGCAGAGCAAGGTTGCTGAAAATTGCAAGGAAGTTTATGCTCATTTTGGATATGCTCATTACTATGATGCAGAGGAAGAAGTGTTCAAAGGCATCAGCAACATGACTGAGTTGCATATTTTTTGTCAAGGCAGTGGAGCTAGCTCTAGCTCTGCCCCAGCCAGAGAAGCCAGTCTGCAGAAAGAGAGAGAAGCAGTTGAGGCCCTAGCCCATGAAGAACAAAGATTGAAAGAAGAAGCAAGGTTGCAGAGAGAAGCTGAGGAAGCAAGATTGCAGAGAAAAGCAGAAGATGCAAGGCTACAGAAGGAAGCAGAAGATGCAAGATTGCAGAGAGAAGCAGAAGATGCAAGGTTGCAGAAAGAAGCAGAAGAAGCAAGGTTGTAGAAGGAAGCAGAAGATCGAGAGCAGAGGGAGGAAAGTGAAAATCCGTAGCAAGCTGAAGAAGAAGAAAGAAGGCGTAAAACTGAAGAGGAACAAAAGGCGGAGGAAGAACTTCAGACCAATGAAGATGCCTAGGCAGGTGGCTCCGGCACCCAAGATATGGAAATAGACACATCTCAAGCCGGTGTCTTCGGCACCCAAAATGTGGAAACAGACACATCTCAAGCAGGTGTCTCCAGCACCTAAAATGTGGAAACAGACACATCTCAAGTAGTACAGACCCCACCCATTGTTGAGATATTGTAACTTTAAAGAATATTATAATTGTACTTTATTATTCCGGAGATGTTTCATTCCTCCGTAAAGATCTTATTGTATATCCGGAGATGTTTCATTCCTCCGTAAAGATCTTATTGTATATCCCGAGATGTTTATTCCTCCATCGGAATGTGGTAACTCGGGTTATTAGACTTCCCTAGTGGAGGTCGGCCCTGTATGTGTTATGTGGGTCAAAGGGTTATTAGACCACCCTAGAGGGGTCGGCCTAGTCAGTTGTAGTGGGGTATTTAACCCATTGGTTAAATACGAGCCTACATGTACTTGTGTAAAAGATATGTCAGAGTAGTGTATAAATAGAGGAGGTGTATTCCTCATTTGATACACTCACACACTTGAGAGAGGCGCGCTTGTGGAGGAGAGGTCTGCTATGGTGGAGGAGGAGATCATGTCTTTGGTTTGCATCTTTGTATATTGCTGGTCATCTATATTGAGGAAGCTTTACTGGGTTTTCTACCCCATGAGGGTTTCCCAGGATAAATCTATGTCTCTTGTGTTTATGCTATGCTTGTTGTTTCTTCAGTGATCCTGTATATGATATTATTGTGAAATGGAATGTAATGCTGCTATTTTCTATCTTATCATATTAAATTTTAACATGGTATCAGAGCTAAACTGAAGGAAGGCAAGGTATGGCACTTACGACACTTGCTTTACTTACGACAATTTGAAGGTTAGGGTTTTATATAGCAAAAACCAGTGATCGGGGAACTTTCACTATAAATCCATTTTGGTGAAGGCTCAGGATCTGAAACCTTTACAAGTCGTAGATAACATCTCCAGGTATCTTGTGTCCAAAGGGCACCCTCATATTCGTTGTACTTTGTATGTTATGATCAGTACAAGTTAGGGTTTCTGCCTCTTTCAGATCTCAATCAAAATCAGGTGACCTAGGAAAAAAGGTCATAACTTGGGCTAGGAAGCTCCAAATGAAATTTCTTAAAATGTTACAGGTAGTACATAGACTGTACTATCTCAAGAAACTTTTTCAGAGGCCGAAGCTGAACCAGTGACATGTGGCACGCCGTACAAGTTCGCTCTATTGTTTTATCCCATAAACAGGTCACGTTACGAAACTTGGCATAACTCTCTCTCAGGGAGTCCAATTGAGTTCAGAACTATCAGGATGGAAAGATAACAGGGTGAGCTATCTCAAAAAAAGTTTTTAGAGGCCTAAGTTCAAATAGTGACATGTGGCATGCCGTACAAGTTCGCTCTCCTGTATTATCCCATAAACAGGTCACGTTGCGACACTTGGCATAACTCTCTCTCAGAAAATCCAATTGAGGTCAGACCTGTCAGGATGGAAAGATGACAGGTTAGGCTACTGCAAAAAAAGGTTTCAGACCCTGTGGAGTGAAAATTTCAGAGTTATAGCAGAAACAATCAGGTACATATTTTTGTCAAAACAAAATTATTTTCGGAGCACCTTTATTCATGGCTTCCGGAATTTAGGGTTTCAGAGAAAGTTAGAATTTTTGGAATCGGAGTCCATGGCTGAATGCTACTCAGGAAAATTGAAATTTAGAGACCAAGATCAAAATTTTGGTTGGGTATAAGACCGGGTTTGATCAAACCCTAGTTCGGGATTGTGATCAGAAAGATGGAAAATTAGGACTTCAGCAAAAGTTGGAATTTGTGAAGTTTGCAACCTCGGCTGGGAGCTCCTCAGAAAAATAAGAGTTTAGAGCCTTAGATCGAACCTTTTGATTGGATAGAAGGGTGGGCTTCATCAAACCCTAGTTTTGGTTCCTGCCCAGAAGATCTAGAATTTTCGAAGGCAATTTTGAGGGGTCAAATTTTGGAGATTTCAAAATTGAAGAATGCTAGTTTGATCAGCTCAGCAAGACACATTCTTCCATCCATTCAGAAGTGTGAAAGTCAAAGATTGAATTTTTAGGGTTTCTCTAGCAAACCCTAATCAAGATCTAGATCAATTTTTAGGGGGAGTTGAGGCTAAGGCCTTACATAAGAAGACTACAAAATGTCTCGACAGGTATGACTTAAGGAGGTTCAAGTATGCCTTGAAATCTGATTCTTGATTAAGTTCATAATGTGTTTGTCTTCATGTTATTTATTAGTACAATCTTGATTAATGTTATTAATTGTCTTATCACCCTAGTAACAATATGAATGCATGTGAATGATCGAAGACATTCATTTTAGGGCTATATGATTGTACTTATGCATTATGGTGTTGTGTGAGGTTGATGTTGTCTGCTAACAAGAGACATGTACATCACAAAAGACAAATCAAGTTCCATGACCATGACAACATGAAGACAGACTCACGAGGTATGTATGACTTTGTTATATTATGTTTAACCTATGAGACATGCAGGTTCTAGCTCAGGATCTCTAAATCATTGAAGAGATTGTTTAGGTCTCTTATCTTGGTTGATGATTTAACTAACTAGATCAAACAAGAATATGTATGAGTAAAAGAAGACTTCCTTGAAACCCTGAATATTAATGATCATGACTATATATATTCAAGATTATTTAGAATTAGAATGTTTTGATAATATTATGTATGTTTGTGTATGAGATCATGAGGATGAAACTAGTGTACACTTGAGCATGCACATTGGTATAGAATGAATAGAAGTTCAGAAGACATACAGAAGATCAAGCGGGAGGCAACCACACAAACATAAAAGATAAGTATTTGAGTTGTTATTAGAAATAGTAAATGATATTGCTTGTATGCATATTTGTATTCCTAGTGTAAACATTCATAAAGCATTGAACATTCTACTGCTAATATGCATACGATTGGTAAGTTGGACAAATATTCCATTGTTGCTTGTCTAGAATGAAACCTCTTTGCTGACATGCTGAGAGCTGTGCACACTCTCGATAGTATGTTCTGGTAGAGATGGAAGGCATCTAGATAGCCACTGTATGCATACATGATATGGGAAAGTGTTGTTGATATCTGTATGCATAATAGGTTATCATGTCAATATGATTTGATGATTATGAAGTATTACTAATCATGTACTTAATTTTGATTTGTAGGAAAGATCATGATGAATGATGAACTCTGAACAAGTGATGGATGTTCAACAAAATATTTACAAATCAAACACACTATAGAAAGCTTGTGGTTAAGAGATTCTCTTAGAAAGAGGAAGAGAATCATGATGAGATGTTTTGCTCCAAGGGACTAGATAAGACCAATCTCTTAATGATGTAATTAAAGAAGAAGTATGAATCAGGTTTTGTATGGGTACCCAGGATCGGTAGTCAATTGATGAGCTTAATGATCATCATGGGTGATGTGGATCTCAACCTTTGCTACAAGGTTGAATATGGCTTCTATACACATATGACATGGATGCAAGAAAGAACTCACCACAGAGTTCGAATGATTTTGAGGCTCATATTAGTAGACCCATCTGATGAGAGATGGCACAGATAGATATGCAAAAGATCACTCAATGCAGAGTGTGAATAATGGACAATTGACAGCTTCATGACAAAGCTTGGGATTTACCAGAAGTAAAGCTGTTCCTAACCTTTAACTTAAGGTTGTGGATGATGAACCTATCATACCATTATTGTATGACGATGATCTCTTTCTGACAAGGAATGAGAAACAGGTCAAGAAAATGGCTGCAGAAATGAAAATGAAAGATCTCAGATTAATGCACTACTTCTTAGGTCTAGAAGTATGGCAAGATCCAAAAGGAATCTTTTAAATCAAGGTAAGTATGCTGTAAAGTTTCTAAAAAGATTTGATATGATGGAGTATAAAGCCATGGCCACTCCCATCGACTCCAACTTGAAGTTATTAGTTAATTACTCATCGTATTTAGTGGACCTAACCCTATATAGACAAATCATTGGGTCATACTAGGCAAGATATATGCTTTGCTGCAAATACCCTAAGTCAGTATCTAGTAGAACCTAGAAAGGTTCACTTAATAGCTACAAAGCATGTAGTGAGGTACCTAAAAGGTACATTATATTTTTTGGTCTATATTATCTTGGAGGTCATGAACTCCGTTTACATGGTTACTCAGATTCTGATTGTGCAGAAAGTGTCTCAGACAGAAAGAGTACATCAGGTGGATGTTATAGTCTTGAATCTACCATGATCTCATGGTTCAGCAAGAAACAATCTAGTGTGGCTCTCAGTACTGTTGAAGCAGAATATATGGCTGTCTGCTCTGCCAGCTGTGAAGCAGTGTGGCTTCAGAAGCTATTATATGGAGTGTTTGACTTAGAAATGGATCCCACTGTGATTATGTGTGACAATCAAAGCTGCATTAAGATGACTAAAAATCCTGTGTTCCACGATAAGTCAAAACACATAGAGATCCGATACTTCTATATACGAGATATGGTGCAAAGAGGAGCTATCAAGCTCGTATATATAAGCACTGAGGATCAGATTGCTGATATCTTGACTAAACCTCTGTCTCGAGTGAAGTTTGAATACTTTCGAGACAAGCTTGGTATAGTTCAAAAGAACTCTCCTCGAAAGGGGGAGTAGCATAGTATCTGATAACAAGTCTGTCTCATCAATGATGAGGTTACCTATTTACTGCACTTAGTTACTTAGAATTATTTAGATTTAGGAATATTATATTTTTTTTCTTTTGATGATAGATGTATACATGCTTTTGATGATAGATGTTATGCATGAGGATACATGTTTTGATGATGAGGATACATGTTTTGCTCTACATGTTTTGTTATACATGTTTTGATGATAAGGATACATGATTGACACATGTCTTGATGAAGTTCTTGGTAAACATGTGAGGGGATTGGATCATCCATGGACTTCAGTCCGAAAGAAGAGCCGTAGACGTATGTCTTCGAGAATGAAGTTTTTGGTGAACATGTGGGGGGATTGGATCATCCCTGGACTTCAGTCCGAAAGAAGAGCCATAGATGTATGTCTTCGAGAATGAAGTTCTTGGTGAACATGTGAGGGGATTGGATCATCCCTGGACTTCAGTCCGAAAGAAGAGCCGTAGATGTATGTCTTCGAGAATGAAGTTCTTGGTGAACATGTGAGGGGATTGGATCATCCCTGGACTTCAGTCCGAAAGAAGAGCTGTAGATGTATGTCTTCGAGAATGAAGTCCTTGGTGGACGGTTGAGGATTAAGTCATCCTTGGACGTGGTCCTAAATGTACGGTGGAGGATTAAGTCATCCTTGGACGTGGTCCTCCTAAATGTACGGTGGAGGATTAATTCATCCTTGGACGTCGTCCTAAATGTACGATGGAGGATTAAGTCATCCTTGGACGTGGTCCTAAATGTACGGTGGAGGATTAGGTCATCCTTGGACATGGTCCTAAATGTACGGTGGAGGATTAAGTCATCCTTGGACGTGGTCCTCCTAAATGTACGGTGGAGGATTAATTCATCCTTGGACGTCGTCCTAAATGTACGATGGAGGATTAAGTCATCCTTGGACGTGGTCCTAAATGTACGGTGGAGGATTAAGTCGTCCTTGGATGTGGTCCTAAATGTACGGTGGAGGATTAAGTCATCTTTGGACGTGGTCCTAAATGTACGGTGGAGGATTAAGTCATCCTTGGATGTAGTCCTAAATGTACGGTTGAGGATTAAGTCATCCTTGGACGTGGTCCTAAATGTACGGTAAGGATTGGATCATCCTTGGACTTTGGTCCTGTGAACTGAGTCGTAGACATGAGGTCTCCGAGAATTGATAGGATTGGATCGTCCCTGGACTTTGGTTCAAAAGGTACATGACAGGACTGGATCGTCCCTGGACTTCGGTTCAAAAGGTACATGACAGGACTGGATTGTCCCTGGACTTTGGTTCAAAAGGTACATGACAGGACAGGATCGTCCCTGGAGTTCGGTTCAAAAGGTACATGACAGGACTGGATCGTCCCTGGACTTCAGTTCAAAAGGTACATGACTGGATTGCATCATCCATGGATGTATGTCCTAAAGAGAGCAGGATTGATCACCCTGGAAAATGTTGATCGTATGATGACTATGTTGTTGATCGTATGATGACGATGCTGATTGATCGTATGATGATGATGCTAATGATGATGCTGTTGATCATATGATGACGATGCTGATGTTCTTATGATGACGATGTTGATGATCGTATGATGATGATGCTAATGATCGTATGATGACGATGTTGTAGATCGTGATGAACCAGATGTTGTAGATCAAGATGATGTGACGACGCTGATGATCGTGTGATGACGATGCTAATGATAGTGTGATGACGATGCTGACGATCGTGAGGATTCAGATATTGATGTTGTTGTAGCTGTTTGAGTACTGCAAAAGATAAAGACTCAGTACTAAAGATGTTGATGTTCCAATATTGAAGATGTTCCAGTAACTGGTTGAGTTACTGATGATGTTGAGAAAGCTTCCAATGATTTATAGATGTATCATGTATGATGTTGATGACTCCTTGCTCGTGCAGATGCTGTTATAATATCCTTCTCGTTAAGGGGAAGTGTTGAGATATTGTAACTTCAAAAAATATTATAATTGTACTTTATTATTCCTGAGATGTTTCATTCCTCCATAAAGATCTTATTGTATATCCAGAGATGTTTATTCCTATGTCGGAATGTGGTAACTCGAGTTATTAGACTTCCCTAGTGGAGGTCGGCCCTGTATGTGTTATGTGGGTCAAAGGGTCATTAGACCACCCTAGAGGGGTCGGCCCAGTCAGTTGTAGTGGGGTATTTAACCCATTGGTTAAATACGAGCCTACATGTATTTGTGTAAAAGATATGTTAGAGTAGTGTATAAATAGAGGAGGTGTATTCCTCATTTGATACACTCACACACTTGAGAGAGGCGCACTTGTGGAGGAGAGGTCTGCTATGGTGGAGGAGGAGATCATGTCTTTGGTTTGCATCTTTGTATATTGCTGGTCATCTATATTGAGGAAGCTTTACTGGATTTTCTACCCCATGAGGGTTTCCCAGGATAAATCTGTGTCTCTTGTGTTTATGCTATGCTTGTTGTTTCTTCAGTGATCCTGTATATGCTATTATTGTGAAATGGAATGTAATGCTTCTATTTTCTGTCTTAGCATATTAAATTTTAACACCCATAGAGATAGAAGTACATGTAATAGACCTCCCAATCATCTCTTACACCCCATCAGAAGATCATACTGTGTCCTGATGGTATGAATTTGTGTATAATAAGAAGAGGAAGGCGGTAGTTTTGAAATCGGAAGAGAGGATAAAGAGACTCTTCCAAGAATATATTGTTACCTGGCAGGAGACCACAGTGATGCAAAATACAAATAAGGCTCCCATAGCCATGGCATCCGCCGCTGTGTCAGCAGCAAAAGCAACAAAAAACAATGTGGTCTATATGGTTAGATAATTTGAGTCAACAAAGAGGAGAGCTTGCATGTTGTAACATACTGTGGCTAATGAGCAGGCTTACATGTATCTTGTAGTTAATAAATATAATCGCATGTCTGTTGATCACAAGGAATTGTCAGATAAGTATCGCCATTTAGAAGAAGAAAAGGAGCACCTGGCAATCCAGATGATGGTTCTAGAAGCAGAAAAGAACGATTCTGAAGCTAGAGTTTCTCATCTGCAAGCAGATAAGCAAGCAATGGCTGATCAAATAGAGCAGGTAGAAAGCAGAGCAATATATATGTCTCCCTTTCATGAGCTGTCCTGTGACATTCTGAGACAAATGCACGCCACACAGCAGCTGATTACTGAGGAAGTGTGCAAACTCAAAGCCATGATGGTTAGATTAAAAGAAGTCAATGCAGAGGCCAATAGGCTTAAGGGAAAATATACTCGGGTTAAAGCAAACATCCTGAGATAGATGGAATGGAGAGAAGGGAAAGTTGATTTCCCCAAGCATCTCCCATTCAAGTCGGTAGATGATTTGAAAGAATATGTATCCCTTATGGAATTTTGCAGGAACTGTGGCCTTAAGCTAATGGCTAATATCGAGGGAACAATGGATAAAAGTAATAGCTTGTATCAAAAGATCCATGAAGTACATGATAAGTGCAAGATGAGTTTTCCTTAGTCCCTCGATGAGTTTCCCAGCAAAGAGCAACATTTATCAGACTTGAAGGAAGAGCTAGGCATTCAAATAGAATAAGTAAAGAAGATTGATGTCCTAGCCACTAATGATCTCCATCACTATATTGGGTTGTCATCAATATACAGTCATTTTCTTAAAGAAATCCACCAAGGAGCAGTTGCAGAAATTGATGGTGTTGAAGTAGAACTTGGTAAACATGTGACTTCCCAAAAGATCTTGCTCCCTTCCCCAGCAAATGTGGTTATCAGAGACACTGGTATCTGGTTTAGTTACATAGCAGACGAGGAAAAGAAAGCAGCAGCAGCAGTAGCAGCCAGTCCAAGCACCTCTCTCCCAGCAAGAGCGCCTTCCCAAGGGTGAACACGCTGATCCTAAGGCATTGTTCCTATTTTTCATTTGGTCTCCCTATGTTAAAGCGTAGAATCACTAGACAGCTATCCTTTTCTATTTTTGAGAAATTTTCTATTTTAAGAAAAGGGCCACGATTTGTTTGTTAAGAGGAAAAGTCTGTAGAGGACATGTGTAAAGAGCCAGGTCGCAGCCCAAGAGGCATTTTGTAAAGATATAAATAGAAGCTTAGGGAATAGTGTAAGGGGACTTTTGGCAGGGAAAAGAATTTTCTAAACTTGTACGAGCTATCTTGCACTTGCTCCAAGAAAATCAAATTTTCCTAATAAGAGCCTGGAGAGGACATCTTTTGCATGGAAATGGATTTTGGATGCATGCTGGATTATTCTTGTGACTTTCATATTCTACAATGAGATCTTTCTTTGCTGTCTTGAATTATTTCTCTGTATTGAATGATCTTATTGTTTCTTGTGCAAATGATTTTTCTCCTACATGAGTAATGGAATGCGTTATATATGAATTGGAAGCTATCTTCTAATATCTTTTTCCTTCTTGCTGTAGATATATCTTTATGATTTAATGGCTGTCTATTGATCTTTAGATACTTCTTCGAGTACACTCATACTTATAATTTTTCTCCTTGCAGGGATAGTTTAGGTTTATTTCGGTTTTAAATACAGATTTGTTTCGAGTCCTGCATTTAGATTAAGTTAGCTTAGGCACCTGCATATCATTTTAAACCATAAAATAAAAAAGAACGGTGGATCGGGCCATAGCCGATGTAAATGAAGCAAATCTCCAAACCTAATGGTTGTCAGAACCGCTAACCGGATGGATTCCCCATACCAAACGGTGGACAATCTAATTGGGATAGTCTACCGAGGAGAATCCCTTTATGCTTGATGCTACGATCTTCGGGGCATCAACATGTTCTTAAGTGATCTACGCATAATCCCAATGCCCAAGCCACCCGAAACTACTCCATCGTATAATATTTTGGCCAAACTCTGTGTGCCATGTCGGCTCTTGAAGATTTTCAAGCATGTCCTTCTCAAAGGCATGCTCTTTTGAGAGCATTAGGAGTTCATGATGGGTGAAATCCCAACATTATCAAGTTCGACACTACTGATATTCAACCTCACTTACCTTACCACATGGATTTTCAAATCCATGTGGAGTGCCTTAAGAATTTCGTCAGAAGAATGGTGGTTGACGAAGGTGCTTCCGTGTTAGTGATGTCGTTAGCTTGTTGGAAAGCTCTTGGCTCTCCTCCTCTACTCACATCTAGAACCATGTTGACTGCATTTGACGGTCGGTCATTTAAGCCGCATGGGATTATCCCTTCCCTTGTTGTCCGCTTGGGGGGTAAGCCTATGCCTATTGAAGTCGAAGTGGTTGATGCACCCATCAACTACAACCTTTTACTGGGTCGGAATTGGATGTACGCTATGAAAGTTGTCACATCTACTGTATTCAGGATCATTTGCTTTCCACACAAAGGAAAGATTGTGACCATTGATCAACTAGATTTCGTTAATCCTCCTCCCGAAGCATCTACGGGATCAGTAGTCCCACAGGTTACAGATTCTCAGCTGGTAACTGGGAACATGGGTGTTGGCATGTACCCTTCATTGATGGGATCTTATGATTTTCCAGCACCCGTGAATTTTATTGGAACCATTTCCGACAATGTGTCTCCTCCTTCGCATAATGTACCATTCCGGACTTCGTATTTTGATGATCCATGGACTTCACCGTCCACGAGTTCCACTCCTAGAGACATTGCGCACATTGAGATGTCTATTCCACTATCTGCTGTTGAGCTTGCTTATCAAAATATTCAACAAGCCACTGCAAAGCCAGATCTACCCTCCTCTTGGACAATTGAGGAAGATCCTGTTACACTGCCAGTTTGGGCAGCTGACTCATCTTGTTCGAATGATTTCTTTGAAGGTACTTTACCTTCAGATAAAGCTATTATCGAGGCCATGTGTGGTAGTGAGAGACCTTGGGAGGATATGCATCATCGCTCTTATTTCCTTCCCAACCTCAATCTCACCGAGCAAGGAGAGTTTAGGATGACTCTGGCAGAGATGGTTGGTCACCCTGTGGCTCTTTTGGGTTCACATGAGATTTATGTGGAGGGGAACATGGCTAATATTTCCTCGGCTCAGCTAATCAACATCTCTCTCACTTCTGGATAGATTGAAAACATTTATATTGGTGACGATTGCACTTCTAAGGAAGTTACCATTTACACCGAGATATTCAAGGAACTTAGGGAGGCTTTCCCCTGGTCATATGAGGAGATGCTAGGAATAGACCCTAGTATTGTCGATCATGAGATTAGAACATATCCTCATGCTAAACTGGTTCGACAACGTCTTTGAGATGTTAACCCTAGAAAGGAAGCCGCGATCAAAGCAGAGGTGGAAAAACTGCTCAAAGCTGGTTTTATCTACCCCATTCCCCTTACAGAATGGGTGTCAAACCCCGTTCCTGTGGATAAGAAGCAGGGAACGATCCATGTATGCACTGATTTTAGAGACCTGAATCATGCATGTCTGAAAGAAAACTTCCCCACGCCATTCATTGATCAAATCTTGGATGCTTGTGCAGGAAGTGAGATTTTTTCATTCATGGATGACTTTTTGGGGTATAACCAGATTCAAATCAAACACGAGGACCAACATAAAACTGCTTTCAATTTTCCTTGGGGTATGTTTGCATATCGGAAAATGCCCTTCGGCCTTAAAAACATTGGAGCTACGTTTTAGTGTGCCATGACCTATGCCTTTCACGACCTTAAAAGTATAATGGAGGTTTTCTTGGATGATCTTGCCGGCCACTCTCGGAAGAGAATGGACCACCCCATGCACCTTCGTTGGATTCTTGAGTGATGTATATGCTACAAGATCCATTTGAATCCCAATATTACCAAAGGTTTCGCATGCTTGTTGAAGAAAGACACACCGTTTATCTGGGATGAGTGAGCCCAACAATCTTTCGATGCCCTTAAGAAAGATTTGGTATCAGCCCCTGTGCTTAGTCAACCCAATTTCATACGTGATTTTATACTTTATGTGGCTTCATCTCAAGAGACAATTGGCATGGTCTTGGTTCATGTGGATGATGAACTCATTGAGCATATCATCTATTACCTCAGTTGAAATCTAGTAGATGCTGAACTGAGATATACTCACATAGAAAAGCTGGTGCTTGCGACTGTACATGTAGTCCAGCGGTTACAACATTATATTTTGCTTAGAACAACCACAGCTGTAGCCCACATCAATCCGTTTCAGTTCGTGCTATCATGATGCCTCATGGGGGGAAATACAATAAATGGATTGTGATCGTTCAAGAGTTCAATATCGATTTTGCTTCAGCGAAGTCGGTAAAATCGTTGGTGTTTGCTGAGCTTATGTCGGACCTTCCGAGACTTGATGAGGATATCATTCATGAAGATTCCTTTGTGGTTGAAAACTTGTTCCTTATCTTGTCAGAGGACCCTTGGTATGGGGATGT
Source organism: Larix kaempferi (assembly GCA_027924585.1). Taxonomy (NCBI): domain Eukaryota; kingdom Viridiplantae; phylum Streptophyta; class Pinopsida; order Pinales; family Pinaceae; genus Larix; species Larix kaempferi. Next base: position 397,545 of record BSBM01001075.1, read on the forward strand.
CATTGTATATCTCCAAACTTTGAAGTTTCCTTCACATTATTCACGGGATGAGTGACGGTGTGTGAAACATCTCACTAAAGAGTATACTATTGTCGGTGATACTTTGTATCACTGAGGAAAGGACTCTATTCTCCATAGTTGCTTGACTCACAAAGAAGCGGAACGCGTGCTTAACGATTGCCATGCTGGGGCACGTGGTGGTCACTTATCCGGGCTTTCTATATCCCAACGTATTATGCGAGCTGGTTACTTTTGTCCTTCAATCTTTAAAGATTGTATTAACACTGTGAAGAGATGTCACCTTTTCCAGGTGTTTTCTCGAAATATACACTTGCATCCTGTGCCCCTTCATCCGATCGTCATCGTTGGTCCCTTCACCAAGTTGGGGGTGGATTTCATGGATTGAAAACCAGTTTCGGCTGGGGGGAATCACCATATTATAGTGGTCATGGATTATTTCTCCAAATGGGATGAGGCCATGCCTACCGTTAAAGCCGATGGTGCTATAGCAGCCCACTTCGTGTTCAATTAGATTATTAGTCGGTTCGGTATTCCGAAAGAGATTGTCACTGACCATGGCAGTCACTTTCAGAACAAGATGATGGAGGATTTGTCTCTCAAGCTTGGGTTTCATCAGGAACACTCATCTTCTTACTATCCCCAAGCGAATGGTCAAGTTGAAGCAGTCAATAAGTCTTTAAAAACCATTCTCCAACGTACCATCCAATAAAGCAAGAACAACTGGCACATCATGTTATATCCTGCTTTGTGGGCGTATCGAACCACAGTTAAGACTGCCACTGGGTTCTCACTGATTTAGCTAGTACATTGTGTGGAGTCGATTTTACCAATTGAATGCGAAATCCCTTTGCTTAAATTGGCCATAGAGCTCCTCCCTGATACGACAGGTATTGAGCAACATTTAATCAAACTTGAGCAACTTGACAAGCAGTGTTGAGATGCCACTGTGGCTATCAATGCCAATAAACATCGTGTTAAGGTTCAGTACGATAGGTCTGTCTGTCCCCTGCAATATGTTGAAGGTGACTTGGTCCTCTTATATGACCAAGCTAAAGAACCACTGGGGGCAGGCAAGTTTAACCCTGTGTGGCACGGTCCTTACATTGTGAGGCATGTCCTAGAAAAAGGAGCCCATGAATTAGAGGAGTATGAGGGGAACGTCTTGAAGGAGCCTAGAAATGGGCTCTACCTCAAGCGGTATTACGCTTGAACTTCTAGTTCGAGCTAATGCTTTTGTATACTATTGTATAGTTACTTCTGTACATAGTTTATGTTTCTTTTGGTTTTCGGGTCTGTTGATTAGCTTCCGTTTGATTGACAGATGTTGGCAGAATTTCCTATGTTCTTAGGGTTCATGGATGGTGCTAGCCGTCATACGCAGCAGCTTGCTTCTGCTGCCTGGGTTAGTTATTCATCTTACCATCTAGTGGTGTCTTCAGGAGGTGTTTGTCTTGGTCCTACATCTAACAATGTGGTTGAGTACAGTGCCGTGATTGAGCTACTTCGAGATGCAATTTTACATGGTGTCTAGTCTTTAGAAGTCCGCCTGGATTCAAAACTGGTTGTGTCTTAGTTGAATGGTTAGTATCGTGTGAGGGACCCTACACTACTACGGAAATACTTGAGGATAAGACTCTTGGAACGACATTTTGTTTCAATTACATACATTCATGTTCTAAGAAGTGTTAATCATATATTTGATGCATACACTAACTATGTATTAGATTGGAATTTGTCACATTCATAATGAAGCACACAAATAAAAGATACATTCATACATTTGTACATACACACATATAGTAGAACCATAGAACCAAATTTTTGTATAAATAATATGTCCAAAATGGTAGTGTCATAATACAAAACTGGAGTCCGTGGCCCTCAAAAAGATACATATCGATACAAAAATGGGACCTTGAGATATCTACTCTCTACGAGGAGGCCTAGATGTCGCCCTGACAGGATGTGTCTCATAGTAATACTGTACTGCATTTGCTATATGTTCCAGTAGTCATACCCAACTACCTGGTACCCCCACTACGTAGAGCTGCATATCCTCTAGGAGCCGCGCCACCTCTACCTGTGGCACCCTAGAAGCCATCCGCGATAGGTTGCCCCACAGAGTATATAGTGTACGCTCTGCTGCAACACCCTTTGCCTCATCACCCCTACCCCGACGACGATGTCTCAGGAAACCCTTGGGTCTCACTGGGCCCTTGTCTGCGAGCAAACACTAAAAAATTAATATATGGTACCACCCCCAAAAATATTTTTGCATTTACATTTATAATAAAAAATCCATAAAAATTTAATGCACCAAAAACTAAAAAGAGTACTCACCAATGTCTCCAAACGCTGCACCTGGTGGAAGCGACATGTCACGATCCTACTGGAAGTCGATCCTTGCATAAGGATAGTCTTCTATGGTGATGACCTATCAGTCCCACTAGTTAAAGAACTCCTCTATGTATGGTGATGCCTGACGGCCACCACCCTGTCGCGTCAAGACCTCATCCCACCGGGTCATGGCTGGGTTGCAGAGACTATTAGGAGGGACCGTAACCCTCAGACTAAGCCCCGGAACACGCTCAAAGAAGAAACTGCATAAGATACTATCGTATCCGAATTTCTTTGCTTCCCCTTCCTTGCACTCTGTTAGTTGAGTCTTCATGGACCCTAGTAGTGTGGTGCACCAGTCAAACATCATCGATTGCATACACTGCGATGCATAGAACATCACAGGACTGGATGCCTGGTGTAGAGCTTTTGAACCAGTAATCCACACTAAGGTAGCCACTATAACCTTCATGCTCAGGTCGACTATGGCTTTGATGGGCACCTAACTCCCCACTGCCCGAGTATTTAGAATACAATACCGATCTGTATAGTCGGGGATGGAAATCCCACCACCGATAAATCGAGACCGAAGGCTTGCCATATCACCTCGGTGGGACAAACCTATAATGAAATAGATATCTTCCACCTCCAATGAAAGTATCTGCCCATCTAGGTTGAAGTTCTGTGCATCGGCATCCTAGTAATCAATCAAACGGTGGAGCAATAGGATTTGGGCTCTTAAACACCCTATGCTCCAAAATTTGTATAGCCTACATGCTTGGAGCGCTTGCTGTGCAGGCAGATTGTTGCAGACGGCCTCATCCACTTGGTCATGCTCTCTCTCTCTCCACTCTAGAACCATCCTAGAGTGAGAAAAAAAAAGTTTTGGTCATTTTTGTTTTAAAAAAACTTTCTTCACGACCGTACCCGTGGGAAAATTTGTTCACAGTTGCGGGTACCCATGGTCAATGCATGCATTGCCCGCATTGACCCAGCCCTACCCGTGACCCGCATAGTAATAGCCCGTGAGTAGTGCTGAAGCCATTTAGGGCCTGACCAAACTAAAAAACCAACCACTAAAAATTGAAATAAAAGCATTGAAATGGAAGGCAGGGATGAGACTACCAACCTGCTCGTGACGATTTGACGAATGGCTTCCCGTAGCTCCCAGAATCAACAGTTGAATCTTGAGGTGAAAACAAACTCAAAAACTCAAAATGGGTGAATAGTAAAAATGAATTGTAAATTGTAAATTTTTGTTACTATTTATAATTTCTGAAACCCACTTGTCTATAGTTTTCGCCGTTTTAAGCTGACCTGGACTAATATGATGTCATGGAGTAGCATTTTTTTACCATATTTCTTTGGCGAAAGTTGTTTCCGATCATTTCACACCTACAGCAGGTATATTTCACACCTGGAATATAGGTTAGATGCCATTTTCACATGCATTGTGCATTTGACCTGTTGACCATTTTCATAAACCCTAGGTGCGACCCCGCTTCTTAACCGACATAGAGCCTTCACACTGTTATAAAAGTGTCATTATGTGGCGGTAGGGCCTTTCCAAACATGGGTGCCCTTGTTAGAACCCATTTTTGCACTTTGGCGCCCATGTTGTTGTTTGTCCTTAGGATCGGGAGTCCTTTGTAGTTATGCAATGACTTTGAGATGAAGAATCATACTCTACTTTGTCTTATGCTGGCCATCTCCTATAAGGACTCCCCCATTTATATCAAGTTGTGATTTCATTTCATCATCCTTCTTATCGCTTGAGCCTTGTGCCAGCTCCCGCTTACGCAATTGTTAGCCTGGTGCCTCAGCACGTTTCCCTGTCGAGCCCTGCAGAGCTTACATTTTTCCTTCACAATTTGATTACCTTTTGACCCTGAGGGAACCCCCCCCTCTGAGTGTCCACATCCTGCTCACACTTCCTTGCATTGATCATAGGTATGTTCCACTGCTTGGAACTAGTTCGCTAGCAATTTGACACTCGTTCCCTCACGTATTGTACTATAAGTAATTTTTTTCTTTTTCAAGCTTTTCCAAATATGAAAAAGACCCAAAAAGTCAAATATTCCAAAAAACCGGATGAGATTATGGTTACTACTTCTAGTTGGCAGCTGTTGTGTCTCCTTTGAACAGAGAATTCATTCCAATCCATACATTATGAATCGGGATTATAGTTGGACCTTAGGAGTTGTACTCATTTCTCAGTCTACTCCACTGATTGGTTAAGCTTCCAGCCATTATGGACCCCTTTGTGATGCCTCCTGCATTGCACAGTCTATATCGAGTCTATGCTGCCTCAGTCTATCCATCTTCTCATGCTCTTGTTCAAAGGAATTTCTGAAACCAGAGATGGCCACTCCTCATATTTCTTGACTATTGCATGTCGGCCATCCTTATTGAGTCATTTTGTTTCACCTGAGATCTTCCAAATCTTTCAGCGTAGTTGGTACCTCATGCTGGTTGATGGAGGATGCCTTAATACCTTCCTTTCAGCGAGTCTCGTTCTGTCGACTTCAACCCATTTTTTCCAGGACTTGAGGCTTAGAGCTCGGTTGAGTACCTTGAGGCTTGTAGTCATTAGTGGCAGGTTCCCTTGCCATCGACAGTTTTGGGAATACATCAATGTCCTCTGATTGATAGATTCATCTTAGTGTTCGACTTCAGCACATCTATTTGCACTCTGATGATTGTACTTCATGCTTGGATGCCCATTTTCATTATTGGTGGGTTATCTCACGTCTATTAATGGTATACATCATCAACCGATAATCAGACGATGTCACATCAGGTTCGACCCCAACTCCTTTATTCACTTAATGGGACTTGCACCGTCGAAGACTTGTGTAGAAGACCCCAAGCGATAGTGGCATTCAGTATGCTACTTATGATTATGACTTTACATCTGAGATATCACCTCTCATATATTAGCAGTTTGTACATCCAGTTTGCACCAACTGTTTCCTTTCAGTAGGAGACCATATCTTACTATAGAGGGATCATGGCTATGATCACTTATAACATGTATTCACTATGTACTACCTATTCATGGCCATTGTATCATATTGTTGTACTATACCGACATGTATTCAGGATAGTATTTTATTATGACGAGTGAGCTGCTCCTTCCACTTGTGTCTCCATCACTCCACTTCTTAGATTTATAATGTATTTGGGCCATTGTAGCATCACTCTCTGACCTCACACATTAGGGGGCATCTGTTACAACGTAATTTTCCACCTTGTGAGCATCAGCACTCCTTGGCCTGTAGGATCCATTTTATTGACTCAGATACCCTTTTTATCCTTTAGACACTATTTTTCCCTATTTTTATTCCTATCCGTAAGTTGTTCCATTACAGTGGGCATACCCGCTAGTTGTATCATTATAGACCGCAGGTAGAATGTAAAATGGTAAAAATCACTAATTTATTACTTTTTACTCCCAAAAAGCAGTCATAGGGTGACCTTTGGCCCTCCATTTTCCCCGAAACACCTCAATGTGTCCTTTCACTTACCTTTGAGAGGACTATATATTGAGCACATATGGCTTATGGACGAGAGGAGAAAGGAGAGAAAGAGTACTCTAGTGGACTTTTTGCCTCATCTTGAGTCTACAATCATTGATCCTTGTAATTGTGAACCGTTTATGTTCACCTTCCAAACTCCTATCATAGTTTGAGTTTGCCATTCCATGGAGGATTGAAGTGGTGGAGGCACAAGTGGATTGACCCAGATCTTGGTTCAGATTGGTTGCTAGCAAGAGGTCGTATCTCATTGTACTTCTTGTTATTTATTAATAGAAATACTCATATTCTCGTCCATTAATGTGGTGAATGTTGTTTATATTACATTGGGTTGCATTTACTTGTAATATCATGGATCATTTCTATTGATGATGTTAATGTCATTTATATACTATATGCGCTTGTCGTATATTGGCTATCAAGACTAATTTGTAGGTTCAAGTGCACGGATTGAAAGCTCCAATGGGGATCTACATCAAACATTTGGATCGAGGTTGGTTGTATTCTTCATTATCTTAGCATTGTCATTTATATAGCATAGCATTGGGAATTGAGTTAATTTTCGGTAGTCAACTATCTGTTGTGGTTCACCCCAAGCCATAAGGAGTTTTCTCCAACACAAGAACTTAAAACAACAATCCAGGATTATTAGAAGGCACCCGCCTTAAGAAAGCCACAATTTTACCTGTGAGACTTCATCCTTGATGTATTTTGTTGTAAGTTTCAATATCCTAACTTGGGGTGGAATTGGACCCCTAAAGCTCCACCAATTCATATATACCATTCTGCATTGTGGGAAAGTAATTATGTGCCCCATCTCTATGACATATGTGACCATTTCATGGGAACTATTTATTTCAAAATGTTTAAACAGGAAGCTACCGCCTTTTTAGTTGATGCCAGGACTTTCATCAATACAATTGGTGATTGGTATGTTTATGAGTCCTTTTCGTATATCAGAGTCTGGGGAAGTGACATTGTTCACCTTCTGCCAAAAATAGTGCCTGACAGGTTGGTTATTCAAGAAGTTTCCTATCAAATTGTCACTGATGGTGTCTACAAGAAGCTTACTGGTCCCAAAAAGAGGGGCTACCCTAATTTCTCTTTAAATCTTGGTCCATTTTTTATCCTTACCTCAACTTGGGCTACAGTGCTTGGTGATCAGATGGCTCCTCTGAAGTTTGGTAAATCCCCCAAGAGAAAGCATGATCCTAAGAAGTTCCTGGAAGCACATTTCAAACAGTATCATATGAAAATGGACTATCTCCATGAAGAACTCCCACATGAATCCATTTACCAAGGAGTGAATATTTTTTCTAAAGTCTTGGCTAGGGCCAAGAGTTTGGATGAGCAACAACAGATTATGGCATACCAAAAAGAAATAAAAACTCAAGTTTGCAGGCAAATAACAATGGAGTTGAATCTCATTGAGCAAGTTAGAAGGTATAAAGAACAAAAGCTAATCCAGCAGGCTAACGCCCCTCTGATGCTTACTTATACAGTTGGAGATAAAGGTAAAGCTCCCATGGAGAATCCTCCTCAGGTGAAAATAGTTGAGCAGGTTAAAGCTCTATTGTATACCTCTCATAATTTCCAGCAACAATTAGCAAAATTGACTTCAGTATTGGACACTCGGACAATTGAACCACCTAATCTCACTATGGATGTTCAAGTGACTGCTGCAACTTTGCAGGTGATTGATGATTTGAAAATGGTTGAGGTTAACCCTGCTAAGAGACAGAAATTTCAGGTTTCTACATCAAAGGTCCCTACTATTGATCTCATTGACAATGATGTAGAAGATGAGCCACATCCTGCAGTTCAAGTGACTGAAGAAGTTACTGAAGAAGTGACTGATAGGACCACTAAAGAAGTCATTGAAGATGTGATGGATAACCCCTAGGCTATCATGGACTTGTTGGATACTATTGAAATGGATCACCCTGATCTTAATCAACAGGCATTGGAGGTGACTACTACCCCTGACATCACAACTTCATCATTTCTGTTGTCATCTATTGATGATCTTTTTGTTTTGTCCCCAGGGGTTATCCCACCTTTTTCCATATCTCAACTCTTTCATACTCTGACTTCTAGAGTCACCTCACCTTCTGATAATTCAGTTCCTTTATCCTTTTCCCCATCTATTATGGCATAGGTTCAGTCTTCGACTGTCCCCCTGCAAATACCTATATCCACTTCATCATGACCCACTGAGAATGAGCCACCCTTAACTCCTTCTCCATTATCACCATATGCTAATGATGATCAAGTTCCACTTTGTGAATCTTTCACCTCAATCGCTTCTTCAACTCCCGTCTCATCAGTTCCTCAGGTTGCCTCTACCCCTATGGTTATTCCTCAAGTTACCATGCCTATATGAAATCCAATGGCCACTCCAAATCCTTCATTAGTTTCAATAGAGAATTTTATTTCAATCACTTCTGAAATAATAACCGAATGGGAAGATGATGAGGTAGTCCCTCTTGGACATTACTTCTACCATAAGGATAATAAAGCAATAGTAAAAAGGGGTAAGAAAAGGAGAAGAGATCAAGATGGATTAGAAGTATATGTTCCTAATTAGATAGTATGGGCTCAACAAGCAAATGACCCCCATACAAGAGAAATTGAAACATCCATAGCCTTAGGGGCATTTGCTGGTGCAAACCTTGATTCAATCCAGATACTAAATAGAGAGATTGATCAGACGAAAGAAATTTAGAAAGGCTGGAAGAAGAGCTGGTGAAGACCAAGGAGGAACATGACATTTATGTTGTTGATCTTAAGAGGATATGGGAAGACAGGTTAGAATATTTGGAATGAAGCAATACTTCTCTGCAGGCTGAACTTCGTGATGTACAAGGTGAGAATTCTGCTAATACTCAGAAGATAGCCTTACTACAAAAGCAATGTGAGGATACAATTGCAAGTGCAGCCTCATCTACCTTATTTAAGTTGTCTTCCCAAGAATTTAAGGATTTGGCCCTACAAGTAAATCAGGAACATCATAAGTTTATAGAAAAGCTATTTTGTACCCTAGATGAGATCAGGAGACTCATATAATTTTTGGTAATATGTATAGTTCACTTGAAGGGCAGAAGGCTAAAAGGTTCCAGGTCTCTCAGGAAAGTCAGAGCATTGGTGAATGGAAGAGGTATATCAAGGATATACCCGAAAACATTCCCATTCTCAACAGTTTTCAGTTTAAGAAGGTCAGAGCTGCATTAAGCACTTGGCTCGAGCTTAATGAATCAGTTGAAGAAATCCTTAAGAAAGCACAGGCTATATGCAGGAGGCGATGGTATGCAGCAGATAAAATCATGGATATTTTACAATTTGATGCCATGGAGCTCATTGAGGATTCTTTCCTACCTAAGTTTAAGGTTGAGCAAGTTGAGCACAGGTTTGAAGAGGCCAAGGAGAAAATTCAGCATCTTGAGCAGGTCAACATTGATGATGTGGAACAAGTGATTAGGAAACCGGTCAGCATCGAAGGAAAAATCCAAGTTTACATTCGCATCTAGCATAATTTAGATAAGAATGAAATGGAAGCATTTGAATGTAATGCCCAGCTAGGGCTAGAATCAGCTAACTATATGAATTTGGATGAGTTGTTAGACATTTGTGACAAGTGGCAAGTTTTTTCTAGGTCATTAGTTTATTTTTGATTTTGTAATCTCGGTTTGTGGGAATTTACTCCTTGTATTGATATTTTGTAACTCTTATTTAAACAGAAGCTCTCTCGTACAATAGAGGAATGGATTTTGGAGGACAAAATCTGTAGGAGAGTCTGGAAATGCTTTGTTTTGATACAAGCTTGTAATTTCTTACCGACTGTCACTCAATATAGTAAAGTTATTTTTTAGATCCAATTTTGTCTATTTGTCGAGTTTATTTGATGGATGTGATTTTCCTCCAAGTTGCTTATCTAATGTTGTTTTAATCTTTTGCAATCTATTAAAACATATTGATCTGCAGTTCTGGTTTATCATTGCTCATGATTTATTGTGTTTATGAAGTTTTTCAAGAGTTTATTCTATTAAAATCTTTTATCAATTTCTGCAAATGGTTCTTTCAGTAAGTCACAAATGGTGTTAATTTTTCAATTAACATATCAGTTACAGATTAAGTCTTGAATATATAACCATCTTCAATTTTCCATTAGTTAATTTTCATTAATTAATTGTAACTTGAACAGTCAAGTCATTGATCTCTTTCGCATTTCTGTTTAATTGGTGAATGATCTTATCTATTTACATATCAAGCTAATCTGCACTTATCTCAGACACTTTCTAAGGATAGATCTAACTTAGTCTAGTTCCTTTTAGTAGATTAGTGTACATAGACATTTTACACTTAGAATTATTCCTTAGAAAACTGATCCTTAGGATCAAAACCTACCAACTCATAGAGTGCCAGCGAAGTCCAAATATCCGTGGGAGATTACTTTACCAAACAGGCTGGGGATAGAACTGTGCTTGCATAGGATCTTTCGAAGCCTTTTAGTCTGGGTTTTCCCCCTCGGTTGAAATCTTAGGAAATCATTTTAGCACTTTGCATATATAACCTTGCACATCCAATGCATCAACACCTCATTATTCTGTAAGGTCCATAGAACTGTGGCTTTAAATTATCAATACCTTTTCTCTTCAAGGATGACTGTTTGTAGGGATGCAACCTCAAGTACAGTAAGTCATTTACTTTAAAACTACACTTTGTTCTGCTCCTATATGCATACATTTTCTGCTCGTTTTGAGTAGTCTGCAAGTTGTCCTTGAGTGCTTTCAAGATATCTTGACTTTCTTGGATCCAATATTTGGCTTTTGGTGCTCTTATTTCTCCAAATATCAGATCAACATAATTTGAAGCTTCATATGCATACACAATTTGAAGGGTGACATACCAATTGTCATATGGTAAGAAGTATTGTAGCAAAAATCACCCAAATGCATCCATCTAATCCATGTCTTTTTCTTCCCTATGACAGTTTCTGAGATACCCTTCCAACCATTGATAGACCCTCTTAGTTTGTCCATCAGTTTGGGGGTGGTAACTTGTACTGAGTTCCAAATCTGTTCGCACCAATTTAAACAATTGTTGCCAAAAAGCACTAGTGAACTTGTTGTCCCTATCGTTGATGATTGTTCCTAGCAATCCATGCAATCTCAACACTTCTTTAAAGAAAAGATCAACAATTTGGGTTGTTGAGCTAGTGGATGGAACAACAAAGAAGTGTGAAAATTTTGTAAGTCTCTATACCACCACAAATATGCAGTCCTTACCTTGCACCTTGGGCAGACCAGTGATGAAATCCATTGAAATGCTCTCTCATTTTTTATCTGGAACTAGGAGTGGTTGTAGTATCCCAACATGATGTGTATGTTCAAACTTATTCTGCTGGTATGTGCTGCATTCTTTCACATGCCTCAACCCATATGTTTGAATGCCCTTGTAAGAGAACATCACTTTGATTTTTCTGTAAGTCTTCAGGTAACCAGGATTCCCTACTAAGTGTGACTCATGGGAAGCCTCCAAAATCATCTTCTTTAATGATGATCCTGGCACCAAAAAAATTCTATCTGTATAATAGATGAATCCATCCAACACTTTATACAAATCATCTCTAATTAAGCCATCTATCAATTCACATGCAAACTGATTTTTAGAGTACTCGATGGCAAGATGCTCTTTCCAACCCATAATAACCTCCATTGTAGAGAGAGCTGATTTTCTAGATAGAGTATCTGCAACTACATTAATCTGCCCCTTCTTATACTCTATATCAAAGTAATAATCTTGGACTTTACTCACCCATTTTTTTTTCCTATCATTGAGCTCTTTTTAAGTTAAGAAATGCCTCAAGCTATTGTGGTCAGTTTTGACCACATATTTGCTACCCATGAGATTATTAAATTTTGAGCATTAATTCACAATACTCTAGGATCTTCAATAAGAGAATAACATGTATAGTATATCAATGCATAACAATCACAATAAGCATGACAAGCATCACAAAAATCAAAAGCATGAGAGACAAGAGACACAGAGTTTCCATGGGGAAAACCCTAAGGTGAAAAACCCCACAACTTCCTTAGAGATAGAGAGAGCAATGGCTCAACCAAAGTACAACCCAAATACACTGAGATAGTCTCCTAGTAGCAGATGATCCTCCTCCTCACTAATGCACCACTTTCTGAGTGAGAGAGATACACTTTTCAGAATGATCTAAATAGAGATCACATGATCTCTATTTATACTAACCTGTTTTCCCAGTGACCTTATGGGGCCAAATTTCCTAGCTAGGTACATCCACATTATAATATATATATTTCAGGGCCGACCCCACACATGGTGGTCTAATAACCCATCGGTAAGTACACAAACTTGCGACACTTGTCAATCCACATGACGACACTTCCTTATAGAGGAATAACACATCTCTAATAAGGGTACAATAAATATATATGAAATACATAGATGAAATACATTCCGAAGTTACATATACATCAACACTCCCTCTTAACTAGGAAGGTATTTCTCGACACAGATCTGCTAGACAAGTCTTCTTCTCGGGATCATCGTCATCGATGAATCATCATCATCATCGTCGCTGCTGCTGCTATCTCAACCAATCTCTGACTCTACTCGTCATAGGAAGTTCTACAGAGCCAGTCCTTTTTCATATTGGATGTAGGCCCACCACCTGCAGGTCTTCATCATCACTGGCCATACTGTGGAATCCTCAGGACTTATTACATGCGTCACAAAACCTCGAAAGAGCATCCCAGGATGTTACGAGCACACGGCTCTACCTATAGGATCTCCCAGGGCCATATTATATGTGACCTCAGCACGAAACCTCGCAAGAGCATCCCAGGATGTTACGAGCACACATCTCTACCTATAGGATCACCCAGGGACAGATTATATGTGGTCACCACAAAACCTCGCAAGAGCATCCCAAGCTGTTACGAGCACACAAATCTACCTATAGTATCTCCCAAGGACAGATTATATGTGGTCATGGCAAAACCTTGCAAGAGCATCCCAGGACTTATTACGGGCACACAACCCAACCTATCGGATCTCCTAGGGACATATTATATGCCATAGGACAAAACCTCGAAAGAGCATCTTCCAGATATCCGAGGGCCAGATTATATGCCATATGCAAAACCTCGAAAGACTATCTGCAGAACTCCCATGGCCAAATTATATGTCCTCCCAGAGCAAAACCTCGAAAGAGCATTTGCCAGATATCCCAAGTGTTGGTTAAAATTATCACTAGTTAATTTACTTTCAATTAATTATCAACTGGAGTACGTATACTTTGAGTTGCTACACCAGATGTGTGGGAAAAATAGTTTCATTGCTCGGAATTATAGTCTACTTATAAACGAAAACTGGAATGAATGAAGCTGTCACTGTATTGACAAATCGAATGCTAATGATTGCTAAATCTGCTCTTAGAGAAAAGAAGATTAGTTTGCTGGACACTATCTTACTGTCAAATCTAAACTAACCTACAACAACCTACAGCAGTATTAAACTACAGAAATCTTTCAAGCAACCCTAATCCTTCTAGAAATACTAACTACAACAATATTTCAAAACAATACTAAACTACAACAATCTTAAGCTACAGTAACTATGATTTACTTTTCAAACAAGCAATCTACTAAGAAAAGAGCTGACCCTTCAAATGCTCAGTCGATCTCAACAACCTTGTATTATATCTAAAATCCCATCGTCAACCTTACCAAATTAAATGCTTAAATCCACACAAACATTCCTCAAATGATTATTGAATTGAAACCTATGACCTCTTCACTCTAAATTGTCCATAAACAGTCTATCAAAAAAAGCTTGGCTAACTATTATTATTTAAATATACCCTGCTTGCATTTTGTGTATACGAGTGCACACAAGAGAATGTGAAGATTATTCAGAAAATACTCACCAATAAATATTAGAGCTGTTTAGGAAATGTTCACTCATTCTTACCTATATGCAATTATGAAACTGAATTTGATTCTAGGAAAACAATATTATAAACTATGACTCTCAAAAAAAACACAACTCCAACTCCTATTTAGTCACCATTCCAAAAAGGAATGTTTAACAAACCCTAGATGCTTTGTAAATCGAAAGATTCAAACCTTCTTCTATTGTAAATCCTTTTTAAATCCACACGCTGCAATGAAAGTCTACTCTACAGTTTTGTGAGCTCAAAAGTCAAAAGAATGGAGCTATCTAATGCTAACAGTAAGAGGAATATGAAATACAATCTGTTCTCTTCAGCAAATTGATTCCTCAGTAACTAAAATCAAGCTCATTACCAGTTTGCCAACACTACAACTCACATTGTAAATCAAAAGGGAAATTTAAATGCACACCATTCCTCAATCTATTTTACGGTCTTGCAAATTCGATGGACGAGGAATTATAAACCAATCCTGTAACCATTCAGTGATCACTTCAATACTGCCAGTAAAGGAAAAACTTCAATCTACTCCAAATCTCATTAAATCAATTCTATAATAAATCCAATCAAAATTATCACACATTTCATCATTGCCATCACCATTAATAAACAACTCACACTAAAAACCAAGGAAGATTTTAAATACAGATCACTCCTAAATCTATTCTCTGCGCTAGATCAAAATGCAAATGAAATTAACTAATGACCTGCAGGCATACATTCTATTTCTACTCACGGATAAGCAAAACCATTACTATTCCAGAAAACACTGCCAAAAGAAGAAACCGTTACATCTATTACTATAAAATGCACAATGCTAGAATACCAGGGATTGGTGTTGAAGGGGGCCCTACCCTCAACGCCTTCCAATTTTAGATCACAGCTTTTAAAAGAAGATGAACACTGGATATATTAATAAAAATAGAGTTTACAGTTTCTCTGAATACATCTCCCTCTTCTTAGGGTTTAAAGAGTCACTTTTATACTGAATATATAGAGTAAAACCAATCGTGGAACAGAGATCGATCCAACGAACAACCCTACATCTATCTCGGCATATCTAAGTCAAAGATAGAAACTCAAATCCCCTGAAATCCACATAGTACTGAAGAGGAAAAACAACAGCTCCTTAATCGAAGATCATCCCCAAAATAGCACCTGAACAATATTCATAGGAAACTGAAAGGCGAGGGGAATCCAAGAGAACACCTCCATTGTGGATCGAATCCCCCAAATCTTTGCATAGATCTTCCTTTGAACGCCGAGACAGGTATGGATTCGGGTAGCAAAAGACCCCTGCATAGAAGAGAAACAAAACTTATTACTTGACTTATCATTAAATGAAACCTAAAGGCCCAATCATATGCATAAAACAAGGCAAAGTGATAAACAAGTAATTAAAAATCACTTACCAAAGCTTAGCAATGTTGATCTCCCAAAAAGACATAATAAGATACAACCAAACTGATTATTAGTTGATTCCATAGGACTTTAAGCTAGAAACTATTATACTGAATAGTCAAAATAGAGGACCAACACTAGGGCCAAATTATATGCCTTAGGAAAAACCTTGAAAGACTATCTACAAATCTCCCAGGGCCAAATTATATGCTCATCTTCACAACCTAATCCACGGCCATAGAGTATCAACCTAATACTCACCATACATCATCATGATGTACACATGATCATCCTGATCATCATCACTGCAACATCCTGAAGTGTGTCATCCACGATCATCCTGATCATACAATGCATCTACCTGATGCATACCAAGTATCTTCCTGATACATATCATCATACATGATCCACCTGATCATACAATGTATCCACCTGATACAAATACAAATACATGATACATATCACCATACATGATCCACCTGATCATACAATGTATCCTCTTGATACATATATAGATACATGGTCCAAGCATCCAACATGATGCATATACAAAATACATACAAATGATCCTGTTGATCATATCCAGCATCCAACATGATGCGTACATACATATAAATGATCCAACTGATCATATCCAACATCCAACATGATGTGTACATACATATACATATAAATGATCCAACTGATCATATCCAACATCCAACATGATGCATACATACATATAAAAATGATCCAATTGATCATACAAAGCAGAAACCAGAACATCATCCTGATGCTCATCATCCAGCGCTTACATCCACAACCATTTGAAGGATCCTCCTTCCAACATGCTTGGAATGGATTCAACAAATGTGTCCATCACTTCTTCCTCGAAGTGTCCTCGATCTGAAGAATGCCAAGCCTCTCTCTGAAGTACTCGAACTTCACCCTAGCTAGTGGCTTCATCAGCACATATGTAATCTGCTCATCCATCGCAACATACAAGAGCTTCACAGCTCCTCTCTGCACCATATCCCTGATATAGTGATATTTGATCTCTATGTGTTTTGACCTGTCATGAAACACTGGGTTCTCAGATAGCTTCACACAACTCTGGTTATCACAGAAGATACCAATAGCATCCAACAGGAGATCAAATAACTCAAACAGTAACCTCCGTAGCCATACTGCTTCACAACTAGCTGAATAGGCTGCAACATACTCTGCCTCAACTGTACTTAGTGCTACGCAAGAATGCTTCCTGCTAAACCAAGAGATCACACCTGATCCCATACTGAAACAGCACCCAGATGTGCTCTTCCTATCTGCAGCACTGCCAGCCCAATCTAAATCAACATAACCCTGCAGGTTAAACTTTTGATTCGCTTCATACTTGAGCCCATAATCCACTGTACCCTTTAGGTACCTCAGAACATGCTTTAAAGCAACCAGATGAACACTCCTCGGATATGTCAGGAACTGACTCAATGTGCTCACCGCAAAGCAAATATCTGGTCTCGTGTTTGTCAAGTACATCAAGGACCCAATCATCTGACGATACATAGGGACATCAACCAGCTCAGATGAAGCATCACATAGAAGCTTCAGATTCGATGCCATAGGTGTGGCCATGGCCTTGCAATCCATCATCCCGAATCGCTTCAGGATATCTACTGTGTACTTCCCTTGACCAAGGAAGATCCCACCTGTACTCTGCCACACCTCCATACCTAGGAAATAATGCATCATTCCCAAATCTTTCATATCGAACTCGGCAGCATGCTTCCTCTTTGTATCACACCAAGTTCTGGGAGCTTGCTACAAGCCATACAAGGCTTTCTTCAATATGCACACATGTGACCCCCTGTCAGGTCTTGGGACTGCATCCCAAACATCATCTTCATGATCGACAGATTATGGCATTCCATTTCTTCATCCCAGATCCTGGGAACTTCAATATCTTAAATAGATATCTTTGTTGCTGGAACAAATGTTGTAGTCCTTTTGTAGGTGAAGATATATGGTATTTCCTACAAAAAAAGTTAAATTGCATGATTAGAAACATCTCATAATTTCCAGAACAAATTCTTTATACATAAAAAAATATGTCATGCAGTCATGCAGTTATCTTAGCCAATGCTTCAATACAACATTTATCCATGTTCCACAACTTTCTAGATGCCTTCCAGTCTCTACCAGATCATTTTTAAGTGTTTGCACTACTCCCAACATGTCAGCAAAGAGTTTTCATTCTAGATAAGTAGCACTGAAATGTTGTACAGTGCCATAGGTCACTTACCCATCACATGCATATTAGTAGTATACGGTTCATTAATGCAATCGTTCGAATGTGCACAATACATCTCCTAAGTCTAGGAATGTAAGCATAACAAAATATGAAAGAAATGATAATTGAAATACTTATCTTTGTTTGTTTGTTGGGTGGACTCCCTCTGAGTCTTTGCTTCCTGGCAAGAGCTACTAAAGTAGCTTCTTCTACACCTTTCTGTTGTGGAATGTAGGAAGATGGTCAACTCCCTCTAAAAATATGCATCCTTGCAGGAGCTACTTAAGTGTGGTCCCTCTTGATCTTTGCTTCTTGGATTACCTGTCCTTGAACTTATATTCATCCTTGCTAGCATCAATCTTCTTGAACCCTAGAAAGTATATTCTGTAAGCCTTCGAGCTTTCACTGTAACCCACAAAGATACCCTTCTTTCCTGAAGGATCTAGTTTAGTCCTCTTTTCCTTTAGGACATGAGTGTATACTGGACAACCAAATATTCTGAGATGGTTGACTTCAGGTTTCTTACCAGAAAAGACCTCTTCTGCTGTCTTGTTGTCCAATATCTTGTGGGATGTTCTATTCTGCACATATACAGCTGTTCTAGATGCTTCTTCCCATAGATTCATAGGTAGATCCTAGTCATGTAGCATTGCCCTTGCTGCTTCCATGATTGTTCTGTTCTTCCTTTCAACAACTCCATTCTGTTGAGGATTATAAGGAGCAGTCAACTCCCTCTTAATCCCTGAATCACTGCAAAGCTTCTTGAAGTCACCTGAGGTGAATTCTCCACCATTGTTGGATCTGAAATTTTTAATCTTCTTGTCAGTTTGATTCTCCATCAAGGTTTTGAATTCCTTGAATTTATCAAACACCTCATCTTTGTTCTTCAAGAAGTATACCCAAGTCTTCCTGGAGAATTCATCAATAAAGGAGACATATTAAACATACCCACTTAGAGAACTGGATGACATAGGACCACATACATCTGAGTGGATGGTTTCCAGGATATCTTTTTCCTTACTTTCACTACTTGGGAAAGCCTTCTTAATGTTCTTACCTTTTGCACATCCTTTGCAAACACCTTCATGTTTGGTCTTGATTTCAGGAAAACCCTCTACATCCTTGCTTGTAATTGGAAGTGCCCTATAGTGCATATGAGCAAGCCTTCTATGCCAAAGTTCACTTAGCTCCATGGATTCATGCACCATGGCATGTTCAGGTTGTCCCTTCAATTTATACAATCCTCCCTCTTGCTCTCCAATCACTACTACATCATCTATGGTCTTTCCCTTTGGCCACATTAGGACTTGGCCATCCACAAATGCAACCCTCATACCTTTTGCATCCAATGCAAAGATGGAGAGTAAGTTCTTCTTGAGCCTAGGTACATAAAGGACTTCTTTCATCTTCAAAGATTTTCCAGAATCTAGGTTGTAGGAGGCTTCACCACTTCCTTTGATTGGGTATAGATAATCATCCCCAAGTTTCACCTTATGGGGCGATTCATGTTCAGATAGATTCACAAAAGATTCCTTAAACCCAGTCATGTGTTTGGAAGCTACACTATCAATCAACCAATCATTACAACCATGGGAGATAGTACCTGTGAGAGCAGAGATTAGAACATACTCTTCTTCACTTGATGAGTCATCATCACTATCATCACTTTCTTCCCTAGCCTTCTTCTTTGGAGGTTTATCATCCTTGGAAGCATGAGCATGGAACTTTCTTTTGCTGCCCTTCTTCTTCTTGTTGGAGTTGTTGTTATTATCCCTTTTGTTCTTCGGACAATCTGAAGCAAGGTGACCCTTCTCATTGCATGTGAAGCATCTTAGATCCTTCTTATTCTTTTGATAGGATCTCTTGTAGCAAGAGTTCTCCTTCTTGGGCTTGCTTCTTTTGGTGTGAGCTGCAAGAGCTTGATCTTCACCTCCCATCTTTTCCTCATGAGCTACAAGTCTAGCTTCTTCTTGAGTGCATTCTTCCCACAATCTGTTGAAGGATACCAACTTCTTTCTTGCACATATTCCTTGAAAAAAGGATTCCCATGACCTAGGTAGGCCATTCAGAGTGGTCATGACAACTTCACCATTGTCCACTACTTCATCCACAGCTTCAAGTTGATCCTTGATCTGAGAGACCTTGGAGAAGTAAGATTGAATGGTTTCTCCATTCAACATCTTGACCCCTTTCAATTGATTCTGCAGAGTCATCTTCCGATTTATGTTCTTCCCTTCAAATAGCTTGGTCAAAGAGTCAAACATCTCCTTGGGTGTCTTTAGAGAAGACACATGGGGTATGAGATGGCCTTTGATATAATCAGCAATGATTCTCTTTGCTCTGACCAAGTTCTTCTTATGAAATACCTTCATCTCTTCATCCTATGGGATACGGATGTCTTCTTTTATATATGAGTCCAACTCATTCTCTTCGAGGATTAACCCAATCCTATACTTCCAAGCTCGGAAGTTATCAGCCCCTTCAAGCTTATCCTCAAGCTTGGTGTGGTGAGAGATCTTAAAGAGTACCTCAAATGGAAATAGAAAAGATTTAGGTCTTACCACTTGAAATGCTGAAAACTGGATCTGGTCCCAGATTAGGGTTTGTCGAAAAAACCCTAAAAATTCAAAATGTGAATTTAAATTTTTTGAAAGGATAGAAAGATGTGCTTTGATGAGCTTATCAGCCTGGTGCATTCAGAATTTGAAATCAGCAAAGTTTTACCCTTCAGATTTGCCTTTTTGTCCTCCCGGGTTCACTAGGGAGAGCCCTAAATTAGGGTTTGAGTTTCCCGAAGATCTACCCACCCAAAAATCTCGATCCAAATCTCTAAACTTCGATTTTTGCAAGGAGTTTCCAGCTATGTCTTCAGATTTCAGAAATTCCTATTTTTGTGGAAACCCTAATTTTTAGGGCCAAATCCAAAAATGCTCAAAATTGAATTCTGATTGGACAGATAGATTCTCCTTGCTGAGTAGAGTCAATATACTATACTACTTTTCCCAAATCTGTGGAGAGAAACCCAATAGACAAGAAACTCAAGTTTCCATCACTGCAAAATGTCTTCTTCTCAGGTTAGCTCTGATACCATGTTAAATTTTGAGCATTAATTCACAATACTCTAGGATCTTCACTGAGCGAATAACATATAGAGTATATCAATGCATAACAATCACAATAAGCATGACAAGCATCACAAGAATCAAAAGCATGAGAGACAAGAGACACAGAGTTTCCGTGGGGAAAACCCTAAGGTGAAAAACCCCACAACTTCCTCAAATATAGAGAGAGCAATGGCTCAACCAAAGTACAACCAAAATACTGAGATAGTCTCCTAGTAGCAGATGATCCTCCTCCTCACTAGTGTGCCACTTTCTGAGTGAGAGAGATACACTTTTCGGAATGATCTAAATATAAATCACCTGATCTCTATTTATACTAACCTGTTTTCCCAGTGACCTTATGAGGCCGACTTGTCTAGCTAGGTACATCCACATTATAATATATATATTTTAGGGCCGACCCCACACATGGTGGTCTAATAACCCATCGGCAAGTACACACACTTGTGACACTTGTCAATCCACATGACGACACTTCCTTATAGAGGAATAACACATCTCTAATAAGGGTACAATAAATATATATGAAATACATTCCGAAGTTACATAGACATCAACAGAGATACCGTTGGAAATTGGAAAAGGAATGTGACAAGCTGTGCATATCACCCTTTTTGTTCCCTTATTCTACCTTGTTTATGACTCTTTTTGACATTACCACTGGCTCTCTTGCTTGCATTTTGCACATTTTGGGCTTGGTAAGGATTGATCTTGTCCTCTTTGTTATTTGTCAATTTCTTATGATTGGATCGAGTTATGTTGCCATTATTGCCTACTAAAGAAGTGATGTTTCAGTTTCAGTATTGTTTTATCTACAGGTTGCAGAATGAAGGATTATGGAAGTTGGATGATATGCATCGTAGTTTTGAGCTATTACGCAAAGGTATCAAGTTGATGTATTTCTATGCATCACTTTGGTTACCTATCCAACGTGTAGATTATAATGCAGTCGATCCAAACATGGGATATTTTGTACCTAATTTAGTATTTTGGGTCTATGATGACTCATAGTTGACCAATCCTATATCTCTAGGATTATCTCCACTTTCCATGACTCAGACTCCTTCCTGAAATATCTCTTTGAGGATCCGTAGATAGGCCTTATTTGGAAATCTGTTGTAACTACATGATCTCTGATATTTCTCTTATAAGAGTTGATGTATAAAAGACATGGGGACTCTTTGGAAGGGTTAGCCACAATTTGCAGAAGATTTATTGCACACTATATTAGACTTTTTTATAAGGAATTTCTGGTTTACATGATTCAAATGTGTTGATCAATTTCATGTTATTGAGTGGTTGTTCAGCCCCTGTTGCTGGAGGCAGGGCCCCCTTCTGTAAGAGGTGCTGTTATAAGTAGGATTTCTTTCCTTTATGCATGTGGGTTTAGGTTAATAAATTTAATTGTTGATGAAACGTTGATTGATTTAATTATTTAGTATTCAGAATTGGTGTGCTAAGCGTAGCTGAGTGTGAATTCCTCAATTATTGATATGATTGGATGGAACTGTCATTTCTATTACAAAGGTATAAATGAACGATAAATGCTGAATTAGAATTACTCTTCCAGTGAATGGATGCATTAAGTTATTATTGGAATTTTGTCAGTAAATCGTAAGGGTAGAGGTAGATTGTAGAATTCAATTAGTCTGTTCATTTCTGCCGTGGTTTATTGAATTGTTCCCTAGGAATTTCTCAATTTACTAAATTAGATTTAGAAATCAATTGCTTTCTGCAGTATCACAGAGTGTTGTTAATTGTTGATTACTTTTGTAGCATAGTAGAACGTTATATCATAGCAGAACATTTCTTGAATCTGATAGTTAAGTGCTTGGATTTGATTTTAAGATCCTTTCGGTAATTGGCAATTTCTTAGGATTCTATTCACCAAAAGATTGCATCCTAATTTCCTCTGTGTTAAGATCATCCAAGTTAAGATCTATTCAGTAATTCCTTGATTTCCTCTGTGTTAAGATCATCCAAGTTGCAGTGTCTGGCATATATTTTTCTTGGTAGCTCATAAGCCTTCATGGCCCTGGGTTGATAATTTATGAACAACTTTCTATTTCGATTTAATTAAAAAGGAATAAAAGAGCTCATCATTTTGGCACCGTTGCCATGGAGCTGCCAAGGACATTGTAGTTTCGATTGATTATTTTTTATTCTAGTTGCGATTTCTCTCTTTTTCTTTGAGTGGATGGTGTGTGACATATATTTTTTCTGGAAATCAGTCTGGTGTGATTTCATAGGAGGGACGAGTAAGACGCACAGACAAATTCATTAGAATATTTTCTGCCGCAAGTCCCTGTGATCCTGGAACATGCAAAGTATTCATGCGTAGAGTAAGAGATAGTACAGGTAGACTTGTATACGCATATGACACCCCCCCAGGTACTAACCATGCATGAAGTGCAATAAGAGGAGGACATGTTCAAGGTAGGTCACCTTCTATCAGCAGTTATAAGCAAGAGACTGAAAGGCCTGATCATTCTACCATGCATATCAACGGAACGGTCTTACCAACACATGCTGATGAGAATCTGTCAGTAATAGAATTCGTTCAAGGAAAGAGTTTGTTCAAAAAGAAGGGTTTCCTGAGCAACTCATGTTGATGTATATGTAACTTTAGAATGTATTTCATATATGTATATTGTATTCCTATAGAGATGTTATTATTCCTCTATACGGAAGTGTCTTCATTTATATTGTAAGTGTCGTAACTTATACTTGATGGGTTATTAGACCACCTTGTTGGGGTCGGCCCTGTATAAGTCATATGGGTCAAAGGGTTATTAGAATACCCTATTGGGGGTCCGCCATGTGGGTCAAAGGGTTATTAGACCACCCTATTGGGCGTCATCATAGTCAGCATTATGTTATGTGGTTAAGTTAAGGCCGACCTAGTAAAGGTTATTAGGCAAGTCAAGTCAATTATAAATAGAGTGTCAAGTCAAGTATAAATAGAGTGTGGGAGGCACTCTATTTCATCATTCTATTCTCTCTCACACTCTCAGGAGAGTGGCACACTTGTGGAGGAGGAGAAGCTGCTGCTAGGAGATGTCTATCTCTTATGGTTGGGTTGTATCATTGCTCTATCTATCTTTGAGGAAGTTATTGGGGTTTTTCACCTTTATGGTTTTCCCCAAGTAAACTCTGTGTCTCTTGTGTGCTTGCATTATTGTGTTCATGATTGATATGCTGTAGATATGTTGTACATGTTGTTCTCTCAGTTAAGATCCTAGATAAGATTGAAGTAAATTCTGAAAAATTAACAACTCATGTTAACAATCAAGGAGGTGAGGAACAATTGTTTGTTGAATCTCTGTTGTTAGCCAGATCAGCTACATTTGAATATTTTATAGTAAATATGGATGGTGACGAAGAAAATATTCCCTATTTGGAGGATACAAACCAAGGAAATACAAATAAAGAATCAAGTAATGGAATGGTCACTTTCGAATTTCCAATCCGAAATTTTGTATCTACACTTACAAACCAGATGAAGAACATTCCACATTCGGCATTGCCCAATTTTCATGGTATGGCAAGTGAAGACCCGGATACATTCCTATTCGAATTCGATGTCCTCTGCAGGAGTTATGATTACATTACAGATCATCAGAAGCTCAAAATTTTTCCATCCACGTTGAAAATCCAATCTCTGAGGTGGTTCATGGGGCTAGGAGGGGACATTATAACAACTTGGGCTCAAATGAAGAAGGTCTTCCTCGATAAATATCAAGAATATTGCAAGGACAAGAATCAGAAGGAAGTAATTTGTAAAATGACCCAGCAGGAGGACGAGAACATAGAAGACTATGTGGAGAGATTCCAATATAATTTGCAAAGATCGAGGCAGAATGGGTTAAATGATGATACACTGAAAATTCTGCTCCTACGAGGGATCAAAGATGATTGCATTGATTTGCTTAATTTGATGGGTGCAGGGGATGTATCCCTACTAAAATATGTGGAAATATGCGACCTCTGTAGAAGGTATTTGAGGAATGCCTCCAGATTGGGAAGAGGAATTAGGGACACAGTAAACAGGACCACCAAGACCTCAAGAGAAGGAGTTTCAAGGATGGAGATTGGAAACCTCTTGGAGGGTTTCAAGACTGACATACTCAGCTCCCTGAGTTCTCAGTTAGGTGCACTTCAAGAAAAGAAAAGGCAAGAGGAGGAAGATTGAGATTTGGCTGTCTTTTGTCCTAAATGCAGAAGGAGACACCCTCTCAAGAATTGCCCCGTAGACAGAGTGGAAATCTGCCTCCTATGCGATCTGGAACATCCTACGAAAGAATTCCCTTCTCTACTAGGACTCAAGGATAGATATGAAGAAGCAGGGACGGATGCAGAACCATTTTGTTTGATATCTCAAAAGAATCCATGGCAACCCCGACCTTCAGGTACAGTACTAGATTCTATGCAATCATTTAATCCTTATTGGAATAATACTCAATTACATCAGCCGCAATTTCCACAAGCTCCACAAGTCCAACAAAACTCTCAGCCTTGGTACCCATCCTTGCCTCAACAAACTTGGGCACCTTCCTACCCACAAAATAACCCTTGGCAATCAAACTAGAGGAATTCAAATTTCGGGAATCAACAACAAATTTAGCATCTAGCTCCTCAAGTCCAGAATCCTCAATTCCCGTTTGCACCAATAAAACCATTAATGCAACCTCTTTTACAGCCTCAATTAACCTTGCCATTGAACAATCCACCTCCGAAACCACTCCTTCTTGCAAAACCCACTCCTAAACCTAATAATAAGGTTGAACAACCTACAATGGCTACTGAAATACCTAATTATCCATCCTATTCCGTCTCCACGGTGGACTTCCACGACATTCAATTATGCTCTGGCAGACAAATTAATAAAACCACCTCTTCTGTAATTACAGAGGAGGAAGAGGAAGAGACACCAGAAATCTTACCAGTGCGATCCAAAGATAATTTCCCACCCATACCACCTAGGAAATCACCCAAAACTAAGCAAAAGCAACCTCCACCATATCCTGAGTTCTTAACCATAGATAAATTTATGCCTCAGTCAGAATTTGATCTCCTTGGAGAATTGTGAAATGTTTGCATAAAAATTCCACTAATTCAAGCTATCAAAGACATTCCCATTCACTCCAAAGTTGTCAGAGAGTTATGTTTGAAAAAACTAGGCAAGATGAGAAAATACCCCCCAACAGTTCATGTGATAGGAGATTTGGATGAACTAATGATGGGTAACACTCTTACTGCTAAGTACTCTGACCTGGGTAGTCCCGTCGTCAGAGTGCAAATCAATGGGAGAAGCTATTAATGTCATGACTAAATGAACAATGGACAGATTGGGCATTACAAACCTCCGACAAACATCTACTATTTTGCAATTGGCTAACCAATCTCCTATAAAAACAGAGGGAATTATAGAAGATCTTGTTATTTCAATCGACTCATGGAAATACCTGGTGGATTTTATGGTTCTACAGACGAAATCAAACTTGGAGGCTATCCCCTAATTTTGGGGTGACCATGGTTGTCCACAATGGATGCTTATATTGGATTCTGATCAGGAAACATGCACATATCTCATGGTAATGTTGTTAAGGAACTCACTTTGTATCCTCCCACTAATCCAATAATACAACAAGAACTCCCTTCATGGCCAGATGAAGAAGAAACTGAGCAAGCAGATGAAACCCTACAGCTGTACATGATTGAACAATCGCTGGCAGCAAAACAATTAACTGAGGATGATCCACTCAGTCAATTCATTTCTTCTAGTCCTTCAGAAGATTTCATAGAGTTGTTTCATTTAGTTTGCACTACCCAACAAATTGACAACATTCCAAGTTCATCTACAGCATCTAATAGCACCACTACGCCCAATGGTGAGTCTACAATTACAGAAGTGGAAATTGAACCTCACAATCTCCTGAAGATTAGTGTTAGGATATTCCTATACTCCATTGTAGTCCTACCAACATCTTTATCCTTTGCATTTTCAGTCTTGCATGCATTCCTACATGCAACATGCATTTTGCATGCATTGCATGCATCTGCATGCTGCCAAGTCATCAGGTTGACACCTCCAGCACCTAGTCCCTAGTCTTCCAACACTCGGGAGCTTATTTCCACTTAGATTGAGCCCTCCTAGCCAGTGATGCGCCCACATCTCATCATCCACTTGACAAAGGTGCCCTTCTTCACCTACCAGTCCAGTTGTCTTCAGTTAACTGAGTTCTCTCCTTTATTTTAGGCTTGACTAACTCTTAACTGACCTTACCACTCCGATGGACCTCCAGTGTGACTAGATTGCTCATTTTGAATTCAGATAGCTCCTCATGCACCCTCCACTGAGGCTCCTTCATTTAGTTAGTTCCAGTTACACTCAGTTACACCTACCACACTCAGTTAGACTTAGTTTGACTGATGGTTGACAGTTACTTGAGCATTGATGACTCCACTGATGATAAGATAGACTACTAGTAGTGCTCCGATGACAATCCAGTGATATTTTGATCACTCCATGAAGGCCAATTCGAATTGCCACCTTGGCATTCGAATTCCTCATGCATTGTATTATTTATTTGTCCATTTCTGATTAATGAATTAGTGTGTGTGAAGTATTTTTGCTTCTATCCGAGTTCTAATGTATTATTATTCTTTTGATCATCTTACTGCATTGACCACTCTTAACCTTATTCCTAAATTATTTCTTGTGAGGTATACATCATCTCTTAGATCTGCTATGAGGATTTTCACAATAAGCTCTACATTGTCGAAGCAGGAAACAGATTAGCTTACCTTGGTATTAAGAAAACACAAGTCCGCATATGCCTGGGAATATAGTGATATGAAAGGTCTGCACCCTAATCTATGCACACACCATATATATACTAACGATGATTCCAGACCCATCAGGAAACCCCAACACAGGATGAATCCGACACTTGGAGAGGTGGTCAAAGAAGAACTTCAGAAGTTGCTGGCTACAAATTTTATTTATCCCATTTACGATAGCAAGTAGGTGTCTCCACTGGGCATAGATACTAAGAAGAACATGAAGTGGCATATTTGTGTTTATTACATGTAATTAAATAAACCCATGCATAAGGACCATTTTCCATTACCCTTCATCGATCAAGTGTTGGACACACTAGCAGGAAGGAAGTATTTCTCCTTTTTGTATGGCTTCAGTGGTTATAACCAGATCAGGATAGCACCGAAAGATCAAGAGAAAATGACATTCACATGTCCATGGGGTATCTTTGCATACCGCGTGTTACCTTTCAGATTATGCAATGCCCCTACCACATTTCAATGGGTTGTTCTCAGTATCTTTTCTGATCTTGTCCATGAAACTATGGAAGTTTTTATGGATGATTTTACATCCCATGGTGAAGACTTTGCAGCAGCTTTGAATAATCTGGACAAAGTACTTACACGATGCAAGTGAACCTTTGTCTCAGCAGTGAGAAATGCAGAATGATGCTTACTCAAGGTGTTGTTCTGGGTCATCTCATATCTCTCGATGGCATCAATGTAGACCCAACAAAAATCCAGGTGATCAGTAATTTATCAGTTCCATGCACACAAAAAGAGGTACGCAGTTTTATTGGATATGTGGGTTATTATAGAATATTTGTTCAAAATTTTTCGAAGATTGCTAGTCCCTTATTTTTTCTTATGTCAAAAAATAAATAGTTTGAATGGACGAATGATTGTCAACTAGCCTGGGAAACTTTAAAATAGAAACTCTCTATAGTACCTATCCTATGTGGACCAAATTGGTCCCTGCCTTTCCTCATTTATAAAGATGCCTATGATACCACCATAGGAGGAGTCCTAGGCCAACAGGAAGATAAAAAACCCTATGCCATATATTTTATTAGTAAAAATATGACTACTGCCGAACTTAATTATACAGTGACCGAAAACAAATTCCTGGTTGTCATTTATGCCATTAATAAATTTCGCCATTACATTACAGGGTACCCTGTGATTGTCCACACTGACCACTCTGCTGTCAAATACCTGACCACTCTGCTGTCAAATACCTCCTGAATAAACCCATCACAAATGGCAGAGCCACTAGGTGGCTGCTGTTGCTACAGGAATTTGACATTTCAATAATGGACAGGCCTGGTAAAACTAATGTGGTTGCTAATTTTCTTTCACGAATAACTATTGATGAAGAATCTCAACTGGTAGATGATGTTTTCCCAGATAAACACTTGTTTTCTACTTCTACTAATGTTCCTTGGTTTGCAGATGTAGCAAATAATTTGGTTGCAGGAAGACTTCCGGAGCATATGACATCAAAAGAAAAGAAAAGGATTGTGCAACATAGTAGCATATTTTCATGGATTGATGGCTATTTGTTTTATACAGTACTAGACTTGGTGATCTGTCGATGTGTTCGTGAAGATGAAATCTATCTAATTCTGAGAACTTGTCATTATGGTCGATGTGGAGGACACTTCGTTGATAAACGAACAGCCCACAAGATTCTACAATTGGGATATTATTGGCCCACAATATTTAAGGATGCCTAAGAATATGTCTAGAGTTGTGATATTTTCCAAAGGATGGGGCAACCACTACAGTCCAATGAAATGCCACTCCAGACTTAGCTCGTGGTGGAACCATTTGAGAAGTGGGCATTAGATTTTGTTGGCCCTATCAAACCTCCATCCAGGTAGAAATCATACATCCTAGTATGCATAGATTATGTAACTATATGGGTGGAGGCGAAAGCACTTCCAAGGGAAACAGAGCATGTAGTTTCAAAATTTCTATATGAAGAGATTTTCACAAGGTTTGGAGTTTCGAGGGAGATTGTTACTGATGGAGGCTCGCAATTCATATCTAAACTTATCAAATCCCTCACAACAAAGTACCATATTAAGCATAGGGTAACTTCACCATATCACCCTCAAGCAAACGGGCAAGTGGAAGGCACAAACAGAATTCTGGAATCTGTGCTTACAAAGACTGTTCCACTTCATCAAAGGCATTAGGATGATAGGCTGCCTAAAGCCTTATGGGCCTACAAAATAGCATGGAGAAGTACAACAGGTTTGATTCCTTATAATTTAGTTTATGGCAAGCAAGTCGCCCTGCCAATAGAAGTTGAGATTAAAACATTAAGAACTACATTTCAATTAGGCATGGATTTATTATAGGCCCAACATACTTGCCTGCAGTAGCTTAATGAGCTTGATGAATTGCAACTATCTTCCATAGAACGTACAACCATTGTGCAACAACAATGAACCAAGTGGCATGGTAAATTCATCAAAACTAAGTATTTTCAAGAGGGTGACTTGGCTCTTCTCTACGACTCCAGATTCAAAACGTTCAAAGGAAAACTTCACACTTGTTGGTTGGGACCATATGAGATCGAAATAGTTTTTGATAATGGTACGGTACGACTCAACACCATTGATGGTGAAGGGACATTTCTTATGGAAAATGGTCATAGACTAAGGCCATATAAGAAACCATTGTACAAAGAGGTGTTCATCCGCAATATTGTTGCTTGCTGGTGTACTAATGATTTCCAGATCACTAGCTGAACCTCTGAAGAAGAAGAAGAAAAAAAAAATAGGACTGTGAAAATCTTTCTGGGACCCAGCCCTTTAAAAAAAAAAGAAAAAAAAAGGACTATAAAAATCCTATTGGGACGCAGACTAAAAAAAAAAAAACAAGGAAAGAAATATATTTGTGATTCTAATAAGTCTATCTGTTTATTCTCTGCAGGGACATTCTATCGTAATTCCCCTTCTTATTCCATCCATTCCATCCTTATTCCTAATATCACTCGCTTATGGATGGCCCCGCTCTCTTGGATAAACTACTCTTCAGATGGTGTTACACAGTTTTTTTCCACTTTTTCACCCGCACCATTACACGACCTCTTTCCGTTTCATTACAGAACATATTCCGCTCCATTGCAGAACCCCTTTCCGCTCCATTATAGAACATGTTCCACTCCATTACAGAACATGTTCTGCACCATTATAGAACCCCTTTCCATTTCATTATGGAACATGTTCCTCTCCATTGCAGAACCCCTTTCCGCTCCATTACAGAATCTGTTCCACTCCATTACCGAAACTTTTTCCGCTCCCATATCGAATCCCTTCCTGCTCCATTACAAAATCCTTATCCATTTCCCATAACTTTTTGCAACACCATGGAATCATTTCACATCATGCACTAGCTCCGTTTCTGACTTCTCCTACACTTTAACGATCACATTCTCAGCCACCCTCCACGTCACACTTACATGCAGCATCTCTCTTACCTCTACGGGCCCATCGTCATTTGACATCGCCAGCAAATAAAAAGGATCACTCAGCATTGATTCGCAGCATCACGGATCCCACTCAATAGCTAACCCGAGTAATATCAAATCCCTTTTGACAGGTCTCGATACCGCAACATCATCGCAATTTGTCAGCCACAAAGGAGAATGATCGCAGGCTGCAGCTCCTTACAACGATTAGCGCAAGAAGTGGAGAACCTTCTACTCTTCTTCTCATCATCGCAACCAACCATAAATTGAACTCCATGAATCTCTTCTCAGGTAAGGCAGGTACGTAACCATCCTTCATTCACTTTTGATAGGTACAAAAGGACAGATCATGATTTATCGTGCCAATTAGTGCCACGTAGGGTCATGTGCTGAGTTGGTTAAGGGGGGGAGATATTGGATTGCCTCTAAAATTCCATCAAACAAACTGATTTCCCGATAATAATTGCACCGCCTACGAGCTCTCAATAAGATCAATATTGATAGCTCTCCATCGTATAACCCAAGTCCATCTTTTCTTCGGGAAACCGACTAGATACTAAAGCACTGTAAGCATTTGGGGAGGAATAAGGAACAAAACAAGATGAAGGGAGCAATCCGTAGTGAACCTAAAACTACATATATGGTTTATGGAAACAACGAAGTAAAAATAGTTTTTCAACAAGTAGGATGGATGGATTATTTTGACAAAATTAAGAAGGGAGATGTCATGGTCGCAATGGAATTTGCGCTCACCTATGATATTGAAGTTGTAGAAGTACGAGGACTAGAAATTTTAGTGGATGAGTTGACAATTGCAAGGGTCTTTGGATTACCACAGATAGGTGAAAAATGGTTCGAGAGACGCGTGTCAATAAAACCTCTTATCGACGCATTTTTGAAACTTGGTGAATTGCTGCAAGGAATAGAAAAGGGGACAAAACAAGCTTCATTACCAGTTCCATGGGGCGAGGTGGCTTTCTGTTTTATGCAAATTCATCAGATGTGATTGTTGGTTCAGCTTAATTTTTGCTTATCATTTTAAAATTCTGAACCACTTAGGGCACCAGAAATATATCAACATGCCGTATTTTTTGTGGAAGTCCTTAGAATTAATGAGCAAAATGGTTAAGGGCAGTAATAATCTAGATACAAGTCTGGCATATCATGGGTTGATTAAATTATTGGTGGAGGAAACCCTACAGAAACAAAACCAGACATGGGAATCATTCGTGGGCATACCCTCGGACACTAGGAAGACAAGGAAGAAGAAGAGGAAAACATTGGCAACTACCCCAAAAACCCAAAGGGAGAAACCAGTTCATGTGGTTCCAATGAGAAGCCTTCAAGCTGAAACCCCAACCTGTTTGATAGAAGGACCCCATACCCAGACAAGATCAAGGGCTCAGGGAGAGCGACAAGACCAAAAAAAATTGTTTGGCGAGAACAAGGAATTGGAGGAAGAACGAGAAGTATTCATCATGTCAGAAAGCATCAGTAAAAACCAGGAGAATCATTTTGGATTGCAGAATGTAGAAGAACAACAGAAGAAAGAAAAATGATGGACGGCTTGGTTCAAAGGGATGAGAGGTACCAGGATAAGGAGATTTCAATATTTCCTGTTATGCAAGTACCATAGGGCATATGGTAAGTTAAAGAAGGATTACTGGGACTTGAAAAGTTCTTATCATAAGAAAATAGAAGAAGTGGTGGTCCTACAAGGGAAAATTCAGAAGATGGAGAGATATAAGATGGATACCCTATTAGAGGTTGTAGCATGGGAAGACGAACAAAGGGAGGACTACAGAGAGACACTCAGCAAGGGAGGAACATAGGATAGCATGCAAGCAAAAAGTATGGAACCTAAAGAGGGTTTTGAAGAAGAAGGACCAGAATGTTCTGAAGCGGAAGGACTGAAAGGTTTTCAAGTAGAAGGACCATAGGGTCAAGAGTTTCATGAAGAGAACCCTTCCGATGAAGTCTGAATAAAATACCTGGAAGAAAGGATAGCTCAGCTATAGGCGATAGCAGGAGAGCTAGAAAAACAACTAAAATTGGCCAGCAATCAGAGAAAGGGAAAGAACAGGAAACAATTACAGAACAACTGCAGAGACAAGATTATGCCATGGCTATGAGGATGCTTAGTCAAGAAGTGGAGAAATTGAAATTTGAAAAAGAATATATGAACTATCTAGCTCATTCCATGAGGAATCTAAGACCCCCTTCAAATTTGTATTCTATGTTTTTAAAGGAATAACTTATATCTTTCAGACTGGCAATGGTAACTATGGGATATAATGATCATATTGAGATAGTAGATCAGTTTGTTGCTGCCTTTTCCAGGGGAAATGATGAAGAGCAAGATTTTTTGTGTGAATTATCCATGCATAACCTGGTTATGACAGATTATGAAGATTGGGACCCAAACCCTCACATGGGGAAGTGCAATTGAGGGAATTCATGTCCTTCATGAGAAATCATTTGAGGTGGAACAATGCTGCCACTGCTGTAGAAAATATTGAATGGGAAGATACCCTGTGGGTTAGAGGTTCCCCCTCGGTTGAAAAGTTATTCACGTCCAGAAACCAAGTTCTGCAAGATCAATCATTCATTACTCTCCTGGAGACTGCTCAATCTAAAGTTGTCCATGAATGTAGGAGTTGGATTCCCTTTCATAGGTTGGAGGTTAGGCTCTGTCTATGAAGGAGGATTAATGCTCTAAGCCTGGACTTGAAAAGGAAAGATCCCTTCTCTGTTAGAATGTTTGAGCCAGCCCTAGACAAAATACAAGTCTACTTTGACTGCCTGAGCACATAGAGGGCCAACTAGATCCAGCTCCAGTTTCACTTCCCTATATTTTGGTGCCCTGTGGTGGATGGAGAAGACAGTGAGTTTTTCAAAATTGTTGGTGAACAGAAAGGATTTTACAGTATAACAGAAGGTAGCCATTCTTCCTATAAGTGGATTTATGAGTGCCTAAGTAGCTCTCCAAGCACCCCTATTAGTGGGTCACAGTATTAGTTTGCATAGGGACATGCAAACCCTTTGGTTGGGGGGAGATGATGAGCTGTTCTTATGACCCTTTTTGTTCCCTTATTCTACCTTGTTTATGACTCTTTTTGACATTACCACTGGCTCTCTTGCTTACATTTTGCACATTTTGGCCTTGGTAAGGATTGATCTTGTCCTCTTTGTTATTTGTCAATTGCTTATGATTGGATTGAGTTATGTTGCCATTATTTCCTACTAAAGAAGTGATGTTTGAGGTTCAGTATTTATTTATCTACAAGTTGCAGAATGAAGGATTATGGAAGATGGATGATATGCATCATAGTCTTGAGCTATTACACAAAGGTATCAAGTTGATGTATTTGTCTATAGTATTTTGGGTCTATGATGACTCATAGTTGAAAAATCCTATATCTCTGGGATTATCTCCACTTCTCACGACTCAGACTCCTAAAATATCTCTTTGAGGATCCGTAAATAGGCCTTATTTGGAAATCTATTGTAACTACACGATCTCTCATATTTCTCTCATAAGAGTTGATGTATAAAAGACATGGGGACTCTTTGGAAGGGTTAGCCACAATTTGCAGAATATCTATTCCACACTGTATCAGACTTTTATATAAGGAATTTATGGTTTACATGATTCGAATGTGTTGATCAATTTTGTGTGATTGAGTGGTTGTTTAGCCCCTGTTGCCTGAGGTAGGGCCCCCTTCTATAACAGTGTGTTGTTATAAGTAGGATTTATTTCCTTTATGCATGTCTGTTTAGGTTAATAAATTTAATTGTTGATGCAACGTTGATTGATTTAATTATTTAGTATTCAGAATTGGTGTGCTAAGCGTAGCTGAGTGTGAATTCCTCAATTATTGATACGATTAGATTGCACTGTGATTTCTATTACAAAGGGATAGATGAATGATGAATGCTGAATTTGAATTACTCCTGCGGTGAATGGATGCATTAAGTTATTATTGGAATTTTGTTGTTAAAGCGTAAAGGTAGAGGTAGATTGTAGAATTTAATAAGTCTGTTCATTTCGGCTGTGGTTTATCGAATTGTTCCCTAGGAATTTCTTAGTTTATTAAATTAGATTTAGAAATCAATTGCTTTCTATAGTATGACAAAGTGTTATTAATTGTTGATTACTTTATGTAGCATAGCAGAACATTATATCATAGCAGAACATTTCTTGAAGCTGATAGTTAAGTGCTTGGATTTGATTTTAAGATCCTTTCTATAATTGGAAATCTCTTAGGAGTCTATTCACCAAAAGATTGCATCCTAATTTCAATTCAGTCATTCCTTGATATCCTCTGTGTTAAGATCATCCAAGTTGCAGTGTCTGGCATATATTTTGCTTGGTAGCTCATAAGCCTTCGTGGCCCTGGGTTGATAATTTATGAACAACTTTCTATTTCTATTTAATTAAAAAGGAATAAAAGAGCTCATCAGCATGCATTATGGATAACATTTATTTGTCATATATGGAGTAATGTATTTCATGTGGCTGTAAATTTCTACTCTCAAAAGGAATTGGGTGCTTATTTTTCAGCATAACTGCTCCAATGACTAACCCCAAGGCATGACACTCAAGCACAAATGGATGAGTGAAGTCGGGTAGAGAAAGCAATGGGAAACTACTCACAAATTGTTTCATCTTCTTGAAAAAAATTTCATCCTCCTCTGACCAACATAAATCTTCTTTCTTGGTGAGATCATTCAAGCGAGCGGCTAGCTGAGAGAATCCTTTGACAAACTTCTGGTAGTAAGTGAGGATCCCAAGGAATACCCTTATTTCTATGACATTCTTGGGACTTGGCCAATCAAGAATGTCCTGGATCTTTTCCATGTGGACCTTCACCCCCTCTTGTTCAATCACATGGCCAAGATATAGTAGCTCAATCATCCCAAATTCACATTTGGGCAACTTAACATACACAGATTCATCTGCAAGAATAGTTAGTACAACTTCTAAATGTTGCAAGTGTTCTTGCAAAGTTCTACTGTAAATCAAAATATCATCAAAGAACACTAACACATACTTAAAGAGATGCTTTATAAACACCGTGTTCATGAACTATTGAAATGTTGCAGGTGCATTAGTCAAACCAAATGGAATGACTAAGAATTCAAAATGTCCAAATGACAACGGAAAGCTGTCTTCTGTAGGTCTTCTTCCCTCATTCTGATTTGGTGGTATCCAGAACAAAGGTCGATCTTTGAGAAGAACTTGGCCCCATGCATCTCATCCATCAACTCATCAATTCATTAGGGTAGTTTTGAGGTCTAAAATGGGCCTCCTAAGGGAAATAATAAAATAAGAGTTTTAATAATAAAATAAGAGTTCTAAATTTTAGAAAGGAAAAAGAAAAACTATTTTTTCTTATCGTATTTTTGACATATGTCCTTAACGGTTAACCTAAATTCCAATTTTGGGCACTTGTTGGATGCGGATTTTAATCCTGCATCCAACCCATACCCACAATGCATACTTCTGAGGCACCCACGACATGAATAACATTTCGATAAAAAACATATTTTAATATTAAAATACTTTTTTTTTATTGCAATTTTATTTTGTTCATGTTGTGGGTGCCTCAGAAGTATCCAATGTAGTTATGGGTTGGATGCAGAATTAAAATCCGCATCCAACGAGTGCCCAAACTTGAAATTTGGGTAAACCATTGAGGAGATATGTAAAAAAATGAGATACGAAAAAGTAGTTTTTTCTTTTTCCCTCCAATTTGTTTTACAAATTTTACCCTTATGGTTGACATCATCATCTTGAATCCTGTTGGCTCTTATAAAGTGAATTTTTCTGGTACATTATTTGTTTTGAGGCCCATTTTTTACCTCAAAACTCCCCTAATGATTTGGATGGTGTACCAGTTCTTTATGGTCCTCTTGTTTAGAGCTCTGTAATTTATGCACATCCTCACGGTCCCATCTTTTTTCTTCACCAAAACTATTGAGGAATAAAATGGACTCGTACTTTGTCTAATCAATCCTAACTCCAGCAGATCTTTTATGTCCCTCT
The DNA here is from genome assembly GCA_027924585.1 of Larix kaempferi. Lineage (NCBI taxonomy): Eukaryota > Viridiplantae > Streptophyta > Pinopsida > Pinales > Pinaceae > Larix > Larix kaempferi. The sequence goes on from BSBM01001075.1 coordinate 434,567, forward strand.
CAATTTCATCTTCGCGCATTTTTGGATTCTTTTAGGTTCGAGTCATGATAGGAAGCATTCCTACCTCTAACTCTCTTACATGTTCAACTCCTCTATCTGGTGGTATGCTAGGAGGGAGGTCCCCCAAAAATTTCTCATAATTCTTGAGCAATCTCCTTATATCATCAAGATGTTGTGAAATGTCTATGGATGATCCTTGTGCATAAATTAAATCTTAAGAATCCCATTCTATGTCCCCATGCATCAAAATTGACCTCATTCTATGGGAGGACACCACTTGATTTGGGTAGGTGTTCATACCTTTCAAAACTACTTATTTCCCATCATCACTTTTGAATCTCATTTATGGAATTTTGTAGTTCATTTTATGCTCACCAATTGAAAATAGACATTGAACCCCCAACACTATGTTTTTTTTCAGCCACATTCACAACATATAAATTATCAGTCACTGTATAATCCACAATAGTTACTTGCATATTGTGAATACCGTTTGTGCAATCCATGGAATTGTTCTTGGGGATCACCAATATTAATCCATAAAAATATTTGGTGGGAAAATTATTCTTTCCACCATGGAAGCATCAATAAAATTATGTGTGGCCCCTCCATCCACTAAAATGGTATCCTTTTGGCCATGGAATACTCCCTTGAATCAAAGTGTATGAAACCTTGGTACTCCGGACAAAACAACAATATTTCCAGAATCTGATTGTGGCTATTCTTCTTCTGTTGATTCATAATATTCTTCCTGAATTATTGGCTTCCCTTCATATTCAAATTCTTCTTCGTCACTTTCATAAAATACCTCTATATAGTGTGCTTTCCCCTTAGCAAATTTATGGCCTGGAACCCATGGATCATGGAATGAGAAGCACAACTTCTTTCTCCTTAACTCATCCTGATCTCAGGGAAAGTTGTCTTTCTTAAAATTTCCGCATGGACCTTTGAGGAAGGATTTCTTGTCCTTGGGATTAGGAGGGTTAGGAGGAAAATTGCTCTTTGGATGGAATCTGGTTCTTGCGATGGAATCTTTCAAATCTCTTGTGTTACTCATGGCATCCTGCAAAGTTGCAGATTGATGAGCCTTAACTAATCCCTTCAATGGCTATGCTAGTCCTTCTGTAAACAAAAGGACCAAGCGAGATTCAGAGATGTCATCCACCATGACTGCCACTCTCTAAAATGATGAAATCTAAGCTTTAGGGGTTCCAATTTACTCCAACTGAGAAATATCTCTGAAGGACAATTCATGATCTCTTCTATCAAATCTTCTCACCAACTTCCTTGTGAACTCCTCATAGGTTGTTACTATGTCATGGATGAAGGTCCTTAAACCATGAAACCACTATAGGCACATGATTAGAGCACATGAAGTGCGGAGCTAAGATTGACGGAAGGGTCATCGACAAAGGCAAAGGAGCACTCACAAATGATGAAGAGATGAAAAAAGCAGAATTTTTGGGTTAAATTAGTTAGCAATGGGTCAAATGGACCATTTTGTAATGACCGTGTGTGTCCATAAATAGAAGCACAATTGTAATCCTAAGGGAATCGATCTTATCTGGTCTTATCCTATCTTGTCATAAGTGAAGATAAGTTGCAAATCTATCTTTGTTTTGATATCTCTATATGTCTTTGGTAGTTTTGATCTGTGTATGCGGATTCGGGTTGAGTCACTTTGAATTATTTCTGCGAAGTCTATCTTGCAGCAGATGGAATGAGTTAATGAATGAAGATGTTTGGTTATGTATTATTTCTATTTTTCTGTTGTGTCGTGGTGTAATTGGATGTGAATTATTGTGGTATTCTATGGCTCAATGTATTGTAGGAATGAAATTATAATGATATGAACCTCTATGTTGTCGATCTAGTTAACTTGTTGATTACGAGGTAATGTTGGTTGATTTGAATAAGGATTGTGTTGATTTCATGAAGTAAATATGTCTTAATGTTAGTATGACGTGTTTACGAATATCTGGTTTCTGTAGCGACTAAGTGTGAAGTGATCGATGTATTCTTAAACCTGGGGAATCCTGGTTCCTGTAGCCCCCTTAGATATCTCGGGTGAGACTTCACTTGCTTTGGGGTGTTGTGGCATCCGAGGAAACTGGAGATTCAAGACTGGTTTGATAAGAAGATGCGAGAATTCGCAGAAGAAGAAAATTAGAATCTGGGGTGGTCGACAAGCGAATGGTTCCAGAAGTACATTTACTCTAATATCCACGAGGTATTCTTGTGCGAATTTATGATCTTGTTGCATGAGTGGTTGGCGCAGCTGACTTTCTAGGAAAAAAATTTCCAGGGAGGCGACCCTGATTATTTGACAATAGAATTGATCCAACAGCTAAAAAGGGTCAACAATAAGGAATTAAGAGTTGTTGAATTTTGGGTAGAAAGTATCTTGGAAGGATACATCACTGAGTTCATTGTTGACACAGTAAAACATTACAGTGACACATAAAGGAAATTCTGCAAGGGGCCATGAGGGAGGTATCAGTCATCACTACCTTTGTGGATTAGGATGCTTATCTGCGAGAAGGGAATCTTGAGAATGAATTGTGACGAGTAAAGCTCTGGTGTGCGAAGGATGTAGGTACCCTGCGGATGTGGGTTTAATAAAATGATGCGGGGTAGATGGATATGAGTTATGCTCACAGTGTGAGGGAAGCTGAGGAAAGCGGTGGTCTACAACAAAGTGGGGTAAGGTTCCATCTTGAAAAGAAGAGGAGGACTGAGATAGAGAGAGATTCTCCTAGTGCGACCGGAAAAGAGAACTGTGAAGCAGAACCACATGGGACAAAGTGACCCTACAACGACAAAGGGAACGAATAGGATACCCATGAACCTAAGGAAGGGAAAACCCAAAGCTACAACGTACCCACAACTCCATGCACTACGCCTAACTGGAAAATTTAACTATCCAAATACTAGCTCTTCACAGGGTTGTCCTATTTGTCATATTAACATTAACAATACCAGATAGACTATTACCAGTAGGAGACCAAGGATGGAAGGAGACGACATAAATTTTCCTTTGTTTCAGTGTAATGGGACTGAGGATCCCAAACAATATTGGTTTTTGTGTGAAGCAGTATGGACTATTAAACAAGTACAAGATGACTTTATTAAGAAAGGGTAATTTGCGACGACCTTAAGGGGCCGTGCGCTAGATGGGTATATGAAATTTGTATAAGTACCTATAGGAAATCCACCAAAGACCCTAGAATAAATTATGGTTGGAGTGATTGATGAATTTAAGAAACCAAAGTTAGAGTCGCAGTATATTACAGATATAAAGGAAATAAGGCAATTCCCGAATGAATCAATATGGGAATTCGATCAAATATTCAAAACTCTGATGGCTAAGGTCAGTTTTGGAATGAGCGATATCCAACATAAAGAATGGTTCATCACAGGTGTTGGAGAGAACTTCCGCAGCATTTAGGAAGCTGCTAATTTTGGAAAAGATAACCAATTTTGGGGAGAAAGTACCAATTTTGGCGACAAGACAAAGATATCGCCGTAGCGCAAATTCCGACGGGAATTGCGGCGATATGTACAGAAAATTCAAAGCGTGTGGTACAAGGAAGAGGCCGAAGGGAGAGCTCAACCACCATAATAAAGGCGTCGAAGATGAAGAGAGGGTTCAGCTACCCTCATTAAGAAGAAGGACTACAGTCAGCGTTGCTTGAACCAAGAAGAAGCAACGGGCCGATGCATTAAAGACTAAGGACTGCAGGAAGCAGCGACGAGACAGGAGGCGGCCATGGAAGTACAGCTAGTTGACTGTAAGTGGTTAGGGTTGAGTCACTGTTGGGATAAGGCCCACAGTTTTGTTACTGCGATGAGACCTTCGGGCCATCTATATATAGGAGTCTTTTTGTATGAAAAGGGGTTGGCCACATAGTTACAAAAGTTATTAAGTAGAGGGTAGTCGAGTCTTTGATGATACAGAATCTGAACATCCTCCAGAGATCAGGGGCCGACCCATTGAACAGATTGTGCAATCCACTGGGATTGAGGGAGAGAGAGAATGCATTGTAAGAGGCAGGGGAAGAGTAGGAAGGAAAAGAAGAGAGGTCTATAGAGAAGGGCTCCCAATGGGGTGGAGTTTCCCAGAAGACCTCTGTTGCAAAGAGTTGTGACGGAACTGTGTTTTACTCTCTCAAATTATTAACAGGAAACACAGTTCCCGTGGACGTAGCTCCCCTCCTGGAAGTGAACCACGTAATTATCTGAGTAGCGTGATTGTATTTGTGTAGTTGTTGCTCTTATTCGCTTATCTTTACTGTACATGAATGCCTCCTTCAGTTTATAAGTAATGTATATGGTCATCTGTTTAGTTCTGGTTGATGTGTAACAATTGCGAGAATCATAGCTGAATCCTAGTGAAATAGATCTCTGTTCAATAAAGGATAATGCTTGAGTATTGAATGAATATAATGCATGAAGAGTTCAGTTAGAACATTGCTCAAAGTAATATTTTATACAGTCACATCGTTGTGAAGTATTAAGGGTCAAGCTCATTAGTGAGGATTATGCTTAGAGACTAAATGATATTAATATCTTTCAGTAAATGGATAAGGGTGGTTGAGACAGCGTATTAATCCAGGAAGTGGCTAAGTGTCTCATACCGTGGGGACAGAAAGGAGGAAGACATCGCACCCGCGATATCTTAGGTATCGCTAGACAGGCTCATATAAGGGGAAGGCTTATCGCACTGCCTGCGTAATGCGATAAGACAGAGGTATAGCCGGAGTAATAGAATTAGAGAAGTCAGCCTTTTAGGAGAGGGATAAGGTGGGTTTTAAGCACCCTGGATGCCTTGGAACCTGGCTGAGGACACTTGAGTCTTCTGCCACCCCATTAGAATCACTTCGGGTGAGACTTCAGGTTGCTTCTGTGACCTGTTGCCGAAAGGGCCAGTGAGCTAAGGGTTCTGTTGGTCTAAAAAGTACAGCTAACCCGGGTCTGCCTAAGTAAAAAACCAACAAATGGTTCCGTTGCCAGTTTGAACACATTGAGCTGATGTTCTGTTGGCATCCTACCAAGAAAGAACTTAACCAGTGGGTTGAGTCAAAAGAAAGAGAGTTTGCTGTAAAAGAAAACAAGAATCCTAGACTAAGCACTGAGGCTTGGCTACAGAAGCACATTTTTACAGATCTCCATGAGATATTCTTTGTAACCTATGCTATTGAGTTATATGATTGGTTATCGAAGCTTGCTGACAACAGCGGTTTCAAGAAGAATCGAGAAGTTGTCTGGACAGCAGGGCTGATTCAGAACTTGAAAGGTGTCGATAATCCCATCTCACGCGCAGTAGACTTCTATCTTGCGAGTTTGCTGGAAGGCTTCATCACAGAGTTCGCGGTTGATCAGAGAAAGAGTTTCAGCGCAGCAGAACGGTACTTCTTCAAGGGTTATCGCAGTAAGTACCTAAATTCTCTAAATCTGTCCATTAAGCAATTACTATATGAAAAAGGAGTACTGGATATACTCTCAGATGAATAGTAGTATGTTATTGTAATGTCAGTAGACTCTGAGGGTGATTACGAGTATCTTGGACATACACGTAGTGGTAAAAGATATAGAGTCAACGATTCATCTTCTTCTGAAGAAGATAGCTCAGATAATCCTAGACAACAGATTCAGAACCCTAGGACTCCTCAAAAACCAGTTGGGACTCAGAGTAATCTCGCAGGAACCCCGTCCAGTAGCTCTCATACAGCGCACACTACCGCTACACCCTCTACATCTACACCGCCGAGTGGTAGTAATACAGCAAACCAGAATCCACCGCCTAGAAACAGAATGGGAGATGATATGAAGTTACCGACATTTAAAGGTACAGGGTCGGAGGACCCTGAGCAACACTGGTTCTTATGCGAAGCCATATGGACCATTAAGCAAATACAAGATGATAATGTCAAGCTTGTTCAGCTGGCCACCACATTCAGAGAAAGAGCATTAACTTGGTATATGAAGTATACCGCTGGACATAACAGAACGCTTGCACAAGTTAGAACTGCTATGATCAAAGAGTTTAAAAAACCTAAATCCGAGTCACAGTGCATAGCAGAACTTAAAGACATTAAGCAATTGCCTACGGAGACTATTTGGGATTTTGACCAGAGATTCAAAACCCTCATTGATCAGGTAAGCTTTGAGCTTGCGCCTCAACAGCATAAAGAGTGGTTTATCGCAGCAATGTTACCACACATCAGACTTCCACTAATGCAACAGAAATTAAATACACAAGATGAAGCATTAGAAATGGCAATGAAACTAGAGGCTTCACCTCTAGCAGAGACTAGCGCAGGTATCACTAATCTGCAAAATCAGCTAGCTAACCTCACCTTACAGCTGCATGAAATTAAGAAAGGAAAGGAGGTTGAGCATGAAATTTGGTGTACTAAGTGTAAAGCGCAGGGACACAGCAAGGATAACTGCCCTGTCTTTGTTGATTATATCGCCAGTGGAGCTCCTAACCCGTTGATGCAGAATCAGGGGCCATGGTGTGAGATTTGTAGAACTAGAGGACACAGACCTCAGGAATGTCCTCTCCTTCAGAAATACGTGCAGACACCAAAGAACCTATATTGCAATTTTTGTAAATCTGTTGGACATGATGAAAACAACTGTAGAGCTTATGATTTAATGATAGAAAGAAAGCATGACTTTTACAGAGTCCAATCAGAAGCATCTGGACCATCAGCAGGTCCACAAATTGATCCGACTCAGGGAGGCCGTGGAGGAAATTTCAGAGGTCGAGGACGTGGAGGAGGCTATGAATCTGGCCATGGACGTGGACCTATTACCTGTTATAATTGTGGAGGAACAGGACATTACGCTAGGGACTGCCAGAACCCTACTACAACATGCAAGTATTGTAAATCTTATGATCATACAATAGAGGAGTGTCCCATATTGATAGCCAAGATCAAGGACGCCAAGCCAGCAGCCAATCAGACTATCCAGTTTATCGCTGCTGAGCAGAAAGAACCAGAACCACGAGTTAATATTGTAACTCGCAGTGGTCTCTCTACTAGTAACATATCGCAGGATGTGGAAAAGACGACAGGAACGCAGTGGGTGCGCAAAGCTCCAGAAAAATCTATCCCACTTGACCTACAGAAGAATAAGGAGGCATTTCAGCAAACTAAGACCTCCTTTGCTGAACAGACACATTCCAGATCACTAGTATTACCATCTCAGGGTATACCGCGAAAGCCACCACATGATGTTAGTACTGTGCAGATACCACAGGCTAGCACATCTGGAAGATGCGATGAAGAGGAATTGACAGGAAATGTACAGTCCTTACTGCAGAGTTGTTTGAAACTTCTGAGAAATGGGAAAGCTATAGAGGAACTTCAGAAAGTTATCGATCAATGTCAACAGAGTCCTTCCTTGAGCAACACACAGTGAACTATTCAACATATAATGGGCCATACAAGGACAGGAAGAGAGATGAGGCTCACAGCGCAGATCGGACTATTTGAAATGGATGAGGTTATCCTAGACTTAGGATCAGAAGTAAATGTCTTGACTAAGCAAACATGGGAAAAGATGGGTAGTCCAAAGCTAAGCAGATCCCCTATCCATCTGAGACTAGCCAATCAGCAGAGAATATCACCGATGGGTCGCCTATCGCATGTCCCAGTTGACATCGATGGAGTTCACACGTATGCAGATTTTGAGATCATAGAAATTATTGGTGATACCAAACCCTATCCAGCTCTATTAGGTATTGATTGGGCTTTTGATAACAAGGCTGTTATCAACTTGAAGAAAAGGCAGATGACATTTGAAGATACTCAAGTCCGGGTTATCGCACCACTAGACCCTTTACAGGGTCCTCGCTACATTGAGCCAATCAAAGCAGAAGAGGAAGTGCATAACATGGAAAATTTGTATCAGATGACTTCTAATCAGACAGATTACATCGACCCTACAGCCGATGGACATATTAGCTGGAGATGCGATAGCTCATGCACATCAGATTCAGATGTTGGCTTAGAGAATTGGCAAAATAGACTCCATGAATTTTCTACTCGTAGATGCGCATTCATGACTAAATCACTGCGATGGATTGGAGCAGAAAATAGGTATATTCCATCTTTTGATGGATTAGCAGATGTCAATGATTTTTTACAGCAGTTTGAACAAGAGATTCCTCAAGAGCAGAGGATGGAGGTTTTTGACCTTGCGGTTAGAGCTACACCTGCAAGATGGTGGTACACACACAAGGAACATATCGCATCATGGTATGATTGTAAGAGATTGATGCGTATCAGGTTCTCTAAAGAAAGAGACTGTACACGGCAGAAATACACAGGAGAAAGTGATCCTAGAACACACATTATGATCTGTGAACAGAATTGGCTAAAAAGTCCAGCAGATGAGTTGGTTCATTTGTTTATCCACACATTGGATACAGTCCCAAGGAACTGGTATACAGAAACAGAGCTAAGAAAAGGAACTATCTCATGGCCTATTATGATCGAAAGCTTTTTGCTTACTTTCAGTTTTGAATCTGAGTATCCAAGCATTGATCGGGCCTTGAAGATCATAAAGACTAAAATATTTGAGGATTGCACATTACCAGCGTATTCGCAACCCGAGTGGGCTATTCAGATGGAACATGCTTTGGAATGTTACAACTTCGCACAAGATTCAGGCGATGAGGATGAAGATCCTTGCAGTATCAATATCGTAGAAACAGAAGGTACGCGTGAAGTTGAAGGTCCACACTTAGAAATTCCAGCTGTAACAGAACCAATCAAGATTAAAAAGAGAAATATTGGCACAGAAACAGAACCTAAGTTTGCCTCTATTGGAGATTATTGGGATGATGAGACAATTGGCCAAATCACAGATCTATTACATGAGTATCAGGACCTATTTCCTACCAACTTTACAGAAATGAAGGGAATAGTGGGTGACTTAGGAGTAATGAGAATACCGCTTAAGGAGGATGCTAAGCCGGTTAAGCAGCGTCCATACAGGTTGAACCCGCGGTATAAAGCAAAAGTAAAAGATGAAATAGATAAGATGCTAGCAGCAGGCATCATTGAGCCTGTTGAAGAAAGTGAGTGGGTTAGTCCCATGGTAGTACAAGAAAAGAAAACAAAAGGAGACATCAAGATCTGTGTCGACTTGCGCAAACTGAATGATGCATTGCTGCATGACCCATTTCCGACACCCTTCACTAATGAAGTCTTAGAAAATGTTGGAGGACAAGAAATATATTCATTCACTGATGGCTTTTCAGGCTATCACCAGATAAGAATCCATCCAGACGACAGGCACAAGACCACGTTTGCGACATAATGGGGCTCCTTTCAGTATACGGTAATGCCCTTTGGTCTTAAGAATGCCCCAGCAATTTTTTCTAGAGTAGTTGTTACTGTCTTTAAGGAATACATCCATCGATTTCTAGAAGTTTATTTTGATGATTGGACTGTATTTGGACTAGTCAAGAAGCACATAGGAGATCTGAGATTAATGTTTGAAAAATGTAGACAGCACCAGATTTCCCTTAACTTAAAAAAATGTATATTTTGTGCGCCTTTTGGTACTTTGTTGGGTCACATTGTTTGCAGACAAGGCTTGATGGTAGATCCTGCGAATATTGCCATCATTGTCAATTTACCAGCACCTAACTCAGTAAAGCAACTGAGAACTGCACTTGGTCATACCGGTTACTACAGAAAGTTTATTAAAGGTTATGCCAAGATTACCGCACCAATGGAGAAATTATTGAAGAAGGATATCAAATTTCAGTGGAATGAGGAATGTCAGAAGAGTCTCGACGCTCTTAAAGAAAAAATGGTTACAGCACCTATTTTGGTATTTCCAGATTGGAACAAGCCTTTTCATGTTCATGTGGATGCATCTGGCATCGCACTAGGCATTATTCTCACGCAACCAGGAGAAGGGGGTATTGATCACCCTATCGCATATTCGAGCAGGAGATTATCGACAGCTGAGAAGAATTACACCACCACAGAGAGAGAAGGGTTAGCAATGGTATATGCTTTACAGAAATTTCGGCACTATCTGTTGGGTGCCCCGTTCAAGATGTTCACTGACCATTCTGCATTAAAGTACTTGGTCAATAAGCCAGTGCTAGGGGGAAGAATATGCAGATGGCTATTGTTGTTTCAGGAATACGATTTCGAAATCATTGTCAAGCCAGGAAGACTAAATGCAGGACCTGATCACCTGTCAAGGATAGACTCAGGTGAAAAACCAAGTAATTTAGAGGACAACTTGCCTGATGCGCAAATATTTTCTATTCAGGTCGCAGACGAATATTATGCAGACATAATTCAATTTCTCACTACAGGGTGGGCACCGTCTGAGTTTACTAAGCAACAAAAGAAACAATTAGTGGTGAAAGCAGCAGATTTCACCTTGATTGCAGGACATCTCTATAAGTTGGGTCCAGATGAAATTTTGCGCAGATGCGTTATGCCCCATGAGAAACAGACCATTCTTAAGGAAGCACATTCGGGTATCGCAGGAGGTCATTTCGCAGGAAAGCCTACTGCCCAGAAAATCCTATCAGCAGGATTATGGTGGCCTACATTACATAAAGACAGTAAAGAGTTTTGCAGATCATGCGATATCTGCCAGAGAACAGGAAAGCCCTCCAGAAGAGATGAAATGCCGTTGCGACCACAGATAACGCTACGCGCATTTGATAAGTGGGCTATAGACTTCGTGGGTCCTATTAACCCCCCAGGAAAACGAACTGGTGCGAGATATATTATTACAGCAACAGAATACCTCACCAGGTGGGCTGAGGCAAAACCAGTAAGGAATTGCGATGCTGCCACAGCAGCACAATTTATTTTTGAAAACATCATCACTAGATTTGGATGCCCAGTGATTTTGATGAGTGATCAAGGCACACATTTTTTGAATCGCACCATAGAAGCCTTGACAGAGGAATTTGAAATCCAGCACCATAAGAGTACACCTTACCACCCTCAAGCTAATGGTATGGTGGAGGCTTTTAATAAGATATTAGAACATGCTCTTACAAAGATTTGTAACAGTCAAAGGGATGATTGGGACCTTAGAGTTAATGTTGTATTATGGGCTTACAGGACCACATGCAATAAATTAACAGGACACACACCTTTCAACCTGGTGTATGGACAAGAGGCTGTTATGCCTATGGAATACATTTTACCCAGTCTAAGGATTGCTCAGCTTACAGAGATGGCTGATTCTGATACTTTAGAGGAGAGATTGGCACAGTTGCTCAATCTGGAGGAAGACAGATTTATCGCAGGATTTCATCAGAAAGTGCAGAAAGCACGAGAAAAATCTTGGCATGATAGACATATCAAGAACAAAATCTTTCAGCTTGGAGACTTGGTACTCCTTTATGACAGTAAGTTTATAAAGTTCCCTGGAAAATTCAAGACTCATTGGTTAGGGCCATATCAAATTCAGCAAATAACAGATGGAGGTGCTATTCAGCTTCGTACTGTGAGTGGGGAGTCTCTTCCTACCTTGATCAATGGCAGTAGGCTTAAGCTGTATTGTGAAGGCCATGCTACCTCCTAGCCCCAGCCCAGAAAAGAAGCAATTGGTGCAGATGTCCAGTGTAGTTGAAATGAGGCATCGCACCCTAAGGAGTCTACACCGGGAAATATTTTAAATAAGAATTTGTAGCAAGCTTTTCTGGTTGTTGCGATAATTTTGATGCGATGCGAGTTTTTGCACTTTGCATTTCCAGGCGACGCGATATCGTATCGCAGGAGGCAGAAAACAGATCGATGCGATAGCAATTTTTGAATTGATCAGAGGGCTAGTCACTTCGCCTTCTGACAAGCATTAAGTGTACGACTGACAAGTATCTGTTGTACTAAGATTTGGCAGCAGTACGTCGATTCTTCTAGATTTGGAAAATTCGATGCGACACCACTCCAGCGCACAGTTTCCCAGCGAAATTTCAAACGGCGTTTTCAATAAATGGGCGCGGGGTGCTGTCTTGTCTATGCATTAAATGCCGCCAACGGGCCCAGTTCACTGGTCCGTTGCCGTTTGAAGTTCCCGCCTTATGATAAATACACATCTTATTCAAAGAACGGGGCTACTTGTTCATTTTTATCGAACGAGTTTAGAGCATTTGAGAAGAGCAGAGCGTATTTTCAGTAGAGTTCTTAGCAGGCAAGTCAAAAACAGTTGCAGACTTTGATTTGTCTCAGATTAGCAATCATAGGAAGTCCAGAGTACCACAGGGGAAGGTTCCTCGCGCCAGATGAGCCTCTCGAAGACGTGTTGCAGAGATTCCAACGGGGTGGAATTGAGTGTGCTATGACTTCAGCTGTGGCTAAGAAAGGAAAGAAAGTTACTGCGGGTTCTCCATCCACACGACAGTCACCAAGAACCTTAGCTAATATGGAGTATAGCGAGACCCCGAGTAGCACAGAGTCAGAAGAACAGGAGCAGGAACTTCCGGAAGAAGTCACAGTCGCCACTGTATATTTCCCGCCAAGGATAGAAAACGCACCAGCAATTGTCCTTCCGAAATACTTTAGATATGAACTCATACTCCCACCACTGGATAAGCGAGTGAAGGAAGAAGGTAACCTGTGGGGGAATATGCATGCTGTTAAGTTTGCTGATTATAATCTGAGAGATTATAAGCTTTACCCACACTTCCATCGTGATCGTTATATGACAATTCAGAGGAACCCAAGTACAGAGCGCGATGAGTTCGTCCCCATGGACCATGCAATCTATTTAGCACCATCGGGACTGCTCAATCTCCTAGAGATTCCACACTTTGGACGGGGTTCAAAGGTAAATGCTGTAGTGCGGATGCTACTCTCATGTGTGCATGGTGGTTACTTATGGTTGGGTAACCGGATAGATGTTAATGTTGACCTTATTCACCGCATTACCGGTCTGTCGAAGACTGGCTTTGACCCTCAGATAAATATTGATGGTGCCACAAAGGATACCAGGCTCTCAACCAAGCAGGTTGCTGAGTATAAGCTGCAAAGAGGAGGTCGCGCCTACGATGTCAACTCAATACAGGATGACGCCTTGCGATTTACTGTTAGTCTGTTGGCACGAAAGCTCCTCCTCAAGGTGAGGCCGAAGGAGGTCACAGGATCAGTTATCCACCTAGCGATTGAAATCATAAAAGGTAAACCCTACAATTGGAGTTTATTTTTGCTGAATAGTTTCTTTCAAGACTGTGCGCAGGCGCAGCAGGATCCGCTTCACATCTTCCACTTCTCGTGGCTGCTGATCCTTATGGCTTTTATTGGATGGAAAGAGCCGCCCAATTCGCAGTTTCCACAACTGGAACCAGGGGCGTGCAGAGGCACGAGGTATTCAAATATTTGGGCGAGTAATCACCCAGAGAAGCAAAAGAACAACGCAATGGTATTCCATGACTATTATATGCTATTGCTTGAGTCAGTAGCAACGATTCCACGTGTCGACTCGCCAGTCGTTGATCTTTACCAGTCCAAGCTGGAATTTAAAGTCGACAGGGATAAAACATATATCAGACCCAAGGGATTCAGGAAACATAAGGAATGGGCCCCTGGCCCATATCGCATGGAAATCTAGCAGGTTGAAGACACCATTAAAAACTGTTTTGATGAGGAAATGAAACAGATGTATGATGATCTATCATCTGGCCTAGTTCCAGTTGATGGTCCAGTTGATGATCCAGAAGATGTTCCGGAGATAGATCCTAAAGATAAAGTGAAAGAACCAATAGGCTCTAAGAGAAAGGGTACTGAAGGCCCTTCTCCACTGCGAGCAAAGAAGAAGAGAACGAAGGCGATTACTTTCGAAGAACCGCAGGCACCGATCATGACAGAGGATGAGTATGATCTCATCGCCAGCCGAATACATGAGAAGATGCGGGATAGATTTGCTGCGATTCAGTCATCGCAGGATCTGATGCGCACAAGCCTTGACAAGAAATTGCTAGAGCTGAAGGCAATAACTAAGAAGACTGCTTCTATGCAGATTCAGCCAGCTCCAACCACAGTAGGAGGAAGTTCGCAGCCCCCTTTACAGACCAGAGAAGAAAGTATTGCAAGGGACCGCACGAACATTGTTCGTATACCGCCAGGAAGCATTAAGTTCCCTGCTCCTATGGAAGTACAGATGGTTCATCCTCTTGAGGTGAACCTACCAGAAGTACCTGTGGACCAGTTGTATGAAATTTTTCAGCAGATAGGCACGGAGCTGAGGCACAGGGAACGAGTCAAATATGAGCATAATGTTTTACTTTCCAACGAAAATGTGCAGCTCATTGCACAACATGAGGCAGAGAGTGCCCAGTTGACGCAATATGTTCAGCGAGAGCAGGATGTCTCTCTTGTTTTAGAGAATATTGCAGCAGAACTTCCGCAGTGCGATATCAAGCCTGAGTTAGAAATAACTCAAAAGATAAGAAAAATAGCAGAAAGAGAAAAGGCTCTAGATGACGAGAAGAAAAAGATGGAGGAAGGATACGAAGCGAGGATTGCTGCACTTGAAGCGAATAGGCCACTTACTCCAGAAGAAATCCAAGAAGCACGAGTGCAAGCTATCAGAATTGTACAGACACAGATGCAGTGTCGAGTGGAAGCAACAGAGGCTATCCTAGAGGATGCATCAAAAACATGGTTGGAGCTAGAGGAGCTCCCACAGAAAGCAGAGCTCAATCAACATATTAAGCACTTTGAAGATGCGATATCGAGAGCTGAAGAAGAGTACAAGGGCTTGAGTGCTCTTGCGAAGATAAGGAAGAAAGGAGAAATAACGCAATTTCAACAGCAAGTGCAGAAGTACAGAGAACAGCAGATCAACCTGGCTAACGCAGTTAGTCCGCATGAAAGCAAAGTCGCACATCTGGTTGATGAAATGGAGAAAAAGGTGAAAAGCTTCACCTCAAGTAAAGGAGTCATTGAGAGCACAGAAGACTCCTTGGTAATAGCTGAGCTGCTAAGAGCAGCGCAGGAAGAAGTAACAAGCATGGATGAAAGTATTAAAGCGCTTAAGGCACAATTTGCAACAATCTCACGGGAAGCAAAGGATAAGCTTAAGCAGATGAAGCAGGCTGATGCTGCGAGTGGCTCGGGGACGAGCCACAAGTAAGTGTTAGGGGAGTTGTTGGAGAGAACTTCCGCAGCATTTAGGAAGCTGCTAATTTTGGAAAAGATAACCAATTTTGGGGAGAAAGTACCAATTTTGGCGACAAGACAAAGATATCGCCGTAGTGCAAATTCCGACGGGAATTGCGGCGATATTACAGAAAAGTCAAAGCATGTGGTACAAGGAAGAGGCCGAAGGGAGAGCTCAACCACCATAATAAAGGCGCCGAAGATGAAGAGAGGGTTCAACTACCCTCATTAAGAAGAAGGACTACAGTCAGCGTTGCTTGAACCAAGAAGAAACAACGGGCCGATGCATTAAAGACTAAGGACTGCAGGAAGCGGCGACGAGACAGGAGGCGGCCATGGAAGTACAGCTAGTTGACTGTAAGTGGTTAGGGTTGAGTCACTGTTGGGATAAGGCCCACAGTTTTGTAACTGCGATGAGACCTTCGGGCCATCTATATATAGGAGTCTTTTTGTATGAAAAGGGGTTGGCCACATAGTTACAAAAGTTATTAAGTAGAGGGTAGTCGAGTCTTTGATGATACAGAATCTGAACATCCTCCAGAGATCAGGGGCCGACCCATTGAACAGATTGTGCAATCCACTGGGATTGAGGGAGAGAGAGAATGCATTGTAAGAGGCAGGGGAAGAGTAGGCAGGAAAAGAAGAGAGGTCTATAGAGAAGGGCTCCCAATGGGGTGGAGTTTCCCAGAAGATCTCTGTTGCAAAGAGTTGTGACGGAACTGTGTTTTACTCTCTCAAATTATTAACAGGAAACACAGTTCCCGTGGACGTAGCTCCCCTCCTGGAAGTGAACCACGTAATTATCTGAGTAGCGTGATTGTATTTGTGTAGTTGTTGCTCTTATTCGCTTATCTTTACTGTACATGAATGCCTCCTTCAGTTTATAAGTAATGTATATGGTCGTCAGTTTAGTTCTGGTTGATGTGTAACAATTGCGAGAATCATAGCTGAATCCTAGTGAAATAGATCTCTGTTCAATAAAGGATAATGCTTGAGTATTGAATGAATATAATGCATGAAGAGTTCAGTTAGAACATTGCTCAAAGTAATATTTTATACAGTCACATCGTTGTGAAGTATTAAGGGTCAAGCTCATTAGTGAGGATTATGCTTAGAGACTAAATGATATTAATATCTTTCAGTAAATGGATAAGGGTGGTTGAGACAGCGTATTAATCCAGGAAGTGGCTAAGTGTCTCATACCGCGGGGACAGAAAGGAGGAATACATCGCACCCGCGATATCTTAGGTATCGCTAGACAGGCTCATATAAGGGGAAGGCTTATCGCACTGCCTGCGTAATGCGATAAGACAGAGGTATAGCCGGAGTAATAGAATTAGAGAAGTCAGCCTTTTAGGAGAGGGCTAAGGTGGGTTTTAAGCACCCTGGATGCCTCGGAACCTGGATGAGGACACTTGAGTCTTCTGCCACCCCATTAGAATCACTTCGGGTGAGACTTCAGGTTGCTTCTGCGACCTGTTGCCGAAAGGGCCAGTGAGCTAAGGGTTCTGTTGGTCTAAAAAGTACAGCTAACCCGGGTCTGCCCTAAGCAGGAAACCAACAACAGGATTGGTACCTCACATAAGAGCACCATTAATGCAATAGAAGGTCATATCCCAAGCAGAGGCCCTAGAGATCACAATGAAATTGGAAGCATCAATGATTGGTGAGGATGCGATTGGCATGAGACAAATTGAGTCGCAACTGAAAAATTTAACTATCCAAATAAAGGATATCAAGAAAGGAAAAGAATTCTGCAAAGATATATGGTGCACTAGACGTAAGACTAAAGGTCGCCACAAATATCATTGCCCTAAGTTTCATGAGTATTTATAGTCTGGTGCATCGAATCCGCTCAGTCATGGGGGGATTCCCTGGTGCCAAGTATGTCAAACAAGGGGGCATTGACTAGAAGAGTGTGTATACTTGCAAAAGGTTGTCTCAAGACCGACGAATATTTTCTGCAATTTTTGTTGATCGGTTGGGCATGAGGAAAAGTACTGCAAAGATTATGATTTGTTACAGGAAATAACTATGGACATGTATTTTATGAAGGGAGAAGAGAAACGAGAGGTAGAGAGCCCTCTACCACAACCACAGTATAACTAGCCACAACTACAGTACAATCAATAACAACAACAGTACAATCAGTCACAATATAATCAGCTGCAACCACAGTACAACCCACAACAGCTTAATCCAGTGCCATATAACCAACAACAATTCAATCAACAACCAGGAGGATATAGAGGATGATTTTGTGGTGGTTGCAATGGAGGTTTTGGTTGTGGAGGAATTCCTGGTCGAGAATGGGGACCAGTTACCTATTACAATTGCAGAGTAATCAGACACTATCGATGGGATTGTCCACTTCTAGCACCACTTTGTACCTATTGCGACGCAGTTGACCATACAATTGAATACTATCTGCAACTAATTGCGAAATGGGAGACTAAGAACACGCTACAACCACAGCGAAACTTGAACTAGAACCCAAATTAGAATCCTAATCCAAACATGTAGAAGATAATAGCCGAAGTAAGACGTCAACTGGTAAATGTCGTAGTGGTGACCAGAGGAGGCACTGCAAGAGGAGAAGATAGACCACTTCCAAGCACCCAATCTACGAACATGAGGGAAGTGAGATTCGATGTCGAATCAGAAAAGTAAGTTTTTATGGAAGCACGGGATGAATTGATCAGGAGCAGTGCTAGAATGCCACCCATGGTCCATCATGAGCCTATATTTGAAATGCCATCGATCTTTGATAAGACAAATTCACAGAGATCGCTAGAAAAGGTAATCACTTTAAGGAATTTTTTAGAAAGTTGTCTAACATTAGCAATTTATCAAGATGCGAAAGCCAATAGCACTAGTCTATTGCATCGACAGGAACCAGGGCGAAAAGAGCGAACAATTAATCGCTTGCACAAGAATAAAACCGACAAAGAAATGAGGATGAATGCTCAAATCGGTACATACAATGTAGATTCCATTATCTTGGAATTAGGATCATATGTGAATATCCTAACCAAGCAGACTTGGGAAATGATGGGGAAGCCACATATGGTATGGTCTCCAGTGCATCTTCGACTGAAAAACCAAAGCAAAGTTACACAGATTGGGTGACTGTCTCATGTACCTGTCGAAGTGGAAGGGCTAAAAACATACACAGATTTTGATATTATACAGATAGTAGACAACACTAGCCCATACCCTACACTACTGGGAATAGACTGGGAAATGGAGAACCTGGAAGTTATTAACTTTAAGAGAATGACAATGTCCTTCGAGAACAACGATATGAAGGTTGTTGCTCCACTGGATCCACATGAAGGGAAAATGTATGTCGAACCTATGAGAGACGAATTCATATAAGGATGGGACAATTTCTACAATGTCTCAGAAGATTATATTAACCCCACTATCGATGGAGAATTGGGAGGGTGAAGCGTCAGTTCGACAACATCATATTTTGGCAAAGCACTAGAAAATTGGCATAATCGACTGCATGAGGTATCATTCAGAAGGTGCATGCGAATCACTAAGTCACTGAGATGGGTAGCGACAGAAATCCACGACTTACCAACATATGAAGGATTTCCTAACTTGGAAAACTTCATCAATGATTTCGAAGAAAGAGTATAAGAACCACAGTGACTGCTGGCGCTGGAAGAAGCACTAAAAGCTACTCCTGCAAGATGGTGGGAATCACATAAGTCATCTATAGCAAACTAGACACTCTGTCAATGGTTGATGTAAGTCAGGTTCGGAGAGAATGAATGTTAGAAAGGGAGAAAATACGATGGAAGGAGTGAACCTAGGGATCATCTGGGAGAATGCCAAATTGCATGGGGTATGAGACCAGAATAGGAATGGGTCCATGCGTTTATACAAGTGAAGAATAATTAATTTTTGAATGTGGATGGAGGAAAATGAGTGAACAATTGCAGCATATTATGAGATTATTTAGCTCACAAGGAAAATAACTTGTATTGGAATAGGGTATCCAAGGAGACAAAGGATAGAGAAATTGTAACATAAAGGAAAAGGAGATGGAAATTTTATGAGAGGAAAAAGTATGTGTATGGATGGTTAAAATACAACATCCTTGAGTTTAGTGAAGAAAATTAAGTAACATCATGCATTATTGAGTGGATGATAGAATTGTTGAGATGGAATCAACATGAATAAAATGCCAGTATAACAAGAAGGTGTAGATTTCATATGATGGATGAAAGGTTGAAGAATATTCAACTTGAGTAAAAGAGAGTTGCAACAATAGTGTGGTAGAAAATTATCCCTACGGATAGGAAGAACTTCCCTTGGATTATAAAGTGGTTCCCTATTCCCAAATATAAGATAGAATTAAACAAGTGGACACTAACATCCTCTTAGACCTTTTTCATACACAAGCAAACAAGATATGGAATAAACAAAGGAGATAAATGAACTACCTTAATTTCGATGGTGGTCCTTTCTTCTTATTGGTTTATCCAACTCCTAGCCTTGAGATCAGGGATTATGGACCTATTCACAAACATGAGACAAAACCTTATCCAAAGCAACAAGTGCATAAACAAATATTTAACTATCAAAAGAAAGATAAATTCATACATTCACCATGAAAAACATGAAATTGGGAGAAATAGGCCAAGTTTGTATTGAATGGAAATCCTTAAAGATGTAC
Source organism: Larix kaempferi (assembly GCA_027924585.1). NCBI lineage: Eukaryota > Viridiplantae > Streptophyta > Pinopsida > Pinales > Pinaceae > Larix > Larix kaempferi. The sequence goes on from BSBM01001075.1 coordinate 454,415, forward strand.
ATCAAACGTTATACCTTACTTACCAGTAGCATATCCTCCAAGCTCTCCTTCCATGCCCCTTGAGAACCAAACTGGCATAAGGATGGAATCTCCAAGCATTCTTTCCATCTATCACTCTACAATTGAGAAGGGTAAGGATACTATCTTCTTCCATGTTTTTCACCCAAGGATGGCCCTGATTATACAGGGTTTGGAGGGTTAAATACTATCGAAAAAGGATGGATCAAGGGAGGATATGATCGACCAAGAACGATTATCCTCCTTGAAATGGAAAGGGAGGGAGGATTCAAAGCATGAAACTTCCTATCCAAAACCTTATCCAAATTCATGATCCTAGATCCATGCCAAAGTAGTTGGACCAAAATTATTGCCCCCCAAAAGAAGGCTACAGAGTGATAAAAAGGGAAATTATTACTTCCCTAACACTATAGGTTGGATTTTATCCATCCCTCGACAAGGTAGGGGGGTGATAATACTAAAAAAAGGGCTTAAAACATGGTCTAAATGGTCATATTTCAACCTCCTAATGATGGATTTGAATTCCCAACATGGGTAGGAACTGTAATAGGATTTAGGTTTCCCTCTAAAGCACATCTAGGAAGCATAATAACCACATTTTTATCGTGTTGAAATGGAACAATCAAGGAGGACACATGAGTGTGACATTTTGAGGTGTAACATATGCCCCCTAAAGTGTGACATAAAAAAGGAAACTAATGGCCGAAATGATTTACCAAAATATAGGTACAAATAGTAATGAAAGAGGAGAGCTGAATGGACGCCGCAAACCAAGATAAAATAGTATATCGTTATCATCTTGAGTTAGGCATACTCATACTCAGAATAAACTAACTCAAGGAATGGTTGTCGACCAATACATTGTAGATTCATGAAAGTATTAACTAAGGACATGGCAATTGAATATACAATGTGGATCTGTATCTACATGACTTGAGTAGATCACATCTACATAATAATACAAAGTGGATCCACGATACAATAATGACACAATCGAGGACCAATACAAAGTGGATTTGTGTGATAGTATACATAATAGTAATGGTACCAGCATGATGTCTATTCCAGAACCTACTAAACAAATCTCTATCGAAACCTGGACAAAGTACGCAAAAAATGTCCCTAGGGTCTTTGTCTCTATCCTGAAATGGTACAATTCTAACCATGCGAATAGATGTCTTGAAGTCAAACATGGTAGAAACCATTTGATTATCGGTCATTGATGTAAATCATTAAAAAGCACGAGGGAAATCACCAATGATGACAACGGATCCTAAGGTACCTGTTATGGCTACAACAACTCCCCTACATTTTTTAATCAAAATGAAGGGTCCCCACTTAAATTTAAAAAAAAACAATAATTTTCCTCCATTAGTTTGATGGATATTGGTTCAATGTATATTAATTTTATCGATCGCTATATATTTTTCACATCATATTTGGTGTGATTTGCTTGACAGTCGCTATCAATCTGATCAATTCATTTCTTGATTTTCCATGTTGATCTCACCATATTGGGATTATATTTTTATTCATCTTTATATCGGGTCAATATTTGTCTTGTTTATGCCTTTCAATCTTGATCAGATATGATTCTCATTTTTGCTTAATGATATCTTGCCTCAAATCTACAGCATCGAGATGAGCTTCGAAAGAAAGTTTGCTTCTTTAGTTATGTTTACCAACATTTTAAGAAAACCTCAGAAGTCAGCGAGCTCTTTAAAATTTGAGGGAATGTTCACCCCGACTTATCAACTTACCGACTCCCTGAATTTTCTGTAGTCGAGTGTCGGTGTCCATGTCCATGAGTTGTTTTAAATCTATTGACTCCCTGAATCCGACCTTTGGAGGATAAGGCGGTAGTTGACAATCAGTGTGTTTGCAAAAGTTGTCGAAGTCTTGTTCTCGACTTCTCACTTAAATCCAAAATATTTCCCATCCTGACTTTGGCATGGCCAATATTGTGGAACTGAAATTTTTTTATGTTTTTCCTAATGTGATGCACCTGCAACAATTAATTAATAAAAATGTGTGAAATAGTAGAAATGACAGAACTCAGAATCACTTTTATATTGATCACAGGCCACTTCGAGGGGGCAACCTCCTATGAGCAAGCTCAATACAAATAACTTCACCATGTCTTCATAGGTCTCAACACACACTTATATACTAAGTCTAGGCGCAAATACTATGGATCAAAACCATGGGCCACTACAAACTATGGATCAACAATACTACGGGCGACTTACAAAGCATCTGCGCCAATAACAATAACATAAACTATTGATCAAAAAATACTACGGGACGACTTACAAAGCATATGCGTCCAACAACAATATACAAAAAAATTAAAGACATAGGTTCCTAACATCTCCTCCCCCTTAAAAAGAGCTTTGTCCTCAAAGCTTTAGATGTGGAAATTGTTGTTGAATCTGAAGGAGTGGTTCCCATGTAGAATCCTCTAGTTGCATGTCGTGCCACTGAATTAAGACCTCTATGATAGAGCGAGAGCGAAGCTGACAAGTGTGCCGATTGAGGATGGCCTCCGGCTCCAAAAGGATGGATCCTTCATTATCCAGTTTGGGTAAAATCGTTTGTCCACTGATGTTGGTGCCAAGAACTTTCTTCAGGTAAGGGGCATGAAAGACTGGATGAATGTGGGAAGAAGGAGGAAGTTCCAATTTATAAGCAACGGATCCAATATTCTGAAGAATCCGATATGGCCCATAGAACTTTGGAGTGAGCTTATGATGCCCTTTGAGTTTCAGGGAAGACTGCTTGTACGGCTGGAGATGAAGAAAAACCATATCGCCGACTTGAAAAGTGCGCTCAGAACAGTGCTGATCAGCTTGTTGCTTCATGCGATTTCTTGCCATGTGAAGATTGTCCCACAAAATGCAAAGAATCTGATCATGGTTTCGAAGGACCGTGTCAACTTCCTGAACTGGTGAACTAGTGGGGATGTATGGAAGAAGAACTGGAGGTGCCTGACCATAGACTACTTCATATGGGGTCATTTTAGAGGCAGTGTGGTGAGAGGTATTGTACCACCATTCAGCAAGAGGGAGCCACTTTGCCCACTGATGTTGTTGTTCAGAGGTGAAGCAAAGAAGATAAGTTTCCAAGAATTTATTGATAATTTCAGTCTAACCATCTATTTGTGGGTGATACCCTGAACTCATCTTCAGTTTGGTTCCAGTGTGGAGAAATAGTTCAGTCCAAAAATGACTGGTGAAAGTCGCATCACAATCCGAGACAATGGAAGAAGGGATTCCATGAAGACGAAAGATCTGGTCCAGGAAAATTTGAGCAACTGAAGAGGCTGTATAGGGATGGCTGAGAGCACAAAAATGACTTTATTTGGAGAGGCGATCAACCACAATGAGAATCACTGTCTTCCCACCAGATTTAGGGATCCCTTCAATGAAATCCATAGAAATATCTATCCAAATCCGTGTACGTATGGGCAAGGGTTCAAGCAATCCTGGAAGGATTGTTGTTTCACCCTTATTGCACTGGCAAGTATCACATTCAGCCACCATCTATTGAATTGTCCTTTTCATGCCCTGCCAAAAGAAGTTACACTGTGCCCATTAATATGTTTTGAGGAACCCAGAGTGCCCTGCCGATGGAGAAGCATGGAGTTCATAGAAGACAGCCTGTTGAAGATCTGTGCTCTAGGGAAGCACCAGACGACCCTTGTATCTCAGAGAAGCACCATCCCAAGAGTAATGTGGTATAGCAGAAGGGTTGTTGTTCAAGCGTTGGATAATTTGAGATAAGGAATAGTCATTGACATAACCCTATTGAATAGATTGCAACCAATTTAGAACAGGCATAGAAATAGCTGAAAGAGAACCTTGGGCATCAAATGTGCAAGAAAGAGCATCTGCCACAATATTGTCTTTACCCTTCTTGTAAGTGATCTCATAGTCATAACCCATGAGTTTGCTAGCCCATTTTTGTTGTGCCGGGGAGACGACATGCTGTTCCAAGAAATATTTCAGACTCTGGTGATCAGTCTTGATGCAGAAATGATTCCCTAATAGGCATGGGCGCCACTTCTGTACTGCATGAAAAATAGCCATCATTTCCTTCTCATAGGTAGAGGCAGCTAAATTCTTACCTGAAAGGGCTTTGCTGGTGAACACAATGGGGTGTTCATCTTGAAGGAGAACAACACCAAGTCCATTGCCGCAAGCATCACTCTCAATAGTGAAGGGCTTGGAAAAATCAGGCATAGCTAGAACAGGTGTAGTACACATAGCTTGTTTTAGTTTGTCAAATGCACACTGAGCAGCCTGTGTCCATGTAAAAGCATCCTTTTTAAATAGAGCAGTTAATGGAGCTGCAATCTTCCCATAATCCTTGACAAACTTGCGGTAGTAGCCAGTCAACCCCAAAAAACCACGAAGGCTCTTGAGTGTCTGAGGATGTGGCCAATTGTTCATGGCATCGATTTTGGTAGGATCCACACGAACCCCTTGTGCTGAGATAATGTGCCCGAGATACTCAACTTCCTTCTGTCCAAAAACACATTTAGAGTGCTTGGCATGGAGATGATGATCAGAGAAAAGTTGCATGAGAAGATCCAGATGCTGGAGATGTTCATCCCATGTTTTACTGTAGATGAGGATATCATCAAAGAATACTAAAATGAATTTCCGCAAGTAGGGTCGAAATATTTTATTCATTAATTCCTGGAATGTGGAAGGAGCATCAGTGAGGCCAAAGGGCATGACCAAAAACTCATAATGGCCATCATGTGTGCGGAAAGCTATTTAGGGATATCATCCTCATGAACCTAGATTTGATGATACCCAGAATGAAGATCCAACTTGGAGAAAAAGTGAGCCCCATGAAGCTATTCAAGAAGCTCATCAACAACAGGAATTGGAAACTTATCCTTGATGGTGAGGTGATTAAGTGTTCGGAAGTCAATGCAGAGGAACCATGAATTATCTTTTTTGCGGACAAGAATAACTGGAGAAGAAAAGGAACTAGTGCTTGGGTGAATTATACCTTGCTTTAATAAGTCCCGAACAAGCATTTCAATCTCCGTTTTTTGGTGAAATGGGTAGCGATAGGGCCTGATGTTGGGAGGAACACTACCAAGAAGGAGCTGAATACGATGGTCTTCTGGCCTGGAAGGTGGCAATCCCACTGGTTCAGAAAAACACCTGTATATTGATCCAGAATTTGTTGTAGATCCAAAGGAGTAGTGGAGACCGCTGAAGGTTGCATTTGAATGGAATGGGGTTGAGTGATGACACCATGTGAATTCTTCTTGAGGAGTTTTTCCATGTGATGTGAACTGATGATGCTGAGAGAACCTGGTTGTAATCCTGTCAAGGTGTGTTTTTGGCCATTGAGGGAAAACTGCATCCAAAGTTCAGCAAAATCCCATAAGATAGGGCCAAGTGTGCATAGCCATTGAGCGCCCAAAACCACATCACATCCGCCTAAGGTCAAGGAAAACATGTCAGAGCGTAAGGTATAATCTCCCATAGAGATACACACATTTCGACACTTTGCTTTTCAAGGTAAGGTGCCCCCATTGGCAACCATGACTTCAAAGTTGGAGCAAGGATGGATAAAACAATCAACTTGTTTGGCGATCTGAGTGTCAATGAAATTATGAGTGCTACCAGAATCAATGAGTAGTGTAAGACGAGGCTTCTTGAAGTAACCCCTGACCCGCATTGTTTCGGGGGTGGTGATTCCAGCTAAAGCATGGAGAGATATCTCTGGCTAGTCATCCTGAGACAGAGGGTCAATAGGCGGTTCCTGAATGTCGACCGGAGCATCCAGTGTTTCTAGATCTTCGTCACCAATTTTAGAGGCAGGCGGAGAATCCACATCCAAGAGATAGAGCTTTTGCTGAACACATCTATGTCCTCGAGTGAATTTCTCATCACAATTATAGCAAAGCCCCTTTTCTCTGCGTGCTTGCATCTCTGTTTCAGACAAATGCTTGATAGGAGTTGGTCGAGGAGCCTGCGGTATAGGTGGTCGTTGAGAACCCATATTTTAGAAGGGAACAAAAGTGGGCTTGGAGCATTGTTGGGCTGCAATCTTCTCTTCTGCCAACTTAGCCAACCCTAGGGCTTCCATCATTATGTTGGGACAGAACTTTTTGACCTCAGAGAAGATGGCATCCTTTAGACCACTGATAAAACAACTCCGATAAAAGTCATTAGACAATCCTTCGGTGTGGTTGGCTAGATTCTCAAATTCAGTTTGATACTCTCTCATAGTTCCAATTTGGCGAAGTTTAGTGAGGGCTCTTGTGAAGTCATCAAAAGCACTAGGACCAAATCATTGCAAAAGGAGCTAGCAAAAGTCTAGCCATTTGGGCTCTGGATGAGCCTTGATGTACCAACGGTACCATTGAAGAGCGTCCTGTTCCAAATGAAAGAATGCCAGCGAAACTTTGTTGACATAAAAAGTATTATGCATACTGAAATACTGTTCTACAAGATAGATCCATCCAGTTGGATCGGTACCATTGAAGCGAGGAAAATCAAGCTTCGGACCACGAAAATTGCTGGAAGAAGAGAACCCATTGTCTGATGAAGACTCCGACTGCCATTTGTTGTTCATAGCTGAATGTTCAAGATGGAGGCTGATAAATTTTTCATCCAGATCCTAGAGTTTGGTTTGGATGGCTGCAAGTGCATCCTCCATGGTTTTTTCTCATGCACGGGTGACAACCATAACCAAGATTTTTTTTTTTTCGGTTGACTGGATAGGAAAACAAAAACAGAAACTACTTCAATAAAGGAAAATCTGGACTTGGGAAAAAATCTGAAGGGTAATTGGGGTTTGACTAGGTTTTGGACACTGTTGAATAGACAGGGAAGCAAAAATGAGGATTTCAGAAGCGGGGTAAAAGAATGAGAAAATTTGGCAGAGGGGAACAAAGAAGCAGAATTCAAAAAGGAACTCTGTGGTAAAATTTGAAGGTGATTGGGTGAAATCTGAGGAAGTTATGGCAAACCCTAAAAGTAGACAAATGTGGGATTTCGGGCTTTGGGAAGGGGAATTGGGGATAGGGACCTTAGGAATGAAATATGTAGAATGGGATTACAGGGGTTCCCCAAAAATTTCAAGGGAAACAGAGTGAAAACAAGGGAGATATGGAGACGAAGTTGTTTTTCTTTTTTTTTCAGAATGGAGCAACTATGGCTCGGAAGGGATCTGAAATGGCACTGAATGGATTGAAAATGGCTGGATCTAGAATGGCTTGCAAAATGGATCTGAATGGCACAGCAACAATCGACAACAGTTCAGCTGAAAATAGATATGGACCCTAGGTATGTGCGGCTTCCTAACAGTTCAAGGGTTTCACTCGGCCACCAATGCTGTCTAACGGCTTGCGTATTGGGGTAGTACCCCTCACTCCACGGCTCAAGTAAAACTAATAACCGCTTTGCCACAAACGACAACTCTTGGTTTACCTCACGGGTGGGAACTAGTTAATCAGGTAGGGGTCGTTGCCCTTTTCGCTAGCAAGTCCTCTCAATGGGCCAGCTACTTCAAGGTTCCTGTGGTACTCCTCACAATGAGTTTTAGGGCTTATGCCCAAGTACTTCCCACAGTTAAGCAGATAGGGATTATTCCCAAATCCGAACCTGCAACAGATGGGAAAAAAAATTTTGGCAGAAATTTCACCCAGCAAGCCCAAGAAAGTGCTCTGATACCAGATGTGATGCACCTGCAACAATTAATTAATAAAAAAGTGCGAAAAAGCATAAATGACAGAACTCAGAATCACTTTTATATTGATCAAAGGCCACTTCGAGGGGGCAACCTCCTATGAGCAAGCTCAATTAATAACTTCACCGTGTCTTCATAGGTCTCAACACACACTTATATACTAAGTCTAGGTGCCAATACTATGGGTCAAAACCATCGTCCACTACAAACTATAGATCAACAATACTACGGGCGACTTACAAAGCATATGCGCCAACAACAATAACATAAACTATTGATCAACAAATACTACAGGACGACTTACAAAGCATATGCGTCCAACAACAATATACTAACAAAGTAAAGACATGGGTTCCTAGCACCTAATTAATCTTCTGGTTCCTCTCCTTTCAGATTAATTTGATGTGATCTATCTGGATGTTGATTGAATTGCTGCTATGGTATATTGAGACATTATTTTTACAGAGATTTCAGCCATATGCATGATGTTTTGATGATCAATTAGTTGCACCATTTAGCTGATCCTTCTTCCGCATCTTTGGCATTATTTCGATTTCTTCATTGATCTCTGTCTTGTCTTTACCTTTTGGATTTGATTGAGTTGGTTCCTTGCTGTTGGTGGGATACCATGTTATTTTTCACATTCCTCACTTAGATTTGGTCTTCATTGCTTAAGTTGATTACACAACATGATGGTTGGCTATTGTTCTCGTTTTGAGATTTTGATTAATATTTTGATTTATTTTTGCATGAGTTTAGATATTGCATTAGTATAACATTTGAGTTTGATGGAGTTTTATTTTCACTTTTGCATGTCTAGAATCATGATATATATTGTAAATAATCTTATTCTTTTGGTTTGTTTGCTTAGATTAGTTTAATATTTTTAATGTTTAATTTGAGCTTATTTAAATCATTTTTAATATTCATGATCATGCTTTGGTTTTAATTAAATTACTTTGTGAATTTAAAGAAATACTTTTTGTTAAATCTATGGTTTGAATTCGCAAAATTAAATTCAATTAAACCAACATTTTAATTAAAAAATCACATATATTTTAGTTATCTCAATTTTTATCTCTCCCATTTTAATATGATTTTTGACATCTATGATTTTCGGAATTATTGAGATTAAAATTTAATATTTATGTATGTGAAACCTAAAAGCATATGATCTTGAATAATATTTCTATTTTAATTAGTTTAAATTGATATACTTTCCTAAGAATTGAGTTTTGTTTTCATCCCCAGGTTTGTATAACTCGATTGGAATATTTTAATGTTTTTATTTTGGATTTTGTTTTCTCAACATTTTATGGGCTCTCGATATTTTAGGAATATTTTATTGTTTTTATTTAGTTCTGCGGGTCCCATTATCTATTTCTTCCCTATGTTTTCTTACAAACTACTACATTTGGAAAAATCAATATAAACACTTACAAATTATTTTTCCCAATGCATGTGGGATATTGATTTTGGCATCCAATTCAATGGTCACAATTCCACCAACAATGAAATCAATGGTTATTGAGTGTTAACTTCCGAGAGCTATATCTTGAGATTTATAAGTCCAAATTGAGCTCGAGATAGTTCGTTGAAAATATATGAAGATGATGAATGATTTGGGAAGATCATTTTTTCCAAATGGATAGCTTAACCACCCTAAAAATATGTCTGAAAAGACAAATTCGAATTTTGATTAGATTTTCCTATTTGGTTATGATTTGATTTGTAAATAGATCTACATTGATTTGGGTTTGTTTCCTTTGATTTGGTTTGTTTATTAATTTTTTATTTATCTTTTGAATTGTATAGGTGTGTATTTGGATTTGAAGAGATCAATTAACATCCTAGACCATGAAGAATTTTAAAAACATCAATCCAAAAAGTAGTGATTTTCGGACGCGATTCCTGGAGCTTTGAAGATGAATATGAAAAAATGAGACATGGGTTTTGTGTAGAATGACCCCAATTAGATGGCTTAAGTGCAAAATTCTCAGAAAGTGCTTCATTTGGGAGATCCGACTGGTTTTCTAAAATGGATTTTCTCGGATTTTTCTCATGGATGACTTTTTTAAATGAGACAAATCAACCAGTTAGCTTAGGGATTGGGGGAATTGATCTTATCTTCTGTGTCATTAATTTTGTATAAATACCTACCTACTATGCAAAGAGAGAGAGGGGGGATCTACAGAGAAAAATATTTGTGATTCTATGTGATATAAACTTGTAAAGCATTTTCATGATTGATGGTTTATTATTCAGATTTGTTGTTATCAGTCTATGATTTTTCTTAGAGCTAGTTGATCAGATTCGAAGATATTCTATATTGTTGGCACCAACTTTATCAATCGATTGAGTTTGTTTTCCATTTCTTGATTCTCATTTTGTTATTCAATTCTGCAATTCACCCTCAAAATGTATTGATTGTTATCATATGTTTATATTTTGTGGGTTATGTTTAGACTTCAGAAGTCATAATCGATTGTAGTATTAACTTCGTTTAATTTGTGATAAGCAGGATCCCAAATGTCTTCTTGATATCTGTTTATTGCATAGCTTTTATTTTTTCTAACTTGTTGATTGATGTTGATATGATTTATGAGTTTAATAATCAATTGCACATTTTGAATACTAATAGTTTTAATGATTAATTTATAAAAGAGCATTTTTTCTTTCATTTTGTTAATATATCTAGATGAACATTTTTGTCATTTATCATAGATTCACAGAACTATATGAATTGGTTACAACAAAGTTGGTTTCAATAGGATTCAAGTTGCATCTTAGATTAGAGGTTAGATTTTATTTAGCAATTATTTTTTATCAAAAGTCTCCACTTTGAGGAGCAACCCTTAATTAGCGGCTAACAGATCCTTAAACCCATCGGAGTTAACTACACCAACCAACTTCGAGATGGGTAATCGTTGCATAGGGTTATTTGAAACCTTCAACTGGGTTATCTCCCTTGTGTTGACATGTGGGACAACCCCATGCGTCAACAAATGGTGCTAGAAGAAGGGCCGATTGGAAAGTAAGCTATGTTGAGTTATTTCTTTCAAATTTGATCTATTTTGAAATGCCTATTATTACTATTCTGGAACATGCCTTCAATTTTCCTGGGCCCTTTGGAGGTGTTTCTAGAAAAGCAGGTAATCTCTTGCAAAATTTGAGTTTTAATGGGGAATTTAAAACCTCTGCATTCTGTCATTTATCCAGTTTTAATCTTATTTGCAATAATTTATGTATATGGGATGAAAGTGAGTTATGCAAGATTTTTTCCATTACTTTTAGAGGAAGAATTCAAGGATGGTTTGAATTGTTTCCATCTAGATCCATCTAATCATAGATATAATTCATCGATTTGTTCATCGATTCTCATGAGTATTACAACTATAAAGAATTAAAGTACAAAATCAGTAATATTTGTTGACAAAAAGGTGACTCTCTTAGTGCTTTCTTTGCAATATTTATGTCAATTCACTTTAGATTCCTGAGGAAGATCAAGTTTATGTAGAAGGACTATTATTCATTTTTTTATGTCTTAATTCTCTTTCTAACATACATCATCATGAAATCAATGACGGACATAAATAATATTTATCTCATGATATGCATGTCAATAGAGATGTCACTTTACTAGATCCATACTTTGATTCAAATTCAAATTCTATTGATTCTAATGATGTACAACAACAAGAGTTAAGATCACATGACAAACAATTTAACGATTCTATTAGTGGATTAAATAATAATCCTCAAACTCTTTTTAAATTGCAAAGGGACTCAATTCCTTTAAAATATGAGCTTAGATTTGAAGTTGATCTGTTGCATGACATCGATAATACCCAACATTCTAATATGGTTGTTGATGATGATATTACATACAATTTTGTTCAGTCTATTAGTGACACCGAAATAGTTGTCCAATCATTGAAATATTCTGAATTTCAGAAGGAAAATGTTGATGATGATCTAGCTACCATATCAAACGATAATTCTCATACATCTATAGAAAATGATATGGTAAATCAGATTTCAATCATTTTACCTTCTGAAAATAAATCGGTCGCCGATAGCTCTTCAGAAAATGATAATCTTTTCTCTTCTTGCAATAATCATTCAAGTTCTATTACTTTCACACAAGACTTAGCATTAGATAATATTTAACATGATAATGTTTGTCTTACAGCAATTAAGGTAGTTGATTCTATAGAAAGGGAAGCATTTAATTCATTGTATTTTGATAACTACTTTTCGTTGTATCCTAATACCTTTTTTTATCACAGTTTGCATGTTAATATTAACAATTTTAAGATTAAGAATGAATTGTAGTCAAATTTAGTCTTGATACAAGGTTCTCAAGAAGTCTTTTATGAAAATAAGGATAACTCAATTATTCAATCTAATTTATTACAAGATTATCAAGAAAATATAAGTTATTTCCAGACATCATTTATGATAAAATTCAGGCATCTCCATCTATTTATTTAGATCTTTTGGTTACTCAATTAGAAATTAATAAAAATCTTCCTCATGTCGAATTAGATTATGACGGATCACTTGAATTGAAACTAGATGAAATTGAAAATGAATTTCAGGTTTTTTCTCTAAATACACTATGACTAAAAATCACATTTTTGAAGAACACTTTATTCAACCAAATATCTTGGAAACAAATGGATCTCATGTGCTTGTCTATTCAAGTGAAGCACTCCAACATGAGAAGGACAACCAGATTTTATGTTCCAAGGTACCATCAAATGATCATGTTTCTTTCCAAACAAATAATGATGATACTTTTTCAAATGAAACAACCCCCATTTATGATAGTCATTTTGATGGACTTCATCTTAATCCTGACTCTATTGAGGCCCAAAATTTTCCAACCGAATTGTTGCCGATTTCAAATAATTTTCAGTTGGTCTTTTATGTCCAATTTATGTATGGCTAGAAAAATCCTTCCGAAATAAATTTCCCCATTGCTTCTTTCTAAATAAGGAATTAAATTTAGTTTTTCGTCCTTTTGAATTTCAAATATCTTGATTTCTAGTATTGATGGTTGATTTCTTTTTTGTTACAGGTTTAAAGTTACTTGATTGGCTCCATTGGAAATTTCATTTTACTTAGTCTTTTTGTATATTCAATAGTAGAATAGGTGTAGATGTAGATTAATTAGTTTCTATTTACTTTTTCTGTATGTAGGTTTGTTTTCTTGTTTTCAATAACACAACTATGAATCAACATTTCACACTCAGGATTGAAGCATACATCAATAGGGAAGTAAACCTCACTCTTCTTATTTTTTGTTTTCTTGCTCGTCATTTGCATGTTTCTCTCAAGTCAAAACTTTAAGTTTTAAATTATTTCTAACTATATTTCAATTTTTTTTACCATTGGAAAGTAAGAACAATTTACATAAAGAATTGAAGGTTTTACTTATGTGCCTTAGTTTCAGAAATTGTTCAGCTAGAAGAAAATATTAATCCTAATGTTTCTAAATGAACAATCTACATAGTCTGATTTTTAGCCTCTACCATTTTCTGAGTTTGATTATAACAATCCAACTTGGAATGGAAGTGAATAGTTTGAGAATCATATTGTTCAACCATCTAAAAGGTCCCATTTCATAACTGATATTCACTTTTAATCAAATGATGGATTTTAATACAGAATTTTTTTAGGAAACTAGTTAAGATTGTAGATTTCAAAGAACATATTGTGGACTCTACTCATTTTCAGAAATTCAACTTTGAAAGTTTAGAGAAACATCCTAGTGTTGTTGCTTTGAAAAATTCAAATTCTATAGTATCTCATTTTTAACATTTTCCATTTACTAAGTACATCAATATAGTTTGGAATGAGAATGGACTTCGTAATATAATTTGGAAAATCCTCATGGAATAATTTATAAACATGAAAATTATCACTCTTTTCCTTTGATCAATCTACAACGAATGAATATCTAGGAATCCTTGAAGTAATTAATTATATTTAATATTTTAAACAATATGTTGTTGATCACAATTACTTTCTAAAATATGATTTAAGGAAATCCTTGCATCTTCATATTTTATTTTTGATTGTTTTAAAGAACTTGAGGAAGATCAATCCTTAGAGGAGAAGTTGGATGAAATTGGTATTTAATTTTAGAATGCTTGTTTTAAGTACAAGTTTTCTAAAATTCATATTTTGAAAGAAAATGATTAAATATGAAAATGAACGAAGTTCATTCACCTGCCTGTTTGAAAGCTGAGAATCATGATCAAGAGGATGAAAATTTTACTTATGATTTTCCATACTCAAATCCAGATATTTCGTTTCAATTTAAAAATGATGATATCTCTCTAAAAGAAACATTCTTCACTTCTGAAATTACAAATTCTGATTTTGGGTAAGTTTCCTTTCAGTTTTTTATTTTGATAAGACTTATAACCTCCCCATTGAAGTATTATTGGTATCAAATAATTTCCAACCTGATTTTTATCATCAAGTTAATGTATGGTTGGAGTAATTATTGCTGAGCAATTTTTTGTCTTATTCTAGTGTTGTTGTAAATAAGAAATTTAGTTTAGTATTTTGAAGTTACAATTTTATATTCTAATGTATAGCTTGTTTTATTTTTTAGATTTCGAATAAATTTAGTTGTTGCACCGGAGATGTGATTTTATTTAATTTTTCAATTAATAGAGTAGACTAAATTAGGTGTAGGTTAATTAGTTTTTGTTTGTATAGATTAGATTTTTTTATACATTTTAATAATTCAGTTATGGAGAATCATGCCACTCTTTGGAATCTAGGGAAGAAATTGGTCAGGGAAGTGTTCTTACCTTTCTTACTTTTCATTGGTTCTCTTTCCTAATATTATATTTATTAAAACGTTTTCTCTCAATATTTCAAATTTATTAGAAAATGTTTCAATACTATTTATTTATTAAAATTGGGAAGTAAGAATATTTGAAATAAGAAAATAGTGAAAATATTCATTTTCAGCTCTACCTCTACTAAACGTTGTATTTCAAATTTTTATCTTTAATCATTGATTATTATGATCAAATTATGCAATAGTTTTGCAAAGTTTGAAGCATGATTGTTTGTGGAGGAACAAACTGATAAATTTGATCTTCAATGTGATTTGATCTTTATTCTTTATCTTTTGTGGACTTTGTCAATGAATGCTCCTTGTATATCTTGAAATTCACTGTCATAACTGAACAATACATTTTAGATTAGTTTGAGTATTTTATTTTTATATTCTTCTTGTAAATAATTTAATAAATAAATCTTGCTGGATGAAAACCTTATGTGACAAATATTGGTTGTGATTTTAAGGATTGGTTCTAAGGGTCTTTCAATAAATTTAGTCATTCAATCTATTCAATTATTTATGGATATCTGATATAATTATTCCCATTTATGTTACAGTCTCTTCTATTTTCATATCACAAAATTATGCATTTTATTTAGCCTAATATGATTACCCAATTTGATTCGACCTATTTTGTTTTGAGGTTAGATTGGATTACTTTTGTTATTTTATTTTTCACAAGTTAGATTGATTTATGATTTATTTATTTTTTATTCGCTTTCCCCCTTTTTTTTTCTTGACTTGTAGCATCTCGATCAGTTTTCATCCAAGAGGATGTATTATTTAATTTGTGACATATGATGAACGATTTTGATTATATCCATTGAATCAAGTTTTATCCATCCATCATTTGGTCACATTCAATATACGAGTTATTAATCTTTGAAACCAGATGGGATCTTGGGTTAAATTAGATATCCAAGCCTCTCTATTTCAGAAGTCTTGTACCTGGAAAAATATTTTTAAGGTTATAGTCAAGAAGAACCCAACACGTTTCCGTGGTGGGACACCTTTATAATCCTGAAATCCTTTATATTAAATCTAGTTGCATAGCTTGTGTCTCCATTCCACTATCGCATATCATTATGCAAAGAAGTTTACACATTTAGATTTTGGAAAATCTATTTAGTTAGTTACCTCCTCTAAGAGAAATGATGTATGGAAAGTATTTTTATCAATACGAATCTCTTAGCGCCATCCCATGCTCTTAAGGAGCTTCTAGATATGCTTCCCCACTCACTAGATAACCTCTTATGAGGTTAAAAATAAATATAGTTTTTCATTTCATATTTATAAGACGAAAACAAAAAGGTTAGCTGAAGGATAGGAGATCTCCTTAAATAGTCAACCTTGTTAGTTTTCCATCATTTAATTCAATATGATCTAGGATCTTAACTGAGAGAACAACATGTACAACATATCAAACACAAGAGACAAGAGACACAAAGCATTTCACCGGGGAAAACCAAGAAGGTGAAAAACCCCTCAACTTCCTCAGAGATAGAATGAGCACCAATAAAAAGATCACAAAGATAAAACCCAAAAAGATAGATGTCTCCAGCAACTACTCATCCTCCACTTGTGTGCTCTCCTCTCTCTCAACTATGTGAGTTGGATGAGTGAGTGAATGAATAGAATGAGAGTCACACTCTCTATTTATACAAGGATTTGACTTTCCTTTAACCCTAACTAGGATGACTTCCTAAGGAAGCCTAAGAACCCATCCACATGTCACTAGGCCAAACCCACTAGGGTGGTCTAATAACCCTTTAAACCACACTGGGACAACCCCTCTAAGGTGGTCTAATAACCCATCAAATATAAGTTGCAACACTTATAATAATACTTGCGACACTTGCAAATACAAATGGCGACACTTCCAACTAGAGGAATAATACATCTCCTTTGGGGATACAATAGAGTACAAATGCAATAGATGGGAGAATATCTTCCGAAGTTACAAATACATCAACACTCCCTCTTAACTAGGAAGGTATTCTCTTGACATAGGTCATCAATACATAAATGAACAAGTCTTCAATTCTGGAGCTGGATCATCGTCACTGGATCATGGAGCATCATCATCACCACTGATGTACTCTTCATATCGATCACTGGTGCTATCTCTCAATTCTTCTCATCATAGGAATTTCTACAAAGCTAGCCCTTTTTCATGTTGGATGTAGGCCTAGCCTCCTATAGGTCTTCATCATCTCTGCGAGCATGCCATCCTGTGGAATTCTTAGGTTTGATTATGTTCATCAACAAAACCTCGAAAGAGCATCCCAAGACTGATTACGAGCTTACTACTCAACCTATCAGATCTCCCAGGGAACTATTGCATGCGACCTCCACAAAACCTTAAAAGAGTGTCTTTTGATCTGCAAGATCTCTAAAGAGCATCCCAGGACTAATTACGCGCTTACTGCTCAACCTATCGGATCTCCAGGACTGACTACATGTGGTCTAGAAAAACCTCGAAAGAGCATCCCAGGATTGATTATGAGCTTATTGCTTAACCTATCGGATCTCCCAGGGAACTATTATGTGCCACGGACAAAACCTCGAAAGAGAATTTTCTAGATCTCTAACGGAGCTATTATATGCCATAGGAAAAACCTCGCAAGAGTATCTGCAAATCTCCTAGGACGCTATTATATGTCCCTCCAAGCAAAACCTCAAAAGAGCATTTTCCTGATCTCCTAGGGAGCTATTATACACCATAGGAAAAACTTCGCAAGAGTATTTGCAAATCTCCCAGGGCACTATTATATCCTTATCGCACAACCTGTCCACGAACACGGAGTATCATCCTAATACTCATGATCAACCTGATCATCCTCGCATGGAGCATCATCTTGATGCTCATGATGCTCATGATCATATTGATCATCAACATACAGTGCATCATCTTGATGCACATCATCATCACATGATCATCCTGATCATCATCATAGCATCATCCTGATGCACATCATCATCACATGATCATCCTAATCATCATCATAACATCATCCTGATGCATATAATCATCACATGATCATCCTGAACATCATCATACCATCACCCTGATGCATATCATCATCACATGATCATCCTGATCATCATCATACCATCATACTGATGCATATCATCATCATAGCATCGTCCTGATGCATATCATCATTACATGATCATCCTGATCATCATCATAGCGTCGTCCTGATGCATATCATCATCACATGATCATCCTGATCATCATCATAGCATCATCCTGATGCATATCATCATCACATGATCATCCTGATCATTATCATAGAATCGTCCTGATATAGTGATACTTGATCTCGATATGCTTCGACTGGTCATGGAACACCAGGTTCTTAGACAACTTCACACAACTCTGGTTGTCACAAAAGATACAAGTAGCATCTAACAAGAGATCAAACAAATTAGAAAGTATATTCCTTATCTATACTACCTCAAAACTAGCCGAACAAGCTGTGACATACTCTGCTTCGGCTATACTTAGTGCTGTGTAGGATTGCTTCCTGCTAAACCAAGAGATCACACCTGATCCCATACTGAAGTAGCAACCCGAAGTGCTCTTCCTATTTGCAACACTGCCTACCCAATCTAAATCAACATAACCCTCCAGTTTAAACTTTTGATTCACATCATACTTGAGCCCATAATCAATCATACCCTTCAGGTACCTTAGAATATGATTTACCACAATTAGGTGAACATTGCTAAGATCTGTTAGGAACTGGCTCAAAGTGTTCACCACAAAGAAAATATCTAGTCTCGTGTTCGTCAGGTACATCAAGGACCCAATCATCTGACAATACATCATGGCATCAATCGACTTTGATGAAGCATCACTCAATAGTTTCAGGTTCGA
This sequence comes from Larix kaempferi, assembly GCA_027924585.1. NCBI lineage: Eukaryota > Viridiplantae > Streptophyta > Pinopsida > Pinales > Pinaceae > Larix > Larix kaempferi. Next base: position 472,903 of record BSBM01001075.1, read on the forward strand.
TGCCATAGGTGTGGCCATGGCCTTACAGTCCATCATCCCCAACCACATCAGGATCTCTACTGTATACTTCCCTTGTCCAAGTAAGATTCCTTTTGCACTCTGCCACACCTCCATACCTAGAAAGTAATGCATCATACCCAAGTCCTTTATCTCGAACTCGATAGCAAGCTTCCTCTTCGTGTCGAAAATCAACCCATCCTCACCTGTCACAAACAGGTCATCAAGATATAGTAGGAGTATCACTGGATTTCCTTCCTCAACCTTGTGGTAAACGTTGGAATCTACTTTACTCTTGGTAAAGCCCAAACTAAACAAGAAGCTGTATATTCTTCTGTACCATGTCCTAGGTGCTTGCTTTAAGCCATACAAGGCTTTCTTTAACTTGCACACCACACATATGACTCCCTGTCATGTGTCTCAAAACCGAGTGGCTACTCTACATACACTTCCTCTTCGACTAGAACATTCAAGAAAGCTGTCTTGACATCCATATGGTGTATATTCCACTTCATTACTGTAGCCAGAGAAAGTATTGTTCTGATGGAAGTGTATCTGGCTACAGGTGCAAAAGTCTCTTTATAGTTTATCCCTTCTTTCTGGGAGAATCCACGAGCCACAAACCTTGCCTTGTATTTCTCTATGCTACCATCTATAACATGCTTGATCTTGTAGATCCACTTGAAAGTCACAACAAACATTCCGTTTGGTCTTAGGACGACATCCCAGACATCATTCTTCATGATTGACTGGTACTCTTTGATCATGTCATCCTTCAATTACTACATCCCGGATCTTGGGAACTTCATATTCTTCAATATCTTCAATAGATAGTTTTTCTTGAACTTCATTGCTGGAACAAATGTTGTTGTACTTTTTTTGTAGGTGATTGTACATGATCTTTCCTAGAAGACAAGTTCAATTGCATGATTAGAAACATCTCATAGATTTCAGAACAAATTCTTACACATAAAGACATATGTCATACAATCATGCAATTATCTTAGCCAATGCTTCAATACAAAATTTATCCATATCCCGTAACATTCTAGATTCCTTCCATCTCTACCAGAACCTTGTTAAGAGTGTGCACAACTCCCAACATGTCAACAAAGAGCTTTAATTCTAGATAAGTAGCAATGGAATGGTGCACAGTACCATAGGCCACTTACCCATTACTTGTATATTAGTAGTATCTTGTTCATTAATGCAACTTTTCTAATATGCATAATATACATCCTAAATCTAGGAACATAAGTATGTACATGAATGAACAACATTATTTAAGTAATCATATATACAATAAATGACAATTCAAATACTTATTTGTGTTTGGTTGTTGGGTGGACTCCCTCTCAATCTTAGCTTCCTTGCAAGAACTACTGGAGTGTGCCCCCTCTTGATCTTTGCTTCATTGCAGGAACTACTGAAGTGTGCTCCCTCTTGATCTTTGCTTCCTGAATTATTTTTCCTTGAACTTATATCCATATGGGACCACTATGCATGCTTAAGTGTGCACTAGTGTCATCTTTGTGTCATCCTCAAGATCTCATACATAATCATACATAATTAGTATAATCTCAATACTATAAAAACATTATGATTCTAAATAATCTTAAACATGTATGGTCATGGTCATTTCATACACAGGTAATTTATCACAAGCGTTAGTATTCAAGGTTTTAGTGAGTACTTCTTTTACTCATGCATATTTTTATTTGACTATAGGACTCTTCTAGTTTGTCATATCATTAATCAAACTAAGAAGCATAATATGCATAAGCCCATGATTAATCAAACTTATAACTTCATGAATAATCATTACCAATCATACAAAAAATATACTTATATGAGATCCTAACAGAAGGTAGGATTCTAACTTGATACATGAAAAACATACCTGGATTATCATTTTTGCGAGTATTTCTAACATACCCAAACAGTGTCTTCTTTGTTCTCTTTAATGATTTAGAGACCTTGTGCTGGTAACTTGCATACCTCATAAGTTAAGCATTGTAGAACCAATCTATACATACCTCATAAGTAGAGTTTCTATGTGATCAATGGCTATGGATGAGTCTTTGTCTTCATGTCACCATGGTCATATGTTCTCGATCTAGAACTTGATATGTCTTTCTTGATGTACCTTTCATGTTAGCGGACAACATCATCCTCATACAACACCACAGTGCATTAGTACAATCATAAGTCTCATAACCCTAATCGATGAATGTATTCTATCATTCACATGCATTCATACTTTTACTAAGGTGATAAGACAAGTCTAAAATTAATCAAGATTGTACTAACCTCAATAATATGAAGACAAACATATCATAAACTTAATCATGAATAGATTTCAAAACATACCTATATCTCCTCAAGTCATACTTGTCGGGATTGTTTGTAGTCTTCTTTTGTAAGGCCTTAGCCTCATCTCCCTCTAAAACTATAACTTATTCAATTATGTAGGTGTCCAATCCATTCTCTTCTAGGATTAACCTAATCATATACACTTTGATTTGCTTCATGAAACTAGATCTCGAGCTGGATAGGGTTTGGCAAAGAAACCCTAAAAATCCAAACATGGAATTTCAAACTTCTGTCTGGACAGGGAGATGCATTTGAATGAGGTGAGCAAGCTGGTGTGCTCAGATTTTGAAAACTTCAAAATTTGACCCTCCAAAATTGACCTATGAGTTTCAGATCTACAACTTCTATCAAATTCTGGTTTTTTGGTTTTTATGGTTTTCTGGTCAAAATCCCGAACTAGGGTTTTATAGAGCCTGGGGTTCAACCCAACCAAAAAATTCGATATTGGTCTCTACATTTTGATTTTTATGAGGAGCATCCAACCATGGTCTCAGATTCCAAAATTCTAACTTTTGCAAAAACCCTAATTTCCCACAGTAGTGATAAGCCAAAAATGGAAATGCTCAAAATCCAATTCTGTTTTGACAGAAATATATTCCATATTATTTCTAGTGAATCTCTGAAATTTTGGATCCTTAGGGAATACACTCTGGCCTATGGTAGAATGACCTATCGTCTTTCCAACCCCATAGATCTAAGCTTCAATGGATTCTCCAAAAGAGCAATATTCCAAGTGTCGCAACATGACCTGTTTATGGGATGAAACAACATAGCAAACTTGTACAGAGTGGCACGCGTCACTGTTTCAACTTCGTCCTCTAAAACTCAGACCTATAAAACTACAGTCCGTGCCCTGACTGCCTCTTTTTATGGAATTCCATTTGGAGCTTCCTAGCCCGAGATATGAACTTTGTTCCTAGGTCACCTGTTTAGGGCTGCATTTCGAAAGAGGCAGAAAGCCTAACTTATACGAATCATATCTCACAAAGTACAATGCATCTAGGGATGATATTCAAACACAATGTACATGAACATTTAATATTCATCCTATAAAAGTTTCAGATCCCGAACCTTCACCAAAACTAATTTATAGCGAAAGTGCCATGATGACAAGTTTTTACTATATCAAGTCGTAGCTTCCAATTTGTTGCAAGTGCAACAAGTGTCGTAAATGCCATACAATGCCTTCCTTCAGTCTAGCTCTGATACCATGTTTGTTTTTCATCATTTAATTCAATATGATCTACGATCTTAACTGACATAACAACATGTACATCATATCAAACAAAAGAGACAAGAGACACAAAGCATTTCAGCAAGGAAAACCAAGAAGGAGAAAAACCCCGCAAATTCCTCAGAGATAGAATGAGCACCAATACAAATATCACAAAGATCAAACCCCAAAAGATAGATGTCTCCAGCAGCTACTCCTCCTCCACTTGTGTGCACTCCTCTCTCTCAACTATGCGAGTTGGATGAGTGCCTGAATGAATAGAATGAGAGAGTCACACTCTCTATTCATCCACTAGCTCTCCCTCTTCACAAATGCCATTGCAAATTCTAAAAATGATCAAAATATCCCATTCTTCATTGTTCATGACTTTTATAAACTTCTAATTTCGTCCATGGGTCTAATTCCTTACAAGAGATTCATGCCAACTCAATTTGGGAAGAGATTCCCAAGTATGCCACTTGTCCTTCCAATTCTAGCCCTCTCCTTCTCCCAATTCGAATTGGTGTCTCTTTGGCTGCCATAACTCACTTGAGAGCCCTCTTGGAGCCTATTTTTAGCCCTGACATGTCATAAATTTCATATTCCAGCCCTTAGGTCTGATTTTTTTCATAGGTGTCGTAGCATCTTCATCATTGTTGTCATAGAGCTAAGGAATCTAGCCCAAGTGTCTTGCTAGCTCCAAATTGTCTCTTCCTCTTCCATGGGAGTTATTCTTCCACTCCAATTCAACTTTACATGACTCATGCAAAGTAAATTGACCTTCTAACTCATCCCAATAATTTTTGGCTTCTTATGGATTCGAAATGGCAAGAGTAGGATGCCATGTGGCATGGCAAATCTAGCTTGTGTGGGTCCCACCTCCTCCATGTGTCTTCATGATCAAATGCCACTTTGATTTTCTCTTGTAATTATTTATTTAGCTCCTTTATTAAATATTTATGTCATTCTAATGTGCAAGCATCATTTATTATCCTCCTTATGTCAAATCCCAAAGCTTCCACACTCTACCTAGGAAACTAGTAATTTTCCTCCTAGGCAATATTTTGACCCTTAACATCAATTTGACAAAGTCTCATGAATATGGTCATTGGGATTAGGCACTTGTCACCCCATGCCAAATTTGGGACATGACAATCCATCTAATCAGTTCATTTCTTGATTTTCCATGTAGATTTCACCATATTGGAATTACATTTTTATTCATCTTTATATCGGGTTCAAGATTTGTCTTGTTTAGTCCTTTCAATCTCAATCAGATTTGATTCTCTTTTTTGCTTAATGATATCATTCCTCAAATCTACAACATCGAGATGAGCATCACAAGAAAGTTTGCTTGCTCAGTTATGTTTCCCAACATTTTAAGCAAACCTCAGAAGTCAGCGGGCTCATTAAAAATTTTGGAATGTTCACCCTGTTGGAACATTTAAAAACCCGTTCCATACTTAGGACATATTTTATTAATCATCTAGATTAATTTTCCTAGGTGTAGACTAGGTAAATTGGCCTAGTTTTGTCTTTTAGTGGACCACTTACTATCCTAAATAACCAAAACAAATTTGGATAGATTCTGGATCAAATTTCCTTGCATTCTGTCTGATTTTATTCTATTCCCGAATTAGAAAGACACTTTCCTGATTTAGACAACTCTATCATGTTTTTTCTACTTTCTAGTGGATAAGGTAAAGCTAGTTGACTTGGAAACTCTCTCCACTTGGCCAATTCGACATCCAACTCTTTTATTCTATTCTAAAGTCATAATTACATTCCATTTACATCACTCATGAGTTTCCATACCATATTCATCCAATTCATGAGCCTTTGGACTATTTGGGAAAGTGTTTTTGACACCTAGGGTTTTTTTTTTCCTTTAGTAAGCCTTATCTTTTTGTTTTGTTCAACTTGCCTCTAAAGAATTCGATTTTATCCATAGAGGATGTATTATATATTGTAAACATATTGATGAACAATACATAGTGTTTTTTTTTCAACTTATTTTCTCTATTCTTCTCCCTCTCATTCTCAGAAATATTCCAACTGAAGTTGTCATATTGAATCTAGATCTAGACAATCTAAAATATCACTTGGTATCAGAGCTAGACTAGTTCATAGCAATTTCCAAAGTGTTTTTTACAGGATATTGCCATCACCAGGAGTACAATAGCATGGATCAAATTCAAGCTAAAGCTTTGATTCTCACTCCCTTCAACTACTTTGACTGGAAGGCGCATATGATCATCCAACTTCAAAGTAAATGACTTTATAGAGTCATTATGGGGCTTGAAACTGAGCTGAAAGATGTTGCACTAAAAGATAAATGGTTAAATAGGATTGATGAATCTTATGGTTTGCTTTGTCTCTCTATATCTCTAGATCTTCTATTCCATATTGATACTCTAATCACTCCAAATCAAGTGTGGACAAAGATAAAGTCTCTTTTTGGAAAGCAAGATAAGCTCAGAGGTCATCTATTGAAGATTGAGTTGATCTCACTTAGTCCAAGTAATTTCGATTCAATGGAAGAATTCATATTAAAAATTCAGAAACCTAGTGCTTCAACTCAAGTAGTGTGGCATAGATAAGAAGGATGAGTAGCTAATCCTTACTATTATGTCAAAACTGAGTTATTAATACTCAGTGCTTGTGTCTACATTTCATACTGCAAAACTTGCAATTCCCAACTAGAAGATGCCAACCTTGGATGCATTCATTGACTCACTCACTAAGGAGAAGGAAAAGCTGGTTCAAATGACGACTTTAACACCCTCCAAGGACCTTGCACTTGTTTCTCATGGAGAAAAGAGTTCCAAGAATGAAAAATCGAAAGGAAAGGAAAAGATGTTGTTAGATGAAGAGGAATATGACAAAGATTCCAAAGACAAGAAGAAGAAGAACAAGAAGGAGAAGCTTGTTGAGGCCTCAGGTGTGTAGGGTGCTAGAATGTGTTCCAAATCTCTCAACAGAGGAATAAAACCCAGCCAAAAGCTTTAGATAATCCTATGCAAGTATTACCCTATCCTCGAGCTATTTGGTATAGTGATCTCCCATGGATACAAAGGCATCCACTAGTACTTGTGATTTTGATCCTAAACGGATTTGTCTTCCAATGAAGGAAAACAAAGTATGTTCAGTTTGAAACAAATCTACCTAGAAAGGGAAACCTAAGCTAAGTTAGACCTACTCTAAAAGGTGTCTTGTTTGAATGCAGATTATCTTGATGTGAAAATTAATAAGTATGTTCATCAACTTGATAGAAATGTGAAGGAGATCAATTCCTTACTTACTTAAGTTACAACCAATCAATTAAAATTAATTGAATGAAATATTAAGTGTTTAATCTCATTCAATATTAACCTGTAACTTATATGTTAATTGAAAAATTAACATAGATTATAATTCACTGCAAATCATTTGCAGAAATCGTAAAATGTTTTAGTTGAAGAAATTCAATTAAAACATAATGCATACACAGGTAAAAAAGAAAGGAAAAATCCAAATCATAGATCCCTGTATCAGATATTAATTGCAAATGGATTAAACAGCATAGATAATAGTCTGAAGTAAAAATCAATATTTATTAAATAAACTTGATCAATGAACAAAAGACGATGCAAGAGAATAAATTTACTGTATTAATGAAAGTCTATAAGAAATTACAAGCTCAGCATAAAACAAAGCATCTCTAGTCTTCTTCTGTCGATTTCTACCCCAAAATGATCATCCTTTTCTTAGGAGAAATCTACCCTTTAAATAGGAAATTACAAAAATAATACAAAGGATAAATTCCCCTTAAACATGGATTACAAAATCAGAATATTCTATTTAGTGACAAAATCTTCCCACTTGTCCCAAACTTCTATCAGTTCATCTATATCTGGATAATGAGGATATTCGAGCCCCAACTGGACATCACACATGAATCCTTCAATCTCATGTTTGGTTATTTTATGCCATGTGTGGATGAACATATAGATCTTAGCCTCCATAGAAACAAGTTGCTTAATCAACCAATCCATGTCTTCAATTTGGATGTGATCAATCTGCAGAATTTTCTCTTTGACTTGATCGCAACGGGTTTTGACCTACTCAATCATCAATCTCGGGGGATCTGCCTCATCGATGAGCCCCATTGCAGGGAACGCCAATATCGCCATGAGGTTTTCTAAGGCACACCATCTTCTTTTGCAAAGGGCTTGAGACTGGTTGATAGTATCCTCTACCATGTCAATAAAATTTTCCCAAACTCACACAGAAGTTCTGATCCTTATGAATTTGAGGCTGCCCAACTCAGGAATATCAGCTGGATTATCTTCAATATACTTCTACCAATCTACGATTTCTTCTATAGCTTTAGAAGCCTATTTAGTTTTCTCCACTTGCTGGGCCAAGGTGCTAGACATTTTGACAAAGGCGAGAAAGTCTCATGAATTTTACCCAAGGTATTAAATAGCTTAGCTAAAAGTTGATGATGTTCCAGGTTGACTTGATTAGCTAGGTCTTTGAGCTCTTTATGTGAAAACCTAGAAAACGCAAAGGAGGTTGCACTTGCAGTTTCATCCTCAAGTTGCTTTTTAAGTACAACGGTTCTTTCCTCCTTGATATCATTTTTGCTTCTGCATCATTTAGTTTAGCTTGGAGAGAAGTATTATGCAACTGTAGATCTTCCAATTTATCTTCAAATAGATTCCTCGGATCCTGAACATAAACTTCATGCTCTTCCTTGGTTGGTGCCAATTACTCTTGGAGATTTTTCAGTTCTTCCTTTTTCAAGTCAATCTCCCTGTTCAGGGTCTTGACTGAATCCAAATTTCTCCTGCAAAGGCACCCAAGGATTGAGCTGCATCCACTGCCTCTACCTGGATATCATCAGACTATTTTTCCCAAATGAGTTGATCAGGAATGGGTGCCTCCAATCCTCCATGATATTTGCTTCTCTTTTTCCCTCTCTTCATAAATTCCTTGGTTGCGTGGTTATAAAATTAGTCCCTCGGGGGAACAATTATATCATCTTCAAAGGTAGCCAACATATCAGTGGATGATGTGGTCACATCTGTTGTTGTAACCAAAAGAGGTGTTTGGGTGACAATAGGGCTAGGAATAGACATAGCAACTTGAGATGAGGTTTGGGAAGAACGAAGAGCTTCACTAATTGATTGTACAATGATTGATGAAGGAATGGAAGTAAGAACTTCATGTGGTGGATCTTGAGTGTCAACAACTGATGGTGAAGAAGGAGGTAAGGGATCTGGAGCATTAGTAGCGAAGGGTAGTGAAGGATATGGAGGTGATTGTGGGGGGACAATCGAAGACTATACCTCTGCAATAGTTGATGGGGGAGTAAGGAGTGGAGTTGTCAAAGCTGGAGATGTAGGAATGAAAAGTGCATCAAGCAACTAAGACAAGGTTGTTGGAGGAGTCACCTCAGAAGTTGTAACAAGAGGAACTTATGCTGAAGATCAAAGTGATCTGGCTAAAGTTATTGCATCAAGAACAGTAGAAACCTGTGACATATCCTCACCTGAAGTGGGTTTATCCATAGCTATTGTATCTAGCAAATCTGAGACTGCATGTAAACCTTCGGTGTTTTCCTCTAATACAGGTACAGGAGAGATTACTTCACCTTCCTCATCACTATCAATATTGAGAGTAGGGATCTGAGAGGGAGAAATTATGAGCTTCTGTCTTTTTGTTGGATTACTGACCACAATGACCTGTATATCACTTACTGATATGGATGGGTTTTCCTCTTTAGTATGCAGTACTGAGGTAATTTGTGCAAGTTCCTTCTTCATATGCTAGGAAGTTTGGATTAATACTTTAACTTGATTAGAAATATTCAGCTGAGGAGACTCCTCCATAGGTCCTTTTCCTTTATTATCATAAGGATAAGTAAGCATGAGAGGGGTTTTAGCTTGCTAAGCCTCCGTTTCTTCTCTTTCTCTTCTTACCTGCTCAATCAAATTGAATTCCATTTTCCTGTAGCTAAAAACCTTCTTTTTGAGTTCTTTCTGATACAGCAAAATCTGGTTTTGTTCATCCCTATTTTTAGCCTTCGCTAGGACTTTAGAAAAAGTGTTAACTCCCAAGTAGATAGAGTCATCTGTGAGATCTTCATGTTCATAGCTCATCTTCATATGATTATGCTTGAAGTGAGCATCTAGGAATCTTTTAGGATCATATCTTCTTTTTGGATCATATCCTAGTTTCAATGAAGCAATCTCGTTTCCCAGTACTTGAGCCCAGGTCGAAGTAGGGATAGCAAAAGGTCCAAGGTTCAAGGGGAATTTGGGCCATCCCCTCCTCTTGGGACCAGTAAGTTTGAGGTAAACCCATTCTATCATAGTTTGATATGATACCTCTTCAATCAGTAGCCTATCTAGAACAATTCTAGGCCATAGGTGAGCAACACTACTTCCCCAGATCCTTACATAGGAGAAAGATTCCTCTGCATACCAATCTCCAATAGTGGCAATAAAAATATTGACATCAGTTGAGAAAGCTGGTGCATCTTGTTGAGATATTTTAACTTCAAAGAATATTATATTTGTACTTTATTATTTTGGAGATGATTCATTCCTCCGTGAAGATCTTATTGTATATCCGGAGATGTTTATTCCTCTGTCGGAATGTGGTAACTTAGGTTATTAGACTTCCCTAGTGGGGGTCGGCCCTGTATGTGTTATGTGGGTCAAAGGGTTATTAGACCACCCTAGAGGGGTCAGCCCAGTCAGTTGTAGTGGGGTATTTAACCCATTGGTTAAATACGAGCCTACATTTTTTGTGTAAAAGACAAGTCGGAGTAGTGTATAAATAGAGGAGGTGTATTCCTCATTTGATATACACTCACTCACTTGAGAGTAACGCACTTGTGGAGGAGAGGTCTGCTATGGTGGAGGAGGAGATCATGTCTTTGGTTTTCATCTTTGTATATTGCTGGTCATCTATATTGAGGAAGCTTTGCTAGGTTTTCTACCCCATGAGGGTTTCTCAGGAGAAATCTGTGTCTCTTGTGTTTATGTTGTGCTTGTTGTTTCTTCAGTGATCCTGTATATGCTATTATTGTGAAATGGAATGGAATGCTTCTATTTTCTGTCTTAGCATATTAAATTTTAACATGGTATCAGAGCTAACCTGAAGGAAGGAAAGGTATGGCACTTACGACACTTGCTTTACTTACGACAATTTGAAGGTTAGGGTTTTATATAGCAAAAACCAGTCATCGTGGAACTTTCACCATAAATCCATTTTGGCTAAGGTTCAGGATCTAAAACCTTTACAGGTCGTATATAACATCTCCAGGTATCTTGTGTCCAAAGGGAAGCCTCAGATTCGTTGTAATTTGTAAGTTATGATCAATACAAGTTCGGGTTTCTGCCTCTTCCAGATCTCAGTCAAAATCAGGTGACCTGGGAAAAAAGGTCATAACTTGGGCTAGGAAGCTCCAAATGAAATTTCGTAAAAAGAGACAGGTAGTAAACAGACTATACTATCTCAGAAAACATTTTTCAGAGGCCGAAGTTGAACCAGTGACATGTGGAACACCGTACAAGTTCGCTCTCCTGTTTTATCCCATAAACAAGTCACGTTGCGACACTTGGCATAACTTGGGCTAGGAAGCTCCAAATGAAATTTTGTAAAAAGTGAAAGGTAGTACACAAACTGTACTATCTCAAGAAATTTGTTCAGAGGCAGAAGTTGAACTAGAGACACGTGGAATGCCGTACAAATTCACTCTCCTGTTTTATCCCATAAACAGGTCATGTTGTGACACTTGGCATAACTCTCTCTCAGAAAATCCAATTAAAGTCAGACCTATCGGGATGGAAAGATGACAGGTCAGGCTACCACAAAAAAAAATTTCATACCCTGTGGAGTGAAAATTTCGGAGTTACAGCAGAAACAATCATGTACATATTTCTGTCAAAACAGAATTAGTTTTGGAGCACCTTCATTCATGGCTTTCGGAATTTAGGGTTTCGGCGAATGTTAGAATCTTTGGAATCAGAGTCCATGGCTGAATGCTACTCAGGAAAATCGAAATTTAGATACCAATATCGAATTTTTTGGTTGGGTAGAAGATCGGGCTTGATCAAACCCCAGTTCGGGATTTTGATCAGAAAGATGGAAAATTAGGGCTTCAGCAAAAGTTGGAATTTTTTAAGTCTATAAACACGGCTGGAAGCTCCTCAGGAAAATAAGAGTTTAGAGCCTTGGATTGAACCTTTTGATTGGGAAGAAAGGTGGGCTTCATCAAACCCTAGTTTGGGATCCTGTCCACAAGATCCAGAAGTTTCGAAGGCAATTTTGAGGGGTCAAATTTTGGAGATTTCAAAATTGAAGTATGCTAGTTTTGATCAGCTCAGCATGTCACATCCTTCCATCCATTCAGAAGTGTGAAAGTCAAAGATTGAATGTTTAGGGTTTCTCTAGCAAACCCTAATCAAGCTCCATATCAAGTTTCAGGGGGATTCGAGGCTAAGGCCTTACATAAGAAGACTACAAGAAGTCTCGACAGGTATGACTTAAGGAGGTTCAGGTATGTCTTGAAATCTGATTCTTGATTAAGTTCATAATGTGTTTGTCTTCATGTTATTTATTAGTACAATATTGATTAATGTTAGAATTGTCTTATCACCCTAGTAATAGTATGAATGCATGTGAATGATCGAAGACATTCATTGATTAGGGTTATATGATTGTACTAATGCATTATGGTGTTGTGTGAGGTTGATGTTTCCTACTAACAAGATACAGGTACATCACAAAAGACAAATCAAGTTCCATGACCATGACATCTTGAAGACAAAGACTCATCCATAATCTTTGTTCTACTTACGAGGTATGTATGACTTTGTTATATTATGCTTAACCTATGAGACATGCAGGTTCTAGCTCAGGATCTCTAAATCATTGAAGAGATTGTTTAGGTATGTTGTACATAACTAAGCAGGTATACTAATCCAGGTATGTTTTTCCTATGTCATGTTAGAATCTTACCTTGTGTTAGGATCCCTTATATAAGTATACTTGGTATGATTGGTTATGCTTATTCATAAAGTTAGTAATCAAGGGTTTATGCATATTATGTCTCTTATCTTGGTTGATGATTTAACTAACTAGATCAAACAAGAATATGCATGAGTAAAAGAAGACTTCCCTGAAACCTTGAATATTATCTATAATCATGACTATACATTTTCAAGATTATTTAGAACTATAATGTTGAGAATATACTAATGAATGTATGTTTGTGTATGAGATCATGAGAATGACACTAGTGCACACTTGAGCATGCACAGTGGTATAGAATGAATAGAAGTTCAAAAGACATATAGAAGATCAAGCGGGAGGCAACCACACAAACATAAAAGATAAGTATTTGAGTTGTTATTTGAAATAGTAAATGATATTGCTTGTATGCATATTTGTGTTCCTATAATATATCATGCTGAGTGTAAACATTCATACAGCATTGAACAATATACTACTAATATGCATATAATTGGTAATTTGGACAAACATTCCATTGTTGCTTGTCTAGAATGAAACCTCTTTGCTGACATGCTGAGAGTTGTGCACACTCTCAATAGTATGTTCTGGTAGAGATGGAAGGCATCTAGATAGCCAATGTATGCATACGGGATATGGAAAAATGTTGTGCCAAAGTATTGGTCAAGATAGTTGCATAACTATATAAATGTTATCTGTATGCATAATAGGTTATCATGTCAACATGATTTCATGATTATAAAGTATTACTAATCATGTACTTAATTTTGATATGTAGGAAAGATCATGAAGAATGATGAACACTGAACAAGTGATAGATGTTCAACAAGAAGATTTACAAATCAAACAAAATATAGAAGGCTCATTGCTAGAAGATTCTCTTAGAAAGAGGAAGAGAATCATGACAAGATGTTTGCTCCAAGTGGATAGATAATACCATTCTCTTAATAGTGTAATTAAAGAAGAAGTGTGAATCAGGTTCTATATGGGTACCCAGGATTGGTAGTCAATTGATGAGCTTAATGATCATCATGGGTGATGTGGATCTCAACCTTTGCTACAAGGTTGAATATGGCTTCTATACACATATGACATGGATGCAAGAAGGAACTCACCACAGAGTTAAAATGATTTTGAGGCTCATATCAGTAGACCCATCTGACGAGAGATGGCACAGATAGATATGCAGAAGATCACTCAATGCAGAGTGTGAATGATGGACAATTGACAGCTTCTTGACAAAGCTTGGGCTTTACCGGAAGTAAAGCTGATCCTAACCTTTACCTTAAGGTTGTGGATGATGAACCTATCATACCGTTATATGTAGACGATCTATTTCTAACCGAAAATGAGAAACAAATTATTGAAAGCAAGAAGAAGCTTTCTTCATAATTCGAGATGAAAGATCTCGGATTAATGCACTACTTCTTAGGTCTAGAAGTATGGCAAGAACCAAAAAAAGGAATCTTTCTAAATCAAGGTAAGTATGCTGTGGAGATTCTAAAAATATTTTATATGTTGGAGTGTAAAGTCATGGCCACTCCCATGGAATCCAATTTGAAGTTATTAGTTAATGACTCATCAGAATTAGTGGACCTAACTCTATATAGACAAATCATTGGGTCATTTATGTATTTAACAAATACTAGGCCAGATATATGCTTTGTTGTAAATACCCTAAGTCAGTATCTAGTAGAATCAAGAAAGGTTCACTTAATAGCTGCAAAGCATGTAATGAGGTACCTAAAAGGTACATTAGATTTTGGTCTATATTATCTTGGAGGTCATGAACTCAGATTACATGGTTACTCAGATTCTGATTGGGCAGGAAGTGTCTCAGACAGAAAGAGTACATCAGGTGAATGTTATGGTCTTGGATCTGCCATGATCTCATGGTTCAGCAAGAAACAATCTAGTGTGGCCCTCAGTACTGCTGAAGCAGAATATATAGCTGCCTGCTTTGCCAGCTGTGAAGCAGTGTGGCTTCGGAAGCTATTATCTGGAGTGTTTGAATTAGAAATGGATCCCACTATGACTATGTGTGACAATCAAAGCTGCATTAAGATGACAGAAAATTGTGTTTTCCACATTAAGTCAAAACACTTAGAGATCCGATACTTCTATATACGAGATATGGTGCAGAGAGGAGCTATCAAGCTCGAGTATGTGAGCATTGAGGATCAAATTGCTGATATCTTGACCAAACCTCTGTCTCGAGTGAAATTTGATTACTTCCGAGACAAGCTTGGTGTAGTTCAAAAGGACCCTCCTCGAAAGGGGGAGTAGTATAGTCACTAATGATGAGATTGTCTCATCGAACAACAAGGTCGATGATGAAGTAACCTATTCACTACACCTAGATACTTAGAAATATTTAGATTTAGGACTCTTATACTTAGAATACTTAGTTTTACTTATACATGCTTTTGATGATAGATGTATTAGTGAGAATACATGCTTTTGATGTTGGATGTATTGGTAAGAATACATGCTTTTGATGATAGATGTATTGGTGAGAATACATGCTTTTGATGATAGATGTATTGGTGAGAATACATGCTTTTGATGATAGATGTATTGGTGAGAATACATGCTTTTGATGATAGATGTATTGGTGAGAATACATGCTTTTGATGATAAGATGTACTGGTAAGAATACATGCTTTTGATGATAAGATGTACTGGTAAGAATACATACTTTTGATGATAGATGTATTGATTAATGTACTTGTATGGTTGAGGATACTTGTACTTGTATTGATGAGAATACATGTGAGGATTGCATCATCCTTGAACACATGTTCTAAAGTGAGCCGTAGACAGGTGTCTCCGAGAAAGAAGAGGGATTGTATCATCCTTGAACACTTGTTCTAAAGTGAGCCATAGACAGGTGTCTCTGAGAAAGAAGAGGGATTGTATCATCCTTGAACATTTGTTCTAAAGTGAGCCATAGGCAGGTGTCTCCGAGAAAGAAGAGGGATTGTATCATCCTTGAACACTTGTTCTAAAGAGAGCCGTAAATGTATGTCTTCGAGAATGAAGTCCTTGGTGGACATGTGAGGATCAGATCATCCCTGGACTTCAGTCCTAAAGAGAGCCGTAGACATGATGTCTCCAATAATGAAGTCCTGAATGAACAGGTAGGGGATTGTATCTTCCCTGGACTTCGGTCCCAGAATTGAGCCGTAGACATGATGTCTCCAATAATGAAATCTTGAATGAACAGGTAGGGGATTGTATCTTCCCCAGACTTTGGTCCCAGAATTGAGCCGTAGACATGATGTCTCCGATAATGAATTCTTGAATGAACAGGTAGGGGATTGTATCTTCCCCGGACTCCATTCCCAGAATTGAGCCGTAGACATGATGTCTCTGATAATGAAGTCCTGAATGAATAGGTAGGGGATTGTATCTTCCCCGGACTTCAGTCCCATAATTGAGCCGTAGAAATGATGTCTCCGATAATAACGTCCTGAATGAACAGGTAGGGGATTGTATCTTCCCCGGACTCTGGTCCCAGAATTGAGCCGTACACTAGGTCTCCGATAATGAAGTCCTGAATGAATAGGTAGGGGATTGTATCTTGCCTGGACTTCTGTCCTAGAATTGAGCCGTAGAATGGGTCTCCGATAATGAAGTCCTGAATGAACAGGTAGGGGATTGTATCTTCCCTAGACTTTGGTCCCAGAATTGATCCATAGAGTGATGTCTCCGAGAATTGAAGATAGGATTGCATCATCCCTAGACATGAGACTTGTCTTAAAGGTACATGTGAGGACTGCATCGTCCATGAACTGGGTTCAAAATGTACATGATGGGATTGCATCGTCCCTGGACATGAGACTTGTCTTAAAGTGATAAGGACTGATCATCCGGAACTTGATCGGATTGTATCATCCATGGACCTATGTCCTAAAGAGAGCAGGATTGATCATCCTGTAATATGATCATGTGTATTGTAGAGTATGCTGATGATCGTGTGATGACGATGCTGATGATCGTGTGATGATGATGCTGATGATCGTATGATGATGATGATGATGATCGTGTGATGATGATGCTGATGATCATGTTATGATGATGCTAATGATCATATGATGATGATGCTGATGATCGTGTGATGACAATGTTGATGATCATGTGATGACGATGTTGATGATCGTATGATGATGATGCTGATGATCGTCTGATGACAATGCTGATGATCGTGTGATGATGATGCTGATGATCGTATGATGATGATGCTGATGATCATGTGATGATGATGCTGATGATCATGTGATGATGATGCTAATGATTGTATGATGACGATGTTGATGATCATATGATGATGATGTTGATGATCGCGTGATGGCGATGCTGATGATCGTGTGATGACGATGCTGATGATCGTGTGATGACGATACTGATGATGCTGATGCTCCAGTAACTGCTTGAGTTACTGATGATGTTGAGAAAGCTTCCAATGATTTATAGATGTATCATGTATGATGTTGATGACTCGTTGCTCGTGCAGATGCTGTTATAATATCCTTCTCGTTAAGGGGGAGTGTTGAGATATTGTAACTTCAAAGAATATTATATTTGTACTTTATTATTCCAGAGATGATTGATTCCTCCGTGAAGATCTTATTGTATATCCGGAGATGATTCATTCCTCCATGAAGATCTTATTGTATATCCGGAGATGTTTATTCCTCCGTCAGAATGTGGTAACTTGGGTTATTAGACTTCCCTAGTGGGGGTCGGCCCTGTATGTGTTATGTGGGTCAAAGGGTTATTAGACCACCCTAGAGGGGTGGGCCCAGTCAGTTGTAGTGGGCTATTCAACCCATTGGTTAAATACGATCCTACATGTTTTGTGTAAAAGACAAGTTGGAGTAGTGTATAAATAGAGGAGGAGATCATGTCTTTGGTTTGCATCTTTGTATATTGCTGGTCATCTATATTGAGGAAGCTTTGCTGGGTTTTCTACCCCATGAGGGTTTCCCAGGATAAATCTGTTGTTAGAACATTTTTCCACCTATGTACATTAATCATTTATTAATGATGATTAATTAGCCCAAGTGATTAATGATTACATCCCTAAGTTGATTAGTTGGTAAATGGTCAAATTATCATGAACTGGTTAGCAATGTGAACAAGTGCTGAGTCAAACCAGCTTTGTGGAGCGCTCCCCAGGACAATTAATGCACTCAGCATGCCTAGAGCGCCCTCCTCAGGTCATTTAATGCACTCAGCATGCTTCTCTTCTACCTAGGGCGCATTTGCTCACTTTGTGGACAATCTTGCCTTGTTTTGTCATATTTTTGACCATTTTTAGACTCCAAACCTCTAACCAACCAGTTTCTTCACATGTGTGAGGTCACATGGGCCTGTCCAGTCATTCCCAGCGTTCACACAACAGATTCGAACCAGTTTGGGATGGTTTGGGATATTTTGGTCAACCTAGGGGGGTTTGAGCTATTTCTAAGCTAGATCAGTGTGAACACTCCAGATGGATTCGAATTCTTCCAGATTTGTATATATGGGTGTTCTTAACCTTTGTTAAGGTTGGACAGTTAATAATATTGACATTATTCACCAATTCATGTGTATTGTTCTTCATTCATTTAAATTTTTTATGCTGATTCTTGCAAATGTTGTGCAATCTTTCACCAGTGAGGAATCCACAGTAGCTAGATTCAACTGTGCTTGAGATTTTACATGGTATCAGAGCTCTTGGAGCTAGAATTCGAACCAGCAGACTGTTGTAGTGGATTGCCAGAAACAGTGGAGAAACCACATAATTCCTGAGGCCATTGCCTTGAGCTTACTGGAGAAATCTAGTGGCTCCTCTCAGGTGTGATGCTCTCCCGAATGCACCCACTATCCATACAGGGTTCGAATCTGTGAGTGTAGATCCCTCCAGAGTGATTTGAGAGTTGTTTGCAGGTACTGAAGATCAGCATTGTCAGCAAGTGCGAATTGCAGCAGAGGAGAATGGAGCCATCTCACCCAAACGTGCTCACTCCTTTCAACTATTTCGATTGGAAGGCAGAAATGGTGATTTTGCTGAGATCCAAGGGTCTCTACAGAATCACGATGGGCACTGAGGTTGAGCCAAACTCAGCTGTGGAGAAATCCAAGTTTTTCAACAGAATGGATGAGGCATTTGGCCTCCTTTGTCTCAGCATTTCGAGAGACCTCCTGTTTCATGTAGAAAGTCTAGCAACTCCAAATGAAGTGTGGCTCAAGCTTGAGACACTGTTTGGAAAGACTGATGAGATGAGAGGCCACCAGCTAGAAAATGAGCTTGTCTCACTGAGCCCAGGGAATTTCGATTCCATCCAGGACTTCTTCACCAAGTTCAAGAACTTGGTCTTGCAGATCAGACAATGTGGCATAGAAAAGAAAGAAGAACAGTTGGTGTTGTCCATTCTCTCCAAATTGGGTTCTGAATACTCAGTTTTTGTGTCTTCCTTCAACTCCACAAGGCTCACAGTTAGAGGTTGGAAGATGCCATCTTTGGCTGAATTCATGGAGATGCTAACTCAAGAGCAAGACAAGCTGGTCTTGATGGGCTCCATCAAGCAAAAAGACCAAGTTCTTGCAGCTGGAGATTCGAAATATGGAAGAGGCAAGCAAAAACCAAAGGGGCCGAAACCTCAAGAGAAGAAGATGAAGGAGAAGAAGCATTCAAGTGATGAAAGCTCAAGTTCAAGTGATGAAGATTCAAAAGTCAAGAAGATGAAGAGCAAGAAAGAGAAGCCCAAATGTGGTTATTGCAGAGGTTCTCACAATGAAAAATCATGTTTCAGAAAGAAGATAGACATTCTAACCAAGCTACTTGAAGAACATAACATTGATGTTCCAGATTTTGCAAGAAGAGAAGAAGCCAAGCTCTCTTTGGAACAAGATCATTGCCTCTATGCCACATGCAAAGGTAAAAAGCTCTATGATTTGGGTGAAAGAGCCAAATATTTTTCTGATATATCTGTTTCTGATTTACATTATGATATATCAGATTCAGAAAAATCAGTCTCTTCCCTGAAAGAATCTCCATCCAGTTCACCGAAGCTTTCTCCCAATACTAGTAATTTTTCACTAGTTTTTGACATGCCTTCTGAAAGCTCTTTCCCACTTCAATCAGATCTTTCATATTCTGATATGGAAGATAATATGCAGGATGATATACAGGTTATGACAGCCATCAAACCATTTCCCCAACCATCGGATGCCCAAAAGACCACACAAACCCCAAGTTCTACAGTTGGAAAATCTCACAATTTTATTGTTTCCAAAACTGTGTCACTGATCTATCTTGGTTTTATGTCCTGCATATCATTCCTTGGTTGGACAGCCATGTCATTGGCTATCATGGGACTGCTGTTCCACATGTCTGGACCTGATCTTACCACCTATGGTTCAAAACTCAAGTCTCCAGACCCTTCAAGTTTGCTCAACTGTCAGTGTGATCCAGTTACACACACTTCTCTTACTGTAAAACCATTCGATCATGGAGACATTATACCTCTAGTTTTTGCTGCTCCATATGGCTCCTATTCTGATATATCAGAGCCACATGATCTCTATTACAGATTTGGGAAGGTGCTACACCAGTTCGGAAGGAAGATTCATGGTTTGATTTGCCATGTGGAAGCTCCTCAAAATGCAGATTTTGTTGAGATTTTTGATGTTCTTTGGGAAGGATTTTGCAGAGATATCTTTTCCATTATTGATCATGTATTCATATCAGAGTATGTATGCAGCAAGAAGCATTCTTATAATGCTCCCCCATCATCAAATGATGAGATTCAAGGAGCCTTCCAACATGTTTTTTTCCTACAAAACATTGAAGAATTGGTGCATGATCATGACATCCACAACATCTTCACCAAGTATTTCAGCAAGAAGTTGTTCATTCAACTCATTCAAGTGAAGAACAAGACCTGTTGAAGACCTTTTGATCATCTCTGTATCATGTCCATTCTTGAGGGAGGATTTTTCCCATGTGGTTTTGCCTCTTTCCTCATTTTACATGGACAAATAAATTTTATGATGTAAAAGGTGACTTGAGCCTAGTTGCCAAGGCCTTAATTTTTGATATTTCACTAAGTCTAGCTTAAGGGGGGGTGTTAGAACATTTTTCCACCTATGTACATTAATCATTTATTAATGATGATTAATTAGCCCAAGTGATTAATGATTACATCCCTAAGTTGATTAGTTGGTAAATGGTCAAATTATCATGAACTGGTTAGCAATGTGAACAAGTGCTGAGTCAAACCAGCTTTGTGGAGCGCTCCCCAGGACAATTAATGCACTCAGCATGCCTAGAGCGCCCTCCTCAGGTCATTTAATGCACTCAGCATGCTTCTCTTCTACCTAGGGCGCATTTGCTCACTTTGTGGACAATCTTGCCTTGTTTTGTCATATTTTTGACCATTTTTAGACTCCAAACCTCTAACCAACCAGTTTCTTCACATGTGTGAGGTCACATGGGCGTGTCCAGTCATTCCCAGCGTTCACACAGCAGATTCGAACCAGTTTGGGATGGTTTGGGATATTTTGGTCAACCTAGGGGGGTTTGAGCTATTTCTAAGCTAGATCAGTGTGAACACTCCAGATGGATTCGAATTCTTCCAGATTTGTATATATGGGTGTTCTTAACCTTTGTTAAGGTTGGACAGTTAATAATATTGACATTATTCACCAATTCATGTGTATTGTTCTTCATTCATTTAAATTTTTTTATGCTGATTCTTGCAAATGTTGTGCAATCTTTCACCAGTGAGGAATCCACAGTAGCTAGATTCAACTGTGCTTGAGATTTTACATCTGTGTCTCTTGTGTTTATGCTGTGTTTGTTGTTTATTCAGTGATCTTGTATATGCTATTATTGTGAAATGGAATGTAATGCTTCTATTTTCTGTCTTAGCATATTAAATTTTAACACATCTTCCTTAAATATATTGAGATATATAGCACCAAAGAAATGATCACAAAGTTCATATAATAGAGGCACACAGTTATCCTCCCACAGTGCAGAATGATATATGTGAACAAGAGGAGCAGTGGGGGTCCAATTCCACTCCATGTTGGGATATCGAAATTCAACATAGAACACATCCATGACATATGCTAAAAGGAAGAAAGAGGGTTTCTGTGTAGCGGAGGACTTCTGATACTTTTTAATTGTTTTTTTAAGCTCAAAAGAAAAAATAGAAGCCCAAGGAAAGGATTCACCTGTAGTTAAGACATGATAAGCCACATGAGCCCATTCAGCTTTAAAAATTGAGGAACTAGGATGGCCATACAACTGAGAAATCATGGCTGCTAATAACAAGTAGGGTTCTTTAAACCATGAGACTGGGTATAAATTCTCAGCCCTAGGTGTTGTGCAGGAAAATACCTTATAGTGGGGATACAACAGTAACAACTTCTAGGGTGACAGGTAAATACATTCACGTTTTGCATTCATTACTACAAATGGAAAGAGGTTAAGATTCCGGAAGTTGTACCTTTTGTTAAATTTTCAGAATTTACTTCAATCTGATCTAGGATCTTAACTGAGAGAACAACATGTACAGCATATCTACAGCATATCAATCATGGAGACAATAATGCAAGCACACAAGAGACACAAAGATTTACTTGGGGAAAACCATAAAGGTGAAAAACCCCAATAACTTCCTCAGAGATAGATAGAGCAATGATACAACCAACCAAGAGAGATAGCCATAACCTAGCAGCAGATTCTCCTTCTCCATAAGTTCGCCACTCCTCCTTGAGTGCATGTGTGAGGAGTGAGTGTGTAAATAGAGTGCCTCCCGCACTCTATTTATACTTGACTTGACTTGTCTTTTTACCTAACTCATGTAGGCTCGAACTTAACCACATAACATAATGCTGAGTGGGCCGACCCCCAATAGGGTGGTCTAATAACCCTTTGACCCACATGACTTATACAAGGCCGACCCCAAATAAGGTGGTCTAATAACCCATCAAGTATAATTTACGACACTTACAATATAAATGACGACACTTCCTTATAGAGGAATAATACCATCTCTATAGGAATACAATATACATATACGTGAAATACATTCCAAAGTTACATATACATCAACACTCCCTCTTAACTAGGAAGGTATTTCTCAGCACAGTTCTTCTAGCACAAATCATCTTCTATGGATCATCGTCACTAGATAATCGTCATCGAGTCATCATCATCGTCACTGCTGCTGCTATCTCAATCAATCTCTGAATCTACTCGTCATAGGAAGTTCTACAGAGCCAGTCCTTTTTCATACTGGATGTAGGCCCACCACCTGCAGGTCTTCATCATCACTGGCCATACTGTGGAATCCTCAGGACTTATTACGTGCGTCACAAAACCTCGAAAGAGCATCCCAGGATGTTACGGGTACACAACTCCGACCTGTAGGATCTCCCAGGGCGCTATTACATGTGACCCCACCACAAAACCTTGAAAGAGCATCTCAGGATGTTACGGGTACACAACTCTGACCTGAAATATCCCAGGGCACAAATTACATGTGGTCCACCACAAAACCTAGCAAGAGCATCTCAGGATGTTACGGGTACACAACTCCGACCTGAAATCTCCCAGGGCACAAATTACATGTGGTCATGGAAAAACCTCGAAAGAGCATCTCAGGATGTTACGGGTACACAACTCCGACCTGAAATCTCCCAGGGCCCAAATTACATGCCATAGGACAAAACCTCGCAAGAGCATCTCAGGATGTTACGGGTACACAACTCCGACCTGAAATCTCCCAGGGCACAAATTACATGTCCTCCCAGAGCAATGTCTCGAAAGAGCATCCCAGGCTGTTACGGGTACACAACTCCGACCTATAGGATCTCCCAGACATGCTCATCTGCACAACCTGATCCACGGCCACAGAGTATCAACCTGATACTCACCATACATCATCCTGATGTACTCATGATCGTCCTGATCATCATCACTGCAACGTCCTGCTGCATGTCATCTGGAGCAACATCCTGAAGCTCATCATCCATGATCATCCTGATCATCATCACTGCAACGTCCTGTTGCATGTCATATGGATCAACATCCTAAATCTCATCATCCATGATCATCATGATCATCACTGCAACATCCTGTTGCATGATCCACCTGATCATCAATGCATCCACCTGATGCATACCAAGTATCTACCTGATACATATCATCATACATGATCCTCCTGATCATACAATGTATCCACCTGATACATGATACATATCACCATACATGATCAACCTGATCATACAATATATCCACCTGATACATATACAGATACATGGTCCAAGCATCCAACATGATGCATATACAAAATACATACACATGATCCAACTGATCATATCCAGCATCCAACATAATGCATACATACATAAATGATCCAACTGATCATATCTAGCATCCAACATGATGCATACATACATAAATGATCCATCTGATCATATCCAGCATCCAACATGATGCGTACATACATAAATGATCCAACTGATCATATCCAAGCAGAAACCAGAACATCATCCTGATTCCCATTATCCAGCGCTTACATCCACAACCATGTGAAGGATCCTCCTTCCAACATGCTTGGAATGGCTTCAGCAAATGTGTCCATCACTTCTTCCTCGAAGTATCCTCGATCTGAAGAACGCCAAGTCTCTCTCTGAAGTACTCGAACTTCACCCTGGTTAGTGGCTTCGTCAGCACATCTGCAATCTGCTCGTCCGTCGCAACATACAGGAGCTTCACAGCTCCTCTCTGCACCATATCCCTGATATAGTGATATTTGATCTCTATGTGTTTCGACCTGTCATGAAACACTGGGTTCTCGGACAGCTTTACACAACTCTGGTTATCACAGAAGATACCAGTAGCCTCCAACGGGAGATCAAATAACTCAGACAGTAGCTTCCGTAGCCATACTGCCTCACAACTAGCTGAACAGGCTTCAACATACTCTGCCTCAGCTGTACTCAGTGCTACGCAGGACTGCTTCCTGCTAAACCAAGAGATCACACCTGATCCCATACTGAAGCAGCACCCAAATGTGCTCTTCCTATCTGCAGCACTGCCAGCCCAATCTGAATCAACATAACCCTGTAGGTTAAACTTTTCATTCGCTTCATACTTGAGTCCATAATCCATTGTACCCTTCAAGTACCTCAGAACATGCTTTACAGCAACCAGGTGAACACTCCTCAGATCCGTCAGGAACTGGCTCAATGTGTTCATAGCAAAGCAAATGTCTGGTCTCGTGTTCGTTAGGTACATCAAGGACCCAATCATCTAGTGATACATAGAGACATCAATCGGCTCAGATGAAGCATCACATAGAAGCTTCAGATTTGATGCCATAGGTGTGGCCATGGCCTTGCAATCCATCATCCCGAACCTCTTTGGGATCTCTACTGCATACTTCCCTTGTCCAAGGAAGATTCTATCTGCACTCTGCCACACCTCCATGCCAAAAACAAATAGTGCATCATCCCCAAGTTCTTCATCTCGAACTCGGTAGTAAGCTTCCGCTGTGTGTCGGCAATCAATCTATCTTCACCATACCAAGTTCTGCACATATATGATTTCCTATCATGTGTCTAGAACTAAGTGGCTGCTCTACATACACTTCTTCTTCAACTACACCATTCAAGGAAGCTGTCTTGAATCCATCTGGTGTATCTTCTATTTCATCACTTTTATATTTCTCAATGCTGCCATCTGCAACATGCTTGATCTGATAGTTCCATTTGGAAGTCATAGCAAACTTCCCTTCATGTCTTGGGATTACATCCCAAACATCATTCTTCATGATCGACGGATCATGGCATTTCATTTCTTCATCCCAGATCCTGGGAACTTCAATATCTTCAATATCTTCAATAGATATCTTTGTTGCTAGAACAAATGTTATAGTTTTTCTTTTGTAGGAGATGGCATACGATCTTTCCTACACAACAAGTTAAATTGCATGATTAGAAAACATCTCATAGTTTTCAGAACAAATTCTTACACATAAATAAATATGCCATACAGTCATGCAATTATCTTAGCCAATGCTTCAATACAACATTTATCCATATTCCGTAACTTTCTAGATGCCTTCCAATCTCTACCAGAACATTGTTAAGAGTGTGCACAACTCCCAACATGTCAGCAAAGAGGTTTCATTCTAGATAAGTAGCAATGGAATGTTGTACAGTGCCATAGGCCACTTACCCATGCATATTAGGAGTATACTGTTCATCAATGCAATTATTCTAATATGCATAATACACAACCTAATTCTAGGAACATCAGTATATACATGATTGAACAGTATTATTTAAGAAATGACAATTCAAATACTTATCTTTGTTTGTTCGTTGGGTGGACTCCCTCTGAGTCTTCGCTTCCTTGCAGGAGTTGCTGGAGTCCTAATCTGAAGTAGCTTCTTCTACACCTTTCTATTGTGGGATGTAGAGAGATGGTCAACTCCCTCTGAATATCTGCATCCTTTCATAAACCACTGGAGTGTACTCCCTCTTGATCTTTGCTTCTTGGATTACCTGTCCTTGAACTTACATTCATCCTTGGTTCCTATGCATGCTTATTAGTATCATGATTGCGTTATCCTTGTGATCTCATATAAAATCATACATTCATTAGTATACTATTAAAACACAATAATCTCAAGCATGTATAGTCATGATCATTTCAAACAGAAAATAATAAGCATTAACATTCAAGGTTTATGTAGAATTCTTAAGGTTAGTCAAATCATAAGAAACATAACATGTCTAAACCTGTAATTACTCAAACCTATGACTCTTCAGGTTAGTTGAATCATCAATCAAGATAAGAGATATATTATGCATAAAACCTGTGATTATTCAAACCTATACCTTCATGATTCTTTTGGTTAGTCATATCATCAATTAAGGTAAGAAACATAATATGCATACAACCATGATTATTCAAACCTATGACTTCATGAATAATCATTATCAACAACAGTATAAGATCCTAACACAAGGTAGGATTCTAACTTGATATAGGAAAAACATACCTAGATTAGCATGCTAGCTATTTATGTCTAACATACTCACATGATGTCTTCTTGTTCTTCTTCAATGACTTGTGCTAGTAACCTGTATATCTCATAGGTTAACTATTACAAAACCAAGTTATACATACCTCATAAATGGATCTTCTATGAGATCGATGACAATGGATGAATCTTTGTCCTCATGTTATCATGATCATATGTTCTTGGACCAGAACATGATTTGTCTTTCTTGGTGTACCTTTCATGTTAGTAGACAACATAAACCTCATACAACACCATAATGCATTAGTACAATCATAAGTGTCAATACCCTAACCAATGAATATCTTCTATCATGCATTCATAATTTTGTTAAGGTTATACGACAAATCTAAAATCAAAATTGTACTAACCGTAATAACATGAAGACAAACATACCATAAACTTAATCATGGAAAAATATCGAAACATACCTCGATGAGTCATACCTGTCGAGATCGCTTGTAATCTTCTTATGTAAGGCCTTATCCTCATCTCCCTCTGAGACAGGAACTTCTTCACTTATGCAGGTGATCAATCCATCTTCTTCTAGGATTAACCCAATCCACTTGATTTGCAAGAACTGGACCTTGAGCTGGATATGGGTTTGTCAGAGAAACCCCAAAAATTCAAACTTTGAATTTCAAACTTCTGACAGGATAGAAATATGTGCCTTGATGAGCTGATCAAGTTGGTATATTCAGAAATTGAAAACTGCAAAGTTTCACTCCTCAATTTTGCTTTTGAAACTTCTGGATTCACTGGACGTGACCCTGAACTGGGGTTTGATGAATCTCACTCTTCTTCCCAATCAAAATGTTTTATCCAAATCTATAAGCTTCTATTTTTCTGAGGAGCTTCCAGCCGTGGTCACAGATTTCAAAAATTCCCATTTTTACAGAAGCCCTAATTTTCCACTTTTCTGATCAAAGTCCCGAACTAGGGTCTAATCAAGCCCGGCCTTCTGCCCAACCAAAAATTCTGATCTTGGTCTCTAAATTTCTATTTTGATGAGTAGCATCCAGACGTGGTCTCCGATTACAAAAATTCCAACTTTCTCCAAAGCCCTAAATTCCGGAAGCCATGAATGAAGGTACCAAAAAATAATTCTGTTTTGACAGAAATATGTACCTGATTGTTTCTGGTGTAACTCCGAAATTTTTGAACCACAGGGTCTGAAAAAGTTTCCTGAGATAGCCGGACCTGTTATCTTTCCATCCTAATAGGTCTGACCTCAATTGGATTCTCTGAGAGAGAGATATGCCAAATGTCGCAACGTGACCTGTTTTGGGATAAAACAGGAGAGCGAACTTGTACGGCGTACCACGTGTCACGTTTTTAACTTCGGCCTCTGAAAAAGTTTCCTGAGATAGCTCGGCCTGTTACCTTTCCATCCTGACAGGTCTTACCTCAATTGGACTCTCTGAGAGAGAGTTATGCCAAATGTCGCAACATGACCTGTTTATGGGATAATACAGGAGAGCGCACTTGTACGGAGTTCCACGTGTCACTGGTTCAACTTCGGCCTCTGAAAAAGTTTTCTGAGATATTACAGACTGTGTAATACCTGTCACTATTTACGAAATTTCATTTGGAGCTTCCTAGCCCAAGATATGACCTTTTTCCCAAGGTCACCTGATTTTGACTCAGATCTGGAAGAGGCAGAAACCCTATATTGTACAGATCATAAATCACAAATTACAACGAATTAGAGGTTTTCCTTTGGACACAAGGTACCTGGAGATCTTAGCTTCGTCCTGTAACAATTTCAGATCCGAAAAATTCTCCAAAACGGATTTATAGCGAAAGTTCTACGATGACTGGTTTTTGCTATATCAAGCCCTAACATCGTAAGTGCAACAAGTGTCATACATGCCATATCATGCCTTCTTTCAGGCTAGCTCTGATACCATGTTAAATTTTCAGAATTTACTTCAATCTGATCTAGGATCTTAACTGAGAGAACAACATGTACAGCATATCTACAGCATATCAATCATGGAGCCAATAATGCAAGCACACAAGAGACACAAAGATTTACTTGGGGAAAACCATAAAGGTGAAAAACCCCAATAACTTCCTCAGAGATAGATAGAGCAATGATACAACCAACCAAGAGAGATATCCATAACCTAGCAGCAGATCCTCCTCCTCCATAAGTGCGCCACTCCTCCTTGAGTGCATGTGTGAGAAGTGAGTGTGTAAATAGAGTGCCTCCCGCACTCTATTTATACTTGACTTGAATTGTCTTTTTACCTAACTCATGTAGGCTCGAACTTAACCACATAACATAATGCTGAGTGGGCCGAACCCCAATAGGGTGGTCTAATAACCCTTTGACCCACATGACTTATACAAGGCCGACCCCAAATAAGGTGGTCTAATAACCCATCAAGTATAAGTTACGACACTTACAATATAAATGACGACACTTCCTTATAGAGGAATAATACCATCTCTATAGGAATACAATATACATATATGTGAAATACATTCCGAAGTTACATATACATCAACACCTTTTTAATGATGGTTGGTCCCAGCTTTCCATTAATCTTCCGCTATGATGAACCTACAAAACAAATTTAACCTTCCTCAGTGTATATTGACTGTAATAAATATGATGAAATTGGAAATAACTTAACATCAACTACAATCAGATATTTAACCAAACAAACATTCAATCAAGTAGACATTCAATTGGGATGGGAAGGGTATTTCCACCTTTTATTATCAAAGAAATGTAGTAAGTATAGATATACTTAATCTTTCCAGACACTTCTGCAACCTAGTCCTGGGATCCTGCTCCTCACAATGACTTGGGAATTCCTCTAGCGTAACAACATCTTATCATTCCTTCTAGGTTCCTCTCTCATGGCTTCCCCTTGTATTTATGGGACAAGGTAGGCAGTTGAATTCGATAGGTGGTTGAATTGGGAGGTTGGGGACGTTGCAGAACTAAATTCAACTAATCCCAATTCGTAATCTTATGTATTCTTTCATTTCATCTTAATATATGCACAGGTTTCATACAAGTAGAGTAGCGCACAATATGCAACTTTTGCATTTGACAAGTAGCGTTTGCAATATTTTAGAGGATGTGTGCAGGTTGTCTTATATAAGACCAACATTCAGAATGTTAGATCACTCTGGTAATAGTAGCGCACACATGGTGAAAACTATAGAAAAAATATGTTTTTCAGCTGAAGAGTGTGATCTCAACAATAACTCATCCAGGGTCAACCTAGCTCTTCCATCCATAGTGTCCTTTTGTGTGATCGACAGAGCAATGTGATCACAGATGGATAAGTGCATATTTGATCTATAACAGACACCCCCTAATGTGTGAGGTTAGATGGAAACGATGGATGAAATACATTATAATTCCAAGTCAGAGGCGGAGCAAGAAACCGCAGAACCAAGTCACAAAAGTACCTGAAAACAATGATCAAGGTCAATGAGCAATTACAATATTAACATCATATAGATGTTTGGTTTGATACAACATGATCTCCAATACATAACTAGGAGATGTATATATAGCATGGCCACTAAAATACAAGCATGGATCCATGACAAAGATAAGAGATCATAACCATCACAACAAGCTGGATCTATGTCTCATGAAGAGTCAAAATGAGTGTGGCTCAGTCTTGCACAGCTTGGGTGATAACATAAATATAGTTATGCTATCAGAATCCCAAGGTATTCATCCAAACAACCTAAGGTACAAACCCTAACCATGTGAATAAATGAGCTGGAGTTGAACATGGGGGGTATCATTTGATTACCGATCATTGATGTATACCGTTAACAAATGTGAGGGCTTCCATCGATAATGATAATGGGGCCCAAGGTACCTAGTACATTCCAAAAAGTGTGAATAAGTGGACTTGAATTCAAACACCTGGGGAACCTGTCGAATAAGAGACATTGATGTATTCCCATTATTCAACAGCGAGGGAAATTGCCACTGATGACTGCAATCCCAAAGGTACTAACCAAAACTCTAAACTTCATTCCCAGAGCATAATGAGTTGAAGTCGATGGGAATAATTCCGCTTGAAGGGAGGCCTTAATGCATCCTCCATTATCCAAAACGAGGAACACTCAAAGGTATGAGCATATTTGAAGAATGACTAACACAAGATTAAACAAACTGACATTAGGATGGCCGACACATGAAGTCAAGATAAACTGCAGAATGGCCAACACAGGCTGTATCCTTGAACAATGAGCACGACACAAAGTGACTTAGGCAGCTTTTGATATGAGGGGGAAGTGATATAAGCCTGTAATGTAGGAGACATTAGCAGACTCTCCATGTGATTGGAATAATAACCAATTGGAGGTGTAACAAACTCTGAGATCAGGTTCACCCTAAGGTTGAAAACTAAAACCCAACTGAAATGACAGACTCAAATAGGTGTTGTGTTCAAGGGCATGAATGACTTAACTGCCTTTGAAACTGAAGAGATGTAAGATACCCTTCTCTTCCATTATTCTTTTTATCAAAAGAATATCCTTCTTGTTGTTTTAATGAGTCTAAGAAAGCAAACTCAGTAGTCCCAACCATGTAAAAATATTTAACAAGCCCATGGCAGGAAGACTCAGGCCTTCTTCATTTTTTACAGAGCTCGAAGAAGAGATAGACGAGTACTCTATAATACTGATCTCTGGATTTTAATATCGAGATGAGATCTGTTCTTGCTCACCGGTGTTTTCAATTTTAAGGACTCTAAAAAACTTAAAAAATAACTCCATACACTTACTCGTGGATTTTAGTATTGAGCCCGAGTTAGTATGTGCTCATCGGTGTTTTCCTATTTATAGAGTTTGAAAAACTTAAACAATCATCTGTATACCCTCTCGTGGATTTCACATTGAGCCCGAGTAGGTGAATGCTCGCTTTGTATTTTCATGTTTCAAGAGTCTGAAAACCCTAAAGAAGACTCCAAAAGGTCATTTTTCATACAGTTAGTCTCCTCACCTGAAAAGTGTAAAACAATGAGAAAATAACTCTTCTATCCATGTATGACTAGAGTATTCCTTTTTTGTAAGTAATTTGCCAAGGTTCGGAAAAGAAGTACACTTATACCAAGGTGGATGTTGCTTCAAATACTTTAATGAGTCTTAAAGGACAACTATACTCAACAATCTTGTCATATTTAAAGAGTCTAACAAGAGCTTAGAGAGAAATCCATAAAAATAATTTCCGTAAAGGTTTAACGAGCCCGAAAAAGTAAACTCGTGACCTCCTTACTGTTTTTAATGAGATCAAATGAGATACAGAAGAATGAAAATAACTTCCTTACTGTTTTTTAATGAGCTCGAAGTGAAGGTGGAAGAATGCTCATAACCTCCTTATTGTTTTAATTAGCTCAAAGTGAAGGTTGAAGAATGCTTGTAACCTCCTTAGTATTTTAACGAGCTCAAAGTGAAGGTAGAAGAATGCTTGTAACCTCAATATTTTTAATGAGCTCTAAGTGAAGGTGGAAGAGTGCTCATCGGTGGATCAATGTCCAGATGAATGGTAGAATGAATTGTAGACTTTAGGAAAACTTCATCAAATGGAAGTATATCATCCCAAATAGAATGCATGTCTAAACATTCAGATGGATTTATCGCCTAGTCAATTGCCGAGACCTAGTCCCAAGAAGGTAAGCATGAAATCAGAGGCTTCTTCTCAGTAGAAATTGGACTCAAGGAACAATATGCCACATAATTTGATTGTGACATGGTAGTGCCTATTGATGGGGGACATACTTGGTCTATAGTTGGGTAATAAGAGGGATTAACAAATGTAAGCTGATCGATAGTGACAATGCTTTCGTTGTGAGAAAAATGCATCACATCAAAGAGCGTAGACACCACAGCCTGCATAGCATATACGTAATTACGCCCGAGGATCATATCAAAATCCATAGGGTCCTTTAAAACCATAAAATCAACTAAGACTGTTTTTCCACCCAAAGTGACAGGTACTTGAGGATGGAATCCCACTGGTTCACTAGGTCTTCTATCGAAGGTCAACAACCAATTAACAGTTGGAACACGGTTAGGAAAACCTAAATCTCTCCAAGCATAAGGGGATACGATACTAACATAGGCTCCCTCATCTACAATAAATTGGTGAACCGCATGGTTTTCAATATCAACCTTTATATGGAAAGGTGAAGAAGAAGGAAGGTGAGGCCTAGTTAGACTATTCCAATCAAAATAAATGATTCCAAATATTGGTAGGGGTTCACTCGGCACAGATGCAATGCCCCCATTTTCAGAAACATATGAACTGGTAATGCAAAAGACTTTATGGACAGGTGCATCAGTCTTTGAAGGACTGATGGGATCGGTCGAGGATTGCATTGATTTGATCACTTCACTCTATGAAAAAAGAGTGGGGTTGACCAAAGATTTCATTGGTTCAACCACTTTATCAACCAAATGATGATCATACTATTGGGAATCTATAGACAATTCAGGAGCAGAGGATCCTTCAGTCATGGACCACACTCTTCACACCTATGGAATAGCAAGGCATAGGTGAGTAAGGTGATATCCCTTGCAAAGCTTACAAGGGAACTTTGGATTGCGTCCTATAAGCTTAGACTCCTTTACAACAATAGTACTCTCAGCATGACTAGCATTGGCTAACAGCTTGCCTCCAGCATGACTTGCAATGGTTGGTTGCTCAGAAGCAAAAGACTTTTGAACTATGGACCACACTCTTTGCACTTCTAGAAGTATAGGGCACAAATAGGTCAGGTGGTCTCCCTCACAAAACTTACAAGGGAACTTAAGCTTCTGTTTATTAGGTTTGTCGACAACGTCAACTTTCTCACCATTACTTGCAATGGCTGATTCAGTGTCTCCAATATGACTCACGGTAACTGGTGACTTGTCATTAATATGACCAGTAGTGATCAATTACATGTCCTCAACATGATCAACAATGGTTGAAGACATGCTTTCAATATGATTTGCAGTGACTAAAATGTTTCTCCTAGCATGACCTCCAGAGGATGGGTAGGTTCCCCAAACATGACTTTCAGAGGCTAGGTGGGTGCCCCCAGCATGAATTCTAGAGGCTAGGTTACTAGGTTCAATATGATTTACAGTGACTGAGTGAGTTCTCCCAAGATGATCTCAAGAGTTTGGGTAGTTGCCCCCAGCATGACCTCCAGAGGCTAGGTGGCTACCCCCTTGCTTTGGCATCTTCTCTCTATTCTTCCTCCATCTATTCCTTTTAGACTGCTGGTTACTAGTATTACTACTTTCACCACATGAGGTAGAAGGAGGAGGAGAAGATGTTACTGGCAAAGAATGCATAGGGTTTTGATGCTCTTGATGTGAAGTGCTTACTTGAGAAGCATCGGGAGCATGCAAGGCATTCAGAGTGGAAAACAACCAAACCGATAGCCCTATAGTGAATCCTGGAAGATTCAAGGTAGCCATTAAGGGAGTACCAATGTTCCCAATGAATGGAGAAGCACAAGGATCCCCTTGAACAGGTGTCCCTTGATTGGTGCCCACTGGGATGTTATCCATAGTTTTCGACTCAATAGGCCATAAATCTCTAAGGCCAACTAAAAACAAGCAGCACAAAGAGCACACCACTAAAAATGTCCTACAATGATCAAAACAAGGAAAACGAAGCTAATACTCTTAGAAGCAAGTCTAGTATGATGAGGGACGAGAACAAACCAATAGAGTATCAATGGTTAGTTACACAACAACCAATGGAGGTCCTCTGGGTGCAATCATTTGAATCACCAAACCTCCCCCCATGGATTAGTGCAAAGGGTTACCTTCCGTGTCTGTTCAAGGTGAAGTGGAAATATCCTTCCACTCTACTTGTGTAGAGCCCTAGGGTTATGATACTAAGGATACCACCAATACGAATAAACCTGGGGGAATAGTCGTCATCCTATCCAAGACACATGGACAAGGTAGCAAAGCCCAAAATCCAAAAGTACTTAAAAGTACTAGGGAGACCCCGTACATGAATCAACTCTGGTTTATGGTTGAGAGGAAAGTGAGGGGGTATCCTCAACAGTTCCAACCACCCACGGCCTCGTGCTTAACTCTGGTTTGAGTAGAGTGTTCCCAGGATATTTTGATAGAGGTGGATTTACCTAATAGATAGTATTACTACAATTATTGAGTAATGAAGCCAATTTCGGGTAATTTAAGGTGATTTAGCTCAAAACCCTAGCCTAAGCCAGTTGATGATGTGTATACCTAAAAAAGAAAAAGTTGCTAGTTAATTTTATTAAGATTTTTGTTTAAAGGCTACTTTTTACTCAATAAGGGTAGTGAAGTGTGTGGAATGGTTTTGATAGAAAGCAAAGTGCGTATGAATAATTCTTTAAACTTCACAAAAACTCTTTTCTTTTCGTTTATATTCTTCAAAACTAAAACTAGGGAATCCTAAATAATTTTTTTTTTCAATTTTCTTTTAAATTTTCAAAGCAAGACAAACTATGCTACTTCAAAAATGATGATAAATCTCACTACTGAGCTACCAATTTCAATTTTTGTCTTTTCTAATATTTGCAAAAGAAAAAGAACTTGGAAAGGAGAAAGTAAGACCTAATGCAAAATGTGGGTAAAGAAAAACAACCTAATGGCTTAAAACAATCAAATCAAAAAGACTTAAGAAATACTTGACCTACCGAGTTGTTTCGATGGAAAAAAATCTAGGTTTGGAACAACGTGTGAAAGAAGAAAGGAAACGAGATGCCTGCAATGGAAAGATAGACCTAAAAGGCTACTCCTAAGCACCAAAACCTAAGAAAACACCCGTCAAACAAGGAGTAGGTAAGCAAACCAAAAAGTAACTCTACCAACACACTGACTCAAAGGAAAAGCTAACTAGAAAGCTTGAACTCACTCAGATTGATCTAAATAGATGTTCAAAGGCTATCTAGACCAAACAACCCTTCAAAACCACCCTAAAAACTCAAACTAGGATCAAACCCTAAAAAAAAAAGGACAAGACGTAGTAAAAGTGCACAGCAGTTGCCACAGGAAACAAGCTTAGAGTGCGCAGGTCTCTATAGCTACAACAAGCGTCTAGGGAAAAAAATGCACTATTATGCCTAGAAGAGAGTCGCACATAGCATCAAAAGGTCTAAAAAAGCAGAAAAGACACCTTAAAAAAGTGTTAAACCAAGTAAAGGCAATCTACAGGACTTCAGAGAGCCAAACAAGACTCAAGAAAGGCAAACATATCTCAGTAATCAGTCATAGAAGCAATGCAAAAAGCTAGAAGTAGACCCAACCACTTGGAAATCAAACCCTAGTACAAGGCTTGAACCTACAGGAAAAGTGCGCTACTATGTGGTATAAGAACTAGCACCTGCCCCAAGAAATGTGCTACCGTGTTTCAGGGAAACCAGTGCACAAGCCACAAATGAGCTACTGTAAGTACAGCAGACCAGCACACATGGACTTAAAGCAATAAAAAAGGATTTGCTGAAGTAGACTGAAATGAATCAAGATAAAAAGAACAGGCAAATAACCTATAAAAACCTATCAGAGAACAAAAGACTGAATAAACTAGAAGAAAACCTAGCAAGGTTCCCTAGAGCAGAAAACAACTAGTTACTCCCCATCAGAGTTGCTAGTTCTGTTATGCAGGAAAATACCTTATAGTGGGGAGATGACACTACTAACTATTGGGGTGATAGGTAAATACATTCATGTTTTGCGTTAATTACTACAAATGGAAAGAGGTTAAGATTCCAGAAGTTGTACCTTTTTAACGATGGCTGGTCCTAACTTTCGCTTAATCTTCCGCTATGATGAACCTGCAAAAAAAAGTTAACCTTCCTCAGCGTATCTTGATTGTAATAAACTTATGATGAAATTGGAAATAACTTAACATCAACTACAATCATATATTTAACCAAATAAACATTCAATCAAGTAGACATTCAATTGGGACGGGAAGGGTATTTCCACCTTTTACTGTCAAAGAGATGTAGATAAGTACATATATACCCGATCTGTCGAGACACTCTTGCAACCAAGTCTTGGGCTCCTACTCCTCACAATGACTTGGGAATTTCTCCAGTGTGATAGTAGCTTATCATTCCTTCTGGGTCCCTATCTCATGGCTTCCCCTTGTATTTATGGGACAAAGTAGGAAGTTGAATTCGACAGGTGGTTGAATTGGGAGGTTGGGGAAGTTGCAATACTAACTTCAACTAATCCCAATTCGTAATCTTAATATATTTTTTTATTTCATCTTAAGGTGTGCACATGTTTCATACAAGTAGAGTAGCGTACAGTATGCAACTTTTGCATTTGACAACCAGTGTTTGAAACATTTTAGAGGATGTGCGCAAGTTGTCTTCAATAAGACCAGAGTTCAGAATGCTAGATCAATGTGGCAATAGTAGCACACACATGGTGAAAACTGTAGAAAAAATATGTTTTTCAGCTGAAGAGTGTGATCTCAGCAATAACTCATCCAGGGTCAACTTAGCTCTTCCATCCATAGTGTCCTTTTGTGTGATTGAGAAAGCAATGTGATCACGAACGGAGAAGTGTAGATTTGGCCTATAACACTAGGCATAAAGCTTGTTGGTTTGTGCATCCATGATTTGAGCATTTCTTTGAAATTGAACCTAGTGTTAGCAGAATCTAGGAATGCAACGTTAAGGATCTGCACAGGTGGTCTAAGCGAAAATGCCCTGATAAACACCTTGGGATAGAAGGTGGTTAACTATGAACCCGCGCTATCATTGAATGAGTAGTCTTTAGGGTTGGCATGTTGTATTATCCATTTAACTGCGTCGGTATAAGGAAATATGGCAGGCCTGGAAACAATTGCATGAAGCTGAGAGTTCCTAATTTTCTCATAGGCTTGGCGGTCATTCTCAATGTTAGATAGGTCATCATTGTCAAATATGGAATAGATTTTAGACCATTCCACCTAGTAGGTTTCAGTAA
Source organism: Larix kaempferi (assembly GCA_027924585.1). Lineage (NCBI taxonomy): Eukaryota > Viridiplantae > Streptophyta > Pinopsida > Pinales > Pinaceae > Larix > Larix kaempferi. The sequence goes on from BSBM01001075.1 coordinate 510,562, forward strand.
TTTTCCCACTAGTGTCTGAGAAGATGCCAAAATTTGGGTCCTTGTTCAATTGGTCTTTCTGGGTAGTCTTAGAGCATGTGTTGCGCGACATATTTGCAGACTAGAGAAATTCTGACGAATGAACAACAACAATAAAAAACGATGCAAAACAATTCAAACTATAAATAACTAAACAAAAAGAACAGAGAAAACCAACCTGCTTCAGCTGAAAATGGCGGGAAAAAGACCCTTGTTAAAAATTCATAGTAAAAATCGAGCAGCAAGGTAATTTTCCAAATTCGAAAATGATAGCAAAAAATAAGAAAAAATGACCTGTTTAATAATTCGAACAGGTAAAATTTGAGCCATCAAATCAAATGCCAATCAACAGCTGAGATCAGTTGTTGAGATTTGCGGGAGATAAATTGCGAGGCTCGGTTTCGTAGGTATGTACAACCTTCCCACAATCCACAATCTGCAATTGCGGGTTGTGGGTTGTGGGATTGAAACCGCGTTTAGTGAAACAAAAGGTAATTCTGCAATCCACAAGTTGCCGGTTGCAAGTTGTCGCAAAGTTCAAAAATTTATTCAACAACTTCCTGCGATCCACAATTGCGGGTTGCGTGATGTGGGAACGCAAACAATCTTTGATATGAAATGAACTTTCCACAATCCGCAATCCGCAATTGCAGGTTGCGGGTTGCGGAAACACACCACACATTTTTTATTTAGACCACTTTCCATAATCTGCATTCCGCAATTGTGGGTTGCGGGTTGCGGAATGAACAGTTCAACAAGAATATTTACACAGTCTTCCCGCAATCCGCAACTTGCGGATTGTGGGTTGCGAGATGACAAAAATTTCAAAAAAGAAAAACAAACTCCTGCAATCCACAATTGCGGGATTGCGGGGATGAAAAGTGACCTTTTGAAAGAATTCAAGGCCTCGCGCAACTTCATAAAAACAACCAAAAACTAAGAATTTTCAAAGGGAAAACTCTAATTTAAATCAAAAGAATGCAAAGGCATGAAATCATAATAAAAATGATAAAACCCCATAATGACAGAGGAATTTAAACCATTACCTTTGTAGTGAAAAATCTTGGGGCTCCCATGTTCCATTGGAACATGGGATCTGTTGTACCTACAACAAATGCCGACTGGTTGGTTCGAACCAGTTATCTCTGTGAATAAAACCTTAGTTGAAGAAAAAATGTCATTCTATTAATATTCCAACCTGAAATTTAGAAGATGTTCATAAAGAAATACAAACAACAGGGAGAGTTATAGAATATGATTGATAAAATCCCATCCATAATCATTAAAAATGATGCAAATCTGATAAGGAGGTGTAATCAATAATCAAGAATCCATTACCATTATGCAATCATGGGAAGTTAGCTTGAGTTGAACCTGGAGGAAAACTTAAAATTGCTCTAGATATCCAAAGTATAGACCACCTGGATTTGTTAATTGCTTTATTTATATACAAATAGTTCTTTGGCAATATATACATTTTTTTATATCATTTTTTTTTCTTTTTTTTCTTTTCTTTTGAAACAAATTAGAAAACTGTACATAAGACCTTGTTGATATAAGACCACTGCCTTGACTTGGTAATCAAATGTTAGCAGTTCCATTCACAGACTTGATCTGGAAACTGAACAAGCTAGGTCAGTAAAGAGACTCCTTGTCTTCCAGTTATGACACTGAAAGAAACTATTATGGCTTGGTGAACACATAATGATAATTTCAGTCCAAAATCAAACCCATGATCATGGCAGGGATGGATTGTGATAAGAACCCCCTGTCCTCATATACAACAAATGTCTTATAAAATAAAACAAAGATTTATTAGGGTGTAAATTACAAGACACTACCATGGCTTGGTAACAACATAACAATAGTGTTACTCACCAGTGTTTTGCAGATCATGAATGGACAGACTTGTAATAGGATCTTCCACCTTTCAGCGGGAACTGAAATTCATCTCCCAAGTTTGGTGGCTTGATGTGAAGATTGCATTCCACTAAACACCTATGAACCTAATGGGCTGGCTTATGATAATACCCGCCATCTTGTAATCTACAATTATTAAGAAAATTATTATCAAAGTGACTGTGATAGGATATAGAGCAGATAAAGTTGACTAGGTTATTAAGATATGTTTCTTTACCAATGAAAGATAAGATAAGAAACGCCAGTCATTCCCCATACCTCAATTAAACAAATAAAACATATGTAAAGATGGATCAAGGTGGGAAAGTATCGATCAAGGCTCTACAATTATTGTTTGTAGCTCCTATACAAAACAAGTTTTGTCATAGGCTGAGGAAAGCTAAAACTAATCATGTATTCTGAGAACTTTCATACTGTGTTAATCTTGAGATAAACTGATTGATCAACCATTTCCAAATGTGTGTGGGAGTTATTCAGACACAAAAATAACATAAAAGGAAAAAAAACAATCAAATCAAATAAAAAGAAAACACACAAAAAATATGTACAAAATGCATCAAATTGTTCAGACAAAATACTTCTTGAGCAGAGAAACATTCACTGGATAAGTGTCAATGACCCCTCCAGTGTCTACAACCGAACAGTACTAGGACCAATCTTTTCTGTAACAATGAAAGGTCCTAGCCAAAGGCGTTGAAATTTGGTGTATTCATTTTTGTCCTTATGTTGTTTATCCCATCTCAATACCAAATCTCCTACTGAAAACACCCTGTCAAAGGAGGATTTCTCATCGAACCATATTTTAACCATATGTTGATATTGATATAATTTGTTTTTAGCCTTTTCCCTGTCTTCCTCCAACTTAAGCAAGGTATCAATTATCTGCTGAAGAGGAGAGCAATAATATTCTTGAAAGGATTGGGCTAGCTGTAATGAGGGAATGGTAAGGTTAGATGGTAGGATGGATTCCTTGCCATAAACTAGAAAATAAGGAGAGTTTCTAATAGTTTCCTTTGGGGTAACTCGATCTGCCCAAAGAGCATTGCAAAGCTGTGTGTGCCAATGTTTGTGATGGGAGGCTACTGTCTTCTTCAAAATGTTTTTCAAGTTCTTGTTAGAAGATTCAGCAAGCCCATTACCTTGTGGATAATAATTGGCAGAAAATTTTAGTTTGATCCCTTTTTCAAGGGTAGACTATGTGAGATCAATTGAGGAAAAGTAGGATGCATTGTCAAAGACAAGATACTCAGGGGCCCCAAACCTTGTGACTATTAGGTTGTCTAGGAAGGAAATCACTTGGTTTGTGTTACATTGCCTAAGAGGGATTGCCTCTACCCATCTGGTAAAGTAGTCAGTTGCTGTCAGGATATACCTTTGTTACAGGGAGGAAACATGATTATTTGGTCCAACAAAATCCAGTCCCCATTGATGAAATGGGAAATGAACTGTTACTGGCTACAAAGGAAAAGTGGGTTTTTTTAATTTACCTGCACACTTCTGGCACGGTTCACACATTCTGACATGCGCATAGGCTTATTTAAATAGAGTAGGCCAATAATATCCATCTCTGAGAATCTTGTGGGCTGTGGTTTCACCTAAAAAATGGCCTCTAGCAGGTCTTGCATGAAATTGTAAAAGAATGTCATCAGTTTCATTTTTCTCCAAACATCTAAGGAAAACTCAATCATAATTTTTTCTAAAAAAGAATCCATTAATAAATTGGTATGGAACAACCTTTAATCTTAAAGCTTTGCATTTTTTGAAGTCAAGGGTTTCAGGAGCAAACACATGGTTTAGAAAAAACGTGATATGATCATACAATTCAGATGTTGGAGTTTCTATGGCATTAATAGAAGCTGTAGGAACATTTTCGTCTTGCTCCCATTCAATCTGCTACTGTACAGGATCATTTGACTGAGCGGTGAGCAGCCACAAACCTTGTCCTTTTATAATCTTTGTTGGTCTGATTTCTAGGTCATATTCTTGCAAGTCATCCAATGGGCTCTTTTCTCACGGAGTTCTTTTTCGACCAGCACATTTTTAATGGTTGTATAAGGCACGATGACCTTAGTTCGAGATTTCAATAAGTACGGTATGTAATGTTTTACAGATTTGTAGACCGCATAAGCCTGCTTGTCAATTTGAGAGTAGTTAAGTTCTGCTCCCTTAAACATTGAGCTCATGAACGAAATTGGAATCTCAACATTGTTGATGTATATGTAACTTTGGAATGTATTTCACCCATGTATTTCATATATGTATTTTGTACTCCTATAGAGATGTTATTATTCCTCTATACGGAAGTGTCGTCATTTATATTGTAAGTGTCGTAACATATACTTGATGGGTTATTAGACCACCTTGTTGGGGTCGGCCCTAGATCAATCATGTGGGCCGAAGGGTTATTAGACCACCCTATTGGGGGTTGGCCATGTGGGTCAAAACATTATTAGACCACCAAGTGTGGGGTCGGCCCGTATTAAGTTAACCATGGGTTAAGCTAGACATGTAGGCCCCATTAATTTATTGGGCAGGACATAACAAGTATAAATAGAGATCGAGAGATCTCTATTTGATCATTCATCCACACACTTCTCTCATTAGGAAAGTGGCGCACTTGTGAGGAGGAGGCTCTACTACTAGGAGAAGACTATCTCTTGTATTCTGGTTGTATCATTGCTCTATCTATCTCTGAGGAAGTTATTGGGGTTTTTCACCTTTATGGTTTTCCCCAAGTAAACTCTGTGTCTCTTGTGTGCTTGCATTATTGTTTCCATGATTGATATGTTGTATATTTGCTGTACATGTTGTTCTCTCAGTTAAGATCCTAGATCAGATCGAAGTAAATTCTGAAAATTTAACATGGTATCAGAGCTAGCCTGAAAGAAGGCATGATATGGCATGTATGACACTTGGCATAACTCTCTCTTAGAGAATCCAATTGAGGTTAGACCTATAGGGATGGAAAGATAACAGGTCGGTTTATCTTAGGAAAATTTTTCAGAGGCCGAAGTTGAACCAGTGACATGTGGCACACCGTACAAGTTCGCTCTCCTGTATTATCCAATAAATAGGTCACATTGCGACACTTGTCATAAATCTCTCTCAGAGAATCCAATTGAGGTCAAACCTATCAGGATGGAAAGATAACAGGTCGGGCTATGTCAGGAAAACATTTTAGAGGCCGAAGTTGAACCAGTGACACGTGGCACGTCGTACAAGTTCACTCTCCTGTATTATCCCATAAACAGGTCACGTTGCGACACTTGACATAACTCTCTCTCAGAGAATCCAATTGAGTTCAGACCTATCGTGATGGAAAGATAACAGGTCGGGCTATCTCAAGAAAATGTTTCAGATGCTATGGATAGAAACGTTTGAAGTTAGACCAGAAACAATCATGTACATATTTCTGTCAAAACATAATTATTTTTTAGCACCTTCATTCATGGCTTCCGGAATTTAGGGCTTCGGAGAAAGTTGGAATTTTTGTAATCGGAGACCACGGCTGGATGCTACTCATCAAAATAGAAATATAGAGACCAAGATCATATTTTTTGGTTGGGTAGAAGGCCGGGCTTGATCAAACCCTAGTTCGGGACTTTGATCAGAAAGATGGAAAATTATGGCTTATACAAAAATTGGAATTTTGGAAATCTGTGACCACGGCTAGAAGCTCCTCAGAAAAATAGAAGCTTAAAGCTTTGAATCAAATTTTTTGTTTGGGTGAATCTCCAGGTGTTATACCTCCATATTCCACAGTGTCGCATCTCCACCACAAAAAGAGTTGACGACACTTCCCCTACTGCTTTAAACCACTCAGAAGAGAAAAATTATGAGTGAACCTTGAAGGAAAACTTACCCTGACAAGTTTTCACCCGGCTGAGACTTTATTTACCCTAAGTACAGCGTTTTGCTCTGTCCTCGAAGCATGGTAGTTCACACTACCGTGCTATGCTTTGTCCCTGACACGCGGTACTACCGCGTTATGCTCTTATCTGGAGGCGCGGTACTCTTTTTATAGCCCTTTTGCCATGGCTTGTGGGATTTGGATTTTTGAGAGATTTTTTAGGAGTTGGGTCCCTGATTCGATCCTAACTCACTTTCTGTGATTAGTACTCCTGATCCACTTAACTCTCCCTAGATCCACCCATCTCTCTTGTTGGTTAACCCTACCATACACTATAAAAGAGAGGTATTCCATGGGAAAGGGGGAGGAGTCTTAGAAGTATCAAACTTATGATCTTGCAGCCTTGTGGAGATAGCTAGAGGAGGAAGCACTTGGAGCTGGAGGATTGGCTTGAACATCAAGCAACCTTTGTAAGCATTCTTCAAGTTTGTAATAAAGATAACTTGTCTTGTTTTTCCCATTTCATGTGTATTGTGCAAGTCTTTAGCATGGAATGTATCTAATCTAGATTTGAATCTAATCTTTACTTCAAGGTATTTGGAAGCTTGTATACTTGTTCTTTGTTTGATCTCAACAGGTTCTACATTGGAGCTTTTGGATCAAGAGCTAGATGCGGGACAAACGTCAGATTGAAAAGTGAGTCATATCTTTCATTGTTTCTGAATGCATGTAATCTTGTTGTGAAAGTTAGTTCAGGAATTTCAAGGTAGCATTTGTTTTGTTTTGTTCTTACCTTAGAGTCAGTTAGGAATCTGCTTTAAGTTAAGAGAATTTTGACTTATATGTAGGGAAAAATTCTACCAACAAGAATGGCGACTCCACTGGTTTGATTTCTGTTTGATTGATTCAGTTCACTGTCGTCCATCTTTTGATTGTGATTTGTCTTATTGCTCTTCAAACCAGTCTTGAATTTTGGTCTTTTTTGACCTTTATTCACCCCTCCTCTCTGTATTTTTTCTCCCTGTGTGATCACTGAGTCCCCTGGGTTCGCAGCAACCCTGAAAATTTCATCTTCCTTTTCAAACGTTGCACCTTTTCCCACTTTGCCACAGTACCGCCCCCTCTGCATTGACTACAGCACGGTAGTACTGCGTCTCCTTAGTTAGTACCAGAGCAGTAGTTAAGCAGTACCGTGCTATAGCCTCATTCGGACCCGCAGTAGTGTCTGCATACTATAAAACAAATTATCCCTGCTTGGTTTCCTGAGTCTCTCTTTGCCTTAGTTAGTGTTTGTTGCTCCCTATTACCATTCTGTTCATTTTACAGTCTGTGTGGTGTGCTTATTGCTTGTTTGTGAGCTTGATTGTTGTGTGAATTAGTGGCATTTTTGGCACATAAGGTCACCCCTTCATTTTGAGTGCATTGATTTGATCTTCCCATCACAGCCAGACCATCACCACTGTTCTCTATTACTGCATTGTGTAGCTTTTACAGTCACATTGTTTCCATTACTTTTATTAAAATTCATACTGAAAGATATTATTGGAAAACAATTGTGTTATTTTGATTAAAATGGTCTACTAGCATCGTTGTGCATTAGGAAGTGAAAAATTGAAATTTGCCATAGAAATTCTCATATTTGAAGCATTTTAGTTGTAGGATCAGTGAATTAAAAAAGAGTGTTTATTTCAGTTTGGCTCTATTTACAAAAAGAACAAAAAATCTCTTGTTTTGGTTTTTATTGCTTGTGAGAAAAGTCATGCATTTTTTATCGAAGAACTATCTCCCTTCTATAGCTAGATTTCATCAAAGACAAGGTTTATTTTGATTCATTCTCATTTGCATGGTTTGGGTCATCATAACACCATCAAGTTTCATGTCCATTTACCCGATTGAGTAAGACAACCACTAAAATTAATCTCCCTAATTAAACCAACATTAACCTCACTTGAGGAAATCAAATGAATTTGGTAGTTAGGTAGGACACCGTGTTGAGATATTGTAACTTCAAAGAATATTAAATTTGTACTTTATTATTCCGGATATGATTCATTCCTCCGTGAAGATCTTATTGTATATCCGGAGATGTTTATTCCTCCGTCGGAATGTGGTAACTCGGGTTATTAGACTTCCCTAGTGGGGGTCAGCCCTAAATGTGTTATGTGGGTCAAAGGGTTATTAGACCACCCTAGAGGGGTCGGCCCAGTCAGTTATAATGGGGTATTTAACCTAATGGTTAAATACGAGCCTACATGTACTTGTGTAAAATACATATCAGAGAAGTGTATAAATAGAGGAGGTGTGTTCCTCATTATACACACATTCACTCACTTGAGGATAGCGCACTTGTGGAGGAGAGGTATGCTATTGTGGAGAAGGAGATCATGTCTCAGGGTTTCATCTTTGTATATTTCTGGTCATCTATATTGAGGAAGCTTTGCTGGGTTTTCTACCCCATGAGGGTTTCCCAGGATAAATCTCTGTCTCTTGTGTTTATGCTGTGCTTGTTGTTTCTTCAGTGATCCTGTATATGATATTATTGTGAAATGGAATGTAATGCTGCTATTTTCTGTCTCAGCATATTAAATCTTAACATGGTATCAGAGCTAACCTGAAGGAAGACAAGGTATGGCACTAACGACACTTGCTTTACTTACGACAATTTGAAGGTTAGGGTTTTACATAGCAAAAACCAGTCATCGTAGCACTTTCGCTATAAATCCGTTTTGGCGAAGTTTTCGGATCTGAAAAGTTTACAGGTCGAAGATAACATCCCCAGGTACCTTGTGTCCAAAGGGAACCCTCAGATTCGTTGTACTTTATCAGTTATGATCAGTACAAGTTAGCGTTTCTGCCTCTTCCAGATCTCAGTCAAAATCAGGTGACCTTGGAAAAAAAGGTCATAACTTGGGCTAGGAAGCTCCAAATGAAATTTAGTAAAAATTGATAGGTAGTACACAGACTGTACTATCTCAGAAAACGTTTTCAGAGGCCGAAGGTGAACCAGTGACACGTGGCACGCCATACAAGTGCGCTCTCTTGTTTTATCCCATAAACAGGTCACGCTACGACACTTGGCATAACTCTCTCTCAGAGAGTCCAATTGAGGTCAGACCTGTCAGGATGGAAATATAACAGGTCGAGCTATCTCAGGAAAATTTTTTAGAGGCAGAAGCTCAAACAGTGACACGTGGCATGCTGTACAAGTTCGCTCTCCTGTTTTATCCCATAAACAGGTCACGTTGCGAAACTTGGCATAAATTTCTCTCAGAAAACCCAATTGAGGTCAGACCTATCAGGATGGAAAGATGACAGGTCAGGCTACTGTAGAAAAAGGGTTTCAGACCCTGTGGAGCAAAATTTTTAGAGTTATAGCAGAAACAATCAGGTGCATATTTCTGTCAAAACAAAATTATTTTTTGAGCACCTTTATTCATGGCTTCCGGAATTTAGGGTTTCGGAGAAAGTTAGAATTTTTGGAATCGGAGTCCACGGCTGAATGCTACTCAGGAAAATCGAAATTCAGAGACCAAGATCATATTTTTTGGTTGGGTGGAAGACCGGGCTTGATCAAACCCCAGTTCGGGATTTTGATCGGAAAGATGGAAAATTAGGGCTTCAGCAAAAGTTGGAATTTTTAAAGTCTGTAACCACGGCTGGAAACTCCTAAGAAAAATAAGAGTTTAGAGCCTTGGATCGAACCTTTTGTTTGGGCAGAAGGGTGGGCTTTATCAAACCCTAGTTCGGGATCCTGTCCAGAAGATCCAGAAGTTTCAAAGGCAATTTTGATGGGTCAAATTTTGGAAATTCCAAAATTGAAGTATGCTAGTTTGATCAGCTCAGCAAGACATATTCTTTCATCCATTCAGAAGTGTGAAAGTCAAAGATTGAATTTTTAGGGTTTCTCTATAAAACCCTAATCAAGCTCCAGATCAAGTTTCAGGGGGAGTTGAGGCTAAGGCCTTACATAAGAAGACTACAAGAAGTCTCGACAGGTATGACTTAAGAAGTTTCAGGTATGTCTTGAAATCTAATTCTTGATTAAGTTCATGATGTGTTTGTCTTCATATTATTTACTAGTACAATCTTGATTAATGTTAGAATTGTGTTATCACCCTAGTAACAATATGAATGCATGTGACTGATCAAAGACATTCATTGATTAGGGATATATGATTGTACTAATGCATTATGGTGTTGTGTGAGGTTGATGCTGTCTGCTAACAAGATATAGGTACATCACAAAAGACAAATCAAGTTCCATGACCATGACATCATGAAGACAAAGACTCATCCATAATCTTTGTTCTACTTACAAGGTATGTATGACTTTATTATATTATGCTTAACCTATGAGACATGCAGGTTCTAGCTCAGGATCTCTAAATCATTGAAGAGATTGTTTAGGTATGTTGTACATAACTAAGCAGGTATACTAATCTAGGTATGTTTTCCTATGTCATGTTAAGAATCTTACCTTGTATTGGGATCCCTTATATAAGTATACTTGGTATGATTGGTTATGCTTATTCATAAAGTTAGTAATCAAGGAATTATGCATATTATGTCTTTTATCTTGATTGATGATATGCATGAGTAAAATAAGACTTCCCTGAAATCTTGAATACTAATGTTTATTAACTATAATCATGACTATACATTTTCAAGATTATTTAGAACTATAATGTTTTGATAACATTTATAACATACTAATGGGTGTATGTTTGTGTATGAGATCATGAGGATGACACTTGAACATGCACAGTGGTACAGAATGAATAGAAGTTCAAAAGACATACAGAAGATCAAGCGGGAGGCAACCACACAAACATAAAAGATAAGTATTTGAGTTGTTATTTGAAATAGTAAATGATATTGCCTGTAATAGGTTGTATGCATATTTGTATTCCTATAATGTATCATGCTGAGTGTAAATATTCATAGAACATTGAACAGTATACTACTAATATGCATATGATTGGTAAGTTGGACAAACATTCCATTGTTGCTTGTCTAGAATGAAACCTCTTTGTTGACATGCTGAGAGTTGTTCACACTCTCGATAGTATGTTCTGGTGGAGATGGAAGGCATCTAGATAGCCACTGTATGCATACAGGATATGGGAAAGTGTTGTGCCAAAGTATTGGACAAGATAGTTGCATAACTATGTAAATGATATCTGTATGCATAATAGGTTATCATGTCAATATGATTTGATGATTATGAAGTATTACTAATCCTGTACTTAATTTTGATTTGTAGGAAAGATCATGATGAATGATGAACATTGAACAAGCAATGGATGTTCAACAAAATATTTACAAATCAAATGATAGAAGGCTTGTGGCTAGAAGATTCTCTTAGAAAAGAGAAAGAGAATCATGATGAGATGTTTGTTCCAATTGGATAGATAAAACCATTCTCGTAATGGTGTAATCAAAGAAGAAGTGTGATTTAGGTTATGTATGGGTACCCAGGATCGATAATCAATTGATGAGCTCAATGATCACCACGAGTGATGTGGATATCAACCTTTGCTACAAGTTTGAATATGTTTTTTATACATAGATGACATGGATGCAAGAAGGAACTCACCACAGAGTTCGAATAATATTGAGGCTCATATCAGTAGACCCATCTATCGAGAGATGGCACAGATAGATATGCAGAAAATCATTCAATGCAGAGTGTGAATGATGTTCAGTCACAAAGGGAGAATTGACAGTTTCTTAATAAGCTTGGGCTTTACCAAAAGTAAAGTTGTTCCTAACCTTTACCTTAAGGCTATGGATCATACTATTATTATGATATCTTTCTTATAGGGAATGAGAAACAGATCATGAAAAGAAAGAAGAAGATGGCTGCAGAAATGAAAAATGAAAGATCTCAGATTGATGCATTACTTCCTAAGTCTGGAAGTATGGCAAGGCTTAGAAGGAATCTTTCTCAACCAGGGAAAGTGTGCTGAGAAATATTAAAAGGAATTGATGTGTTGGAATGGCCACTCTCATGAATTCCAACTTGAAGTTCTTAGCAGATGACTCATTAGAGTTAGTGGATATAACTCTGAACAGACAAATTATTGGGTCTTTGATATATCTAACATATACTAGGTTAGATATATGCTTTGTTATGAACACCTTGAGTCAGTATCTAGTGGAAACTAGATGTGTTTACCTGATAGTTGCAAAGCATGTGATGAGGCACATAAAGGACACGATAGAATTTGATCTATGCTATCTTGAAGATCATGACTTCAGATGGCTATTCAGATTTTGATTGGGCAGGAAGTGTATCAGACAGGAAGAACACATCGAGAGGATGTTATTGTCTGGGATTAGCCATGATCTCGTGGTTTAGCTGGAAGCAGTCTAGTGTGGCTCTCAGCACAAGCGGAATATATGGCTGCTTGCTCTGCTAGTTGTGAAGAAGTTTGGCTTTAGGATTGTTTGACTTAGAGATAGAACCAACTGAGATCCTATGTGATAATTAGAGTTGTATCAAGATGACATAGAATCTAGTGTTCCATGATAAGTCAAAGAACATAGGGAACAAACAAGATATGATGCGGAAAGGAACTATAAAGTTTGAATTTGTAACAGTTTACCATTGTACTAACCAAACCTTTACCTCAAGTGAAGAAGTTACCAACATACTAACCAAACCTCTATCTCGAGTGAAATTTGAATACTTCCGAGACAAGCTTGGTGTAGTTCAAAAGGACCCTCCTCGAAAGGGGGAGTAGTATAGTCACTGATGATAAGTTGGTCTCATCGAACAACAAGGTCGATGATGAGGTAACCTGTTCTCTACACCTAGATACTTAGAAATATTTAGATTTAGGACTCTTATACTTAGAATACTTAGTTTTACTTATACATGCTTTTGATGCTAGATGTATTAGTAAGAATACATGCTAGATGTATACATGTTTTGGTGTGATGTATACATGTTTTGATATTATATGTATCAGTGACAATACATGCTAGATGTATACATGTTTTGGTGTGATGTATACATGTTTTGATATTATATGTATCAGTGACAATACATGCTAGATGTATACATGTTTTGGTGTGATGTATACATGTTTTGATGTTAGATGTATTAGTAAGAATACATGCTAGTTGTGATGTATACATGTTTTGATGATTAGATGTATTAGTGAGAATACATGGTAAATCTGATACATGCTCTTGGATATTTGTACCTGTATAGATGAGAATACAGAAGGGGATTGGATCATCCCTGGACTTTCAGTCCTAAAGAGAGCCGTAGACGTGAGGTCTCCAAGAATGAAGTCCTTAGTGGACAGTTGAGGGGATTGGATCATCCCTAGAATTTCAGTCCTAAAGAGAGCCGTAGACGTGAGGTCTCCGAGAATGAAGTCTTTAGTGGACAGTTGAGGGGATTGGATCATCCCTGGACTTTCAGTCCTAAAGAGAGCCGTAGACGTGAGGTCTCCGAGAATGAAGTCCTTAGTGGACAGTTGAGGGGATTGGATCATCCCTGGACTTTCAGTCCTAAAGAGAGCCGTAGACGTGAGGTCTCCGAGAATGAAGTCCTTAGTGGAAAGTTGAGGGGATTGGATCATCCCTGGACTTTTAGTCCTAAAGAGAGCCGTAGACGTAAGGTCTCCGAGAATGAAGTCCTTAGTGGACAGTTGAGGGGATTGGATCATCCCTGGACTTTCAGTCCTAAAGAGAGCCGTAGACGTGAGGTCTCCGAGAATGAAGTCCTTAGTGGACAGTTGAGGGGATTGGATCATCCCTGGACTTTCAGTCCTAAAGAGAGCCGTAGACGTGAGGTCTCCGAGAATGAAGTCCTTAGAGGACAGTTGTGGGGATTGCATCATCCCGGAACTGCTAGTTCAAAATGTACGTGATGGGGATTGCATCATCCCGGAACTGCTAGTTCAAAATGTACGTGATGGGGATTGCATCATCCCGAAACTGCTAGTTCAAAATGTACGTGATGGGGATTGCATCATCCCGGAACTGCTAGTTCAAAATGTACGTGTTGGGGATTGCATCATCCCGAAACTGCTAGTTCAAAATGTACGTGATGGGGATTACATCATCCCGGAACTGCTAGTTCAAAATGTACGTGATGGGGATTGCATCATCCCAGAACTGCTAGTTCAAAATGTACGTGATGGGGATTGCATCATCCCGGAACTGCTAGTTCAAAATGTACGTGTTTGGGATTGCATCATCCCGGAACTGCTAGTTCAAAATGTACGTGATGGGGATTGCATCATCCCGGAACTGCTAGTTCAAAATGTACGTGATGGGGATTGCATCATCCCGGAACTGCTAGTTAAAAATGTACGTGATGGGGATTGCATCATCCCGGAACTGCTAGTTCAAAATGTACGTGTTGGGGATTGCATCATCCCGGAACTGCTAGTTCAAAATGTACGTGATGGGGATTGCATCATCCCGGAACTGCTAGTTCAAAATGTACGTGATGGGGATTGCATCATACCGGAACTGCTAGTTCAAAATGTACGTGTTGGGGATTGCATCATCCCGGAACTGCTAGTTCAAAATGTACGTGATGGGGATTGCATCATCTCGGAACTGCTAGTTCAAAATGTACGTGATGGGGATTGTATCATCCTCGGACTTCTGTCCCTGAATTGATCCGTAGACGAATGGTCTCCGAGAAAGTGATTTTATTGATAATGTGGTTACTTGTATCGGTAGGATACTTGTATTGATTATGTGGTTACTTGTATCGGTAGGATACTTGTATTGATGATGTGGTTACTTGTATCGGTAGGATACTTGTATTGATGACGTGATTACTTGTATCGGTATGGATACTTGTATTGATGATGTGGTTACTTGTATCGGTATGGATACTTGTATTGATGATGTGGTTACTTGTATTGGCATGAATACTTGTACTGCTGATCGTGTGATGACGATGCTGATGATCGTGTGATGACGATGCTGATGATCGTGAGATGACGATGCTGATGATCGTGTGATGACGATGTTGATGATCGTGAGATGACGATGCTGATGATCGTGTGATGACGATGCTGATGATCGTGTGATGACGATGCTGATGATCGTGAGATGATGATGCTGATGATCATGTATCGTGAGGATCCAGATGATGATATTGTTGTAGCTGTTCAAGTGCTACAGAAGATAAAGACTCAATACTGAAGATGTCGATGTTCCAGTATTGAAGATGTTCCAGTAACTGCTTGAGTTACTAATGATGTTGAGAAAGCTTCCAATGATTTATAGATGTATCATGTATGATGTTGATGACTCCTTGCTCGGGTAGATGCTGTTATAATATCCTTCTCGTTAAGGGGGAGTGTTGAGATATTGTAACTTCAAAGAATATTATATTTGTACTTTATTATTCCGGAGATGATTCATTCCTCCGTGAAGATCTTATTGTATATCCTGAGATGTTTATTCCTCCGTCGGAATGTGGTAACTCGGGTTATTAGACTTCCCTAGTGGGGGTCAGCCCTAAATGTGTTATGTGGGTCAAAGGGTTATTAGACCACCCTAGAGGGGTCGGCCCAGTCAGTTATAATGGGGTATTTAACCTAATGGTTAAATACGAGCCTACATGTACTTGTGTAAAATACATATCAGAGAAGTGTATAAATAGAGGAGGTGTGTTCCTCATTATACACACATTCACTCACTTGAGGATAGCGCACTTGTGGAGGAGAGGTCTGCTATTGTGGAGAAGGAGATCATGTCTCAGGGTTTCATCTTTGTATATTTCTGGTCATCTATATTGAGGAAGCTTTGGTGGGTTTTCTACCCCATGAGGGTTTCCCAGGATAAATCTTTGTCTCTTGTGTTTATGCTGTGCTTGTTGTTTCTTCAGTGATCCTGTATATGCTATTATTGTGAAATGGAATGTAATGCTGCTATTTTCTGTCTTAGCATATTAAATCTTAACACACTGGGGATAGGCATCAAAATAATTACCCCTTGTCATTTTAATCTGAGACATAGTTTTTGTCTTCTAGGGAACTAAAATCCTCTAGTATTTATTGACACTGTCACAGCCAGTTTGTGGAGGGGCCTCCTGACTGTTTCTAACTTTCAGGGGTTAAACGACCGCGAGATTGACAACTGGACGGACTCTATGGAATGCCACACTCCACTTAGCCCTAAGGAAACATCAATCATTGTCTTCCTCGGAAGGTTGAAGTGCCCTAAACCTTTCCCAACGTGTCATGAATGAGGTAGCTTAGTGACTATTCTACTAGGGCTCTTTTACCCAGGATCCCTTTCGGTAGAGGGATATCCTTCTCATATCGGTCTCTCATGTTGTATTGTTCGACTTGGATTTCATCACCTTGTGAAGGATACAGCTTGTTGAGGTCTCCAGCTCTTAGTTAGGAGTTTGCTGTTATCTCATCTTTGTAGAGGGTCATTTTTCTTTTTAGGGATTGCTTGTTGGCATTCTGGCCATTTTTTGTATCAGCTCGCTTATTGAGACACCGGTCTCAGTATAGATTTTAGAGCTTGCTTTTTTGGCTTGCGAGCCTTGTTTTTCTAGCTCCTCTTCTGCACACTTGGCTACATTAGAGTTTTTGAGTTTTTTGTTACGAAAATACCCCCGATTTTCATTTTCTTGTCATCATGTCAGAACCACCAGGAAGGACACGACGAGTACAGGGAAAAATCCCTCCACCACCGCCACCACCATGGACCTCCGGTCCACCTGCATCACGCATTCCTGCTCCTCCTAGCCGCGGTGCTGGTCGACGGAAAATTCCACCGCCGATACATACTACATCATCAGTTCCGTCTGTAACTATTACTCACAGCACAGTCTCAGAATCTCTTGCAGCTTTTGCAACCAATAGCATATCTAAGATTTCTACTGTCACTTCACCTACTGTTATCCCAGAGATATCTGCTACAGTGGACACCATTACAGTAGCTGAATCTAGTACAGCCCAAAATACTAGACCAGAGGTCGTCCTCCTACCTGATGTCAACACCTCCCGTCCATCAGACACTTTTCACGATGACACGAATGGATCTGTTGGCACCACCGAAGGGTCTGACCAGGATATACCTGGCTTGATTTCAGTCCCAGGAGGGTACGTCGAAATCATTGAAGATACTCGACTTCCTGACACACCTTTTGAACCTGATTATGGCTTCATCACTTCCCAAGTGGAACCTCTGCTTGTTATCACTACGTCACCCAACGTTCATCCACAGGAAACAAGTACTTATAGCAACGTACCTCGTACTATATCTCTCCCCAACCTTCCTCTGGGACATGAAATCATGGCTTCCATCCAGTCTAGTATGGTTAGTCTAGCGAATTCCCCATTAATATTGGCACAGTTTAAACGCAGCACAGAGCAAATGCTCTCGGCAGCTTCTAGATATCCCCATGTTACTCGTCCTTCTGACTATCGGGATCCCAACATCCCATCTAGCACAGAGTTTCATCACTCCTATGTAGATGGATCCGAACCTTCGGACATTACTATACCTAGGTTCCCGTCGGATCCCCAAAATCCTTTTCAGGACATGAACTCAGACCCAGTTTTCGATGGTCCTCTTATCATTGAACATGCTATGGACGACGTCGATACCCCTGGGTTAAATTCCCCACATTTGCTGCCATCACCCATTTTTGGCGCACATTCTATGAGGGATAACCCAGTTTTTTCTTCATCCTCGCCTGTCAGATATGGACGACCCCCTCCGCAAATCGGTACTTTGGCACCGTTGGCCAATCCACACTATCATATTTGGCTAGCGGTGGAAGAACACCAAGTCATACTATTGGATCTTTCGTTTTGACTGTAGGATCACCTTCGGCCACAATTTACACTATCTCAAGAGGTGGACAACCGAATGCAGTGGTCCCCAACTCTAACAACCAAACCCCCCCTAGTGGACCATCAACCCAACTAGTTGGAGGAAAACCTTTTGTTGGGAACCCCGTTCCTAGTCAACAGCCTCTTCCTATAAGGCCATCCAACCCATCTGCTGGAGGACAACTCATTGGCTCCATCCAACAACCCTCCCAATCAGCAGCATCTGCTCAGTGCGGTATGTACAACACACCTGGTAACGGGAAACCTTATTCCGGTGTTCCAACCGGGCCTCACTCTCAACATCCCCTGTCAGGCATGCTTCCTTCTTGGGAATCTCAAAACCCACAGAGTGGGGGGTACTCACTATTTGGAAACTGGAACCAAGCTGAGGGTAAATCTTAGATTCCCCCAACTTGAATTCTGGCTTCCCTTACCCTTCAGCTGCTACAACTCCATGGAACCCATCCCTTCAATTTTCACATGCTCCTCAATCAGGAATGAGCCTTCCATGGACACCATCGTCACAGCCACCCCCCAACACTATTATGGGAAACCCTCCACTTACTCAGTATAGTGGTAACATCCCTGGAACACAACAATTCCAAGGAACTTTTCCCCAACTAGGAGCAGCAACCATTCCTGGGTTTCAGCAACCCCAGGGTACCATACGCACTCAGCAGAACATCCACCAACCGGTTACTTATAATCAACCGGTTAACCAGATGGCTTATTACCCACAGAACTTCCAGCAGTACCCCCCGGGAAACACATACGGGTATAACACGCAACGGTACGCTATGCAGGGCCCCCCAGGTTTCTCTGCACCGCACGGTTATTACTCATATCTGTAGACTAATCGTCAACTTCACTTTTTGGCCACACTTGACTTACCTGATTTGTCGAGGCTTATTAACGATCCTATATGGCATGAACCTCACTGGCCACCCATTCCATCCAAACTACCATCGAACATTCCTAAGTTCGATGCCAAGCTCGGGGAAGACCCCAAGAACCACGTGATGACCTTCCATCTTTGGTGTTCATCCAACTCCTTGATGGATGATTCCATTCGACTTCGGCTCTTCCAATGTACACTTACCGGAACGGCAGCAAAATGGTACATCGAGCTGCCACAACACTCTTTCCGTGATTTCAACACCTTGGCTATGCAGTTTCTGACCAATTTCCAGCTCCCCATCCGGTATGAGACTCAAACAAAACTATTAACCTCACTGCACCAAACCACTTCTACGCACATTTCGAATCACATCCATGAGTGGCGACGATGCCGTAGGCTAATTAAGGCACCCATTCTGGATCAGCTACTCGCTGATTGGTTCATGAAATATTTTTTGCCTCCCATATCCAGAGATATCGCTATGAGCAGGCCGGTTACAGAAGAACAAGCCATCTCGGCAGCCCAGTACATGGATTTGGTATACACTCAATCCGATACTTTACATGAACATATTCCTCATGTTTCCCATGTTAACACTAATCCAACCAAACCTACCACTGAACCTCCCATTGATGGTATTGTCGGTTCAGTCAAAACCCAGCCTACCACCAACTCGACGGGACAACAAGCTTCTGCTTCCCCTGCTTTACCCCAGGATGCTTCAAAAACAACTACTTCTCCTGCTATTTTATCCGAAGTGAATGCAGTTCAATCTACGTCACAACCATCTGGGGGAAAGAAGAAAAACAATCATGGTAAACCCAAGAAAAACCAGCAGGAGAACCCCAAGCCACAACCCACCCAGAATGACCAGAAACCACATCGAAAGGCTAAGTTTCCCTGCCTAATTTGTCAAGACGATCATTACACCCGTGACTGTCCCTACAAGGATAAGGTCAACAAGTTCGTTAAAGGATCCTCCCGCCCGGCAGTGTTAACTGAACCTTTCCCCCAACAGCAATAGCAAATGGTTGCCCAAGAAACCCCACAAGGGGGCAACCCGACCAATCCTACCCGCGGAGAGACGTCCATAAACCGCGAAATCCTGATGACGAGTAATGAAGAGATTCATATAACCACTCGTTCAAAGACGTACGACAACCCTCCTAGTTCAAACAAACAACCTGAGATAGCTAAAGGCAAATATCCTGTTGAAGATCCGATTCCTATTCCCCCCCCTACCGGCCATCTCCATATCAAGAGACCGCTTACGGACACAGTGCTACGCCCACCCAAGGGCACCATACGAAAGGCGACATTTAATCGCAATGCGCGAGCTGCCCAAAACTACAACATTGTTTAGGATTTGGCTCAAGCACCTTGCGCCATGTCAACTCTTGAGGTTCTCCAGCACTGCCCCACGCAGCATAGAACCTTACTTTCAGCACTGGGGGCAATGGACCCAGATACTTCAAACTCTATCATGTTTAACTTGGAACACGCCAAACCTCGGCTTTCTCACCAGTTAGCCTTCCAGGTTCACACAAAAATCCATGGAAATAGCATCCATCGCACTGTTTTAGATGAAGGTGCTTCCACGTTGATCATGTCTTTGAACTGCTGGAGACGCTTAGGCTCACCCGAAGTCACGACTTCTCCCACTACTCTTAGGGTGTTTGATGGACATGGTTTTCTACCTTATGGACTCATTCCCTCAATTGGTGTTGAATTGGGGGGCAAAATAGTATCCATACATATTGAAGTCGTAGATGCACCATTGGATAATAATCTCCTACTTGGTCGGAACTGGTTTTATGCCATGACCGCCATAGCATCTACAGTCTTCCAGATTGTGCAATTTCCTCATGAAGGGAAAATTGTCACTATTGATCAACTCGATTACTGTATCCCAGACTCCCATCTGAACTCCACCAACACCATCCCATATTGGATCAACCTCGGTACTGGTTCCAAGACATTGGTGTTGGCCTCATGAAGGGTTCTTCCCTTATTGGAGTTTTTCTAGAGCTAGGAACCCATGTTCAACCAGTCAACATGATTTCATTGAATGTCACCCCTTCCAATGATTCATGGGTGATTCCAAGTCCCTCTCAAATTGAAGACTACGGAAACTCTATGCCTCTCAACAGAAACCTCGTAGCATATCAAGCAATCCAATCAGCCACCGATTGGGTCGACTGTCCTACTCATCACACCGTGGTGCATCTCTTGGATGAAACTCATCCAAGCCCACCACTTATCGATCCTCTCAATTTGATTTTTCCCACTAACGAATCAATTATGGAGGTTATGTGCGGTGATGAGCCACCATGGGGAGATTTTCATCATCGATCTTCATTCCCCACCATTCAGCCACTTGAGCCTGATACAAAACCCAGTTCTTCACTTGGGATGGTTCAAACCAAGTTCCCCACTTCCCTCGATGAGGTATTTTTCGAAGGAAACTTGGCTAACCTTATGGAAACCACTCCCATTGATATTTCAGTGAAGCCTGGTATCTGGAAAACATACATATCAACAAAACATGTACTCCCCTCGAAATGGAGTTCTATAGTGCCTACTTTAAAACTTTCCATGATGTTTTTTCTTGGAGTTATGAAGAAATGCTAGGAATCGACCCCTCGATTGTGGTCCACGAAATTCCAACATTCCCTGGCACGCGACCTGTTCGGCAAAAACTTCGACCTGTCCATCCTCGTAAGGCAGCCGCTATTAAAGAAGAAGTTGAAAAAATTTTGCGTGTTGGTTTTATTTATCCTGTCCCATTGACAGAATGGGTATCTAACATCATTCCCGTAGCCAAGAAACAAGGAATGATTAGAGTCTGCGTCGATTACCACAATTTGAAAAAAGCTTGTCCAAAAGACAACTACCCAACTCCATTCATCGACCAGATCATCGATAACTGTGCCGGGAGTGTCATCTTTTCATTTATGGATGGCTTTTCTGGCTATAATCAGATCAATATCTTCCCAGCCGACCAACACAAAACAACCTTTATCTGCCCTTGGGGGATTTTTGCATATCGAAAGTTACCTTTTGGCCTTAAAAATGCCAGGGCAACTTTCCAACAGGTGATGTCCTACGCATTTCACGACATCAAACATATTGTAGAACCATATCTTGATGATCTCCCTGCTCACTCTCAGACCCAGGAAGACCATCCTAACCACTTAAGCGCCATTTTCGAAAGGTGCCGTCGCTACAATATACGTTTGAATCTGCATAAGTGCGTCTTTTGTGTAGAAGCCGGCAAACTATTGGGCTTCATAATCTCCAAAAGCAGGATACGTTTAGATCTTGCGAAGGTAGAAGCTATCTTAGCCCTGCCTTCCCCCACCAATATTCCAGAACGTCAATGTTTGCAAGGGCATGCAAAATTTCTACGCTGTTTCATCTGCAATCTTTCCGAGATAAGAAAAGGTTATATGAGGCTTCTCAAGAAAAACGTTCCCTTTATCTAGGATGAGGAATCCCAACGCTCCTTTGACAATCTAAAGGCAACCTTAACCAAAGATCCTGTGATCCAACCCCCCGATTACACACGGGATTACATTCTTTATCTCGTAGCTTCGACTTCCACCATCGGTATGGTGCTAGTCTAGGAATACCACAACGACATAGAACATGTGGTATACTATCTTAGTAAGAGTCTTCTCGACTCCGAAACTCGTTATTCACATGTTGAAAAACTGGCTCTCGCAATAGTATTTGCTGTCCAGAGATTTCATCATTACATTGTACTCCGCCGGACACTTGTTATAGCCGATTTCAATCCAATGTATTACATCCTCACACGTCAAGTGCTTGGGGGAAAATATTCTCATTGGATCGTCATCCTTTAGGAGTTTGACTTGGAATTTGTCAAAGCCAAGTCCAAGAAGTCTTTGGTCTTTGCAGAGTTTATTTGTACTTTGCCCCGTGCTACCGAGCAATCTGAGCCCATCAATTCTCTTCCTGATGAATCATTGTTCCTCATTAGCACGTCTGATCCATGGTACGGGGATATTCTATTATATATCCAAACCCAACACTTCCGCCCCGACCTCACTCACGATGAACGTCGACGCATCCGACATCACACAAAATACTACCTCATAATCAACGATACTCTTTATCGACGTGGTGTCGACACCGTTCTTCGACACTGTTTGACCTTAGATGAGGCGGAATGTGTTCTTAATGACTGCCACGCTGGAGCATGTGGTGGTCATCTCTTTGGGATGGCTACGGCCCAGAAAATACTGCAAGTAGGATACTTCTGGCCCTCAATTTTCAAAGACTGCATTGAAACAATCAAGAAGTGTCCGCCATGCCAATTCTTTCATAGTAAAGCATGCTCGCACCCTGCTCCACTCAATCCTATTATTTCCATCAGCCCTTTTTCCAAATGGGGCATAGATTTCATGCACTATAAGCCCACTTTAGCCGGGGGGCATAGCTATGTAATAGTAGCTGTCGACTATTTCACAAAATCGGCTGAAGCGATGCCTACATATGCCGAGGACGACAAAACAGTAGCGCAATTCATATTCAATCATATTATAGCTAGATTTGGTGTCCCACAATCCATTGTGACCGATCATGGCTCCCATTTCAGGAACCATATGATCAAAGAACTAAGTTCCAAGCTGGGTTTTCACCATGAAAACTCAACCCCGTATTACCCACAAGCTAATGGCCAAGTTGAAGCCATTAACAAAGTCCTGAAACGAATGATTCAACGTATTGTGGGTACCCAGAAATCCAACTGGCACTTAGCTCTTTTCTCAGCATTATGGGCATACTGAATCTCAGTGAAAAGTGCTACTGGGTTTACACCATTCCAACTGGTGTATGGCCTAGAAGCCATTCTGTCTATTGAATGTGAAATCCCATCACTCAAGATAGCCATAGAGCTACTTCCCCACATCACTTCCGAAGAGGAACGGTTTCTATACCTAGCCAAGCTAGATGAAACCCGTCGTGAAGCTGCTTTAGCTAATGAAGCTCATAAAAAATGCGTCAAATCTCAATATGACAAATCCGTTCAACCTCGAATCTTCAATGAAGGTGACCTCGTACTTACATATGATCAAATGCACGATAAGCTTGGAAAAGGAAAACTTGAATCTATGTGGTACGACCCCTTTGTTGTAAAATGTGTCTTGGAAAAAGGAGCCTATGAACTAATCGATTGTGATGGTACACCATTGGCATGGCCCCGCAATGGACTATACCTCAAATGCTTCTATGCGTAAGGTTTCCCTACGTGGGTTACTTGTTGTACATAATGTACTTAGTTTGCTTTTACTCATTTTTTTGGGTGTGCGCGTGGAACTCATGTATCCACTCTTACTTTGACTCGTGATTTTATGTGCAGATGTCTGCCTACTTCGGATTCGCCGACAGTCAAGCCGACATACCCGGAATATCGCTTCCGCAGCATGGGTAATCTATTCCCCCACTGGCGAGTTGATTTCTTCAGGAGCCAATTGTTTAGGTCCTGCAACCAACAATATCGCGGAGTACCATGCAGTCATTGGTCTCTTGACAGAGCTTGCTTCACTCGAAATTGACTCCCTATCAGTCTTTTTAGACTCCCAACTCGTGGTTTCTCATCTAAACCGTGTTTACACAGTTCACGATCCTATACTACTTCGTTTATTTCAGAGTACGCCTCTTGGAACGATCATTTAATTTCATTTCATATCAACACGTACCAAGAGAATCCAATTGTATAGCTGATTCATTAGCTAATTACATTTTGGATTGGCATCTTGCCCATACATAAACACATCATAAAAAATAAAATGCACAAGTCATTGTAAATAAATAGATCATGAAAATAGGTCCATATCACTGTATATAAGAGTGTTTTTTCCAAATACATAGAGTTTGTGTCAAAGACAAAATTTGGGACCAAATCCCATACAAAAATTTGGCTCTCAAAGCCTACATATCGTATACATGCCGCAAAAGACAAAAATACCATCTAAGGAGATCTGGGAGATCTATCATGTCCCTCATCAGATTCTTCACGCTGCTGGTGATAACACACTACACCTCGAGCCACCCTACGAAGAAGTCGGCCAATACGACTAGGCACACCTACAGTATGCCGCTGGAGATGCAAAGGGACTTCATCCATCTTCATAGCAGGGATACCATGAGTTAAGCCCTGTAAGTTCCTCTCTATATCCCGGACTCCCCCTGCTTCATCTTCGTCCTCCTCCTCTTCTGGAGTGGCTTGGTGATCAACACCACTGTGACGTAATGGCGAGTACCCAGCCGGTCTCTGTGGTCCACGATCTGCGACATGCATACGAACATACATTAGAAGTCTTTTACACATTCCAAAAAGCAATAAAAATCATATATTCAAAAAAGAAAAAATATATCCATGAAGGTCATACCTGAGTTGTCCCAATCCTCGTCTTCTAGCAGTGCCAAGTCGATGTCCTCGCGGAAGTCCACCCCGGCATAGGGGTAGTCATCAATAATAACTATCTTTTCCTTGAGTCAAGAGAAGAAGTTCTCACCAAAGGCCAAGCGCTGAGGTCCCCCAAGACGTCCTGCATAATCACTCCATCGAGCCATCCATGGCTCAGTAGGTGGACGGGGGGGCATAGCTATATGTGGGCGTAATAATGGCACCCTCGCCAAAAAGAAGGTGACTAGGATGCTCCCATAGCCAAATTGGGAATTCTCTCCAACCCTACACTTGTGCACTTGTTCTTTGAGATTGGCCAACACCGCCTCACACCAGTTGAATATTGTTCCCGCCATATAATCCACTGTGAGATTCATTTGTGTACAGGACGCCTGATGGGGACCCATACTCCCTGCTGCACATGTAATGGTGAACAAAACAGTTTTTACAGGAAGTTCTATAACATCCTTAATGACCACTTTCCCACTTTTCTTACTCAAACCCTGACGGCAATACAGAGCAATCAATTCATCTATGCTCGTTTTTGAGGCTGTGTATCCAGTAAAGTTCACCTAGGCCCCTCTTTTCGAGAGGCCCATGAGGACATAAATGTCCTCAAGCTGAATTTCGAGGATGTGCTCTCCCACTCGGAAAGCTTGAATGTCAGGGTCCCACAATTGAATAAGATGGGTAAGAAGTTTAGGTTGCTGACGAATGCCTTTGGTCTTAAAGAATTTCAACAAACCGCACTCCCGCAACGCAGTCACAGTTGGTAGGTCATTTTCAGCCACCAAGTCATCTACTTCATGCTCTCTTTATTTCCAACTGACCATTTTGACCCAAACTAATTGCGAACTCCTGCAAAAGGTCACGGGAAACATTTAGTAACTATTTAACAACTTGGTTTCAGCAAAAAATTTGAGAAAAATTGATTTTTTCATCTTAAAATCCGTTGTCATCGCACCTGGGGCAAATATTACCACACGGTACTGCACAGTACCGCATTTCTCGATATACCCCCCGCGCGGTACTGTGGAGGGCGATTTTTGCCCAATAGGGCTCGCCCAAAAAATCAATTTTTCTTACTGAAAGCAAATTATTCCCACATCAAATGAAAAAGAAGCTTGAGAGCTTTTACCTGGCGCGGACGGTTGTTGAAACGGGGCCCTGAAACTCTCGATATGGATCCTTGAAGTTTTGCTCCTCAAGTGGGTAAAATCTCCTCTTTGGGTAAAAACACAAGTGAAATGGTAACTTTCTTCTTTCACCTACTCTTTATATAGCTTTTCACTCATTTTTTACCTATTATTTTATATGGTTAAAATAAAACCCATTTCACGTTACTAATATCTGGTTTTATGAGTACTTTATTGACAGGATCTCCTTTAAAAAGCGATATGTTCACACTGGCGTTTATTCACTGTTTGACCTTCATTTTGAGCCTACTTTATCTTTTTCGTGCTCTGGATTAAAACTTGAAAAAGATTCCAAGCGCTTTTACACCCATGTCATGCTTATCAAACTCAAGTAAATGGTGTCGAATTCGGTCAGCTTTACTCATGCTCGTTAAAACGATGAGGAAAGTATTATCTTGGTTGTATTTTATTCTCTTTTCGGACCAGAATAATTAAAAAATTACGAAAAAGACCATTGGAGTCCATAGTTAAGCTCTTTTCAGACTCCCTAAAATTGAAAAGATTGCCAAGTGATCTTGACTCTTTCACACTTGTAAACATATTTGAAAGGTCGTCTATTTGGTGATAGGTTACCCCTTTTTCGGCCCGTCTAGACTATTTACGAGAAAGGTATACCTTAGTCAATTCTGGCTGGGAGAGTTCTCTCGGGAATTGTTTTACACTTTTTCGGGATCGAGGGACTAAATTTACGAAAAAGTACATTGCGGAGCTTCCTTTAAGTTTTTCAGGCTCTCTAAATATGAAAAACTATCGAGTTTTCCTTCCTTGGACTCGTTAAAATTTAACATCAAAGGACCCACTTTGGTATGAACCCCTCCTTTCTCAGGTTCATAAAACATGTGAGATTGGAATCATCTATGAGATGAGCTACACCGAGCATCTGTTATCCTCTTCAAGCTCGAAAAACAACAAAGAGGTACTCGTCTATCATGTCGGGGGAATAGGGGGAACAAGTCAAGTTTATTTTTGGCAGCTTGTCAATCATTACCTTTGAACATGGCATGTGTCTGTCACTTGTCTATGTTGGGTATCTATTTTTCACTGAGTAATGGTCATCATCCTGAGTCGTCTCCCTGGCCACAAGCCTACTCATTTGGTGTCTATCCTCTGCCATCAATAATCCGTGCTGCCAAGTCCTATTACATGCCGTTATATGTTCAAAGGGTTGCATTGTTCAGTGTCGTTCATTGTGTTAGGCCTCCGCTGTGTCAGTACATACTCCATTGTTTCATCATCTTATCATTCATTCCGATTTCATGTCAATGATGTGGGAATCATTATGGCCCACCTTTGACAAGTCTATTCCCGTCGATGCCAGATCACTATCCGGGAATTGGACTTAGAGATCAACCATTAGTACCTTGGTACCTGCATGCCTCAATGGCAGGTTTCCTCATGTTCGACAGCAGGTTCACATCACTGACCTCTGATCGAACAATCTCTCAAATGCTCGACATCAACTCATATATTCGCATTACGTTGAGATGTACTTCAGATACCTTGGGGATCATCATCATCATTGGTGATTTCCCTCGCATTTGTTAACAGTTCACATCATTGACCTGTAATCAAATGGTTTCTATCATGTTCGACTTCAACACTTTGTAATCACATGGCTAGATTCGTATCATTTGCGATCGGGTAGAAGACCCTGGGCGCACCCTTGTATCTTGATTGTGTCCAGGTTGCGATGGAGATGTCCTTTGTATTGTCACATAGATCCACTTTTTGTATTGGTCGTGGCTGTGTTATTACTGTCTCATGGATCTATGCTTGTTCATAGTAGCCATGATCTGTCTACAGTCTATATCATCTCAGTACTCATGGATCTGCAATGTATTGGTTGGCAGCCATGCTTTGAGTCATTTATTTCCGAGCATGGGGATGCCCGCCTCGGTGGTATGTCTAACACCTTGTTCATGTTTCAGCTCCTTGTCGCTCTCCTCGATGCTATCTCTGCACACTATGTTCGTAAAGTCTTTCGGCCATCAGTCCCTTATGACCTCACACTTTAGGGGGCATCTGTTATACCTCCATATTCCACAGTGTCGCATCTCCACCACAAAAAGAGTTGACGACACTTCCCCTACTGCTTTAAACCACTCAGAAGAGAAAAATTATGAGTGAACCTTGAAGGAAAACTTACCCTGACAAGTTTTCACCCAGCTGAGACTTTATTTACCCTAAGTACCACATTTTGCTCTATCCTCGAAGCACGGTAGTTCACACTACCGTGCTATGCTTTGTCCCTGACACATGGTACTACCGCGTTATGCTCTTATCTGGAGGTGCGGTACTCTTTTTATAGCCCTTTTTCCATGGCTTGTGGGATTTGGATTTTCGAGAGATTTTTTAGGAGTTGGGTCCCTGATTCGATCCTAACTCACTTTCTGTGATTAGTACTCCTGATCCACTTAACTCTCCCTAGATCCACCCATCTCTCTTGTTGGTTAACCCTACCATACACTATAAAAGAGAGGTATTCCATGGGAAAGGGGGAGGACTCTCAGAAGTATCAAACTTATGATCTTGCAGCCTTGTGGAGATAGCTAGAGGAGGAAGCACTTGGAGCTAGAGGATTGGCTTGGACATCAAGCAACCTTTGTAATCATTATTCAAGTTTGTAATAAAGATAACTTGTCTTGTTTTTCCCATTTCATGTGTATTGTGCAAGTCTTTAGCATGGAATGTATCTAATCTAGATTTGAATCTAATCTTTACTTCAAGGTATTTGGAAGCTTGTATACTTGTTCTTTGTTTGATCTCTACAGGTTCTACATTGGAGATTTTGGATCAAGAGCTAGAAGCGGGACAAACGTCAGATTGAAAGGTGAGTCATATCTTTCATTGTTTCTGAATGCATGTAATCTTGTTGTGAAAGTTAGTTCAGGAATTTCAAGGTAGCATTTGTTTTGTTTTGTTCTTACCTTAGAGTCAGTTAGGAATCTGCTTTAAGTTAAGAGAATTTTGACTTATCCGTAGGGAAAAATTCTACCAACACTAGGAAACTCAAACCCTAATTCAGGGTCCTACCCGGTGAATCCGTAAATCTAAAAGGCAATTTCGAGGGGTGAAACATTGCAGTTTTCAAATTCTGAATATACCAACTTGATCAGCTAATCAAGGCGCATATTTCTATCCTTTTGGAAGGTTGAAATTCAAAGTTTTAATTTTTGGGGTTTCTTTGACAAACCCTAATCCAGCTCTAGGTCTAGTTCTTGCAAATCAAGTGGATTGGGTTGATCCTAGAAGAAGATGGATTGGTCACCTACATAAGTGAAGAAGTTCCTGTCTCAGAGGAAGATGAGGCTAAGGCCTTCCATAAGAAGATTACAAGCAATCTTGATAGGTATGGCTTACAGGTATGTTTCATGGTTAAGTTTATCATATGTTTGTCTTCATATCATTACAGTACAATCTTGATTAATTACTAGACTTGTTGTATCACCTTAATCGAAGATATTCATTGATTAAGCTTTTGACACTTATGAATGTACTAATGCATTATGATGTTGTATGAGGTTTATGTTGTTCGCTAACATAAAAGGTACACCAAGAAAGACAAATCATGTTCTACTTCAAGAACATATGATCATGGTGACATAAAGACAAAGATTCATCCATAGTCATGGATCACATAGAGGTATGTATAATTTGTTTTTTGCAAACGTTAACTAATGAGTTATGCAGGTCATTGAAGAGAACAAGAACACATTGTTAGACATAACTAGCTAGCATGCTAATCCAGGTATGTTTTTCCTATATCAAGCTAGAATCCTACCTTGTGTTAGGATCTTATACTGTTGTGTTGTTGATAATGATTATTCATGAAGTCATAGGTTTGAATAGTCATGGCTGTATGTATATTATGTTTCTTACCATAATTGATGATATGATTAACTAGAAGAATCATGAAGGTATAGGTTTGAGTAATCACGGGTTTATGCATTGATGATTTAACCAATCTGAAGAGTCCTATGATCAAATAAGAATATGCATGAGTAAAAGAAGACTTCCCTGAAACCTTGAATATTAATGTTTATTATCTGTGAATGATCATGACTATACATGTTCAAGATTATTGTGTTTTGATAGTATTAAGATTATACTAATAAATGTGTGATTATGTATGAGACCTCAAGGATAACACAATGATGATTCTAATAAGCATGCATAGTGATTAAGGATGGATGTAAGTTCAAGGAAAGATAATCTAGGAAGCAAAGATCAAGAGGGATCACACTCCAGTTGTTCCTGCAAGAAAGCAACGGAGCACACTTCAGTAGTTTCTGCAAGGATGCAGATATTCAGAGGGAGTTGACCACTTCTCACAATCCACATCAGAATGGAGTTGCAAAGATTCAGAGGGAGTGCACCCAGCAACCAAACAAAGATAAGTATTTGAATTGTCATTTATTACATAATGTTATTCAATGATGTATATGCTTATGTTCCTAGAATTAGGTTGTGTATTATGCATATTAGAATAGTTGCATTGATGAACAATATACTACTAATATACATGGGTAAGTGGCCTATGGCACTGTATAACATTCCATTGCTACTTATCTAGAATGAAACCTCTTTGATGACATGTTAGGAGTTGTGCACACTCTTAACAATGTTCTAGTAGAGATTGGAAGGCATCTAGAAAGTTACGGAATATGGATAAATGTTGTATTGAAGCATTGGCTAAGATAATTGCATGACTATATGACATATTTCTTTATGTGTAAGAATTTGTTATGAAAAATATGAGATGTTTTCTAATCATGCAATTTAACTTGTTGTGTAGGAAAGATCATATACCATCACCTACAAAAGAAGGACTATAACATTTGTTCAGCAATAAAGTTATCTATTGAAAATATTGAAGATATTGAAGTTCCCAGGATCTGGGAAGAATGTCATGATCCGTCGATCATGAAGAATGATGTTTGGTATGTAGTCCCAAGACCTGAAGGGAAGTTTTGTTATGACTTCCATATGGATCTATCAGATCAAGCATGCTGCAAATGGCAACATAGAGAAATATAAAAGTGATGAAATAGAAGATACACTAGATGGATTTCAAGACAGCTTTCTTGAATGGTGTAGTTGAAGAAGAAGTGTATGTGGAGCAACCACTTGGTTCTGAGACACATGACAAGAAATCATATATGTGCAGAACTTGGTAGGATAGACAACTTTCTATCTAGTTTGGGCTTTACCAAGAGTAAAGTGGATTCCAACCTTTACTACAAGGTTGAGGAAGGAAATCCAATGATACTACTTTTGTATATGGATGACCTATTTATTATAGGTGAAGAGAGATTGATTACCGACGTGCAGCGGAAGCTTACTACCAAGTTCCAGATGAAGAACTTAGGGATGATGCATTATTTCCTAGGTATGGAGGTGTGGCAAAATGCAGGTGGGATCTTCCTTGGTCAAGGGAAGTACACCGTAGATATCCTGAAGAGATTCGGGATGATGGATTGCAAGGCCATGGCCACACCTATGGCATCAAACCTGAAGCTTCTATGTGATGCTTCATCTGAGCCGATTGATGTCTCTATGTATCGTCAGATGATTGGGTCCTTGATGTACCTAACAAACACGAGACCAGATATTTGCTTTGCGGTGAACACATTAAGCCAGTTCTTGACGGATCCAAGGAGTGTTCACCTGGTTGCTGTAAAGCATGTTATGAGGTACCTAAAGGGTACAATGGATTATGGGCTCAAGTATAAAGTGAATCAAAATTTTAACCTATAGGGTTATGTTGACTCAGATTGGGCTGGCAGTGCTGCAGATAGGAAGAGCACATCTAGATGTTGTTTCAGTATGGGATCAGGTGTGATCTCTTGGTTCAGCAGGAAGCAGTCTTGCGTAGCACTGAGTACAGCTGAGGCAGAGTATGTTGCATCCTGTTCAGCTAGTTGTGAGGCAGTATGGCTTCGGAAGCTAGTGTCTAAGTTATTTAATCTCCCGTTGGATGCTACTAGTATCTTTTGTGATAACCAGAGTTGTGTGAAGCTGTCTGAGAACCCAATGTTTCATGAAAGGTCAAAAAAAATAGAGATCAAATATCACTATATCAGGGATATGGTGTAGAGAGGAGCTATGAAGCTCCTATACATTGCAACGGACAAGCAGATTGCATATGTGTTGATGAAGCCACTAGCCAAGGTGAAGTTCGAGTACTTCAGGGAGAGGCTTGGTGTTCTTCAGATTGATGACACTTCGAGGAAGAAGCAATCGATGCATTTGTAGAAGCCATTCCAAGCATGTTGGAAGGACGATCCTTCACATGGCTGTGGATGTAAGCATTGGATGATGAGCATTAGGACGATGCTCCAGTTACTGCTCTGTATATGCATCAGGAGGATGCTGGATATCATCACTTGGATAATTTATATGTATATGTATGTACGCATCATGTTGGATGCTAGATATGATCATTAGGATCATTTGCATATGTTTTGTATATGCATCATGTTGGATGCTTGGACCATGTATCTGTATATGTATCAGGTGGATATTGTGTATGATCAGGTAGATCATGTATGTTGATATGTATCAGGTATGATCAGGTGGATCATGTATGATGATATGTATCAGGCAGATACTTGGTATGCATCAAGTAGATGCATTATATGATCAGGATGATCATGGATGACGAGCTTCAGGATGTTTCTCCATATGACATGCAACAGGGTGTTGCAGTGATGATGATCAGGATGATCATGTATACATGAGGATGATGTATGGTGAG
Organism: Larix kaempferi; assembly: GCA_027924585.1. Classification (NCBI taxonomy): domain Eukaryota; kingdom Viridiplantae; phylum Streptophyta; class Pinopsida; order Pinales; family Pinaceae; genus Larix; species Larix kaempferi. Next base: position 543,468 of record BSBM01001075.1, read on the forward strand.
TATGAAGATGATACTCTGTGGCCGTGGATTAGGTTGTGCAGATGAGCATATAATTTGGCCCTGGGAGATTTGTAGATAGTCTTTCAAGGTTTTTCCTATGGCATGTAATCTGGCCCTAGGATATCTGGCAAATTCTCTTTCGAGCTTTTTCTCTGGGAGGACATAGAATTTGGCCCTAGGAGATCTACAGATAGTCTTGTAAGATTTTTCCTATGGCATATAATTTTTCCCTAGGATATCTGGGAGGTGCTCTTTCAAGGTTTTGTCCTATGGCATATAATATTTCCCTAGGAGATCCGATAGGTTGAGCTATGTGCTCATAGTAAGTCCTGGGATGATCTTGCAAGGTTTTTCCATGACCACATGTAATATCGCCCTAGGAGATCCGATAGGTTGGGATGTGTTCCCGTAATAAGTCCTAGGATGCTCTTGCAAGGTTTTGTGGTGACCACATATAATAGAGCCATGGGAGATCCGATAGGTTGAGCTGTGTGCTCGTAATCAGTCCTGGGTTTATCTTTCAAGGTTTTGTGGTAGCATCACATGTAATAGCTCCTTGGGATATCCGATAGGTTGGGCTATGTGCCTGTAATAAGTCCTTGGATGCTCTTGCAAGGTTTTGTGATGCACGTAATAAGTCCGGAGAACTCCACAGTATGGCCAGTGACGATGAAGACCTACAGGTGGTGGTCCTACATCCAGTATGAAAAAGGACGGGCTCTGTAGAACTTCCTATGACGAGTATATTCAGATATTGATTGAGATAGTAGCAACAGTGACGATGACAATGATTCAAGGATGATGATCCAGAGAAGAAGACTTGTGCTAGCTGACCTGTGTGAAGAAATACCTTCCTAGTTAAGAGGGAGTGTTGATGAATATGCAACTTCGGAATGTATTTCACCCATGTATTTCATATATGTATTTTGTACTCCTATAGAGATGTTATTATTCCTCTATATGGAAGTGTCGTCATTTATATTGTAAGTGTCATAAATTATACTTGATGGGTTATTAGACCACCAAGTGTGGGGTCGACCAAGATTAAGTTAACCATGGGTTAAGCTAGACATGTAGGCCCCATTAGTTTATTGGGAAGGACAGAACAAGTATAAATAGAGATCGAGAGATCTCTATTTGATCATTCATCCACACACTTCTCTCATTTGGAAAGTGGTGCACTTGTGAGGAGGAGGCTCTGCTACTAGGAGAAGACTATCTCTTATATTCTGGTTGTATCATTGCTCTATCTATCTCTGAGGAAGTTATTGGGGTTTTTCACCTTTATGGTTTTCCCCAAGTAAACTCTATGTCTCTTGTGTGCTTGCATTATTGTGTCCATGATTGATATGTTGTAGATTTGCTATACATGTTGTTCTCTTAGTTAATATCCTAGATCAGTTAACAAACATCATTATCATGCTTCTGCGTCAAGACAGCTACATAAGAAAAATCAGTAGCAAAGGTATAGAGAATAAAATCCTTGTTGAAATCAGGGGACATCACAGTAGGGGCTTCTGCAATGGCCCTCTGAATTTCAAGAAATGCATCCTTTTGTTTCTATGACTAGCTAAACTATACATCTTTTTTACTAATTGCTGCAATGGCTTAACAATTTGTGCAAAATTTGTAATAAAACTACGTACAAAATTGATCTTACTTAGGAATGATTGCATGGCTTTGCACAAACCAGGAAAACCGATCTTTGAAATCACTTTAGTGCGTTTAGGATCAATAATCATACCTTCTTTGGAAACAATGAAACTCGGGAGCTTACCTTCTATTATTGCAAATATGGACTTCTTAGGGTTCAGTGAAATACCATACTTCCTGCAACATTCAAAAACCTGTTTGAGAGAAGACAGATGTTCACGTCGTTTTTTTGAATAGATAGTGATATCATCTAAGTATAATACAACAGAATTATGCATTAAACCTATGAAATCTATATCCATAGCTCTCTGGAATGTGGCTCCTGCATTTATCAACCCGAAAGGCATTCGTCTGCAGGCGAAGGTGCCCCAAGGGGTTCTGAAAGCTGTTTTCAATGGGTCATCAGGGGAAACCATGACTTGGTTGTATCCTAAGAAACCATCCAGTAGAGAGAACATCTCTGACCCTGCTATCTTTTGTAGAATCTGCTCCATAGGAGGAACAGGGTAGTTATCCTTTTCGGAAGCTCTGTTCAAATTTCTAAAATTGACACAAAGTCTGAATTCCCCATTCTTCTTCTGAACAGGTACTAAGTTATCTATCCATTGTGTGTGTCTGACAAGTAATATGATTCGAGTTGTCAATAACTTCTCAAGTTCTTTCTTTACAGAGGGTTCCAAACTAGGATGCATCTTGCTTAATTTATGTTGGTAAGGTTTGACTTTTGGCTTCATCGGTATGTTATGATGCATGATGCTAGTGTCAAAGGTCTTTAGTTCATCATATGTCCATGCCAAAACATCTTTGTACTCTTTACACAATCTAATAAAATCTCTTCTTTCTTCAACATAGTAGTCAAACCCAAGGTTGATGAATCGAGGATTCTGTTCCGTACCTAGGTTAACTGGCTCATAATTCAGAGAGGATCTCTCAGTCTTACAGTTGTTCTTCTATTTGAGCTTATCCTACAAGTCATAAAACGTTTCTAGGTTGATCACTAATTTTGGGATAATGTTGGAAAGATCAGACAAGGATTTCTCATGTTGAGCCTCATCTATTGCCATGTCTTGAAAGGTATCCTTGGTTGTGAGAAAATATAGTATTTGTTGGTCATCATCAAACACTTTCCAGTTTGTTACATTATCAAGGATGGAAGGTCTGTACATAAGTTCTATTGAAAAGGTTTCAGGTGACAAACCTTCTGGTGGAATCATCCTAGATGCAGTTTTTGCCAAGAGGTCAGCATCAAAGTTCTGTGACCTAGGGACTGACTTGATGTTGAATTTAAAGAAAGATTTAGTGAGATCCCTTACCATTTTCTGATCATTAGTTAAACGTGGAGACAAACAACGTATCTTGTTTCTTACCTGCTTAACTATGATTTCAGAATCTCCAAAACATTCAATTACTTGTGCACCCATATCAATAGCCTTCTTGAGTCCCTGAACCAAAGCCTCATATTCAACTACATTATTGGGAAATTCAAATTCAAGTCTGCAAGCAATCATGGTTTTAGTCCCTTTTGGATCAATAAGGACACAACCTGCACCAGCTCCATCTTTAGATCTGGAGCCATCAAAGAATAAAGTCCATGCAATAGGATCTATCCAAAAATTTGTATTAACTTTATAACCATTATGTACAATAGTTATAGAGAATGGTACAGAAGTAACCTTGGTAATATGTGATTCATTTCGTACATTCTCATTTGGTGAGGAATCAGCTAGAAGATCCCCAAAGAAGGTATCAAATGTGAAATGCTCAATATGTGAACTGAAATACCAAGCAGGTTCACTTGAATTATTAAGGTCAGTGACTGTTTTCTCCTTAAATGGTTCCCTACTGATCTTAATCTTGTTTGGTTGACCATTGCAGGGTAGCCATAGGTGAGACCAATCCGTGGCAAAGTAGCCCTTGAGATTCTTTGGTCAATCTCTACTCAGCCACATTCCATAGGCTTCAGGGATGTTAGCTACAACTATATCTATGGTTTGGTGGATCCAAGGATCAACAAATAATGTCAACAAAACATTTCTTAACCTCCCCACTACTCTCACTTTAGATCTAACAAGCTAGACAATCTGAGTAGGACAGGGTTCCCGGGTTGCATTTAGTTTCCTGCAAACAGACAGAAGCATCACATTTTTTGATTTCTTTGCTTCAAGATCTTATCAAATATCTCTCTCTCAAATGACCTACACAAGCTCAAAACATCTCAACAAGGCACCCATTAACCATTAGCGAAAATAAATCCAAATTTGAGACTAGTTAAGTCTAGATTCAAAAAATTGACTCTAAGATGAAAAATGCATGAGATTTTAACATGAAATCTTAACTATGATGAAACGGACCAGCGAACAACAAACTCTTGAAATGTGCTAGAAAAGAGATCTAAAGTATAAAAAATTGAAATATTTTTGGTATATGAGATCTACTTTTTTGAAAGATGTAAAAGATTGAAAACAACTACTAGCTAAATGCAACCTATCACTTCCCTATATGCTCAATAAACTACTTAGAATGCAAGAATTAGATTTCTAGTATGAGATTCAAAATGCAAGCTAAGAGGATGAAAAGTAACACAAGGCTAACAATGCTAATGCTAACCGAACAATGAGATCTAGTATGCAAAAAGAAACTAACTAATAACTCTCCCAAATATGAAATATAATCACTAGCCAATGTCTAACAATTTTTTGTTTGTTTTGTTGTGTTTTTAGGGCACTTTTCTGAGGTGGACGAATAGGAGATGAAGGAAGCTAATAAATGGAGGTAAGGGATGAAGGGAGGAGATTAGAGCAAAAGGAAAACAAGAGCAAGGAAGAAGGCTTAAACCAAGAAAAGAGGAACTAGGGTGGCTAAAGATGGGACGTGGGCTGCCAAAAAGAAAGAGTTGTGGGACTGTCAATGAAGAGAAACAAGGACAGCAGTGAGGGGAAAATGGAAGGGCAGCCAACAAACTAGCAATAGGAAAATGGAGCAGTCAACCAAGGCTGCAAAAGAGGAAACGATACAGTCAATTAAGGGACTGTAAGAGGAAAGGGACAGTCAACTAAGGCTGCCAAAAGCAATGGGACAATCAAGAATGATGGATACTAGAAGGAGGTAGGGCCAAACTAGGGCAAGGAGGAATAGGCTAGCAAAATCGAGATAAAGGATTCAAGGAGAAAAATTTGAGGTTTGAAGAAGAAAACCTTTGGGATGTAGTAACCAAAATTGATAAAAAAATTGATGGATGGAGTTTAGAACACTTTTCAAGTTCAAGCTTGAATCTATCATACAACTGTGTACATTTCTATTGAATATTTCAAAGGTAAGCAAGAAAGGAGGTGTCCTCTTGCTTCCAGGTTTCTGATCATCTGGTTTGGTAAAAGAGTCCAAGTTATTGTTTTTTGATTCCCTTGGTTGTTTGATTATCATGATTTTAGGTAGAGAATCCCTCATTGAAGGGATTTTAAGAAGTTCAAACAAAGAAATATTTGCTTTGACTCTTTTCAAATCTTCATCCAAACTGTACTCCATTTTAGGAATGAATGTATATTTTTGAGGAACAATTTTACTTTTTTTGGGAACTGCAGCTGAAGATGAAGTTTCCTGAGAGGGTTGTCCTTTTGATCTAGTATTGTAAGGATGTTGAACATTGAATACTGTCTCAGGTTCTTCTTGTTCATTCATTGGGAGTTCATAAAAATAGATTACAGTATTAATCTTTGGATCCTCTTCTTCATCTCCTTCTTTTGGTAATTGTGGATCTTGGTTTGTTTTATCATCAAAGGATTCAAGAACATTTTGTGATTCTATGGCCAGAGCTTTGAAGATAGAATAAATTTCTTCAGATGTTAGTCCTTCATTAGGATGAGGAGGTGGTGGATTTTGGGGAGGTTGATAAGGTCTCCTAAAAGGTGCCCTTGCAAAACCTTTGTTAATATTTTGATTTTCATTATTATTCTTTTTTAAATCAACCATCTCATTTGACATTTTCTGGAGAAAATTTTTAATATCAATCATTTCAAAAGCATCTTTGTTTTGGGTAGTGGGTTTGGGAGCATTATCAATTTTCTTTCTAGATGTGGAAGGTTTTTTTTCTAAAGCATAAGGATTATATTTTAGACAATAGATATCCTTTTCAACCTAAATGGCTTCAGCATAAGCCTCAAACAAGTTGTCTTTATGCGCTCTTTTGAACCACATTGCAATAGGCACAGATAGAACTTTTTCATACTATGCAACCAAAAGTTCTTCGACAGGAAGAACAATGGCAGGGATTCTATTCTTTAGATAAGAAAATCTATTATTGTAGTCTTTGACCCTTTCTTTACCTCTCATCTTCATAAAAGACAATTCTAAGACTAGATCTTGTGGAGTTTTATCATCCCCAAACTTATGGATAAACATTTGTTCAAATTCATCCGAAGAAGTTATGCATCTGGCTTCTAAGGAAAAGTACCATGTGGATGCCTTTCCTTCAAATGTATAAGGGAATAGTCTGTACCACAGTCATGGACAACACTCCTAAGTCTAATGGCCTGCATAAAAATTTTAATGTGATCTAATGCAGGTCATTTATTATCTGGGTTGAACTTAGGAAGCCACTTCTCAGGATTTTTAGGCAATCTATGTTGATCCCCAAGTATAAATACAGCATCTTGGTCAACGCAAGGTTTGTTTTGGCCTTCTCCAGCCATAAGTTGTTCTTCCTCTTCTTCAGCTGAAGAACCAGAGGAGCGTTCACTTTCAGACGAGGAAGATAATGATGAAGGAGGAGAGGGCGTTGGTCCACCGGTTGCAGTATTAGGTTGATCTTGTGGTACTTCTTGAAAAGTGAATCAAGGTTGTAATCAGGGGAACCTGGTTGATCAGTGGTGTTTTGATTCTCAGTGTTTTGGTCCGCTGTCTATTGACCTTCTTGGTTATCAGTCTGCAAAGTAGTGTTCAGTTGAATTGCTACTATTTCTCTACTTCATAGGTTAGTAATTCTTTGTTGTACTCTAGAAGCACTACCATTAGAACTTTTCAGTATTTGTTCAAGTGAAATGGACCCTCTAGTAGGTGATATGATAAGGATATCCCTTCTATTTTCCTGCTGAGCTGCAGGTGTACCAGGAATTACAGTTGGATGTGGCACTGTTTGTTGTTCAGAGGTAGATGCCTGTGATTGGCTACGAGTGACAACCGACGATGATCTTGCTGGAGGAGGTTTATGAGTATTCTATTTAGGCATATTTTACTTCAGACCCTCCTTCTAGCACCATTTGTTGAGGCCTTGGGTGTGTAGCGTGCTGGAATGGGTTCCAAAGCTCTCAATAGAGGAAGAAAACCCAGCCAGAGGCTTCAGATAATCCTACGCAAGTATTACCCTATCCTTGAGTTGTTTGGTTTAGTGATCTCCCACGTATACAAAGGCCTCTGCTGGAACTTGTGGTTTTGAACCTAAAGGGATCTGTCTTCGAATGAAGGAAAACAAAGTATGTTCAGTTTGAAACAAATCTACCTAGAAAGAGAAACCTAAGCTAAGTTAGACCTACTCTAAAAGGTGTCTTGTTTGAATGCAGATTATCTTGATGTGAAAATTAATATGTATGTTCATCAACTTGACAGAAATGTGAAGGAGATCAATTCTTTATTTACTTAAGTTACAACCAATCAATTAAAATTAACTGAATGCAATATTAAGTGTTTAAGATCATTCAATATTAACCTATAACTTAGATGTCAATTGAAAAATTGGCATAGATTATAATTCACTGCAAATCATTTGCAGAAATCGATAAAATGTTTTAGTTGAAGAAATTCAATTAAAACATAATGCATACACAGAACAAAAATAAAGGAAAAATCCAGATCATAGATCCCTGTATCAGATATTAATTGCAAATGGATTAAACAGCATAGATAACAATCTAAAGTAAAAATAAATATTTATCAAATAAACTTGATCAATGAACAAAAGACGATGTGAGAGAATAACTTTACTGTATTAATGAAAGTCTGTAAGAAATTACAAGATCGGCATAAAACAGAACATCACCAGTCTTCTTCTGTCGATTTCTACCCCAAAATGATTATCCTTTGCCTAGGAGAAATCTACCATTTAAATAGTAAATTACAAAAATAATACAAAGGATAAATTCCCCTTAAACAGGGATTACAAAATGAGAATATTCTATTTATTGAGGAAATCTTTTCACTTGTCCCAAACTTCTATCAGTTCATCTATATCTGGATAATGAGGAGATTCGAGGCCCAGCTGGGCATCACACATGAATCCTTCAATCTCATGTTTGCCTATTTTATGCCATGTGTGGATGGACATATAGATCTTGGCCTCCATAGAAACAAGTTGCTTAATCAACCAATCCACGTCTTCAATTTGGATGTGCTCAATCTACAGGATTTTCTCTTTGACTTGATCACAATGGGTTTCAACCTACTCAATCATCAATCTCGGGGTATCTGCCTCTTGGATGAGCCCCATTACAGGGAATGACAATATCTCCATGAGATTTTCTGAGGCATACCATCTTCTTTTGCAAAGGGCATGAGCCTGGTTGATATTATCCTGTACCACCTCAATAACATTTTCCCAAGCTCGCACAAAAGTTCTAATCCTTCTAAATTTGAGGCTACCCAACTCAGGAATATTAGCTAGCTTATCTTCAATATACTTCTGCCAATCTATGATGTCTTCTACAACTTTAGAAGCCTATTTAGTTTTCTCCACTTGCTGGGCCAAGGTGCCAGACATTTTGACAAAGGTGATGAAAGTCTTATGAATTTCACCCAAGCCAGTTAATAGCTTAGCTAAAAGCTGAAGATGTTCCAGGTTGACTTGATTAGCTAGGTCCTTGAACTCTTTCCTTGAAAATATAGAAAACACAGAGGAGGTTGCACTTGCAGTTGCATCCTCAAGTTGATTTTTAAGTACAACAATTATTTCCTCCTTGACATCATTTTTTGCTTTGGCATCATTTAGTTTAGCTTGGAGAGAAGTATTATAGAACTGCAGATATTCCAATTTATCTTCAAATAGCTTCCTTAGATCCTAAACATAAAATTCATGCTCTTCCTTGGTTGCTGCCAATTGATCTTGAAGCTTTTTCAGTTCATCTTTTTTCAAGTCAATCTCCCTATTCAGTGTCTTGACTGAATCCAAATTTGCTCCTGCAAATGCACCCAAGGCTTGATCTGCATCCACTGCTTCTTCCTAGATATCATCAGATTGCTTTTCCCAAATGACGTGATCAGGAATGGGTGCCTCCAATCCTCCATGATCTCTGCTTCTCTTTTTTCCTCTCTTCATAACTGCCTTGGTTGCCTAGCTGTAAAAGTAGTCCCCTAGGGGAACAATTATATCATCTTCAAAGGTAGCCACCATATCAGTGGATGATGTGGTCACATCTGTTGTTGTAATCAAAAGAGGTGTCTGGGTGACAGTAGGGCTAGGAATAGACATAGCAACTTGAGATGAGGCTTGGGAAGAAGGGAGAGCTTCACTAATTGATGGTACAGTGGTTGATGAAGGAATGGAAGTAAGAACTTCATGTGGTGGATCTTGAGTGTCAACAATTGATGGTGAAGAAGGAGGTAAGGGGTCTAGATCATTAGTAGCAAAGGGTAATGAAGGAGATGGAGGTGATTGCAGAGGGATAGTTGAAGACTGGACCTTTGCAATAGTTGATGGGGGAGAAAGGAGTGGGTCAAATATGGAGGTGTAGGAATAAAAAGTGCATCAAACAACTGAGACAAGGTTGTTGGATGAGTCACCTCAGAAGTTGTAACAAGAGGAACTTCTTCTAAAGAAAGTGATGTGGTTGAAGTTATTGCATCAAGAACAACGGAAACCTATGACATATCCTCACCTGAAGTGGGTTCATCCATAGCTATGGTATCCAGCAAATCTGAGACTTCCTATGAACCTTCGGTGTTTTCCTCTAATATAGGTACAGGAGAGATTACTTCACCTTCCTCATCACTACCAATATTGAGAGTAGGGATCTGAGAGGGAGCAGTTATGAGCTACTATATGTTTGCTAGATTACTGACCATATTGAACTATACATCACTTACTGAGTTGGATGGGTTGTCCTCTTTAGTATGTAGTACTGAGGTCGTTTGTACAAGTTCCTTCTTCATATGCTGGGAAGTTTGGATCAATACTTTAAGTTGATCATAAATCTTTAGCTAAGGATACTCCTCCATAGGTCCTTTTACTTTATCAGCATAGAGATAAGTAAGCATGAGAGGGGTTTTAGCTTGTTGATCCTCCTTCTCTTCTCTTTCTCTTCTTACCTTCTCAATCAAATTGAATTCCATTTTCCAGTAGATGATAACCTTGTTTTTCAGCTCTTTTTGATACAACAAAATCTGTTTTTGTTCATCCGTTCTTTTAGCCTTCGCTAAGACTTCAGAAAAAGTGTTAACTTCCAAGTCGATGGAGTCATCTGGGAGATATTCATGTTCATAGCTCATCTTCGTATGATTGAGCTTGAAGTGAGCACCCAGGAATATTTTAGGATCATGTCTTCTTTTTGGAGCATATCCTAGTTTCAAAGAAGCAATCTTGTTTCCCAGTACTTGAGCCCAGGTGGAAGTAGGGATAGCAAAAGGTCCAAAGTTCAAGGGGAATTTGGTCCATCCCCTCCTCTTGGGACCAGTAAGTTTGAGGTAACCCCTTCTATCACAGTTTGATATGATACCTCTTCAATTAGCAGCCTACCTGGAACAATTCTAGGCAGCATGTGAGCAGCACTGCTTCCCCAAATATTGACATAGGAGAAACATTCCCCTACATACCAATCTCCATTGTTGAAATGAAAATCTTGGAATCAGCTGAGAAAGCTGGTGCATCTTCCTTAAATATCTTGAGATATATAGCACCAAAGAAATGATCACAAATGTCATATAATAGACGCACATAGTTATCCTCCCATAGTGCAGAATGATATATGTGAATAGGAGGAGCAGTGGGGGTCCAATTACACCCCATGTTGGGATATTGAAATTCAGCACAGAACACATCCATCACATATGTTGAAAGGAAGAAAGAGGGTTTCTGTGTAGCAAAGGACTTCTGATACTTTTCAATTGTTGTTTTAAGCTCAAAAGAGAAAATAGAAACCGAAGGAAAGGATTCACCTATAGTTAAGATATGATAAGCCACATGATCCCATTCAGCTTTAAAAATTGAGGAATTAGGAAGGCCATACAGCCGAGAAAGCATAGCTGCCAATAACGAATAGGGTTATTTAAACCATGAGATTGGGCATAAATTGTCATCCCTAGGCCTAAAGCTAGTTGGTTTGTGCATCCAGGATTTGAGCATTTCTTTGAAATTGAACCTGGTGTTAGCAGAATCTAGGAATGCAGTGTTAAGGATCTGCACAGGTGGTCTAAGGGAAAATGCCCTAATAAACACCTCAGGACATAAGGTGGTTAATTGTGAACCCGCGCTATCATTGAATGAGCGGTCTTTAGGGTTGGCATGCTGTACTATCCATTTAACTACCTCGGTACAAGGAAATATCGCAGGCCTGGAAGCAATTGCATGAATCTGAGAGTTCCTAATTTTCTCATAGGCTTAGCGGTCATTCTCAATGTCGGATAGGTCATCATTGTGAAATATGGAATAGATTTTAGACCAATCCACCTCGTAGGTTTTAGTAATTTTCCCACCAGTGTCTGAGAAGATGCCAAAATTTGGGTCCTTGTTCAATTGGTCTTTCTGGGTAGTCTTAGAGCGTGTGTTGCACGACATGTTTGCAGACTAGAAAAATTCTAACGAATGAACAACAACAATAAAAAATGATCCAAAACAATTCAAACTGTAAATAACTGAACAAAAAGAATAGAGAAAACCAACCTGCTTCAGCTGAAAATGGCGGGCAAAAGACCCCTGGTAAAAATTCACAATAAAAATCGAGCAGCAAGGTAATTTTCCAAATTCATAAATGATAGCGAAAAATAAGAAAAAATGACCTATTTAATAACTTGAATGGGTAAAATCTGAGCCGTCAGATCAAAATCCAATCAACAGATGAGATCAGTTGTTGAGATTTGCGGGAGATAAATTGTGGTGTTCGGTTTTGTAGGTATGTACATCCTTCCCACAATCTACAATCTGCAATTGTAGGTTACGGGTTGCGGGATCAAAACTATGTTTATTGAAACAAAAGATAATTCCACAATCTGCAATCCGCAAGTTGCAAGTTGCAGGATTCCAAAGTTCTAAAATTTATTCAACAACTTCCGGCAATCTGCAATTGCAGGTTGCAGGATGCGGGAACACAAATAACCTTTGATATGAAATGATATTTTTGCAGTCCGCAATCTGCAATTACAGGTTGTGGGTTGCGGAAAAACACCACGCTTTTTTTATTTATACCACATTCTGTAATCCGTAATTGAGCTTTGCAGGTTGCAGAATGAACAATTCAACAAGCATATTTACACAATCTTCCTACAATCCGCAATTTGGAGGTTGTGGAATGACAAAAATTTCAAAAAAGAAAAATAAACTCCCACAATCTGCAATTGCGGGATTGTGGGCTTGCGGGATGAAAATGACCTTTTGAAAGAATTCAAGGCCTTTGGCAACTTCAGAAAAACAGTCAAAAACTCAGAATTTTCAAACGAAAAGCTCTAATTTAAATCAAAAGAATGCAAAGGCATGAAATCATAATAAAAATGATAAAACCCCATAATGACAGAGGAATTTAAACCATTACCTTTGTACTGAAAAATCTTGGGGTTCCCATGTTACATTGGAACATGGGATCTATTGTACCTACAACAAATCCCAAGTGTTCTTATTGCTGCAAAGGTACCCATCATGAGAAGTCTTTATTCAATAATAAATTGGACATCATGGATAAGATGCTTGAAAAACATAACATTGATGTTCCCGATTTTGCAAGAAAAGAACAAGAACAATGTCTCCAAGCTTCTCATAAAGGTAATAATATTTATTCTTTGAATGCTAGAGCCAAATATATTTCTTATACCTATGATTTTGATTCACATTCTAATATATCATAATCAAAAACCTTCACCTCTTCCTTGGTACAATCTCCATTCAATACACCAAAGTATTCTCCCAAACCTAATAATTTTTCACTAGTTTCTGACATGTCTTCTGAAAGGTCCTTCCACCTTGTTGATGCCTCGGTTGTGTAGGTTAGATGCAAAAGGTGCTGGAATGTTTCAAGAAACTCAACAGAAGAAGAAAACCCAAGTTGAAAGGCTTCGAAGGACCCTGTGCAAGGGCAATTCTATCCCCAACCTATTTGGTGTGGTGATCTCTTAAGCCTCTGCTAGCACTCTAAGAGTAGATGAGTTAACCAATAAGATCAGTTTTTCAGTCAAGGAAAACCAAGGTATGGATATGGTAAAAAAAAGCTAAGCTAACCTATTTTAGAAAAGGGAAACTAGTCTAAGTTAGTCTTATTCTAAAATGAAAGCTTGTTTATGCACAGATTGGTCATGAGATGTGATTAAACAAGTAATTGAACAGCTTAAACATAAATGTCTTTAGTTGTGTTACTTGTTAACTCAAATTATTATCAGTTAATGAAAATTAAATGACAATCTGTCAAGTATTCAGGCTCATTCAAGATCCAGTCTGTAATCACTCTGCTAATTTAAAAATTAACAATGATTATATAAATTTATATGCACCGAATCATTTGCTGAAATAAAATATGAAAGTACTTGTATTGAAAAAACTCAATGAAGTACTTTGATACATAAACCAGTCGTATAGAGAAATCAATACAACAGATTTGTGCATTAACAGATGTTTAGCAAAGATCAAATACATAACAGATGAAAATTTGAAGCATAAATCATAAACTCTCAAAGAAATTTGAGGAATAACAGAAGATAGATTAAAAGATAACTTTACTGTATGAAGAGGTCTTATACAGAAATTACAAAAAGCTCTGCTTAACAAAGTATCTCCAGTCCAGTCTTCTGCTGACTTACAACTCCAAAATTACCAACCCCTAACTACGAGAAGTATCCTTCTTTAAATTATTACAACAGAGTCAAAAAATGGAGATCCCTAGAAAACAAAGATTACAAAATCTGATCTAAACTACAGATCCAAGAAATCCTGCCATTTCTCATATATGTCTAACAACTCATCTATATTTGAGAAACTGACAGATTCTAAAGCTAACTGAACATTGCACATATTATTCTCCATGTCATCTTTCGCCAGCTTGTGCCAAGTGTGAATATACATATGAATATTGCCTTCCATGATGACCAGTTCTCTAACCAAATCATCCACATCCTGAATGCTGACTTGTTCAAGATCCCGAATTTTCTGTGTGAAATCCTCACACCTGCTCTCGAGCTCTTCAAGTTTTCATTTTGGCGGAAAAGCGTCTAGGATAGGGGTCATTAACGGTAAGCCTAGAGCATGAATAATGTTTTCAACTGCATACCATCGCCTAGTGCATATATCTTTTGATTTCCTATTAGTCTCTTCAGCTGTTTCATTATAATCAAGCCAAGTATTTAGAGAGGCTTTGATCTTTTTAAACTGGAAACTGCTGAGGATTGGGATGTTTGTTGGTGCATTCTTAACTTACCCCTACCATTCACTGATTTCCTCTTGAGCCTTAAAAGCTCGGAGTCTCTTCTCCTTTTGTTTTTCAAGGATGGAGGACATCTTGGAAAAATCAATGAAATTTTCCCTGATTTCATCCAAAGCAATGTATACTTTCTCCAAAATCTTATGATGATCCTGATTCACCTTGAGGGCCAGATCCTTAAAATCACAGGGTGCAAACTTGAGAAAACTTGAGGAGGATGCACTTGCAGTTGCATCCTCAACCTGCTTCCAAGGAAGCTATTTTTTCAACATGAATGGAATGCTGAGATTGTGGGAGACTGAGTTCAGTGAGAAGAGTGTCATTCTATTGCTCTAGGTCTTGCAACTTACTTGCCCAAGTTTTCCTGAGGTCAACCACATCAGTAGAATGTTGCTTTTTAGCTTCGGCCAATTCCTCTTTCAAGTTTTGATCTCTTCATCCCTGAGGTCAACTTCCCTATCCAAACCCTGGACCAAATCCCAATTAGTATTGGCAAAGGCTCCTAAGGTTGCAGCTGCTTCAATTGCTTCAATTCTTGGATTATTGGTCCTAGAAGCCCATATTACTTGAACTGGTTCAGGTGCTTCCAAACCATCTTGACCCTGACCTCTTTTCCTGGCCTTTCTTATCACTATCTTATCATCGTTGCTATAAAAGTAATTCCCAAGGGGAACTATGTCTTCATCTGTGTATTCAACCATTGACTGTGTGGAAGTAGAAGTGACAATAACTGTTGAGATCAGTGAAGGTGTTTGGGTAATAACAGGGGTAGGAATAGGCATGGTGACTTGAGTAGTAACTGAAGATGTAATGATAGCTTGAGGAACTAACAAATATGGATCTAGGGAAAGGATTGAGACAAAGGTTTCAGATAATAGAACCTGAGTATCAACATTAGCTTCTAGAAGTGGAAGTTGACTATGAACTTTGGTGGGTGAAGATGGTGAGGATTTCTTAGAAGATACATCAGTAGTGGTTGTTGATAAATTGACTATGGGTGACTATAGAGGGACAGCCGAAGGCTGGACTTCTACAGCAATAGACAATGGCATTGGTAAAGGGACTGAGTGTTCGGGTGATGGGATAGTAGTGTCATCGAGGGTGTTGAACATGTGTGATAAGGAAAATGGGTGTGTTCCCCCTAAAGGCACAGTAGATGCTGGTTGAACAGATGGCAACGTAAATGCTGATGATGCAATGCTAAGAGCAGCATTGAATTCTAACACTAATTGTTCAGGGAAGGATTGATCCATATCAATACTATCCAACAATTCATTGACAGTCTTGGGATCTTCAGTGATTTCTTCTGTTACTAACACCAAAGGAGGTGGGACCACTTCTTGATCATAATCTATTATGTCCACTGTAGAAACATGTAAGGAAGAAGGCGGGATTTCTACCTCTTAGCAAGGCTAGCCTGAGTTATGACCAGATCATCATCTTCTTGAGTTTCTTCAGTAGATATTTGAGCATTTGATGCAATTGGTGGCTGAATGTCGGCTACAAGATTTGGAGGTTCTAGCAATTGAGTCTTTAACATCGATGACAATTGTACCATCTGCTGCTGGGATTCATGAGCTGACTGTAGCATCATTTTAGCTTCTTCACTAGCTTTCTCTTGAGAGGGTTCCCCTAGAAGAGCTTTACCTTTGTGTTCATCAGGGAATGTAATCATGAGAGGAGCATTATCCTTTTGATCTTCTTTCTCTTCTTGGTCTCTTCTTGCTTGTTCAATGATATTGAGTTGCATGGCCCTGTAACTCAGAACTCCAACCTTAAGTTCATTCTGGTACTTTAAAATTTCTTGTTGTTCTTGTAAGTCTTTTTCCCTAGCTAGAACCTATGAGAATGTGTCCACCCCTTGGTATATGAAATCATCTAGAAATAACTCATGTGCATAATCTATTTTCATATGTACTTGCTTGAGGTGTACATCCAGGAACTTCTTGGAGTCATGTTTCCTTTTTGGGGCGGGTACCTAATCTCAAGGCAGTTATTTGGTCACCTAGAACTGTAGCCCAGGTTGAAGTTGGGATAACGAGCTGACCAAGGTCGAGAGCAAACTTAGGCCAACCTTTCTTCTTGGGAAATGTGAGTTTCTTATACATGCCATCAGTGACAGCTTGAAAAGAAACTTCCTGTATTACCATTCTGTCTGGGACAGTCCTGGGAAGCTATATAATTTTTTATTTTTATTTTCGGATTTTAGGGATATCACAGATACTTAATGCTATTGAGAAATTTATTTTGAATTGCAATACCAACTCTACCTCTATGATACTGATACCTTCGACATTCATTTATTGCATCTTTATTTCAGTGATACCATAAAGGAAAAAGTTCATTTGTTCTTTCACGTGATGTTGGAGAGAGAGTGCATTACCGACTATGTTTACTTGTCCGTTCATATGTCATTTCTACATATACATAGAGATAAATATTATATGATAATGTGAACATCACATAAAATGAAACTCTACCAATATATTTTTTTGATATTATTTTGTATTAAATCCAATTACGCAATAATTAAAATTGGAAATAGTAAGACACATTTCACAAAAACATCGATTAAAATTCATTTCAAATGCATTTTAAAAATATTTTCTACCACATGGTCAAAGTGAGAAAAGAACAAACATATTTTCAACCACATGGTCAAAGTAAAAAGTAAAAAGTAAAGATAATTTATTCCAATAAAAGTATGTGTAAAATGGTTATTACATGTCAATAATTGACAACTTAAAAGTGGTGTAGGGGACTAAGTTCTGATATCTTCACCCAACGGTAGGATGTTATCAGCAGAATATGTGTTTCGAACAAGTGAGAAAATGCTTTATTTTTCAATGAAATCGCTGAAATTCTAAAGCAATGGGAAGGGGAAGCCAAAAATATCTTACATTGATACATTATAAATGCTTGTTGGGATACATAGGACAGTCATCAAATGACATAATGTGAAGGGAAGTTGCACATTATTGGAAAAAAGAACTATCCCATTGATTGTTTGTAATGGAAGATAGACAAGGCATTTGTTATTTATATCGATAGAAATGTCATCTAATAGGTTCCATTTGAATCCCTAGTAATACTCATAATAGTTTTCTCTCCTTTCAAAACACGACTAACCAAATTCAAATTTTTCTACTTCTTCAATAGAACAAGATGACGTGAAACCATTATCAATAAGACAGATAATTTGGGTTTCGTATGATACAAATGACATACATTCTATATTAGTGATTGGAACAAATGAAAAGACCCAATCATTTTGAAAAACATCCAACCAATAGATAGTGTACCCATATGTAGGATATTCTTCATACATTATGTCTAAATACAACTAATAGAGTTTACAGTTATAGAACACTGCATCATTAGGGGGAGTAGCACCACCGTAAGGAATTTTTGTCTTCCTCCAACATGCTTCCAAGCTACCACAAATGTAAAAATTTGCCTGCACTCTATCAGAAATATGTTTTAGAAAAATCCAATCATATTTTCGAGGACCTAATTTTTCCACCAACATAATGAAACATGCAACACCAACCCATATAGAGCCTATATTCTTAAATGACCTTGTAAATTGATTAATAACAATTTTTTTACCAAATGAAGATATAGTTGGTGAAGATATCAATATCATGGATCTATTCGTACACTCAATTTGGTATCTTGAGTCTATAACTTGAAGAAGAAGAAGAGATATGCGACCTTTGCCACTAATATATGTAGCATTGAACTAAGTTTCTTGAGAGTGGAATATGGACACCATAAATCCAAATTTATTTTTTGAGAACTGATTTCATACTGATAGGAAATAAGTGTTTCAGAGAACAACATCCCAATGTTTTCAAATGAGTCTAAAGCGAACCAAAATGGAGAAAGGAATCCATTTAAATGCGATCTCAATTATTTTAAAAGGCAAGTTAGAACAAATAATTAGATCCATACGGAGAAGGAAAAATGCCTACCACCGAAAAGGATAGAAATCATTAATAAAGACAATACTAATATACAAGTTATACCATCAATGAATAAACATAACCTTAAAAATAAAGTTTCAGAAAATTGTGCACATAATAATTTATAATTTATAATGTTGAAACTAATTTCATATCTAATGCCAAAAAATAATGTCTAATTTAAACATTAAATGTTTATAATGTTCTAAATATTTTAATGTTCTAATGTTTGAATGTTCTAATTTTTAAATGTTGAAATGTTCTAATGCTAATATGTTTAAATGTCAAATGTTCTAATGTTAATATGTAAGTTAATGTTGAAATATTCTAATGTTTAGATGTTGTAATGTTCTATGTTGAAATGTTCTAATGATGAAATGCTCTAATGTTAATATGTTGACGTGCTCCAACGTTTAAATCTTGAGGTGTTCCAATGTAAAACACCCCAAAGGTCATATAAAAAAAATTAAAAAAAATTATTTCTTTCAAAATAATAGGAATCTAAGCTAAAGTATATCCAAAGTTGTTGATATCCAAAGTATACATGGTGGTAATCTTGTTAATGCAATGGCCATTTCTCCTATGAGAAAATTTGTTTTACTTCATGTTAATAATTATGTCAATATGTGTTATTTATATTAATTCATGTATTATGCCTATCTTGGGCGTCTTGGGTTTATTCCCACGTGCAACTAGTCGTATGGCCTTACATCCTTTGTATGTAATAGGACTCGATCAATAAGCTTGGCTAACCATGGGCAGGGATTTGGGCTTAGAGGAGCTCGTCGAGTTCAGTCTTACTGCTTTGGTGGGGAAATTTTCTTACTTTGCGATGGACCGTAGGGATATTGTGGCATGGGTGGCTGAGAAATGGCAGCCCATAGTGGGCTACACTCCGCGGGTTTTTGCATTAGCCCATGGATGGTTTGGATTCAAGTTTAAGGAGGAGGCTCACTGCTCTGATATATTATCTCGACTGTGGCTTCATGGGGCAGGTAGCCTCATGTTACAGAAATGGTACACTGATTTCGACCCAGATACAGCCACGGTGCGTATACGCCACTTATGGGTCCTCATTCCTGGCATGCCACTTTCACTATTTAATCGAGGCGCATTTGAAGCTATTGGAAATCGCTTGGGTCGGTTTCTCCATGTCGAAGAAGATCATCTGACCGATTTTGACAGGCGGATGGGCAGGCTTTTGGTAGAAGTGGACATTTCATTGGGCCTCATTGACGTCCTCCATATCAATTGGAGGGGACGTCGGCTGGATCTGGTTATAGATTACTAGGGCATTCCTTTCCGGTGCTCAAACTGCAAGCAGGTGGGTCACCTATGGCATCAGTGCACTCAACGGTTTTCTTCAGGTCGTTCGGTGGGGGAGGACCCGTTTTGGTCCTCGGACGATGCTAGCGACAAGGATTTGGACACAAATGGTGGGCTCGACGGCTTTTCAAACAAGTGTTCGCCTTCGGCTACAGGTCTTATGGGAAAGCTGCAATCAAATGACCCTTCTTTTTATCATTCATTGAATGATTTGGACATCAAATTTATAAATGCCTTGGAACTCAACAATGGAAATAATGGTAATTATTTGGGTCGTTTGTATACAAAACTGTCTTCTGCATCTGAGTCTGAAACGGTTCATGCTACCTTGTCTGATGTGCCTCCCTCCATTGTTTCCCCCATCCCCATCGCTACTTCTCCCCTGGAGACCTCGTCCATCATTCCACTCTCGCCAGTGGCGTCGGCTCAAACACACAGTCCTACGGTTATCCTCTCCTCGGAATGTGAGGAGTCTCTGCCCATTTTGGAGCCTCATAAGGAGGTGCTCTTACCTTTGATTTCCCCAGCCGAAAATCTTCACAGCTTGAACGACCGCGGGCATGAGGTGGATGGGCTTATGCCCTCAGCTTCCTTGTCCGACTCTCAGAATCATACTTTGCACATCCCCTCGTATTCGGAAATGGTACAAAAAACATCTCTCCCTCTATATTTAAATAACCAGATCGTTGGGGGTGGCGTTTCATTGATTAAAACTGAGATTGCTCTGCCGGCCCCTTCGACATTGGCACCCACTGAGGTGGTGCCAAACAACATCCCTTCATCTGCTATTTTTCCCACGATGGGAGATCAATGTATTGCGAAGGGGGCTCGGCTCGGTGGGCTGGATGCCGATTTCTCTCCAATAAAAACTCGCAGTGCCAAGAAAAGTTCAAAGGTCAACGCTTGGGGGGGTGCTGACAAAGACGTTCTGAAATCCCCCATTTCCCCTAACACAAGGGCTCTTAGAGGAATTAAAGCCCTAGCCAAGGGTCGATAATGATCATGCTCTCCTTAAATATCCGGGGTGTGGGGGGCATGCCTAAACAATTGGCCCTCAAAAGAATCCTTCATATTGTTAATCCTGATTTGGTTCTTTTACAAGAAACTATGGTTTGTGGGGAGAAAGCACGTATCTTTTTCAATAAATTAAAACCTGGGTGGTGTTTGTCCTCTGTGGATGCGATTGGCCTTTCTGGAGGACTCTTGACTACTTGGAACCCGGGGGTCTTAAAACTGGATTCTTTTATTACTACATTGGGTTTACTACTGAATGGTAGTTTCAGAGGCTTAGATAAGGTGGTTAATATCATAATTTTGTTAAATTTTCTGAATTTACTTCAATTTGATCTAGGATCTTAACTGAGAGAACAACATGTACAGCATATCTACAGCATATCAATCATGGAGACAATAATGCAAGCACACAAGAGACACAAAGATTTACTTGGGGAAAACCATAAAGGTGAAAAACCCCAATAACTTCCTCAGAGATAGATAGAGCAATGATACAACCAACCAAGAGAGATAGCCATAACCTAGCAGCAGATCCTCCTCCTCCATAAGTGCGCCACTCCTCCTTGAGTGAATGTGTGAGAAGTGAGTGAGTAAATAGAGTGCCTCCCGCACTCTATTTATACTTGACTTGACTTGCCTTTTTACCTAACTCATGTAGGCTCGAACTTTACCACATAACATAATGTTGACTGGGCCGACCCCCAATAGGGTGGTCTAATAACCCTTAGACCCACATGGCCGACCCCCAATAGGGTGGTCTAATAACCCTTTGACCCACATGACTTATACAAGGCCGACCCCAAACAAGGTGGTCTAATAACCCATCAAGTATAAGTTACGACACTTACAATATAAATGACGACACTTCCGTATAGAGGAATAATACCATCTCTATAGGAGTACATACAACATATATGAAATACATTCCGAAGTTACATATACATCAACACTCCCTCTTAACTAGGAAGGTATTTCTCAGCACAGTTCTTCTAGCACAAGTCATCTTCTCTGGATCATCGTCACTGGATAATTGTCATCGAGTCATCATCATCATCGTCACTGCTGCTGCTATCTCAATCAATCTCTGAATCTACTCGTCATAGGAATTCTACAGAGCCAGTCCTTTTTCATACTGGATGTAGGCCCACCACCTGCAGGTCTTCATCATCACTGGCCATACTGTGGAATCCTCAGGACTGATTACGTGGGTCACAAAACCTCGAAAGAGCATCCCAGGCTATTATGAGCACACAGCTCTACCTATAGGATCTCCCAGGGCACCGAATTACATGTGACCTCACCACAAAACCTCGAAAGAGAATCCCAGGACTGATTACGAGAACACGGCTCAACCTATCAGATCTCCCAGGGCACAAATTACATGTGATCACCACAAAACCTCGAAAGAGCATCCCAGGACTGATTACGAGCACACAGCTCAACCTATCGGATCTCCCAGGGCACAAATTATATGTGGTCATGGCAAAACCTCGAAAGAGCATCCCAGGACTGATTACGAGCACACAGCTCAACCTATTGGATCTTCCAGGGCACAAATTACATGCCATAGGACAAAACCTCGAAAGAGCATCTGCCAGATATCCCAGGGCACAAATTAAATGCCATAGGCAAAACCTCGAAAGACTATCTGCAGATCTCCCAGGGCACAAATTATATGTCCTCCCAAGCAAAACCTCGAAAGAGCATTTGACAGATGTCCCAGGG
This sequence comes from Larix kaempferi, assembly GCA_027924585.1. NCBI lineage: Eukaryota > Viridiplantae > Streptophyta > Pinopsida > Pinales > Pinaceae > Larix > Larix kaempferi. The sequence continues at coordinate 565,747 of BSBM01001075.1, forward strand.
CACAAATTACATGCCATAGGCAAAACCTCGAAAGACCATCTGCAAATCTCCCAGGGCACAAATTACATGCTTATCTGCACAACCTGATCCACGGCCACAGAATATCAAACTGATACTCACCATACATCATCCTGATGTATCCATGATCATCCTGATCATCAATGCATTTACCTGATGCATACCAAGTATCTACCTGATACATATCATCATACATGATCCTCCTGATCATCAATGCATCTACCTGATGCATACCACCTGATGCATACCAAGTATCTACCTGATACATATCATCATACATGATCCTCCTGATCATCAATGTATCCACCTGATACAAATACAAATACATGATACATATCACCATACATGATCCACCTGATCATACAATGTACCCACCTGATACATATACAGATACATGGTCCAAGCATCCAACATTATGCATATACAAAATACATACACATGATCCAACTGATCATATCCAGCATCTACATGATGCATACATACATACAAAAATGATCCAACTGATCATATCCAGCATCCAACATGATGCGTACATACATACAAAAATGATCCAACTGATCATATCCAGCAGAAACCAGAACATCATCCTAATGCTCATCATCCAGCGCTTACATCCATAGCCATGTGAAGGATCCTCCTTCCAACATGCTTGGAATGGCTTCAGCAAATGTGTCCATCACTTCTTCCTTGAAGTGTCCTCGATCTGAAGAACGCCAAGCCTCTCTCTGAAGTACTCGTACTTCACCCTGGCTAGTGGCTTCGTCAACACATCTGCAATTTGCTCGTCCGTCGCAACATACAGGAGCTTCACAGCTCCTCTCTGCACCATATCCCTGATATAGTAATATTTGATCTCTATGTGTTTCGACCTATCATGAAACACTGGGTTCTCGGACAGCTTCACACAACTCTGGTTATCACAAAAGATACCAGTAGCCTCAAATAACTCAGACAGTAGATTCCGTAGCCATACTGCCTCACAACTAGCTGAGCATGCTGCAACATACTCTGCCTCAGCTGTAATCAGTGCTACGCAGGACTGCTTCCTGCTAAACCAAGAGATCACACCTGATCCCATACTGAAGCAACACCCAGATGTGCTCTTCCTATCTGCAACATTGCCAGCCCAATCTGAATCAACATAACCCTGCAGGTTAAACTTTTGATTCGCCTCATATCTGAGCCCATAATCCACTGTACCCTTCAGGTACCTCAGAATATGCTTTACAGCAACCAGGTGAACACTCCTCGGATCCGTCAGGAACTGGCTCAATGTGTTCACAGCAAAGCAAATGTCTGGTCTCGTGTTCGTCAGGTTCATCAAGGACCCAATCATCTGATGATCCAAAGAGACATCAACCGGCTCAGATGAAGCATCACATAGAAGCTTCAGATTCGATGCCATAGGTGTGGCCATGGCCTTGCAATCCATCATCCCGAATCTCTTCGGGATATCTACTGTGTACTTCCCTTGACAAAGGAAGATCCCACCTGCATTCTGCCACACCTCCATACCTAGGAAATAGTGCATCATTCCCAAATCTTTCATATTGAATTCAGCTGCAAGCTTCCGCTGCGTGTCGGCAATCAATCTATCTTCACCATACCAAGTTCTGCACATATATGATTTCCTATCATGTGTCTCAGAACCAAGTGGCTGCTCCACATACACTTCTTCTTCAACTACACCATTCAAGAAAGCTGTCTTGAATCCATCTGGTGTATCTTCTATTTCATCACTTTTATATTTCTCAATGCTGCCATCTGCAACATGCTTGATCTGATAGTTCCATTTGGAAGTCATAGCAAACTTCCCTTCATGTCTTGGGATTACATCCCAAACATCATTCTTCATGATCGACGGATCATGGCATTTCATTTCTTCATCCCAGATCCTAGGAACTTCAATATCTTCAATAAATAAATTTGTTGCTGAACAAATGTTGTAGTTCTCCTTTTGTAGGAGATGGCATACGATCTTTCCTACACAACAAGTTAAATTGCATGATTAGAAAACATCTCATAGTTTTCAGAACAAATTCTTACACATAAATAAATATGTCATACAGTCATGCAATTATCTTAGCCAATGCTTCAATACAACATTTATCCATATCCCGTAACTTTCTAGATGCCTTCCAATCTCTACCAGAACATTGTTAAGAGTGTGCACAACTCCCAACATGTCAGCAAAGAGGTTTCATTCTAGATAAGTAGCAATGGAATGTTGTACAGTGCCATAGGCCACTTACCTATGTATATTAGTAGTATACTGTTCATCAATGCAACTATTCTAATATGCATAATACATATCCTAAGTCTAGGAACATGAGCATATACATCATTGAACAATTTTATTTACACAAACAAATATGCAAGAAATTAAAATACTTATCTTTGTTTGTTCGTTGGGTGCACTCCCTCTGAGTCTTTGCTTCCTTACAGGAGCTGCTAGAGTCCTAATCTGAAGTAGCTTCTTCTACACCTTTTTGTTGTGGAAAGATGGTCAACTCCCTCTGAATATCTGCATCCTTGCAGAAACTACTGAAGTGTGTTCCTTTGCTTTCTTGCAGGAACAACTGGAGTGTGTTCCCTCTTGATCTTTGCTTCCTGGATTACCTGTCCTTGAACTTACATTCATCCTTGGTCCCTATGCATGCTTATTAGTATCATGATTGTGTTATCCTTGTGAACTCATATAAAATCATACATTCATTAGTATACTATTAAAACACAATAATCTCAAGCATGTATACTCATGATCATTTCAATCAGAAATAATAAGCATTAGCATTCAAGGTTTATGTAGGATTCTTATGGTTAGTCAAATCATAAGAAGCATAACATGTCTAAACCTATAATTACTCAAACCTATGACTCTTCACGTTAGTTGAATCATCAATTAAGATAAGAGATATAATGTGCATAAAACCTATTATTATTCAAACCTATACCATCATGATTCTTCTGGTTAGTCATATCATCAATTATGGTAAGAAACATAATATGCATACAATCATGATTATTCAAACCTATGACTTCATGAATAATCATTATCAACAACAGTATAAGATCCTAACACAAGGTAGGATTCTAACTTGATATAGGAAAAACATACCTGGATTAGCATGCTAGCTATTTATGTCTAACATACTCACATGATGTCTTCTTGTTCTTCTTCAATGACTTGTGCTAGTAACCTGGATATCTCATAGGTTAACTATTACAAAACCAAGTTATACATACCTCGTAAATGGATTTTCATTGAGATCCATGACAATGGATGAATCTTTGTCCTCATGTCATCATGATCATATGTTCTTGGACTAGAACATGATTTGTCTTTCTTGGTGTACCTTTCATGTTAGTAGACAACATAAACCTCATACAACACCATAATGCATTAGTACAATCATAAGTGTCAACACCCTAACCAATGAATATCTTCTATCATGCATTCATAATTTTGTTAAGGTGATACGACAAATCTAAAATCAAAATTGTACTAACCGTAATAACATGAAGACATACCATAAACTTAATCATGGAAAATATCGAAACATACCTCGATGAGTCATACCTGTTGAGATCGCTTATACTCTTCTTATGTAAGGCCTTAGCCTCATCTCCCTCTGAAACAGGAACTTCTTTACTCATGCAGATGATCAATCCATCTTCTTCTAGGATTAACCCAATCCACTTGATTTGCAAGAACTGGACCTGGAGCTGGATATGGGTTTGTCAGAGAAACCTCAAAAATTCAAACTTTGAATTTCAAACTTCCGAAAGGATAGAAATATGCGCCTTGATGAGCTGATCAAACTGGTATATTCAGAATTTGAAAACTGCAAAGTTTCACTCCTCAATTTTTCCTTTGAAACTTTCGGATTCACTGGACGTGACCCTGAACTGGGGTTTGATGAAGCCCACTCTTTTTCCCCATCAAAATGTTTGATCCAAAGCTCTAAGCTTCTATTTTTCTGAGGAGCTTCCAGCCGTGGTCACAGATTTCAAAAATTCCCATTTTTACAGAAGCCCTAATTTTCCACTTTTCTGATCAAAGTCCCGAACTAGGGTCTAATCAAGCCCGGCCTTATGCCCAACCAAAAATTCTGATCTTGGTCTCTAAATTTCTATTTTGATGAGTAGCATCCAGCCGTGGTCTCCGATTACAAAAATTCCAACTTTCTCCAAAGCCCTAAATTCCGGAAGCCATGAATGAAGGTACCAAAAAATAATTCTGTTTTGAAAGAAATATGTACCTGATTGTTTCTGGTGTAACTCTAAAATTTTTGATCCACAGGGTCTGAAAACGTTTCCTGAGATAGCCTGACATGTTATCTTTCCATCCTGACAGGTCTGACCTCAATTGGATTCTCTGAGAGAGAGTTATGCCAAATGTCGCAACGTGACCTGTTTTGGGATAAAACAGGAGAGCGAACTTGTACGGTGTGCCACGTGTCACTGTTTTAAATTCGGCCTCTGAAAACGTTTTCTGAGATAGATCGGCCTGTTATCTTTCCATCCTGATAGGTCTGACCTCAATTGGACTCTCTGAGAGAGAGTTATGCCAAATGTCGCAACGTGACCTATTTATGGGATAATACAGGAGAGCGAACTTGTACGGCGTGCCACGTGTCACTGGTTCAACTTCGGCCTCTGAAAACGTTTTCTGAGATATTACAGACTGTGTACTACCTGTCACTTTTTATGAAATTTAATTTGGAGCTTCCTAGCCCAATATATGACCTTTTTCCCAAGGTCACCTGATTTTGACTCAGATCTGGAAGAGGCAGAAACCCTATATTGTATAGATCATAAATCACAAAGTACAACGAATTAGAGGTTGTCCTTTGGACACAAGATACCTGGAGAGGCTAGCTTCGTCCTGTAACAATTTCAGATCCGAAAACTTCGCCAAAACGGATTTATAGCGAAAGTTCTACGATGACTTGTTTTTTGCTATATCAAGCCCTAGCATCGTAAGTGCAACAAGTGTCATACATGCCATATCATGCCTTCTTTCAGGCTAGCTCTGATACCATGTTAAATTTTCTGAATTTACTTCAATTTGATCTAGGATCTTAACTGAGAGAACAACATGTACAGAATATCTACAGCATATCAATCATGGAGACAATAATGCAAGCACACAAGAGACACAAAGATTTACTTGGGGAAAACCATAAAGGTGAAAAACCCCAATAACTTCCTCAGAGATAGATAGAGCAATGATACAACCAACCAAGAGAGATAGCCATAACCTAGCAGCAGATCCTCCTCCTCCATAAGTGCGCCACTCCTCCTTGAGTGCATGTGTGAGAAGTGAGTGAGTAAATAGAGTGCCTCCCGCACTCTATTTATACTTGACTTGACTTGCCTTTTTACCTAACTCATGTAGGCTCGAACTTTACCACATAACATAATGCTGACTGGGCCGACCCCCAATAGGGTGGTCTAATAACCCTTAGACCCACATGGCCGACCCCCAATAGGGTTGTATAATAACCCTTTGACCCACATGACTTATACAAGGCCGACCCCAAACAAGGTGGTCTAATAACCCATCAAGTATAAGTTACGACACTTCAATATAAATGACGACACTTCCGTATAGAGGAATAATACCATCTCTATAGGAGTACATACAACATATATGAAATACATTCCGAAGTTACATATACATCAACAAATTTGCTACGGGGCCTACAACAACAGGGAATGTTTCTGGAATACGACCTGTTCAGGCCACCTCTTGGCTTTGGACAACTTGATTCTTGCAGGGGATTTGAATTTTTCCTGGGGTGCCAAGGAAATTTGGGGTTGTACGGCCAGAAGGGACCCTCTGGGGAATTACTTTAAAAACCTTTTCTCTACATACTCCTTGATTGATGTGGAACCTAGGCCATTATCCCCAATGTGGTCAAATGGTCGGCTTGATGAGCATTTGATTTCTAAACGGCTAGATCGATTTCTGGTTACAAAGCCCCTTTTGAGATCATTTCACACTTACAGATCATGGTGCTTGCAGACTCATATCAGTGATCATACCCCAATCATTCTGCAATTTGAAATCGATGCTATGCACCGGATATACCCATTCAAATTCAATTATGTTTGGTTAAATGATGCTGATTTTGATGATGGTGTCCGAACTCTATGGACAGATACGGATGTCTCGGGGGAGCGGTCGGCAATGGACAAGTTGGCTATCAAGTTATGGACCCTAAAAGAATATACTATGAAATGGGAACGATCCAGAAAAGCAGAACAGTCCACTGAACTTCATGCCCTGGAGTTAGAAATTGGAGCTTTTCGGGATCTATCCCTGAGAGGGGGAATCTCCCCAACTGATCTCTCTCGCCTTGCTCTGCTGGAGGAAAGAAAACTTAAAATTCTACTCAATCAAGAGGAATCCTGGCATTTAAAGAGCCAAGCTATCTGGCTAAAGGCTGGTGATTTAAACACAAAATTCTTTCATCGGTATGCTGATGGTCGCAGAATACAAAACAACATTTGGGATCTGAATGATCATGATGGGCGACGGATTTGTGGGGACGACAAATTGAAGTCTGAGGCTTCGCATCATTTTCTTGATTACTATACTGACCCTAAAACCACTTCCCTGCCTGAACAGTTTAAACTTATCAAGGAATATCCTCGGATGTTCATTGATGTGGAGGGGGACAAAAATTTTGAGACTATCTCCTGCAATGAAGTTCAGAACACTCTTCGGGTTTTAGGTAAAGATAAATCTCCTGGGCCGGATGGGTGGACGGTGGAGCTATTCATACATTTTTTTTATGTTATGGGAAAAGACCTGTGGGAGGCAGTTGATGAATCTCGATCCTTGGGATTGGTATCTGGGGCACTAAATTCCACTTATCTGGCACTGATACCTAAATCTACACATCCTGAGAGTTTTAATGATTTCAGTCCGATTGCTTTGTGCAATATTGTTTATAAGATTATATATAAGATTACTGCTCAACCTATCAAGCCGTTCTTGTCCACATTCATTTCTATGGAACAATATGGCTTTCTGGAGGGGAGGCAGATACACGACGCCGTCGGCGTGGCTCAGGAGGTCTTCCATAGTATTTCACAGAAAAAGATAGAGGCTCTCATTCTTCAACTTGACCTGGTAAAATCCTACGATTGTGTCAACTGGACCTTTCTTAAGTTAATTCTGATACAAATAGGCCTTCCGTGGAAGGTTATGAAGTGGATAATGGCTTGTGTTACTTCGGTCAACTTTGCAGTGCTTATTAATGGCCAGTCGGCAGAATTCTTCAAAGCGTCCAGGGGTCTCCATCAAGGATGCCCTCTTTCTCCCCTCTTGTTCCTGTTGATCATCGAGGGGTTAAGTCTCTCAATACACAAAGCAAAATCCAAGGGCTCCATTGTCGGCATAAAAATATCTGCTAATGTTTCTGTTACACATTCGTTGTTCGTGGATGATGTGATGTTATTTGGGCTGGGTATACTGGCGGAATGGTTATAGTACAAGAGAATTCTTGACCTCTTTTGCTGTGTTACTGGTATGCTCATTAGTTTGGTGAAATCAATTTTCCTGAAACACTCTCTGGAGGAAATCGTGGAACAGGATGTCAGGGCTTTTCTTCCTCTGCAATTTAAAGAGCTTACTGATGGCACCAAATATCTCGGTTTCTTCCTCAAACCTACAAATTATAGGACAAACGACTGGCTATGGCTTGTTAAACGCTTCGATTCTCGCATTAGCCATTGGAGCTTGAGATATCTTTCTCTGGGAGGACGGATTACTTTGGAAAAGTCTGTACTCCAGAACATGGGAGTATACTGGTTCTCCCTGTGCAAAATCCTGTCTTCCATTATGCACATTCTTCGGGGAAAATTCTTCCGATTTATATGGTCTGGTGGGGGAGAAAAGAACAGATTTCATCTTATAAATTGGCAATGCATGGCAAAACCATATTTCCTGGGCGGCTGGAATATTAAGAATATGGAATTGTTTGTGACTACACTTCATGCAAAGAGCCTGTGGCGTGTTTTATTTAATAACTCAAAGTGGGGCTGTATCACTCGGGCCAAGTATCTCAAAAAGATTTTGGTCTCGTCCTGGTTCCATCTTGACAGGCATTCACTAATCGGCACCTCAAATATATGGCACGGGATAATGGGTGCTTATTCTGTTGTGGCTAAGTGGCTCTCTTGGATCCCGGGCAATGGCTGGGATATCAGACTCAGTTTGGATCCTGTCATGGGGACTGCGCCTTTGTTTCGCTTCTCACCTAAACTACTTGCACACCTCCGGGCTCGTGGGATCTGCAACCTGTCCCACGCTGTAGCTTTCAATAATGAGGGATGGATCACTGCTCTGCAACTTGGAATTCATGGGGTGATGGGTAAAGAATGGTCAGACTTCACCTTGCTCCTCAGATAGGCTAACATCCATCTCGGTGATTCTCCGGACAGACTGTTTTGGTCTTGGGATGTTGCTCGTGGATTGGTCACATCAAAACTAGCATATGATTCTCTATTTGCGGACTGTAAACCGAGGGATATTTGGTGGCATTCACAGATCTGGAAGCTTTCCCTTCCTCCGAGGATTAGGTGTTTTATCTGGTTGGCTTTGGGAAACAAAATTCTTACCTGGGATAACCTCTGTCTTCGTGGCTTCAACAGACCTGGATGGTGTCCTTTATGCTGCACACATGAGGAGTCGGTTGACCATCTCTTCTCTTCGTGTCCTGCATGGAAGGAGCTCTGGATGCTCACTATCAATTCAATCGGGATATCTGCTGTTTGGCTCTCGGTCACTTTACTGAATAGTTTTGGAAAATGGCTCAGGGATTCCTATCATGCCTGATGGCTTGAACTACCTTGCTATATGATGTGGGAGTTTTGGAAGATGCGTAACCGCCTCGTTTTTTAGGGGACGGCTACAAATCTGAATTGGTTAAGTGGACGTATCATTGCTTCTTTCATGGAGTATAATTCCGGCTCTGTTCATTCGGGTGGTAAGAATGTTACTTTTGTTCAGCTCCCCGGTTATCGCATGGCTCCTCCTGTTTTAATGTATCCTTGTGGGTTCTTTGATGGGGCTGCGGCTGGGGGGATGGTGGTTGTGGGGTGGGTGTGGTGCTTCATCTAAACACCTCTATTTCATACCGTTTACTTTTAAATTTGGGTCTCGGTTCTAATACACGTAGTGAATTATGTGCACTCTGGCTCCTCTTATACTTTGCCCGGTGATTACTGGTTTCATCAATTGTGGTTCTGGGAGACTCTTCATCCATTATATCCTGGGCTTTGGGGACATCCCCTTTGAATGTTTTGATACTTACGGAATGGATGGCTGATGTTAGGAAATTCATTAGTGAATTTCAGCATATTCACTTTGCCCATGTTTTCCGCGAGATGAATATGGAGGCAGACTTACTTTCCAAGAGGGCTCTGGCTTCTCCGCCGGGTCATATTTTGTGGGAGGAATGGCATGAGGACCTACTTTCTACTCGGGGCACGATTGACCTGCTTTGGAGCTGACTCTTATGTTTGGGACTGTTTTGGGCATTTTTGGTATTTTTCTCACATGTATATATGAGGTTATTTTATGCAGGTACTTAGTCTCCTTTCTCCAACTACTTGTTGGACTTTTGATCCGGTTTGGTTAGGTAGCTCTATTGGTTTTATAGACTCTGGTGTCCAGGCCCCTGGCTGTTTTGGACTTTTTTGGGAGGACTTTTCATGTATTTATGTATTGACATCTTGATACTATGCTACTTATGATCTGCTACACTTTGGTCATGCAATTGGTGTGTATGTCCCAACTGGATGATTCTTTTATCGGTTTGCATGGGATGTTATGGTTCCTGGTAGATGTGTTATGTTTTGGGGGCACATGTGCCCATGTGTTTTTATGGGGTTTCTGGTGGCCATATATTTGGGGCTTATGATGCCCGGATGGTTTATGCTCTTTTGGTTTGAAGACCTGATGTATTGTTCCTATTTACTATTTCACTTTATTAATAGTAAGATATATTTATGTGTGAAAAAAGGACTCGATCAACAGGGTCGTAGTTACACGACTCCCTTATATATAATTTATACTTTTTAAGGTGTATATTTTTATTCTTAAAACTTTATAACATGAACAAAGTTGACCTTGTTGACATTGCAACTCGTGTACGGTAAGTTAACCCAAACGCATATCAGAGTTTATAATTAACCCCTTCGTATTGTATTATAAACAATAATCTTCATGTGCGGGGGATAGCCTTTCGACTTGCATCGTCGTTTCCATTATAACGGTTTTAGCATGTCTCCTATCGCTTGGTTAATCCATAACATGCATAAAGGTTACATGAGACATTGTACAAGTAAACTCTAAGGAGTTTTTGTAACTATGTACTACTCTCTATTCCTATCACCCAAATATACATCTTCACTCAAGAGTTTAAAACTATTGATATGGTATTTATCTTCTGCAAACAAATAAGGATATATATGTATATATACATTCACCTTAACAATGACACTTTGTTGGATGTTCCGAGTTAACGGACATGGCCATGTAAGAAAATAGTAGTTTCAGTTAAGAGATGGAAATGATATGGCTATTATTCACCGATAGGATTATCTACCCATCTTGTTAGGTTGTTTGTAATAAATTGCAATGTACAAATTTCTTTGTTCAAGTTTATAGTGATAGAAAGCTTCTCCCTTTGTGAAGAGGGATGGCCCCTCTGCTTGCGAGACTCTCATAGCACTATGTATTTAATATTTTTATTTTGGTTGAATATATATATATATATATATATATATATATATATATCATGCTTCTCATTTCTTTAAAAGTATGGATTGCCATCTTATTGTGAGGACTACAACACATATACATTCACCTTTACAATGGTTGTAAATGATTATAGGATAGACTCAAGAGTTCAATTTCAATTGCCTTCTTACTATTGAGTACAGTTAAAATGGTAAATATCTAGAATGAAAACTATTTGTACTACTTGTGTTTTGCATAGAACAATTCTGATAGTAGTCTCTTAAATGTAAAATTTCTAAGAAAACTCACGGGAACAAGTAGAATTTAACCATTTGTAAACTACAACAAGTCTATTAGTGTAAAGGTGATAATCCCCCAAAATAAATAATGAATAATACAACTGTATATATCTTTGGCCCATACAATCCATAATGTGAATACTTAACCAATTAAATCTCCACAGTTATTCGCATAATTAAATGAAACATAGAAATAGGAGAACTTACTTGCAATAAAAAGGGTAAAAACACTTACAGCTTCCCAGTTCCTCCAAACCATAGAAGAGGACATCCACACTTACTTTCCCAACTTCACCCCCGAGCTAGAACACCACCATAAAAACAATGAACTCAGGTAAGCCAATATGAATGCATAATTTTCTCAAAACCCTGTAAAAGATTCAAAAGATGGACTTTCTGAATTGAGAGAGAGTACTCAGCAACACACTTTCCACATAGCATAAATTATCTGTATACACCATGTAGCTACGTTTTCACACCAGCTAGTGAAAAAGGGCACCTACTAAGGATTGTGGAACTCTTAGTTGATCTGCATGCGCCCAAGTGCACCAGGGGGACAACAGTTCGAATGAATGAATCATAACTGTTAAGGCGTAAGCATAAGAAATAGAATAAGCAAATCATGAATACACTACACAGATAAACACAAATTCACACAGACAATATGCAGGAATGCGAACTTCTCTTCTCTATTACTGAAAAATAGATAGATAATATAATATCATCTGATCGATGTATGTTACAATATTATACATTCTTATATAGAATGCTCAGACGCTTGGGAGCCTTCTCGTTACGTTCAGTTACAGAATAAGTTAGAACAATTTCAAAAGTTCAACCGTTATAGTCGAATGGAAGGAAAAGAGACAATATGTCGTAGTTTGTTAGTCACTATTCGATGCTAAATGTCAACTTTGTGAAACTGCCGAGGTTTCCAAACTTGTCGAATTTGCTGAGTTTGTCGAAGTCATGTCGAATTCGATAACTCGTCGAAGTTGTGTTGAAGTCAATGACTTGTCGCAGTTGATGTTAGCATTCTACAACAATGCCAACTGCTGAGTGGATCAGACCTCCTTCCTTAAGAAACAATGGTCCCCATTGTTTGTTCGGTCACGTGAGGAAACTTGTCAGTCAGTTCAGTAGCAGAGTACCAATTTCCTTGGGATGGGAGCTATCTAACTTTAACAACCTGAAACAAGGGAATTTTTTTCGTCCCTATTTGGCGTACTCGTCATCCCACAATGGTGTTGCAAGGAAGAGGCTCCTGAACATATGCATGGATGTATTCAGGTTCTTTTGTCGGCAAGTTGTTCTATTCCAATAGTGGTGCATGGTATGGTCAAAGTAGATCCACATTGAATACTGGATGCAGACCCAGGCATGTAGGAATGTCAAGATGGAAATCATTTTCTCCAATCTATCGAAGTATGTTGTATGGACCATATTGCAGAGGTTTGAGCTTCTTGTATGGATCGGTGAAGTCCTCCTTATTGAGGTGTAGCCAAACGTTATCCCCAATTTGGATTGAATGATGAATACGATGCTTTTCATGTTGGGTCTTAGCTTTCGTGTTTTCTCATTGCAACATTTCCTGTTCTTTATTCTAAATGTCGCAAATCTGATCTCGAAAATTCAAGGCTTTATCAACTTCCCACTGGCTGTAGTCGGTGTCGGGGTTTGACTGTGTTGAGGATATGATCAATTTGATAGGCGCAAAGAATTGAAATACATAAAAGATATCAAATGGAATCTTTCCCATAGAGCTGTGCGGAGAACGATTGTAACTATGTTGTATGTATCGAATACTTTCATCCCATGTTTGTTGATGCTTGTGGTTGTAGATGCGAATAAGTTGTACAACCAAGCGATTCACAACTTCTGTCTGTTCGTTGGTCTGAGGATGGAAATTTGTCGACAATGAGAGTCATTTGTCCAGATTTTTCCACAAAGTCTTCCAAAAGATGCTGACAAATCTAGCATCTCGATCGAAAGTAATGGTTGTCGGTAAACCAAAGTGTTTCCAAACATGTGTGAAGAAGAGCTGGGTGGTCTGCTGCGCTGTCGTCGTCTTCTTGCATGGAATTAGAATGGCCATCTTGAAAAATCTGTCAACTACTACTAATAGCACGTCATGTTGATGTCTGGTAGTAGGATATCCCATCAAGTAGTCCATAGAAATAGATTCCCATGGTCGAATAGGAACTGGAAAAGGTGTGTACAATCCATACCATCGATTAGGCGGTTTAGAAATGGCACAAACCACACATGATCAAATGTACTTGTTGATGTCAGTTTTAAGTGTAGGCCGAAAGAAATACTTATGGGGAATAGCTAGTGTCTTTGCTAATCTAAAGTGTCCTGCAGTATTGTTGTAGTCCGCGTCTTAAATGAGATGCTTTCGATGCTCACTAGTCGGTACAAAAAGCTGTCCAAGCTTGTATAGCGAGGTATCTTTCAAGAAATAGTCAGAGGTCGACGACTTGTTGGTCTGTATTTGTTGATAGACTATTGAAAATTTGTTGTTGTCCTGATACAATTGAGGCCAAGTGGTCGTGTCGTATCCCTGCATACTCACCATTGTAAAAAGGAGAGTAATGGGTGGTCGACTTAGACAATCGGCGGTGGCGTTAGCTTTACCTTTCTGATACTTAATCACCAACTGGAATTGTTGTAGATAATTAATCCACCTGATTTGCCGAGTTGTTTGTAGTTTCGACTAGGTCATAGCGAACTGTAGAGGCTTATGGTTAGTGAGGATGACCATTTCCTTTTCAAGGATGTAATGCCTCCATTCATTGAGATTTTTCACAATGGCGTATAGTTATTTTTCGTACGTCGAATATCTTCTAATTGTCTTGTTAAAAGTTTCAGAATGAAAAGCAACTGGGTGAATAGATTGAGTGATCACTATGCCCAAGGCATAGTGTGATGCATCCATCTCAATCTCAAAGGGCTGATTCAAATTAGGTAACACAAGCACTGGTGCAATGTAGAGCTTGTGTTTTAGCTATTCAAAAGATTCTTGTTGTGTCGATGTCCATTTGAATACAATTTTTCCATTTCCCTTCATCAACTGATTCAAGGGCCAAGCTATGTGACTGAATCCGAGTATGAATCGTCGATAGAAATTCACCAAACCAAGAAAACTTCTTAGTTCTTGAATTCTTTGAGGAATGGGTCAATATTTGATGATTTGTACTTTTTCTGGATTGACGTGAATGCCTGCAGAGTCAATTACATACCCCAAATATTTGATGTTGTTCATCGCAGAGGTATACTTGTCCATGTTCAAATGGAGTTGATGTTGCTGGAGAGCGTTGAGGACTTGTTGAAGCTGTCTGACATGTTCTTCCCATGATCGACTGAAAATCAATATGTCTTCAAGATAGACAATGACCCATTTTTTGATGAAAGGTCAAAGGATGTTATCCAGATACCCCATGAAGTTCGTAGGTGCATCGGTTAAGCTGAAAGGCATGACTAACCATTCAAACAATCCTTCCTTTGTTTTGAAAGAATATTTCCACACATCTACGGGCTCAATTGGAATTTGATGATATCCCGACTTGTGTTCGAGTTTAGAAAAGCATTTGGTGCCTTTTTGATAGTCGATGAGCTCATCTATCTGCGATACAGGGTAGCGATTCTTTACCGAATTTTTTTTTAGTGCCTCATAGTCGATACACATGCACCAAGTCCCATCTTTCTTTCGAACGAGAACAACTAGACTTCCACAAGCAGAGGAGTTGGGTCAGATATGACCTTTGTCGATCAAATCTTGGATTTATATGTGAATCTCTTCATTTTTGAGAATGGATCTTCTGTAAATAGATGTGTTAGGAAAAGAAGAACCAGGAGCAATTTCAATGGAGTATTTTAACTGGCAATGTTGAGGTACTCCATCTGGCTCTTGGAATAAACTCTAATACTCGTTGAGAACATTATTGATCAACCTCTTCTGTTGGAAGATCCACTGGTCGGTGAGTCCACTTGTCTCTGTAGTCTTCCTAGAATGTTGCGGTTTGATCATGATTGATGCGAACTTTTGAGCATGGTTGATGAGCTTATTCATTTTTTTAGCAGATATCATTGAGACCATTGGTGTGTTAAATTTTGAGCATTAATTCACAATACTCTAGGATCTTTGCTGAGATAATAACATATACAGTATATCAATGCATGACAATCACAATATGACAAGCATCACAGGAATCAAAAGCATAAGGGAAAAGAGACACAGAGTTTCCGTGGGGAAAACCCTAAGGTGAAAAACCCCACAACTTCCTCAGAGATAGAGAGAGCAATGGCTCAACCAAAGTACAACCAAAATACACTGAGATAGTCTCCTAGTAGCAGATGATCCTCCTCCTCACTAGTGCACCACTTTCTGAGTGAGCATGAGTTACTTTTCCAAGTGAGTAAACTAGAGATATCTGATCTCTATTTATACTAACCTTTTTGCCCAGTGACCTTATGGGGCCAACTTGTCTAGCTAGGTACATCCACATTATAATATATATAATTCAGGGTTGACCCCACATGGTGGTCTAATAACCCATCGGCAAGTACACACACTTGCGACACTTGTCAATCCACATGACGACACTTCCTTATAGAGGAATAACATATCTCTAATAAGGGTACAATAAATATAGATGAAATACATAGATGAAATACATTCCGAAGTTACATATACATCAACACTCCCTCTTAACTAGGAAGGTATTTCTCGTCACAGATCTGCTAGACAAGTCTCCTTCTCGGGATCATCATCATCGATGCATCGTCATCGTCATCGTCACTGCTACTGCTATCTCAACCAATCTCTGACTCTACTCATCATAGGAAGTTCTATAGAGCCAATCCTTTTTCATTCTGGATGTAGGCCCACTACCTGCAGGTCTTCGTCATCACTGGCCATACTGTGGAATCCTTAGGACTTATTACGTGCGTCACTAAACCTCAAAAGAGCATCCCAGGCTATTACGAGCACACGGCTCTACCTGTAGGATCTCCCAGGGCCATATTATATGTGACCTCACCACAAAACCTCGCAAGAGCATCCCAGGCTGTTACAAGCACACAGCTCTACCTATAGGATCTCCTAGGGCATGAATTACATGTGGTCACCACAAAACCTTGCAAGAGCATCCCAGGTTGTTACAAGCACACAGCTCTACCTATAGGATCTCCTAGGGCATGAATTACATGTGGTCATGGAAAAACCTCGCAAGAGCATCCAATGACTAATTACGGGAACACGGCCCAACCTATCGGATCTCCCAGGGATAGATTATATGCCGTAGGACAAAACCTCAAAAGAGCATCTGCCAGATATCCCAGGGCAACAAATTACATGCCATAGGTAAAACCTCGAAAGACTATCTGTAGATCTCCTAGGGCCAAATTAAATGTCCTCCCAGAGCAAAACCTCGAAAGAGCATTTGCCAGATATCCTAGGGCAACGAATTACATACCATAGGAAAAATCTCGAAAGACTATCTGCAAATCTCCCAGGGCCAAATTATATGCTCATCTGCACAACCTGATCCACGACCATAGAGTATCAACCTGATACTCACCATACATCATCCTGATGTACACATGATCATCCTGATCATCATCACTGCAACATCCTGCTGCATGTCATCTGGAGAAACATCCTGATGCTCGTCATCCACGATCATCCTAATCATATAATGCATCTACCTGATGCAAACCAAGTATCTACCTGATACATATCATCATACATGATCAACCTGATCATACAATGTATCCACCTGATACAAATACAAATACATGATACATATCACCATACATGATCCACCTGATCATACAATGTATCCACCTGATACATATACAGATACATGGTCCAAGCATCCAACATGATGCATATAAAAAAATACATACACATGATCCAACCGATCATATCCAACATCCAACATGATGTGTACATATAAATGATCCAACTGATCATATCCAGCATCCAACATGATGCGTACATACATATAAATGATCCAACTGATCGTATCCAGCATCCAACATGATGCATACATACATACATAAAAATGATTCAACTGATCATATCCAGCAGAAACCAAAACATCATCCTGATGCTCATCATCCAGTGCTTACATCCACAGCCATGTGAAGGATCCTTCTTCCAACATCCTTGGAATGGCTTCAGCAAATATGTCCATCACTTCTTCCTCAAAGTGCCCTCGATCTGAAGAATGCCAAGCCTCTCTTTGAAGTACTCGAACTTCACCCTAGCTAGTGGCTTCGTCAGCACATCTGCAATCTGCTCGTCCGTCGCAACATATAGGAGCTTCACAGCTCCTCTTTGCACCATATCCCTGATATAGTGATATTTGATCTCTATGTGTTTCGACTTGTCATGAAACACTGGGTTCTCGGATAGCTTTACACAACTCTGGTTATCACAGAAGATACCAGTAGCCTCCAATGGGAGATCAAATAACTTAGATAGTAGCTTCCGTATCCATACTGCCTCACAACTAGCTGAACAGACTGCAACATACTCTGCCTCAGTTGTACTCAGTGCTATGCAGGACTGCTTCCTAGTAAACCAAGAGATCACACCTGATCCCATACTGAAGCAGCACCCAGATGTGTTCTTCCTATCTACAGCACTGCCAGCCCAATCTGAATCAACATAACCCTGCAGGTTAAACTTTTGATTCACTTCATACTTGAGCCCATAATCCACTCTACCCTTTAGGTACCTCAGAACATGCTTTACAACAACCAGGTGAACACTCCTCGGATCTATCAGGAATTGACTCGATGTGTTCATAGCAAAGAAAATGTCTGGTCTCGTGTTCGTCAGGTACATCAAGGACCCAATAATATGACAATACATAGAGACATCAACTGACTCAGATGAAGCATCACATAGAAGCTTCAGATTCGATGCCATAGGTGTGGACATGGCCTTGCAATCCATCATCCTGAATCTCTTCAGGATATCTACTGTGTACTTCCCTTGACCAAGGAAGATCCCACTTGTACTCTGCCACACCTCCATACCTAGGAAATAGTGCATCATTCCCAAATATGCAATCAGTATGTCATCTCCTATTACAAATAAGTCATCCACATACAGGAGTAGAATCACAGGATTCCCTTCCTCAACCTTGTAGTAAAGGTTGGAATCTGCTTTACTCTTGGTAAATCCCAAACTAGATAGGAAACTGTCCATCCTACCATACCAAGTTCTGGGAGTTTGTTTCAAGCCATACAAGGCTTTCTTCAATCTGCATACATATGACTCCCTGTCATGTATTTCAAAACCGAGTGGCTGCTCCACATGTACTTCCTCTTTAACTACACCATTCAAGAAAGCAGTATTGACATCCATCTGGTGTATTTACCATTTCATTGCTGCAGCCAAGGCAAGTACTATTCTGATGGAAGTAAACCTGGCTACAGGTGCAAAAGTTTCTTCATAATCTATTCCCTCTTTCTGAGAGAAGCCACGAGCTACGAATCTTGCCTTGTATTTCTCTACACTGCCATCTGCAGCATGCTTGATTTTGAAGATCCATTTAGAAGTCACAACAGACTTCTCTTTAGGTCTTGGGACAACATCCCAAACATCATTCTTTATTATTGATTGGTATTACTCAACCATGGCATCCTTCCATTCTTTCTTTTCCGCTGCTTCATCATAACTGGAAGGCTCTTTGTTCATAATGTCACAGAGTAAAGCAACATAGCTGGTATGTGATTTGGTTCTCTTCTTTGCTCTGTGGTCTTCTTCTGGAATGCAAAATCTTTCTACATCTTGAATGAGCTCTCTAGCCCATACAGGTTTCCTCTTGTGAGATTTATCCTCACGGGGTGGATCTATAGGTTCTTGCGGATATTCAAACTCACAAACAACTTCTGGAACTGCTTCAGTCATGGTAGTGTCTTGAAATCTAGTTTCCTTAGGTTCTTCATAAACTTCAATAGGTGCCTTCCTTGATTTGATGAATGCTGAGTTTTCATCAAATGTTACATCCCTGCTAACATCAATCTTCTTGAATCCTGGAAAGTATATTCTGTAGGCCTTCGAGCTTTCACTGTAACCCACAAAGATACCCTTCTTTCCTAAAGGATCTAGTTTAGTCCTCTTTTCCTTTGGGACATGAGTGTATACTGGACAACCAAATATTCTGAGATGGCTGACTTCAAGTTTCTTACCAAAAAAGACCTCTTTTGGTGTCTTGTTGTCCAATACCTTGTGGGGTGTTATGTTCTGCACATATACAACTGTTCTAGCTACTTCTGCCCATAGATGCATACGTAGATCCTGGTCATGCAGCATTTCCCTTGCTGCTTCCATGATAGTTCTGTTCTTCCTTTCTACAACTCCATTCTGTTGAGGATTATGAGTAGTCAACTCCCTCTTAATCCCTGAATCACTGCAAAGCTTTTTGAAGTCACCTGAGGTGAATTCTCCACCATTGTCGGATCTTAATGTTTTGATCTTCTTGTCAATTTGATTCTCCATCAAGGTTTTGAATTCCTTGAACTTATCAAACACCTCATCTTTATTCTTCAAGAAGTATACCCAAGTCTTCCTGGAGAAGTCATCAATAAATGAGACATATTAAACATACCCACTAAGAGAACTGGATGACATAGGACCACATACATCTGAGTGGATGATTTCCAAGATATATTTTGTCTTGCTTTCACTGCTTGGGAAAGACTTCTTAATGTTCTTACCTTTTGCACATCCTTTGCAAACACCTTCATGTTTGGTCTTGATTTCAGGAAGACCCTCTACAGCCTTGCTTGCAATTGGAAGTGCCCTATAGTGCATATGAGCAAGTCTTCTATGCCAAATTTCACTTGGCTCCATGGATTCATGCACCATGGCATGTTCAAGTTGTCCCTTCAATTTATACAAACCTCCCTCTTGCTCTCCAATCACTACTGCATCATTGATTGTTTTACCCTTTGGCCACATTAGGACTTGGCCATCCACAAATGAAACCCTCATACCTTTTGCATCCAATGCAGATATGGAGAGTAAGTTCTTCTTGAGCCCAGGTACATAAAGGACTTCTTTCATCTTCAAATATTTTCCTGAATCTAGGTTGTAGGAGGATTCACCACTTCCTTTGATTGGGTATTGATAATCATCCCCAAGTTTCACCTTATGGGGTGATTCATGTTCAGATAGATTCACAAAAGATTCCTTAAACCCAGTCATGTGTTTGGAAGCCCCACTGTCAATCAAACAATCATTACAACCATGGGAGATAGTACCTATGAGAGCAGAGATTAGAACATACTCTTCTTCACTTGATGAGTCAACATCACTATCACTTTCTACCCTAGACTTCTTCTTTGGGGGTTCATCATCTTCGGCAGCATGAGCATGATATCTTCTTTTGTTACCCTTCTTCTTCTGGCTGAAGTTGTTGTTATTATCCCTTTTTTTCTTAGGACAATTTGAAGCAAAAGTGACCCTTCTCATTGCATGTGAAGCATCTTAGATCCTTCTTATTCTTTTGAAAGGATCTCTTGAGGCGTGAGTGATCCTTCTTGGGCTTGCTTCTTTTGGTGTGAGCTACAAGATCTTGATCTTCACCTCCCATCTTTTCATCACGAGCTATAAGTCTAGCTTCTTCTTGAGAGCATTCTTCCTGCAATCTGTTGAAGGAGATCAACTTCTTCCTTGCACAAATTCCTTGAATGGAGGAATCCCATGACTTGGGTAGGCCATTTAGAGTGGTCATCACCACTTCACCATTCTCCACCATTTCATCCACTACTTCTAGTTGTTCCTTGATCTGGGGGACCCTTGAAAAATAAGATTGAATGGTTTCTCCATTTTGAAACTTTACTCCTTTCAATTGGTTCCGTAGGGTCATCTTCCAATTTATGTTCTTCCCTTCAAATAGCTTGGTCAAAGAGTCAAACATCTCCTTGGGTGTCTTAAGAGAAGACACATGGGGTATGAGATGGTCTTTGATAGAATCAGCAATGATTCTCTTTGCCTTGACCAAGTTCTTCTTATGCAATACCTTGGCCTCTTCATCCTCTGGGATAGGGATGTTTTCTTTCACATATGAGTCCAACTCATTCTCTTCCACGATTGACCCAATCCTATACTTCCAAGCTCGGAAGTTATCAGCACCTTCAAGCTTATCCTCAAGCTTGGTGTGGTGAGACATCTTAAAGAGTACTTCAAATGGAAATAGAAAATATTTAGATCTTACCACTTGAAATGCTGAAAATTGGATCTAGTCCTGGATTAGGGTTTGTCGGAAAAACCCTAAAAATTCAAAATGTGAATTTCAAATTTATGAACGGATAGAAAGATGCGCTTTGATGAGCTGATCAGCCTGGTGCATTTAGAATTTGAGATCAACAAAGTTCTACCCTTCAGATTTGATCTTTTGTCCTCCTGGGTTCACTAGGGAGAGCCCTGAATTAGGGTTTGAGCTTCCTGGAGATCTATCCAGCCAAAAATCTCGATCCAAAGCTTTAAACTTTGATTTTTGCAAGGAGATTCTAGCTGTGTCTTCAGATTCTAGAAATTCCTATTTTTGTTGAAACCCTAATTTTTAGGGCCAAATCTAAAAATGCTCGAAATTG
Organism: Larix kaempferi; assembly: GCA_027924585.1. NCBI lineage: Eukaryota > Viridiplantae > Streptophyta > Pinopsida > Pinales > Pinaceae > Larix > Larix kaempferi. The sequence goes on from BSBM01001075.1 coordinate 587,440, forward strand.
AATTCTGATTGGACAGATAGATGCGCCTTGATGAGTAGAGTCAATATACTATACCGATTTTCACAAATCTATGGAGAGAAACCCAATAAAAAAGAAACTCAAGTTTCTGTCACTGCAAAATGTCTTCTTCTTGGGTTAGCTCTGATACCATGTTAAATTTTGAGCATTAATTCACAATACTCTAGGATCTTTGCTAAGAGAATAACATATCAGTATATCAATGCATGACAATCACAATATGATAAGCATCACAAGAATCAAAAGCATAAGAGACAAGAGACACAGAGTTTCCGTGGGGATAACCCTAAGGTGGAAAACCCCACAACTTCCTCAGAGATAGAGAGAGCAATGGCTCAACCAAAGTACAACCAAAATACACTGAGATAGTCTCCTAGTAGCAGATGATCCTCCTCCTCACTAGTGCGGCACTTTCTGAGTGAGAGTGAGTTACTTTTCTGAGTGAGTAAAATAGAGATCAAAGATCTCTATTTATACTAACCTTTTTGCCCAGTGACCTTATGGGGCTGACTTGTCTAGCTAGGTACATCCACATTATAATATATATAATTCATGGCCGACCCCACATGGTGGTCTAATAACCCATCGGCAAGCACACATACTTGCGACACTTGTCAATCCACATGACGACACTTCCTTATAGAGGAATAACACATCTCTAATAAGGGTACAATAAATATATATGAAATACATAGATGAAATACATTCTGAAGTTACATATACATCAACATGGTGTAGGTCGTCTCTCTGGTATGTCATACCATTGATTTTGGATTCTGACAATCACCTTCTAAGGCTGTGATTGGTAACTTCCATGGCAGTCCCACAAGTAAGGTTTCCCAAACAAGGTGTCGGCTATGAAGAGTGGTGCTATGTCGCAGAGTACTTCATATTCAAAAATTTTTATGAAGTAGGCGAGTTTGCATTGTTGGGTGATCCGTAGTCCCTGTCCATCCTTCATCTAACCGATGTTATAAGGCTGAGGATGCGGAGTGGTGACAAGACCTAGTTTCTTCATGATATCTTGAGAAATGAAGTTATTTTGGCTACCGATATCCACAATCAGATGTAATGGATTGCTCTGAACCCATATCCGTGTATGGAATAGGCGCTCTCATTCCTCTTCGTCAATGATAGTCGAGGCTGCTGGAGTGTTCAATGTCGATGTCAAATGGGTCGTTGTGTCTGGATTAGATTCTTCCATAGTCTTGTCGAATGCGTCAGATGTCAACACTTTTGCCAAAAATGTCTTCTGAGCTTTGCATTTAGACGTATGATCCCAAGATGAGTGGTGGTAATCACACCATTTCTTAGTAGGAGGTTATTTGCTACATTCCCTTTTATGAAAAGGATTTTTGTCGTGATATGGCTTTGGTGGTGTTGGCTGAGAATATTTTGACTTGTTGGAGTCGGCTGGTGCCTTCTTGTTGGGTGGTCGTCCTAATGTTAGCTTTGTTGTGAAGCGTTCTTTTCCTTTCTGGTCAGTTTCAAATTTGTTGGCATAGTGGAATGCATCCGCGAGCGTATTGACAATCATAAATTCCATCTCCTGCTGAATGTATGGGGACAATCCGCTGATGTACTTCAGAATAAGCAGTTTCTCTTCTTCTTGAACACCAAGTCTAGCCATGAGTAGATAGAAATCGTCGGCATAATTCTTTATTGTTTGGTCTTTCCATTTCCTTAGCTGCTGCAACTTATTATACTATTGTTCGAGGTATTTGGGTGGGTAAAATTCCTTTTGGACTTATTCGAAAAATTTATCCCATGTGTCCATGGGGTCTTTGCTTTTCTCCATCTTTGTTGTGAGGTTCTTCCACCAGCAGTGTACGAATGTTGACATCTTTAAGGATGCAATGGTGATCTTTTCAGCTTCTGAGAGTTGATTCACATAGTAATAGGATTCCAATTGTTGTACCCAATTATCGACATATTCCACGTCAATCTTTTGTTCTAGATTCTTTATGTCCAAACTCATTTCCACTTTGAAGGGGCTAATTTTGTCGAAGTTAGTTCTAGATGGAAATCCCATGGATGTTGAAGCAAATCATGTGAGAATCTCATCGAACTGGGTGAACATTTCAGTCCGTTGTTGAGCCAATGCTTGCTCAATAAGTTGTGTTGTCTCGTTGGATGCATATCTATCGTCCGTCTCTCCTACCATCTTTGGAGGTATTGTCTTCTTGGATTGCTTAGATTTTGAGTGTGTTTGTATAGACATAAGCCTATTAACCTTGATGGAAGTGTATACGAAAAACATAAGCATGGACAAAGATGATGTGCTCTGATACCAATGATCCACACGCTCCCAGGTGCACGAGGGGGACAACAATTCGACTGAATGAGTCGGCACTGCTATGGCAGAAGCATAAGAAATAGAATAAGCAAACTAGGAATACACTACACAGATAAACACAAATACACACAGAAAATATGCAGGAATGCAAACTGCTCTTCTCTATTATGGGCAAACAAATAGATACTATAAGATCATCCGATCGATGTATGTTACAATATTATACATGCTTCTACAAAATGTTGAGACGCTTGGGTGTCTTCCCGTTACGTTCAGTTACAAAAGAAGTTAGAACGGTTTCAAAATTTCAACCATTATAGTCAACTAGAAGACAGAGAGACAATTTGTCATGGTTCATCAATGGCTAGTCGACGTTGTGAAACTGTCGAGGTTTCTGAACTTGTTGAAGTTGTTGAGTTTGTCGAAGTCGTGTCAAATTCGATAACTCTCCAAAGTTGCGTCGAAGTTGATGACTTGTCATATTTAATGTTACCATTTGAAAACAATGTCAACTACTGAGTGGATCATTAGTAGCAGCTCATGAATGAATAGTGTGTGAGTGCAAATAAACGTAAAAAACTAATCTACATGATTACTAGAATAACATAACAAACAAATAGGAACCCATGAATAAAATATTGATTTTGTATTGCGTTGTAAAAATGGTTTACAATTGATATTTACCTCAAAAGGTGAGTAGGTGGGGGCTCCCACATGTTAAATTTTCTGAATTTACTTCAATCTAATCTAGGATCTTAACTGAGAGAACAACATGTACAGCATATCTACAGCATATCAATCATGGAGACAATAATGCAAGCACACAAGAGACACAAAGATTTACTTGGGGAAAACCATAAAGGTGAAAAACCCCAATAACTTCCTCAGAGATAGATAGAGCAATGATACAACCAACCAATAGAGATAGCCATAACCTAGCAGCAATCCTCCTCCATAAGTGCGCCTCTCCTCCTTGAGAGCATGTGTGAGAAGTGAGTGAGTAAATAGAGTGCCTCCCACACTCTATTTATACTTGACTTGACTTGCCTTTTTACCTAACTCATGTAGGATCGAACTTAACCACATAATATAATGCTGACTGGGCCGACCCCCAATAGGGTGGTCTAATAACCCTTTGACCCACATGGCCGACCCCCAATAGGGTGGTCTAATAACCCTTCGACCCACATGACTTATACAGGGCCGACCCCAAACAAGGTGTTCTAATAACCCATCAAATATAAGTTACGACACTTACAATATAAATGACGACACTTCCTTATAGAGGAATAATACCATCTCTATAGGAATACAATATACATATATATGTGAAATACATTCCGAAGTTACATATACATCAACACTCCCTCTTAACTAGGAAGGTATTTCTCAGCACAGTTCTTCTAGCACGAGTCATCTTCTCTGGATCATCGTCACTACTGCTGCTATCTCAATCAATCTCTGAATCTACTCGTCATAGGAAGTTCTACAGAGCCAGTCCTTTTTCATACTGGATGTAGGCCCACCACCTGCAGGTCTTCGTCATCACTGGCCATACTGTGGAATCCTCAGGACTTTTACGTGCGTCACAAAACCTCGAAAGAGCATCCCAGGTTTCTACCTATAGGATCTCCCAGGGCACCGAATTACATGTGACCTCACCACAAAACCTTGCAAGAGCATCTGCCAGATATCCCAGGGAACCGAATTACATGCCATAGGCAAAACCTCGAAAGACTATCTGCAGATCTCCCAGGGCACCGAATTACATGTGGTCATGGCAAAACCTCGCAAGAGCATCTGCCAGATATCCCAGGGAACCGAATTACATGCCATAGGCAAAACCTCGAAAGACTATCTGCAGATCTCCCAGGGCACCGAATTACATGCCATAGGACAAAACCTTGAAAGAGCATCTGCCAGATATCCCAGGGAACCGAATTACATGCCATAGGCAAAACCTCGAAAGACTATCTGCAGATCTCCCAGGGCACCGAATTACATGTGGTCATGGCAAAACCTCGCAAGAGCATCTGCCAGATATCCCAGGGAACCGAATTACATGCCATAGGCAAAACCTCGAAAGACTATCTGCAGATCTCCCAGGGCACCGAATTACATGCCATAGGACAAAACCTCGAAAGAGCATCTGCCAGATATCCCAGGGAACCGAATTACATGCCATAGGCAAAACCTCGAAAGACTATCTGCAGATCTCCCAGGGCACCGAATTACATGTCCTCCCAGAGCAAAACCTCGAAAGAGCATTTTCCAGATGTCCCAGGGCACCGAATTACATGCCATAGGCAAAACCTCGAAAGACCATCTGCAAATCTCCCAGGGCACCGAATTACATGCTCATCTGCACAACCTGATCCACGGCCACAGAGTATCAACCTGATACTCACCATACATCATCCTGATGTATACATGATCATCCTGATCATCATCACTGCAACGTCCTGCTGCATGTCATCTGGAGCAACATCCTGAAGCTCGTCATCTATGATCATCCTGATCATCACTGCAACATCCTGCTGCATGTCATCTGGAGCAACATCCTGAAGCTCGTCATCTATGATCATCCTGATCATCACTGCAACATCCTGCTGCATGATCCACCTGATCATCAATGCATCTTCCTGATGCATACCAAGTATCATACATGATCCTCCTGATCATCAATGTATCCACCTGATACAAATACATGATACATATCATCATACATGATCCTCCTGATCATCAATGCATCTACCTGATGCATACCAAGTATCTACCTGATACATATCATCATACATGATCCTCCTGATCATCAATGTATCCACCTGATACAAATACAAATACATGATACATATCACCATACATGATCCACCTGATCATACAATGTATCCACCTGATACATATACAGATACATGGTCCAAGCATCCAACATGATGCATACATACATACATAAAATGATCCAACTGATCATATCCAGCATCCACATGATGCGTACATACATACATAAAATGATCCAACTGATCATATCCAGCATCCAATCATGATGCGTACATACATACATAAAATGATCCAACTGATCATATCAAGCAGAAACTAGAACATCATCCTGATGTTCATCATCCAGCGCTTACATCCACAGCCATGTGAAGGATCCTCCTTCCAACATGCTTGGAATGGCTTCAGCAAATGTGTCCATCACTTCTTCCTCGAAGTGTCCTCGATCTGAATAACGCCAAGCCTCTCTCTGAAGTACTCGAACTTCACCCTGGCTAGTGGCTTCGTCAGCACATCTGCAATCTGCTCGTCCGTCGCAACATACAGGAGCTTCACAGCTCCTCTCTGCACCATATCCCTGATATAGTGATATTTGATCTCTATGTGTTTCGACCTGTCATGAAACACTGGGTTCTCGGACAGCTTCACACAACTCTGGTTATCACAGAAGATACCAGTAGCTTCCAGCGGGAGATCAAATAACTCAAACAGTAGCTTCCGTAGTCATACTGCCTCACAACTAGCTGAACAGGCTACAACATACTCTGCCTCAGCTGTACTCAGTGCTACACAGGACTGCTTCCTGCTAAACCAAGAGATCACACCTGATCCCATACTGAAGCAACACCCAGATGTGCTCTTCCTGTCTGCAGCACTGCCAGCCCAATCTGAATCAACATAACCCTGCAGGTTAAACTTTTGATTCGCCACATATCTGAGCCCATAATCCACTTTACCCTTCAGGTACCTCAGAACATGCTTTACAGCAACCAGGTGAACACTCCTCGGATCCGTCAGGAACTGGCTCAATGTGTTCACAGCAAAGCAAATGTCTGGTCTCGTGTTCGTCAGGTACATCAAGGACCCAATCATCTGACGATACAAAGAGACATCAACTGGCTCAGATGAAGCATCACATAGAAGCTTCAGATTCGATGCCATAGGTGTGACCATGGCCTTGCAATCCATCATCCCGAACCTCTTCAGGATCTCTACTGCATACTTCCCTTGTCCAAGGAAGATTCCATCTGCACTCTGCCACACCTCCATGCCAAAAACAAATAGTGCATCATCCCCAAGTTCTTCATCTCGAACTCGGTAGTAAGCTTCCGCTGCGTGTCGGCAATCAATCTATCTTCACCATACCAAGTTCTGCACATATATGATTTCCTATCATGTGTCTCAGAACCAAGTGGCTGCTCTACATGCACTTCTTCTTCAACTACACCATTCAAGGAAGCTATCTTGAATCCATCTGGTGTATCTTCTATTTCATCACTTTTATATTTCTCAATGCTGCCATCTGCAACATGCTTGATCTGATAGTTCCGTTTGGAAGTCATAACAAACTTCCCTTCACATCTTGGGACTACATCCCAAACATCATTCTTCATGATCGATGGATCATGGCATTTCATTTCTTCATCCCAGATCCTGGGAACTTCAATATCTTCAATAGATATCTTTGTTGTTGGAACAAATGTTGTAGTTCTTCTTTTGTAGGAGATGGCATACGATCTTTCCTACACAACAAGTTAAATTGCATGATTAGAAAACATCTCATAGTTTTCAGAACAAATTCTTACACATAAAGAAATATGCCATACAGTCATGCAATTATCTTAGCCAATGCTTCAATACAACATTTATCCATATTCCGTAACTTTCTAGATGCCTTCCAATCTCTACCAGAACATTGTTAAGAGTGTGCACAACTCCCAACATGTCAGCAAAGAGGTTTCATTCTAGATAAGTAGCAATGGAATGTTGTACAGTGCCATAGGCCACTTATATTAGGAGTATACTGTTCATCAATGCAATTATTCTAATATGCATAATACACAACCTAATTCTAGGAACATCAGTATATACATTATTGAACAGTATTATTTAAGAAATGACAATTCAAATACTTATCTTTGTTTGTTCGTTGGGTGGACTCCCTTTGAGTCTTCGCTTCCTTGCAGGAGCTGCTGGAGTACTAATCTAAAGTAGCTTCTTCTACACCTTTCTGTTGTGGGATGTAGAGAGATGGACAGCTCCCTCTGGATATCTGCATCCTTGCATAAACCACTGGAGTGTACTCCCTCTTGATCTTTGCTTCCTGGATTACCTGTTCTTGAATCTCATATTCATCCTTGGTCCCTATGCATTCTTATTAGTATCATGAATGTGTTATCCTTGTGATCTCATATAAAATCATACATTCATTAGTATACTATTAAAACACAATAATCTCAAGCATGTATAGTCATGATCATTTCAAACAGAAATAATAAGCATTAGCATTCAAGGTTTATGTAGGATTCTTATGGTTAGTAAAATCATAAGAAACATAACATGTCTAAACCTGTAATCTATGACTCTTCAGATTAGTTGAATCATCAATCAAGATAAGAGATATAAAATGTATAAAACCTGTGATTATTCAAACCTATACCATCATGATTCTTCTGGTTAGTCATATCATCAATTATGGTAAGAAACATAATATGCATACAATCATGATTATTCAAACCTATGACTTCATGAATAATCATTACCAACAACATTATAAGATCCTAACACAAGGTAGGATTCTATCTTGATATAGGAAAAACATACCTGGATTAGCATGCTAGTTAGTTATGTTTAACATACTCACATGATGTCTTCTTGTTCTTCTTCAATGACTTGTGCTAGTAACCTGTATATCTCATAGGTTAGCCATTATAAAACCAAGTTATACATACCTCGTAAATGGATCTTCTATGAGATCCATGACAATGGATGAGTCTTTATCCTCATGTCATCATGATCATATGTTCTTGAACTGGAGCATGCTTTGTCTTTCTTGGTGTACCTTTCATGTTAGTAGACAACATAAACCTCATACAACACCATAATGCATTAGTACAATCATAAGTGTCAACACCCTAACCAATGAATATCTTCTATCATGCATTCATAATTTTGTTAAGGTGATACGACAAATCTAAAATCAAAATTGTACTAACCGTAATAACATGAAGACAAACATACCAAAAACTTAATCATGGACAAATATCGAAACATACCTCGATGAGTCATACCTGTCGAGATCGCTTGTAATCTTCTTATGTAAGACCTTAGCCTCATCTCCCTCTGAAACAGAAACTTCTTCACTCATTCAGATGATCAATCCATCTTCTTCTAGGATTAACCCAATCCACTTGATTTGCAAGAACTGGACCTGGAGCTGGATATGGGTTTGTCAGAGAAACCCCAAAAATTCAAACTTTGAATTTCAAACTTCCGAAAGGATAGGAATATGCGCCTTGATGAGCTGATCAAACTGGTATATTCAGAATTTGAAAACTGCAAAGTTTCACTCCTCAATTTTGCCTTTGAAACTTCCGGAATCACTGTACATGACCCTGAACTGGGGTTTGATGAAGCCCACTCTTTTGCCCCATCAAAATGTTTGAACCAAAGCTCTAAGCTTCTATTTTTCTGAGGAGCTTCCAGCCGTGGTCACAGATTTCAAAAATTCCCATTTTTACAAAAGCCCTAATTTTCCACTTTTCTGATCAAAGTCCTGAACTAGGGTCTAATCAAGCCCGGCCTTCTGCCCAACCAAAAATTCTGATCTTGGTCTCTAAATTTCTATTTTCATGAGTAGCATCCAGCCGTGGTCTCCGATTACAAAAATTCCAACTTTCTCCAAAGCCCTAAATTCCGGAAGCCATGAATGAAGGTACCAAAAAATAATTCTGTTTTGACAGAAATATGTACCTTATTGTTTCTAGTGTAACTCCTAAATTTTTGATCCACAGGGTCTGAAAAAGTTTTCTGAGATAGCCTGACCTGTTATCTTTCCATCCTGATAGGTCTGACCTCAATTGGATTCTCTGAGAGAGAGTTATGCCAAATGTCGCAACGTGACCTGTTTATGGGATAATACAGGAGAGCGAACTTGTACGGAGTGCCACGTGTCACTGGTTCAACTTCAGCCTCTGAAAAGGTTTTCTGAGATAGTACAGACTGTGTACTACCTGTCACTTTTTACGAAATTTCATTTGGATCTTCCTAGCCCAAGATATGACCTTTTTCCCAAGGCCACCTGATTTTGACTCAGATCTGGAAGAGGCAGAAACCCTATCTTGTACAGATCATAAATCACAAAGTACAATGAATTAGAGGTTGTCCTTTGGACACAAGGTATCTGGAGATTTAGTCTTCGTCCTGTAACAATTTCAGATCCGAAAACTTCGCCAAAACGGATTTATAGCGAAAGTGCTACGATGACTGGTTTTTGCTATATCAAGCCCTAGCATCGTAAGTGCAACAAGTGTCATACATGCCATATCATGCCTTCTTTCAGGCTAGCTCTGATACCATGTTAAATTTTCTGAATTTACTTCAATATGATCTAGGATCTTAACTGAGAGAACAACATGTACAGCATATCTACAGCATATCAATCATGGAGACAATAATGCAAGCACACAAGAGACACAAAGATTTACTTGGGGAAAACCATAAAGGTGAAAAACCCCAATAACTTCCTCAGAGATAGATAGAGCAATGATACAACCAACCAATAGAGATAGCCATAACCTAGCAGCAATCCTCCTCCATAAGTGCGCCTCTCCTCCTTGAGAGCATGTGTGAGAAGTGAGTGAGTAAATAGAGTGCCTCCCACACTCTATTTATACTTGACTTGACTTGCCTTTTTACCTAACTCATGTAGGCTCGAACTTAACCACATAATATAATGCTGACTGGGCCGACCCCCAATAGGGTGGTCTAATAACCCTTTGACCCACATGGCCGACCCCCAATAGGGTGGTCTAATAACCCTTCGACCCACATGACTTATACAGGGCCGACCCCAAACAAGGTGGTCTAATAACCCATCAAATATAAGTTACGACGCTTACAATATAAATGACGACACTTCCTTATAGAGGAATAATACCATCTCTATAGGAATACAATATACATATATATGTGAAATACATTCCGAAGTTACATATACATCAACACCACAGCCGTACAAACAATGGTGGTCTAGGTATCCAAGGTTCCTTTCTCTTCTCTGAATGCTCAAATGGTGGCCAAAACTCAACTAAATGAGAACAAAAGATCAAAGAGGTAGGCTAGAGTTCAATAGGAATTTTGGCAGAGTTTCGGTAGGGAAGAGTGAATGATGTATGTGAAATGGGGGGCCTCCATCACCTTTTTATATCAATTTTTGGTGGTAGGGGATTGACCCATGGTATTGGGAAACCATTAGTATTTGTTTGTGGTATTTGATGGTTTCCCTCTTTTTTAATTTTATTTTGACTATTTCCCCTTTTTCTTTTTCTCTTTTGGGAATTTTGACCCTTTTTTGTGGGATTTTAACCTTTTTTGAAGGGTTTTCATTAATTGATGAGGGAAATAATGATTGTTTTCCCATTTGGTTACGAACTTAGGGATTTTTGGGTTTTTGGAGGCCAAAAATGTACAAAAAAGGGATAAATGGGTTATTGGGCTAGGGGGATGAGCTAGGTGAACAATTTTTGGGTGTTAATAGATTGCCCCCTAATGTGTGAGTGAAAGAGCTCATCATATGGCCGATAGACATCATAGGTTTTGACTTTTTCCAAGGATGTGAGCATTGTGATGGTAGAGAGCAAAAACTAGTTGGAGATCAGAACACATGATTCATACAAATTGCAAGGGCTAAAACTTGAAATACATCACCTGAATAATGGATGAGGAACATAATCTCAAATATATGGACGAGGTGGGCATACCGATGCTCGTATACAAATAATGGTGAGAACCAAAGGGGGCCTGAACAATGTAGAGAGAAATAATGTGTACATCATAATCCTCCAGAGAGGACACAACTCTGGAACATACTCATGGGCCAAACATGGTTGATCTGAAGAACTCATACATGGAAACAATGGCATCCATCCTAAATGCGATACCATACCAACTGATGCTCTTCTAGATATGAAGGTGTCCAACAACTATATGGAATCATCGAATAAGAGTCGGAAAAGGTACATTGAACTGCATCAGAACTGGATACTCTAGGAAGCATATAGTTGAAGGGCTTCTAAAAACTGTCGCCAACGTAGCCCGGATATATGTGGGAAAAAACAACTGAGGGGTTCGAAATAGACTCACGAATATACTAGATTCAGGGGACATTCGGGGTCTTCGACCAATAATTGAATGGACCAATACCCTATATGAATCTCAACGGTGCGATGATGGATTTGAAGTCGAGCATGTGAGAAACAACCATTCTAAGAGGAACTAAGGACTCCTCTTAGATGGTCCGTAGGCACTCACCACTAATGTAGATGAGTCAAATGTACAGGAACCTTTGGGTCCATCCTTTGGAATATATGTGCTAGTGTTGATAGAGAGAGACCTGCAACTACCAAGGCAATGGTTTTTCCTTGATTAGAGCACGAGGTGTATGACCAAAAGGTGATAGTACTGGATGGGAGACTGGGATGCCATGGGGGGATACGAGGGTCGCAGAGTGGGGGGACTAAAAATTCATTTGTTCAGAGTATGATAATAGGGCTGACCTGGCAGCATATGAAACTAACTTCTAGGGAAGGGGATCATATCTTAGGGGACCAAGAGCTGTGATTGCAATTGGGGGAGACTCGAGAGGGAAATTGATGAGTGGGATTAGGAGAGTCCAAGGGTGACACATCACAAAATACTCTGAACAAAGGCGACCAAAATGGGGATAGGAAATATTCCCCTCCTCCTAATGCTCAAGCGACGTAGAACTACTCCATCGTAGAATATTTGGGCCAAACTCCGTGTGCCATGTCGGCTCTTGAAGTTTTGCAAGCATGTCCTTCTTAGAAGCATGCCCTTTTGAGTGCGTTAGGAGTCTAGGATGGGGGAAGTCCTAGTGTTATCAAGTTCAATACTACTAATGTCCAACCTGACTTGCCTTACCACGTGGCTTTTCAAATCCAGGTGGTTTTCCTGAAGAGCTTCGTCAAACATACTATGGTTGACGAAGGTGCTTCTGCATCAGTAATGTCATTGGCTTGTTGGAAATCTCTTGGCTCTCCTCCCCTACTCACGTCTAGAACTACACTCACTGCACTCGACGGTAGATCTTTTACGTTGCATGAATTATCCCTTCCCTTGTTGTCTCCTTGGGAGGTAAGTCCGTGCCTATTGAAGTCAAAGTGGTTGATGTGCCAATCAACTACAACCTTTTACTGGGCCGAAACTGGATGTATGCTATGAAGGCTATCACGTCTACTGTATTTCAAGTTATTTGCTTTCCCCATGAAGGCAAGATTGTGATGATTGATTAGCTGGATTATGTTGGAACTCCTTCCACAACATCTATGGGATCAGTAGTCCCGCAAGTTTCTGATTCTTAGTTGGCAGCTGGGAACATAGGTGTTGGAATGTACCCCTCGTTGATGGTAACCTTTAACCATTCTGCACCTGTGAATTTTATTGGAACCATTTCTGACAGTGCGTCTCCTCCTTCGAATAGTATGCCATTCCGGACTTCCTATTGTGATGATCCATGGATTTTGCCATCTGCAGATTCTATGTCTGGAGACATTGTGCATGTTGGGATGTCTATGCCTTTATCTATAGCGGAGCTCACTTACAATCACATCCAACAAACATCTGTGGATCTGGATCTCTCTTCTCCCCAGACAGTTGAAGAAGATTCCATTACACTGCCAGTTTGGGCAGCCAACTCATCTTGCTCTCACGATTTCCTCGATGATACTTTGCCATCTGATGAAGCTATCCTCGAAGCCATGTGTGGTAGTGAGAGGCCTTGGGAAGATATGTATCATCGATCTTATTTCCTTCCCAACCTTGAGCTCATTGAGCAGGCGGAGTTTAGGATGACTCTAGCTGAGATGGTTGGTCACCCTGTGGCTCTTTCGTAGTCGCATGATGTTTTCTTGGAAGGGAATATGGCCAATATTTCCCCAACCACTTCGATCAACATCTCTCACACTCCCGGAAAGATTGAGAATGTTTACGTCAGTGACGATTGCACTCCTGAGGAGATTGCTATTTACAATGATTTGTTTACTGAACTCTGGGAAGCTTTAACCTGGTCATATGAGGAGATGCCAACAATAGACCCCCGCATTGTTGAACACGAGATTAAAACGTATCCTGATGCTAAACCGGTTTGACAACGCTTACGTGCTGTGAACCCTAGGAAGGTAGCTGCTATTAAGGCAGAGGTGGAGAAACTGCTCAAAGCTGGTTTCATCTACCCCATTCCTCTTATCGAATGGGTGTCAAACCCCATTCCCGTGGATAAGAAGTAGGGAATGATCCGTCTATGCACTGATTTCAGAGATTTGAACCATGCATGTTCGAAAGACAACTTCCCCGCACCATTCATTGATAAAATATTGGATGCTTGTGTGCGAAGTGAGATTTTTTCATTCATGGACGGATACTCAAGTTATAATCAGATTCAAATCAAACTCGTGGACCAACATAAAACGACATTTATTTGTCCATGGAGAACTTTTGTGTACCAGAAAATTCCCTTCAGCCTCAAGAATGCTGGAGCTACTTTTCAGCGAGCTATGACCTATGCCTTTCACGATCTTAAGAATATTATGGAAGTTTTCTTAGATGATCTTGCTGGCCATTCTCGCAAGAGAGTGGACCACCCCAAGCACCTCCGTATGATTCTCGAACGATGTATCCAATACAAAATTTGATTGAATCCGAACAAATGCATCTTCGCTATTAATATTGGTCGCCTTCTAGGATTCATAGTGTCGAAAGAGGGTATTAGAGTCAATCCTCTCAAAGTTGAGGCAATACTTCAGTTGCCTCCTCTGCATAATCTGTTTCAACTTCAAAGCCTCCAAGGGAGAGCTACTTTTCCGCGTCGGTTCATAGTTAATTATGCTAGTCTTACTAAAGGTTTCGCATGCCTATTGAAGAAAGGCACACCTTTTATCTGGGATGAGCGAGCCCAGTAGTTTTTCGACGCCCTTAAGAAAGCTTTGGTATCAGCCCCCGTGCTTAGTCCACCATACTTTACACGAGATTTCTTTCTTTATGTGGCCGCGTCTCAAGAGACTACTGGCATGGTCTTGGTTCACGTAGATGATGCGCTCGTCGAGCATGTTATCTATTATCTTAGTTGAAATTTAGTAGACGCTGAACTAAGGTACACCCACGTAGAAAAGATGGCACTTGCGACTGTTCACGCAGTCCAGCGGTTACGACATTACATTTTGCTTCGAACAACCACTGTTGTAGCTCATATCAATTTGTTTCAGTTCATGCTATCACGACGCCTTATCGGGGGTAAGTATAATAAATGGATTGTGATCCTTCAGGAATTTGATCTTGAGTTTGCTTCTGTAAAGTCGGTGAAATCATTAGTGTTCACTGAGATTATGTCGGACCTTCCACGGCTTGATGAGGATGTCATTCATGAAGATTCCTTGTGGATGAACACCTATTTCTTATCTCGACCAAGGACCCTTGGTATGGGGATGTCATTAGATATCTCCAAACTTTGAAGTTTCCTCCGCATTATTCACGAGACGAGCGACGACGTGTGAGACATCACACTAAAGATTATACTATCGTCGGTAACACTTTGTATCGTCAAGGAAAGGATTCCATTCTCTGTCGTTGTTTGACTCACGAAGAAGTGGAACAGGTACTTAATGATTGCCATGCGGGAGCGTGTGGCGGTCACTTATCCGGGCTTGCTACAACCCAGCGTATTATGCGAGTAGGTTATTTTTGGCCTACTATCTTTGAAGATTGTATTAACGATGTGAAGAGATGTCATCCTTGCCAGGTGTTTTCTTGGAACATACACTCGCATCTAGTGCCCCTCCATCCAGTCGTCATCGTTGGTCCCTTCACTAAGTGGGGGGTAGATTTCATGGATTGCAAACTAGCTTCGGCTGGGGGGCATCATCATATTATTGTGGTCGTGGATTATTTTTCCAAATGGGCTGAGGCCATGCCTACCATTAAAGCCAATGGTGCTACTGCATCCCATTTCGTATTCAACCAGATTATCACTCGATTCGGTATCCTGAAAGAGATTGTCACTGACCATGGCAGTCACTTTCAAAATAAGATGATGGAGGATTTGTCTCTTAAGCTTGGGTTTCCTCAGGAACACTCGTCTTCCTACTATCCTGAAGTGAATGGTCAGGTTGAAGCAGTCAATAAGTCTTTGAAGACCATTCTCCAACGTACCATCCAACAAAGAAATACCAATTGACATATCATTTTATATCCTGCTTTGTGGGCTTATCGAACCGTAGTTAAGACTGCCACCAGGTTCTCACCATTCCAGTTAGTTCATGGTGTGGAGTCACTTTTACTGGTTGAATGCGAGATTCCTTCGCTCAAGCTAGCCATAGAGATCCTCCTTGATACGATGGAGATTGAGCAATGTTTAGTACACCTCGAGCAACTTGACGAGCATCATTAAGATGCCGCTGTGGCCATTGATGTTAACAAGCGTCGTGTCAAGGTTTAGTATGATAGGTCTATCCGTCCCCGACAGTATGCTGAAGGTGACTTGGTACTCTTGTATGACAAAGCTAAAGAACCCCTTGGGGCAGTCAAGTTCAATCCCATGTGGCACGGTCTTTACATTGTGAGACGTGTCTTAGAAAAAGGAGCTTATGAGTTAGAAGATTATGAGGAAGTTGTCTTGAAGGAGCCTAGGAATGGGCTCTACCTCAAGCAGTATTACGCTTGAACCTTTGGTTCGAGTTGATACTTTTGTACACTATTGTATAGTTTTTTCTGTACATAGACTAGGTTACATTTTTTGTTATCAGGTCTGCTGATTAGCCTCTGTTTGATTGACAGATGTCAGTGGGATGTCCTACGTTCTTAGGTTTCGTGGATGGTGTTAGCCGACATACGCAGCAACTTGCTTCTGCTGCCTGGGTTATCTTTTCACCTGACCATCTAGTTGTGTCCTCAGGAGGTGCTTGTCTCGGTCCTACATCTAACAATGTGGCTGAGTATAGTGCCGTTGTTGAGCTACTTCGGGATGCCATTTCACATGACATCTAGTCTTTAGAAGTCCGCCTGGATTCACAACTAGTTGTGTCTCAGCTCAATGGGCAGTACCGTGTACAAGACCCTACATTACTACGGATATTCCTTAAGGTACGACTCTTGGAGAGACATTTTGTTTCCATTACATATATTCACATTCCGAGAAGTCATAATTATATATCTGATGCATATGCTAACTATGTATTAGATTGGCATTTGTCAGATTCATCACGAAGCACATAAATACAAAGACATTCATACATTTGTACCATACACACATATAGTAGAACTGAGAACCAAAGTTGTATATATATATAAATATGTCCAAAAAAGGTAGTGTCATACAAGACTGGATCCCGTAGCCCTCAAAAATATACATATCGATACAAAAAATGATGAGACCCTAGGATATCTACTCCCTCCGAGGAGGTCTAGCTGCCGACTCTAAGGGATGTGTCTCATAATAGTACTGTACTGCGTTGGCCATCTACTGCAGTAACCGCACCCACTCACCAGGAACACCCACTACCTAGCACTACATAGCCTCTAGTAGTTGGGCTACCTCTATCAGTGGTACTCGGGCAACCATCTGTGATAAGTTGCGTCACAACATCTTTAGTGTGCACCCTGCTACAGCATATGCTACCACCTCATCACTACCCCGACGACCATCTCTTGGGAATCCCTTAGGTCTCACTGGGCCTTTTTCTATGAGCAAACAGTCACCCATTAGCACATGACATTACCACCAAAAAGATTTTTTGCATTCTAACTAGCATCAAAAAATCCATAAAAATTTAAGAACACAAAACCAAAAGAGTACTCACCGATGTCTCCAAAGGTTGCACCTGGTGGGAGCGGCATGTCACGGTCCTGTCTGAAGTCTATCCCCGCATAGGGGTAGTCCTCGATAGCAATTGATGGGTCCATTTTTCAGGAATTTTGATAACCCTTTTTCCATAGTCCAGCTCAAGCAATGGTAACAAAACACACTCAATTGTGGAGGTGTTTTACTTTAATGATTTAATGAAATTGATTTTATGATTAATCTTGTATGTTAGAATGCATCTCAATTAAACTGATTATATGGAAACCAAGCATGATTGAGCAAGTTCAGGTTTATTAAAGGAAGGATGCGTATAAGACTAAAGGATCACCACAAGCTCGACGCCCTATTTCCTTATTTATAAGGGACAAACTCCCACTTTCAAGATGAATCGACACTTTGACAATCAGTTAGGATTAGAGTTAAATCGTATAAATATGGACTTCTCGAGTAGCAAGAGTCCCCTGCTGTTATTTTTGTGAAAGACATTATTGTTAACGTTTTCCGCACTATTGAGATATTGAAGTATAGACTTCTATTTTGACATGGATTTTACATATTAATGAAATATTGATGATTAATTCCAGCAAGCATTTCTGAGTTTTTATTCTCTCCTGAGTATGGGTTGGGGAGGGCCCCTCCAACACTTAGTTCAGGAGATTCCTATTTGTAGGTATTTTTCCAAGTATGCGTTTTACATTGATGAGCAGTTCTATGATATATGGTAGCGTTGAATGAGTCATTGTTTTTTGTAGTAGTTTAGAATTCATTCCGTAGTACAGTAAAACGATTTCAGTAGGCCTATAGGTTCTTTCTTGCAATGCATATTTTTATCCACGATTACATGTGTAATAGCTTAGCTTTCAATGTCATGGTTAGATCTGGAGTTCACTGCAGTTTCTCATCGTGATTAGTTTCTTTTAACTTCTTAGTAGAAGATGGGTAAGCATTAGAATGATCATATTTCAATTCTAGATTGGTAGAATAAGATAGATCAAGACTCAAATTGTGTGTGCAGACAGTAGTTACATACTTCATTTCCCCAATAGTAAAATAGCTCTGTTATGGTATTTTCATTCTCAACATTTAGTTATTTCAGTAGTTTAATTATTTCAAATAGATTTACTATCTTTATGTCTTTATTTCTTAGAACATATCAACATCTAATTACTTCAGCATTTTAATTACTTAGTATAGATTCCCTGCTTTACTTCTTAGAACATATTTACTACTTTCAGCACTTTAATTCTTTTAATCAGATTCATTGCTTTCTAGTATTCAATTTTGTAGCATAATCAGTTTTCACTTCAACACTTTAAATCTTTTAATCAGATTCATTGCTTTCCAGTATTCAATTTTGTAGCATAATCATTTTTCACATTAAGTAGACAACCTTCACATTTAGTAGACAATCTATAGAACATCGATATCGCCCTTTAACTGTGACAAGAGATTATCCTATAAAGAGCACAGACAGTGGATGCATCTCTCAAGTTTGTACGTTCCCCGGGTTGACATTTAAAGTAGGATCTTGGTATAAGCTACCCTCATTAGGCATCCATATTAGGAGCTCACAACTTTTTGGCGCCATTGCCGGGGAGGTTCTAAATCTTTTAGGAGGCATCACCTAAAAATCAAAAAAAGGAAACAAAAAAATTACATAAAACAAAAAACATAAATATCTTCTACCAATGAATGCCTCGTTGGTAAAGGGATAGGTTTGGCCACTTTCTGCCCAAGCATTCCATGAGTAACAACAGTAATAACAGTTCTGACCATTCTCAGTTTGAATTTCTACACTCTGAAAATGAGACTGACTCCACATACGATCCAAACGAAAGCAACTTCACTACCAGTTCCAGCTCAAACACCTCAATGGCAAATGAAGAGGAAGAACCTAGGGAGCTTTTCACTTTTCCCATTAGCATACCTCTCGGAGATGCCAGAATGAAGAACATAAATCCTAATAATCTGCCAAACTTTCATGGGTTGACTTCAGAGGATCCTGACACATTCCTATTTGAATTTGAGGTAGTTTGTAGATCATTTGATTACACTACTGATGCACAAAAGCTTAGGCTTTTTTCTTCCACGCTAAAAGACCTTTCACTTCGGTGGTTCATGAGCCTTGAAGGAAATAGTATCTTTAGTTGGGATCAAATGAAACAGTCATTCTTAGAAAAATATACAGACTACTGCAAGGCCAAAGATACTAGGGATGAAATCTTTAGGATGCAAGAAGGAGATAGAGAGTCATTAGAAGATTATGCCCAAAGATTTCAACTCAGCTACAAACGAGCCAACCATTGCACATTGGAACCTGAATCACTAAAGCTTGTCCTTCTCAGGGGTGTAAAGGAGGAGAATTTTGAAGTCTTAAATCTCCTTGGAGATGGAGACATATTCCAAAAATCTTTTGACCAGATCCTACAAATCTTCAAAAACTACTCAAGATATAGGAAAACTAAGAATGGGACGAGGGATACACATACAACCACCCGTGGATCATCATCCTCACTTACAAAATATGATTTAGGAAACATACTAGATGACATGAAAATTGACATACTGCAATCCCTAGCCATGCAACTTGATGCTCTTCAAATAAAAAAGAAATGGGATGAAATTAACCAAGCCTTGGCAGTATTTTGTCCTCGTTGTAGGAAGAAGCATGAGAAGGGGCAGTGCACCTTAAACACAATAGAAGTATGTGGTCTCTGCACTGATGACCATTCCACTGATAAATGTCCCCTCTTACCCTCATGTAAGGCAGCCATTCAAGACCCAGTAGCTGAAGGAACTGTAGAATAGATTGGTTTTATAAATCAGAGGAGGAATAATTTTGCTTGGCCATATCAGCAGAGCAATCAAACTTACTATAATCAAGGACAGCCAAATTGGAAATCTGCACCGACTCCATGGAAAGCACAACCAAATCAAAACCAATGTCAACAAAACCAACAAGCATATCAACCATCCCATCAACAGCCATATTATCCACCGTTTTATCCTCAATGCCCACCACCATTTCCATCCACCACAAACTATGCAAACCAATACCCACATCCATCAAATTGGAGGGCGCCATTACAACAGCCACTCATTATGCCACCCCCACAACCTCAACCATCCCCCAGAACTCCACCTATTCCATCCCAACCAATTCCAAATCCTAATAATAATTGCCCCCCAGAACAGCAGCAGGCTTACAACACTGATATCACACAATTCCCAACTTATGTTGTAGACACCATAGAAATAAATGAAATAAACTTACGATCTGGAAAAATGTTGCAGAATACACCCCTACACAACATCCAACAACCTGTACTTGAATCTCAAGACCACACATCAGAACCCTATGTTCAGCATCCTGATGAACCAAAACCTCCTGAGGAAGAAATTATACCAATAACACGAAATAGAAACCCTCCATTTCCAGAAAAAACTTGTCTGGAATACAAAAGAAGAGGAAGAGAATATAATCTTAAACGAATTCAAACACTTAAACATCCAAATCCCAATCTTACAATCCATAAGGGATGTGCCCATCTACAACAAATTCATTAGAGAGAATTTCCTAAAGAAGCCAGGAAGAAGGAAGTGTGACCCACCAACAATTAATGTAGTGGGACAATTGGCCGATTTGATGATAGGTGTCATAATAAATCCTAAATATCTTGATCTTGGTAGTCCTGTAGTAAGTGTCACCATAAATAAGAGGCAAATAAATAAAAGCTTAATCGATCTAGGAGTTGTGATCAATGTGATGACTAAAGAAACCATGTTATACCTATGACTCCAATCAATGGTAAGACCAACTACAACAGTACTCCAACTAGAAGACACGTCCACTGTGAAGCCTGAAGGAATGCTAGAAGACATCATGATAAATATCGAGTCCTGGGAATACCCAGATGATTTTATAATAATCGAAATAAAAAGCAAACTTAGTGGCTATCCAATTATCCTGGGTAGACCTTGGTTAGAAACTATGGACGCTTACATAGGTTGCCAATCAGGAAATATGACAATCACCAGTGGACATACCAGGTATAAGATAACAATCTACCCACCAGCAATCAAATCCTCAGAGTTAGAATATCAAAATTGGACTGATGATTACCAGAACACACCAAATCAAAACCTCCGACCTATCCTAGCAATTGATGCTGCAATATCTTTAAAGGCAATAGATGAAGATGGCCATATAGATAGATTTATACAAAATATATCTCCTAACAATCATGTTATTCAAGAATTTTTTTCTACAGAAACAGGTGAAAGTTCAAAACAGAACATGGATGGCTTATGGACAGAAGTGCTGCCAGAACAGATTGAGAAGGTAAAAGTCGTGGAAATTAACCCTGGCAAGACAATCAACATAAATTCCATTTTAAAACCAGAGCAAGAAGATAAATTGATGAAGATACTAACACAACAAAGTAAATCATTTTCCTGGACATATACAGATATGAAAGGAATACATCCTGATATCTACAAACACTACATTTACATCAAAGACGGTTCTACTCCCATCAGGCAACCACAAAGAAGGATGAACCCTGCACTAAAAGACATAGTCAAAATGGACTTACAAAATTTATTAGATGTAGGGTTCATCTATCCAATATCTGATAGTGAGTGGTTCTCACCACTAGTCATAGTGCCCAAAAAAGGAGGCAAATGGAGAATTTGTGTGGACTATAGGGAGTTGAATAAAGCAACAAAGAAGGATCATTTTCCACTTCCATTTATAGACTAGGTGTTGGATACATTATCTGGAAACAAGTACTTTTCATTCCTAGATGGTTTCAGTGGTTACAACCAAATTTTAATACACCCAGCTGATCAAGATAAGACGACCTTTGCATGCCCATGGGGAACTTACGCCTATAGGGTCTTACCCTTTGGTCTATGTAACAACCCAACAACATTTCAAAGGGCCATACTGAGTATTTTCTCTGATTTTTTGAATAACAAAATGGAAGTATCCATGGATGATTTCACACCTTATGGATAGAGCTTTGACCAGGCATTGGAAAACCTTGAATTAATATTGAAAAAATGTATTGATATGAGCTTGTGCTTAAGCAATGACAAATGCAGGATGTTAATGGAAGAAGGAATTGTTCTAGGACATCATATATCATAGAGAGGTATAGAGGTGGATCAAGCCAAAGTATCAGTAATCAAGACACTGCCCCCACCTGTCAAACAAAGAGATGTGAGAACTTCCTTGGATAGACAGGGTACTACATGATATTTATTGAGAATTATAGCAGAATTGTTGCCCCCATGTTTTCACTTCTCACAAAAGACAATGAGTTCATATGGACAAGCAACTGCATGTCAGTCTTTGAAAGTATTAAATAGAAAACCATCGTAGCACCAATACTTCAAGGACCAAACTGGGAAATTCCATTTCACATTCACACCGATGCATCAGATAAATAAATCAGATCTGTGCTTGGGCAAGAACAAGACAAGAAACCCTATGCCATATACTATATAAGCAAAAATTTGGCTGGGGCAGAACTCAACTACACTGTCACAGAGAAGGAATTTCTGGCAGTCATACATGCAATCAACAAATTCAGGCATTACATTACAGGATACCAAAATTTTATCCATAATGACCACTCAGCGATCAGATATCTTATGAACAAGCCTAATACAAGTGTAAGAATTATTCGATGGATGCTACTTCTACAGGAATTCGACATCACTATAATAGATAAACTAGGCAAGCATAATGTCGTAGCATACTTTTTGTCAAGAGTAACACATGGGACAGATAATGAATTGGTCCAAGATAACTTCCCTGATGAGCACCTTTTTTCCATATCAATAAAAAGTCCATGGTTTGTTGACATAGAAAACTATTTGGTTTCCAGGATGTTTCCAAAACATTACAGTTATAAAGAAAGGACAAAAGTAATAAGACAAAGTGCCACATATACATGGATAGAGGGCATTCTTTTTAAACAGGGACCAGATCAAGCACTTAGAAGGTGCATTAGGGAAGAAGAGGTACATGACATAATGCATGCCACCCACAATGAACCCTGTGGAGGACACTACGCTGCAAAAAGGACAACCTACAAGATCTTGCAAACAGGGTATTATTGGCCAACACTCCACATAGATGTTTATGAGTATGTGTCCCATTGTGACAATTGACAGAGAATGGGAAAGCCAACACAAAAACAAGAAATGCCACTACACCCACAAATATCTTTAGAAGCATTCGATAAGTGGGGATTCGATTTTGTTGGCCCATTCAACCCACAGTCCAATTAGAAGAGCTACATCCTTGTATGCACTGATTACCTTACAAAATGGACCAAGGTAGCAGCACTGGCTGCTGCAAATGAAACCAGTGTGGCCAAATTCTTTATTGAGCAGATATTTCACAAATTTGGGGTGCCAAGAGAAGTAGTTTCGGATCAAGGACCACAATTCACATCTAATTTAATTAAAGACTTGATGAAAAGAAACAATGTAAAGCACAGACAGTCATCCTCCTACCACCCTCAAGGAAATGGTCTAGCTGAGGTAACCAACAGGGAATTAGAAAGAATCTTGACAAAAACTGTCCAAATTCACAAAAGAGATTAGGCTGACAGACTTAGTGAAACTGTCTGGGCTTACAATACTACATGGAAAACAACAACAAGATTCACACCTTATCAGCTGGTCTATGGGAAAAGGTCATGCTACCAATCGAATTTGAAGTAAAAACATTAAGAATTGCAGCCGATCTAAATATGAACCTATCATACATTCAAAAGGAACGCATGCTACAGCTAAATCAACTGGATGAACACCACCAACAAGCACTTACACGTACTGAAATCATCCAACAACAAAGAAAGAAATGGCATGACCAACATTTGAAGGATAAGAAATTCAAAGAGGGTGATTGGGCACTACTCTACGACTCCATATTTCACACATTCAAAGGGAAGCTAACCACTAGATGGCTTGGACCTTATAGTATACAGAAAATTTATGACAATAGGGCTGTGAGAATTATTACAATTGATGATGATGAGTTCCCCATGATCGTGAATGGGAACCTACTAAAACTCTACAAACAACCAAAGTCCAAAGAGGAATTTACACAAGTACTCTACCAACAACAATTGATGCTAATAAATCATGCTCCAAAACAGTAAGCTTCAACACATTTCATGAAAGAAAGAAAAAACACAAAAAAGAGAAAACAAACCAAAACAAAAAAGAGAACAAAGGAATAACAGAAAGCATAGGGCATCAACCTATTCAAGCGAGCCTGCACAATAATTCAAGCGAGGATTCCAGCAATTCAGGAGAGCCTGCAAAATATATCAAGCGAGGCTTCCAATAATTTAGGAAAGGCTGCCATCAATTCATCCAAGAAACAATTTATATCAAGCGAGGCTACCATCCATTCAAGTGAGCCTAAAAAATAAATCAAACGAGGCTGCCATATATTCAAGTGAGGCTGAAAGCAATTCATGCGAGCCAGCCACATCTACATGCAAAATAAGTCTTCATCTACTACGGAATTCATCAAAGACACACCACGCCAACCTTGTTCAAACATATTCAAGAGAGCCTACAAAGTTATTCAAGGGAGCCAATCAGATCCAACCATGCAATCATCCAAATATAAAGCACAATCGCGTGAGTCGAATCAACAACTAGCACAATTTTCAAAAGCACATACTCAACAAATTCAAAATGCGCATATCGGAAAAAGCACCCTATGCACGCAACTACTGACATGCAGAAATCAACTATAGACACTGCCAAGATTACTACAAATTCCACCGTGCATGAAAACGGACCAGCTCATCAATGCAGGTATGCATACATACCAAGGTAATCTCTAAACGATTTTATTTGATTTTTATGGTAAAGCACTTTCCCACAATAGAGTCGTTTCCATTCAGCTGAGGACAGCTTCAATTTCAAATCGGTGACATGGTGGAATGACCTTCATAACTCATGATTGCTACCAAAGTCCCGTCACCCTCAGCAAATCATGATCACAACCTTCACCACATGAAGTACAGAGGTCAAATCATAAGAAGGCAGAGATCAATCATGAAAGATACGGGATTAGAAGTGGCAAGTACAGGTATGATGAAAAGTGTAGGTGCAGAAAGGCAGTGAATTCGGGTGCAGCATATTCCATGATTTTGCATATAAGTAACCACCTGGAATTCCCGAGAAGCAACCACCATTGCATTCCTTGATCCCGTAGGCAGAGCCTGACCAAGTTAAAGTATAAAACTACATCCCAAATCCCTGGTCTGTCTGGTTATAGAGAAGATTCAAAAAATGACAAAGGGTTTTAAAAAGAGTGAACGAGAAGATCATAGTGCCATTTATCAAAGCCCGAGAGTCCTTCAAATCATTCGCAACTCAGGGTGGATTCCATTTATCCTTGGACTGAGAGGATACCACACAGGGGTAGCCCAGGAGTTTGCAAGAAACTTCAAGCATATAAAAGATGAACAGTATGTCACCTGGGTGAAGGGGTTATGCATAAAAGTGGATGAGAACATGATAGCCAAACACATTGGTCTTCCAATGGGCCTGCATTGGAGCAGCAACGACCAGGAGGAAAACCACACAGCAGAAGCAGCATTCTTGGAGCATGGATAAGTTTATGATGAGGACAAAAATGGAGTCAAGAGACCCTCCATGCCAGCACCATGGGATGAAATGGCCACAATTGTCCTAAGGTATATTACATGCATTGAAAGATTATGCTATGTTCCCATTTTCCATTTTTGTATTTTAGAGCTTCTCAGACACAGAAGTCACATTTCATCAAACAACAATATTAGCATTCCATTTTTCCTGCTCCAATCCCTAGCAGAGATGAGCAAGAAGGTGGCTAAGGGAAAAGGAGATTCTTTGCCCCATCATGGGCTAATCAAACTAATAGTTGGTGAGGATCTAAAAGCTCATATTCCAGAGCTCTCTTGGGAGGAGTTCATTATGGTATTTGCTGAGGATGTTCAAAGAATGAGGACTACGCCCTTGCCTCTTGAATCAACAAGTAAGACCACCTCTGTATCAAGGGAAAAAAAAAAATCAACTTGGACAGTGTCGCCGACACCTTGGTTAAAATAAAACACTCCAAAGAGAACTCCCCCAAATCAGACCCAGATATTCCTACCAGTAGTCAGAAGTCGAAGAGGCACAGCAAGAGATTCACACAGGTATCTAAAATCCGATTCTCCAAGGAGAAAGAAATGGAACCCAGCCTCGTGATTACCAATGTGTCTGATGATGACATTGATCCTTTTATAGATCAAAAGGATCCCACTACGGATGAAGAAGAGGATGAAGAAGAAAAAGAAGAAGAGGATGAAGAAGAGAAAGGGAATGAAGAGGAAAAATAGGATACGGAAGAAGAGATGGATAAAGGAGAAGGGTAGAGCTTACAGGAGCAAGGTAACTTTCAGGGAAACCCTCCAGAATGTAATGAAGACCCTGAGGTCGTTTCCCAGCTCGCTGAAGCATGAGCAGAATTGGAAAGGCTCAGGAATGAGTTGGAAACATTAAGAATTAAGCCAGGAAGCTAGGCCACACCTCCCCCATTCTCATCCAAGAAGACACAAATCCTAAAGATGCACCATGCAGAAGAGCTCCAGCTAGCCAAATAGAAGAATTTAGAGCTGCAAGAAAATTTGGCCGAAGCACAGAGAAAATTGGCAAGGAAGGACCAGCAAATTATCAAAATTAAGGATTTTCTTACCACTACTATCAGCATATATGAGAGGATGCATGACCTCAGACCACCATCAGTGGTCTCTGCAGTTTATTTACAAGAAAAATGGGGCGAATTCCAGCTTCAGAGATTGAAGAAAAATCTCCCTATAGAGGTAAGCACTCCTAAGGAATTTATTGATGCATCATTGAACTCCACAGAGCTGGAGAAAGACTGATTGAGTGAGTTCTTCTTGCACAATTTCGTAGTTTCTGGCTCGCCCAACTGGTCACCAAACCCATATGTGGGTGATTTCCAGTTAAGGGCATTGTGTTCGTGGATGAACCACGAAATTGAGCGAGCCCAGGACTATCATATCTTTGTGGTATCCAAATGGAAAACTCCATTAATGATCAGATCTGAGCCCACTCACCCTGAGGGAATGCTTTATAATCACAGGATCCTCACTCAGGACAAGGAGCTGATACCCATTCTCCTTGCAAAACAACAGGAGGCAGTGAGTCACTTTGACATTACACTCCGCAGCACGCAAAAGGAAGTTGATGAGTCCATCAGGGAAGGGTGGAGTAGGGTGGCAAATGATCTAAAACGAAGAGAACTCCACTCTCCCCTCAGGATTAAGGATGCTCTCTTCAAAACCATACTCTATAAAGAATCCCTAGCAAGAAACCAACTAAGGTGGATTGGGATGAGATTGAATCCTCCATTCTTTCTTTCCCCAGTACTCAAAGAACAGATTAATGAAGAGGAGGAGAGGAAGGCATGGGCTAGGGAGGATCAGAATTTTGGGTATCTCAGACAGGAAGGGGCACCTAAGGTGGCAGCATGGGATATTAGGGAGGTCATCGACGAAAGGAACAGGTCACCCAAGGATGGGTGAATCCTTCAAGTAGGGGAGAGAATGATGGGTCAATTTTTTAGGTATTTTGATAACCCTTTTTCCATAGTCTAGCTCAAGCAATGGTAACGAAATGCACTCAATTGTGGAGAAGTGTTTTACTTTAATGATTTAATGAAATTGCTTTTATAATTAATGTTGTATGTTAGAATGCATCTCAATTAAACCAATTATATGGAAACCAAGCATGATTGAGTAGGTTCGGGTTTATTAAAGGAAGGATGTGTATAAGACTAAAGGATCACCACAAGCTCGGTTCCCTGTTTCCTAATTTATAGGGGACACACTCCCACTTTCAAGATGAATCGACACTTTGACAATCTGTTAGGATTAGAGGTAAATCGTATAAATATGTACCTCTCAGGTAGAGAGAGGCCCTTGCTATTATTTTTGTGAAAGACATTATTGTTAACGTGTTCTGCACTATTGAGATACTGAAGTATAGACTTCTATTTTGACATGGATTTTACATATTAATGAACGATTGATGATTAATTCTAGCAAGCATTTCTGAGTTTTTATTCTCTCCTGAGTACGGGTTGGGGAGGGCCCCTCCAACACGTAGGTCAGGAGATTCCTATTTGTAGGTATTTTTCCAAGTATGCGTTTTACATTGATGAACAGTTCTATGATATATGGTAGCGTTGAATGAGTCATTGTTTCTGTAGTAGTTTAGAATGCATTCTGTAGTACAGTAAAACGATTTCAGTAGGCTTGTAGGTTCTTTCTTGCAACGCATATTTTTATCCACAATTACATGTGTAATAGCTTAGCTTTCAATGTCATGGTTAGATCTGGAGTTCACTGCAGTTTCTCATCATGATTAGTTTCTTTTAACTTCTTAGTAGAAGATGGGTAAGCATTAGAATGATCGTATTTCAATTCTAGATTGGTAGAATAAGATAGATCAAGACTCAAATTGTGTGCGCAGACAGTAGTTACAGACTTCGTTTCCCCAATAGTAAAATAGCTTTGTTATGGTATTTTCATTCTCAGCATTTAGTTATTTCAGCAGTTTAATTATTTCAAATAGATTTACTGTCTTTGTCTTTATTTCTTAGAACAGATCATCATCTAATTACTTCAGCATTTTAATTACTTAGAATAGATTCCCTGCTTTACTTCTCAAAACATATTTACTACTTTCAGCACTTTAATTCTTTTAATTAGATTCATTGCTTTCTAGTATTCAATTTCATAGCATAATAAGTTTTCACATTAAGTAGACAACCTTCACATTTAGTAGACAATCTATAGAACATCGATATCACCCTTTAACTGTGACAAGAGATTATCCTATAAAGAGAAAAGATAGTGCATGCATCTCTCAAGTTTGTACGTTCCTCGAGTTGACATTTAAAGTAGGCACTTGGTATAAGCTGCCCTCATTAGGAATCCATTTTAGGAGCTCACCAGTAATCACCTGCCAGTTCCATCAGCAGAAGAACTCCTTAGTATATGGTGACGCCAGATGGCCACCACCCTATCGTGTCAGTATCTCAGCCCACCGGGTCAGGGCTGGATCTCGGAGAGTGTGAGGAGGGACATCCACCCTTGGGCTAAGTCCTGTAACCCTCTCAAAGAAGAAACTACAAAGGATGCTACCATACCCAAAGTTTTTGGCCTTCCCCTGTTTGCATTCCATCAGTTGTGTCTTCATAGACACCAGTAGAGTAGTACACCAGTCGAATATAGTAGGCTGCAAGCATTGTGATGCATAGAACATCACTGGTATGGATGCCTGATTTAGTGCTTTGGATCCCGTGATCCGCACTAGGGTTTCCACTATGATCTTTGTGCTCAAGTCCATTATGAGATTGATTGGAACCTGACTTCCCACTGGTCGTGTGTTGGCGGGACAGT
This sequence comes from Larix kaempferi, assembly GCA_027924585.1. NCBI lineage: Eukaryota > Viridiplantae > Streptophyta > Pinopsida > Pinales > Pinaceae > Larix > Larix kaempferi. The sequence continues at coordinate 617,111 of BSBM01001075.1, forward strand.
ACCGTACTATGTAATCTTGCACAGTGATCCCACCACCCATGGTCCATGACCAAAGACTAGCCACTTCCCCTCTACGGGACAAACCTGTAATGAAATAGATATCCTCTACATCTAGTGTTAGTTTTTTCCCGTTGAGGATGAAGTGTTGTGCATCCACATCCCAGTAGTTGACCAAATGTCAGAGTAGTAGGTTTTGGACCCTTAAGCCCCCAAGACTCCAGTATTTATATAAGCCACATGCTTGCAGTCCTTGTTGTGCTTGCAAATAATTGTGCACGGCCTCATCTACCTGGTCATGCTCTCTCTTCCTCCACTCTAGAACCATCCTGGAGTGAAAAGAAAGATATTTTTAGTCAGTTTCATGCTTAAAAACTTATTCACGGTCTTAACCACGAGCTATATTGTATACAGGTGCGTGTAGACGTGAGTAGCTAGTTTTTTGACTGCACGTTTGATGCCCTACCCGCAACCCACATACTTACATCCCGCGGGTAGCGCAGAAGCCATTTAGGGCTTGGCCAAACAAAATAACCCACCGACAAAAATTGAAATAAAAGCACTTAAATAAAAGGTATGGCAGTGATCACTAACCTGGTCCAGATAGTTCGCTGAACAGTTGCTTGTAGCTCCCACGATCGACGCTTGAAATTTTAGGTGCAAACTTACCACTCAACTCCAAAATGGTGAATAGTGCAAATGAATTGAAAATTATTAAATTTTGTTACTATTTATAATTTTCTGGACCCACTTTTCTATTGTTTTGTCCATTTCGGGCCGTTATGAACTAATATCGTGTCATGGAGTAATGTTTTTTCAACAGATTTCCTCGCCGAGAGTTGTTCCAATTCATTTCACACCTACGGCAGGTATGTTTCACACCTGGCATATAGGTTAGATTCCATTTCCACATGCACTATGCATTTGACCTGTTGACCATTTTCATAAACCCTAGGTGTGACCCCGCTTCGTGACTGACATGGAACCTTCACACTGTTATAGAAGTGTTTTCATGTGGCGGTAGGGCTTTCCCGAACATGGGTACCCTAGTTAGAACCTCCTTATGCATTTTGGTGCCCATGCCATTGTTTGTCCTCAGGATTGGGAGTCCTTTGTAGTCACGCCATGACGTTGTGATAAAGACTCATACTCTACATTGTCTTATGCTGGCCATCTCCCTTAAGAACTACCCTCAGTTATATCATGTTGTGATTGCATTGCATCATCCTGCTTGCCGCTTGAGCCTTGTGCCAACTCCCTCTTTCTCAATTGTTAGCCTGGTGCCTGAGTGCTTTCCCTGTCGAGCCCTGCAGAGCTTATATATTTTCCCTTCACAATTTGATGACCCTTTGACCCTGAGGGAACACACCCCCGAGTGTCCACATCCTACATGCACTTCCTTGCATTGAGAATAGGTATGTTCCACTGCTTGGGACTAGTCTTCTAGATATTTGACATTCGTTCCCTCACTTGTTGTACTATAAGCAATTTTATTCTTTTTTAAGCTTTTCCCAAATATGAAAAAGACAAAAAAAATCAAATATTCCAAAAAAGCCAGACAGGATTATGGTCATTATTTCTTGTTGGCACCTGTTGTGTCGCCTTTGAACAGAGCATTCATTCCACTCCATACATTATGAGTTGGGCCTTAGGAGCTGTACTTGTTTCTCAGTTTTCTCTATCGATTGGTTAAGATTCCAGTCATTATGGAGCCCTCTGTAATGCCTCCTGCATTGCATAGTTTATGTGAAGTCTATGCTGCTTGAGTCTATCCATCTGCTCATGCTCTTGTTTAAAAGAAGTTTTGAAACTAGTGTCGGCCACTCCTCAGATATCTTGACTATTGCATGTTTGCCATCCTTATTGAGTCAGTCTGTTTCACCTGAGATCTTCCAAATCTTTCAGCATTGCTGGTACCTCATGCTGGTTGATGGGGGATGCCTTAATTCCCTCCTTCTAGTGAGTCTCATTCCATCGACCTCAACTCATTTACTTTGGGACTTGAGGCTTAGAGTTCAGTTGAGTACCTTGAAGCTTGCAGTCATTAGTGGCAGGTTCTCTCGCCATCGACATTTTTGGGAATACATCAATGTCCCTTGATCAATGGATTCATCCTAGTGTTTGACTTCAACCCATTTATTCACACTCTAATGATTGTGCTCTGTTCCTTGACCGGTAATCAAACAATGTCTCATTAGGTTCAAACCCAACTCCTTTATTCACTTGATGGGACTTGCACCGTCGAAGACTTGTGTAGAAGACCCCAGACGATTGTGGCATTCAGTATGCTACATATGACTTTGACTTTACATTTGAGATATCACCTCTTAGATTTCAGTAGTTTGTACCTCCAGTTTGCACCAGTTGTCTTCATTTCAGCAGAAGACCATATATTACTGTAGAGGGATCATGGCTATGATCACTTATGACATGTATCCACTTATGTACTTCCTATTCATGGCCATTGTATCAGATTGTTGTACTATAGCGACATGTATTCTGAGATACTATTGTATTATGACGAGTGATCCGTTCTTTCCACTTGTGTCTCCATCACTCCACTTCTGAGTTTTATAATGTATTTCTACCATTGTACCACTTTCAGTCTCTGACCTCACACATTAGGGGGCATCTGTTACACAGAAATCTTCCACCCTGTGAGCATCAGCATTCTTTTGGCTGTAGGATCCATTTCAGTGACTCAGATCCATTTTCGTCCTTCAATGATACTAGTTTATCCTATTTTTGTTCCTACCTGCATGTTGCATCACTATAGCATGCATACCCGTGAATTGCATCCCTATAGCCCGCGGGTATCAAGTAAAATGGTAAAAAAACCACTATTTTATTACGTTTTACTCCCAAAAAGAGGTCATTGGGTGACCTTTGGCTCTCCATCTGCCCAAGTAACGTCTCGATGAGTCCTTTCACCTACCTTTGAGAGGACTATATATTGAGCACATATGGCTTATGGATGGGAGGAGGAAGAGAATAGTAAAGGCACTCTAGTGGATTTTTGCCCTATCTTGAGTCTGCACTCATTGATCCTTGTAGTTGTGAACCAGTTATGTTCACCTTCAAAACGCCTTTCTAGTTTGAGTTTGCCATTCATGGAGGATTGAAGTGGTGGAGGCACAAGTGGATTGCTCTAGATCTTGGTTCAGATTGGTTGCCGACAAGAGGTCGTATTAGTTTGTACTTCTTCTTGTTCATTAATAGAAATACTCATATTCTCATCCATTCATGGTGTGAATGTCATTTATTATACATTGGGTTGCATTTGCTTATGATATTATGGACCATTGTTATTGATGATGTTAATATTATTTATATATCACATGTACTTGTTGGATATTTCTTGTAAAGCCTAACTTGCAGATTACAAGTGCTTGGATGTGCGCGGATTGAAAGCTCCAACGGGGATCTACATCAAACGTTGGATCGAGGTTGGTTACATTTCTCCATTGTTTTAACATTGTCATTTATAATAGCATTGTTCTAGGAATTGAGTAGATTTCTTGTAGTCATCTATCTGTTGTGGTATTCCCAAGCCATTGTGAGTTTTCTCCAATACAGTTGGCTTATCATCCTGTCACTATTAGCCTTTCTATTGTGCACACGCCAACAAGTCACCTTCCTCGAGCCGCTCTTCCTCTAATGGCCTCGTACAACTGGCTCAGCTCCCAGTCACTTTCATTAAGTTGTTCTTCCTCTAATGGCCTCATACACCTAGCCGCCTTCCTGATTTGCTCATGGCCGTCGCTTGGCCTCCTAGGAGCATCTTTGCCAAAACTAGACCGCCAACGGTCTAACTAGTACCCGTGCCCGTCCTCCGTCCAGCACTCTGCTTTGCCGGCTCCACGTGGACTAGTCACTTTGCAACACTACTTCCTCACAGCACTGATCTTCGTATCACCCTTCGAAGTACTGCCAAAATTTGGTTGTTGCGTGCAACTTCACAGCATCCCCAACACTTGCACAAAATTATATTTTTGTTGAGCTGTGCTCAGCTCTGCATCTAAAACTCCTTCTGTTATCAAAATTTTCCCAAACATGAGCCAGGCCCAACATGACCCTAACACTTACATGTGGCTTGTCCCCAAGCCACATTCAACTTCTGCCTTTTTTATCTACTTCGCGACTTGTAGAGCTAGCTTTGCCACGAATTCATTAAATGTGCTGACCAGTTGCTCCATTGTTTCCTTTGTACCATGCTAGACTTGCCTGACTGTGTCGAGCATCTCCGTATTTATTTCTTGTCCAATCTATCCTTCCACATTCTCCTGGTTCTCGTGCAGGTCCTTGAGTTTGTCTTCAATCTGCTGCAATATTGCAATGGAATCCTGCACTGGTGGTTGGGACTGATCGTCCATCGCAGTCTCTTTCTCCCTTAATGCTTGTACCTCCTTTTTGAAGTTGGTTATTTCCCTGTATTTCAGAAGCCTAACTCTGGCTGGCAGGTCCTTGACTTCTATATCCAGCTTCTCCAGTGCGGCCTGCTTTTCTTTGATTGCGGTCTTTACTTGCAGTAGCCTTGGATCCTCTTCGAGGGCAATGAATTCCTTTGAAGCTACAGTCAATAAATATTGGCAGTTAGCCACATCCATTGCAATATTCCACGTTGTGGCCTTTACTGCATGCTCTCTTAACTACTGCTCAGTTAATGGTATCTCCGTATTGATTTTTGACTTCAGGGCGATAATATCAGCCTCATGAAGAATCTCCTTGTCCACTATTTCTGTCTTTAGAGATTTCACTATATCTCCCATTCTGAGAAAGGTGTTCGCAGGATCGCTCTGGGGTTTGAAATCTTCAATGTCATCTGCGATAGAAGTAATAGTGGCCTCCAATCGCAGCTGACGGTCCTGTTCATCATGCAGTTGCATATCTGTGTGCAAGCTAGACTCCTCAAGCTACCCATTTACAGCTTGCAGCTTTGCTTGGGACTTCATCGAATCAATGGTCCTTTCATGCATTCCGTCTACAACCTGCAGGTGCAAAAAGTGCAAGCCAGGTAATGGAATCTTTGCCAGGTCGATCTATACCCGCTCAACACCCTTTGTATCCAGAATCACTTGTTCTAACATTTGCAGCATTATGCTCATTGTGTCCAAATGAACGAGCCGAGTCTTCGCTGGCAGCGTCATGGCTAGCTGTGGTGGTGTCTGCTGCGAGGTTTCTCTCGACCTGCCTTCCAAGGTTGTGTCGCATGGCAAAGGTAGCCTTTTCTGGACATTGTTCATCTTCTGCATGATCCCTTGCAGTGCGAGCCAATTCTTTTGTAGGTCATCTTGTATGGCCTTGTCCTTTTTCTCTTTGTCTGTCATTAGCTCTTCCATCTGTTCTGTGACTTTTTTGGCAATCATGTCGAAATATTCCTCACTAAGCACTGTTTCTGATAGACCCTTGGCTACTTTCATCTTCTTCCGTGCCTTTGGCTTTAGCGGGCTTTCAAGTTCTTTCCAATACAGTTGGCTTATCATATGTTGTCCCAGAGGGTTTTCAATAAATACCCAGGTTCTTCACGGTTTCCCCTTGACCAACAAAACCCCTTCGCACCGACCCTTTCGGAAACAACCTGTGAGCAGGTTGAGGTCTCACCCAAGGTGTATCTATGGGGTACTATAGAATCAGGTTTCCACAGTAGGTGATGAGTTTTTTAATCTAACGTACTGCGCAGTGTGACATGGGACGTGTGCTGTGGGGCAAGACTGTGCGGCGATAGACAACACCACAGTCCGCACCTCTGAATTCTACTTCCACGGAATTTCTTTGTGACTGCAGCCGATGCAATTCACACTAAGACTTGAAATACTTGTAGTTAACTAGAGTACTGAATTTATTAACACTCAATCATTCATTCATTCACTTAGGGTGTTCGCCACTCAAGCATGTGCCGCGGAGACAGTCCAACTACCATGAATTCTCCCTACTATGTAATGTGAAAGTGCTTAAACAATATCTAACACTTAGCTGAATAATGGATTCATTACTGCTTCATAAGTAGAGGCCAAACATTCACCATTCATCTATTCATACCGAACTTAACATATTATTTCCATATTATCCTGATGGAAAATACATATAAAAGTCCTATCATAATGGTATGCAAGGGAAAATTCAGACATTCATTCATAGGAAGCAGATAAATGCACAATACACAACACAATCACACTACACAGTATTTAACATTGTTCACTACCCCGGGTGGGAAGCTACGTCCACAAGAACTGTTGTTATATATATCTTTTGGGAAGGGCACAATAGTTCTTAGTCTGCACACTCAGCTGTAGACTCTCTTCTCTCTCAGATAGGTCTCTGCACACTCCACTGCATAGCCTTTACAATATCTTTACTCAGAAAAGATTTTACAATGCTTAGTACTAAACTTCTAACCCTTTCCCATACAAAAATGCCTCATTTTATAGATCATGCTTGTAGGTCATGTCTTTACAATGCTAAAGGATGAAACCCTTAGGGCTTCCAAAACTGCTACGTTTTCTCTAAACCGAACTGTTGGCCTTTGGTAGTGAGTGCTCCATCGTGGCGGTCCTCCATGCCTTCATCCTGTTGCTATTAGCCTTTCTGTTGTGCACATGCCAACAAGTCAACTTCATCGAGCCGCTCTTCCTCTAACGGTCTCGTACAATTGGCTCAGCTCCCAGTCACTTTCATCAAGTCGTTCTTCCTCTAACGGCCTCATACACCTGGCCTCCTTCCTGATTTGCTCATGGCCATTGCTCGGCCTCCTAGGAGTGTGTTTGCCAAAACTAGACCACCGACGATCTAACTAGTACCCGTTCCCGTCCTCCGTCCAGCACTCTGCTTTGCCGACTCCACGTGGACTAGTCACTTCGCAACACTAATTCCTCACAGCACTGATCTTCATATCACCCTTCGAAGTACTACCAAAATTTGGTTGTTGCGTGCAACTTCACAGCATCCCCAACACTTGCACAAAATTATATTTTTGTTGAGCTACGCTCACCTCCACAGCTAAAACTCCTTCTGTTATCAAAATTTTCCCAAACTTGGGCCAGGCCCAACATGCCCCTAACACTTACATGTGGCTTGTCCCCAAGCCACCTTCAACTTCTACCTTTTTTATCTACTTCGCGACTTGTGGAGCTAGCTTTGCCGTGAATTCATTGAATGTACTGACCAGTTGCTCCATTGTTTCCTTTGTACCATGCTAGACTTGCCTGACTGTGTTGAGCATCTCCGCAGTTATTTCTTGTCCAATCTATCCTTCCACATTCTCCTGGTTCTCGCGCAGGTCGTTGAGTTTGTCTTCAATCTGCTGCGATATTGCAATGGCATCCTGCACTGGTGGTTGGGACTAATCGTCCATCGTAGTCTCTTTCTCCCTTAATGCTTGTACCTCCTTTTTTAAGTTGGTTATTTCCCTGTATTTTAGAAGCCTATCTCTGGCTGGCAGGTCCTTGACTTCTATATCCAGCTTCTCCAGTGCGGCCTGCTTTTCTCTGACTGCGGTCTTTACTTCCAGTAGCCCTGGATCCTCTTCGAGGGCAGTGAATACCTTCGAAGCTACAGTCAATAAATCTTGGCAGTTAGCCACGTCCATTGCAATATTCCACGCTGTGGCCTTTACTGCTTGCTCTCTTAACTGCTGCTCAGTTAATGGTATCTCCGTATTTATTTTTGACTTCAGGGCGGTAATATCAGCCTCATGAAGAATCTCCTTGTCTACTATTTCTGTCTTCAAAGATTTCACTATATCTCCCATTCTGAGAATGGTGTTCGCAGGATCGCTCTGGGGTTTGAAATCTTCAATGTCATCTGCGACAGAATTAATAGTGGCCTCCAATCGCAGCTGATGGTCTTGTTGATCATGCAGTTGCATATCTGTGTGCGAGCTAGACTCCTCAAGCTACCCATTTGTGGCTTGCAGCTCAGCTTGGGACTTCATCGAATCAATGGTCCTTTCATGCATTCCGTCTACAACCTGCAGGTGCAAAAAGTGCAAGGCAAGTAATGGAATATTTTCTAGGTCAAGCTCTACCCACTCAACACCCTTTGTATCCATAATCACTTGTTCTGACATTTGCAGCATTATGCTCATTGTGTCCAAATGAACGAGCCGAGCCTTCGTTGGCAGCGTCATGGCTAGCTGTGGTGGTGTCTGCTGCGAGGTTTCTCTCAACCTCCCTTTCGATTCTGTGTTGCATGGCAAAGGTAGCCTTTTCTGGACATCGTTCATCTTCTGCATGAGCCCTTGCAGTGCGAGCCAATTCTTTTGTAGGTCATCCTGTATGGCCTTGTCCTTTTTCTCTTTGTTTGTCATTAGCTCTTCCATCTGTTCTGTGACTTTTTCGGCAATCATGTCGAAATATTCCTCATTAAGCATTGTTTCTAATAGACCCTTGGCTACTTTCATCTTCTTCCGTGCCTTTGGCTTTAGCGGGTTTTCAGGTTCTTTCCTTTTTCCTTTTTCCTCAGTGATTGGGCATGGCCGCGGAATTGGTTCATCTTCTTCTGAATCGGTCGCAACATCCATGACCTCGACACAGAACTCGGCCGGCCAGTCCCTCATGAGGATGTCGATGTCTTCCTCATACATATGGTAATTACTCGCATACCATTCCGGCTTCTTCATATTTTCTTTTTGTGAAATAAAAATACAACGCATGTCCACATGAAAATTGACAATGCGAATGTATTTTGACGTTACCTGCTTTGTAATGCACGATGTACGCATGATCACCTCACGCAGTTGGTTGTAATACTGGTATAAGACTTCAGCTGTCGCGTGTTACCGTTCTGCATTCAAATTTTCCCAAAGGTTTGCATATCGAACTCCTCTGGGATCATTGGTGTCTGCAGTTACGCCGGCATAGTCCTTCGGCTCCTTCCATCCGACAAAGGCGATCAGTATAATCAACCATGTGAAGTGGAATTGACCTCCATTCACCTAGGTGTCATTAAGTTCTTCTACGAACTCATTAAGAAGGTACTGACACCAATTGAACTCGGTTCCTTCAGCCACTATGGCACAGAGTAGTACTGCACTTGCAGGCACCTCCGTAGGCCTGGCTGTTCTTAGGATTTTTCCGGCCAGCAACTGTGTAACAAACTTTGTCGCTCTATCTTCGATTTCTTCTTTCAGAAAACCTCTTTGTACTTTCACCAATGCATGGCTTTTATTCATCTTCACGACAACTTTTTTTTCCTTACTCTTCCCTTGGAAGAACTGCTTGGCGTCCTTGCCGTGCTTGCTTAGTCCTATGACATGGTGGATTAAGTCGATGTTCAAATCAACATTTCTATATAGCCACAGGTATCCCTAATGGATTCATGCCATCAAAGTGTGAACCACCACATTGACTTCTGCTGAACAATCAAAATGGGGTAATCTCAGCAGGTTCAGCAATCCTGACTGGACTATTGGTGTCAACCAGCTTTCGATGACCAAGTTAAGTATGCCTTTAGCATATTTCTTCCAACACATGTACTGGTTAGGCTGGAAGTGTGGTAACTCGGGATCATGGGGTTCTTCCTTCTGCACTCCCAGGAGGTCATAGTCTTCCCACTTACACTCTAGGATCTTTCCTAGCAAGTTCTGGGCAACGTCTACGTGCTTCGAGATTGGCGACAAGGGGATTTCAAAGCGGGCATTCATGAACAGTTTATAGATTGGGGCATCTAGCGCTCGTGGTGATATGTACTCTGGTATAAGCTTTAAAGGTATCTCCTTCTGAAATACCGGTGACCATGGCACCACCAAAATTGGCCTGGGGTTCTTTATTCATCGCCTGACTATATCTTTCCCCCTATCCTGCATTTCTGGGTTGTGTCTAGGTGACCTTCGCGATGCCTGACCTGGTTCCAATGTAACCTTCTTCGCAGGGGTTTTCATTAACCCTTCAATCCCTCCGTGCTGAAAGACTCTGACCGCTTCTTGGATTGTAAGCTCTTCTTCTCTATACGACCACTCATACATTCAGTGGCAAGAGTAGGCAAATGTTTCAGATATGTTACTAATGATTGCTAACAAAGGAGTGAGTGCATGAGAATTCTAAGTGTTTGGTAACGTCCGCGAGTCCTTATGCGGCATTACTTATAGGCACAGGTGAGTCCTCCCACACCTTCCAATGGCTAGATGAGTATTAAATCTGGTGTCCGTTGGCCAAATTGAGTAGATCCTTCTGCCCCTTTCTTCGTCATCGTGTTCAGAACAACTATCTTTGCGTTAAATGCTCAGTGGTTGTTGGAAACGGTCATATAACGACTATTTTTTTCATGGCCAATGTAATGGCTATTTTTGTGAGAGCGACGTTGAGCTGCGCGGCAGGCCATCTCTGATCCTGCACAGTTACTTTGCAGTGTCGATGTTTCAACTCCGCGGCTCCCTTTTTCTTTTCTTTTTTTTTTTTCTTTTTTTGTTTGCAGCTTCAGCAGTGCTGCGCGGGACATTCATTGTCCTACTTATCATACATGTACAGGCTCCTTTTCATTTCCAGTGTCCAATTTCAACTGTACTTGACACTTAGAAATTTCTCCCTCTGTTTATCAATCAAGATTCTGCGAAGCAGGACTATCGTGGTACAGTTTTAGTCTGCTCCCATTTATCAAACTTGGTAAAGTATTGCTAGCTAAGGTGGCTAACTGGACTGCACTAGTGTTAGTAACATGTATCACAGTATATGGACCAAGCCAATGCATCTTAAATTTACCAGGAAACTTCATAAATTTTCCATCATACAAGAGGACTAGGTCACCTACCTGAAAGGACTTTTTCTTTATATGGCGATCATGCCATGCTTTCTCGTGGTCTTTTTGCACTTGTTGGTGAAAGCCTGCAATGAACCAATCTTCCTCCAATCCAACCAAGTTTAGCAATCTCTCTTCTAGCACTGCGTGATCTGCCATCCCTATAAATGCAACGATTCTCAAGATGGGGACAATATACTCCATTGACATTATAGCCTCCTGTCCATAAGCCAACCGAAAAGGTGTGTGTCCTGTCAATTTCTTACAAGTGGTCATGTATGCCCATAACACAGATGAGATGTGCAGATCCCAGTCATCTCTATTCACATTGTAGATCTTAGTGAGCACATTCTCGAGTACTTTATTGAAAGCCTCAATAGTGCCATTTGCCTGTGGATGATATGGGGTATTGCGCTGATGATGGATGTAGAATTCGTCTATGAGAGCTTCGATATTTATGTTCAAAAAGTGAGTTCCTTGATTGCTCATCAAAATCTTTGGGCATCCAAATCATGAAAGTATATCTTCAAAAATGAACTGCGCAGAAGTACCGGCGTTGCAGTCCTTTACTGGTTTTGCTTCCGCCCATTTGGTGAGGTAATCAGTAGTAGTAATGATGTATCTTGCACCAGTTCTTTTCCCTGGTGGGTTTATGGGACCCACGAAGTCAATGGCCCACTTTTCAAATTCCTGTAAGGTCAATTGTGGATTCATCATCATTTCATCTCTATGCGAAGGTTTTCCTGTCCTCTAACAGACATCGCAGTTCCGACAGTATTTGTTGGAGTCTTTATGGATTGTAGGTCACCATAGCCCTACGCGTAGTATCTTCTGCACGGTAGCCCTTCCTGTATAATGGCCTCCTACGATCCCTGAATGGGCATCTGTTAAGATGACTGGTTTCTCATGGTCTAGTATGAATCTACGCAGCACTTCATCCGGTCCGAGTTTGTATAGCTGACCTGCAATAATAGTGAAGTCTACGACGTGCACTACTAGTTGCTTCTTCTGATGGATGGAAAAGTCCTGAGGTGCTAATCCTGTTGTTAAGAAATCAATAATATCCTGATACTAATCATCAGCAACCTGCATAGCAAATATCTGCGCCTTAGGAAGACTGTCTTCAATGTTTGTTGGTGTGAAGAACCTGCAATAATTAATTAATGCAAATATACGAGATATCAGAAATAATAGAACTCAGAATCACTTTTATATTGATCATGGGCCACTTCGAGGGGGTAACCTCCTTTGAGCAATCTCAATACAATTAACTTCACAGTTCCTTCAATGACCTCAACACACACTTATATATTAAGTCTATGGCCAATACTATGAGTCAAAACCATGGGACATATAATGCTATGGGATGACTTACAAAGCATATGCATCAAATACTATGGGTCAATACTATGGGCTAGTATAAACTATGGATCAACAAATACTATGGGACGACTTACAAAGCATATGCGTCCAACAATAATATACTAACATAGTAAAGAGAAGGGTTGACACGGGTTCCTAACATCCCCTCTCCCTTAAAAAAGCTTTGTCCTCAAAGCTTGGGTTGGAGAAATTGCTGCAGAATCTAAAGGAGTGGTTCCCCAGTAGCATCCTCGAGTTGCATTTCAGGCCACTGACGCCTTTGGAGTGTCAGGGAGGATTGCTTGGAAGGCTATAGACAAAGAAGAACCCTATCAGCTACGTGGAAAATGCGCTGAAAACAGTGCTGATCGGCTTGTTGTTTCAGGCAAATTCCGGCAAGGTGAAGATTGTCCTATAGAATGAGAAGAATCTATTCGTGGTTTCGAAGAACCGAGTCAATTTCTTGAACTGGGGAGCTGCTAAGGGTGTATGGAAGAAGAACTGGTAGTGTCTATCCATAGACTGCTTCATATGCTGTCCTTTGAGATGTGGTATTGTACCACTAGATCGTTGCTAGGAAATCCATAGAAATAGTTGGCCAAAGCTGTGTAGGGATGGTCAAGGGTTTGAGCAATCCCAAAAGGAGTTTCGTTTCACCCTTGTTGAACTAGAAAGTTCAGCCACCATCTGTTGAATTGTCATTTTCAGTCCCTGCCAAAAGAAGTTACATTGTTCCCAGTCATATATTTTGAAGAACCCAGAGTGCCCTGCTGATGAAGAAGCATGGAGTTCATAGAATAGATAGCCCTGTTGAACATATTGCAACCAATTTGGAACAAGCAGAGAAAGAGCTGTAAGAGAAACTGGGTCATCAGTTGTGCGAGAAGGAGCATCTGCCACCATATTGTCCTTACCCTTCTTGTAAGTGATCGCATAGGGATAACCCATGAATTGGATAACCCATTTCAGGTGTGTTGGGGAGGAGACCCATTGTTCCAGAAAATTTTCCAGACTCTAGAGATCAGTCTTGATGCAGAAATAATTCCCTAATAGGTATGGCTGCCACTTCTATACTGCATGCAAAATAGACATCATTTCTTGCTGAGAGGTAGATGCGACTAAATGCTTACCGAAAAGGTCTCTTGAAGGCGGCAAGCTCATTGGTTCAACAAAGACACCTGCATATCTATCCAAGGAATTAGTGGAGACCGTTGATGGGTGCATCTAAATGGAATGGAGCTGAGCGATGACACCATGTGAATTCTTCTTAAGGATTTTTTCTAGGTGATGTGAACTGATGATGCAGATAGACCCTAGTTGTAAGCCCATTAATTTGTGTTGTGCCCCATTGACTGAAAACTGTATCCAAAGTTTAGCAAAATGCCATAAGATGGGATCAAGTGTGCGTAACCATTGAACGCCCAAAACCACATCACATCCACCTAAGGACAAGGCAAACATGTCAGAGCATAGGTTATAATCTTCCATAGAGATATGCACATTGTGACACTTCCCCTTGTAAGGTAAGGTGCCCCCATTGGCAACCATGACTTCAAAGTTGGAGCAAGGATGGACAAAACAATTAGCCTGTTTGGAAATATGAGGGTCAATGAAGTTATGAGTGATACCATAATCAATGAGTATGGTAAGAGGGAATGTTTTGAAGTATCCCCTGACCTACATTGTTTGTGGAGTTGTGACATCGGTTACAGCATGGAGAGAGATCGCGGGTGGGTCATCCTGAGATGGGGTGTCAACAGGCAAGTGCTAAATGTCGACTTGATCATCAACTGTATCTAGAGCTTCTTCATCAAGTTCAGAGGCAGTTAAAGAATCTACATCCAAGAGATAAAGCTTTTGTTGAACACATCTATGTCCCCGAGTGTATTTCTCATCACAATTATAACAAAGCCCTTTTCCTCGGCGTGCCTGCATCTCAGTTTCAGACAAATGCTTGATAGGAGTTGGTCGAGGAACTGGCGGGATGGGAGGTCATTGAGAACCCATATTTCAGAAGGGAACAAAAGTGGGTTTGGAACATTGTTGGGCTACAAGCTTGTCTTCTGCCAACTTAGCCAACCCTAGGACTTCCATCATTGTGTGGAAATAGAACATTTTAACCTCTAACCCGATTTCATCCTTAAGGCCACTGATAAAACAACTCCTGTAAAATTCATCAGACAATCCTTCTATGTGATTGGCAAGTTTCTCAAATTTTGCCTGATACTCTCTCATTGTGCCAGTTTGGTAAAGTTTAGTGAGTGCTCCTGTGAAGTCGTCAAAAGCACTATGACCAAATTGTGGCAAAAGGAGTTGGCAAAAATCTGTCCAGTTTGGCTTGGGATGAGCTTTGATGTATCAACGGTACCATTGAAGGGCTTCTTGTTCCAAATGAAAGGACGCAAGTGGAAATTTCTGGACATCAAAAGTATTATGCAGACTAAAATATTGTTCTGCGCGGTATATCCATCTAGTCGGATCAGTACCATTAAGCGAGGAAAATCAAACTTCAGCCAATGAAAATTGCTGGAAGAAGAGAACCCGGTGGTTGCAAAAGATTCTGGTTGTCGGTATTGTTCATGGCTGAATGCTGAAGATGGAAGCTGAGAAAGTTTTCATCTAGATCTTGGAGTTTGGTTTGGATGGCTGCAGGTGCTTCCTCCATGGTTTTTGCTCCTATGCGAGTGACAACCACAACCAAGAGTTTTTTGTTTTTTTTTGTTTTTTTTTTTGGAAATGGATAGAAAAACACAAACAAAAGCTTATTTAGTAAAGGAATATTTGGATTTGGGAAAAACTCAGATGGGTAATTGAGGTTTGACTAGGTTTTGGACACTTTTTGATGGACAGGGAAGCTAAAAATGGGGATTTCAGAAGCGGGGTGAAAGAATGAGAAAATTTGGTAGAGAGGGACAAAGAAGCAGAATTAGGAAAGGAACACGGTGGCAAAAGTTGAAGGTGTTTGGGTGAAAATTGAAGGAGTTATGGAAAACCCTAAAAATAGACAAATGTGGGATTTCTGGTCTTGGGAAGTGGAATTTGGGATAGGGTCTTCAGGAATGAAATATGCAGAATGGGATTGGAGGGATGTCAGTGAATTTTCAGGGAAAACAAGGTTGAAACAAGGGAGATATAGCTGAATTTTTTTTTTTTCCAGAAATGGATCGGCAACAACGACGAGGAATGGATCTGGAACAAATGGATCTGCAACAACGCGGAAGAGATAAAAAACGACTCGATCTGAAACAATGACTGGATCTAGAATGAATTTAGAATAGATCTGAAATGGCTGGATCTGGAGAGGAAGTGATCAGCAACAGTTCAGATGAAAATAGATATGGACCCCAGGTATGTGTGGCTTCCTATCGGTTCATGGGATTCACTCGGCCACCAATGCTGTCTGATGGCTTGCGTATTGGGGCAGTACCCCTCACTCCACGGCTTAGGTAAAACTGATAACCGTTTGCCATAAACGACAGCTCTTGGTTTACCTCACGGGTGGTAACTAGTCAATTAGGTAGGGGTCATTTCCCTTTTCGCTAACAGGTCCTCTCAATGGGCCAGCTACTTTGGGGTTCCTGTGGTACTCCTCACAATGTGTTTTAGGGCTTATCCCAAGTACTTCCCACAGTTAAGCGGATAGGGGTTATCCCCAGATTTGAACTTGCAATAGTGCGAAAAAAAAATTTGGTAGAAATTCCACCCAACGAGCCCAAGAAAGTGCTCTGATACCAGATGTGAAGAACTTGCAATAATTAATTAATGCAAATATACGAGATATCATAAATAATAGAACTCAGAATCACTTTTATATTGATCATGGGCCACTTCGAGGGGCCAACCTCCTTTGAGTAAGCTCAATACAATTAACTTCACGGTGCCTTCAATGACCTCAACACACACTTATATACTAAGTCTATGGCCAATACTATGAGTCAAAACCATGGGACATATAATACTACGGGATGACTTACAAAGAATATGCGTCCAATACTATGGGTCAATACTATGGGCTAATATAAACTATGGATCAACAAATACTACGGGATGACTTACAAAGCATATGCGTCAAACAACAATATACTAACATAGTAAAGAGAAGGGTTGACACGGGTTTCTAACAGTCGGCTCTTATCCTGACTTAATCTTAGAGAGGTGATCAGGTCCCAAGTTCAGCCTGCTTGGATTAACAACAATCTGAAAATCATAGTCCTGGAATAGCAACAGCCATCTGCAAATGTGCCCCCCTAACATTGGCTTATTGACCAAGTATTTCAAATAGGAATGGTCAGTAAATATGAGGAAGTGCGCACAAAGGAAGTAGTGTCTGAATTTCTGCAGCGCATATACAATCGCAAGACCTTCCCTCTCAGTAGCAGTGTAATTTTTCTCCATTGTTGAGAGCTTCCTGCTTGAAAATACGATGGGATAGTCAATACCTCCTTCTCTTGGCTCAACTAATATGACTCCCGGGGCAATGCATGATGCATCAACATGTACAAAATCATTGGGAAGACTGGGATCGTGTTTGGTGGAATTTTTCCCTACGGATAAGTCAAAATTCCCTTAAGTTAAAGCAGACTTTCACTAACTCTAAGCTAAGAACAAAACACAATAAATGCTACCTTGAAATTCCTGAACTAACTTTTACAACAAGATTGAATGTATTCAGAAATAATGAGAGATGAGACACACCTTTCAAACCGACGTTTGTCTCGCTTCTAGCTCTTGATCCAAAGCTCCAATGTAGAACCTATTAAGATCAACCAAAGAACAAACATGCAATCTTCCAAATACCTTGAATGTAAAGATTAGTTTCAAATCTAGATTAGATACATTCCATGCTAAGAACTTATGCTATACACCTGAAATGGGAAAGACAAGACAAGTTATCTTATTATCAACTTGAAGAATGCTTACATAGGTTGCTTGATGTCCAAACCAATCCTTCAGCTCCAAGTGCCTTCTCCTCTAGCTATCTCCACAATGCTGCAAGATCATAAGTTTGATACTCCAAGAGTCCTCTCTTTTCCCCATGGAATGTCTCTCTTTTATGGTGTATGGTAGGGTTAACCAACAAGAGAGATGGGTGGATCTAGGGAGATATAAGTGGATCAGGGTTTCTAATCACAAAGAATGAGTTGAGATCGAATCAGGGACCCCAATCTTCCATTATCTTCGAAAATCCAAAATCCCACAAGCTATGGAAAAAAGGCTAATAAAAGAGTATTGTGCCCTGCAGTCTGAGCATAACGCGGTAGTACCGCGTTCTGGTGACAAAGTATAGCGCGGTAGTGTAGACTACCGTGCACCTATAACTGAGCAAGGCGCAGCAGTGTAGGTAAATAAGGCCTCAACTGGGTTAATTCTTGACAGGGTGGATTTACCTTCAAGGATTACTCATCTTCTGGGTGGTTCAAACAGTAGGGAAAGTGTCGTCAACTCTGTTTGTGGTGGAGATGCAACACTGTGGAATATAGAGGTATAACAGATGCCCCCTAAAGTGTGAGGTTAGAAGGGACTAATGGCCGAAAGACTTTACGAATATAGTGTGTAGAGATAGCATCAAGGAGAGCGACAAGGAGCTGAAATGGAAACAAAGTGTTAGATATACCACCGAGGCGGGCATCCCCATGCTCGGAAACAAATGACTCAAAGAATGGCTGCCGACCAATACATTGCAGATCCATGAGTACTGAGATGATATAGACTGTGGACAAATCATGGCTACTATGAACAAGCGTAGATCCATGAGACAATAATGACACAGCCACGACCAATACAATAAGTGGATCTGTGTGACAATACAAAGGACATCTCCATCGCAACCTGGACGCAATCAAAATACAGAGGTGCGCCCAGGGTCTTCTACCCGATAGCAAAAGATATGAATCTAGCCATGTGATTACAAGGTGTTGAAGTCGAACATGGTAGAAACCATTTGATTACCAGTCAATGATGTGAACAGTTAACAAATGCGAGGGAAGTCACCAATGATGAGGATGATCCCCAAGGTATCTAGAGTACATCTCAACGAAATGCGAATAGATGAGTTGATGTCGAGCATTCGAGAGATCATCCGATCAGAGTTTAATGATGTAAACCTACTGTCGAACACAAGGAAACCTGCCATTGAGGCATGCAGGTACCAAGGTACTAATGGTTGATCTCTAAGTCCAATTCCCGGATAGTGATTTGGTGTCGACGGGAATGGACTCGTCGAAGGTGGGCCATAATGATTCCCACATCATCGACATGAAATCAGAACGAACGATAAGATGACAAAACAATGGAGTATGTACTGACATAGCGGAGGCCTGACACAATGAACGACTCTGAATAATGCAACCCTTTGAACATATAACGGCATGTAATAGGACTTGGCAGCAGGGATTATTGACAGCAGAGGCTAGACACCGGATGAGTAGGCTCGTGGCCAGGGAGACGACTCAGGATGATGACCATAACTCAGTGAGAAATGGATACCCAATATAGACAAGAGACAGACACATGCCATGTTCAAAGGTAACGACTGACAAGCTGCCATAAACAAACTTGACTTGTTCCCCCATATTCCCCCGACATGATAGACGAGTACCTCTTTGTTGTTTTTCGAGCTTGAAGAGGATAACAGATGCTCGGTGTAGCTCATCTCATAGATGAGTCCAATATCACATGTTTTACGAACCTGAGAAAGGAGGGGTTCATCCCAAAGTGGGTCTTTCGATGTTAAATTTTAACGAGCCCAAGGAAGGAAAGCTCAGTAGTTTTTCGCATTTAGAGAGATTGAAAAACTTAAAGGAGGCTCCACCATGTACTTTTTCGTGAATTTAGTCTCTCGATCCCGAAAAAGTGTAAAACAATTCCCGAGAGAACTCTCCCAGCCGAGATTGACTGAGGTATACCTTTCTCGTAAATAGTCTAGACGGGCCGAAAAAGGGGTAACCTATCACTGAATAGACAACCTTTCAAATACTTTTACAAGTGTGAAAGAGTCAAGACCACTTGGAAATCTTTTCAATTTTAGGGAGTGTGAAAAGAGCTTAACTATGGACTCCAATGGTCCTTTTTGTAATTTTTTAATTATTCTGGTCTGAAAAAAGAATAAAATACAACCAGGATAATACTTTTCTCATCGTTTAACGAGCATGAGTAAAGCTAACCATACTCAACACCATTTACTTGAGTTTGACAAGCACGACATGGGTGTAAAAGTGCTAGGACTCTTTTTCAATTTTTAAATCCAGAGCACGAAAAAGATAAAGTGGGCTCAAAATGAAAGTCAAACCATGAATGAACACCAATGTGAATATATCGCTTTTTACCGGGGATCTTGTCAATAAGTGCTAAGAAAACTAGATATTAGCAATGTGAAAAGGGCTTTATTTTAACCATTTAAAATAATAATGAAAAACTAGGTGAAAATGCTATATAAAGAATGGTTAAAAATAGAAATTACCATTTCATTTGTGTTTTTACCCAAAGAGGAGATTTTTACCCATTTGAGGAGCAAAACTTCAAGGATCCATATCGGGAATTCCAGGACACCATTTCAACAACCGTCTGCGCCAGGAAAGAGCTCTTGAGCTCCTCTTTCATTTCATGTAGGAATTATTTGCTTTCATTAGGAAAAAATCAATTTTTGGGCAAGCCCTATTGGGAAAAAATTGCCCTTCACAGTACCGCGTGGGGGATCTATCGAGAAACTGTAAAGTTAGTCACAGCAGATCTAATGAACAAATAAATCAGTCACAACAGATGAATAAGAAGATATGGTGCAAAACTGTGCAAAAAACATGCAGCAGTGCTCTCTATCCCAGAAAGGGTGAATGAATTACAATAGATTACAATACAATCCAACCATGTCAATGGCAATTCGAATTGACTAAGTAGGCATTCGAATCACTGAAATGGAGTAGCTTGACTCAATCTAGGAGTCCTCATCAATCATCGGTGTTGCTCATCAATCACAACAAACAGTCATCCAGGTGTCAAGCTGAGTCTAACTGATCATAATAAATGTAACTGAAGTGTGTAGCACTGATATAGGATCTGGAGGCTCAGTGGGGGCGCATGGGAGGCTAACTGGAGTCAGAGCAAGTCACCTAATCGAACTGGAGGTCAATCGGAGGTGAAACAGTCAGTCAGGAGTGAAATCGGAGTGAAATCAATCAGAATCGGAGCTAACTGAATGTAACTGGAGTGAATCTGCAGTGGTAGGTGAGCAAGTGCGCCCTTCTCAGTCAGTAGGTGAGAAGAGGGCGCCTTTCAGCTTAGGAGGGCTAAAACTCTGTGGAAAGTGGCTCCCGGGTGCTAGAAGAAGGTGGATAAGGTGCTGGAGGCATCAAACTGGTGACTGGACTACATATCCTGAAATAGATCATGCAAGATCCTGAAGTAGATATGTATCCCGAAATAGATGATCCTAAAATAGATATGTATCCCGAAATAGATGATGGATATCCGAACACCCCCCCTCAAGCTAGACTATGATGTGCCAACTAAAATAATGTGGGGCCCTGGTAACTAAGACCAAAGGTCACCCCAATACAATAATCCAAAAAATGCTGAAAAATAAACTAAGTGAGGAAAGAGGGAAAACCCAGTGGGAAGAAAGCCCCCCCTCAAGTCTAAAGCATAATAATGAATCAATCTGTCTCCACCATGATGGAACTCACCCCCAACAGTGAACGGAGGTAAGAGAACTTCTTCTCAGTGAAGCTCTTGGTGAAGATGTCTGCAATTTGCTCATCGGTAGGGCAATATTGCAGAATGATGGTGCGGTCATGCACCAACTGTCGAATGTAATGCATATGAATCTCAATGTGCTTGGTCCTCTGCCGCTGAACTGGATCTGTGGAGATCTTGATAGCACTTTGATTGTCACAAAATAGGACAGTCGAAGTAGTGCCACCAAAACCAAACTCGGAAAGAATACCCTGCAACCAAACTGCCTGAATGCAGGCATTGACTGCCCCTCGATACTCTGCCTCTGCTGAAGAAAGTGCAATGGCTGCTTGCTTTTTGCTGGACCAGCAAATAGCACCATGACCAATCATGAAAACATAACCGGAAGTGGACTTCCGATCAATGCTATCACCTGCCCAATCTGAATCAGTAAAACCAATGAAATCTAGCTCAGAATCTGCAGCATAATGTATGCCAAACTGTCTCGTACCTTGCACATACTGCAAGATCCGCTTGGCTGCTCGCCAATGAAGCTCATGGGGCTGCTGCATATATCTTGACACGGCACTCACGGCATATGAGATGTCAGGCCTAGAGTGTGTCAAATAAAGTAGTGAACCAATCAACTGTCGATACATACTGCAATCTGCAAGCGGTGTGGAATCTCCCTCCTCAAGACTGATTCCTGAGAGGAATGGGAACGGGGCTGCCTTACATTCAGCCATATTAAACTTCAATAACAGGTCGGAAGCATATTTTTGCTGAGATATAGTGATCCCATCGAAATTTTGAGCTATCTCCAAGCCCAAAAAGTGACTCAGCAAGCCCAAATCGCTCATGTCAAAAGCTAGATTTAAGGCAGTTTTTAGCTTGTTTATTGAAGTAAGTGTGCTACCAGTAATAAGCAGATCATCAACATAAAGTACAATAACCAACAAATTACCTTTAACTCGCTGAAGATAGACATTCGGATCAGATTTGCATCTTTGGAAATTCTGAGAAAGAAGGAAGGAGTCCATCTTTGCGTACCAAGCTCTTGGGGCCTGTTTTAACCCGTACAAAGACTTCTTCAATCTGCAAACCAATGATGGATCTGATGTATAACCCTCTGGTTGCTGCATATAGACCTCTTCAGCAAGGTCTCCATGTAAAAATGCACTCTTCACATCCATGTGATGCACCTCCCAGTGCTTGGATGCGGCAATAGCTAAAACAAGGCGGATGGAATCCATCTTTGCAACCGGTGCAAAGGTCTCTGTGTAGTCCACTCCTTGGACTTGGGAAAAACCTTTTGCCACCAACCTTGCTTTATATTTGCTGATAGTGCCATCAGCAGCAACTTTAGTACGGTAGACCCATTTACACTTCACTAATTTTCTTCCAGGTGGAAGAGAAACTAGCTCCCATGTATTGTTCTTTTGAAGAGAACTGTACTCTTCATCCATGGCATCTTTCCATCTCGGATCTCGATGGGCTGAATAATATGATTGGGGATCTGAACCAGCCATCAAATAACAAATCTCAGGAAGAAATGGATCAGCAATAGAAAGAGCCATACCTGCCCTTTGAAAGTCTCCTCTTGTTCGTCTCGGATCAGCAGGATTTCCAAGACTAGAACCAGCAGATTGTAGAGTATTTTGGGCCCACTTTGGTAACTGAGGGAGATCTGAATGGTCGGATTCCGAACCTGATATGTCATGATCATCATATGCTGCTACAATATCAGAAATATCAGAACTCATACCTTCATTATCGCTGCTCGAATCTTCTTCTGGTGAAGGCGGTGAATCGGCAGTTTTCTCCTCAACTAGTTGCAATTCTTGAAGCGGTTCTTCAAACTGCACACTGCGCTCTATGAATATCTTTTTAGATCTGATATCCATGAGTTTATATGCTTTTGATTCTTCCCCATATCCTATCAATATGCACTCGATACTTTGTGGATCCAAAGCTCGTCTCTTCTCAGAAGGAATTCTAGCCCATGCAGTAGAGCCAAAAACTCTCAAATTTGACACATCCGGTTTGTGACCAAAGAATGCTTCGAAAGGAGTCATACCTTTCACGGATGAATGTGGAACTCGGTTCTGTATATATGCAGCAACATTGATTGCTTCAGCCCAAAGATTTGCAGCCAAACCTTTTGATTCAATCATGCATGTAGCCATCTCTTTCAGTGACCGGTTTTTCCTTTCCGCTACACCGTTCTGCTGGGGTGTGTAGGGAACTGTATGTTGGATCTTGATTCCGCTTTGGGCACAAAGTTGCAGCAACTCGGACTTGATATATTCCCCACCATTATCAGATCTAAGAGCTTTGATCTTGCTCTCAGTGGTGGTCTCAACAGAAGCCTTAAAATCCTTGAATTTTCCAAGCACTTCTGACTTGTTTTTGAGAAAGAATACCCATGTAAAGCGAGAATAATCATCAATAAATGTCAAAACATACCTTGAACCATTTAATGACATATGGGGCAGCGGACCGCTGATATCAGAATGGATCAATCCCAAAATAGTAGAGGCTCTGCTAGCCTTGCCGCGGTCGAATCTGTGCTCGGGGTGCTTCCCAATAATGCAACCGGTGCATATTCCCTTCGAGGAACGGAGTTGTGGCAGCCCATCAACCATGGATTTATTTGATAGCAGCAGCAAATACTTATAATTTAGATGTCCAAATCTTTCATGCCAAAGCCTACTAACCTCATTACCATGTGTGCGAAGAGCAGTGGGCTTTGCAAGCGGAATAAAGTGCGAAAACTCATAACATTTTGCAGTGTGGTTTGCCTTTCCAACCGCAACTAGTCTTCCACTTTTGATATCAGAAATTTCAACTGTATTAGGGCTGAATGTGACTTTCTTTGGATCACCAGTATGTGTCATTTGATAAACAGAAAGGAGATTCGAAGCTAAGGAAGGCACATAGAGAACATTCTGAAAGCATCCATGATCTACATGAATCGTACCTTTGCCCTTTGAAGAAATTTTTGAGTCATCTCCCAAATGGATGGGGATGGAGCTGTTTGGATCGAATGAGGAAAAAGAATCAATATTTGCAGCCATATGATTTGATGCACCCGAATCTATCAAGAGAGTGGGCTTCGAAACCGTTGCCATGAGTGCTTGTCCTCTTTCATGATCGTCATTCCGATCCTTCTTCCTTGCACCGTCAGGAAGGGTTATGTTGTTCTTTTCCAAAAGGAGGGCCATTTGATCTATAGTCTTCTTCATACATGAACTTTCGGGATGAAAGCCACGGTTACAATAAGTACATTTAGATTTTTGGTTACCTTCTTTGCCCTTTTGCTTGGATTTCGAACTGGATGGTGCATCCGTTTGCTTGCCTTTGTCTTTTTGCTTGTGAGGCTCGAATTTGGGCTTCTCCTTCTTTAGCTTTCCTTTACCATTCGAAATCTTGGGTCCTTGAACAAATAGGGCTGAATATTTGGAGCTTATGGACCCCATTTGAATCAACTTGTCATGCTCTTTCGTAACGGACTCAATGAAGGCATTCAAGGTAGGCATCTTCCAATTCGGGGTAGTTAGCCGACCGGAATTGAAAGTGGAGACAAATACCGAATAATCTTTCCCAAGCTTGCTTAGAATGGAGAGGATCAACTGCTTATCCTCTTTGATAACACCACTGTTCTTCAATTGCAAGTTCAAGTTCTTGAATTTTGTGAAGAATTCATTGATGGTCTCGAAATTTTCAGGATTAAGGCCAATCAATTCATTCTCTAATTGAAAAGCCCTAAGCTCATCCTGCTTGCCGAATAGTGTCTCAAGTTGCTCCCATATGGCCTTTGGAGTCTTCAATCCGCTGAGATGGAAGTGAAGATCTTTGGAGATGGAGAGACAAAGTAGACCGTAAGCTTCATCAAGCTTATTGTAGTGTTTGGTTCTTTCTGCCACATTGTTTGGCTCTAATTCAAGACCAAGAGTGACTCGGTAGTATCCTTTTGAACGTAATATGATCTCCATATCATCTTTCCAATCAAAATAATTGAATGGGGTGAGGATAGGCTTTGAAGAAGAGTATTCCATTGCTAGGAGCGAGTCAAATGATGAAGAAGAAGCTTGCTTGCAAACTATAGCGAATGGAAATGCTGTAGGGAAGCTTGCATGCAGAATGTAGCGAGTGCACTTGGAGGAGATAATTAACCTGCAAATCACATAAGAACAATCACAATAAGGTCGAACAATCCACCCTTTGAGAGTTGCATCACACCTGGGATTGGATTTCAAGCAATGTTGAATGGGTCCAATGTATCAAATCCAGGAATTATGTGGTAACTCAAGCTTCTGGAGTGGTATTGGAATAATTTTCAAGCTTTGCATGCACATGAGCGAATGCCCTTGAGATATCTCATGCCAAACTTTTTGCAATTTTTAGCAATTCAGTCAAATCTTCTTGTATAAACACCTGTAGAAAAGAGATCTTGTCCCTGCAATGGCTCTGATACCATGTAAAGTTAGTCACAGCAGATCTAATGAACAAATAAATCAGTCACAACAGATGAATAAGAAGATATGGTGCAAAACTGTGCAAAAAACATGCAGCAGTGCTCTCTATCCCAGAAAGGGTGAATGAATTACAATAGATTACAATACAATCCAACCATGTCAATGGCAATTCGAATTGACTAAGTAGGCATTCGAATCACTGAAATGGAGTAGCTTGACTCAATCTAGGAGTCCTCATCAATCATCGGTGTTGCTCATCAATCACAACAAACAGTCATCCAGGTGTCAAGCTGAGTCTAACTGATCATAATAAATGTAACTGAAGTGTGTAGCACTGATATAGGATCTGGAGGCTCAGTGGGGGCGCATGGGAGGCTAACTGGAGTCAGAGCAAGTCACCTAATCGAACTGGAGGTCAATCGGAGGTGAAACAGTCAGTCAGGAGTGAAATCGGAGTGAAATCAATCAGAATCGGAGCTAACTGAATGTAACTGGAGTGAATCTGCAGTGGTAGGTGAGCAAGTGCGCCCTTCTCAGTCAGTAGGTGAGAAGAGGGCGCCTTTCAGCTTAGGAGGGCTAAAACTCTGTGGAAAGTGGCTCCCGGGTGCTAGAAGAAGGTGGATAAGGTGCTGGAGGCATCAAACTGGTGACTGGACTACATATCCTGAAATAGATCATGCAAGATCCTGAAGTAGATATGTATCCCGAAATAGATGATCCTAAAATAGATATGTATCCCGAAATAGATGATGGATATCCGAACAGAAACATGGTACTGTCTAACAGTACTGCGCTGTAGTTCCAAACCGAGGCACGGCATTGTACAGTACCGCGCGGCAGAGTTTGCCCCAGGCGCAGTGAAGGCGATTTTTGAGATTAAGAAATCAAATTTTCTCAAATTTTCTGCTGAAACTAAGTTGCTAAATAGTTACTAAATGTTTTCCCTGACCTTTTGCAGGAGTTTGCAACTTGTTTAGAGCAAAATGGTAAGCTGGAAAGAAAGAGAGCACGAAGTGGATGATTTTGCAGTTGAAAATCACTTATCGACTGTGACTGCATTGAGAGAATGTGGTTTGTTGAAGTTCTTTAAGACCAAAGGGATTCGTCAACAACCCAAGCTTCTCACTCATCTTATCCAATTGTGGGACCCTGACATTCAAGCTTTCCGAGTGGGAGAGCATGTTCTCGAAATTCAACTCGAGGATATTTATCTCCTCACGGGCCTCTCGAAAAGAGGGGCCCAGGTGAAATTTACTGGATACTCAGCCTCGGAATCGAGTACAGATGACTTGATTGCTCGGTATTGCCGTCAGGGTTCGGGTAAGAAAAGCGGGAAGGTGGCCATAAAAGAAGTTATAGAACTGCCTGTAAGAACCGTACTGTTCACCATCACGCGTGCAACAGGAAGTGTGAGTCCGCATCAGGTGTCCCGCACACAAATGAATCTCGTGGCGGAGTGTATGGGAGGAACAGTATTTAACTGGTGTGAGGTGGTGTTGGCCAATCTCAAAGAACAAGTGCACAAGTGTAGGGTTGGAAAGAATTCCCAATTTGGCTATGGGAGTATCCTGGTCACCTTCTTTTTGGCGAGGGTGCCATTACTAAGCCCGCAGATATCTATGCCCCTGCATCCACCGACCGAGCCATGGATGGCTCGATGGAGTGATTATGCTGGACATCTCGGGGGACCTCGGCGCTTAGCCTTTGGTGAGGATTTCTTTTCCTGGCTCTAGGAGCAGATAGTTATGATCGATGACTACCCCTATGCCGGGGTATACTTCCGCGAGGACATCGACTTGGCACTGCTAGAGGATGATGATTGGGACAACTCAGGTATGACCTTCATGGATATGCATTTTTTCTTTTTGAATATTTAATTTTTATTGCTTTTTTGGAATGTGTAAAAGACTTCTAATGTATGTTCGTATACATGTTGCAGACCGTGGACCACAGAGACCAACTGGGTACTCGCCCTTATGTCGCGGTGGTGTTGATCGCCAAGCCACTCCAGAAGAGGAGGAGGAGGATGAAGATGAGGTAGGAGGCGTTCGGGACATAGAGAGGAACTTACAGGGGTTGACCCATGGTATCCCTGCTATGAGGATGGATGACATCCCTTATCACCTCCAGCGGCATACTGTAGGTGTGCCTAGTCGTATCAGTTGACTTCTTCGTAGGGTGGTCCGAGCTGT
Organism: Larix kaempferi; assembly: GCA_027924585.1. Taxonomy (NCBI): domain Eukaryota; kingdom Viridiplantae; phylum Streptophyta; class Pinopsida; order Pinales; family Pinaceae; genus Larix; species Larix kaempferi. Next base: position 644,538 of record BSBM01001075.1, read on the forward strand.
AGTATGTTACCACCAGCAGTGGGAGGAGTCTGACGAGGGACATGATAGGTCTCCCAGATCTCCGTAGATGGTCTTTTTAGTCTTTTTGCGGCATGTATATTATATGTAGGCTTTGAGAGCCAAATTTTGTATGGGATTTGGTCCCAAATTTTGTCTTTGACACAAACTCTTATGTATTTGGAAAACACTTTTATATACAGTGATATGGACCTATTTTCATGATCTAAAATATTTACAATGACTTGTGCATTTTATTTTTTATGATGTGTTTAAGTATGGGCAAGATGCCAATCCAAAATGTAATTAGCCAATGAATCAGATATACAATTGAATTCTCTCGGTATGTGTTGATATGTAATAAAATTAAATGATCGTTCCAAGAGGCGTACTCTCCGAAATAAACGAAGTAGTACAGGATCGTGAACTGTGTAAACACGGTTTAGATGAGAAACCACGAGTTGTGAGTCTAAAAAGACTGATAAGGAGTCAATTCCGAGTGAAGCAACCTCCGTCAAGAGACCAATGACTGCATGGTACTCCGTGATATTGTTGGTTGCAGGACCTAAACAATTGGCTCCTAAAGAAATCAACTCGCCAGTGGGAGAATAGATCACCCATGCTGCAGAAGCGAGATTCCGGGTATGTCGGCTTGCACCGTCGGCGAATCCGAAGTAGGTAGACATCTGCGCATAAAATTACGAGTCAAAGTAAGAGTGGATACATGAGGTCCATGCGCACACCAAAAAGAGTAAAAGCAAACTAAGTACATTATGTACAAGAATCAACCCGCGTAGGGTAACCTTACGCGTAGAAGCATTTGAGGTATAGCCCATTGCGGGGCCATGCCAATGGCGTACCATCACAATCAATTAGTTCATAGGCTCCTTTTTCTAAGACACATTTTACAATAAAGGGGTCGTACCACATAGATTCTAACTTTCCTTTACCAAGCTTGTCATGCATTTGATCATATGTAAGTATGAGGTCACCTTCATTGAAGATCCTAGGTTGAACGGATTTGTCATATTGAGCTTTGACGCGTTTTTTGTGGGATTCATTAGCTAAAGCGGCATCGCGGTGGGTTTCATCTAGCTTGGCTAGGTATAGAAACCGTTCCTCTTTGGAAGTAGTGTGTGGAAGTAGCTCTATGGCTATCTTGAGTGATGGTATTTCACATTCAATCGGAAAAATGGCTTCTAGGCCATACACCAATTGGAACGGTGTAAACCCAGTAGCACTTTTCACTGAGGTTCGGTATGCCCACAGTGCTGAGAATAGAGCTGAGTGCTAGTTGGATTTTTGGGTACCCACAATGCGCTGAATCATTCGTTTCAGGACTTTGTTAATGGCTTCAAATTGGCCATTAGCTTGTGGGTAATACGGAGTTGAGTTTTCGTGATGAAAACCGAGCTTGGCACTTAGTTCTTTGATCATATGGTTCCGGAAGTGGGAGCCATGATCGGTCATAATAGATTGTGGGACACCGAATCTAGCTATGATGTGATTGAATATGAACTGCGCTGCTATTTTTCCGTCCTCGGCATATGTAGGCATCGCTTCAGCCCATTTCGTGAAATAGTCGACAGCTACTATGACATAGCTATGCCCCTCAGCTGAAGTGGGCTTACAGTGCATGAAATCTATGCCCCATTTGGAAAAAGGGCCAACGGCAATAACAGGATGGAGTGGAGCAGGGTGCGAGTGTGCTTTACTATGAAAGAATTGACATGGCGGACACTTCTTGACTGTTTCAATGCAGTCTTTGAAAATTGAGGGCCAGAAGTATCTTGCTCACAATATTTTCTGGGCCGTAGCCATCCCAGAGAGATGACCACCACATGCTCCAACGTGGCAGTCATTAAGAACGCGTTTCGCCTCATCTAAGGTCAAACAACATTGAAGAACGGTGTCGACACCACATCGATAAAGAGTATCGTTGACTATGAGATAGTATTTTGCGTGATGTCGGATGTGTCGCCGTTCATCGCGAGTGAGATCGGGACGGAAGCGTTGGGTTTGGAGATATAAAAGAATATCCCCGTACCACGGATCAGACCTGCTAATGAGGAACAATGATTCATCGGGAAGAGAATCAATGGGCTCGGGTTTCTCAGTAGCACGGGGCAAGTTACAAATTAACTCCACAAAGACCAGAGACTTCTTGGACTTAGCCTTGACAAACTCCAAGTCAAACTCTTGAAGGATGACAATCCAACAAGAGTATTTTCCCCCAAGCACTTGACATGTGAGGATATAATACATTGGGTTGAAGTCGGCTATAACGGTGGTCCGATGGAGTAAGATGTAATGACGGAACCTCTGGACAACAAATACTGTTGCCAGAGCCAGTTTTTCAACATGTGAATAGCGAGTTTCAGAGTCGAGAAGACTCTTACTAAGATAATATACCACATGTTCTATGCCGTTTGGGTCTTCTTGGACTAACACCATGCCGATGGTGGAAGTCGAGGCTGCGAGATAAAGGATGTAGTCCCATGTGTAATCGGGGGGTTGAATCACAGGATCTTTGGTTAAGGCTGCCTTTAGATTGTCAAAGGAGTGTTGGGCTTCATCATCCCAGATAAAGGGAACATTCTTCTGGAGAAGCCGCATGTAGCCTTTTGTTATCTCGGACAGATTGCAGATGAAACGGTGTAGAAAGTTTGCATGCCCTTGCAAATATTGAAGTTCTCGAATATTGGTAGGTGAAGGCAGGGCTAAAATAGATGCTACCTTTGTGGGTTCTAAACGTATCCCGTCTTTGGAGACTATGAAGCCCAATAGTTTTCTGGCTTCTACACAGAAGACGCACTTATGCGGGTTCAAACGTATATTGTAGCGACGGCACCTTTCGAAAACGGCACTTAAGTGGTCTGGATGGTTTTCCCGGGTTCGAGAGTGAGCGGGAAGGTCATCAAGATATGGCTCTACAATATGTTTGATGTCATGAAATGCGTAGGACATCGTCCATTGGAAAGTTACCCCGACATTTTTCAGGCCAAAGGGTAACTTTCTATATGCAAAAATCCCCCAAGGGCAGATAAAGGCCGTTTTGTGCTGGTCGGCTGGGAGGATATCGATCTGATTATAGCTGGAAAAACCATCCATGAATGAAAAGATGACGCTTTCGGCACAGTTATCGATGATCTGGTCGATAAACGGAGTTGGGTAGTTGTCCTTTGGACAAGCCTTGTTCAAATCACGGTAATCAACACAGACTCTAATCGTTCCCTGTTTCTTGGCTACGGGGACGATGTTGGATACCCATTCTGTCAATGGGACAGGATAGATAAAACCAGCACGCAAAAGTTTTTCAACTTCTGCTTTAATGGCGGCTTCCTTACGAGGATGAACGGGTCGAAGCTTTTGCCGAACAGGTCGTGTGCCAGGGAAAGTTGGAATTTTGTGGACCACGATCGAGGGGTCAATTCCTGGCATTTCTTCATAACTCCATGCAAAAACATCGTGAAAATTTTTGAAGTAGGCAGTATAGAACTCCATTTCAAGGGAGTACATGTTTTGCCGATGTGCATGTTTTCCACGATACCAGGCTTCGCTGAAATATCGATGGGAGTGTTTGCCATGAGATTATCCAAGTTCCCTTCAGAAAATACCTCGTCGGGGGAAGTGGGGAACTTGGTTGGAACCATCCCAAGTGAAGTACTGGGTTTTGAATCATGCTCAAGTGGCTGAATAGTGGGGAATGAAGATCAATGATGAAAATCTCCCCATGGTGGCTCATTACCGCACATAACCTCCATAATTGATTCGTCAGTGGGAAAAATCAAATTGAGAGGATCGAAAAGTGGTGGGTTTGGATGAGTTTCAGCCGAGAGCTGTGCCACGGTGTGATAAATAGAATAGTTGATCCAATCGGTGGCTGATTGGATCGCGTCATAAGCTGCAAGGTTTATGTTTAAAGGCATGGAGTTGTCATAGCTTTCAATCTGAGTGGGACTTGGAATCACCCATGAATCATTGGATGAAATCATGTTAACTGGTTGGACAGGGGTTCCCATCTCTGGAAAAACTCCGATGAGGGAAGAGTCCTTCATGAGAGCAACACCAATGTCTTGGAACCGGTACCGAGGTTGATCTAATAACGGGATGGTGTTGGTGGAGTTTTGGTGGGGGTCTGGGATACAGTAATCGAGTTGATCAATAGTGACATTTTTCCCTTCATGAGGAAATTGTACAATCCGGAAGACTGTAGATGCAATGGCGGTCATGGCATAAAACCAGTTCCGTCCAAGCAGGAGATTGTAGTCCAATGGTGCATCTATGACTTCAATGTGTATGGATACTGTTTTGCCCCCCAGTTCAACACCAATTGAGGGAATGAGTCCATACGGTTGAAAGCCGTGTCCATCAAACGCCCTGAGAGTAGTGGGAGAAGTGGTGACTTCGGGTGAGCCTACAGCTCTCCAACAGTTCAAAGACATAATCGACGTGGAAGCACCTTCATCTAAGACAGTGCGGTGGATGATATTTCCATGGATTTTTGTATGCACCTGGAAGGCTAACTGGTGAGAAATCCTAGGTTTGGTGTGCTCCAGTTAAACATGATGGAGTTTGAAGTATCTGGGTCCATTGCCCCCAGTGCTGAAAGTAGGGTTCTACGCTGCCTGGGGCAGTGTTGGAGAACCTGGAGAGTCGACATGGCGCAAGGTGCTTGAGCCAAATCTTCAACAATGTTGTAGTTTTGGGCAGCTCGCGCATTCGGATTAAATGTCGCCTTTCGTATGGTACCCTTGGGTGTGCATAGCATTGTGTCCGCAAGCGGTCTCTCGATATGGAGATGACCGGTAGGGGGGGGAATAGGAATCGGATCTTCAACAGGAGATTTTCCTTTGGCTATCTCGGGTTGTTTGGTTGAACTTGGAGGGTTGTCATACGTCTTTGAACGAGTGGTGATATGGACTTCTTCATTACTCGTCATGAGTATTTCGCGGTTTGTGGACATCTCTCCACGGGTGGGATTGGTCGGGTTGCCCCCTTGTGGGTTTTCTTGGGCAACCATTTGCTGTTGTTGTTGGGGGAAAGGATCAGTTAACATTGCCAGGCGAGCGGATCCTTTGACGAACTTGTTGACCTTGTCCTTGTAGGGACAGTCATGTGTGGAATGATCATCTTGGAAAATCAGGTAGGGAAACTTGGCCTTTTGACGTGGTTTCTAGTCATTTTGGGTGGGTTGCGGCTTGGGGTTCTCCTGTTGGTTCTTTTTGTTTTTACCACGATTGTTTTTCTTCTTTCCCCCGGATGGTTGTGACGTAGATTGAACTGCGTTCACTTCGGAGGAAATAGCAGGAGAAGTATTTGTTTTTGAAGCAGCCTGAGGTAGAGCGGGGGAAGTAGAAGCTTGTTGTCCCGTCGAGTTGGTAATAGGCTGGGTCTTGACTGAACCGACGATACCATCAATGGGGGGTTCAGTGGTCGGTTTGGTTGGATTAGTGTTAACGTGGGAGGCATGTGGAAGAAGTTCATGTAAAGTACCGGATTGAGTGTAGACCAAATCCATGTACTGGGCTGCCAAGATGGCTTGTTCTTCTGTAACCGGATCGCGCATTGCGATGTCTCTGGCTATGGGAGGCAAAAAGGATTTTGTAAACCAATCAGCGAGTAGTTGATCGGGAATAGGTGCCTTTATTATCCTACGGCGTCTTCGCCACTCATGGATGTGATCTGAAATATGTGTAGAAGTGGTTTGATGCAGTGATATTAACAGTTTTGTTCCAGTCTCATACCGGATGGGGAGCTGGAAATGAGTCAGAAACTGCATAGCCAAAGTGTTGAAATCACGAAAGGAGTGTTGTGGCAGCTCGATATACCATTTTGCTACCATGTCGGTGAGAAAACGTTGGAAGAGCCGAAGTCGGATGGAATCATCCATCAAGGAGTTGGATGAACACCAAAGATGGAAGGTCATCACATGGTTCTTGGGGTCTTCCCCGAGCTTGGCATCGAACTTGGGAATGTCCGATGGTAGTTTGGCTGGGATAGGTGGCCAGTGAGGTTCATGCCATATAGGATCGTTAATGAGCCTCGACAAATCAGGTAAGTCAAGTGTGGCCAAAAAGGGAAGTTGACGGTTAGTCTATGGGTATGAGTAATAACCATGAGGTGCAGAGAAACTCGGAGGGCCTTGCATAGCGTACTACTGCGTGTTATACCCATATGTGTTTCTCGGGGGATACTGCTGGAAATTCTATGGATAGTAAGCCATCTGGTTAACCCGTTGATTATAGGCAACCGGTTGGTGAGTGTTCTGCTGAGTGGGTATGGTACCTTAGGGTTGTTGATACCTAGGAATGGTTGTCGTTCCTTGTTGGGAATAGGTTCCTTGGAACTGTTGTGTTCCAGGGATGTTACCACCATATTGAGTGAGTGGAAAGTTTCCCATAGCAGGGTTGGGGGGTGGCTGCGACTGTTGTGTACATGGAAGGCTCGTTCCTACTTGAGGATCAAGTGGAAATTGAAGTGATGGGTTCCATGGAGTTGCAGCAGCTGAAGGATAAGGGAAGCCAGAATTCAAGTTGGGAGGAATCTGAGATTGCCCCCCAGCTTTGTTCCAGTTTTCAAAAAGTGAGTACCCCCCACTCTGTGGGATTTGAGGATCCCAAGAAGGAAGCATACCTGACAGGGGAGGTTGTGAGTGAGGCCCAGTTGGAACACCGGAATAACGTTGCCCACTGCCAAGTGTGTTGTACATGCCGTATTGAGCAGAAGCTGCTGGTTGGGAGAGTTGTTGGATGGAACCAATGGGTTGTCTGCCAACAGATGGGTTGGATGGCCCTATAAGAGGAGGCTGTTGAGTAGGAATGGGGTTCCCAACAAAAGATTGTCCTCCAACTAGTTGGGTTGATGACCCTATAGGAGGAGGTTGCTGACTAACAATGGGGTTCCCAACAAAAGGTTGTGCCCCTGCTGGTTGGGTTAATGGTCCACCAGGGGGGGTTTGCATGTTGGAGTGAGGGACCACTGCAGTCGGTTGTCCACCTCCTGAGATAGTGTAAATGGTGGCTGAAGGTGATCCCCCGGTCCAACCAGAAGATCCAGCAGTATGACTAGGTGTTCTTCCACGGCTTGTCAAATACGATAGCGTGGATTGGCTAACGGTGCCAAAAGTACCGATTTGCGGAGGGGGTCTTCCATATCTTACAGGTGAGGACGGGGAAAAAACTAGGTTATCTCTCATAGAATGTGTGCCAAAAATAGGTGATGGCAGCAAATGTGGGGAGTTTAACCCAGGGGTATTGGCGTCGCCCATAATGTGTTCAATGATAGGAGGACCATCGAGAACTGGGTCCGAGTTCATATCCTGAAAAGGGTTTTGGGGATCCGGTGGGAACCTAGGTATGGTAAAATCGAAAGGCCCTGAGCCGTCTGCAAAGGAGTGACGAAACTCTATGCTAGACGAGATTTTGGGATCCCTATAGTCAGAAGGACGAGTAATAGGGGGATATCTAGACGCTGTCGAGAGAATTTGCTCTGTGTTGTGTCTAAACCATGCCGATGCTAACGGGGAGTTCGCTAGACTAACCATACTAGATTGGATGGAATCCATGATTTCATGTCCCGGAGGGAGGTTGGGTAAAGTTATAGTATGAGGTATGTTGCTAGAGGAACTTGTTTCCTGAGGATGAACACTGGGTGGCGTAGTAATAACAGGTGGAAGTTTCGCCTGGGATGTTATGAAGCCATAATCAAGTTCAAAAGGTGTGTCAGGAAGTCAAGTATCTTCAATGATTTCAACGTACCCTCCTGGGACTGAAATCAAGCTAGGTATATCCTGGTCGGACCCTTCTGTGGTGCCAACAGATCCATCTGTGTCAATGTGAAAAGTGTCTAATGGACGGGAAGTGCTGACATCCAGTAGAAGGATGACCTTTGGTCTAGTACTTTGGGTTGTACTAGGTTCAACTGCAGTAACTGTGTCCACTGTGACAGATAAATCTGGAATGACAGTGGGTGAAGTGACAGTGGAGGTCTCAGATATGCTAGTGGTTGTAGAAGCTGCAATAGATTCTGAGACTGTGCTGTGAGTGGCAGTTACAGGCGGAACTGAAGATGATGTACGTATTGGTGGTGGAATGTTGCCTCGACGAGCACCACGACCAGGAGGAGCAGGAATGCGTGATGCAGGCGGACCAGAAGTCCGTGGCGGTGGTGGTGGTGGAAGGCTTTGGCCCTGTATTATTCATGATCTTCGTGGTTGATCTGACATGATGATAGGAAAATGAAAATCGGGGGCAGTGTCGTAAACAAAGAACTCAAAAACTCTAATGCAGCCGAGTGTGCAGAAGAGGAGCTAGAAAAAGCAAGGCTCACAGGCCAAAAAATCAAGCTCTAAAATCTATACTGAGACCACTGTCTCAATAAGCGAGCTAATACAAAAAATGGCCAGAATGCCAACAAGCAATCCCTACAAATAAAAAAGACCCTTTACAAAGATGAGATATCAAGCAAACTCCTAACTAAGAGCTGGAGACCTCAACAAGCTGTATCCTTCGCAAGGTGATGAAATCCAAGTCGAACAATACAACATGAGAGACCGATATAAGAAGGATATCCCTCTACCGAAAGGGATCCTGGGTAAAAGAGCCCTAGTAGAAATAGATACTAAGCTACCTCATTCATGACACATCGAAAAAGGTTTTGGGCACTTTATCCTTCCGAAGAAGACAGCGATCGATGTTGCCTTAGAGCTAAGTGGAGTGCGGTATTCCACAGAGTCCGTCTGGTTCTCAATCTCGCAGCCGTTTAACCCCTGAAAGTTGGAAACAGTCAGGAGGCCCCTCCACAAACTGGCTGTGACCGTGTCAATAAATACTAGAGGATTTTAGTTCCCTAAAGACAACGACTATGTCTCAGATGAAAATGACAAGGGGGAATTATTTTGATGCCTATCCCCGGTGTCCTACCTAACTACCAAATTCTTTTGATTTCCTCAAGTGAGGTTAAAGTTGGTTTAATTAGGGAGATTAATTTTAGTGGTTGTCTTACTCAATCAGGTAGTGGACGTGAAACTTGATGGTGTTATGACGACTCAAACCATGCAAATGAGAATGAATAAAAAATAAGCCTTTGTCTTCGATGAAATCTAGCTAAGGAAGGGAGAGAGTTCTTCGATCAAACATGCATGCAATTTTTCACAAGCAAAAATCAAAGCAAAAGAATTTTCTTTTCTTTTTGTAAACAAAGCCAAACTGAAGTAACCACTCTTTTCAATGCACTGATTCTACAATCTACAATGCTTCAAATATGAGAATTTACGTGGCAAAATCAATGGTTCATTTCCTAATGCAAAAATAATGCTACTAGACTTTTCCAATTTAAACAATAGAATTGCTCTCAAATGATAATTTTTTAATTACTGAAAATTATGGAAATAATATGACTGTAAAAGCTACAGGGTTCAGTAACAGAGAACAGTGGTGTTGAGTTGATTGTGGTGAAAAAAATCAAGCCGATGCAATCAAACTGGAAAAATGACCCAATATATTAAAAATGCCACTAATTCAAACAAATCAAGCTCACAACAAGGAAATAATCAAACTACACAGACTGTAAAATGACCAGGGTGCTAACAGGCAACAGTAAATACTACCTAAGACAGAGAGAGACTCAGGAAACCAAGCAAAGATAAAAAATTTGAAAAGTTGCAGACACTACCGCGTGTCAGGGTCTGACTGGAGCGCGGCACTGTGACAGTACCGCTCTGGTACTAAGGTAGAGAACACGGTATTACTGCGCTGTAGGCAGTTCAGAGGGCGCAGTACTGTGGCAAGGTATGAAAAGAGTGCAACTTGAGAAAATAAAATGAAGTTTTCAGGGTTGTTGCTAACCTAGGGGACTCAGTGATCACACAGGGAGAAAAAATACAGCGAGGAGGGGTGAATAAAGGTCAAAAAAGACCAAGATTCAAACTGGTTTGAAGTGCAATAAAACAAATCACAATCAATAGATGGATGACAGTGAACTAAATCAATCAAACAGAAATCAAAACCAGTGGAGTCGCCATTCTTGTTTGGTGGAATTTTTCCCTACGGATAAGTCAAAATTCCCTTAACTTAAAGCAGACTTTCACTAACTCTAAGCTAAGAACAAAACACAACAAATGCTACCTTGAAATTCCTGAACTAATGTTTACAGCAAGATTGAATGTATTCAGAAATAATGAGAGATGAGACACACCTTTCAAACTGACGTTTGTCCCGCTTCTAGCTCTTGATCCAAAGCTCCAATGTAGAACCTGTTAAGATCAACCAAAGAACAAACATGCAAGCTTCCAAATACCTTGAATGTAAAGATTAGTTTCAAATCTAGATTAGATACATTCCATGCTAAGAACTTATGCTATACACATGAAATGGGAAAGACAAGACAAGTTATCTTATTATCAACTTGAAGAATGCTTACATAGGTTGCTTGATGTCCAGGCCAATCCTTCAGCTCCATGTGCCTTCTCCTCTAGCTATCTCCACAATGCTGCAAGATCATAAGTTTGATACTCCAAGAATCCTCTCTTTTCCCCATGGAATGTCTCTCTTTTATGGTGTATGGTAGGGTTAACCAACAAGAGAGATGGGTGCATCTAGGGAGAGATAAGTGGATCAGGGTTTCTAATCACAGAGAATGAGTTGAGATCGAATCAGGGACCCCAATCTTCCATTATCTTCGAAAATCCAAAATCCCACAAGCCATGGAAAAAAGGCTAATAAAAGAGTACCGTGCCCTGCAGTCTGAGCATAACGCGGTAGTACCGCGTTCTGGTGATAAAGTATAGCGCGGTAGTGTAGACCACCGCGCACCTATAACTGAGCAAGGCGCGGCAGTGTAGGTAAATAAGGCCTCAGCTAGGTTAATTCTTGAGAGGGTGTATTTACCTTCAAGGATTACTCATCTTCTAGGTGGTTCAAACAGTAGGGAAAGTGTCATCAACTCTATTTGTGGTGGAGATGCGACATTGTGGAATATAGAGGTATAACAGATCGACGTAGTAACCATCTTCTCCTTTAGTGTGTCAAAACCCTGCTCGCACTCTGTGTTCCAAATGAATGGTACGTCTTTCTTTAGCAACTTCTCCATTGCTATGGTTATCTATAGGTAACCCTTTATGAATTTCCTATAATATCCAATATGGCCTAAGGTAGAATGGAACATCTTGACTGAATTTGGTGTTGGTAAATTTACAATAATTGCAATCTTTGCAAGATCCACCATCAATCCTTGCTTACAGACAATGTGGCCAAGTAGAATCCCATAAGGAACACAGAAAATACACTTCTTCAGATTTAAGGATATCTGATGCTGTCTACACTTCTCAAGCATCATTCTAAGATTCATGCAGTGGTTCTTCAATAGTCCAAACACATTCCAATCATCAAAATAGGCTTCCAGAAACTTGTGCATAAAATATTTAAAGGCTGCGACGATAACTTTGGAAAAGATGGAGGGTGCATTCCTTAGACCAAAAGGCATTATTGTGTATTGGAATGACCCCCATTTTGTAGCAAAAGTCATCTTATGCCTGTCTACGGGATCAATCCTGATCTGATGATACCCGAAGAAACCATCAGTAAAAGAGTAGGCCTCATTCCCTCCAACATTATCAAGTACTTCGTCCGTGAAAGGAGTAGGGAATGGGTCAGGCATAGAAGCATCATTCAGTTTTCTGAGATCCACAAAAATCCTGATCTCACGTTTTGTTTTCTTGTCTTGAACGACCATGGGGCTAATCCACTCGGATTCTTCAACAGGTTCAATGATTCCTGCTTCGAGCATCTTATCTAGCTTTGTGAGGACTCTTTATTTGTACCGCGGGTTTAGTCTGTATGGCCTCTGCTTCACAGGCTTGGCGCCTGGCTTCAAAGGTATTTTCATGACCCCTAGGTCTGCCAGAATGCCTTTCATTTCTGTGCTCATCGGGAACAGCTCCTGATACTCATTTAAGGTGTCTGTGATCTCTACAACAGTTTGATCGTCCCAGTAGTCTCCATTGATGCGAACTTTGGCTTTTCGCTTATGCCAATGTTCACCTTCTGCGTCTTTACTGGTTCACTCATGTATGGGATTTTCAACGGAGTTCCCTCTACATCGTGTGCACACACCAATTCTGGTATGTTTATGTTGCGTAGATTGTCCTCATTGTCTTCCTATCTATCATCAGGTACTTCAGCTAGGATATAACACTCGATGGGATGTTTTCGATGTTCCTTCCCTTCTGATTGTAGGTTCACAGGAATGCCATCTGCCCTGAAGAATTCTTCCAACATTATATTGTCGTGAGGACAGTCTTCCCTAAATATGCATTCCTTAATTATCTGCAACGCATCATGGATCAGTGGGTTGTCATCGTCAAATATGAAGTCCTTCTGGAAGTTCGTGGTCAACATATCCCAATCAGTGGTTTCCCTGCGCAACTCCAAATCTAGGTACCATTTCTTTGGAATGTCATAGTCCAGTGTATGTACAAATAGATGCACCCATTCTGTTTGTGGCCTTTCCACCCATACTTGTGAATAGAATTCAATATGCTGGATAGGATCTGTCTATCCATTAAACTTTTCAAAAGGTAAAGTAACCCTGTCACCAAACAAAATCTGCATCTTAATCCTGCATTGATCCCAAGTAGTCAATGTCTGCTTGTGTGCAGCCCACCATCTGGCTGGTGTGTCGTGCAGTGCCAAATCTAATGCTTGTAATCTATGCTCATCTGCAATAGCTGTAGTATATTCTTGGAGGAAAGTATAAACGTTAGTAGAACCATCATATATGGGAATAGGACTTACCTCCTTTCCGATCCAGCACAGTGATTTCGTAACCTGCGTGCATCTTCTCGCTGATACTTCATGCATTCGGCTTTGCCAATTTTCCAGTCTTGTCTTCGAGTCAGAGACACAAGAGATGTCACATCTCTAGTTGAGTGTACCATCCACAGTTGGATTAATGTAATCTTCCTGGTTCGCGGTGATCTGGTATAGTCTGTCCAAGTCTTGAGCCTTGGATTCCTCGTGAATCGGCTCACTATATTTGTCCCCATCTTTAGGATCCAATGGTGTGATGACCCTAAGATGCTTTCCTTCAAATATCATCTTCTTTTTCTTTAGGTTTATGATAGCCATATTATCCATGGCCCAGTCAATTCCTAACAGTGCAGGAAAAGGTTGACTATCATCCACAATCTCAATAACTTCAAAGTCTATATGACTCTGGACTCCATCGATGTCAGCTACCACATCAACTAACCAACCAAAAGGTATGAATTTCTCTTGTTTATCCATTCTCAATTGGATAGGTGACCATAACAGATTTGGTCGACCCATCTACTACCATGTCTGCTTAGTCAAGACATTCACTTCAGATCCCAGATCAAGGATGACTTAATCCATTTCAAAATCTCCTATCTACATGGTAAGCCTCATTTCTCGGCCTTTTCTTTTATGGTTCCTTTTGTGATGTACAACGCTATCAGAAGTTTCTATTTCCATTTGTGGTTCATATTGGTTTATGAGCTTCTGTAGCTCTGCTATGGCATTTTTACTTTTTAGTAGCATCATCAAGCTTCGCAGGAACTGCACAATGGAAGTATCGACATCCATTGTGGTACCTTTTTTGTCATAAGTAGCTGGCATGTCTTCAAGATGCATTTTTTCACTGCGCAACAGGATCCTCACTGACTTAGTTGCCAATTCTGTGAAGGTATCATGTATGTCGATAAAGACCTCCTTGTTCTTTAGTAGGTCGAGAGCAAGTGTTTTTCCCAGAGATTTCCTTATCCATACTATCTCTAGAGGGGTCTACTTTGTGTGAGCCTCCCCTAACGTTGAAGCTTCTGCTCCCCTATCGCGGCCTGTCTCAGCGGCACTACGCGTGACCACGTTGATGCTCGGGTCCACTGGTCTATTCTCTGCTGTGATCCACTGGATGTTTGGAGTTGGTGCCTCCATCCATCTTCTTTTCTGCATTTCCACCTCTAGCACTGGGCAATATTCAATAACATGCTCAAATTATTTACATTAGTTGCACGTAGTGTATGGGTTAACATAATCTCTAGACACGTGACCTGGTTGGCCACAATTATAACAAATGATCGGGCCATGGCCTCTTCCCTGCGTCAGACCAGCATTTCTTCCTCTACCGCGGTATCCACCACTACGGCCTCTATATCCTCCTTAATCATATTGCGCATTTTCTTGTTTGGGATGGTTTTCTTCTTGTAAACGGTACAAGCCAGCGCCTCTCATTACATCCATATCTCATTTTATTTCATTCATTAGCTGATATGCATGACAGTTGGATTCATCATGTCCAACTGATTTACAAAAAGTGTAGTGTAAATTTTTGGGTGTTTTCAAATATTTCTGTATGAGATAGCAGTCTTTAGGTCTGTGTGCTGTAGTTCTACAAATTTCACACCATAGGGCCCGATTCTAATTTATCGGGTTGGGTGCACCACTGTTAATATAGTCACAGAATAAAGGGCAATGCTTGCGGTCATGGCCTTCTCCTTTACAAATTGTACACCAGACCTCATGCCTAGGTTCATACCTTCATTCTTTTCCATTCTTCATGCTTTGCAGTTCTAGTGTCAGGGTGGTCAGTTGGTTCTGGATCTAAGAAATTTTAGAACTAGTCTCACCAATCGGCGAAGCCTCTAGCTTCATTGCGATCTCCAAGGCCTCTGCCTGCGATGCAACCTTCTACTGCATCAATGGTAATCTAATGTGAGGCAACATCGCAACAATAAACCATTCCTTGTGTTGTTCTAGAGCTATAAAAAAGCTCACTTGGTCCAATAAGGTCTTGAACTTCTGATCAAACTCCCAGACCATTTCAGTCGGTCTCTGCTTTATTTCTTTCAACTCGGTTATACACTGAGATTCAAATTTGGGTTTCTTAAACTCTGCCACAAGTGCATCTTTAATTTCTGCAAGGGTTCTCAGTTGTGTCTGAGAGTACTTCATAAACCAATGTAAATCTCTGTCTCTGAGGGTGGTAATGAGCTACGCTCTCTTCACAGCATCATCCTGGATTTGTCTTACCCTCCATATGGCTTCGCAAAGAAACCAATGCTGGTCAGGGTCTTCTACACTAGTTCCTTTGAATATCGGTAGCTTCATATCAGTGTTTGCCATTGTCCTTTTAGTAGGAGCACCTAGATTTGTGCGCGGCTGTTGTAACGGGCTCTGCGCAGTGAAAGTAAATGGGAGTATCGGAGTGGACGTACTCTAATGAGTATCTTGAGGGGTGGGCTGTGTAACGGGTGGGCTTTGAGATAAGGGAGGCATGGTCTCTACAACTGGAGGATTCTGAGGGGTGAGTGGTGGCATGGCTTTGTTGTTAAGGTCACAAGGAATCTCAGTATCTATGTGGAGTCCAGTGCTTCCAAGAGTCTTATTAGATTTATATCTCTTCCCACTTCTAAGCTTATGGGTGTCTTCATCAGAATCGCTATATATACTGTTTACCATGACAGACTTGAAAATATTACTGCATTCTTAAAACACCTTTCTCAGCTAACAACATCTTAGTGTATAGATTGATATTGTTCAAGTACTTACCTTGGAATCCGTCGAAAAAGTATGCTTCTGCTTGGCTATAGGATTTGAGTGTGTCTACAGCAAATTCTGTTACCAAGAAGTCAACTGCACGCGTTAATGGGCTGTCTATTGCTTTGAGCTACATTATGAGCTCTGGAGTCCACTCTGTACGAACTCCTCCTTGAAAACAGGTTTTCTTCTCTACGAGCCGTGAGATCCACTCGTGCAACTCATCTGGAAATGATGCCCAGAAAATCCCGTGAATATCTTTCCATAGATATCTACTCAACCACCATTCGTCAGATAGATACAGGTGTCTATTCTCTTGCCTTGCAAAGTCTCTTACTTTCTTGTCACACCAAGCCCGGATCTCTTTCTTTTCAGGATGCCAATTATCGGAGCTTGTTGGGAACTGATATTCGTCATAACACATTACAGCTACAACTCATCATGGATTCTAGTGCGGCAATGGAACCATTTGTTGGCTTATCATATTCTGACCTAGAGGGTTTTCAATAAAGACCTAGGTTTTTTGCAGTTTCCCCTTGACCAACAAAACCCCTTCGCATTGGCCCTTTCTACAACAACCTGTGAGTAGGTTGAGGTCTCACCCGAGGTGTATCTATGGGGTACTATAGAATCAGGTTTCCACAGTAGGTGATGAGTTGTTCAGTCTGACATACTGCGCACTGTGACACGAGGCGTGTGCTGTAGGGAAATACTACGTGGCGATAGATGGCACTACAGTCCATACCTTTGAATTCTACTTCCACGGAATTTCTTTGTGACTACGGCCGATGCAGTTCACACTAAGACTTGAAATACTTGCATTTAACTAGAGTACTAAAGTTATTATCACTCAATCATTCATTCATTCACTTAGGGTGTTCGCTACTCAAGCATGTGCCACGGAGACAGTCCAACTACCATGCATTCTCCCTACTACGTAATGTGAAAGTGCTTAAACAATATCTAACACTTAGCTGAATAACTGATTCATTACTACTTCATAAGTAGAGGCCAAACATTCACCATTCATCTATTCATGCAGAACTTAACATATCATTTTCATATTCTCTTGATGGAAAATACATATAAAAGTCCTATCATAATGGTATGCAAGGGAAAATTCAGACATTCATTCACAGGAAGCAGATAAATGCACAATACACAACACAATCACACTGCACAGTATTTAACGTGGTTCACTCCCCTGGGTGGGAAGCTATTTCCATAAGAACTGTTGTTATATATATCTTTTGGGAAGGGCTCAACAGTTCTTAGTCTGCACTCTTAGCTGCAGACTCTCTTCTCTCTCAGATAGGTCTCTGCGCACTCCACTACAGAGCCTTTACAATGTCTTTACTCAGGAAAGGTTTTACAATGCTCAGTACTAAACTTCTAACCCTTTCCCATACAAAAATGCCTCCTTTTATAGATCATGCCCGTAGGTCATGTATTTACAATGCTAAAGGCTGAAACCCTTAGGGCTTATGAAACTGCTACGGTTTCTCTAAACCGAACTACTGGCCTTTGGTAGCAAGTGCTCCATCATGGCGGTCCTCCACATCTTCATCCTATCGCTATCGGCATTTTTGTTGTGCACACACCAACAAGTCACTTTCCTTGAGCCGCTCTTCCTCTAATGGCCTCATACAACTAGCTCAGCTCCTAGTTGCTTTCATCAAGTTGTTCTTCCTCTAATGGCCTCGTACACCTATCCGCCTTCCTGATTTGCTCATGGCCGTCGCTCGGCCTCCCTGGAGCATCTTTGTCAAAACTAGACCGCCGATGGTCTAACCGGTACCCATTCCCATCCTTCGTCCAACACTCTTCTTTGCCGGCTCCACGTGGAATGGTTACTTCACAGTACTGCTTCCTCGCAGCACTAACCTTTGCAGCACCCTTTGAGGTACTGCCAAAATTTGGTTGCCGCACAATTTTACAGCATACCCAACACTTGCACAAAATTGTATTTTTGTTGACCTATGCTCAGCTCCATGGCTAAAACTCCTTTTGTTATCAAAATTTGCCCCAACTTGGGCCAGGCCCAACAACCCATTTAGTGAAATAATCGACAGCCACAATGATATACTTATGGCCACTTGCCGAGAGGGGGGTCACACTCCATAAAATCAGTGAACCATTGATAGAAATGGCTGACGATGACTACTGGATGGAGAGGGGTGGGAGGGGTTCTTGATTTAGGGGCAAAGAGTTGGAAATTGCGGCAATGTTTGACTGCTATAATTCAATCAATTAAAAGGGTGGGCCAGAAATACCCAACACGGATGACCTTTTCGACATTTTCCATTCCAGAGAAGTCACCACCATAGGATTGGCTATGACAATCATTCAAAACCTGTTCAGCCTCGTCATGTGTGAGGCATCGACATAAAATGGTGTTGATGCCATGTCAATAAAGGACATCACTAAGAATGAGGTGTCATGAAGCGTGATGGTGTATGTGGTGTCGATCATCGTGAGCGATGTGGGATTGAAACTTCTCAGTTAGTAGGTACACAAGAATGTCTCCATACCATGGGTCATCTGATGAAATAGTGAACAAGTGTTCGTCGGTCAATTTAGTGATGATCAGAGGTGATGCCGACGAAGAGGGGAAGTCAGTCACCATATGTGCAGTGCAAGGGATTTGGTACTCTTACGTGTAACAAATGTCAGGTCATATTATTGAAGGATAACGATCAATTTAGCCACGCGACCTTGAAGAAGGTGACAATTCAAGAGATAGACGATGGGGTTGGAGTCTACCACAACTTTAGTTGGGCTCATAAGAATGTAGTGGTGAACCTTCTGAACAGAGAAGACAAAGGAAAGGGCCAACTTCTCCTCATGGGGGTAGCATAGTGGTGGAGCAGAAAATGTCTGACTCACATAATATATGACACATTCTTGATGCACACTATCTTTCTGGACTAACATGCCAGAAACGACATATTTGGATGCCGATACATAGAGGATAAAATTCTTCGATAAATCAGGAGGTGAAATCAAGGGAGTAGAATTCAAGGCTTGTTTTAATGCTTCAAAATCCACTTGTGCCTATTCATCCCAAATGAAGGGAACGTTGGTCCAAAGCAGGCGAGGGAAACCATGAACTTTCGTAGCATAGTAGGGAACGAAGCGATGGAGAAAATTGGACTTGCCTTGAAGGCTTTGTAATTGGCGTAATGTATGTGGGAATGGGAGGTCAAGAATGGATTGAACCTTCCAAGGGTCAACAGTGCTCCCTTTTTGTGAAACAATAAAACCCAATAATCGGCTGGCAGGAATGCAAATAACACACTTGAGGGGGTTCAAGCAAATGTTATATTTGCGAAAACGCAAAAATACTTGTCAGAGATCATCCAGGTGGTCGGATCATTTCTTGGATCAAGCAGTGAAGTCGTCCAAGTATACAAGGATAATATGGACCAAGTCATGAAAGGAAAAGGTCATGCCCCACTGAAATGTGGCACAAACATTTTTAATACCAAATGGCATAACACGATAGGCAAAGGTGCCCCATGGAGTAGTGAAGGTAGTCTTATACTGATCTTCTTTACAAATTTGAATCTCATGACCTACACATGCATTCACGAGTTGATCGGTGAAAGGCGTAGGAAAGTTGTCTTTGATATAGGATAGATTTAGGTCACGAAAAATCGGTATAGACGTGAAATGTGCCCTATTTTTTGTTAACCACCATTGGATTGGACACCCATGTAGTGTAAGCAATGGGGTAAATGAACCCATATTGACACAATTTTTCAATTTCGTCCTTCACTTCTAATAGTTTAGAGGGGTGAATGGGTCGTTGCTTTTGGTGGATAGGTGGGATGTCAGGCCAAGTATCAAGATGGTGCTCAACAATGGCAGGGTCAAGACCAGGCATGCTAGTATATGACCAAGTGAAAACATCACAGAACGCTTGGAAGAGCTTCTTATAGGTAGCTACTTTGTCTGGAGTAAACAAGGCCTTGTCTGGAGTAAACAAGGCCCCTAACGTAATGTTCTCCACTAAATTGGGTTTGACAGAAATATCGACCTATATGTTGTGTGGGATGTTATCCATGTTACCTTCTTCAAAGGAATTGGGAGCTGGGATGGGGCTCTTGAACTAGTCCACTTTTCTATGGATGAAGTCTTTCGACTTGACCGAAAGTTGGTTGGCAGTAACAGGAATGGACTCCTTGGGAATGAAGCGAGGTAATCCTATTATGTATCCGGAGATGTTTATTCCTCTGATGGATTATGGTAACCAGGGTTATTAGATCCACCATGTGGGGGTCGGCCCTAAGTTAATTAATTAGGGGTTATTAGACTCCATTGGGAGATGTTGGCCCCAAAAGGGAAAAAGTCAGTCAGGAAACTAGTATAAGTAGAGGAGGATGCTCCTCACTTATCTCACACTTACATAGCTCGGAAAGTAGCGCACTTGTGAGAGAGAGGTCTGCATAGGAGGTAGAGAAGGAGCTCTAGTCTTGGATCACATCTTGTATTTTGGTTGATCATCTTATTGAGCAAAGCTTTGTTGGGTTTTCTACCCCATGAGGGTTTCTGAGGGTAAACTCTCTATTTATCTTGTGATTATGTTTCTTTCGGTGATCTTGCTAGTCAAATTAGTTTAAACTTAACATGGTATCAAAGCTAGCCTGAATAGAACATCTTTCATAGGGTGAAAATATCTTTCTCTCTCTCTCCCAAAATTAGGGTTTCTGTAAAAGTTAGTATTTTTGGATTCTGATTGCATGGCTGAATAGGCCTTCTCAAAATCAAAGTTTTGAGCCCTATATCGAGGTTTTTGGTTGGGTAAAACTCCATAAAAGTCAAACCCTAGTTTAACCAAAAGTGCAATAAACCAGAAATTATGTTGCAGATCTGGAAAGTAAAAAGTTGAAGTTTAAAGAAAGAGAACACACCAGTGTTTCTAAGTCAATCAAGCACATCTCCTAGTAAGTGTTACTCTATCTCTTAAAAATTCAATCTCTTAGACTCCCCCAAGATAAGATGGCTCCAAGCACTAAGCTTGAAGACAAGCTAGAATGTATAGAGAATTTCCGAGAATGGAAATACAGAATTGGTTTCATTGTTGAAGAGAATGATCTTGCTCAATATATCAAGGATGAAGTTGCAGAACCCGCTGAAGATGAAACCAAAGAAAAGTATAGGAAGGATCTGATTAGGGCAAAGAGAATCATTGTTGATTCTATCAAGGACCACTTGATTCCCCAAGTGGCATCCAATAAGACCCCAAAGGAAATGTATGATTCCCTAGGAAGAATGTATGAAGGGAGGAACATCAATAAAAAGATGAACCTAAAAACTCAGTTGAAGAGTACCAATATGAACAAAGGAGAATCCATTCAAGACTACTTCTCATGCGTTTCCCAAATCAAGGAACAACTAGATGCCATTGGAGATACCCTTGATGAAGATGAACTTGTAATGACTACTCTTAATGGTCTCACTAGACCTTGGGAGTCATTTATACAAACTATGTGTGCCAGAAAAGAAAGTATGAAGTTTGATATAGTATGGGAATATTGTGTTCAAGAAGAAGCTAGGGTAGCCAATGAGAAGCCCTTCTCAAGGAGGATGACCAAGCCTTGGCTACTCACATGAAAAGAAGAAAAAGGGTCTCTTCAAGAAAGTTGAACACAAAGGGTCTCAACCCTTCCATAGATTTAAAAAGAGAGGGGGAACAAACTCAGAAAGAGATCTCTCCACAGTCCAATGTTTCAATTATCTTAAACTAAGACACATTGCCAGAAATTGTAGTTCATAAAAGAAGAAGTTTGTTCACAAAAGACATCATGCACATATGGCAGAAGATGATAGTGGAGAAGAAGAAGAAGAAGACGATAGGCCTCGAAAGAAAAGATCTAAAGTAAAGAAAGTAGATACAGACGAATATGTTCTATTTTTTGCACTATCTGGGTCTATATCACCTGGAGAAGATACATGGCTCATCGATAGTGGTGCTTCAAAGCACATGACAAGTCAAAAGAAAACTCTCTCAAGACTTGAAGAAAAGACTCCTCCACAAAAGGTATCTCTAAGAGATGATTATCAGTACCCCATCAAGGGAATTGGTGAAGCAAGCTACAAGCTTGATTCTGGAAAACCTTTAAAGATGAAAGAAATTTTATATGTACCAGGTTTGAAAAAGAACCTACTTTCTATCTCAGCTCTAGATAAGAAAGGCTTTAGAGTTGCATTTATAGATGGACAAGTACTTATGTGGCCCAAAGGAAAATCAATTGAGGATGCAATTGTTATTGGTGAAGAGGAAAAAGGTCTTTACAAACTCAAGGGTCATCCAGAATTTTCCCTTGTCCATGAAACCACTAGCCCCAGTGAGCTATGGCATAGAAGGATTGCTCACATTAACTACAAAGCCCTACCCTATGTAAGCAAGGTAGTTATAGGACTACCAAATTTGAAGGTTGATCATAATGGTACATGCAAAGGATGTGAAAAAGGGAAGAATGTCAAGAACCCATTTCCAAAGAGTGAAACAAAGACTAAGAACATTCTAGAGTTAATACATTCAGATGTATGTGGACCAATTCCCACCACATCCCTAAGTGGGTTTGAATACTATCTCACATTCATTGATGACTATTCAAGGAAGACTTAGATATACTTTATAAAAGGAAAGAATGAAGTCTTTGGAAAATTCAAAGAGTTCAAGGCTTTGATAGAAAATCACTCAGAAAAGAAAATCAAGATTCTTAGAACAAATAATGGCAGAGAATATATTTCAAAGGATTTTGAAGACTTTTGTAAGGAAGCTGGAATCAAGAGGGAACTAACCACTCCCTACAATCGCCAACAAAATGGGGTTGCTAAAAGAAAGAATAGAACCATCATGGAAGCTGTAAAGACTATGATACATGACCAAGATCTACCCATGTATCTATGGGTTGAAGCAGCTAGGACATCAGTCTATGTACAAAATAGACTATCCCATAGTGCTCTTGAATTCAAGACTCCAGAAGAAGTGTTCACAGGAAGGAAGCCTGAGGTAAGTCATCTCAAAATATTTGGATGTCCAATGTACATTCACATTCCAAAAGAAAAGAGAATCAAGTTGGATCCTTCTGATAAGAAGGGAATATTTGTTGGATATTGTGAATCATCCAAAGCTCTCAGAATGTATATACCAGGTTTTCATCATATGGAAATAAGTAGAGATGTAACATTTGATGAAGAAGAAGCTCTCAAGAAATCTAGGAAATGCCAAATTGAAGAAGTCTATGAAGAAGATACACCTCCTAGAATCACAGAGGCCATGCCCATTGCTGAAGATGATACACCAAAAGACCATGACATGTTAGAACCACAAGAACCCCCCATTACAAACTTATATAGAAAAAGAAGGCTAGCATGGGCTAGAGACATTATTCAAGGAGCTGAAAAATATGGAGCTCCTGAAGGCTCCAATAGAAAAAGAAAGAAACCAAAGCTAGTATCCAACTATGTGGCTTTGATGTGTGATCTTGTGGATCAACAACCTACTAGCTATGAATAGGTAGTTCAGAAGAAAGAGTGGGTAGAAGCAATGACAGAAGAATACCAATCAATTATGAAAAATGATGTTTGGGATATAGTTCCCAAACCAAAAGATAAAAGTGTGGTATCTTCCAAATGGATATTCAGGATAAAACATGCTGCAGATGGTAGCATTGAAAAATATAAGGCAAGATTTGTAGCCAGAGGTTTCTCTCAGAAAGAGGGAATCGACTATGAAGAAACATTTGCACCAGTTGCTAGGTACACTTCCATTAGAACTATCATGGCACTTGCATCTATGATGAAATGGAAATTACACCAAATGGATGTTCAGACAGCCTTCTTGAATGGTGTGATTGAAGAAGAAGTGTACATAGAAAAACCACAAGGATTTGAGGTTAAAGATTGGAGAACACATGTATGCAAGCTGAAAAAGGCTTTGTATGGATTGAAGCAAGGTCCCAGAGCTTGGTACGGAAGGATTGACAGTTTCTTAACAAGCATGGGATTTACCAAGAGTAAACCTAATCCTAATCTTTATCTCAAAGTCATGAATGATGAACCTGCTATATTATTGTTGTATGTAGATGATCTATTTCTGACTAGAAATGAGAAACAAATTATTGAGTGCAAGAAGAAGCTCTCTTTAGAATTTGAGATGAAAGATCTCGGATTAATGCACTACTTCTTAGGCCTAGAAGTATGGCAAGAACCAAAATGAATCTTTCTAAATCAAGGTAAGTATGCTGTGGGGATTTTGAAAAGATTCGATATGTTGGAGTGCAAAGCCATGGCCACTCCCATTGACTCTAACTTTAAGTTATTAGTTGATGACTCATCATAGTTAGTAGATGTGACTCTATATAGACAGATTATTGGGTCATTAATGTATTTGACAAATACCAGACCAGACATATGCTTTGCTGTAAATACCTTGAGTCAATATCTAGTGGAACCAAGAAGAGTTCACTTAATAGTTGCAAAACATGTAATGAGGTATCTAAAGGGTACATTAGATTTTGGTCTATATTATCTTGAAAATCATGAATTCAGACTGCATGGTTACTCAGATTCTGACTAGGTAGGAAGTGTCTCATACAGGAAGAGTACATCAGGTGGATGTTATGGTCATGGATCTGCCATGATCTCGTGTTTCAGCAAGAAACAATCTAGTGTGGCTCTTAGTACCGCCAAAGAAGAATATATAGCTGCTTGCTCTGCTAGTTGTGAAGCAGTATGGCTTCGAAAACTATTATCAAGATTGTTTGACTTAGAAATGGATCCCATTGTGATCATGTGTGACAACCAAAGTTATATTAAGATGACAGAAAATCTAGTGTTCCATGATAAGTCAAAACACATAGAGATCCGATATTTCTATATACGGGATATGGTGCAGAAAGGAGCTATTAAGCTCGAGTATGTGAGCACTGATGAACAAATTGCTGATATATTGAACAAACCTCTGTCTCAAGTAAAATTTGAGTATTTCTGAGACAAGCATGGTGTAGTTCAAAAGGACCCTCCTCGAAAGGGGGAGTGATATAGACACTGATGATGAGATTGCCTGCATCGACAGTAAGGTCGATGGTGAGGATACCTGTATTACTATACTTAGGATATTTATATATGTACTTTTATTGATAATTATATTGATGTATACATATACTGATGAGGATACTTGTATTGATGATATGTATATGTGTATTAGTGAGGACACTTGTATATGCACTGTTATATGTATACGTGTATTGATGAGGACACTTGTTTATTTATGAGGATAATTGTATTGATGATATGTATACATATATTGATAAGGATACTTGTGTTGATGATATGTACACATATATTGATGAGGATACTTGTATTTGATGATATGTATACATGTATTGATGAGGATATAGGTGGGGATTGTATCATCCCTGGACTTCAGTCCCTTGAATTGATCCATAGACAGATGTCTTCGAAAATGAAGTCCTTGGTGGACAAGTGGGGATTGTATCGTCCCCAGACTTCGGTCCCTTTAATTGATCCGTAGACAAATGTCTTTGAAAATGAAGTCCTTGGTGGATAGGTGGGGATTGTATTGTCCACGGACTTCGGTCCCTTGAATTGATTCGTAGACAAATGTCTTCGAGAATGAAGTCCTTGGTGGACAGGTGGGGATTGTATCATCCCCGAACTTCGGTCCCTTGAATTGATCCTTAGACAAATGTCTTCGAGAATGAAGTCCTTGGTGGACAGGTGGGGATTGTAATGTCCCTGGACTTTGGTCCCTTGAATTGATCCATAGACAAGATGTCTTTGAGAATGGGAATTGTATCGTCCCCAGACTTTGGTCCCTTGAATTGAGCTGTAGACAAGATGTCTTCGAGAATGGGGATTGCATCATCCCCGGACGATGGTCCCTTGAATTGAGCCATATACAAGATGTCTTTGAGAATGGGGATTGCATCGTCCCCGGATGTAGGTCCCTTGAATTGATCCATAGACAGATGTCTCTGAGAATTGAATTATAGGGCTGCATCTTCCCTGGACCTCGGTTCAAAAGGTACGTGATAGGATTGCATCGTCCCTAGACCTCTGTTCAAAATGTATGTGATTGGGATTGCATCATTCCTAGACATGAGACTTGTCGTAAAGTGATAAGGATTGATCATCTTGGAACTTGATCTGGATTGTATCATCCGTGGACCTATGTCCTAAAGAGAGCAGGATTGATCATCCTGTAATATGATTGTGTGTATTGATCAAGATGCTGTAGATCAAGATGATGATTTACATGCTGTAGATCAAGATGATGATCCAGATGTTGTAGATTGAGATGATGATCCAGATGCTGTACATCGAGATGATGATACGAATACTGTAGATCGAGATGATGATCCAGATGTTGTAGATCGAGATGATGATGCTGATGTTCCAGTATTGATTATGTTCCAGTAACTGCTTAAGTTACTATTGGTGATGTATTAAAGAAAGATTCCGATGATTTATAGATGTATCATGTATGATGTAGTCGATGACTCTTTGCTCCTACATATGTTTTTATAATATCCTTCTCGTTAAGGGAAGGTGTTGAATATTGTAACTTCTAAGAATATTATATTTGTACTTTATTATTCCAGAGATGTTTCATCCCTCCGAGGTAATCCTATTATGTATCCAGAGATGTTTATTCCTTCGATGGATTGTGGTAACCAGGCTTATTAGATCCACCATGTGGGGGTCGACCCTGAGTTAATTAATTAGGGGTTATTAGACTCCATTGGGAGAGGTCGGCCCCATAAGGAAAATTTAGTTGGTAAACTAGTATAAGTAGAGGAGGATGCTCTTCACTTATCTCACACTTACATAGCTCGGAAAGTAGCGCACTTGTTAGAGAGAGGTCTGCATAGGAGGTAGAGAATGAGCTCTTGTCTTGGAGCACATCTTGTATTTTGGTTGATCATCTTATTGAGGAAAGCTTTGCTGGGTTTTCTACCCCATGAGGGTTTCCTAGGGTAAAATCTCTGTCTATCTTGTGATTATGTTTCTTTCAGTGATCTTTTTAGTCAAATTAGTTTAAACTTAACAGTAGGCTCTATGATGAGTGGAAAGGTTAGAAGAGGTAGAGCTAGAGGTCGAGGTAATGGTTGGTTCCTCACCTATGGAAATCAGATAAATAGTCAAGGGAAAGATGAGCGACCATCATAAGCTCGTAGGGCAGTCGTGGGTTGATGTAGTGGAGGGTATTTGAGCTTATGGCACACAAATGTAGACATGGCGCTTGTAGAGGAACCCTCGCCGAGAATGCATCAATGGATAACAAGGTTCTGGATTAAAACTGAGATCTGAAATGCTAGGGTTGAAGGCATGCGGGGTTTAGATTGGTCTAAGTTGAATGCCATCACCCGTGATTCAGAAGGGTCAATCACACTTATGGCATAAAACTGTGTCTTGCACTACGCTTGGAAGTTCTTTAAAACTTCGAAGGTTGACATAGTAGCAGGGATTGGGTTAAGTCATCCACGATATTATAGTTGGGCGCAGCATGAGCATTGGGGTTGTTATTGATGTGGTGCAAAGTAAATCGAGGAGCTTGGGTATGCCATCATGCAGTGGTGGGTGTAGATGTAATGACTGATCTATGGCAGTAGTGTTACCGGCCATGTTCATAGAAATGGTCTCATTAGTTGAACCATACTGGCTAAGGCGTGTTTGAAGGTTGATCTTAGACGGAGGAATCATTAAAAGGTGGTGAGTATTTGAGTTAATGGGTGGCTACTACCCCTTGCGTGGGTAGGGGGTTCTGCAACACCATAGGTATACCCTGCAAATACAACATGGGTGGTTCGTATGTAAGTTGGGGTTTCTACCTTGCCAAGGTGGTTGATCAGGATCTTTGTTAACTGGCGTAATGCCATTATTATCAGGGAGGTTCGTTGGTGGACCTCCTCTGTCGAGAGTTTGGTTATTACCTTGGTTACGTCAACGTCTCCTATTTTTCTATCCTTGTTGGTTCCATTGGGAAAGATAGTTCTGAAGTTGGTTTTGTTGGGCATAAAATTTCCCTTGGGGAAAAGGAGGGTTTGCGGTTGGGCAGGTGCCGAGGCAGCTAATAGTGGATAATAAATGCGAGGGGCTTGAGCTATGTGGGTGTGGGTGCATCCAGTGAATGGTAGTAGGTAGGTGATGTTGTAGGGGGGAATATGTTGTCAAAGTATGACTGTAGTAATATGCTGGACAAGAAGGTCCATGGATGTGAGGGGGGTGGGATGGGGGAACATATGAAGGCGTTTCTCTCAAATGGGCCATGGCGTACGAAAGGTCGAGACAACTGCTCATTATGGGTGGTGTGGAACTGGGTGTAGGATTATAAGCGAGAGTAGGGGTGGGAGGCATATGGATATATGGTTGCTTAGTAAATGTAATGTGTCGAATGATTCCATCAACAACGTGGGATGACCCTGGCGCGTCCTTCGGGGAGGAATCAATGCGAAGATCATTGGGTAAATTGGTGGAAAGGTATCCCAACTATGCATAGATAAGGTCAAACTGTTGGGCTTTAAGTATGGCTTCTTCTTCATTTTGGGGCCGTTGGGATGCCACATCCTTTGCGATAACTCGTATGAGGGACTTCAGAAACCAATCTAAAAAGATATGGTCATCTAAATTGATATTACGCAAAATACAACGTCTACGCCATTAATGGATATGATATGTGATATGGGTGGTCATATTCTGTCTAAAAGATAGTAAAATATCAACACTGACGTCATAACGGAGTGGTAGCTTGAACAACTGTAGGAAATTTGAAGTGAGGGATGTAAAAGTGGAGTGCGTCCCATGTGGTTGTTCAATATACAACTTGGTTGTAGTGCCAGTTAGTGTCCATTGTAAAAGGCGTAGGCAAATCGAGTCATCCACTATGGAGTTGGAGGAACACCATAAGTGGAAGGACATGATATAGTTTTGGGGGTCCACACCATAAGAGGAAGGCCAATCTTCTATTTTGAATTACTATGATCATGTATTTGATCTTGTACAACCAGGTAAACATTTTTACGTTCATATCTTGTTTCCCTTCTTGTTTTTTTTAATAACCATGCTATCAAAACACTAATTGTTGGAATTTGACCGTAAAATGCTTTTTTGCAAGGCAAATCTACGTAGTTGTCTCCCTGAAAAATGGTGCAATTGGCACGAATTATTGGCTCGCACAATGCATATAGGGGATGCAAACTCTCCTCACATCATTCACTGATAGTGAAGGCATTACCTTTCCGACTAGCTCGATGGTTGTTCAGGGACAATATCTTACAGTAGATAGAAAGGCACCCAAGAGAAATGGCTACACATACATGGATTATAGACTAGGTTCACGGGTGTATCAC
This sequence comes from Larix kaempferi, assembly GCA_027924585.1. Classification (NCBI taxonomy): domain Eukaryota; kingdom Viridiplantae; phylum Streptophyta; class Pinopsida; order Pinales; family Pinaceae; genus Larix; species Larix kaempferi. The sequence goes on from BSBM01001075.1 coordinate 673,474, forward strand.
TTTACGCACTTGATTGTTGGTACAAACATCCAAATACAAACAATGTCAACAAAGTCATCAAACAAGGTATGCTACTTACTACCTCATGCAGAGCACCACAGGTTGTTTGAGACAATAAAAAACATAGAGGATCCAGAAGGCCTAATATATTGAGGTACATAGTATAGTCATCTGATTCTTTATTAATGTATGTCTAATGTTATTCATGTTAGTTTATTTCATGTTATGTAGATCATGTTATATTATATCATTTATTTGAAGTTTAAGTTATGTTTAACTTAATATTACAATACATTGATGTTTTACACCATTATATGTTTTACACCACTCACTCAAATTCATCTTTCCATCCCTTTAGGAAAACTTCAAATGCATAAACAAGATTTGAAAACTCATATTATATATCATATATAAAACGAAGGAGAGCACTCCAAGTAAGCAACATAAGTGATCCACGCACTAACAAAGTGCTCCACTTGTAGAGTACATATGTACATATGTAAGGAAAGACCATCAATCCATCTCCAATCCTCCAAAAAGGAAACCAAAGCACCATATTCTATCTAGGGATTGTGTCCCTCCTCCACAATACACATTGCTCCATGTGTCTTGTAGGGTGTTCTCCCACCAATTGAATACTCCATGTGGCCATCATGCAAGGTGTCCACCATCAAGGCTAGATATATTCATTGCACAAGGGAAGAACGCTAAGCCAATGCCAATATGACATATGAAATCCATTGATAAAGTTATCACAAGTGTGCATATCAATCACAAACCATATCTTGTGATACAATCCATCTCAAACCATTCAAGGTGTTATTACTTAGATTTTTTCCCAAACTGTTAGAGAAAATCTCCAAGGTAACCTCAAACCAATCTTTAGGATGAAAAATTGGCCTTTTTCTATCCTAAGGGGGATCCCTTTATGAGTTTACTATTTAAAGTCACTATAACAACAACTTCATGTTCTTTAAAAAAATGACCATATTTTAAGCTATAATGAGGATTATCAAAACGGTTGAATCGGGAAGAAAAAAATTGGGCATGGAGTCAATAAATACATATCTCAAAAAATATTTAGAGGCTGGTGGTAGGATAAATTATTCATAGAGGCAAATTAGGTATCATTTCTTTAGTCGAATAGCAGTTTAAAAATGGTAGAATATTAAAGAAAAGAATTTATTAACATAGAGCATCCATCCACAGTCGAGCGTCCAAACAATAGAGAGAAAACAAGTCACATTTGATGTGGAAGAAGAAAGGGATATTTTCTTGAAAGAACAGGAGGAAATGAGACAAATGAGGAACCCACGTCTTCACCAGAAATAATTTTCCTATGACATGCTGCCGATATTCGACACGATGAATTCACTTAAAAATACTAATACCTTAAGATCCTTCCTAGAGAGCTTCTCGGAGTTGGAAAAAGATCAGGATGCATTGGCAGAGATATCTAGCCTATTGCATCAAGAGGAGGGTGCACGACAAGATTAAACGGTTAATCGAATACGTAAGAGAAAGACAAGAAGAGGAATGAGGATGTCCATGCAAATTAGAGCATTCGATGTCTACTCCATTAACTTAGACCTGGGATCATATGTAAACATTCTGACGAAACAAACCTGGGAAACGATGGGGAAACCATAGTTGGCATGGTCCCTGGGACAACTTTGACTAGCGAATCAAGGTAAGCTCACCCAGATTGGTTGACTATGCTAGGTCCCAGTTGAGATAGTAGGACTCAAAACATACCTAGATTTTGATGTGATATAAATTGTCGACAACACAAGCCCCTATCCAGTACTGTTAGGGATAGAATCGGTGATGGAGAATCAGGCCATCATCAATGTTGGTTAAAATTAATGATATTTAATTTACCTTGATTTAATTGTCAACCAGGGTGCATAAACTTTGAGCTGCTACACTATATGTGCGGGAAAAGTAGTCTCAATGCTCATCCCTCAAGAAATTCTAGTCTACTTACAAACAAAATGACATGAATAAAGCTAATACTGTATAGAATGATCAATTCTAAAGATTACTAGATCTGTTCTAAAAGAAACTTAATTTACTGATCCCTATCTTACTTACAGCAACCTACAACAATCTTTCAAAACAATATACAGCTACAACAATCTTCCAAAATGATACTAAGCTACAACTATCCTGTGCAAGAAACAACTTATTAAAAGAACTTATCTAATCTTGCCTACCAATGAATATGCTGAGTTAAGGCTGCAATCTTGATGCTAAACCTAGACAAACATTCCTTACTCACAAACACTTCTAAATGAAATCTGTTTCTGCTTTCATCTCCTAAACCACTCACACACAGTTGATAGAATGAAGTCTCCCCTGCTGCTATGTTCTATATAAAATAAAATGCTGGAACTATTTCAAAGAATGCACACTAGTAAGTACTGAAATCGTTTGAAGTATATATATATACTTAGTCTAATCCCTGTGGATTGTAGAACTAGTGTTCACTTCCTAAGAGACAACACTACAAACCATAATTCTATTCAACCTCCAAAATCACGAATCTAACTGTTATTTAACCAACGCAAAAGGTTGTTCGGAAAGGCCCTAAGTATTCTACAAACTGAAATCTTCGAATCTTCTACTAGCTCCACAAATGCTGCAGACACAATCAGAAAATATTCTACAGACTTATAAGCTCAAAATCCAAAAAGATTAAACCACTATTGGAGCTATTCACTAATTGCTATAATGCTGACAACAAAAGAAATATGAGATTTCAATCTAGTCTCTTTATTAAATCCATTCTGCAACAAACCAAATCAAATCCATTACACAGTTTGTGAATGCCAGAACTTTGGGCAAAGGAATCATATCCATCAATGAGCAACACCACACTGAAAAATAAAGAAGTTAAAATATAAAGCCACTCTTATCAATTTGTTGAATCGGTTCTACAGCTAGACTGAGTGTATGTAATAGTAATCTGTCTTCTGCAAACACGAGCCTTATTTTGAAGCACAAGTAAACAAAAACATTACCATTCTATTATGAAATAGTACCAGAGTATATAAGCTTCACTCTACTTACAGAAATACAAATCACACGTAAAATACAAAGGATTGGTGTTGAAGGTGGGCCCTGCCCTCAATGCCTGCTAATTTAAATCACAGCTTTTAAAAGAAGATAAACACTCGATATATTAAAAAATAGAGTTTACAGTTTCTCTGAATACATCCGCTATCGTCTTAGGGTTTCAAGAGTCACTTTTATACTGAATATACAGAGTAAAATTAATCGTGGAACAGAGATCAATCCAACGAACAACCCTACAGCTATCTCGGCATATCTGAGTCAAAGATAGAAACTCAAATCCCCTGAAATCCACATAGCACTCTATTGTGGATCGAATCCCCCAAATCTTTGCATAGATCTTCCTTTGAACGCCGAGATAGGTATGGAATCGGGTAGCAAAAGACCCCTGCATAGAAGAGAAACAAAGCTTATTACTTGACCTATTATTAAATAAAACCTGAAGGCCCAATCACATGCATAAAACATGGCAAAGTAATAAATAAGTAATTAAAAATCACTTACCAAAGCTTAGCAATGTTGATCTCCCAAAAAGACATAATTAGATACAACAAAACTGATTATTATTTGATCCCATAAGACTTTAAGCTAGAAAATATTAAACTGAATAGGAAAAATAGGAGACCAACATCTCCCCCAGACTGAAGGTCTTGCATGTCCCTATGCAAGAAAGTTTCAGATAGACAAAATTTTGAGCCTTCAAAGTAGATTATCAATCGTTAGATCCAACTCCAAAGACTGAGGCTGAGGTATTAAATAGCACTTGAACCTGAGGAGGAGACGGGGCAGATTGTTGCTGTATACTAACCAATTGTTCAAACTGTTTATCTTTCTTCTTTAACTGTTTTCGAAGACTGCAATTTGTCCCTGTAACCTCATCAACCAAAGTTTGTAAAGACACTATTCTAGCCTTTAAAATGGCATTTTCCTGCTTGATGACCCGATCCAACCTCACATACTCTTGCAGCTTCCTTGTCAATTTAAAATTCTTTTGCCTAAAATAATCAATTTCCTTTGCTGAAGCCTCCGACTTAGTAGATTTTGAACCTGATTTGGAAAGTGATGCTCTGACAGATTTTAAACTTGATTTTGAAGGGGATGTTTTGGTAGATTTTAGACTTGATTTTGAAGGGGATATTTTGGCAGATTTTAGACTTGATTTTGAAGGGGATGTTTTGGCAGATTTTAGACTTGATTTTGAAGGAGATACTGGCAACAAAGGTTCACTAACAGGACTTGACATTGTAGAATAATGAGGAGAACCAGGAGAATCAGATTTATCATGGGTAGAGGAAGCATCGGATGATGGCAATTCGACTTGGACAGGTTCTTTACCCTTAGATTCCTTTCTCCCCTCTTTAGCGGCCATGCTGTGAGTAAATTGTCTATTGGGAAAAACAAACAAGTTTTCATGCTCCTTATCTCCCCCAGACCGAGAGCTAACACACTGTCTCTTAGAGATTGGAGACCTCTTAGCATGTAATGGGGCAGGTTTCTTGCAACTATTAACAGCTGGTTCATGAGGGCAATCATTTTGGTGAACAGAGTTGTTTGTAGAGGAAGCTTTCTCCACTAGATCAGGGATACGAGGCTCACCGGATTCATTCCTCAAGGATGACTGAAGATGAGGGTTAGATAGTTCATATACGAACTGTTCCCATACCCGACCTTGCTTCTTTAATTCAGCTAAAACGAGCATTTTAATAATTCCATGATGGTAAAGACTGTGAGTTGGATGTTCTAGGTTCTTCCTAACTTGGGAAGCCATTTTACTCAAACTCTTCCAAAAATAAAATGGAAAATTCATAAGCTTACCAAACTCGAAGTGAGCTAAAAGGAGAAAATGACAGGCTTTATAAGTGGAGAATCGGCCTTCACAAGTAATCAACTTGGTGATAATCATAAAAATATTGTGGAATTCCTCTCTAACCCACAGCTTGGAGAAACCCTTCTCACCCTTCACGGCCAAAAATTCAGGTTTGAAAACACAGTCATATTCTTTTCGTGGCAACCAAAAATTCTTAAACCATCTATCACCGGTGCGTGGAAGTCCCGTAGCCAATGAAATAGACTCCTCTGTCACTGCAAATTCCAAGGACCCCACCTTAGCTATATGCCCATCGAAACCCAAGGCGAATTGTAAAGAGACAGCATCATCGTGTCCCTGTAAATTGATTAAAAATGAATGCCACCCAACCCGAATAAACATCTCCTTGCATGCTACGAACTCAAGGATAGATAATAACTACTCATATGCGGAGGGCTCATGCCGGTTAAGCATGGTGAAGACAGGAAAAGAGAAGAACAGCGAATTAGCAAAGATACAGATAGTCAATTTCGTGGGCAATGGAAAATTTCATCACGGTTCTCTTCACTGGCAGGGTAAAACTAGAAACAGCCTGATAAAATTATGGTAAAGAATGGTAATAATTAGCAGACATGGTGAGGATATCATGATAAGCCAATGTTCGTGCCATCCACATCGCAGGGAATGATGACCACGATATAACACGTTTGGACTAATCTTAACTTCATAACAAGTAAGAACCCCAATTGTAATAGAACAAGGTTATGATTCTTTTATCAAAGGTTGCCAATCAATAATAAAGAATGAAACATTGACAAAGTTAACACCATAAAATGAAAACTGTGAAGTGTCAATTAATGTATGCCAAAGTTATTTATGGTAGTTCATAACTCATCAATTTTCGTATTATGGCAAAAGCTTTTAATTATAATCATAACCTTAATAAAAATTAAGACTTAGCCAATCATACACCCTTCCTCACCTCATCTACGTTCATTACCTTTACCATATACATGCCAATTTTCCAATGTTTCTTCCAGCACCCTATACGGCACTCAATCCGGCACTTCAACAAATGTAAAATATAGCAGTGCTTTCAGGCTGATAAAGATGAACAAAAATTTACCAGCATAGTAGTAATTACCAGCATCTAGAGCAGCTGCTGTGCTATTAAAGTGATGCACTCAAATAGTGATGTTAAAAAAACCATTAATTTCCCAAATATACATCACTCGGATGAGTTAATAAGCAAGTAAACTAGATTAAAAATTTGTTAGACCCTCAACAGTTTTACCTTTACATAGGTACATTGTTCATACAGACAAGTATAGATGAGGCTGTTAAAGAAGATATTAGAGTCAAAACCCACTGCAAGCAAGCCCGTTCAGTACTCTGTTGGGGTAACTGTAACATCTTAAGAAGCTTCTTCCCCAGGCAGATGCCCCATTGCCAACAGGCGTGTTCAGCACCCTGATGGGTTTGCCTGTTTATACCACAGGTCGGTACCCGCTGCCAGCGGACCTATTCAGTATCCCGGCGGGTTAACCTCTTGCACCCATTTTCTATCAGAGGCTCGTATCCCAATTTCACCTTAAAGATAAAATTTATGATTTGCTCAAGCATAGATGAGTGGGGGAGCTGCTCTAAAAACCATCTAGGAGTGGGATGGTACCAGAATTGGAAGAGTATTCTTTGTACACACCTATAAAAATTTGCCCAGATGAACAACTAACCTTTGCAACTGTAGAAAGTGAAAGTCATAAAGTGGCTGTAAAACAATGTATATATATATGTATTTAGTATTATAATAGCCAATAGATAATAACCCCCAAACTGCCCAGTCCTGGATACCTTTTCTCAAAATGATGCCTGTTTAAAAATAATTTCATGCCCATAGCTGTTACTAACAACAATTCCCTCGCTCCATCTAGTGTGAAACCAAGTCAAATGGTCCTAGTAACCCATAAGTTCATAAGCACAAATCCCTTGAATCACTGATGGAGACAATGCCAGGTGGATAAGTACTCATATGAATAACGAGGATAGGTCTGAAAACCCTAGCAGCACACATCTTATTTACTTGATACAGGCATTCCAATAAATCAGTGAAACTCAAAAATTAACCCAAATTAACACAGTCCTTAAAAAAAAAAAAATGTTTTGCAAAAATAATCAAAGGCTGAAATAGGGTAGTGACAAAAAAAAAACTTCCCTTAGGTTTCAAAACATTCTGAGCCTTACTGAAAAGAATATCTGCACCCTTCCAAAAAGAGACCTAATAAAACAAATTCCTGTACATATGTACAAAAACAATTCCATTGAATATTACTGTGAGGAAGTAGGAGATGAAGAAGTCATTCCTCCACCTACCAGCTCTAGCCTAGATTGCTGACTCATGGTATGGATAAACTCTTGCTTAGAAATGGGTTTGTGATATACCTTTAGACGATGCCCATTCACCACAAAAGCAGTATGTTCGTCATCAATTGTCTTTATTTTGACAGAACCATTATAAAAAACAGTTACAATTTCATATGGCCCCATCCATCTAGTGGTAAGCTTACCTTTGAAATGTTTGAACCGTGAGTCAAACAACAGAGCCCAATCACCTTCTTCAAAAGTCTTCTTCTTCAAAAATTTATCATGCCACTTAGTCCGCTGATTCTGTATCAACACAGTTCGTTGGACAGCATCTTGTCTAATTTCATCAAGCTCATTTAATTGCATCAGCCTCTGCTCCTGGGCTTCATCTAAATTCAGGCTCAATTGTGCAGCAGTATGAAAAGTCTTCACCTGAAATTCTATAGGAAGCAGAACCTGTTTCCCATAAACAAGCTGATATGGGGTATACCCTGTGGTATTTCTCCACGTAGTTCTATAAGCCCACAATGCCTCGGGTAGCCTGTCTGCCTAGTCTTTGTGATGCAGCTGTACAGTCTTAGTTAAAATGGATTCTAACACTTTATTTGTTGATTTCACTTGCCCATTTGCTTGGGGATGGTAAGGAGAAGATTTATAGTGCTTAATCCCATATTGTTCTGTAAGTGCTTTCATTGATTTAGAGACAAACTGTGCTCCATTGTCAGTCACAATTTCATGAGGAATGCCAAAACGGGTAAAAATTTCTTCGTAGATAAACTCTATGACTAATTTCTCAGTGGCCCTCAATAGAGATTTTGCCTCAACCCACTTAGTCACATAGTCAGTGTAGACTAAAATATATCTCTTTTTCCTTAACATTGGTGAGATTGGGCCAACAAAGTCCAATCCCCATTTTTCAAAAGGTTCAATTTGTACCTGGGCTTATAAAGGCATTTGATCAGCAGCAGTGGGTCTCCCCATTCTTTGACAGCTGTCACATCCCTATACATACTTTTTAGCATCTTTAAAAAGGGTAGGCCAGTAATACCCTTGATGTAACACCTTATATGCTGTCCGCTTGTCTGAGAAACAACCTCCACAAGGTCCATCATGACAGGCTTTAAGGATGTCACACATCTCATCCTCCCTCACACAGCTCCTGATAATCAGATCTATACCGGTTCGAAAGAGGTCATTACCTACCCATGAATAATTATCCCTTTGCTGTATGATTCTTCATTTTTCGTAAGATGACAGATGAGCAGGTAGTTTCCCTGTAACCAAATAATTGGCTATATATGCAAACCAGGGTGTTTTAATAGAAACAGCAAATAAATGTTCATCAGGGAATGTATCATCTACAGGAACATTATCATCAGCATGAGTCAATCTGGAGAGGAAATCTGCAACCAGATTTTCCTTCCCTGGTTTGTCAACTATGGTAATGTTAAATTCCTGTAGCAAAAGTAACCATCTAGTAATTCTGCCACTAGTGATCGGTTTATTCATTAAAAATTTAATAGCAGAATGATCGGTATGAACAAATACCTCATAACCCGTAATATAATGCTGGAATTTATTGATGGCATGAACCACTGCTAGAAACTCTTTTTCGGTTACTGTATAGTTCAGTTCTGCAGGTGTTCAATTTTTACTGATGAAATAAATAGCATAGTAGGACTGATTTTCTTTCTATCCGAGCACTCCCCCCAAGGTAGTGTCTGAAGCATGAGTTTGTATATGGAAGGGCAAAGACCAATTTGGCCCCTGCAGAACTGGTGTTGAAGACAATTCTGACTTTAATGTGTCAAAGGCTATCTGACAGTGTTGATCCCAACAAAAACCACTGTCTTTGGCCAATAATTTGAACAGTGGGGCTGCTATCTTTGTAAAATTAGCAATAAACCTACGATAGTACCCTGCATGTCCCAGAAAAATTCTGACTTCTTTTTGTGTAGCTGGTGAAGATAGACTAGTAATGATTTCAATTTTTGCTGGGTCAACCTTAATACCTTCTGATGAAACGTGGTGCCCTAAAACAATACCCTCAGTTAACATCATCTTACACTTTTCATGGCTTAAAGCAAGATTTGTTTCTTGGCACCTAATTAAAACTTTCTCCAGGTTATCCAAGGCTTCTTTGAAATCATTACCGTAGACTGTAAAGTCATCCATATATATTTCCACATAGTCATGGACTAAATCAGCCAAAATACCTTACACTACCCTCTGGAAAGTGGCAGGAGCGTTACACAGTCCAAATGGTAATACCTTGTAAGCATAAGTTCCCCATGGGTAGGTAAAAGTGGTTTTTTCTTGATCCTCTGGGGCTATTCTTATCTGGTTATATCCACTATATCCATCCAGAAAAGAGAAATACTGTTTTCCTGACAAGGTATCCAAAACTTGATCTATGAAGGGAAGAAGGAAGTAATCTCTGAGGGTTGATTTATTTAGTTCACGAAAATCAACACATATTCTCCACTTACCTCCCTTCTTTGGGACAATCACCAACGGAGATACCCATTTGCTATCATAAATGGGATAGATGAAATCTGCATCCAACAATTTTTGTAATTCATCCTTCACAATGTCTTTAAGTGCAGGATTCATTCTTCTTTGTGGTTGTCTTACTTGTCTAATATTTTCCTGCGTATATATGTGATGCATGCATGTGTCAGGGTGAATTCCTTTCATGTCTGTATAAATCCAAGCAAATGCCCCAGACTGTGCTTCAAGTAAATTAACTACCTGATTTTGCTGGCTTTGAGACAGATTTGCATTAATAAACAAAGATCTACCTGGACTAATCTCCATTGGTGTAGTTTGTTGATGTATATGTAACTTCGGAATGTATTTCACATATATGTATATTGTATTCCTATAGAGATGTTATTATTCCTCTATACGGAAGTGTCGTCATTTATATTGTAAGTGTCGTAACTTATACTTGATGGGTTATTAGACCACCTTGTTTGGGGTCAGCCCTGTATAAGTCATGTGGGTCAAAGGGTTATTAGACCATTCTATTGGGGGTCGGCCCAGTCAGCATTATGTTATGTGGTTAAGTTCGAGCCTACATGAGTTAGGTAAAAAGGCAAGTCAAGTCAAGTATAAATAGAGTGCGGGAGGCACTCTATTTTCTCACTCACTTCTCACACATGCACTCAAGGAGGAGTGGCGCACTTATGGAGGAGGAGGATCTACTGCTAGGTTATGACTATCTCTCTTGGTTGGTTGTATCATTGCTCTATCTATCTCTGAGGAAGTTATTGGGGTTTTTCACCTTTATGGTTTTCCCCAAGTAAATCTTTGTGTCTCTTGTGTGCTTGCATTATTGTCTCCATGATTGATATGCTGTAGATATGCTGTACATGTTGTTCTCTCAGTTAAGATCCTAGATCAGATTGAAGTAAATTCTAAAAATTTAACATAGTTGCGGCTCCAACCTTCTCATCTATGAATAAAACTACTGATGATGAGGTGTATGAAGGGTAGTACTGTTCTTGAAAATATTCTGTGAAAACATTGTTGAAGTCAGAGAAGGACTGAGGAAACTCAATACTAGTGGTGGCTGAGATAAATTGATCTAGGATATCATCTTCAGTCTGGTGTTCCAGCCCCCTAGTTTGACTGATGGACAGTAAGGGTTGTCCCACATCCTCATCCCCGTAAGGATTCTCTAACCATAACATGTTTTTCGATACAGGCTGTGCTGGAGGATAAATAATCAGGTTTTGTAGAGAAGTGCGATTTGAAATAGTTAAAATACCTTCTCTGCATCCTATAAAGGCATTGGCAATGGCTAAACAGGGCCTGCCTAATATAACAGGATGTTCCCCCATTGGGTGTTTGGTTTGGAGTACCAGAAAATCCACTGGATACTCCCAAGAAGCTACTGTGATAGTAATGTCATCTAAGGCCCCCACAGGTTTGATTGTGCTCCTATCAGCCAACTCCAAAATAGTAGGAGTAGATCTGAGGAGATTATGCAACTGAAGTCTCTGCATGGTGGTCATAGACATGACATTAATGGCATCCCCCAGGTCAACTAGAGTGTTTCCTATTGGAATCTCATTGATGTAAATGGTCACCACTGGGTTCCCAGGATTTGCAAATTTTGGGGGTAAGGAACAATCTGAAATAAAATTGGACAGCTGGCCTAAAACATTTATCTTGGGTGGGTCTTTCTGTTTTCGACCAGGTTTCTTTAAGCACAGTTCCCTTACTAGTTGTGCATAAATAGGGACATCTCTAATAGCCTGAAGTAATGGAATATTGATACAAACATTTCTCAACTCATTTTCCAAATCAAACTGTGGACGCACCGCAGGTTTCTCCATTAATAACCTCTCTGGGTAAGGGGGGTTGTTATTTACTTGTGGATGAGCAGGTGATTGGAAATGAGTTCCTAGTGCTTGAGTGTTTTCTGAGGCAATCTGCACTTCTTCTTCCTCTGTAATCTCTTTTTCATCATTTTCTTCTCCAGTCTCTTCATGAATAATCACTGCTGGAGGGGTTTTATTTAATGTTTTCCCAGACCTTAATTGTATTTCCTGTAAAGGAGCTGAATGAATTACGTAAGTTGGAGCCATTTGAATTTCATCATTATGAAGAGGCTGGGGAGGTCTATTATTAGGGTTTGGGATAGGTTGTGCTGGAAACAACGTGGGTCGAGGTGGGTTTGGATTTTGATATTGTTGTGGAACTGGGGGTATAGGAGGAAGTGCAGGTGGTGTAAAGCCTGGTAATAGCTACTGCATATTTGGTGGCATTGGACAATAACTAGGAGGGGTTGTTGATTGTGTTCCTCCATAGGGTTGTCCTTGTGGTCCGCCATATGACTGTCCCCGCCAGCCTTGCTGCCATGGTTGGGTTTGAGTAGGTTGAGAGGGCCAATTCTACCACATTTGTGGACTCCATGGCTGCTGAGATTGCTGCATGGGATAGTAATATGCAGGGTTCGGAAAAACAGGCTCTGGGTACATGTTTTAGGGTCTAGGCTTCCAAGGCCTTCTTGATGCATCAGTAGGTTCAGCATTGAGCTTGTAAAAATCTTGCAGTTCTGGTAAAGAAGGGCAATTGTTAGTTGGGTGTTGATCAGAGAAAAGAGCACAGACTGAAATGGTATTAAGAGGTCACTCTTTCAAAGGGTGTCTTTTTCTACACTTGGGGCAGAATATGTGTAATGCTGCTATGTCCTCCTCCTCTTACCATTTCTTTGTTTTCAATGCATCAAATTGGGAGCTTAAGGTGCCTAAAATGTCAATTTTGAAATTTTCTACCAGGTTCCCCAATTCAACTCTTGTGACCCCACTAGTTCCCGCTGTTCTAGAAATACGGGAAGGACCTTCCCTTGTGCTTTTTCCTGCCTTGGCTCTACTCCTAGAATATTTTATGCATAGTTCAGTAATCTCCTCAAAGGATTTATGAGATACATCACCTGAGTCCATCAAGTTGAGGATTTCCACATATTCATCCAGAATCCCTTTTAGAAAACGAGTTTTGACTGCATCCTCCTGTAAGGTATTATACTAAGACTTCTGTAATACAAAGCAGAATCGTTCTAGGAAGTCCTCAAGACTCTCTTCTTCATGTTGTTGCATTTTAAAGATATCATTTTGGGAGTCTCTAGGCCCACAGTAGTCTCGGTATTTTCTGAGGAAAGCACTCTTCATTTGTTCCCAAGTTCGGATGGTGGATTCCCCCAGGCTCATAAACCATCTAAGTGCAGAATCGTTAAGGGTGGCTGGAAATAGTTTTAACTTTTGAGCATCCTGTAGATAATTATAACTCCTGCATAAGATGTCGAACTCAAATAGAAAAGTATCCGGATCTTCAGTACTTTTCGCATAGAAGGTAGGTAATGAAGATGCTGGGATATTTTTCATATTGACATCCCGTGTAAGATCCAGAATGGGGAAGCCAAAAGTTGTTTTAGTTCATCCCTCATGTTCTCCCTCTCCTTCCATCTAGTGTCCAGTTTCCTGATCACTCATGACAAGAGTGTTCCTAAACCAATTGACACCTAACCCGTCTCTTCTTGGGGATAGAATAAAGTCTCAATGGTCTGGCCTAGGCCAAGTTTGAAGATTGAAAGGTAAATCTGTGGTAGATTCTACTTGAGAAACCACCGGATTCTGGTTATGTCCAAGAAGGGAGTTCACTTTTTCTATGTCCACTGTGTCAACCAAGTTGGAATCTTCCTTTGGAGGTGAAGCTTGTTGGATCTGTGGGATCTCTTCTGAATGTAACTGTTCACTGAGTATAACCTCAGTTCCTGCTGGTTTGGTCCCAAATTCCACTGAATTTTGAATATTGTTGTTTTCAGCTTTGTTGCCGGTATCCCTATCCCTAGGGTTAGTGAAGGGGGGGGTTTTGTTGTTTCCAAAAAGATCGGAATGAACCTTAATGAATCTTCCCTTACTATCTCTGGGTCTCATCAAAACAATTTCTGAAAATAACAAGACTTTTAATCAAAATAAATTGAAATACCTGTGCCACAATTGGGTTTGAAGGAAACTGTTATGAAATGCGCAAGTTTGCCTTACCAACCCTTCTCCTCCAATCTGCCACAACTAGTCACACCTCAAAACTGTTGTAAAATTAGATTTCTGGAATTAAAGGCACCCCACTTGCAAAAGGATAACCACACTTGTATGAAATTAAACTACAAAAAATAAACACTCTTTACAGGAAAGATAAACACACTTTTGCAGTAAAATAATTCAAACATGTGAATAAAAACAACCACACTTACCAGAAGGACACAACAAGAATTTGGGGCAACCCACTAAAGTGGTTGCGGCAGGCTATTACACCATAGGAATCCCATAGTGAATTCATCTTTGCGTCTTAATGTTTCCCCTCCACCTTGTTGTGTACTGTAAAAGGATCCTATCTACCTGAACTTCTCAGTCAACCAATTCATAAAAATGAGCAAAATACCAGCTTACCTTGGAGCAAGTCCCCAGCAACGGTGCCAAAATGTTGGTTAAAATTAATGATATTTAATTTATCTTGATTTAATTGTCAACCAGGGTGCATAAACTTTGAGCTGCTACACTATATGTGCGGGAAAAGTAGTCTCAATGCTCATCCCTCAAGAAATTCTAGTCTACTTACAAACAAAATGACATGAATGAAGCTAATACTGTATAGAATGATCAATGCTAAAGATTACTAGATCTGTTCTAAAAGAAACTTAATTTGTTGATCCGTATCTTACTTACAACAACCTACAACAATCTTCCAAAATGATACTAAGCTACAGCTATCCTGTGCAAGAAACAACTTATTAAAAGAACTTATCTAATATTGCCTACCAATGAATATGCTGAGTTAAGGCTGCAATCTTGATGCTAAACCTAGACAAACATTCCTTACTCACAAACACTTCAAAATGAAATATGTCTCTTCTTTCATCTCCTAAACCACTCACACACAGTTGACAGAATGAAGTCTCCCCTGCTGCTATGTTCTATATAAAATAAAATGCTGGAACTATTTCAAAGAATGCACACCAGTAAGTACTGAAATTGTTTGAAGTATATATATATACTCAGTCTAATCCCTGTGGATCATAGAACTAGTGTTCACTTCCTAAGAGACAACACTACAAACCATAATTCTATTCAAACTCCAAAAGCACGAATCTAACTGTTATTTAACCAACGCAAAAGGTTGTTCGGAAAGGCCCTAAGTATTCTACAAACTGAAATCTTCGAATCTTCTACTAGCTCCACAAATGCTGCAAACACAATCAGAAAATATTCTACAGACTTATAAGCTCAAAAGCCAAAAAGATTAAACCACTATTGGAGCTATTGACTAATTGCTATAATGCTGACAACAAAAGAAATATGAGATTTCAATCTAGTCTCTTTATTAAATCGATTTTGCAACAAACCAAATCAAATCCATTACATAGTTTGTGAATGCCAGAACTTTGGGAAAAGGAATCATATCCATCAATGAGCAACACCACACTGAAAACTAAAGAAGTTAAAATATAAAGCCACTCTTATCAATTTATTGAATCGGTTCTACAGCTAGACTGAGTGTATGTAATAGTAATCTGTCTTCTGCAAACACGAGCCTTGTTTTGAAGCACAAGTAAACAAAAACATTACCATTCTATTATGAAATAGTACCAGAGTATATAAGCTTCACTCTACTTATAGATATACAAATCACACGTAAATACAAAGGATGGGTGTTGAAGGTGGGCCCTGCCCTCAACGCCTGCTAATTTAAATCACAGCTTTTAAAAGAAGATAAAGACTCGATATATTAAAAAATAGAGTTTACAGTTTCTCTGAATACATCCGCTATCGTCTTAGGGTTTCAAGAGTCACTTTTATACTAAATATACAAAGTAAAATTAATCGTGGAATAGAGATCGATCCAACGAACAACCCTACAACTATCTCGGCATATCTGAGTCAAAGATAGAAACTCAAATCCCCTGAAATCCACGTAGCACTCTATTGTGGATCGAATCCCCCAAATCTTTGCATAGATCTTCCTTTGAACGCCGAGACAGGTATGGAGTCGGGTAGCAAAAGACCCCTGCATAGAAGAGAAACAAAGCTTATTACTTGATCTATTATTAAATAAAACCTAAAGGCCCAATCACATGCATAAAACAAGGCAAAGTAATAAATAAGTAATTAAAAATCACTTACCAAAGCTTAGCAATGTTGATCTCCCAAGAAGACATAATCAGATACAACAAAACTGATTATTATTTGATCCCATAAGACTTTAAGCTAGAAAATATTAAACTGAATAGGCAAAATAGGAGACCAACAATCAACTTCAAGAGAACAACCATGTCGTTCGAAAACCGTGAGATGAGGGTAGTCGCACCTCTCAATCCGATAGAAGGGAAGAGATATGTTGAGATGACAAGGGATTAATTCACTGAGGGATGGGATAGTCTCTACAACATATCAGAAGACTACGTCAATCCTACTGCAGATGGAGAGTTAGTATGGCATAGTGTCAATTCGGCGTTGTCATATTCGAATGAAGCACCTGAAAATTGGAAAAATCAGCTACATGAAGTATCATTTAGGAGGTGTGCACGGATCACCTAGTCGCTGAGATGGGTAGCTACAGAAGCGTGCTAACTACCAACATATGAGAGGTTTCGTAATTTGACTGCATTTATCATTGAGTTCAAAGAGAAAGTGGCATAACCACAATGACTATTAGCCTTGGAGGAAGTCCTGAAGTGTACACCAGCGCAATGGTGGGAGGCACACAAGTCAACAATAACAAACTGGCCATTATGTCGACACCTAATGGAGGTTAGGTTCTCTGACACTGAAGGATACAACGGAAGGAAGTATAATGGAAGAGGAGATCCAAACGAGCATTTGAATGAATGTCCAAGCAAATGGGGAACAAGAAAAAAACAGGAATGAGTTCATGCATTCATTCACACACTGGATGAAGTACCACGAAGTTTGTACATTGCAACAGAGCTGCAACGCAGAACAACCTCATGGGAACAGCTTACTATTGTATTTAGACAAAATTTTAGTTTCTCTGACAAAAATCCCTTCATCCATAGCGCGTTATAGGAGGTTTTTGAGAAAGTACTCGAAGCAGTTCTGATAGAAAAACCTATGGGACTTCAGTGGACTGTGACACCAAAGATGATGATGGAATGCTACAACATAACAGGAGAATTGGATGATTAGGATGATCCACGGGCTACGCATATACCAGAGTTAGAAGGAAGTCGGAATGTTGAGGCACCTAAGATGCCTTTCGACAATTTTCAATAGCCATTGCGAATCAAGAAAGTGAACATTGAGTCGGAGGAGAATCCCAAGTTTGCGGGTATCAGATATTATTGGGACGACTCGACCATTGCTGAATGACTTATCTATTACTCAAGTTTCAAGACTTGTTCCCGACAAAATTTTTGGAGATGAAAGGAATTTATGGGGACCTAGGCGAGATGAAAATCCCATTGAAACCTAATGCAAAGACAATAAAGAAGCAACCTTATCAGTTGAACCTAAGGTCCTCGGAGCTTAGAAAATTTGAACGAGAGCAACTCCAGCGAAGGACTGGTGACACAGAATTAACTATGGACTTGTGAAAAAAAAAGCGGAAACAATAAGGTTCAACATTTGTCGATAAGATAATTGTAGACTACAAAAAGAAGTGGGAAGATTCAGCACGTTGACAGCTATCAAGACATGAAAGGGTCAAATCCAGTCATAAATGCAGTAGTTAAGCCAAGATGGACAATGACAAAAATGAAAAAATGGCACAATTAATACCTGACACATGCGACGGATTTGGTAAATCAACACTAGATTTGGTAATCATTGTCCAAAATCGGTGGGACACGGAAAACCAACACTATAAAGGTAGGGCAAGGGTATAGTTTGATGCACTGTGTGTTAAGTAAAAACCTAGAAAGTAGCGTATGGAAGTCTGCATTTCGAGCACAAGCATCGAACGGCCACAACCAATGCCAATTATGCAAGAGAAACCCGAAATCATGTCCGAAATATCATTTAGAAAGAAGCGAAGTGCTAATTGACCTGTAGACACCGGCCGAGAGCCGAAGAGAGGGACCCGAAATTCAGCACGACTTGCAGAAGGAGGCACTTCAGGCGTTGCTCAAAAAGAAACAACGTTGTAAAGAGGGTACCCTAGCCCAACAATACCAGGGTATGTACCACCAAGAAAGGAAGGGACACCTATTGTTTGGGTAAGAAAGAACGAATGGTATGTCATTAAGATGCCTTCGATACCGAAAGGAATTCCTCAAGCTAGGAACATTGTGGAAAACTTGCAGAAGCTATAATATAGCCACCATGACCTCGCGAACTTCCAAGAATGCACAGAAGCATACGTCAATGTCATCCATGGCAAAGGAGGCTCGACCACAAAGGAAACAACGGAGTGGGTGTCGGTATTGGAACAATCGGGGTTACTAGGCCTCACCCAGATACCGCACTTCAGGAGATTGGTGTAGGAAAACGCAAGCGTCAAGCAGTTATTAGCCTGTTTTTATGGCAGATACATATGGATGCATGAAAATATTTTGGTCATGGTTGACCTGATTGTAAGAATCACCGGACTACCCAAGGATGGAGAATACCCTTCCAAATTTTTTCAGGGGAATGATAATGAAAATAAGCTTGTAGTAAGGTTGAAGATGGAGTACATGGAGTGGAGAAAAACTCCAGAGGATACCTAATTGAAACAATTAAGGACCAAGCTGTCAAAGTTGCAGCAAAGATACTAGTAGTGAAGGTGTTGTGGAAGAATGGGCCGAAAGAATGCACTTCGTGCATCACCGTCTCCTCGAAAAAATGTGCCACATGAGTACATATGAACTGGTTGCAATTAATGCTAAATCAATTACTGGAGGACGCTCTTGATGCATAGGAGAAAGGGAATGCATTCACATATGGATGGATCTTGATGCTAGTTTCACTAGTAGGATGGAGGGATCCAGAGCACTATTAAGACATGGAAATAGTCGAAGCTAGAATACGAGAACGAGCACGGTACCAAAATCTATGGGCAACATCTGACAAGGAACGAAAAGCATTTAACATTGTACAATTCTACTTGTTCTTAGACATGATACGGGTAAATGCACAATAAATACCATGGATAACTAATCAAGTAGCAAGGAAGTATTGACTGATCGCAAGACTATCGGTCGATTCCCAAACATATACATCCAAGCACGAGCAGATAAGAAAAGGAAGTGGCTTCGAACACAGTACAATCTCACCAAGGAGTAATTGGACACCATCATCGAAGGATGGCCAACAGAATGGAAAGTTCCAGCCGCAGAGGAGGAACTATCAAATGTAGAGAATGGATAGTCGACAACTCGACCAAAGCCACTAGTAGAATAGAAGGAGTTAGCTAGTCGACAGGAGGGTGCAGGAGAGCATGATCCTGTGAAAGAATAGTCGCAGACGTCCAGTTGTGATAGAGCCTCATCGACCACCTTAACGGATTTTGAACTAGAGGTACAACGTGAAGAAACAACGAAAAAGCATAGGATGGACCGTGGTGAAGGAAGCAAAAATGGGGGTATTTCTGAGGAGCAAGTTAACAGGCTCCTGGAGAAAATAACAGTGGTAGAAGATGAAAACTGTGCGAGAGTTACACATCATGCAACATAGTACTTTCACCAGGTAACCCAATTACTATCAATACTGGCTAATGCAGGCATAGAGACAAGGGTACCACATAGGTAATTCCCACCAAGTTTGTCAACAAGTAGGGTCGAAGTAGAGGTTGGCACACAACCAAGAATAGTACAAATTTTGTAAAACACAATGGAAACAGGTGATGAGAACTTGGATGTGGCATTGTGGAATTAAGGAAGTATGATTCAATCATGGTAAATTTCAATCTACTGTCGATGCTGTCAGTATAGACAATTCAAATTGCAGAAAGTGCAGAAATCAATGACTGTGAGGCTGCAATGCATGACAATATGGTGAGATATAAGCAACAGGTGCGCATCAACGAGATGGAGGCACGACATCTCCAAGAAGATAAATCCCAAAACTACCTGAAAAAGAGAAGGATATAGAGGATAGAAGCGGGTTGGAGAAGGCGATATCCAAGGCATGTGAGGAAGCCTCTGAGGTAGATCAGGATATACTACTGGAAGCAAAAGCTATCTTGTTAGGCGTAGTTATCACTAAAATATGAAAAGAAAATGTAGAACTATAAGAAAGGGCAGTACCAGGCACACCACAAGAACAAATCCATAATCGCCGGGACACGATAGAAGAGGCCACAACAGAGATCGCAAGGATGGAAAAGGAAGCTAAGATAATTGCGAAAGAGGTTACGCAGTTTTGGGGAAGTTTAGTAGAAGATGAGCAGTTGCACTAGTTGAACACACAACTTTCCCAAGAAGAGACACAACTAGAGTCGTTGAAGGGATCTCTTAAGGTGATGCCCCTACTCACGTAGATTACAAAGGCCATGGAGTAGAACGATCTCCAACATCAAGTAACTAAGGTGTGCAAAATGCAGCATAGAAGGATGACGCACCAGAGGAATTGAAAAAAGGAATAACAGTTGGCCATGAAGGCAATAGAAGAAATGGAACAGGTTAAGCAAAATATGGAATTGGCGCAACAGATGGATGGTGAGCACCCAATGGAACAACAGGTGGAAGACTACGCAATACTCAAAGTATCAACAAAAGAAGCTGTCGACCAGATTAGAATTGCATATGAGGATTTCAAGTCCCAAGTAAATGCACCAGAGGTGTCCAGCTGAGGTGGCTCAAGGGTGAGCCACAAGTTTGTGTTGGGGGGCTGTTGGCACAGGGTTAGAGTGCATGAAGTGAGAAAGCCGACAGTGATGTGAAGGATCGTCCGTAGAAGAAGGGACCATTTGCGGAGAACAAGGAGCCGAAGAAAGCTCAATATTAGTTTAGTTAGTTATAATGGGTCTTTTGGACCATTTTGTAACTGCCTTAATTGGATATAAATAGGGTTCTGATTGTAATCCTAAGGTCATCAGTTGATTAATAGACAAGTGGATGAATTGTGTAATATTTTTCTCTTCTTTTGGCAAGTTTTGTATGGATCCACGATAAGTTGTTTGGAACAGTCCCTGCAAAGGTTGTACCATAGGTTTTTGATGAGTTAATGCATGAAGATGTTCAGCTATGTCCTTGTTGAATGATGATGTCTCTTTCTTGTGTTTTTGTTTATACGGAATGATGAATGTGACTAGATAATGTGTTATGCTTAAGTTCTATTGTTATGTAAGTTTATGTTGATGTGATCGCCAGTCTTACCATGCTAGTGCGAATGTCGATTACACATTGATAATGTGAATGATGAAAGTATGTTTAAATTGGTAAGCATGATGCGAAGATAAATCTCTAGTTTCTATAGCGATAAAGTGAGAATAGAAGCATTTCCTCCCCCTACTGCGCAAACTTGGTACTTGCAGCCCCCTTAATCATCTTAGGTGAGACTTCACTCGATCCGCGGGTGTTGCTGTAAAGGGTAAAACCTTTATGGGTCGATGCTTAAGGGTGTTTTGTTGGTGTTTGTTGACAGCAGTGCGAAGTGAACCCCTATTGACAGAAATGTGTCAACAGAAACCGAAACTTTGTTTCAAATTAATACATCTAGATATTCATTCTTGATATAACCTGTATTTTGTTTTCCCAAAATTTTCAACTATCTTCCACTACTCTTGGTTTGGGATTTCATAATCCATCATCTCCTTAATCATTACCTCCAATTTTTTGCAAGTTATGTAAGATATAGGTGGAAAATATTTTTTAATCTTCCAGAATTGATCAAATATCTTGAAATCATCGGTGAACTTTTCAACTATTGTTTTTCCTAATAGTCCTTTGATCAAAATTTTGAATTTTGAGTGATCCATGTGAGCCTGTACTATTAAATTGTGATAATTTTCTTGAGAAATGTACTTTTCCATCATTATCCCAAAAAGAGGGTAGAGAATTTTCAAAGAGTCTTTGAAATAATTTCTTAAAACTTTGAACTTGAAGGAGCATATGTTTTTCTTTATCTTATACCTCTTTAACATGATTATGTTTGCCAATAATTCTTCTTGCCCAAATAATAATCACAGGCCTGCCTTTAATTCCCAAATTATGCATATCTAATTGAGTCGGAGTGTTTAAGAAACTGACCGTATTTTGAGCTATCTCTGAAGGCCTTTTATTCAATGTCTCATTTGCCACTTTACATCTTTGGAGAGCTATGTTTGCTATAGCATATCTATCATCTATAAATTTTAAATGTCACCAGAATTTGGTAAGTTCCATTGATATTGCATCCCATATAAGGTGCTTAGCTCCTTGCAAGGGAAGTTTACCTGTTAATCTATCCTTTAATTCATCGGCCTTTGTTTCAATTGTTTTCTATCATTCTGAGCTTTTTTCTTTTCTTCAGTATTCTGAACTAACTCTTGTTTGAGTTTATGGTTTTCTTCTTTTAATTATTCAATCTATACATGTTTTAAACTAATTTGAGACATGGCACTCGTCAATTATTTTATGGAATATATATCTATTTGTTTTTCTTCTGTACATAAAAATTGGTCCTTTGGCTCCTCTGGCACTTGCAATTTTTCAATCTGATTTGTATTTAATACTGAGGTTTGTGACAACAATCCAGACTTTTCTTTTCCCCAAGTCTGTTTTTCATCCTGTAACTTAAACATCTTACCTTTGTAATCCATAATTTCTTGATATATAGTTTCTTTTTCCTGTTGTAATGTTATTAGTTCTGAATATTGTACATGTTGAGTATTTGGCACCTTCAACTTTTTCTTGAGCATTTGAATAGTATTTTCTTTTGCATCAAGGATTTTTTTGGTGCATTGGGTGTTACCTAGCTCTACCCCTACAATCACGAGGTCAACTTGTAGTCTCTCAATTTCGACCAAATTTGCTTTATTTTCCATTTTTCTTGCCTCAACTGACTCTCCAATTTTCCTAATACTGATTGCAGCTTAGAAATTTTCAAAGTTGACTGTAACAAATCGGAATACAAGACATATCCTATTTCACTATGCAATTGGATCTTACCTGGTATATCAATATCATCACACTTAACTTCCATTTAAAATACTTTTGCATTCTTTACAACTGCAAAACTTAGAGTGTTTCTCTCTGAATCCTTAACTGTGACAAGGAAAACTTTTTGGGATGTCAACTTCTTTACTTGTGGTATCAACTTCTGATTTTATTCTAAAGATTGCTTCTAATTTTCTGCATATTGTGAAAGAAAATCAAATCTGGATTTTGATTGAGAGTTGTCTCCAGATTCTTTTATTTCTGAAAAATAATATTGTTGTATATTTACAGGTGTTTGTGGAAACATAGTATATTTTCCTAAAACAACTGGATCTTGTTCTCCCATACTGATAATTTCTTTAAGCTGTTCTACTTTAGTTTTCTTACTTGAAACTCCTCCATCAATTTCCATGCTATCAACTTCTGAAATAGCTCTTTTATTGGTAATATCAGATTTAACTGGTGTTTGAACCAACAATGCCAAATTATTTGTTTGTTCCATATCTATTTCCTTTACTACTCCTTTATTCTACTCAAATTTCAATAAATTTTCCATTCTATCTAATCCTTCCACTATTTGATGATCAAAATATCTATTCCTATTTTGTTGTCTCCTTCGAGATATAATTTGATGTCGATCATAATTATTTTTTTCAACTTCTTGAAAATCCATGACCTTTAACAATTTCTCCAGTATAGATAGAGTTGCCTTACTCTTTATGGTCAATGAACCAACTTTAAGGTGAAATTTCACATTTGATGAGTTTTTTAAAACACTGAAATGTTCTTCTTCTGAATATAACCTCTGTCTGATAAATTCTAAATAAAAAACCCTCAGTGTCAAAAAGGCTGTCAAAAGATATTGTGCTTCAGTAAAACCATATACTCTGATAATAGTATGTTCTTTGTATAAGAACCAATCACCTGTCCAAATTTCTGGTGTAGGATGCAACAGTTCATTCATATATTCTAACACTCGGGGTAACACAGTGTCAAAAATAATTCTGTAAACTTCTAATATGATTTTATTGGTAAATTCAAACATATTAATCTAACTAGGAAGATCAATTTCGAAATATTAGAGCATCATAATAGGTTCATGAGATAAGACTAATATCTGAAATATTTCAATTTATGGAAATTCACCAACTGAGCATGAATAGCTTCAACTAGGAACACATCAATATTAAAGAAGCATGTCGGACTCGACTTTGACTCAGGCAAATTGACTTGCAGGAAAAAACCTAACATAAATTCTATGACTAACTTATCACAATCAAGACCTAAAATTTGACTCAACAAGGACGAGACTAACTAGACATATTCTTGAAGGACATCAACATTCAAAGGAAACGAAAGGTTTTCACATGATTGACCATATTTCAAAACTTGTAACCAAAACTTCTTTCTCTTCCGGACTACAACTTATATACAATTTTATCAAAACTTCTTCACTAAATGAATTAGGGTTTTGGGGAAATGTTTCAGGTAAACCTAAGACTTCACAAACAGTCTGTGCATTGACCCGATAGAGAATTTTGGTCATATTTGCATTGATAAATACTCTTTCAGTATGTCAATAGTTCGTTGCACACCAACCAATGAACTCAGGGAAGTGTAGGGTCTGTTCGATACAGAAATAGTATAGAAAAAAGATAAAAACATAAAAACATTTAGCACATCTCTTCTTTGTGACCTGAACTCCATTAACGTTTATTTGGACTATGAAATACTACCTACAGACATAATTGGGTCGACAATATCCCTTTTCCTATCGAAAATAACTTCTTATTTTTCATCTAATGTTTCACGGAACAACGCATATTCTTTAACCTGTTCCATAAGGGAAAGAAATTTTGAAAAAACAGAGTTTGGAGCTACCTGTGAACTGAACTTGCGAGTCAGAAGAACCCCAAGTTGACTTCTGCACAGGGTTGACAAAGATGATTGAAGTGTTATTCGATGGCTCCCTTTCCTCCACTAAAAAATTAACAAACACTTTTTAAATTTCCAACAAACCTTTTTATATAACCAATATCGAAGTGGTTTCGGAGCTCACAAGAAGCAGTATAACTTCAACCACTTTTTGTAGCGGAATTCACCAATAGTCGCCACATGGTAGGATATTTCTTTTCCACTGCAATCGTTTAGCTTTAACTCCCATGCATTTTCCTGCCCCAAAATTTGTCCCTGTCATTGATTCGATCGAAAGTTGATGCATACCCTTCATCTATTCTTTGATTTATATTTTATGACTTTGGTGTTATGCACCTGACTCTTAGCACTTTTTCTCCCTTTGCTCTTGGTCATAGGCTAAGGTCACATTGGTATATTTTTCAAGGCTCATATTCACTTAGCCATTGGTCCTAGCCCTTGATCCCATTGCGCTTTAGTCTCTTGCTCTTTAAAATATTTTGGTTTTTGACAATTTTAATAATAGTGTAAAACTTTAGAATGAATTCCAAATTTCAAACAATAATCCCATATGATTTATCAACTTTAAATGACATCAAAGTCACAATTTTTTTTAAAAACTTTGCAAGTTAACACAAGGGATAATCCATGGCTCTACACTTTGTAATACTCACATTATCTATGACTATTGAATCACCCTCAACAACGTCCTCCATTAAGGAATCACACCTCTCTAATGAATAAGTAGAATATGCATGGATGAAGTCAATCTCATCATCACACCTCTCCCTTACTATATAATTGCAAGTCTCATTGATAGAAAAACAAATGATATAAATATCTTGGGTGGTACAATCACCCCTGCATGCTCCTAATCCACTAGATCAATAATGTTGGCATTCTCCCTATCACGACTGGAAATACTAACAAAATGAAATATCTTAGAATCATATTATACAGATTGGAAGCTAGATTTACATGTTCCTTATATGAAATATAACCTAATATAGGTTAAAGACCCTGATCCAGCCCTAGAAACTAGACAAAAAAAAATCTAGCCCTGGAAATCCTAATGTGGACCCAACCCTATAGACCTAATCTAGAATACTTTTCTAGCCGTAGATACGTAAACTATCCCTGGAGACCTAATCTAGCCATATATAACCTAATATAGCTTAAAGACCCTAATCTATCCCTAGAAACCAGAAAAAACCAAATCTAGCCCTAGAAAGCCTAATGTGGACCTAGAACCCTAGAGACCTAATCTATAATACTTATCTATCCCTAGAAATGTAACCTATCCCTAGAGACGTAATCTATCCATATAGAACCTAATCTGGCTTATAGACCCTGATCTAGCCCTAGAAAGCACACAAAAACAAATATAGCCCCGAAAATTTTAATGTGGACCTAGAACCATAGAGACCTAATCTAGAATAATTATCCAACCCTAGAGACGTAACCTAGCCCTGGAGACCTAATCTAGCGATATAGAACCTATATAGCTTAAAGACCATGATCTAGCCCTAGAAACCGAAAAAAAACAAATCTAGCCCTTGAAAGCCTAATGTGAACCTAGAACACTAGAGACCTAATCTAGAATACTTATCTATCCCTATAGACGTAACCTAGCTCTAGAGTCCTAATCTAGCTTATAGACCCTGATCTAGCCCTAGAAACCAAACAAAAAAAAATATATCCCTGGAAAGCATTATGTGGACCTAGAACCCTAGAGAACGAATCTAGAATACTTATCTAGCCCTAGAGACGTAACCTAGCCCCATAGACCTAATCTGGTCATATAGAACCTAATCTATCTTATAGACCTTGATCTATCCCTAGAAACTAGACAAAAATAAGTATAGCCCTGGAAATCCTAATGTGGACCTAGAACCCTAGAGGCCCAATATAGAGTACTTATCTAGCCCTAGAGATATAACCTAGCCACGAAGACCTAATCTAGCCATAGAGAACCTAATCTAGTTTATAGACCCTTAACTAGCCCTAGAAACCTGACAAAAACAAATCTAGCCTTGGAAAGCCTAATGTGGACCTAGAATCCCGATGAACTAATCTAGAATACTTATCTAGCTGTTGAGAGATAAACTATCCCTGGAGACCTAATCTAGACATATAGAACCTAATCTAGCTTATAGACCCTGATCTAGCCCTAGAAACTAGACAAAAATAAATCCAGCCTTGGAAAGTGTAATGTGGACCTTGAACCCTGGAGACCTAATCTAGAATACTTATCTATCCCTAGAGATGTAACCTATCCCTAGAGAACTAATCTAGACATATAGAACCTAATCTAGCTTATAGACCCTCATCTAGCCCTACAAACCAGACAAAAACAAATCTAGCCCTGGAAAGCCTAATGTAGACCTACAACCCTCGAGACCTAATCTAAAATACTTATCTATCCCTAAACATGTATGCTAGCCTCAGAGACCTAATCTATCCATATAGAACATAATCTAGCTTATGGACCCTAATCTAGACCTAGAAAATAGGAAAGAACAAATCTAGAGACACATAACACACCATGGCCATTCACAGACACTTTGAGGATTTGCTCTGGGGGAGGAACTCGAACTGGCGACCAGAACAGGGTTCCATCAACTGCTACATGTGCATATATGGCCATTGTGGAGGTGTTGGTGATGGTCACGCATGCCCGGGAGCCTTTGTATTAGAATTGACCCCCTTGTGAAAAATTGGCATGGCCTTTACTAATAAAAACACTAGTTCCGTAGATGGTACAATACCGCCATTTCTAGGCGTTTGAGTCATGGTGAGGGGCGACTACAGCTAGAACTTGGCATCCCGAATCTATTGGAATTGACATATTTGTGATCGGAGTCATGGTTTTGCTCCTATGGGCATTTTTTCCAGGCACCTTGTGGCCAATCAAGGACGCTTTAAGGATTGTTTTCGGGGGCATGAAACTGAAACCGGTGAGAGAAACGAGGTTTCGTCATCTCCCACGCCTACATATGGCTAGTGTGGAGGTGTTCACGATGGCCATGCACACCTGGGAGCCTTCAGATTAGAATTGATCCCCTTGTGAAAAATTGGCATGGCCTTCATTGAGAAAAACCCTTGTTCCGGAGATGGAAGAATAACACCATTATCGAGTGTTTGAGTCATGGTGGGGAAGGGGTCCCACAACTATGGGTCGATGTCCTAAATCCATCAGAATCAATGCCTTTGCATCCAGAGTCATGCTTTTGGTGCTATGGGAATTTTTTCTAAGCACCCCATGGCCCTTCAGGGACACTTTAAGTATTTGCTCTAGGGGCATGGAACTCAAACCGGTGAGCAGAACAGGGTTCCATTAGCTCCCAGACATGCATATGCCAACTATGGAGTGTTCATGATGGCCACTCACACCAAGGAGCATTTGTTAGGAACCCATGTCTTTACTTTGTTACTATCTTGTTGTTGGATGCATATGCTTTGTAAGTCGTTCCGTAGTATTTGTTGATCCATAGTTTATATTAGCCCATAGTATTGACCCATAGTATTGGACGCATATGCTTTGTAAGTCATCCCATAGTATTATATGTCCCATGGTTTTGAATCATAGTATTGGCACCTAGACTTAGCCCATGGTTTGTATTGACACATAGTATTGACCCATGGTATTGGTGCCTAGACTTAGTATATAAGTGTGTGTTGAGGCCTGTGAAGGCACCGTGAAGTTAATTGTATTGAGCTTGCTCAAAGGAGGTTGAACCCTCGAAGTGGCCTGTGATCAATATAAAAGTGATTTTGAGTTCTGTCATTTCTGCTATTTCGCATATTCTTATTAATTAATTGTTGCAGGTTCTTCACATCTGGTATTAGAGCACTTTCTTGGGCTCGTTGGGTGGAATTTCTGCCAAATTTTTTTTCGCATCTGTTGCAGCTTCGGATTTGGGAATAATCCCTATCCACTTAAATATGGGAAGTACTTGGGCATAAGCCCTAAAACTCATTGTGAGGAGTACCACAGGAACCCCAAAGTAGCTATCCCATTGAGAGAACCTGCCAGCAAAAAGGGCAACGACCCCTACCTGATTGACTAGTTCCCACCCGTGAGATAAACCAAGAGCTGTAGTTTGCGGCAAAGCGGTTATCAGTTTTACCTGAGCCATGGAGTGAGTGGTACTGCCCCAATACGCAAGCCATCAGACAGCATTGGTGGCCAAGTGAAACACATGAACTGTTAGGAAGCCGTACATACCTGGGGTCCATATCTATTTTCAATTGAACTGCTGTCAATCACTTCCACTCCAGATCCTGTCATTTTAGATCTATTCTGAATGTCATTATAGATCCAGTCAACATTTTAGATCCAACTGTTTTCGATCTCTTCCACGCCGTTGCAGATCCATTTGTTGCGGATCCCTTTCGCGCCGCTGTTGCTGATCCATTTCTGAAAAAACAAAAAAACAAAAAAAAACCTGTTTTTCTGCCATATCTCCCTTGTTTCAACTCTGTTTTCCCTGAAACTTCACTGACATCCCTGCAATCCCATTTTTCATATTTCATTCCTGAAGACCCTATCCCAAATTCCACTTCCCAAGACCAGAAATCCCACATTTATCTATTTTTAGGGTTTAACATAACTTCTTCAATTTTCACGCAATTGCCTTCAAATTTTACCATAGAGTTCCCACTTCTGAAATCCCCATTTTTTGCTTCCATGTCCCTCAGAAAGTGTTGAAAACCTAGTCAAACCCCAATTACCCCTTCGAGTTTTTCCCAAATCCAAATTTCCCCTTACTAAATAAGCTTGTGTTTGTGTTTTTCTATCCATTCCCTCCCCCCCCACAAAAAAATAAAAAATAAAAAAAATTACTGGTTATGGTTGTCACTCGCACAGGAGCAAACACCATGGAGGAAGCACTTGCAGCCATCCAAACCAAACTCCAAGATCTGGATGAAAAATTTATTAGCCTCCATCTTCAGCATTCAGCCATGAACAATAACCGACAACCAAAATCTTTTGCAGCCACTGGGTTCTCTTCTTCCAGCAATTTTCGTGGGCCGAAGCTTGATTTTCCTCGCTTCAATGGTACTGATCCAACTGGATGGATATACCGAGCAAAACAATATTTCAGTCTACATAATACTTTTGATGTTCAGAAAGTTCCACTTGCATCCTTTCATTTGGAACAAGAAGCCCTTCAATGGTACCGTTGGTACATCAAAGCTCATCCTGAGCCAAACTGGACAGATTTTTGCCAACTCCTTTTGCCACGATTTGGTCCTAGTGCTTTTGACGACTTCACAGGAGCACTCACTAAACTTCACCAAACTGGCACGGTGAGAGAGTATTAGATGGAATTTGAGAAACTAGCCAATCACACAGAAGGATTGTCTGATGAATTCTACAGGAGTTGTTTTATCAGTGGTCTCAAGGATGAAATCCACTTAGAGGTCAAAATGTTTTGTCCCAACACAATGATGGAAGTCCTAGGGTTGGATAAGCTGATCGAGGACAAGATCACAGCTCAACAATGCTCCAAACCCACCTTTGTTCCCTTAATAAATATGGGTTCCCAACGACCTCCCATCACGCCTACTCCTCAACCAACTCCTATCAAGCAATTGTTTGAAATAGAGATGGAGGCACGTCGAGAAAAAGGACTTTGTTATAATTGTGATGAGAAATTCACTCGGGGACATAGATGTGTTCCACAAAATTTCTATCTCTTGGATGTGGATTCTCCGCCTATCTCAAAAATTGATGAAGAAGCTCCAGATATAGTAGATGATCAGGTCGACATTCAACACCTACTTGTTGACACCCCATCTCAGAACGACCTACCCGAGATCTCTCTCCATGCTGTAACCGGCGTCACCACCCCACAAACAATGCAAGTCAGGGGATACTTCAAGAAGCTCCCTTTTACCATACTCATTGATTCTGGTAGCACTCATAACTTTATTGATCCTCGGATTTCCAAATAGGCTGATTGTTTTGTCCATCCTTGCTCCAACTTTGAAGTACTGGTTGCCAATGGGGGCACCTTACCTTGCAAGGGGAAGTGTCAAAATGTGCATATCTCTATGGAAGATTATCACCTGTGCTCTCACATGTTTGCCTTGTCCTTAGGCGGATGTGATGTGGTTTTGGGCGTTAAATGGTTACGCACACTTGGCCCCATCTTACGAGATTTTGCTGAACTTTGGATGCAGTTTTTAGTCAATGGGGCACAACACAAATTTATGGGCTTACAACCAGTGTCTCTCTGCATCATCAGTTCACATCGCTTGGAAAAAATACTTAAAAAGAATTCACATGGTGTCATCACTCAGCTCCATTCCATTCAGATGCACCCATCAACAGTCTCCACTACTTCCTTGGATAGATATGCAGGTGTCTTTGCTGAACCAATGAGCTTGTTGCCTTCAAGAGACCTTTCCGTTAAGAATTTAGCCGCATCTACCTCTCAGCAGGAAATGATGACTATTTTGCATACAGTCTAGAAGTGATAGCCATCCCTATTGGGGAATTATTTCTGCATCAAGACTGATCTCCAGAGTCTGGAAACATTCCTGGAACAACGGGTCTCCTCCCCAACACACCTGAAATGGGTTATCCAACTCATGGGTTATGACTATGCGACCAGTTACCAGAAGGGTAAGGACAATATGGTGGAAGATGCTCCTCCTCGCACATTTGATGACCCAATTTCTCTTACAGCTATTTCTCTGCCTGTTCCAAATTGGTTGCAATCTGTTCAATGGGGCTATCTCTTCTATGAAATCCATGCTTCTTCATCAGTAGGGCACTCTGGGTTCCTCAAAACGTATGACCAGGAACAATGTAACTTTTTTTGGGAGGAACTCAAAAGGACAATTCAACGGATGGTAGTTGACTATGATACTTTCCAGGTCAACAAGGGTGAAATGACCCTCCTTTCCGGACTACTCGAACCCTTACCCATCCTTCCACATATTTGGACAACTATTTCTATGGATTTCCTAGAAGCGCTCCAGTGGTATAGTACCACATCTCAAAGGACACAATATGAAGCAGTCTTTGTACATGCACCACCAGTTCTTCTTCCATACACCTTCAGTAGCTCCCCAGTTCAGGCAATTGACTCAATTCTTCGAAACCGTGATTAGCTTCTTCGCATTCTATAGGACAATTTTCACATGGAAAGAATTCAACTGAAACAAGAAGCCAATCAACACTGTTCTGAGCGCACTTTTCACATTGCTGATATGGTTCTTCTTCATCTACAGCCTTCCATGCAATCCTCCCCGAAAATCCAAAGGCGCCAGTGGCTCGGAATACAACTTGCGGATGCTACAGGGCACCCACTCCTTCAGATTCTGCATCAATTTCCACATCTAAAGCTTTGAGGACAAAGCTTTTTCTAAGGGAGAGGGGATGTTAGGAACCCATGTCTTTACTTTGTTAGTATATTGTTGTTGGATGCATATGCTTTGTAAGTCATCCCATAGTATTTGTTGATCCATAGTTTATATTATCCCATAGTATTGGATGCATATGCTTTGTAAGTCGTCCCATAGTATTATATGTCCCATGGCTTTGACTCATAGTATTGGCGCCTAGACTTAGCCCATGGTTTGTATTGACACATAGTATTGACCCATGGTATTGGCACCTAGACCTAGTATATAAGTGTGTGATGAGGCCTATGAAGGCACCGTGAAGTTAATTGTATTGATCTTGCTCAAAGGAGGTTGCCCCCTCGAAGTGGCTTGCGATCAATATAAAAGTGATTCTGAGTTCTGTCATTTCTGCTATTTCGCATATTCTTATTAATTAATTCTTGCAGGTTCTTCAAAACATTCAGATTAGAATTGAACCCCTTGTGCAAAATAAGCATGGACTTCATTGAAAAAAACCCTAGTTCCGAAGATGGCACAATAGCACTGTTTCTAGGCATTTGAGTCACTGTGGGGGGAGTCCCACAACTAGAACCTAGCATCCCAAATCCATTGAAATCAATGGCTTTGCAACCAAAGTCATTGTTTTGGTGCTATGGGAATTTTTTCCAGGAACCCTGTGGCCATTTAGGGACACATTGAGGATTTGCTATGGGGTCACAGAACTCGAACTAGCAAGCGAAACGGGGTTCTGTCAGCTCCCTCACATGCATATGTCCAGTGTGGAGGTGTTCACGATGGTCATGCATGCCTGAGAGCCTTCGGATTAGAATTGACTCCCTCGTGGAAAAAAGGCATTTCCTTATTAAGCAAAACCCTAGTTCTATATATGGAACAATAGCACCATTTATGGGCATTTGAGTCGTGGTGGGTGCGGTCCCACAGCTAGAAACTGACATTGTGAATCCATCAGAATCGACAGGTTCATGATCGAAGTCACGGTTTTGGTTTTATGCGAATTTTTTCCAGGCACCCTGTGGCCATTTAGGGATGCTTTGAGGATTTTCTCTAGGGACACGGAAATCAAACCAGCGAGGAGAAAGGGGTTTTGTGAGCTCCCACACATGCATATGGACAATGCATAGGTGTTCACGATGGCCACGCATGCCCAAGAGCCTTCAGATTAGAATTGAATCCCTTGTGCAAAATTGGCATGGCCTTCACTGAACAAAACTCTAATTCTAGAGATGGCACAATAGCACCATTTCCAGGTGTCTGAGTCATGGTGGGTTGGGTCCCACAGCTAGAACCTAGCATCTCGAATCCTTTAGAATCAAATGCTTTACGATTGGAGACATGGTTTTGGTGCTATGGGAATTTTTTTCCAGACAATTCATGGCCATTCAGAGACACTTTGAGGATTCACTATAGGGGCACGAAATTTGAACCGACGAGTGGAATGGGGTTCTGTCAATTCCCACTCATGCATATTTCCATTATGGAGGTGTTCACGATGGCCACGTATTCCTAGGAGGCTTCAGATTTGAATTGACCCCCTTGCACAAAAATGGAATGACCTTCACTAGTCAAAACCCTTGTTCCGAAGATGGCACAATAGCACTATTTCTAGGCATTTGAAAATTTGTGGGAGGGGTCCCAAAGCTAGAACCCGATGTCCTGAATCAATCAGAATCAATGGATTCACAACTGGAGTCACAGTTTTGGTGCTATGGGAATTTTTTCCAGTCACCCCGTGGCCATTCAAGGACACTTTGAGGATTTGCTCCAAGGGCACAGAACCCAAATCGGTGAGAGAAATTCGATTCTTTCAGCTCACACACGTGCATATGTCCATTGTGTATTTGTTAACGATGGCCATTCTCTCCCAGGAGCCTTCGGATAAGAGATGACCGCCTTGCGCAAAATTGGCATGGCCTCCATTGAGCAAAACCCTAGTTCTGAAGATGGCACAATAGCACCATTTCCAGGTGTTTGGGGCATGGTGGGGGAGGTCCCCTAGCTAAAACCAAACATCCTGAATCCATTGAAATCGACGAATTCACGAATGGAGTCACAATTTTGGTGATATGGGCATTTTTTCCAGGAATCCCTTGTCCATTCAGGGACACTTTGAGTATTTTCTATGGGGGCATGAAACCCAAACCGACAAGTGGACTTGGATTATTTCAACTCCCACACATGGATATGGCCATTATGACGTATGTGTTCACGATGGCCATGCTCTCCTAGGTACCTTTGGATCACAAATGACTGCCTTGCACAAAATTGGCATGTAGTTCATTGAGGAAGAGCCTATTTCCGGAGATGACACAATAACACCATTTCTAGGCATTTGAGGCACGATGGGGAGGTTGCTTGCTTAAACCTGGTGTTTTGAATCCACTAGAATTGATGGATTCAGGACCAGAGTCACCATTTTCATGCTATGGTATTTTTTTCCAGAAACCCCGTGGCCATTCATGGACACTTTGAGGATTTGCTCCTGGGGAACGAAACCCAAACTAATAAGTGAGCTTGCATTCTTTCAGATCCCACACGTGCATATGGAGATTGTTGATATGTTCATGATGTCCATGCTTATCTAGGATCCTTCGGATCAGAAATTAACCCCTTGCATAAAATTGGCATGGCCTTCACTTAGCAAAACCCTAGTTCCGGAGATGGCACAATAGAACCGTTTCCATGCATTTTGAGGCATGGTGAGGGGGATCGCCTAGATGAAGCCTAACATATAAAATCCATCGGAATCAACAGATTCATGATTGGAGTCTGAGTTTTAGTGCTATGGGAATTTTTTCCAGGCACCCTGTGGCCATTCAGGGACATTTTGAGGACTTACTCCGGGGGAATGGAACACAAACTGCCGAGCGTACTTGGATTCTTTTGGGTCCCACATGTGAATTTTTCCATTGAGGATGTGTTCATAATGTCCATGCTTGCCCCAAAGCCATTGGATTAGAAATTACACCCTTGCGCAAAATTGGCATGGCCTTCACTCAGCAAAACCCTATGTGAAGAACCCGCAATACTTAATTAATGAAAACACACAAGATAGCAGAAATAATAGAATTCAGAATCACTTTTATATTGATCTCAGGCCACCTCGAGGGGGCAATCTCCTTTGAGCAAGCTGAATACAAATAACTTCACCATGCCCTCATTGGTCTCAACACAAACTTATATACTAATTCTAGGTGCCAATACCATGTGTCAATACAAACCATGGGCCAATACAAAATATGGATCAACAAATACTATGGGATGACTTACAAAGCATGTGCATCCAACAACAATATACTAACAAAGTAAATAGAAGGGTTGACATGGGTTCCTAACATCCCCTCTCCCTTAGAAAAAGCTTTGTCTTCAAAGCTTTAGATGTGGAAATTGATGCAGAATGTGAAGGAGTGGTTCCCCTGTAGCATCATTGGGTGGCATTCTGGGCCACTGATGCCTTTTGAGTTTTAGGGAGGGTTGCTTGGAAGGCTATATATGAAGAAGAACCATATCAGCTGTGTGAAAAGTGCGCTCAGAATGGTGCTGATCGGCTTGTTGTTTCAATCGAATTGTTGCCATGTGAAGATTGTCCTGCAGAATGAGAAGAATCTGATCGTGGTTTCGAAGAACCAAGTCAATTTCCTGAACTGGGGAGTTGATGAGGGTGTATGGAAGAATAGCTCACAGTGCCTGTCCATAGACTGCTTCATATGGTGTCCTTTTAGATGTGGTATTGTACCACTAGAGCGCGTCTAGGAAATGCATAGAAATAGTTGTCCAAATTTGTGTAGGGATGGGTAAGGGTTCGACTAGTCCCGAAAGGAGTGTCGTTTCACCCTTGTTGACCTGGCAAGTATCATAGTCAGCCAGCATCTATGGAATTGTCATTTTAAGTCCCTTCCAAAAGAAGTTACATTGTTCCTGGGCATACATTTTGAGGAACCCAGAGTGCCCTGCTAATGAAGAAGCATGGATTTCATAGAAGAGATAGTCCTGTTGAACAGATTGCAACCAATTTGGAAGAAGCAGAGAAATAGATGTAAGAGAAATTGGGTCATCAAATGTGTGAGAAGGATCATATACCACCATATCGTCCTTACCTTGCTTGTAAGTGATCGGATAGGCATAACCTATGAGTTAGATAACCCATTTCAGGTGTGCTGGGGAGGAGACCCATTGTTCCCCGAAATTTTTCAGACTCTGGAGATCAGTCTTGATGCAAAAATAATTCCCTAATAGGTATGGCTACCACTTCTGTACTGCATGCAAAATAGCCATCATTTCCTGCTGAGATGTAGATGCAGCTAAATTCTTACTGGAAAGGTCTCTTGAAGGCGACAAGCCCACTGGTTTAGCAAGGACACCTGCAGATCTATCCAAGTACGTAGGGGAGACCATTGATGGGTGCTTCTGAATGGAATGGATTTGAGTGATGACACCATGTGAATTCTTCTTAAGGATCTTTTCCAGGCAATGTGAATTGATGATGCGGAGAGACCCTTGTTGTAAGCGCTTAAATTTGTGTTGTTTCCCATTGATTGAAAACTGCATCCAAAGTTCAGCAAAATCCCATAAGATAGTGCCAAGTGTGCATAACCATTGAACACCCATAACCACATCACATCTGCCTAGGGACAAGGAAAACATGTCATAGCATAGGTTATAATCTTTCGGAGAGATATGCACATTATGACACTTCCCCTTTCAAGGTAAGGTGCCCCCATTGGCAACCATGACTTCAAAGTTGGAGCAAGGATGGAAAAAACAATCAGCATGTTTGGTGATACGAGGGTCAATGAAGTTATGAGTGGTGCCAGAATCAATGAGTATTGTAAGAGGAAGCTTCTTGAAGCAACCCCTGGCCCGCATTGTTTGGGGTGTGGGGACGTCGGACAAAGCATGGAGAGATATCTCTGGTTGTTCATCCTGAGATGGGGGGTCAATAGGCGGATCCTGAATGTTGACCTAATCATCCATTGTATCTAGAGCTTCTTCACCAATTTTAGAGGCAGGCGGAGAATCCATATCCAAGACATAGAGCTTTTGTTGAACACATCTATGTCCCCGAGTGAATTTCTCATCACAATTATAACAAAGCCTTTTTTCTCTGCGTGCCTTCATCTCAGTTTCATACAAATGCTTGATAGGATTTGGTTGAGGAGCTGGCGAGATGGGAGGTCATTGAGAACCCATATTTCAAAAGGGAACAAAAGTGGGTTTGGAGCGCTATCGGGCTACAATCTTGTCTTCTTCCAACCTAGCCAATCCTAGGACTTCCATCATTGTGTTGGGACAGAACATTTTAACCTCTGACTAGATTTCATCCTTAAGACCACTGATAAAACAACTCCTATAGAATTCATTAGACAATCCTTCTATGTGATTGGCTAGTTTCTCAAATCCTATATGATAATCTCTCACAGTGCCACTTTGATGAAGTTTAGTGAGTGCTCCGGTGAAGTCATCAAAAGCACTAGGACCAAATCGTTGCAAAAGGAGTTGGGAAAAATCTGCCCATTTTGGCTTGTCATGAGCCTTGATGTACCAACAGTACCATTGAAGGGATTCCTGTTCCAAATGAAAGGATGCAAGTGGAACTTTTTGGACATCAAAATTATTATGCAGACTGAAATATTGTTTTGCACGATAGATCCATCCAGTTGGATCAACACCATTGAAGCAAGGAAATTCAAGCTTCGAACCATAGAAATTGTTGGAAGAAGAGAACCCATTGGCTATAGAAGATTCTTGTTGTCGGTTATTGTTCATGGCTGAATGATGAAGATGGAGGCTGAGAAATTTTCCATCCAGATCTTGGAGTTTGGTTTGGATGGCTGCAAGTGCTTCCTCCATGGCTTTTGCTCCTACGCGGGTGACAACCATAACCAGGAGATTTTTTTTATTTTTAGTTTTTTTTGGAATGGATATAAAAACACAAACAAAAGCTTATTTAGTAAAGGGAAATTTGAATTTGGGAAAAACCAGGAGGGGTAATTGGGGTTTGACTAGCTTTTCGACACTTTCTGAGGGACAAAGAAGCAAAAAATGGGGATTTCAGAAGTGGGGTGAAAGAATGAGAAAATTTGTCAAAGAGGGACAAAGAAGCAGAAATAGGGAATGAACACGGTGGCAAAATTTGGAGGCAAGTGGGTGAAAATTGAAGAAGTTATGGAAAACCCTAAAAATAGACAAATGTGGGATTTCCGGCTTTGGGAAGTGGAATTTGGGATAGGGTCCTCAGGAATTAAATATGCAGAATGGGATTACAGGGGTTCCCAGGAAATTTCAAGGGAAACGGAGTGAAAACAAGGGAGCTGCTATGGCGTGGAAGGGATCTGAAACAGATAGATCTGCAACGGCGTGGAAGTGATCGAAAACAGAGAGATCTGAAATGATGCTGAATGGATCGAAAATTGTTGGATCTGAAACAGATCTGAAACAAATGGATCTGGAATGGATTTTAGAATGGATCTGAAATGGTTGGATCTGAAACAGTGTGACAATGATCGACAACAGCGTAGCTGAAAATAGATATGGACCCCATGTATGTTTGGCTTCCTATCGGTTTAGTGGATTCACTCGGCCACCACTGCTGTCTGACAGCTTGCGTATTGGGGCAGTACCCCTCACTCCACGGCTTAGGTAAAAATGATAACCGCTTTGCCACAAATGATAGCTCTTGGTTTACCTCACGGGTGGGAACTAGTCAATCAGGTACGGGTCGTTTCCCTTTTCGCTGGCAGGTCCTCTCAATGGGCTAGCTACTTTGGGGTTCCTGTGGTACTCCTCATAATGATTTTTAGGGCTTATGCCCAAGTACTTCCCAAAGTTAAGTGGATAGGGATTATTCCCAGATTTGAAGCTGCAACATATGCGAGAAAAAAAAAATTGGCAGAAATTTCACCCAGTGAGCCCAAGAAAGTGCTCTCATACCAGATGTGAAGAACCTGCAATACTTAATTAATGAAAACACAAAAGATAGAAGAAATAACAGAACTTAGAATCACTTTTATATTGATCACAGGAGACTTCGAGGGGGCAACCTCCTTTGAGCAAGCTCAATACAAATAACTTCACCGTGGCTTCATTGGTCTCAACACAAACTTATATACTAATTCTAGGCACCAATACCATGGGTCAATGTTAAGATTCAATATGCTAAGACAAAAAATATTAGCATTGCATTTCATTTCACAACAATAGCATATACAGGATCACTGAAGAAACAACAAGCACAACATAAACGCAAGGTACACAAATTTATCGTGGGAAACCCTCATGCGGTAGAAAACCCAACAAAGCTTCCTCAATATAAATGATCAACAAATACAAAGATGTAAACCAAAGACATGAGTTCCTCCTCCTCCATAGCAGACCTCTCTCACACAAGTGTGCCACTCACAAGTGAATGAATGATAATGTAAGAGAGGAACATCCTCCTCTACTTATACTTGTTCCCCGACTGACTTTTACACAAGCTAGGTTGGCCCCAACATAATTACTGGGATAAACACCCCATTACAACTGACTGGGCCGATCCCTCTAGGGTGGTCTAATAACCCTTTGACCCACATAACACATACAGGGTGGACCCCAACTAGGTAAGTCTAATAACCCAAGTTACCACAATCTGAGGGAGGAATAAACATCTCCAGATATACAATAAGATCTTCATGGAGGAATGAAACATCTCTGGAATAATAAAGTACAAATATAATATTCTTAGAAGTTACAATATCTCAACACTCCCCCTTAACGAGAAGGATATTGTAACAACATCTGCAAGAGCAAGGAGTCATCAACATCATACATGATACATCTATAAATCATTGGAAGCTTTCTCAACATCATCATTAACTCAACCAGTTACTGGAATATCTTCAAGATCTTCAATACTGGAACATCAACATCTTCAGTACTGAATCTTCTGCAGCACTTGAACAGCTGCAGCAATATCATCATCTGGATCCTCATGATCAACAGCATTGTCATCACACGATCATTAGCATCGTCATCATATGATCATCAACATCTGGATCATTATCTTGATCTACTGCATCTGGATCATCATCTTGATCTACAACATCTGGATCATCATCTTGATCTACAACATCTGGATCATCATCTCAATCTACAACATCTGGATCATCATCTCGATCTACAGCATCTGGATGATTATCTCGATCTACAACATCTGGATCATCATCTAGATCTACAGCATCTGGATCATCATCTCGATCTACAGCATCTGGATCATCATATCGATCTATAGTATCTAGATCATCATCTCGATGTACAGCATCTGGATCATCATCTCAGCATACTTTGCAATACACATGATCATATTACACGATGATCAATCCCGCTCTCTTTAGGACATAGGTCCATGGATGATATAATCCAGATGAAGTTCTAGGATGATCAATCCTTATCACTTTAAGATAAGTCTCATGTCTAGGGATGATGCAATCCCGATCAGCTTCCAGGAGGATTAATCCTTATCCTTTTAAGACAAGCCTCATGTCTAGGGATGATGCAATCCCATCACATACATTTTGAACCTTGTTCACGGACGATGTAGTCCTCTCACGTGCTTTTTGAACCCAGTTCACAGACAATGCAGTCCTCTCACGTACTTTTTGAACTCAGTTCACGGACGATGCAGTCCTTTCATGTACCTTTTGAACCAAGTTCACAGATGCTGCAGTCCTCTCATGTACTTTTTGAATCCAGGTCATGGATGATGCACTCCTCTCATGTACCTTTTGAACCAAGGTCCAGGGACGATGTAGTCCTATCTTCAATTCTTGGAGACATCTGTCTACGGATCAATCCTGGGACCGAAGTCTAAGGAAGATATAATCCCCACCTATCCACTCAGGACTTCACTCTCGGAGACATCTGTCTACGGATCAATTCTGGGACCGATGTTAGGAACCTATGTCAACCCTTCTCTTTACTATGTTAGTATATTGTTGTTGGATGCATATGCTTTGTAAGTCATCCCATAGTATTTGTTGATCCGTAGTTTATATTATCCCATAGTATTGACCCATAGTATTGGATGCATATGCTTTGTAAGTCATCCCGTACTATTATATGTCCCATTGTTTTGACTCATAGTATTGGGCATAGACTTAGTATGTAAGTGTGTGTTGAGGTCATTGAAGGCACCGTGAAGTTAATTGTATTGAGCTTGCTCAAAGGAGGTTGCCCCCTCGAAGTGGCCCATGATCAATATAAAAGTGATTCTGTTCTATTATTTTTAATATCTCGTGTATTTCCATTAATTAATTATTGCAGGTTCATCACATCTGGTATCAGAGTACTTTCTTGGGCTCGTTGGGTGGAATTTCTGCCAAAATTTTTTTTGCATCTGTTGCAGCTTCGGATTTGGGAATAATCCCTATCCGCTTAACTGTGGGAAGTACTTGGGCATAATCCCTAGAACTCATTGTGAGGAGTACCACAGGAAACCCAAAATAGCTGGCCCATTTAGAGGACCTGCTGTTGATGTAAATGTAACTTTGGAATGTATTTCATCTGTATCTTATATATATATTTATTGTACCCTTATAAGAGATGTGTTATTCCTCTATAAGGAAGTGTCGTCATGTGGATTGACAAGTGTCGCAAGTGTATGTACTTGCCGATGGGTTATTAGACCACCATATGGGGTCAGCCCTAATTAATATATAATATAATGTGGATGTATCCAAGTAGACAAGTCGGCCCCAGTAGGTCACTAGGCAAAAAGGTGAGTATAAATAGAGATAGGAGATCTCTATTTTACTCACTCGGAAAAGTAACTCACTCTCTCTCTGAAAAGTGGCGCACTAGTGAGGAGGAGGAGGATCATCTGCTAGGAGACTATCTTAGTGTTATTTGGTTGTATTTTGGTTGAGCCATTGCTCTCTCTATCTCTGAGGAAGTTGTGGGGTTTTTCACCTTAGGGTTTTCCCCATGGAAACTCTGTGTCTCTTGTCTCTATGCTTTTGATTCTTGTGATGCTTGTGATGCTTGTCATATTATGATTGTCATGCATTGATATACTATAGATGTTATTCTCTCAGCAAAGATCCTATAGTATTGTGATTTAATACTCAAAATTTAACATGGTATCAGAGCTAAACTAAGAAGAAGACATTTTGCAGTGACGGAATCTTGTGTTCCTTATTTATTTGGTTTCTCTCCACATATTTTTGAAATTATGTATAGTAGATTGGATCTACTCATCAAGGCACATCTATCTGTCCAATCAGAATTCAGTTCCGAGCATTTTCAGATTTGGCCCTAAAAATTAGGGTTTCCACACGAATAGGAATTTCTAGAAACTGAAGGCACAGCTGGAAGCTCCTTGCAAAAATTGAAGGTTTGAGCTTTGGATCGAGATTTTTGGCTGAGTAGATCTCCGGGAAACTCAAACCCTAATTCAAGGCTCTCCCTAGTGAACCCGGGAGGACAAAAAGGCAATTTTGAAGGGCAAGACTTTGCTGATCTCAATTTCTGAATGTACTAGGTTGATCAGCTCTCCAAGCCGCATCTTTCTATCCTTTTGGAATTTTGAAATTCACATTTTGAATTTTTAGGGTTTCTCTGACAAACCCTAATCCGGGACCAGATCCAGTTTCCAGCACTTCAAGTGGTAAGTCCTAAATCTTTTCTATTTCCATTTGAAGTACTCTCAAAGATGTCTATCCACACCAAGCTTGAGGATAAGCTTGAAGGGGCAGATAACTTCCGAGCCTGTAAGTATAGGATTGGGTTAATCCTGGAAGAGAATGAGTTGGAATCATATGTGAAAGAAGACATCCCTATCCTAGAGGATGAAGAAGCCAAGGCATTGCACAAGAACAACTTGGTCAAGGCAAAGAGAATCATTGCTGATTCTATCAAAGACCATCTCATACCTCATGTGTCTTCTCTTAAGACACCCAAAGAGATGTTTGAATCTCTGACCAAGCTATTTGAAGGAAAGAACATAAATCGGAAGATGACCCTGTGGAACCAATTGAAAGCAGTGAAGTTTCAGAATGGAGAAACCATTCAATCTTACTTTTCAAGGGTCTCCCAAATCAAGGAACAATTAGAAGCAGTAGATGAAATGGTGGAGAATGGTGAAGTGGTGATGACCACTCTAAATGGCCTACCCAGGTCATGGGATTCCTTTATTCAAGGAATTTGTGCAAGGAAGAAGTTGATCTCCTTCAACAGATTGAGGGAAGAATGCTCTCAAGAAGAAGCTAGACTTATAGCTCGTGAGGAAAAGATGGGAGGAGAAGATCAAGCTCTTGCAGCTCACACCAAAAGAAGCAAAACCAAGAAGGACCACTCTCACCACAAAAGATTCCATCAAAAGAGTAAGAAGGACCTAAGATGCTTCACATGCAATGAGAAGGGTCACTTTGCTTCAGATTGTCCCAAGAACAAAAGGGATAATAATAACAACTCCAGTAAGAAGAAGAAGGGCAACAAAAGAAGGTTTCATGCTCATGCTGCCGAAGATGATGAACCTCCAAAGAAGAAGGCTAGGGCAGAAAGTGATAGTGATGATGACTCATCACGTGAAGAAGAGTATGTTCTGATCTTTGCCCTCACAGGTACTATTTCTCATGGTTGTAATCATTGGTTGATTGATAGTGGGGCTTCCAAACACATGACTGGGTTCAAGGAATCTTTTGTGAACCTTTCTGAACATGAATCACCCCATAAGGTGAAACTTGGGGATGATTATCAATACCCAATCAAAGGAAGTGGTGAAGCCTCCTACAACCTAGATTCTGGAAAATCTTTGAAGATGAAAGAAGTACTTTATGTGCATGGACTCAAGAAGAACTTACTCTCCATCTATGCATTGGATGCAAAAGGTATGAGGGTTGCATTTGTGGATGGCCAAGTCCTAATGTGGCCAAAGGGAAAGAACATAGATGATGCAGTAGTGATTGGAGAGCAAGAGGGAGGCTTGTATAAATTGAAAGGACAACTTGAACATGCTATGGTACATGAATCCATGGAGCCAAGTGAACTTTGGCATAGAATACTTGCTCATATGCACTATAGGGCACTTCCAATTGCAAGCAAGGCAGTAGAGGGTCTTCCTGAAATCAAGACCAAACATGAAGGTGTTTGCAAAGGAAGTGCAAAAGGTAAGAACATTAAGAAGGCTTTCCCAAGCAGTGAAAGCAAGGCAAAGGACATTATGGAAATCATCCACTCAGATGTATGTGGTCCTATGTCATCCAGTTCCCTAAGTGGGTATGTTTACTATGTATCATTTATTGATGACTTCTCCAGGAAGACTTGGGTATACTTCTTGAAGGGAAAAGATGAGGTGCTTGATAAATTCAAGGAATTCAAAACCTTGATGGAGAATCAAACTGACAAGAAAATCAAGACATTCAGATATGACAATGGTGGAGAATTCACCTCAAGTGACT
The DNA here is from genome assembly GCA_027924585.1 of Larix kaempferi. Classification (NCBI taxonomy): domain Eukaryota; kingdom Viridiplantae; phylum Streptophyta; class Pinopsida; order Pinales; family Pinaceae; genus Larix; species Larix kaempferi. The sequence goes on from BSBM01001075.1 coordinate 718,022, forward strand.
TCAAGAAGCTTTGCAGTGATTCAAGGATTAAGAGGGAGTTGACTGCTCCTTATAATCCTCAACAGAATGGAGTTGCAGAAAGGAAGAACAGAACTATCATGGAAGCAGCAAGGGCAGTGTTGCATGACCAGGATCTTCCTATGCATCTATGGGCAGAAGCAGCTAGAACAGTTGTATATGTGCAGAACAGAACACCCCACAAGATATTGGACAACAAGACACAAGAAGAGGTCTTTTCTGGTAAGAAACCTGAAGTCAGCCATCTCAGAATATTTGGTTGTCCAGTATATACTCATGTCCCAAAAGAGAAGAGAACTAAACTAGATCCTTCAGGAAAGAAGGGCATCTTTGTGGGTTATAGTGAAAGCTCGAAGGCTTACAGAATATACTTTCTAGGGTTCAAGAAAATTGATGTCAGTAGGGATGTAACATTTGATGAAAACTCAGCATTCATCAAATCAAGAAAGGCACCTACCGAAGTTTATGAAGAACCTAAGGAAACAAGATTTTAGGACACTATCATGACTGAAGTAGTTCTAGAAACTGTTCGTGAGTTTGAAGATCCACAAGAACCTGTAGATCCACCCCGTGAGGATAACTCTCACAAGAGGAAACCTGTATGGGCTAGAGAGCTCATTCATGATGTAGAAAGATTTGGCATTCCAGAAGAAGAACATAGAGCAAACAAGAGAACCAGATCACACACCAGTTATGTTGCTTTACTCTGTGACATTATGAACAAAGAGCCTTCCAGTTATGAAGAGGCAGTAGAAAAGAAAGAATGGAAGGCTGCCATGGTTGAGGAATACCAATCAATAATGAAGAATGATGTTTGGGATGTTGTCCCAAGACCTAAAGAGAAGTCTGTTGTGACTTTCAAGTGGATCTACAAAATCAAGCATGCTGCAGATGGCAGTGTAGAAAAATACAAAGAAAGATTCGTAGCTCGTGGTTTCTCTCAGAAAGAAGGAATAGATTATGAAGAAACCTTTGCACCTGTAGCCAGGTATCCTTCCATCAGAACAGTACTTGCCCTGGATGCAGCAATGAAATGGAAAATACACCAGATGGATGTCAAGACTGCTTTCCTGAATGGTGTAGTAGAAGAGGAAGTATATGTGGAACAGCCACTCGGTTTTGAAATACATGACAGAGATTCATATGTGTGCAGATTGAAGAAAGCCTTGTATGGCTTGAAGCAAGCTCCTAGAACTTGGTATGGTAGGATGGACAGTTTTCTATCTAGCTTGGGCTTTACCAAGAGTAAAGCAGATTCCAACCTTTACTACAAGGTTGAGGAAGGGAATCCAGTGATTCTACTCCTGTATGTGGATGACCTATTTGTGACAGGAGATGACAGACTGATTGTAGATATTAAGAGGAAGCTTGCAGCTGAATTCGATATGAAAGATTTGGGAATGATGCACTATTTCCTAGGTATGGAGGTGTGGAAGAATGCAGGTGGGATCTTCCCTGGTCAAGGAAAGTACATAGTAGATATCCTGAAGAGATTCGGGATGATGGATTGCAAGGCCATGGCCACACCGATGGCATCGAATCTGAAGCTTCTATGTGATGCTTCATCTGAGCCAGTTAATGTCTCTATGTATCATCAGATGATTGGGTCCTTGATGTACCTGACGAACACGAGACCAGACATTTGCTTTGCTGTGAACACATTGAGCCAGTTCCTGACGGATCTAAGGAGTGTTCACCTAGTTGCTGTAAAGCATGTTCTGAGGTACCTGAAGGGTACAGTGGATTATGGGCTCAGGTATGAGGTGAATCAAAAGTTTAACTTGCAGGGTTATGTTGATTCAGATTGGGCTGGTAGTGTTGCAGATAGGAAGAGCACATCTGGGTGTTGCTTCAGTATAGGATCAGGTGTGATCTCTTGGTTTAGCAGGAAGCAGTCCTGCGTAGCACTGAGTACAGCTGAGGCAGAGTATGTTGCAGCCTATTCAGCTAGTTGTGAGGCAATATGGCTACGGAAGCTATTGTCTGAGTTATTTGATCTTTCGTTGGAGGCTACTGGTATCTTCTGTGATAACCAGAGTTGTGTGAAGCTGTCCGAGAACCCAGTGTTTCATGACAGGTCGAAACACATAGAGATCAAATATCACTATATTAGGGATATGGTGCAGAGAGGAGCTGTGAAGCTCCTGTATGTTGCGACGGACGAGCAGATTGCAGATTTGCTGACAAAGCCACTAGCCAGAGTGAAGTTTGAGTACTTCAGAGAGAGGCTTGGTGTTCTTCAGATCGAGGACACTTCGAGGAAGAAGTGATGGACACATTTGCTGAAGCCATTCTAAGCATGTTGGAAGGAGGATCCTTCACATGGCTATGGATGTAAGCATTGGATGATGAGCATCAGGATGATGTTCTGGTTTCTGCTTGATATGATCAGTTGGATCATTTTTATGTATGTATGTACGCATCATGTTGGATGCTGGATATGATCAGTTGGATCATTTATGTATGTATGCATCATGTTGGATGCTGGATATGATCAGTTGGATCATGTGTATGTATATTGTATATGCATCATGTTCGATGCTTGGACCATGTATCTGTATATGTATCAGGTGGATACATTGTATGATCAGGTGGATCATGTATGGTGATATGTATCATGTATTTGTATTTGTATCAGGTGGATACATTGATGATCAGGAGGATCATGTATGATGATATGTATCAGGTAGATACTTGGTATGCATCAGGTAGATGCATTGATGATCAGGTGGATCATGCAGCAGGATGTTGCAGTGATGATCAGGATGATCATGGATGATGAGCTTCAGGATGTTGCTCCAGATGACATGCAGTAGGATGTTGCAGTGATGATCAGGATGATCATAGATGACGAGCTTCAGGATGTTGCTCCAGATGACATGCAGCAGGATGTTGCAGTGATGATCAGGATGATCATAGATGACGAGCTTCAGGTTGTTGCTCCAGATGACATGCAGCAGGACGTTGCAGTGATGATGATCAGGATGATCATGAGTACATCAAGTGATGTATGGTGAGTATCACGTTGATACTCTGTGGCCGTGGATCAGGTTGTGCAGATGAGCATGTCTGGGAGATCCTATAGGTCGAAGTTGTGTACCCGTAACAGTCTGGGATGCTCTTTCGAGACATTGCTCTGGGAGGACATGTAATTTGTGCCCTGGGAGATCCTTCAGGTCGGAGTTGTGTACCCGTAACATCCTGGGATGCTCTTGTGAGGTTTTGTCCTATGGCATGTAATTTGGGCCCTGGGAGATCTCAGGTCGGAGTTGTGTACCCGTAACATCCTGAGATGCTCTTTCGAGGTTTTTCCATGACCACATGTAATTTGTGCTTTGGGAGATTTCAGGTCGGAGTTGTGTACCCGTAATATCCTGAGATGCTCTTGCTAGGTTTTGTGGTGACCACATGTAATTTGTGCCCTGGGAGATTTCAGGTCGAATTTGTGTACCTGTAACATCTTGAGATGCTCTTGTGAGGTTTTGTGGTGGGGTCACATGTAATAGCACCCTGGGAGATCCTACAGGTTGGAGTTATGTACTCGTAACATCCTGAGATGCTCTTTCGAGGTTTTGTGACGCACGTAATAAGTCCTGAGGATTCCATAGTATGGCCAGTGATGACGAAGACCTGCAGGTGGTGGGCCTACATCCAGTATGAAAAAGGACTGGCTCTGTAGAACTTCCTATGACGATTAGAGTCATAGATTGGTCGAGATAGTAGTAGCAGTGACGATGATGATGATGATGCATCGATGACGATGATCCAGAGAAGAAGACTTGTCTAGCAGATCTGTGTCGAGAAATACCTTCCTGGTTAAGAGGGAGTGTTGATGTATATGTAACTTCGGAATGTATTTCATCTGTATATTATATATATATTTATTGTACCCTTATAAGAGATGTGTTATTCCTCTATAAGGAAGTGTTGTCATGTGGATTGACAAGTGTCGCAAGTGTGTGTACTTGCCGATGGGTTATTAGACCACATTATGGGGTCGGCCCTAATTAATATATAATATAATGTGGATGTATCCAAGTAGACAAGTCGGCCCCAGTAGGTCACTGGGAAAAAAGGTGAGTATAAATAGAGATAGGAGATCTCTATTTTACTCACTCAGAAAGTAACTCACTCTCTCTCTGAAAAGTGGTGCACTAGTGAGGAGGAGGAGGATCATCTACTAGGAGACTATCTCAATGTTATTTGGTTGTGTTTTGGTTGAGCCATTTCTCTCTCTATCTCTGAGGAAGTTGTGGGGTTTTTCACCTTAGGTTTTTCACCACGGAAACTCTGTGTCTCTTGTCTCTATGATTTTGATTCTTGTGATGCTTGTGATGCTTGTCATATTATGATTGTCATGCATTGATATACTGTAGATGTTATTCTCTCAGCAAAGATCCTATAGTATTGTGATTTAATACTCAAAATTTAACACTTGCCAGTGAAAAGGGTAATGACCCCTACCTGATTGACTAGTTCCCACCCGTGAGGTAAACCAAGAGTTGTCATTTGTGGCAAAGCGGTTATCAGTTTTACCTGAGCCATGGAGTGAGGGGTACTGCCCCAGTACGCAAGCCGTCAGAAAGCATTGGTGGCTGAGTGAAACACCTGAATTGTTAGGAAGCCGTACATACCTGGGGTCCATATCTATTTCCAGTTGAACTGTTGCCAATCACTTCCACTCCAAATCCAGCTGTTTCAGATCTATTCTGAAAGTTGTTCCAGATCCAGTCATTGTTTCAGATCCAGCAGTTTTCGATCCCTTCCTCCCTTGTTTTTACTCTGTTTCCCTTGAAATTTTTGGGGAACCCCTGTCATCCCATTCTGCATCTTTCATTCCTGAGGACCCTATTCCCAATTCCCCTTCCCAAAGCCCGAAATCTTACATTTGTCTATTTTTAGGTTTTGCCATAACTTCCTCAGATTTCACCCAATCACCTTCAAATTATACCATAGAGTTCCTTTCTGAATTCTGCTTCTTTGTCCTTCTCTGCCAAATTTTCTCATTCTATTACCCCCGCTTCTGAAATCCCCCTTTTTGCTTTCTTGTCCTTTCGACAGTGTCCAAAATCTAGTCAAACCCCAATTACCCATCCGATTGTTTCCCCAATCCAAATTTCCCTTTACTAAATCAGCTTCTGTTTGTGTTTTTCTACCCATTCCACCAAAAAAAAAAAAAAAAACCTGGTTATGGTTGTCACTCGTGCAGGAGCACACACCATGGAGGAAGCACTTGCAGCCATCCAAACCAAACTCCAAGATCTGGATGAAAAATTTCTTAGCCTCCATCTTCAGCATTCAGCCATGAACAATACCAGACAGCCAGAATCTTTTGCAGCCACCGGGTTCTCTTCTTCCAGCAATTTTCATGGGCCGAAGCTTGATTTTCCTCGCTTCAATGGTACTGATTCGACTGGATGGATATATCGAGCAGAACAATATTTCAATCTGCATAATATTTCTGATGCCCAGAAAGTTCCACTTGCATCCTTTCATTTGGAACAGGAAGCCCTTCAATGGTACCGTTGGTACATCAAAGCTCATCCTGAGCCAAAATGGACAGATTTTTTCCAACTCATTTTGCCACGATTTGGTCCTAGTGCTTTTGATGATTTCACAGGAGCACTCACTAAACTTCACCAAATTGGCACAGTGAGAGAGTATGAGACATAATCTGAGAAATTGGCCAATCACACAGAAGGATTGTCTGATGAATTCTACAGGAGTTGTTTTATCAGTGGTCTCAAGGATGAAATCTGCTCAGAGGTCAAAATGTTTTGTCCCAACAGAATGATGGAAGTCCTAGGGTTGGCTAAGCTAGCCGAGGACAAGATCGCAGCTCAACAACGCTCCAAACCCACCTTTGTTTCCTTCAGAAATATGGGTTCCCAATGACCTCCCATCACGCTTGCTCCTCAACAAACTCCTATCAAGCATTTGTGTGAAATAGAAATGCAGGCACGTCGAGAAAAAGGGATTTGCTATAATTGTGATGAGAAATTCACTCGGGGACATAAATGTGTTCAACAAAAGCTCTATCTCTTGGATGTGGATTCTCTGCCTGTCTTAGAACTTGGTTAAGAAGCTATAGATATAGTAGATGATCAGGTCGACATTCAACACCTGCCTGTTGACACCCCATCTAAGGACGACCCACTCGAGATCTCTCTCCATGTTATAACTGGCGTCACCACCCCACAAACAATGCAGGTCAAGGAATACTTCAGGAAGCTCCCTCTTTCCATACTCATTGATTCTGGTAGCACTCATAAATTCATTGACCCTTGGATTGCCAAATAGGCTGACTGTTTTGTCCATCCTTGCTCCAACTTTGAAGTCATGGTTGCTAATGGGGGCACCTTACCTTGCAAGGGGAAGTGTCACAATGTGCGTATCTCTATGGAAGATTATAACCTACGCTCTGACATGTTTGCCTTGTCCTTAGGTAGATGTGATGTGGTTTTGGGCGTTCAATGGTTACGCACACTTGGACCCATCTTATGGGAATTTACTGAAGTTTAAATTCAATGGGGCACAACACAAATTTATGGGCTTACAACCAGGGTCTCTCTGCATCATCAGTTCACATCGCCTGGAAAAAATCCTTAAGAAGAATTCACATGGTGTCATCGCTCAGCTGAATTCCATTCAGATGCACCCATCAACAGTCTCCACAACTTCCTTGGATAGATATGCAGGTATCCTTGCTGAACCAATGTGCTTGCTGCCTTCAAGAGACCTTTCTGGTAAGAATTTAGCCACATCTACCTCTCAGTAGGAAATGATGGCTATTTTGCATGTAGTACAGAAGTGGCAGCCATACCTATTAGGGAATTATTTCTGCATCAAGACTGATCTCCCGAGTCTGGAAACTTTTCTGGAACAATGCATCTCCTCCCCAACACACCTGAAATGGGTTATCCAACTCATGGGTTATCCCTATGTGATCACTTACAAGAAGGGTAAGGACAATATGGTGGAAGATGCTCCTTCTCGCACAATTGATGGCCTAGTTTCTCTTACAGCTCTTTCTCTGCTTGTTCCAAATTGGTTGCAATATGTTCAACAAGGCTATCTCTTCTATGAACTCCATGCTTCTTCATCAACAGGGCGCTCTGGGTTTTGTAAAATGTATGACCGGGAACAATGTAACTTCTTTTGGAAGGGACTAAAAATGACAATTCAACAGATGGTGGCTGACGATGATACTTTCCAAGTCAACAAGGGGGAAATGACACTCCTTTCGAGATTGCTCAAACCCTTGCCCATCCCTACACAGCTTTGGCCAACTATTTCTATGGATTTACTAGCAGTGCTCTGGTGGTACAATACCACATCTCAAAAGACACCATATGAAGTAATCTATGGAAAAATAACGCCAGTTCTTCTTCCATACACCCTTAGCAGCTTCCCAGTTCAGGAAATTGACTCAATTCTTTGAAACCACGATCAGATTCTTCTCATTCTGCAGGACAATCTTCACATGGCCAGAATTCATCTGAAACAACAAGCCGATCAGCACCGTTCTGAGTGCATTTTCCACGTAGCTGATGGGGTTCTTCATCATTTACATCCTTCCAAGTAATCCTCCTTGACACTCCAAAGGCATTAGTGGCCCGAAATGCAACCCGAGGATGCTACCAGGGAACCACTCCTTCAGATTCTGTAGCAATTTCTCCAACCCAAGCTTTGAGGACAAAGATTTTTCTAAGGGAGAGGGGATGTTAGGAACCTATGTCAACCCTTCTCTTTACTATGTTAGTATATTGTTGTTGAACGCATATGCTTTGTAAGTTGTCCCATAGTATTTGTTGATCGGTAGTTTATATTAGCCCATAGTATTGACTCATAGTATTGGACGCATATGCTTTGTAAGTCGTCCCATATTATTATATGTCCCATGGTTTTGACTCATAGTATTGGGCATAGACTTAGTATATACGTGTGTGTTGAGGTCATTGAAGGCACCATGAAGTTAATTGTATTGAGCTTGCTCAAAGGAGGTTGCCCCCTCGAAGTGGCCCGTGATCAATATAAAAGTGATTCTGTTCTATTATTTCTAATATCTCGTGTATTTGCATTAATTAATTATTGCAGGTTCATCACAACTGAATTTTGGGGAAGATATAATCCCCACCTATCCACTAAGGACTTCATTCTCAGAGACATCTATCTACGGATCAATTATGAGACCAAAGTCCGGGGAAGATACAATCCCCACCTATCCACTCAAGACTTCATTCTCGGAGACATCTGTCTACGGATCAATTCTGGGACCGAAGTCCAGGGAAGATACAATCCCCACCTTTCCACTAAGGACTTCATTCTTGGAGACATCTGTCTACGGATCAATTTTGGGACCGAATTCTGAGGAAGATACAAACCCCACCTATCCACCAACGACTTCATTCTCGGAGACATCTGTCTACGGATCAATTCTGGTACCAAAGTACGAGGAAGATACAATCCCCACTTGTCCACTCAGGACTTCATTCTCGGAGACATCTGTCTACGGATCAATTTTGGGACTGAAGTCCGGGGAAGATACAATCCCCACTTGTCCACTCAGGACTTCATTCTCAGAAACATTTGTCTACAGATCAATTCTGGGACCGAAGTCTAGGGACGATACAATCCCCACTTGTCCACTAAGGACTTCATTCTCGGAGACATATGTCTATGGATCCTTTTAGAACATGTGTTCAAGGATGATGCAATCCCTCTTCTTTCACGGAGACATATGTCTATGGATCCTTTTAGAACATGTGTTCAAGGATGATGCAATCCCCTTGTCAACTTAGACCCTATATAAGGACCATCCACCAACCTCTCTATTGACATCACCAATATGGGTACCCTCATCAATACATGTATACATATCATCAATACAAGTAAGCATATCATCGATACAGGTATCCTTATCATCGACTTCACTGTTGATGCAGGTAGTCTCATCATCAGTGTCTTCATCACTCCCCCTTTCGAGGAGGGTCCTACCAAGCTTGTCTAGGAAATACTCAAACTTTACTTGAGGTAGAGGTTTGGTTAGTACATCGGTAACTTGTTCATCAGTGCCTACAAATTCGAGCTTTATAGTTTCTTTCTACACCATATCTCATATATAGAAATATCAGATTTCTATGTGCTTTGACTTATCATGGAACACTGGATTCTCTATCATCTTGATACAACTCTGCTTGTCACACAGGATCACAGTGGCATCCATCTCTAAGTCAAATAATCCTGATAATAGTTTCCGAAGCCATACTGCTTCACAACTAGCAGAGAAAGAAGCTATATATTCCGCTTGTGCTGAGAGCCACCCTAGACTGCTTCCTACTAAACCACGATATCATGGTTGATCCCAGCCAATAACATCCTCTCGATGTGCTCTTCCTGTCTGATACACTTTCTTCCCAATCAACATCTGTGTAGCCATCTGAAGTCATGATCTCCAAGATAACATAAATCAAAGTCTATTGTATTCTTTAGGTACCCCATCACATGCTTTGAAACTATCAGGTGAACACATCTAGTTTCTACTAGATACTGATCAAGGTGTTCACAGCAAGGCATATATCTGGCTTGGTATTCATCAGATACATCAATGAACCAATAATATGTCTGTACAGAGTCACATCAACTAACTTTGAGGAGTTATCAGCTAACAACTTCAAGTCGGAACCCATGAGAGTGGCCATGGCTTCACGTTCCAACATATCAATTCTTCTCAAGATTTCCACAACATACTTTCCCGGGATGAGAAAGATTCCTTCTGAGCCTTGCCATACTTCCAGACCTAGGAAGTAATGCATCAATATGAGATCTCTCATTTTCAATTGTACAGCCATCTTCTTCTTGCTTTTCATGATCTGTTTGTAAAAATAGATCATCCACATACAGTAATAGTATGACAAGTTCATCATTCGTAATGGATCAGCTTTACTTTTGGTAAAGCCCAAGCTTATCAAGAAATTTTCAATTCTCCCTTTGGGACTGAACATCATTCACACTCTATATTGAGTGATCTTCTGCATATCTATTTGTGCCATCTCTCGTCAGATGGGTCTACTGATATGAGCCTCAATATCATTCGAACTCTGTGGTGAGTTCCTTCTTGCACCCCTATCATCTGTGTATAGAAACCATATTCAACCTTGTAGCAAATGTTGAGATCCAAATCACCCATGGTGATCATTAAGCTCATCAGTTGACTGTTGATCTTGGGTACCCGAACAGAGATTTCTTCAATTGAATCCTTGATTCACACTTCTTCTTCAATTACATCATTAAGATAATGGTCTTATCTAGCCACTTGGAGCAAACATCTCATCATGATTCTCTTCCTCTTTCTAAGAGAATCTTCTAGCCATGAGCCTTCTATATTATATTTGATTTGTAAATCTTTTTGTTGAACATCCATCACTTGTTCGGTGTTCGTCATTCTTCATGATCTTTCCTACAAATCAAGATTAAGTACATGATTAGTAATGCTTCATAATCATCAAATCATGTTGACATGATAACCTATTATGCATACAGATATCATTTACATAGTTATGCAACTATCTTGACCAATACTTTGGCACAACACTTTTCCATATCCTGTATGCATATAGTGGCTATCTAGATGCCTTCCATCTCTACCAAAACATACTATCGAGAGTGTGCACAGCTCTCAGAATGTCAGCAAATAGGTTTCATTCTAGACAAGCAACAATGGAATGTTTGTCCAACTTACCAATCATATGCATATTAGTAGTATCCTATTCAATGCTATATGAATATTTACACTCAGCATGATATATTTTAGGAATACAAATATGCATACAACTATTACAAGCAATATCATTTACTTTTTCAAATAACAATTCAAATACTTATCTTTTATGTTTGTGTGGTTTCCTCCCACTTGATCTTCTATATGTCTTTTGAACATCTATTCATTCTGTACCACTATGCATGCTCAAATTTGCACTACTGTCATCCTCATGATCTCATACACAAACATACATTCAGTAGTATAATCTTAATATTATAAAACCATTATAATTCTAAATAATCTTGAATATGTATGGTCATGATCATTCAATACATGGGTATACTAAGATCCTAGCACAAAGTAGGATTCTAACTTGACATAGGAAAACATACCTAGATTAGTATACCTCCTTAGTTATGTCTAACATACCTAAACAATATCTTCTTTGTTCTCTTCAATGATTTAAAGATCATGTGCTAGAACCTACATATCTCATAGGTTAAGCATAATAGAACAAAGTCATACATACCTCGTAAGTAGAACTTCTATGTGATAAAAAATTATGGATGAGTCTTTGTCTTCATGTTGTCATGGTCATGGAACTTGATTTGTCTTTCGTGATGTACCTGTATCTTGTTAGTAGACAACAACAACCTCATACAACACCACAATGCATTAGTACAATCATATAGCCCTAATCAATGAATGTCTTCTATCATTCACATACTTTTACTAAGGTGATAAGACAACTCTAACATTAATCAAGATTGTACTAATAAATAATATGAATACAAACATATTATGAACTTAATCAAGAATCAGATTTCAAGACATACTTGTATCTCTTTAAGTCATACCTGTCGAGACTTCTTGTAGTCTTCTTATGTAAGGCCTTAGCCTCAACTCCCCCTGAAACTGGATCTGGAGCTCGATTAGGGTTTGTTAGAGAAAACCTGAAAATTCAAAATTTGACTCTCACTCTTTTGAATGTATCGAAGGATGTGTCTTGCTGAGCTGATCAAACTAGCATACTTCAATTTTGAAATCTCCAAAATTTGACCCCTCAAAATTGCCTTCGAAACTTCTGGATTTTCTGGACAGGATCCCAAACTAGGGTTTGATGAAGCCCACCCTTCTTCCTAATTAAAAGGTTTGATCTAAGGCTCTAAACTCTTATTTTTATAAGGAGCTTCCAGTCGTGGTCATAGACTTCAAAAATTCCAACTTTTGTTGAAGCCCTAATTTTCCATCTTTCCGATCAAAATCCCGAACTGGGGTTTGATCAAGCTCGGTCTTCTTCCCAACCAAAAAATTCAATCTTGGTCTCTAAATTTTGATTTTCCTGAGTAGCATTCAGCCTTGGACTCCGATTCCAAAAATTCCAACTTTCTCCGAAACCCTAAATTTCGGAAGCCATGAATGAAGGTGCTCCAAAAATTATTTTGTTTTGACAGAAATATGTACCTGATTGTTTCTGCTATAACTCTGAAATTTTCAATCCACAGGGTCTAAAGTATTTTTTATGGTAGCCTAACCTATCATCTTTCCATCCTGATAGGTCTGACCTCAATTGGATTTTCTGAGAGAGAGTTATGCCACACCAAGTGTCGCAACGTGACCTGTTTATGGGATAAAATAGGAGAGCGAACTTGTATAGCATGCCACATGTCACTGGTTCAACGTCGGCCTCTAAAAATGTTTCCTGAGATAGGAAAGTCTGTTTACTACCTATCACTTTTTACGAAATTTCATTTGGAGCTTCCTAGCCTATGTTATGACCATTTTTCCTAGGTCACTTGATTATGACTAAGATCTGGAAGAGGCAGAAACCTTAACTTGTACTGATCATAACTCGCAAAGTACAATGAATATGATGGTGTCCTTTGCCAATAAGGTACATGTGGATGTTATCTATTCCCTGTAGAGGTTTCAGATCTTGAACCTTCTCCAAAATGGATTTATAGTGAAAGTTACATGATGACTGGTTTTTGCTATATAAAACCCTAACCTTCAAATTGTCGCAAGTGAAGCAAGTGTCGTAAGTGCCATACATTGCCTTCCTTCAGGTTAGCTCTGATACCATGTTAAGATTCAATATGCTAAGACAGAAAATATGAGCATTTCATTTCATTTCACAACAATAACATATACAGGATCACTGAAGAAACAACAAGCACAGCATAAACACACGAGACACAAATTTATCCTAGGAAACCCTCATGGGGTAGAAAACCCAGCAAAGCTTCCTCAATATAGATGATCAGCAAATACAAAGATGTAAACCAAATACATGAGCTCCTCCTCCTCCATAGAAGACCTCTCTCACACAAGTGTGCCACTCACAAGTGAATGAATGATAATGTAAGTGAGGAACATCCTCCTCTACTTATACTTGTTCCCCGACTAACTTTTACACAAGCTAGGTCGGCCCCAAATTAATTACTAGGCTAAACACCCCATTACAACTGACTGGGCCAACCCCTCTAGGGTGGTCTAATAACACTTTGACCCACATAACACCTACAGGGCCGACCCCCACTAGGGAAGTCTAATAACCCAAGTTACCACAATCCGACGGAGGAATAAACATCTCCAGATATACAATAAGATCTTCACGGAGGAATGAAACATATCCGGAATAATAAAGTACAAATATAATATTCTTAGAAGTTACAATATCTCAACAGTGAATACCATGTGTCAATACAAACCATGGGCCAATACAAAATATGGATCAACAAATACTATGGGACGACTTACAAAGCATATGCATCCAACAACAATATACTAACAAAGTAAATAGAAGGGTCGACATGGGTTCCAAACACTCTAGTTCTGGATATGGTACAATAACACTGTTTTTGGGTGTTTGAGGCACAATCGGGGGGTATATTAAATTCAACATCTTGAATCCATCAGAATCGACGTATTTGTGACCATAGTCACGATTTTTGTGCTATGGGATTTTTTTCCAGGAACCCCATGGCCATTCAGGGACACTTTGACGATTTTCTTCAGGGGCATGGAACCCAAACCAATGAGCGAACATGGATTATTTCAGCTCCCATAGGTTCATCTGGAAATTATGGATGTGTTCATGATGGCCACGTTCGCCTGGGAGCCTTCATATCATAAATGACCCCGTTGCGTAAAATTGGCATGGCATTCACTGAGCAAAACCCTCGTTCCAGAAATGGCACAATAGCACCGTTTACGGGATTTCAAGTGATAGTGGGAAGGGTTTCATAGCTAGAACCCATCATCTCGAATGCATTAGAATTGATAGATTCACGATCGGAATCACGGTTTTGGTGCTATGGGCATTTTTATCAGTCATTTTGTGGCCATTCAAGGACACTTTGAGGATTTCCTCCAGGGGCATGAAATCCAAACTGGTGAGCAACCTTTGATTCTTTCAGTTCCCACCTATGCATATGGCCATTTTGGATGTGTTCATGATGGACATGCTCTCCTGGGAGCCTTCGAATCAGAACTGACACCCTTGCGCAAAATTGGTATGGCCTTCATTGAGCAAAAACCTAGTTCCGGAGATGGCACAATAGCATCATTTCCGGGTGTTTGAGGCATGGTGGGGGAGGTTCCCTAGATGAAACCCAACGTCCTAAATTGACCTGAATCGTTGGATTCGCTACTAGAGTCATGGTTTTCATGCTATGGGCATTTTTTCTAGTTACCCCGTGGACATTCACGGACACTTTGAGGATTTGCTCCGGGGGCACAGAACCCAAATTGGCGAGCGGACTTGGATTCTGTTAGCTCCCACACATGCATACGGCCATTTAGGATGTGTTCACGATGGCCACGCTCCCGTGGGAGCCTTCGAATTAGAAATGACCCCCTTGCACAAAATTGGCATGGCCTTCACTTAGGAAAACCATAGTTCCAGAGATGTCACAATAGCACTGTTTCAGGGAATTTGAGGCATGGTGGGGGGGGGGTCCCTGAAGGGCCTTGGATTTAGCATATTTTTATCACCATTTCACCTTATTTATAATTCCTTTTTCCTATCCATATTCATGCATTAATCCTTTCTTACACTCATATCCGGGTTTTTATGCTCAAGTAATTTTTTCATTACATGTCTTAGTATTTCATTTGATTTTTTACTAACATTGAGGGAATTAGTGTACTATATATTTTCTTTGAATATTGAATCCATTGTTGGAAGCAACTACAACATATTTGAGGGAGTTCTGCAACATTACAGAAACTCTATCTGCAATGTTACGGAAACTCTATCTGCAACATTACAGAAACTCTATCTGCAGCATTATGGAAACTCTACAGGTATCTGCAGCATTATGGAAACTCTATCTGAAGCATTATGGAAACTCTATCTGCAACATTATGGAAACTCTACAGGTATCTACAGCATTACGAAAACTCTATCTGCAGCATTACAGAAAGTCAATAATTCAAATTTTACCTTCAACCACCAACTTTGGAGAAAGATATTCATTCGGAGTAATGGATTCTTATAAATCCATTATTTCTATTATTCTTATATGTCTCAGATCATGATGTTAAATTAAAGTTGGTAAATGGAGGTGGATATGAGTGCATATTTGGCTTATTCACAAAGATTTGAAGATATCTATCAAATATATGATGGACCTAAGAAGTGAAAAGTTGTTAAGAGACATTTGGGATGAGTTTTGACTATTTTATTATAGCCTCTATCCCTAAATTCGAATTTGAGTTCAAAAGTATTCTAAATAGCATGTAGTTAGTAAGGATCTTGGATTAGTTTTGAATTAGTTTTGAGATCCAAACTTTTAGGAATTTGTTGAGGATATTTTGGATCCTCATTTATTATTTGTTATGAAGAAATCATGTATAAATAAGAGTTCATTCTCCATTCTATGGGCAGACTCTTAGAGCAATAGTCCAATTGATGATGGAATAAAGCTATACTCTCATTTTGATTCAATTAGATCTTAGTTTTATAATTTATTTTGCAATATGATTTTATTTATTTTATGTTGATGTAGTTGTACTTCATTGCTTAGTTGTGATTTCTTATGAAGTGTGAATTTTATTTCTGCAATTTGATTTCAATGCATAGATAGATATTTAAATGCTTATTTTACAATCATTGAGCTTAATGCAATAATGTTATTTACCCCATTGGATCATAAACAGTAACTTGTATTTGGAAAGGATAGCTTTTAGATTTTATTTCTACAATTTACCTTTCTATCAAGTGTGTTATGAACTTAGATTTAGAATTTACTTTCTTGCACAATGTGAACATAGTATTAGAATTTACTTTTCCCGCAAAGTGTGACATAGTTCTAAGATGTACTTTTCTGCAGATTGTGAATGTAGTTTTAGAATTTACTTTCAAGCATGAATTTAATTTTAGCATTTACTTTCATGTTGCGTGTTTTACTTTCATGTCGTGTGATTTACTTTCTGTGCAACTTAGTTTGGTAGTTGCTAGTTGGTAGTTTCTTGTCAAGACTATGTAACTGTTCATACCATTGTTTGTAATTAAGGTTATTGAACTACAATTTCAGTAGGTAAACCATTGTAAGAGGAGATTGTGGTTTGCACATACAGTACACGGCAACTCGCATGTTCTCAATGAACCCCGGGTTGACAATTAATGTACACTTCTTAGTTTTTTGCTAAGTAATTAGAAGGCAATTAAAAATCCCGTCAGTCCCCTTACTGAAACCCGACGTCTTGAATCCATCAGAATCCATGGATTCATGAATGGAGTCACAGTTTTGGTGCTATGGGAATATTTTTCAGGCACCCCGTGGTCATTCAGGGACACTTTGAGGATTTTCTCCGGGGTCACAGAACCCAAACCGCTGAGAGGACTTGGATTCTTTCAGATCCCACACATTCATATGGCCATTATGGATTTATTTATGATGGACACAATCGCTTGGGATCCTTTGGATCATAAATTACCCCCTTGCACTAAATTTGCATGTCCTTCATTGAGCAAACCCCTAGTTCTGAAAATGGCACAATAGCACTATTTTCGGGCATTTAAGGCATGGTGGGTTGGGTCCCCTAGCTAAAAACCGACGTCTATAATCCATAGGAATTGACAGATTCATGACTGGATTCATGCTTTTGGTGTTATGGGAATTTTTTCTAGGAACCCCGTCACCATTCATAGACACTTTAAGGATTTGCTCAGGGGCAACGGAACCCAAACCGATGAGCGGACTTGGATTCTTTCAGCTCCCACACATGCATATGGAAATTGTGGATTTTTGCATGATGGTCACACTTTTCCAGGAGCCTTCGGATCATAAATGACCCCCTTGCACAAAACTGACATGGCCTTCACTAAGCAAAACCCTAGTTCCATAGATGGAACAATATCACTATTTTTGGGAATTTGAGGCATGGTGTGGGGCTCCCCTAGCTAAAACCTGATGTACCAAATCCATTGGAATTAACGGATTCATGACCAGAGTCACAATTTTTGTACTATGGGCATTTTTTCCAGTCACCCCATGGCCATTCACGAACACTTTGAGGAATTTCTCCAGGGGCACGAAACCCAAAATCAACAAGCGGGCTTGGATTCTTTCAACTCCCACACATCCATATGGCCATTGTGGATGTATTCATGATGGCCATTCTTGCTCGGGATCCTTCAGATCATAAATGAACCCCTTGCACAAAATTGGCATGGCCTTCTGCAAGCTAGAGTTTTTTATTGTGTATGTGCATGGTCTTATGTGGGTATGTATGCGTAGATATTTGTATATGTGCATGTTTTTTATGTAAAAGTTGATGTAGTCAAAATTTTATGCTTGATTTCGTCAATTACCCATCTTTAGAAGGACCAAATGCAATAAGAACTCAACAAAACATGAAGAGACAATTCTAAAAAACATTAGAAAATTTGTATTGGAGCCATAGTGTTTCTAAGAGATGATTCTATAAGAGACAAGTAAGCTTTGATTTGCATAAAATAAGGTTGGTTTCCCTTTTTTATAACAAGAATAATTTGTATGCATTATAAATGTGATAGACACATTACAAAGGTGCACACAATCTTATAGCAACATATATGGAATTGATTAGTTTTTATGGTAGGTAAAATACTTGCAACCACATGAAATCCATAGGTTATAATTATTTTCAAGGGGGGAAATGTGATCCATTAGTATTTTTTAAGCACTAAGTTTTGATGTGAGTTCTTTGGACATGATTAAGGTATAAAATTTGAGCCTTAGGCTATAAGAATCAATTCTAAGCATCTAGAGCAATGGATAATGCCTTAAGGAATAACGGTTGACCTATGAAGGGTATCATTTTCCTTTGATTGGTTAACTACATGAAACAAGTAGGTTTTGGACATTAGGTATGGGTCTTAGGACCATGAACATGTTCAATGGAGGAAGCATATGCCTTATGCCCTAAACAAGGCTTATATACATTTAGGGCCAAGAATGATGTGTCAAATCAAAACACCTATATGATTGAGGGATATTTGGCCTCCATATGATCATATTAAAATATGGCGAGGAGGTTATGAACACTAAGTGTTGTTTTTGAGGGAGTATATATGGCTATGTATATTTAGCTTATTGGTGAGGATATGAAAACTATTTGGAGGTTTTGAACACAAAAATTGGTTCTTAGGAGATGGAAGTGGTCAAAGGATGAAACATAGCATGTTGACACAAACCCAGTCGATAGGGGTTCCTCAGTCTGTCGACATCCAACCCACTGCGATCTCCCTGACCACTGACCCAGACAAGTTTTACCCTATCTAGCAACACCTATAGAGCAGATGAATTTTCAACCGAGATGTTCAAGGGAGAGTTGACGGAACCATGTTTCCGCTGAATGAAGAAGGACTTTTGTGCATCCGCTTATCAACTTATAGCAATATTCAGAGAAAGATTTAACAGTTCGACTTGTGCATGTAGCTAGACTCACATCATCATTCAACAGATCTTATTGTCAAATAAACCATTAATTCGCAACAGATCTAGCATTAAAACATCATTTGTAACAAGAAATCATTACATCATTCATGTATTCAAGTTGCACATCACATTCATTGCAAGAAAACAGAAAGAGACATAGTAATTCTGCTCAACAACATATCATATTAACCTTTGCAACAACCCATAGATATAGAAATATAGTTCTTCTGTCGCATACCTAGATTAACAGAAAAGCAAAATCATCTATGCTCAACTGTCTCTTCAATTGATTAATTCATAGATATATCAACACTTACAATGCTATGTCTATTTATAGGCTTGCGCCTTTACATTTACGGTCCACTTAAACAACTGCCTAACTACTTCTTAACAAAATTTACGAAAAGGATGATGCAAAAACCCACATAATGTGGTCCAAATGACCCAAAACTACATAAACTTATTGACTTGCGCATTTTTTCCTTCTTGTGCAGCATCTCTGACCCTTTGCAGCTTCTGCGATGCTGCACAACTGACTCATCCAAACCGACTGCCAATAGGCTCCCAACACAATCTTGTGGCTCTCCCTCGAGCCACGTCAGCTGGACATGGTGTACTCGTTGATCTTCAGCCTGAATTCCTCGTCTGTTGCTTGACTATTCCTCTGCAACTGTTCTTTCTATCTGGAGCTCGCTAGTGTGTACTGCTCAAACTGATACGATGATCTCCAGAGCGTTGTCATGTACTTCTCAAATTGAGATTTTGTTCTTCCGACTTGTTGTCATGTACTTCTCAAACTCATCCCCCAGTATCTGGAAACTTGGTGCAGACTGAGGAAAATTTTATGAACAACACTGAGGTACTAAACAATCCAACTACTCTGGCACATCTATTGTTAAGAATCAATATGCTAAGACAGAAAATAGCAGCATTACATTCCATTTCACAATAATAGCATATACAGGATCACTGAAGAAACAACAAGCATAGCATAAACACAAGAGACAGAGATTTATCCTGGGAAACCCTCATGGGGTAGAAAACCCAGCAAAGCTTCCTCAATATAGATGACCAGCAATATACAAAGATGCAAACCCTGAGCATAAGCTCCTTCTCCTCCATAGCAGACCTCTCCTCCACAAATGCGCCTTTCTCAAGTGAGTGAGTGTATCAAATGAGGAACACACCTCCTCTATTTATACACTTCACTGATATGTATTTTACACAAGTACACGTAGGCTCGTATTTAACCAATGGGTTAAATACCCCATTACAACTAACTGGGCCGACCCCTCTAGGGTGGTCTGATAACCCTTTGACCCACATAACACATAAAGGGCCGACCTCCACTAGGGAAGTCTAATAACCCGAGTTACCACATTCTGACGGAGGAATAAACATCTCCGGATATACAAAAGTACAATTATAATATTCTTTGAAGTTACAATATCTCAACACTCCCCCTTAACAAGAAGGATATTATAACAGCACCTTCAAGAGCAAGGAGTTATCAACCTCATACATGATACATCTATAAATCATTGGAAGCTTTCTCAACATCATCAGTAACTCAACCAGTTACTGGAACATCTTCAATACTGGAACATCAACATCATCAGAGTTGATAGTACTCAATCATCAGCATCGTCAACACACTATCAACAGCATCGTCATCATACGATCATCAGCATCACGGTCAACATCATCATCACACGATCAACAGCATCATGATCAACATCGTCATCACATGATCATCAGCGTCATCATCACACGATTATCAACATCGTCATCAGCATCACGATCAACATCATCATCACATGATGATCAACATCGTCATCACATGATCATCAGCATCATCATCATACAATCATGAGCATCGTCATCACACGATCATCAGCATCATCATACGATCATTAGCATCGTCATCACACGATCATCAGCATCGTCATCACACGATCATCAGCATCGTCATCACACGATCATCGGCATCATCAAGGAATGATGTAAACCAGTCATGTACCTTTTGAACCGAAGTCCAGGGACGATCCAGTCCTATCTTTATCGAAGACATACGTCTACGGCTCTTCTTTCGGACTTAAGTCCAGGAATGATCCAATCCCTTCATTATCGGAGACATACGTCTATGGCTCTTCTTTCGGACTGAAGTCCAGGAATGATCCCAATCCCTTCATTATCGGAGACATACGTCTACGGCTCTTCTTTCGGACTGAAGTCCAGGAATGATCCCAATCCCTTCATTATCGGAGACAAACGTCTACGGCTCTTCTTTCAGACCGAAGTCCAGGAATGATCCCAATCCCTTCATTATCGGAGACATACGTCTACGGCTCTTCTTTCGGACCGAAGTCCAGGAATGATCCCGATCCCTTCATTATCGGAGACATACGTCTACGGCTCTTCTTTCGGACCGAAGTCCAGGAATGATCCCAATCCCTTCATTATCGGAGACAAACGTCTACGGCTCTTCTTTCGGACCGAAGTCCAGGAATGATCCCAATCCCTTCATTATCGGAGACATACGTCTATGGCTCTTCTTTCGGACCGAAGTCCAGGAATGATCCCAATCCCTTCATTATCGGAGACATCACGTCTACGGCTCTCTTTAGGACTGAAAGTCCAGGGATGATCCCAATCCCTTCATTCTCGAAGACCTCACGTCTACGGCTCTCTTTAGGACTGAAAGTCCAGGGATGATCCCAATCCCTTCATTCTCGAAGACCTCACGTCTACGGCTCTCTTTAGGACTGAAAGTCCAGGGATGATCCCAATCCCCTCAATTGTCCACTAAGGACTTCATTCTCGGAGACCTCACGTCTACGGCTCTCTTTAGGACTGAAAGTCCAGGGATGATCCAATCCCCTCAACTGTCCACTAAGGACTTCATTCTCGGAGACCTCACGTCTACGGCTCTCTTTAGGACTGAAAGTCCAGGGATGATCCAATCCCCTCAATTGTCCACTAAGGACTTCATTCTCGGAGACCTCACGTCTACGGCTCTCTTTAGGACTGAAAGTCCAGGGATGATCCAATCCCCTCAACTGTCCACTAAGGACTTCATTCTCGGAGACCTCACGTCTACGGCTCTCTTTAGGACTGAAAGTCCAGGGATGATCCAATCCCCTCAACTGTCCACTAAGGACTTCATTCTCGGAGACCTCACGTCTACGGTTCTCTTTAGGACTGAAAGTCCAGGGATGATCCAATCCCTTCACATGTTCATCAAGAACATGTATCCTCATCATCATAACATGTATCGTCAACATCAAAACATGTATAACCACAACATGTATCATCATCATCAAAACATGTATAACCACAACATGTATCATCATCATCAAAACATGTATAATTACAACATGTATCATCATCATCAAAACATGTATACATCTATCATCAAAAGCATGTATACATCTAATCATCAAAAGCATCTAACATCAAAAGCATGTATACATCACAACTAGCATGTATTCTTACTAATACACCAAAACATGTATACATCACACCAAAACATGTATACATCACAACTAGCATGTATTCTTACTAATACATCTAATATCAAAACATGTATACATCACAACTAGCATGTATTCTTACTAATACATCAAAACATGTATACATCACACCAAAACATGTATACATCTAGCATGTATTCTCACCAATACATCTATCATCAAAAGCATGTATAAGTAAAGCTAAGTATTCTAAGTATAAGAGTCCTAAATCTAAATATTTCTAAGTAACTGGGTGTAGAGAACAGGTTACCTCATCAACGACCTTGTTGTTTGATGAGACAATCTCATCAGTAGTGACTATACTACTCCCCCTTTCGAGGAGGGTCCTTTTGAACTACACCAAGCTTGTCTCGGAAGTATTCAAACTTCACTCAAGACAGAGGTTTGGTTGGTAACTTCTTCACTTGACGTAGAGGCTTGGTTAGTACAACGGTAACCTGTTACAAATTCAAACTTTTAGAGTTCCTTTCTGTGTCATATCTTGTTAGTTCCCTATGTTCTTTGACTTATCATGGAACACTAGATTCTATGTCATCTTGATACAACTCTAATTATCACATAGGATCTCAGTTGGTTCTATCTCTAAGTCAAACAATCTTAAAGCCAAACTTCTTCACAACTAGCAGAGCAAGCAGCCATATATTCCGCTTGTGCTGAGAGCCACACTAGACTGCTTCCAGCTAAACCACGAGATCATGGCTAAACCCAGACAATAACATCCTCTCGATGTGTTCTTCTTGTCTGATACACTTCCTGCCCAAACATAATCTGAATAGCCATCTGAAGTCATGATCTTCAAGATAGCATAGATCAAATTCTATCGTGTCCTTTATGTGCCTCATCACATACTTTGCAACTAACAGGTAAACATATCTAGTTTCCACTAGATACTAACTCAAGGTGTTCATAACAATTCATATATCTAACCTAGTATATGTTAGATATATCAAAGACCCAATAATTTGACTGTACAGAGTTATATCCACTAACTCTGATGAGTTATCCCCTAACAGCTTCAAGTTGGAATCCATAAGAGTGGCCATTCCAACACCTCAAGTCATATTTCTCATCATACTTTCCCTGGTTGAGAAATATTCCTTCTGAGCCTTGCTATACTTCCGGACCTACGAAGTAAAGCATCAATTTGAGATCTTTCATTTTTCATTTCTGCATTGAATGAATTTCTGCATATCTATCTGTGCCATCTCTCGTTAGATGGGTCTACTGATATGAGCCTCAATATCATTCGAACTCTGTGGTGAGTTCCTTCTTGCATCCATGTCATATGTGTATCATATTCAACCTTGTAGCGAAGGTTGAGATCCACATCACCCATGGTGATCATTAAGCTTATCAAATTATTATCGATCCTAGGTACCTATACAGAACCTGATTCATACTTCTTCTTTAATTACACCATACTTGGAGCAAACATCTTGTCGTGATTCTCTTCCCCTTTCTAAGAGAATCTTCTAGCCATGAGCCTTCTATATTTTGTTTGATTTGTAAATCTTCTTGTTTGAACATCCACCACTTGTACGGTGTCCATCATTCTTCATGACCTTTCCTACAAATCAAAATTAAGTACATGATTAGTAATACTTCATAATCATCAAAAGATAACCCATTATGCATACAGATATCATTTACATAGTGATGCAACTATTTTGACCAATACTTTGGCACAACACTTTCCCATATCCTGTATGCATACAGTGGCTATCTAGATGCCTTCCATCTCTACCAGAACATACTATCGAGAGTGTGCACAACTCTCAGCATGTTAGCAAAGAGGTTTCATTCTAGACAAGCAACAATGGAACGTTTGTCCAAACATATGCACATTAGTTGTATACTGTTCAATGCTCTATGAATGTTTACACTCACCATTATATATTCTAGGAATACAAATATGCATGCAGGCAATATCATTACTATTTCAAATAGCAACTCAAATACTTATCTTTTATGTTTGTGTGGCTGCCTCCCGCTTGATCTTCTGTATGTCTTTTGAACTTCTATTCATTCTGTACCACTGAGCATGCTCAAGAGTCATCCTCATGATCTCATACACAAACATACACTCATTAGTATATGCTATCAAAACATTATAGTACTAAATAATCTTGAAAACGTATAGTCATGATTATAGTTAATAAACATTAGTATTCAAGATTTCAGGGAAGTCTTCTTTTACTCATGCATATCATTGATAAAAGATATAATATGCATAATCCCTTGATTACTAACTTTATGAATAAGCATAACCAATCATTTCAAGTATACTTATATAAGGGATCTTAACACAAGGTAAGATTCATGGGAAACATACCTGGATTAGTATACCTACTTGGTTATGTACAACATACCTAAACAACCTCTTCAATGATTTAGAGATCCTGAGCTAGAACCTGCATGTCTCATAGGTTAAGCATAATATAACAAAGTCATACATACCTCGTAAGTAGAACAAAGATTATGGATGAGTCTTTGTCTTCATGTTTTCATGGTCATGGAGCCTGATTTGTCTTTTGTGATGTACCTATATCTTGTTAGCAGACAACCTCAACCTCACACAACACCATAATGCATTAGTACAATCATAAGTGTCAACACCCTAACCAATGAATATCTTCTATCATGCATTCATAATTTTGTTAAGGTGATACAACAAATCTAAAATCAAGATTGTACTAACTGTAATAACATGAAGACAAACATACCATAAACTTAATCATGAACAAATCTCAAAACATACCTCGATGAGTCATACCTATCGAGATCGCTTGTAATCTCCTTATGTAAAGCCTTAGCCTCATCTCCCTCTGAAACATGAACTCCTTCACTTATGTAGGTGACCAATCCATCTTCTTCTAGGATTAACCCTATCCACTTGATTTGCAAGAACTGGACCTGGAGCTGGATATGGGTTTGTCAGAGAAACCCCAAAAATTCAAACTTTGAATTTCAAACTTCCGAAATGATAGAAATATGCGCCTTGATGAGCTGATCAAACTGATATATTTAGAATTTGAAAACTGCAAAGTTTTACTCCTCAATTTTGCCTTTGAAACTTTCGGATTCACTGGACGTGACCCTGAACTGGGGTTTGATGAAGCCCACTCTTTTGCCCCATCAAAAAGTTTGATCCAAAGCTCTAAGCTTCTATTTTTCTGAGGAGCTTCCAGCCGTGGTCACAGATTTCAAAAATTCCCATTTTTACAGAAGCCCTAATTTTCCACTTTTCTGATCAAAGTCCCGAACTAGGGTCTAATCAAGCCCGGCCTTCTGCCAAACCAAAAATTCTGATCTTGGTCTCTAAATTTCTATTTTGATGAGTAGCATCCAGCCGTGGTCTCCGATTACAAAAATTCCAACTTTCTTCAAAGCCCTAAATTCCGGAAGCCATGAATGAAGGTACCAAAAAAAATAATTCTGTTTTGACAGAAATATGTACCTGATTGTTTCTAGTGTAACTCCGAAATTTTTGATCCACAGGGTCTGAAAAAGTTTTCTGAGATAGCTCGGCCTGTTGTCTTTCCATCCTGATAGGTCTTACCTCAATTGGATTCTCTGAGAGAGAGTTATGCCAAGTGTCGCAACGTGACCTGTTTATGGGATAATACAGGAGAGCGAACTTGTACGGCGTGCCACGTGTCACTGTTTGACCTTCGGCCTCTGAAAACGTTTTCTGAGATAGCTCGGCCTGTTATCTTTCCATCCTAACAGGTCTGACCTCAATTGGATTCTCTGAGAGAGAGTTATGTCAAGTGTCGCAACATGACCTGTTTATGGGATAATACAGGAGAGCGAACTTGTACGGCGTGCCACGTGTCATTGGTGCAACTTCGGCATCTGAAAACATTTTTTGAGATAGTACAGTCTGTGTACTACCTGTCACTTTTTACGAAATTTCATTTGGATCTTCCTAGCCCAAGTTATGACCTTTTTCCCAAGGTCACCTGATTTTGACTCAGATCTGGAAGAGGCAGAAACCCTATATTGTACAGATCATAAATCACAAAGTACAACGAATTAGAGGTTGTCCTTTGGACACAAGGTACCTGGAGATCTTAGCTTCTTCCTGTAACAATTGCAGATCCGAAAACTTTGCCAAAACGGATTTATAGCGAAAGTACTACGATGACTGGTTTTTGCTATGTAAAACCCTAACCTTCAAATTGTCGTAAGTAAAGCAAGTGTCTTTAGTGCCATACCTTGTCTTCCTTCAGGTTAGCTCTGATACCATGTTAAGAATCAATATGCTAAGACAGAAAATAGCAGCATTACATTCCATTTCACAATAATAGCATATACAGGATCACTGAAGAAATAACAAGCATAGCATAAACACAAGAGACAGAGATTTATCCTGGGAAACCCTCATGGGGTAGAAAACCCAGCAAAGCTTCCTCAATATAGATGACCAGCAATATACAAAGATGCAAACCCTGAGCATAAGCTCCTTCTCCTCCATAGCAGACCTCTCCTCCACAAATGCGCCTTTCTCAAGTGAGTGAGTGTATCAAATGAGGAACACACCTCCTCTATTTATACACTTCACTGATATGTATTTTACACAAGTACACGTAGGCTCGTATTTAACCAATGGGTTAAATACCCCATTACAACTAACTGGGCCGACCCCTCTAGGGTGGTCTAATAACCCTTTGACCCACATAACACATAAAGGGCCGACCTCCACTAGGGAAGTCTAATAACCCGAGTTACCACATTCTGACGGAGGAATAAACATCTCCGGATATACAAAAGTATAATTATAATATTCTTTGAAGTTACAATATCTCAACATCTATTTCGCATCGGGGATCACCTACTATTGGTACTAGGGGGCTTCCTTCCCTGTCATTCTGGTGATCGCAAGGACCACAAAGCTTTGAACTGCCACCACATACCTAGACATCTCGGATGATATTTCATCTATGTTACACCTGAGTGTTTGCACTGCTTCCTTCTCTAGGTGTTCATGCACACTCGTCGTTCGGGCCCTCAACGTACTTGGTGTGCTCCCGCATGAAATGAAATGGATCAGTTCCACATCCTCCTTGGAATTCCTAACTTATCTAGCTTCCTAACTTACTCGCAGCATGGATTCATCTCGTTAGATAGATACATCTTTGTTCAATTATCCTTCTGGTGCCTGTATTCATGCATTTTCATCAAGTCCTAAACACTTGCCTCAGATTTTCACATAAGTTTTTGATCATATCATCATACCATTCCGCTGTCTCCTGGTGGGGCAGATCCACAGCACTCATGCTCAGACTTGACTTCCTACGGGCGGAGCAGCGACCATGCTTCCACCGGTTGTTATTCATGCCAATTGTGCGAAGCATCAACCATGGTGCCACCTTCAGTTATGAATGTCAAACGTGCCTAAATCCATCCTCAATCTAGGCCATCTAATGATCAGATCTGTCAGAAAGACCTATCACATGAAAAAGTGTTGTTTGCTAACGATTTGTAATGATTGCTAATTTGATTGCGTTGCGACCCTGCAATTGTCGCGGCATGGCTCCCAAAATGTGATACCATTGCTCCTACTTGCACATCCTATCCCTACTAGTGCGCCATCCAGCCACCTAGCATCCTGCCTTTTTTTTTCTGCAATATTGTTCAAGCATCACGCTGCTCTGAGCCCATACTGTAGGGATTCAACCTGTTACCATTTACTAGCTTTGGTAGCATCACTCCGTCTAACTGCTGTAGCTCTACTGTGCCTCCTGGAGTTCTGCAATTGATGTGATATGGACTGAGCCAATGCATCTGTAACTTCCATGGATGCTTCATGAACTTGCTATCATAAAACAACACCAAGTAACCTTGCTGAAACTGTTTGTTCTTGATATGGTGATCATGCAAAGATTTTTGCCGATCCTTCTCCATGTGCTGGTGAAAAGCTGCGATAAAGCGATCTTCCTCAAGCTGTCTCAGCTGCTCCAGTCATTTGGCTAACGCTACTTCATCATTCATGAATGTCGCTGCCGCTATGCACAGCCTCATAATGATATATTCCATAGGCATAATCACCTCTTTCCCATACACCAGTTTGAAGGGTGTCTGTCCCGTCAATATTTTTAAAGTGGTGCAATATGCCCACAAGACTCCTGGAATCTTCAAATACCAGTCATCACGATTCGATTTACAAAACTTTGTAAGCACATGCTCCAAGACTTTGTTGAAATCCTCTATTGTTCCATTTGCTTGTGGATGATATGGTGTACTCTTCTTATGTTGTATGTCAAGCTCCTTTGTCAATGCGCTGACTGTGCGATGGATGAAGTGACTCCCCTGATCGCCCATCAATATCTTCAGGCATCCAAACTGAGTAACAATATGGTCAAACAAGAAATGTGTTGTTGTCGCAGTGGTGCAATGTACAACTAGTGCAGCCTCCACCCATCTTGTCAAATAATCTGTCACTGTGATTATGTACTGTGCACTAGTGCGCTTCCCAAGTGGATTGATAGGTCCCACTAAATCCACAGCCCATTTATCAAATGGCTGTAGTGTCACTTGAGGTATTAGCGGCATCTCATCCCTCCTCGAGGGTTTCCCAGTCCATTGAAAAAAATCGCAATTCCCCGTATAATCAATCGCATCATAGTGAAGAGTGGGCCACCAAATCCCTACACAACGCACCTTCTTGGCAGTTGCACGACCGTCGTGGTGTCCACCAACCACCCCTGTATGTGCCTTTGACAAGATATTCCCTTTCTCATGAGGCAAGACACAGCGCCTGAAGATCTTGTCTGGTCCTAGTTTATATAGTTGTCTAGCGATCAGCTGGAAATAAGCAGTCTTAACCACCAAATGCTTCTTCCAACTTGTGGTGAACTCCTCTGGCGCGGTTCCTATCGCCAAAAACTTAATTATTTGTTCATAGTAGTCATCAGCCACCTCAACTATGAATAGTTGTGCATATGGCAACCCATCTTCAATATTGGTTGGTTCCTCCCCTTTTTCAATTCGTGACAAATGATCTGGCCCCGCATTCAAGCGGCCTGGATTCACAATTTACTCAAAATCAAACTCCTGGAAAAGAAGTAGCCAATGGCATATGTTCCCCACCAACACAGGCTTATTGACCAAGTATTTCAAAGTAGAATTGTTTGTGAACATCTTGAAGTGACACCCCAATAGGTAATTCCTAAACTTCTGCAATGCATATACCATTGCTAGACCTTCCCTCTCGGTAGTCATATAATTTCGTTCTGTAGATGACAACTTGCGACTTGCAAAAGCAATCGGGTGATCCAGATCTCCTTCCCTTGGTTGCGCGAGCATGAATCCCAGTGCAATCGATGATGCATCCACATGGACATGGAATTCCTTGCTCCAGTTAGGGAAGACCAATATCGGTGCCGAATCCATCTTAGCCTTCAAGGTCACGAAGCTTACTTGACATTCTGGACTCCATAAAAATACGACATCCTTCTTTAGCAACTTCTCCATAGGGGTCGTGATCGCTGCATAACCCCAGATAAACTTGTGATAGTACCCTAAGTTCCCTAGTGTTTCTCTCAACTACTTGACATTGGTAGGCGATGTTAAGCTCAGAATGAGCACAATCTTTGTTGGGTCTACCAAAAATCCTTTCTTGCAAACAATGTGACCCAACAATATCCCAAATGGTGCACAGAAAATGCACTTCTTCAAGTTCAGTGATATCTGATGCTACTGATAGCGCTCCAACATGAGTCACATATTTTCCAGATGATCACTAATCAACCCATAAATTTTCTAGTCATCCATATAAACTTGCAAAAACTTCTAAATAAAATCTTTGAATGCAGCGACAACAACACGGTAGAATACTGCAGGTGCGTTTGTAAGCCCAAACAGCATCACAGTGTAATGGAAACAACCCCATTCAATCACAAATGTTGTCTTGTGGTGATCCTCCTTCACGATCCTGATTTGGTGATATCCAAAGAAACCATCCATGAAATAATACATTTCCTGACCACCTACTCCTTCCAACACCTCACTAGTGAAAGGTGTCGGAAAGGGATCATGCATACATGCATCATTCCGCTTTCCCAAGTTGACACAAATCCGTACTACACCTGTCTTCTTATCCTGCACCACCATAGGAATAATCCATTCTGATTCTTCAACTGGCTCAATTATTCCAGCATCCAGCATATGGTCAAGTTCAATTTTGACCCGTTCCTTGTGTCGCAGATTCAGTCGATACAGTTGCTACCTTATCAGTTTCACATCTGGCTTCAACGGAATCTTCATTTCCCCTAGATCCCGCAATATTCCCTTCATCTCGGAAAAATTCATAGGGAACAAATCTTGGAACTCATGCAACAGGTCTGTAACCTTCGCCATCATCTATTCATCCCAATAGTCCCTGACATTCGCAAACTTTGGGTTCTCCTATGTCCCAATGTTGACCTTCCTTAGCTTCAGGGGTTGACTTGTCAGATTAGTTGGTGCGTCAGGTGCCACGACATCTCGACTCCCTTCTAATTTCGGAATATTGATATTCCGTGGGTCATCACCATCCTCTGGCCCTCCAGTAATATTATAACATTCCATCATCAACTACATCTGACACTATATATGTGGATCCACAGGGTAGGTGATTGGAACCACCTTCAGAACAACATCACGGATGAGATGCAAAGCATTGTGAACATCCGGATTGGCATCTGCGAAGCTAAAGGTATGAGTAAAGCAAACCGTCAGCTCTAACTAGGTGGTAATCTTCCTGCGCAACTTAGATGAGGCATACCAAGATCTCAGCATTTCATCCAAAGTATGGATGAAGGCATGGACCCATTCCTCCTTTGGTCACGAGACCCACAAGGTCTGAAATTCCATCAGATGACTGCCAGGATCATTCAACCCATCATACCTTCTGTTGGTAGGCGGTTTGGTAGAGTGCTATCGTAGCATCTTTGATGCTGCAACAAGGTAGAAGATGGCATGAATGACGAGAAGATGGCATTGATGGCAATTAGCGGAAGATTAGTTATGCATTTTGGGTCAATTATACCATGGAATGCGGGTTTTGGGTCATTTGGACCATATATTATGTAAATGTTGAGTCAATTATACCGCTGAATGCGGGTTTTTGGTCGTTTTTATCCATAGTGTCAGTTAGGAAGTCGGTAGTAAGTTGAAAAGAGTTATAAGGAGGAAGCCTATATATAGATAAGAATTGTAAGGGTTGAATACACAATTTTGGAGAGAATTGGCATACAATAGAATCCACTGGAGAGGAATGTGAAGCTTTGATGTTGTATGTTTTTCGGGTATGTTTTGATGTCAAGAGCCATTGTGGAGATCTAATTTTTGCAGAGGCATTGTATTTGGGTTGACAATGATAATATGATGAAGCTATTTTGGTGCAATCCCTGTGTTCAATTCATTCAGTTATGTGATATTGCAGTATATGAATAATGTTATGTTTCTTTGATGCGATATTTGCTTCACAATTACTGTTCTGCAATGATGAATGTATCGATTGAATGTCACTTTAATACTGTGTTGAATGATTAAGAATATCTATCATTTTGTTACAATAAGTTTAAGTATCATTATCCACAACCGTCCTCCTCCATTCAGTGGAAACATGGTTCTGTCTGCTCTTCCTGGATGCCTCAGGTGAGACCTCATCTGCTCTGCAGGTGTTGTTGGGTGGGATAAAACCTATCCAGGCCAGTGCTCAGGAAGACTGCAATATGTGTAGATAGTGAGGGGAACCCCTGTCGACTGGCATTGTGTTAACAAATGGCTCTGTTGCTGAGACCATGTACGGAGTGAAAGGAGGACATGTTGTGGCACCCGACGAAACTGGAGATCCAAGAATGGTTTAATCAGAATTTGCAAGAATTCTCCAAAGAAGAAAGCCGGAACACTC
Source organism: Larix kaempferi (assembly GCA_027924585.1). Taxonomy (NCBI): domain Eukaryota; kingdom Viridiplantae; phylum Streptophyta; class Pinopsida; order Pinales; family Pinaceae; genus Larix; species Larix kaempferi. The sequence goes on from BSBM01001075.1 coordinate 750,161, forward strand.
AATTGACAGTAGGACAGTGGGTAGATAGATACATTCACGACGGTATGCATGAATGGTTCTTCTATGAATTTCTGGTCCTATTGTTCGAATGGTTGGAAAACTTGACCTTCCAAAAGAGGAACTTCCAAGGTGGGGAATCGATGACCTGGACCCCCAAATTGATTTAGGAATTGTAGGAGGTTGATAATAAAGCATCGCGGTCTGTCGAAGTGTGGTTTGATACCATCCTAGAAGGCTATATCACAGTGTTCACGGTTGATACTCAGAAGTCCTATAGTGAAGGTGAAAGATATTTTTTCCACGAACCTCGGGGCAGGTTTTTATTGTCGCTTCAACTGTTGATGAAGATGTTTATTTGCGAAAAGGGTATATTGAAGATGCATCTTGATCAGTAGAAAGCCTAGTGGGCGGAGGCCATGGGTACTGTGAATGTTGGGGGGTGGTACATGGAATGGTAAGGGGTAGATGGGTGCAGGTCATGCTGAGACTATGAGTGAAGCCGAGGAAGAAAGTGGTCTTACGAGGGGAGAGGCGAGGTTCCGACAGGAAAAGAGGCAGAGGATAGGAGAAGGTCCTGTTGCAATTGGACCGCAAGACCACGAAGGAAGGCCACATGGGATGAAGCGACCTCACAGTCCTGACAAGGACAACCGGGCTACGCCCAGGATAGAGGCAGGACCAAACCCTGGAACCAACGCACCCACACCTCCGCTCACTATCTCTCAGATAGTAAGAAATACCACTTCAACACTGCCAAGTTCATCAATTCCACAGAAGTTAACTGGTAGTAGTATAGTGAAAGGAGGAAGGAATCCCATAATGGTGGACGATGATGCTAAGTTACCGTTGTTCCATGGGAGTGCAACAGACAACCCCGAATAGTATTGGTTTTTTTGTGAAGCGGTTTGGACCATAAAACAGATCACCGATGATGCTGATAAGAAAGGACAGTTAGCAATGACTCTGCGAGGTCGTACATTAGATTGGTTTATGAAGTTCATTCTAGTCCCTACAGGATCCCCAGAGAAGTCGCTGGATGAGATTCAGGATGGGATGATTGCCGAATTTAGAAGGCCCAAGTATGAGGCTCAATATATTACAGAATTAAAGGAAATTAAGTAGTATCCCAATGAGACGGTATGGGATTTCGACCAGCGATTCAAGATGCTGATGGAAAAGGTTAGTTTCGATATGAGCGCCATCCAACATAAAGAGTGGTTCATCGCGGTGCTGCTACCACACATTCGGCTTCTGTTGATGCAACAAAACATCTCAACGCCCAGTGAAGCTCTAGAGATTGCAATGCGATTGGAGGCATCACCGATTGGAGATAATGCAGTCGGGATGTCGTAGATATAGACACAGCTCACTAACTTGACTATACAGCTGCAAGATTTGAAGAAGGCCAAGGAGCAGCGCGAAGAAGTATGGTGTATGCGATGCCGAGGAGAAGGACATATGAAGGACAATTTCCCCGATTTCTGCAATTATTTCATGTCAGGTGTGCCAAACCCGTTGAATGGAGGGAGCATGTTGTGGTGTCGCGTCTCCCAGGCATATGGGAACAGTCACGATAATTGCCCTTATATGCAGAAAATGGTCACAAGCCTGAGAAATATTTAGTTAACATTTTGCAAGTTGGTGGGTCACGATGACAAAGATTGTCGTGCATAGGGTTGCTACAAGAAAGAATGTATGATGCATTCTACGTCAAGGATGATCAGCATGCCGTACAATAATCACAACTGCAGCCACAGGTAGCCCAACCGTTAACTCAACCGCAGATGCAATTTGTACCGCAACAACAGCAACCACCGTAGTTCATGCTGCAATATGCTCCGATGCAGATGGCTCCACAATATGTATAGCAACCATAGTATCCACCACAAGGACAAGGGATGCAACTGGAACCGATGCAGGAACAGTTTAACCAACCACAGTGCCAATAGTAGGGAGGCTTCCGGGGAGGATACTGGGGAGGACGTTACAGAGGATTTGGTCGCAGAGGAGGACGAGGTGGTCATGGACCTGTTCAATGTTATCACTGTGTAGTATGGGGACAGTATCAGTAAGACTTCCCGCTACTGCAGAACCAGTGCACGTTCTGTTTTGTTAACGATCATACAGTTGAGAATTTCCCACAGTCGATTGCATGATGGTAGGCAGGGAACACTCCCCAGTTGCAGGAACAGCCCTAGGCACAGCAGGCCTCTCAGAACCAAGTACATCCACTAGTGCAGAACTAGAATCAAAATATCAATCAACCATGGAATGTACCGACAAATCACCAACAGGGTGCAAACATCACGACAATTTCTGTAGAACTAAGACTGCAAGATGCTTCCGTTGCTATGGTCACTCGAGGAGGAAAGACACCTGGAGAAGACAACTCAATGATCTGGTTAGATGGACAAAAGAAGGTATCATTTGATATTGACGTCAAACGGGAGACGTTTCTTCAGGCACGACGGGTCTTGGGGAATGACTGACGTAAAGCCGTCATGTATGACATGCCCTTCTACTTTCGATGCTACTTTGGAGGTTAGCCCATCGCGGTGGTCTAGCACACTTCGAGCATTTTTGGAAAATTGTTTGTCCCTATCCAAAGACCCTAACGCTCTTGCTGCGATTGAAGCCTTGCTGTGACGACTAGTCCCAGATTGTTAGGAACCCATGTCTTTACTTTGTTAGTATGTTCTTGTTGGACGCATATGCTTTGTAAGTTGTCCCGTAGTATTTGTTGGTCAATAGTTTGTGTTATTGTTGTTGGTGCATATGCTTTGTAAGTCACCCGTAGTATTGTTGATCCATATTTTGTAACGGCCCATGGTTTTGATCCATAGTATTGGCGCCTAGAATTAGTATATAAGTGTGTGTTGAGACCTATGAAGGCACCGTGAAGTTATTTGTATTGAGCTTGCTCATAGGAGGTTGCCCCCTCGAAGTGGCCTGTGATCAATATAAAAGTGATTCTGAGTTATGTCATTTCTGCTATTTCGCATATTTTTATTAAGTAATTGTTGCAGCTGCATCACATCTGGTATCAGAGCACTTTCTTGGGCTCGCTGGGTGAAATTTCTGCCAAAATTTTTTTTTCGCATCTGTTGCAGGTTCGGATTTGGGGAATAATCCCTATCCGCTTAACTGTGGGAAGTACTTGGGCATAAGCCCTAAAAATCATTGTGAGGAGTACCACAGGAACCTCGAAGTAGCTGGCCCATTGAGAGGACCTGCCAACGAAAAGGGCAACGACCCCTACCTGATTGATTAGTTCCCACCCGTGAGGTAAACCAAGAGCTGTCGTTTGTGGCAAAGCGATTATCAGTTTTACGTGAGCTATGGAGTGAGGGGTACTGCCCCAATACGCAAGCCGTCAGACAGCATTGGTGGCCGAGTGAAACCCCTGAACTGTTAGGAAGCTGCACATACCTGGGGTCCATATCTACTTTCAGCTAAACTATTGTCGATCACTGCTGCACCGTTTCAGATCCATTTTGCAAGCCATTCCAGATCCAGCCGTTCGGCATTGTTCCATATTCCTTTCGAGTCGTAGTCGCTCCAGTCTGTAAAAAAAAAAAAAAAATCCGAGCCGTAGCTGCTCCACTCTAAAAAAAAAAAAAAAGAGTATAAAATTCAGTTTTTTCTCCATATCTCCCTTGTTTTACCTCTCTTTCCCTTGAAATTTTCAGGGAACCCCTGTCATTCCATTCTGCAAATTTCATTCCTGAGGACCCTATCCTCAATTCCCCTTCCTACAGCCCGAAATCCACATTTGTCTATTTTTAGGGTTTGCCATAACTTCCTTAGATTTCACCCAATCACCTTCAAATTTTACCACAGAGTTCCTTTCTGAATTTTGCTTCTTTGTTCCCCTTTGCCAAATTTTCCCATTATTTCACCCCGCTTCTAAAATCCTCATTTTTGCTTCCCTGTCTATCCAACAGTGTCCAAAACCTAGTCAAACACCAATTACCCTTCTGATTTTTTCCCAAATCCAAATTTTCCCTTACTGAAGTAGTTCCTGTTTTTATTTTCCTACCCGGTCGAAAAAAAATAAAAATTCCTGGTTATGGTTGTCACCCGTGCAAGCACAAAAATCATGGAGGAAGCACTTGCAGCCATCCAAGCCAAACTCCAGGATATGGATGAAAAATTTCTCGGTCTCCATCTTGAACATTCAGCTATGAACAACAAACGGTAGTCCGAGTGTTCAGCAGACAATGGGTTCTCTTCTTCCAGCAATTTCTGTGGTCCGAATCTTGATTTTCCTCGCTTCAATGGTACCGATCCAACTGGATGGATCTATCATGCAGAACAATATTTCAGTCTGCATAATACTTTTGATGTCAACAAAGTTCCATTGGCATCCTTTCATTTGGAACAGGAAGCTCTTCAATGGTACCATTGGTACATCAAGGCTCATCTAGAGCCCAATTGGCCAGACTTTTGCCAGCTCCTTTTACAACGATTTGGTCCTAGTGTTTTTGATGACTTCACAGGAGCCCTCACTAAACTTCGACAAACTGGCACTATGAGAGAGTATCAAACCGAATTTGAGAATCTAGCCAACCACACCGAAGGATTGTCTGATGAATTTTACCGGAGTTGTTTTATTAGTGGTCTAAAGGATGTCATCCGCTCTGAGGTCAAAATGTTCTGTCCCAACACAATGATGGAAGCACTAGGGTTGGCTAAGTTGGCAGAAGACAAGATTACAACCCAACAACGCTCCAAGCCCACTTTTGTTCCCTTCCGAAATATAGGTTCTCAGCGACCACCTATACCGCAGGCTCCTCGACCGATTCCTATCAAGCGTTTGTCTGAAACAGAGATGCAAGCATGTAGAGAAAAGGGGCTTTGCTATAATTGTGATGAGAAATTCACTCGGGGACATAGATGTGTTCAGCAAAATCTCTATCTCCTGGATGTGGAGTCTCTGCCTGCCTCTGAAATGGGTGACGAAGATCCAGAAACACTGGATGCTCTGGTCGACATTCAGGAACCGCGTATTGACCCTCCGTCTTAGGATGACCAGCCAGAGATATCTCTCCATGCTTTAGCTATAATCACCACCCCCCAAACAATGCAGTTCAGGGGTTACCTCAAGAAGATTCCTCTTACAATACTCATTGATTCTGGTAGCACTCATAATTTCATTGACCCTCGAATTGCCAAACAAGCTGATTGTTTTATCCATCCTTGCTCCAACTTTGAAGTCATGGTTGCCAATGGGGGCACCTTACCTTGCAAAGGGAAGTGTCAAAATGTTTGTATCTCTATGGGAGATTATACCTTGCGCTCTGACATGTTTGCCTTGCCCTTAGGTGGATGTGATGTGGTTTTGGGCACTCAATGGCTATGCACACTCGGCCCTATCTTATGGGATTTTGCCGAACTTTGGATGCAGTTTTCCCTCAATGGACACAAACACACATTGACAGGATTACAACCAGGTTGTCTCAGCATCATCAATTCACATTGCATGGAAAAACTCCTCAAGAAGAATTCACATGGTGTCATCGCTCAGATCCATTCCATCCAGATGCAACCATCAGCGGTCTCCACTACTCCTTTGGATCTACAACAAATTATGGATTGATATACAGGTGTCTTTGCTGAACCAGTGGGATTGCCACCTTCTAGGCCAGAAGACCATCGTATTCAGCTCCTTCCTGGCAGCGTTCCTCCCAACATCAGGCCCTATCACTACCCATTTCACCAAAAAACGGAGATTGAAATGCTTGTTCGGGACTTATTGAAGCAAGGTATTATTCACCCAAGCACTAGTTCCTTTTCTTCTCTAGTTATTCTTGTCCACAAAAAAGATGGGTCATGGTGCCTCTACATTGACTTATGAGCACTTAATCACCTCACCATAAAGGATAAGTTGCCAATTCCTGTTGTTGATGAGCTTCTTGATAAGCTTCATGGGGCTCACTTTTTCTCCAAGTTGGATCTTCGTTCTAGGTATCATCAAATTCGGGTTCATGAGGATGATATCCCTAAACCATCTTTCCGCACACATGATGGCCATTATGAGTTTTTAGTCATGCCCTCTGGACTCACTAATGATCCTTCCACATTCCAAGCCTTAATGAATAAAATTTTTCGACCCTTCTTGCGGAAATTCATTCTAGTATTCTTTGATGATATCCTCATCTACAGTAAAACATGGGATGAACATCTCCAGCATTTGGATCTTGTCATGCAACTTTTCTCTGACCATCATCTCCATGCCAAGCAGTCTAAATGTGTTTTTGGACAGAAGGAAGTTGAGTATCTCGGGCACATTATCTTAGCACAAGGGGTTCACGTGGATCCTACCAAAATCGATGCCATGAACAGTTGGCCACATCCTCAGACACTCAAGAGCCTTCGTGGTTTTTTGGGGTTGACTGGCTACTACCGCAAGTTTGGCAAGGATTATGGGAAGATTGCAGCTCCATTAACTGCTCTACTAAAAATGGATGCCTTCACATGGACACCTGCTGCTCAGTGTGCATTTGACAAACTAAAACAAGCTATGTGTACTACACCTGTGCTAGCTATGCCTGATTTTTCCAAGCCCTTCACTATTGAGAGTGATGCTTGTGGCAATGGAATTGGTGCTATTCTCCTTCAAGATGAACACCCCATTGCATTCACCAGCAAAGCCCTTTCAGGTAAGAATTTAGCTGCCTCTACCTATGAGAAGGAAATGATGGCTATTTTGCATGCAGTACAGAAGTGGCACCCATACCTATTAGGAAATCATTTCTGCATCAAGACTGATCACCAAAGTCTGAAATATTTATTGGACTAGCGTGTCTCCTCCCCGGCACAATAGAAATGGGTTAGAAAAATCATGGGTTATGACTATGAGTTCACTTATAAGAAGGGTAAAGACAATATTGTGGCAGATGCTCTTTCTCGCACATTTGATGCCCAAGGTTCTCTTTCAGCTATTTCCATGCCTGTTCCAAATTGGTTGCAATATGTTCAATAGGGTTATGTCACTGACTCCTCCTTATCTCAAATCATCCAAAGTTTGACCAACAACCCTTTTGCTGTACCACATTACTCTTGGGATGGTGTTTCTCTACGATACAAGGGTCATCTGGTGCTTCCCCAAAGCACAGATCTTCAACAGGCTGTCTTCTATGAACTCCATGCTTCTCCATCGGAAGGGCACTCTGGGTTCCTCAAAATGTATGAACAAGCATGGCATAACTTCTTTTGGCAGGGCATGAAAAGGACAATTCAACAGATGGTGGCCGAATGTGATACCTTCCAGCACGATAAGGGTGAAACAACACTCCTTCCAGGATTGCTTGAACCCTTGCCCATACCTACACGGATTTGGATAGATATTTCTATGGATTTCATTGAATGGCTCCCTAAATCTGGCGGGAAGATAGTGATTCTCGTTGTGGTTAATCGCCTCTCCAAATTTAGTCATTTTTGTGCTCTCAGCCATCCCTATACAGCCTCCTCCGTCGCTCAAATTTTTCTGGACCAGATCTTTCATCTTCATGGCATCCCTTCTTCCATTGTCTCGGATCGTGATGCGACTTTCACCAGTCATTTTTGGGCAGAACTATTTCGCCACACTGGCACCAAACTGAAGATGAGTTCAGGATATCACCCACAAACAGATGGTCAGACTGAAATTGTCAATAAATGCTTGGAAACTTATATTCGTTGCTTCACCTCTGAATAACAACATGAGTGGGCAAAATGGCTCCCTCTCGCTGAATGGTGGTACAATACCTCTTACCACACTGCCTCTAAAATGACCCCATATGAAGCAGTCTATGGTCAGGCACCTCCAACTCTTCTTCCATACACCCCCACCAGTTCACCAGTTCAGGAAGTTGACACGGTCCTTCGAAACTGCAATCAGATTTTGCACATTTTGTGGGACAATCTTCACATGGCAAGAAATCGCATGAAGCAACAAGTTGATCAGCACCGTTTTGAGCACACTTTTCAAGTCAGTGATATGGTTTTTCTTCATCTCCAGCCGTACAAACAATCATCCTTGAAACTCAAAGGGCCTCATAAGATCGCTCCAAAGTTCTATGGGCCATATCGGATTCTTCAGAAGATTGGGTCCGTTGCTTATAAATTGGAACTTCCTCCTTCTTCCCGCATTCATCCAGTCTTTCATGTCTCTTGTCTGAAGAAAGTTCTTGGCACCACATCAGTGGACAAACGATTTTACCCGAAATGGATAATGAAGGATCCATCCTTTTGGAGCTAGAGGCCATCCTCAATCGGCGCACGCGTCAGCTTTGCTCTCGCTCTATCACAGAGGTCTTAATTCAGTGGCACGGCATGCAACCAGAGGATGCTACATGGGAACCACTCCTTCAGATTCAACAACAATTTCCACATCTAAAGCTTTGAGGACAAAGCTTTTTTTAAGGGGGAGGGGATGTTAGGAACCCATGTCTTTACTTTGTTAGTATGTTGTTGTTGGACGCATATGCTTTGTAAGTCGTCCCATAGTATTTGTTGATCAATAGTTTGTGTTATTCTTGTTGGCGCATATGCTTTGTAAGTCGCCTATAGTATTATTGATCCATAGTTTGTAACGGCCCATGGTTTTGATCCATAGTATTGGTGCCTAGAATTAGTATATAAGTGTGTGTTGAGACCTATGAAGGCACCGTGAAGTTATTTGTATTGAGCTTGCTCATAGGAGGTTGCCCCCTCGAAGTGGCCTGTGATCAATATAAAAGTGATTCTGAGTTTTGTCATTTCTGCTATTTCACATATTTTTATTAAGTAACTGTTGTAGCTGCATCACACAGATCGACAAGAGCTTGCGGTTAATTCCTTGCAATGACGGAAGATGGGTAAGGAAATGTGGATGAATATTCAAATTGGGGACTATGATGTTGATTCAGTTATTCTGGATCTTGGTTCGGATGTCAACATCTTGACCAAGCAGGCTCGAGAGAAGATGGGGAGCCCCCCATTGAGCTAGTCTCTTGTACATCTCCGATTGGCTAACCATGTGAAAGTAACACCCATTGGGTGAGTTCTGTGGCTAGTGGTAGATATAGAGGGTATGAAAACCTATGCCAACATTGATGTCATAGAAGTTGTCGAACGCGGCAGTTCTTATCCCGCGCTGTTGGGGATTGGATGGGATAATGAAAGTGGAACTGTAATCAACTTCAAGCGATGGATGATGACTTTTGAAAATCTCGATCTCAGAGTTATCGCCCCGTGGGATCTGGCTGAAGGATGCCTCTACATAGAGCCAGTGAAGGACAACGATCCTAGCGGATGGGACCATGCATTCAATATTTCTGAAGATTATATACATCCAACTGACAACAGTCAGCTGGGATGGCGCAGTGACAGCTCTGCGTCTTCCGACTCTGATGACACACTAGAATTTTGGCAGAACCGCTTACACAAAGTGTCGCTCCGTAAGTGCGGGTTGGTCGCATAGTCATTATGCCATGTCACAACTGAAATGGTTACACTACCAATATATGAAGGACTACCTGGCTTATCCAAATTTCTAATGACATTCAAAGAAAGAGTTTCCGAACCACAACGCTTGCAGGCATTGAATGAAGCATTTAAGGCTGCTCCAGCACACTAGTGGGAAACACACAAGGCATCTATTGATGGATGGTTGAACTGCTGAAGATTGATGAGGGTACATTTTGGTGATACTAAGGTTTACCACACTGGGAAGTATGATGGACAGACCGATCCTGGTGGTCACTTGATGGAATTCCAATAGCTATGGGTATCACGACCATAAGATGAGTGGGTCCATGCTTTTATCCATACTTTGGATGAGATGCCACGCTCATGGTATACCGCAACAGAGTTGCGAGGGGAAATCTCTTCTTGGCTGGAGATCACAGTGTGTTTTACCCATACATTCAGTTTTTTGGATGCCAATCTAGAGGTTCATAATGCATTACAGATCATCCGTGATGTCATTCTGCAGGTTGTCCCGGTGGCATATCCTGCAAACCGGCACACACACTGTCAGATGCAGTCGCTCATGGAGTGTTTCAATATCAGTGGTGGGCCAGAAGATGGTGATGATCCATGGAAGGTGAATATCTTGGAGTCAAAAGGGAGTCACGCTGTGGTTCCACCTGATGCGCCAAGCAACCCGATCAGCCAGTTGCTGAGGATCCGCAAGATTAACATCGGGATAGAGGACATTCCGAAGTTCGCAAATGTCGGGGATTACTGGGATGATGAGTTGATAAGCAAGGTCACTGATATGCTCCACGAGTTTCAGGATGTATTCCCAACAAAAGTTTCCGATATGAAGGGGATTTTGGGAAATTTAGGGGAGATGAAGATTCCATTAAAACCAGATGCTAAGCCGGTCTGGTAGCAACCTTATTGGCTAAATTCATGACACAAGGAGAGGGTCAAGACAGGACTTGATCGCATGTTGGACGCTGGTATTATTGAAATAGTTGAGGAGTCGGAATGGATTAGTCAAGAAGACTGGTGAGGTTCGCATTTGTGTTGACCTCAGGAAGCTAAATGATGCATGTTTGCACAATCCGTTCCCCACTCCATTTACCGATGAAATGCTTGAAGGTGTGGGTGGCTAGGAGATGTACTCCTTCACAGACGAGTTCTCTAGCTATCATCAGATCCGCATTGCCAAAGAAGATCGCCATAAGACAACTTTCGTTACTGAATGGGGTTGCTTTCAATACACTGTAATGCCGTTTGTTTTGAAGAGCGCACCTGCAATATTTTTGCAGGTTATCATTGCTGCATTTAAAGATTTCATTCAGAAATTTTTATAGGTGTACATGGACGATTGGACGATATATGGGTTGGTCTATGATCATTTAGTGAATCTGCGATTGATGCTCGAATGATGCCGATAGCACGAGATATCACTGAATCTAAAGAAATGCATCTTTTGTGTACCGTTTGGGATATTGCTCGGCTATATTGTGTGTAAGCAAGGGTTGTTGGTTGATCCAGCTAATATTGCGCTCATTTTGAGTTTGCAAACACCGACCACTATTAAGCAGTTGCGGGAGAATCTGGGAAACATGGGGTACTATGACAAGTTCATCAGGGTTTATGCTACGATTATTGCCGCTATGGAGAAGTTGTTGAAGAAGGATGCGGCATTCCAGTGGAGCCCGGAATGTCAGGCTAGCTTTGAAATACTGAAGGAGAATATGGTGTCGGCATCAATATTGGTATTTCCGAATTGGAGTAAGGAATTCCATGTCCATGTTGATGCCTCATCGATTGTGTTGGGTGTCATATTGGCTCAACCAGGAGAAGGCGACCTTGATCATCCGATTGCTTTTGCCAGCTAGAAGTTGTCCTCTACAGAACGAAATTACACTACCACTAAGCGGGAAGGTCTGGCCATGGTCTACACGCTGCAGAAGTTCAGGCACTATTTGTTGGGTAGGCACTTTAAAATGCTCACTGACCATTCTACATTGAAATACCTAGTCAATAAGCCTATGTTTGGGGGGAAGATCTACCACTAGCTACTTGTTTTTCAGGAGTTCAATTTTGAAATCATTGTGAAGCTGGGTCGGTTAAATGTCGATCCCGATCATCTCTCGCAAATCGATATAGGAGAGTCGAACAACATTGAAGATGGTTTACCAGATGCTCAACTATTTCAGATTGAGGTTGCAGATGACTACTTTGCAGAAATCATCCAGTTTCTGACAACAGGTACTGCACCAGATGAATTCACCACCAGTTAGAAGAAGCAGTTGGTAGTCAAAGCTGCAAACTTCCAGCTAATTGCAGGAGAGTTATATAGAATGGGTGTCGATGATATATTGCGCAGATGTGTCTTGTCGCATGAGAAAGCACAGAATTTAGCAGAAGCGCATGGAGGAGTGGCCGGAGGTCACCATGGTGGTAGGGCGACTGCTAGGAAAGTGTTGCATGCTGGGCTCTAGTGGCATACACTACATCATGATGTGACAAACTATGCACGTTCCTGTGATGTCTATCAGCAGACTAGCAAACCATCCTGACTCGATGAGATGTTGTTGATGCCCTAGTTGACATTACAACCGTTCGATAAATGGGCAGTGGATTTTGTAGGACCCATCAATCCACCAGGGAAGCGCACGGGTGCATGCTATATTATCACTGGGACAGAGTATTTGACTCGATGGGTAGAAACTGTACCAGTCATTGATTGCTCTGCAACCATAGCTGCATGGTTTCTCTTTGACCACATTATCACTCGCTTCGGCTGCCCCAAGATATTATTGAGTGATCAAGGAATCCACTCTCTTAATTGCACCATCAGCGCATTGACAAAGGAGTTGTAGATACAGCATAAGAAGAGTACACCCTATCATCTGCAGGTGAATGGAACAGTGGAGGATTTCAATAAGGTATTGAAGTAGGCGCTGACAAAGGTGTGTACTGTGAACTGCGATGACTGGGATCTAAACATCTTAGCAGTATTGTGGGCCTATTGCACCACATGTAAATGACTAATAGGGTAGAAACCATTTAAGTTGGTGTATGGACAAGAAGCAATTATGCCCATGGAGTATATTGTCCCGAGTCTGCGCATCGCGGCTGCAACAGGACTGGATGATGCAGCGGCACTAGATGAATGTCTAGAGCAGTTGGTACAGTTGGAGGAAGATCATTTTATCGCTGGGTTCCACCAGAGGGTTGAGAAGAATCACCAAAAAGCATGTCATGATGGACACATAAAAAACAAACAGTTTCAGTAGGGTGACTTGGTGTTGTTGTACGATCGCAAGTTTATGAAACATCTAGGAAAGTTGCAAATGGATTGGCTTGGTCCATATCGCATCAGTAGTATTACTTCAGGGGGTTTGGTTCAGCTTCAACAGTTGGATGGGGCGATGCTCCCAAAATTGGTGAATGGTCATAGGTCGAAGCCCTATCGGTCGGGCTTGGAATACCGTGATGCCTGAGTTGCATCGGGGAAAAAAAAAAAAAGTTGATTGACTGGTGGCAGGATATCGCACCACCACGGATGAAATGCGGAACCAAGGAGGCTTCTATAGCAAGTTTGGAGCAGTCAACAACACGTGGCATTGTTGCGATTGGGTCACATCAGAAATCATTATGTAGCCAGCACCTTTACCATTTGGGGAGGATATGATCGTTAGACGAATCCGATTGTGTCAGGAATATGCACATTTGGGATGAGGAATACACCGATGCAGCATGGCCGTCGGCACCTGGAGGGATGATTTGCAGGGTTGGCATGAGGCATCCACCATGGTAGTATGGCCGATAGACTGCTTTGCACACTTTTTCACATAGGGAAACAGGCAGGGGTATGATCGCTTCACCCACTTCTAGTCTCCACGCAATGGAATCTTATGATTACCTTGGAGCGCGAGCAGGTGGTGCAACGGATTGCCAAGGCAAATGAATGACAGAGTGCACTATATAAATAGAGGACCTGAGGGGCGTAAGAACATCGAGGTTGTTTTAGTTAAGAAGGGTTATGTTATGAAAGGCTCTTCCATTTTCGTAAGTTAGGAATTTCAAGGAGGTTGTGGAAATTCTACATCGCATTTTGTGTAGTAGCACACCAGGTGCATTGAGGACCCGAACGATGAGTTTGCATGAGCACCTGCAGCAAGCTACGCCTCGGACACTTCGGGGTTACAAGCATGAAGTTTCATCCAATATGTCTAGGCAGTTGGGGTTGGTTCAAAGCCTCGTGGTCCCTGCGACCACCAATAGGATGGGGGTGATAGCCCCCTGGTTCTGGTAGTACGCACTTACCTACGCGAAACAGATGTGCCAGAGCCATTGGCCTGTTTCACACCTCGACACTATTCATAAAATTCTCCTTAGTTTGCACCAAATTCCTTGAGACTGGAGGATGAGTTTGAGAGGTACATGACAACAAGTCGGGGATGACCAATTTCTAGTGAGAATTACATGACAATGAGTCGATGATCAATGTAGCAGAAGGAGCAGGACAACACCGCGCGATCCAAACACCAAGAACAGTTGCAGAAACATAGTTCAGCCATAGAAGAGTCTGAGTACACCATGTCCTATTGACATGGCTTGAGGGCGAGACACAAGATTGTGTTGGGGGCCTGTTGGCAGGAAGTTTGGTAGAGTGCTATTGCAACATCTTCAATGCTGTGGCAAAGCAGAAGATGGCGCAAATGACGAGAAGATGACATGGATGGCGATCAGCGAAAGATTAGTTATGCATTTTGGGTTAATTGTACCGCGGAATGCGGGTTTTGGGTCCTTTGGACCACATATTATGTACATGTTGAGTCAATTATACTTCAGAATGCGGGTTTTTGGTCGTTTTTGTCCATAATGTCAGGGAATGCGGAGATCTATTTTTTGCAGAGGCATTGTATTTGGGTTGACAATGATAATATGATGAAGCTATTTTGGTGCAATCCTTGTGTTCAATTCATTCAATTATGTGATATTGCAGTATATGAATAATGTTATGTTTCTTTGATGCGATATTTGCTTTACAATTACTGTTGCTGCAATGATGAATGTATTGATTAAATGTCACTTTAATACTGTGTTGAATGCTTAAGAATCTCTGTCGCTGTGTTACAATAAGTTTAAGTATCATTAACCGCAACCATCCTCCTCCATTCGGCGGAAACATGGTTTCGTCTGCTCTTCCTGGATACCTCGAGTGAGACCTCATCTGCTCTGCAGGTGTTGCTCGGTGGGATAAAACCTGTCTGGGTTGGTGCTTAGGAAGACTGCGGTATGTGTCGACAGTGAGTGGAACCCCTGTCGACTGGCATTGCACTAACACCTTCCGGTGTGGTAGACCTTCCAGTGTGGTATACTTCTGTGTCTCCAAAGCAAACGATCATCAACCTTCGACACTGCAACCACCTAGTAATCGACTTTTTATGGGTAACCACCAATGTGCTCGAGTAGCCTTCAGCGCCTCCTCCAATGCCAGCAATCGCTATGGTTTTGACACCTTTTCTTCAAATCTGACTAAAATTCAGACAACCCAGGCAGTGCTTCATATACTGGCAATTCAATAGTTTCAGTTGCAACGTGGTATAGCGACTGCATGATCAAACCATACTTCCTGAATGACACCTCATGCATGCGATTCTACCAGTTCTCTAATGCATCATCAGAATCAGAAGACACAGAGCTAAAGTTGTGCTAGCTGAGTTCACCATCGGTAGTCGGATGGATATAATCTTCGGAAATGTTGTCTGTGTGATCCCATCCTCTTCCAACTTCATCCTTGATAGTTTCAACATACTTGCGCCCTTCAGTCGGATCCAATGGAGTGATAACTCTCAGGTCTTGATTTTCAAAATTCATCACCCGCTTCTTGAAATTAATTACGGCCATACTGTCATTGGCCCATCTGATCCCGAGCAATGTGAGATAGGAGCTTCCCCCATCGACAAATTCGATAACATCAAAATCAACATATGTTTTCATCCCTTCAATATCTACAAAAAGGCGCGGAACTCTCCTAAATGGTGTTACCTTGGCCTGATTAGTGAATTGCAGCTGCACGGGAGACTAGCTCAGTGTTCGGCTCCCCATTTTCTATCATGTCTATTTTGTGAGAATGTTAACATCTAAGCCTAGATTCAGAATAAATGAATCCACGTCATAGTTGACAATCTGGACATTCATGCCCATCTCTTTTCCTATCTTCTTCCGCTTTAAAGAGTTCACCGCAGACTCGTTTCGTCCCTTGGGCTGTCGATGCAATAGACTTTCTCGACCAGAGCATCGGTATCGCGTGTCAGCGATAAAAAAATTTCAAAGAAGTTTTGTAAAGCACCATACTGCCATGATGGGCATGCTTCTAAAGTTGAATAAAAATTAGGGGGCATGTCGCAAATAATTGTCTTACCAGGATTTTTTCCCATCGCATGACGTGCTTCAAAGAATGTATCTCGCTCAACATCAATATCAAACTGCAGTTTATTTTTCCCAGCCAGCCGGATCAGAGGATGCGGAACATCTTCTCTGTTCGTCCCACCTTTGTTAGTGATAACAGCAACATCAGTGTCTTGTGTCCTCGGCCCTGTGGAAATTGTCATGACAATTGATCCTTCATTTGGGTTCAGTGGTTGGTTCGCAGGTTGATTCACATTCTGATTCGAACGTTGATTCTAGTTTTGTAGCTAGTTTTGATTCTGCACTGGTTGCTAACTCTGCAACTGATTCTAATTCTGCAACTATTGAACATTTCTTGCCTGCCATCTCGCGATCAGCTGTGAACAGTTCTCAACTATGTGATCAATACCAAAACAATATGTACACTGTGTTTGCAATTGCAGGCAATCTCATTGATAGTGTCCCAATACTCCGCAATTATAAAATTGGACAAGTCCATGACCACGTCCTCCTCCTTGACCAAAGCCTCCACCGTGTCCTCCATAGAATCCGCCATGGAATCCTCCTTGCTGCTAATATTGCGGTTGATTAAATTGTTGTTGCAAGGGATTTGGTTACAGCTGAACACACTGCCTAGGCTGAACATACTACACCTGCTGAACATACTGTGGCTGTTGCGGAGCCATCTGCATCTAATTGCATTGCGGTTGTGGCACGAACTGTTGTTGTGGTTGCAGCTATGGTACAAATTGCATCTACGGTTGAGGTGGCTGCTGGGCCACCTGTGGCTACAGCTGCGGGTGCTGTATTGCACGATGGTTGTCCTTCACATAGTATGAGTTGTATGTTCTTTCCTGAAGTAGGCTATTTGCATGGAAATTTTTATCATCATGCCCAAATGACTTGCAGAATGTACAATACAAATTCATCGGCTTCGTAACCATATTCTGCATGTATGGACACTCCTCATGTCGATGCCCATAGACCTGACAGATGCAACACCATGGCATACCTCTACCACTCAATGGATTTGGTGCTCTAGAGACCAGATAGTTGCGGAAAGCTGGGCATCTATTCTTGGTATGCCCCTCTGCATGACATCACATACACTAGCCTCTTTGTGGTCTTCTTTACCCTTCTTAATATATTGCAACTATATTGTCAAGTTGGCCAGCTACATCTGAATCTGCGACATGCCGGATGCATTCTCACCAACCAGTGAAGCTTCTAGTCACATCGCAATATCCAGAGCCTCACTCGGTGTTGAAATGTTCTGTTGCATCAATGGAATCCTGATATGGGGTAGCAATGCCACGATGAACCATTCTTTATGTTGAACATCGCTTATCTTAAAGTTTACCCTTTCCATCAGCATTTTGAACTGTTGGTCAAAATCCAAGACAGTTTCATTCAGATATTGCTTAATCTCCTTTAGTTCTGTAATGTATTGTGCTTTGGACTTTGGTTTTATGAACTCTGCAATTAATCTTTTTCTGACATCATCCAATGTCTTCTCTGGGATTCCCACAGGAACCTGCACAAATTTCATGAACCAGTCCAATGTGCGACCCCGAAGAGTCATCTCCAATTGACCTTTCTTGGCCTCATCATCCATAATCTGCTTGACAGTCCACACAGCTTCACATAAAAACCAGTATTGATCTGGGTTGTTAGTTCCATTTCGATGGAACAGCGGCAGCTTCGCATCTTCACCCGCCATCCTGGGATTCCTTCCTACAATCGTTGATCTGCTAGTAAGTAAATGTTGTTGACATGATGAACACAACGGTGTCAAAGTCATATTTCTTACTAGTTGTGATACACCGAGTGGAGGTGTGGGTACGCTACTGCTAGGGTTTGGTCCTGCCTCTATCCTAGGCGTAGCCTGGTTGTCCTTGTCGACACTATGAAGTTTCTTCATCCCATGTGGTATTCCTTCACGAGTTTGCGTTTCGATAGTAGTAGGACCTTCTCCTGTCCTCTTCCTCTTATCTTGTCGAAACCTTGCTCCTCCCCTCGTAAGACCACTCTCTTCCTAGGATTCCTTCACAATCTCATCATAACGTGCACCCATATACCCTGTATCATTCCATTCGCCTCCCCCCATGCTGTCGCAGTATCCACAGCCTCTGCCCACCAGGGTTCTATTGGTCGAGCTACATCTTAATGGACAAATCTAGTGACAACAGGAACCTGCCTCACACCCCGTTGAAAAATTCCCTTTCGGCTTCACTATAGGATTTTATCATGTCAACCGCAAACTCGGTGATATAACCCTCCAATATAATGTTGAACCAAACTTCAACAGCCTGCGATGCTTTGTTGTCTACCTCTTGCAGCTCCTGGATCAATTCTAGGGTCCAATCTATCGGCTCACCACTTGGAAGTTTTGCTTCTGGAAGGTCAATTTTGCTAACCATTCATACAAGATAATCGGGAATTCACAAAAAAAATATTCATGTGGACCGTCGTGTATGTATTTTTCTAGCCACCAATCTGTTGTCACCCCAGGGTTCTAATTCTCTTTCTCAGTGAACTCTCGCAACTTTTGATCGAACTAATCTTGAATTTCCAGTCTTGTCGGATGCCACGACATGTCCTTCCTTCACTTTGCGCTATGGTCTTGGAAACAGAAGCATTTGTTGACACAAACCCAGTCAATAGGGGTTCCTCAGTCTGTCGACATCCAACCTTTCACTACGATCTCCTTGAGCACTGGCCCAGACAAGTTTTACCCTGTCTAACAACACCTGCGGAACAAATGAAGTCTCACCTGAGATTTTCAAGGGAGAGCTAACATAACCATGTTTCCAACGAATGAAGAAGGACCTTTGTGCATCTACTTATCAACTTATTGCAATATTCATAGATAGATCTAACATTTTAACTTGTGCATGTAGACAAACTCACATCATCATTCAACAGATCTTGCTGTCAAATAAACCATTAATGTGCAATAGATCTAGCAGTAAAACATCATTTGGAACAAGAAAGCATTGCATCATTCATGTATTCAAGTCCTAGATCACATTCGTAGCAGGAAAACAGAAAGAGACACGGTAATTATGCTCAACAACATATCATATTAGCCTTCGCAACAACCCATAGATACAACAATATAGTTCTTCTATCACATACCTGGATTAATAGACAAAAAAAATCATCCGTGCTCAATTGTCTCTTCAATTGATCAATTCATGGATATATCAACGCTTACAATGCTATGTCTTTTTATAGGCTTGCGCCTTTACATTTGCAGTCCACTTAGGCAACTGCCTAGCTACTTCTTAACAAACTTTACAAAAAAGATGACCCAAAATCCACATAATGCGGTCCAAATGACTAAAAACCCACATAATGCGGTCCAAGTAACCCAAAACTACATAAGCTTATTGACTTGCGTGTTGTTTTCCGTCTTGTGCAACATCTCTGACCCTTCGCAACATCCGCAATGCTGCATAGCTGACTCATCCAAACTGCCTGCCAAAATAGCCCATATATCCTAAGAGACGCTTCTATGGATTGATGACCATGGGAAATTTCTGTGACCATAACACTTGGCATCTACTGTAATATCCCTAATTTGAATGTTTACCCAATTTGGCCAATTTTCGAACCTTGGATTCATGAAACCCCAAACTTTCTAAAATGAGACCAAATGGTTTCAAATTATGTATAGAATGGATTGAGGTGTATTAGGACACACTAACTCAGCTATTAGATTCTTGGACACTTTTAAAATACTTCAGCAACTTACATTTACAACTGGATAATGAAAGGCAAAAAATACTAGGAAAATCGACGTTAAAACCCCCAAGGGTAGATGACTCTTTTTGCTTCCCAAATGTTATACGACCCTCCAAAATTTCTAATATGAGTCTTGAATATGTTAAAGGACATCAAGGAAAACATGTTTGCATCATCATATTAGGTTTTAGGGTCGAATAGGTATCCTAAACGACATCAGCTTCTAGAGTATATAATTTGGGTGAAGATAGTAAACAAGGGACCTTGAATTTATGTCACAAACTATAGTAAAAATTTAGGGGTATGAATACATTATTTGGGGCATAAATTTAACTCCATATTCATCTCATAACATAAACAAAAATATCAGAAATATCTGATATAAAATAGATGCAATATCATCCCAAAATCACCATGAAAATACTATGAGGAAAATGGCTTGAATCTTAGTTTTAATTGGAAATGTCACATGAAGTACTTGGTATTTCGAGTTGTGTCTCTGATGATATGTATATTATATATTTATTCAGCAACTAACATGTCCATAAGTTTGAAATATTAATCCTCCATTAGATAGATGCAACAATAAGTGTGCCATCACACTTTTACACGCAATTGAGAGAAAGAGGAAACTAGCTCGAATATCAATGTAACCTGGAGAAATAGTACATGAAGTGCTTAGTATTTCGAGCTATGGCTCTCATGATCTATCCATTACAAATTTATGCATCCATTAACAAGTTCATAAGGTCGAAACAAAAACCTTCCATTATCTATATGCAACAAAGAGTGCACTATGTCATTTTATATCAACATTGAGAGAAAGATAGTAGAATCGGAGAATAGAGAAGGATGAGAGAATATGAAGTCAAACTTAGATGGGGGTTGAACCTGCATCAAAACATATACATGAATTTCTTTTTATATTTCTGAATGGCCTCTCCATCAACCAACTTGGATGGGAATCTTGCACCCTTGAAATTGGTTCTAAGGCAGGGAGGATGAACATCCACCGTGCAAGGACAAGCTTTAAGCTCTCCAAAATTGCAAAGATGCAAATGAAAAATGACAAAACGCTGCTCCATTTCAAATTGGAATCATTTTAATAACCTTAGTTGAATAATTTACCTCCTTAGAACTCAAATTATCTCCTAATTACTCATGAAATTCGAATTAGTGGGAGTTATGACCCTTCATTGGCTCCATATGACACTTGGCTCATATTTTGTCTCCAAATCCTCCATGAATTTGACTTGGTGAATATTTTGGATGATTTGGAGATGTGTAACTCCTCTCATGTGTTACATAGAAAAACTTCCTATGGTATGGGGCAAACCACAACAGACAGATGACTGCTAGAAATCAACTCAATTCTCAAAACAATGTTATATAAATTAAAATGCTAAGATATGGAGAATAATACCAACCTTCAACTGAATGTTCGAAGTAGATCCTCATTGAGCTTTCAATATCTACACTTGACCCTGCAAATTAATCTCAACAACAAATACAAGCAAGTGCATATAATATGTGAAATACATTAGCATAATCAATAACATGTTCCATGATATAACAAGCAAATGTAACCCAATGTAATTTAAACAACATTTACAACATCAATTGGACAATAAAATTAGTGTTTCCATTAATCATAACAAGAAGTACATGATACAACCTCTTGCCAGCAACCAATATGAACCAAGAACTAGGTCCCTTCACTTGTGCCTCCACCACTTCAATCCCCCATGCAATGGAAAAATCAAACTATGAAGGATTTTGGTAGGTGAACATAAGAAGTTCACAACAACAAGGATCAATGGATGTAGACTCAAGTCACGAAAAAAATCCAATAGAGTTGCGGTGATTTCTCTTTCTCCTCCTTCCATGCACCATAAGAGCTCAATATGCAGCATTCCAAAGGTAGGTGAAAGGTTGAATCGAGTCATTTATGGGGTACATGGAGGGACAAAGGTCACCCTAAGACCGCTTTTTGGAGTGAAAAGTAATTTTTCTACGGTTTTTACCATTTAAATCGATGTGTGCTGGCTACATTGGTGCAAATTGTGTATACGCTGGCTATAGTGGAACAACTAGCATACCTGAACAAAAATAGGGAACAAAGGGTTCCTGGAGGAAAAATAATGGATCTGAGTCTATAAAATGGATACTGAAGGCCAATAAGTGTTGATGCTCACAAGGTGGAAAAATACGCTGTAACATCATGTGCCCTCTTGGTCTATTTTTATCTCTTACTTTGTCATAGATGTCATAGAATCTGTCATAAGTGTCATAGGTGTCATAGAATCTGTCGTAAGTGTCATAATGCTTGTCATAGTTGTCATAGAATCTGTCATTGCCTATTTTTAGCCCGATGACTCTTCTTCTTCCTTCATGAATTTTACCTCTTCCCTTCCAACTCAAATTTAGGGATGGATCCATGTTTAAAGGAGGAACATTATCTCATGTGGACCCCACATGTCCACTTATGCGCCCGAAATCCAACTAGGACCTAATGCCACTTCATTTTGGAGGATTTAACATTGGCCTATTTTTCCACCATCAATTTATGATATTTAATTTTCATGAGAAACTATAGACCTTGGGGTTAAATGTCAATATTTTAATTCTTCCACATAATCTATAATGTCCCTTTTAAATTTTTTATTAAAATGCCCAATTTTTCACTTTTTCCCCAATTTCGACCTTTGACTAGTTTTGATGCCTCGATCTCCAATTTGCCCCAAATGCTCCCAAATATTATGAGAAGTTATATGAATGATAAAAGAACTTGATTATAAGTTTCAGGTTTGATATATGACCACCAAACGACCTCTGAAAAGTCCCTTAAGATTCTATACCAAGTATGTAATTCTTACTAGCAATTGGAGGTTCAAAGCCTCCCATGTTAATGACTGAAATTGGCTTTAAAATGCGTCCAAACCCACTCAAATTTATGAACAGAGGTAGGGGATGTCTCAGTGATTTTATTAAGGTCTCATATGCACCATTAATCAGTTATTAAGTCTATTCTAACCTTCCCACAAACAACTGCAAAAATCACTAATTCGACCCTTGGGGAAATGGCACCAAATCTTCTCCAAATGTAAATAAACTAAGTAAAATGACTTCAAATGACTAAGTGTTGAACATTAAACTTGTAACACTCATCAATTTCATTCCTTTCACCATAAATGTATCAAAGAAACATTCTTTTATTCGAAATCTTCAGCATTACAATGGCATACATCAATATAGTGAGGAAATGGTCATTGTTTTCTCATTAATAATCATTTTTACATACAACCAATTGGTATTTCGACCTGGGACATTTTGAATATGAATAAAAGAGTATATAAATTTTATTACAATCAGAAATAAATCATGATAAGCTCTCCCAAGGAGTACAAGAGCTCACCCAAAGCGCAATCCCTCAAGGAGCATGAATATGCCTTCAAAACGGGAAATGGTTGAGAGGATGTGATGAATTAGATGAAACCATGAGCTTCCCTATAGCTGATACCTACAGATACAAACTCCATTAAAGCTCCATGAAATACCCAAATTGCATCTCCAAACACCAACTTGTAAGGGAATATTTCACCCTCGAATCTGGCTAAGGCAAGAAACTAGTCATCCACTAGTTCTCTCTTCACAAATGCAATTTTTCTCAAATGATAAAAAGCCCTTCTCTTGGTTTATGCCTATATTTTATAAACATCCTTAGCCTTCTAAGGTTCCCAATCCATCCATAGACTCAATCCAATTCAAATTAGGGTAAGGGCTCAAGATTTTCCATGTGTCCTACCTTTCCTAGCCTTCCACCTTCCACCAATTCGAGTGGGGGTCTCTTTGGATTTTCCCACTTCCATGAGTTCCCTCTAGAGCCTATTTTTGGGGATGACATGTCATAATGTTCAGATGTTATAGGTCATATCTTAAATTTGTCATAGATGTCATAGATTCTCCATCATTGTTGTCATAGGGGCTAGGCAATCTAGCCCAAGTGTCCACAAACTTTCAATTTGACTCTTCCTCTTCCATGGAGGTTACCAATCTATCCCAATCCAACCTAATATGCTCAATTCCATGTGTATGACTTACCAACTCATCCAAGAATGTTCACCATCTCATGAATTCGAATTGGCAAGAGAAAGATGCCATGTGTCCTTGAAAAATCAAGCTAGTGTGGGTCCCACATCCTCCATATGTCTTCAAAACCACTTTCCATCTAGAATTTCTCTTGAATTTCTTTATTCAACCTATTTATTAAACACCTGAACCCTTCTAATGTCTAAACATCATTTATTAGCTTCCTTATTACAATTCCACATCTTCCCATCCAACCTAGGAAACTAGTAGGATTGATGGGATTGTCTTACTATGCAATTATTTGAATGGGGACATTACAGTCCTCCCCACCGAAGATTACTTGTCCTCAAGCAATTTCAGATTTGGATATTGCAAAATCTTCTCCTGTTCCCATGTGGTATCTTCGTTTGGTAAGTCCTTCCATTGTACTAAATATTCTTTGATAATTGTACTCCTCAACCTCCTTTCCCGTGTCTTCAAAATATTCTTTGGAACAAGTGTGAGCTACCCTTCATCATCCAAAGGAGGAATTATTTATGAAGTGATAATTTGCTTACCAAGAACCTTCTTGAGACAAGAAACATGAAATACATTATAGATTTTATTTCCTTCTGGAAGTTCTAATTCATATGCTACTTCTCTAACCTTTTGCACTACCTTGTATGGCCCATAGTACCTTGGTTTTAGCTTTTCTGCTCCATTCTTTTTGAGAGATATTTGTTTATATGCTTGCAACCTCAAATATACTAAATCATTAACCTGAAAGGTCCTTTCTTCTCTATGTCTATCAACATATTGTTTTTTTTTATATTTTGAGCAACCTACAAATTGTCTTTCAAAAGCTTTAAAATTTCTTGGCTCTCTTCCACCCAATCTATAGCCTTTGGGGCTCTACTATCACCAAATATAATTTCAGAAAATATAAGTACATAATAACCATATAATGATTTGAAAGGATACATCCCTATTGGCATATGATAAGTGGTGTTGTAGCAAAACTCACCCAAGTGTAGCCAGTTTGCCCATGCTTTTTGCTGCTCTCCCACATAGTTTCTTAGGTACCCTTCCAACCATTGATTCACCTTCTCTATTTTTCCATCAGTTTTTGGATGATAGATAGTACTTGGGGTCAATTTAGTACCCACCAATCTAAAAATTTCTTGTCAAAAAGCACCCATGAATCTACTATCTCTATCACTAACAATGATCTTGGGGAGGCCATGCAATCTGAAGATTTCTTTGAAAAACATATCAACCACTTGTGCAGCACTAAAATATGATGTAACAACAAAGAAATGAGCAATTTTTTTCAACCTATCTACTACTACATATATGCAATCCTTACCCAAATATTTGGGCAAACCGGTGATGAAGTCCATTGAGATACTGTGCCATTTTTGCTTCGGAATAGGAAATGGTTGCAATAGACCAGCTGGGCATGTAAGTTCTGATTTGTTTTCCTGACATACTTTACATTCATTCACATATTTCTGAACATATTCCTTCAGCCCCTTCCAAAAAAATATTTTCCTCAATTGCCTATAAGTTTTGAAGATCCCCGGATGGTCAGCTAGTGGGGAATCATGTGTTTCTTGCAAAATTTTCTACTTGAGTTTTGAATCTTGAACCAAATAAATTATGTCCTTATAATATATCAGCCCATTCAAAATCCTATAGTTATCATCCCCTTTGATTCCATCCAACACATCACAAGCAAATTTGTCTTCGGCATATTCAACTAGTAGCATGTTTTTCCAATCCTTGGCAATGTCCATGACGGGAAGAAGGTCTTCTAGATAAATCATTTGCTACTATATTATTCTTTCCTTTGACATATTCAATATCAAAATTAGAAGCTTGAATCTTGCTTACCCACTTTCTTTTCCTTTCACTTAGATATTTTTCGATGAGAAAGTGTCTTAGACTATTGTGGTGAGTTTTCACCACAAACTTGATGCCCACCAAGTATTGTCTGAATTTGGCCAATGCATGCATAATGAACAACATTTCTTTGTCATAGATGGAGTAAAGTTTTTCATGAGGCTGCAAATTTCTTCTCTCAAAGGCTGTAGGGTGTTGGCCTTGCTTTAGGACAGTCCCTATTCCTCCACCTGAAGCATCACATTCCACAACAAAAGGTTTAGTAAAATCAGGAAGTGCAAGTATGGGACAACTACTCATTACCTCTTTCATATTTTGTAAGGCCTTTTCAGCCTCTTCATCCCACTTGAAAGTATCCTTCTTACTTAAATCAGTGAGTGGAAAAGTCAACTTGGAGAACCCTTTCACAAATTTTCTATAATAGGTGCATATCCCAATGAAGCCTCTTAGTTCTGTAATATTTTTTGGTGATGGCCATTCTAAGATAGCCCTGATTTTTTTCCATGTGTACATTCACTCCTTCTTTCCCAATAATGTGCCCAAGGTACAGTAGTTCTTTCATCCCAAATTCACATTTTGATAACTTAGCAAATAAGGACTCTTCTTGCAAATTTTTTAACACAATCTCTAATTACTGCAAATGCTCTTCCCATGTTTTACAGTAAATGAGAATGTCATCAAAGAAAACCAAAACAAAAATTCTTAGTTGCTTGCAAAAGATCCTATTAATGCATTCTTGAAATGTGGCTGGAGCATTAGTTAACCTAGAAGGCATGTCAAGAAATTCAAAGTGGCCATAATGACATCAAAAAGTAGTCTTTTGCATATATTCATCTTTCATTCGAATTTGATGATATCCTGATCTAAGGTCAATTTTGGAGAAGTATTTGACCCCGTGTATCTCATCCATGAGATCATCAATCCTAGGAATAGGATATCTATTCTTTATAGTCCTTTTGTTCAAGGCTCTAAAGTCTATGCACATTCTCAATGTTCCATCTTTTTTCTTCACTAGCACTACTGAAGAAGCATAAGGGATAGAGATTGGCATAATGAGTCCCAACTCTAGGAGTTCTTGTATGGATTTTTCAATCTCATCTCTGAAATTTTTAGGATGTCTATAAGGTGGTATCTAAATGGGTGAAGTACTCTCCTCCAAAACAATGTTGTGCTCAACCCCCTCTCTGGTGGTCTACCATGTGGAAGATCTCTAAAAAAAAATTCATATTTTTGCAAGAGTCTCTCTATCTCCTTTGGGTGTTCAAAAACCTTTATGTTTAGCTTGGGGGATGTAATATGACATTCAAAATGCCATTCTATGTCCCCATACCTCAATATAGATCTCATACTATTGCAAGTCACTACTTGATTTGGATAAGTGTGTTTCCCTCTCACAACCCTTAGTACTCCTTTTGAATCTTGGAATTTCATTTAATGAATTTGATAATTTACTGTATGCTCTCCTATTGAATATAGACATTGCACTCCCAAAACCACATTAGTATCAAAAACATCAACCACATAAAAATTATGAACAAAATTATAGTTACCTACGGTGACTTGCAACTTTGGAACCCATGTTTTGCACTGCATTGTGTTGTGCCTGGGAATGAAAACTATGAAGGCATCGAATGGCTCAATAGGTATCTTTCTTTTCTCCACCATCTCTGTATCAATGAATTTATAGGTGGCTCCTCCATCTACCAAAACTGAAGCGCTTTTTTCTAGTACCACATCCTTGCATCAGATAGTATGATAGCGAGGTATTGTTGAAAGTACTACCATTCTTGCTTTGTCCGGTGAAGGCGGATTTTATTCTTGTATTTCCTCTTCTACTGCTGTCTCATATGCCTATTGTTGATATGAAATAGGTCCATATTCATCCATTCCCCCATCATATCCCTCATTATCAGAAAATACATCTATGTATTGAGCCTTTCCCTTAGTACATTTCTGCCTCGGTGTCCATGGTTGAGAGCATGTGAAGTAGAATTTCTTTTTTTGAAGTTCATCCCTGTTTAGTCCTTCTTTTTTATTCTTTTCAAATGAATCTCTTTGCCAAGGTTTCTTATCATATGAATCCCCTTTCCAAGGTTTCTAGAAAGCACATTTTGGAGATCCCTAGTCAAGCTCATTGCATCTTTTAATGTAGTTGGCTTGTGGGATTTGAACAAACATTTTAAGTGTTCAGCCAAACCTTCTATGAATTGAAATACCAACCTTCAAATAGATACATCAGCCACCTTAACGGATAATTTTTTAAAGTCCAACATATACTCAGTAGGGGTCCCAGTTTGCTTTAATTGAGCTAGTTCCTTGAAAGGCAATTGTAGATATTTGTGTTCAAATCTCTCTAGCACCCTCTCAACAAATTGTATATTTTTTTTAACCTGATCATGAACCAAGGTTTTTAGGCCATGAAACCACCATTCATTGGCATCTCCTTCCAAGTGCAAAATGGCCATTTTTAGTGCATCCACTTCCACCATAGGATTCAGCTGAAAATACACATCTAATTTTTGCACCCAAGTGTTAGCAAAATTTTGACAGGAACCATCAAAAGTAGGAAGCGAAATTTTACCAATAGCACAATTTAATTCTTTGTTTTGGAATAGAGCCCTATCGTCATCCTTCTTTTTTATTTTCTATGCAACATCAAGGTATGTACTAAATGGTAGACTTCTATTACAATATTCACTCAAATAATTCCATTCGTTTGCTATTGTAGTAAGATCCACTTGAATGTCAGGCTCTTCTTTGGGGATACAAAATTTAGGTGCAGTAGACCTTGTTGTGATCTGAAATTCATTTTCTCTATTATGGGGTCCTGTGCTTGAGAAAATATGCTCTCCCATAGGCTTCTTTTCCTCACCATGAAAACTGCTGCTGCCTCCTACTATCCCTTTTCTTCCAAGTTGGCTATCCATCAATTCAAATCCTTTCATCATCTCCTTACTCATGTCTTTCATACCCATGGAAAGTTCACCAAAATATGGTTTTAAGGCCGCAACAAATTCCTCCTTATGTCTTAAGTTTTCATCCTCCTCTCTACCCATGGTTTTTACAAAATACTATTCTGCTCCTATTGTTTCTTCTTCAACTTCTGGTTCTAAGGGAGGTGGTCTATTTTTTTGAATTCTTGTTAATACCATCAGGTGCCAATACCATGCTCTGATACCACTTGTAATTTTCATTTTTTTAAATTTTATTAAAATGCCCAATTTTTCACTTTTTCCCCAATTTCAACCTTTGACTAGTTTTGATGCCTAGGTCTCCAATTTACACAAATGCTCCCAAATATTCTGAGAATGTATATGAATGATAAAAGTACTTAATTATGATGTTCAGGTTTTATATATGGCCACCAAAATACCTCTGTAGACTCCCTTAAGATTCTTGACCAAGTATGTAATTTTTACTAGCAATTGGAGGTTCAAATCCGCCCAGGGTAATGGCTAAAATTGGCTTTCCAAATGCCTCTTAACCCACTCGAATTTATGAATGGAGGTAGGGTATGTCTCAGTGATTCTATTAAGGTATTATATGCACCATTAATCAGTTATTAATTTTGTTCTAACCTTCCCACAAACAACTGCAAAAATCACTAATTCGACCCTTGGGGAAATGCTACCAAATCTTCTCCAAATATAAATAAACTGATTAAAATGACTTCAAATTCTTAAATTTTGAGCATTAATTCACAATAATCTAGGATTTTCATTGAGAGAATAACATATACAGTATATCAATGCATAACAATCACAATAAGCATGACAGGCATCACAAGAATCAAAACCATGAGAGACAAGAGACACAGAGTTTCCGTGGGGAAAACCCTAAGGTGAAAAAACCCACAAATTCCTCAAATATAGAGAGAGAAATGGCTCAACCAACGTACAACCAAAATACACTTGAGATAGTCTCCTAGAAGCAGATGATCCTCCTCCTCACTATTGCGCCACTTTCTAAGTGAGAGAGAGATGACTTTCCGAATGATCTAAATAGAGATCTCCTGATCTCTATTTATACTAACTTGTTTTCCCAGTGACCTTATGGGGCCGACTTGTCTAGCTAGGTACATCGACAATATAATATATATTTCAGGGCTAACTCCACACATGGTGGTCTAATAACCCATCGGCAAGTACACACACTTGCGACACTTGTCAATCCACATGACGACACTTCCTTATAGAGGAATAACACATCTCTAATAAGGGTACAATAAATATATATGAAATACATAGATGAAATACATTCCGAAGTTACATATACATCAACACTCCCTCTTAACTAGGAAGTTATTTCTCGACACAGATCTGCTAGACAAGTCTTCTTCTCGGAATCATTGTCATCGATACATCGTCATCATCATCGTCATTGCTGTTGCTATCTCAAACAATCTCTGACTCTACTCATCATAGGAATTTCTACAGAGCCAGTCCTTTTTCATACTGGATGTAGGAACACCACCTACAGGTCTTCATCATCACTGGCCATACTGTGGAAATCTCAGGACTTATTACGTGTGTCACAAAACCTTAAAAGAGTCTCTTGACTAGCAAGAACCTTAAAGAGCATCTGAGGCCTTTTTCATCCTATCCATATCTCCAAGACTTATTACATGTGACCCCACCACAAAACCTCTAAAGAGAATCCCAGGACTGATTACGAGCACAAGGCTCAACCTATCGGATCTCCCAGGGCGCAAATTACATGCGGTCACCACAAACCTCGAAATAGCATCCCAGGACTAATTACGAGCACAAGGCTCAACCTATCAGATCTCCTAGAGCAGAAATTACATGTGGTCATGGAAAAACCTCGAAAGAGCATCCCAAGACTGATTACGAGCACATGGATCAACCTATCGGCTCTCCCAGGGCACAAATTACATGCCATAGGACAAAACCTCGAAAGAGCATCTGCCAGATATCTCAGGGCACAAATTACATGCCATAAGCAAAACCTCAAAAGACTATCTGCAGATCTCCCAGGGCACAAATTATATGTCCTCCCAATCAAAACCTCGAAAGAGCATTTTCTAGATATCCCAGGGTACAAATTACATGCCATAGGAAAAACCTCGAAAGACTATCTGCAAATCTCCCAGGGCACAAATTGCATGCTTATCTGCACAACCTGTTCCACGGCCACAGAGTATCAACCTGATACTCACCATACATCATCCTGATGTACACATGATCATCCTGATCATATAATGCATCTACCTGATGCATACCAAGTATCTACCTGATACATATCATCATACATGATCCACCTGATCATACAGTGTATCCACTTGATACAAATACAAATACATGATACATATCAACATACATGATCTACCTAATCATACAATGTATTCACCTGATACATATACAGATAGATGGTCCAAGCATCCAACATGATGTGTACATATATAAATGATCCAACTGATCATATCCAACATCCAAGATGATGCGTATACATACATATAAATGATTCAACTGATCATATCCAGCATCCAACATGATGCATACACAGAGCAGTAACTGGAGCATCATCCTGATGCTCATCATCCAGCGCTTACATCCACAGCCATGTGAAGGATCCTCCCTCCAACATGATTGGAATGGCTTCTGCAAATGTGTCCATCACTTCTTCCTCGAAGTGTCATCAATCTAAAGAACACCAAGCCTCTCCCTGAAGTACTCGAACTTCACCTTGGCTAGTGGCTTTGTCAGCACATCTGCAATCTGTTTGTCCATCGCAACATACAGGAGCTTCACAGCTCCTCTCTGCACCATATCCCTGATATAGTGATATTTGATCTCTATGTGATTTGAACTATCATGAAACACTGGGTTCTCGGACAGCTTCACACAGCTCTGGTTATCAGAAAAGATACTAGTAGCATCCAACGGGAGATCAAATAACTCAGACAGTAGCTTCTGTAGCCATACTGCCTCACAACTAGCTGAACAGGCTGCAACATACTCTGCCTCAGCTGTACTCAGTGCTACGCAGGACTGCTTCCTGCTAAACCAAGAGATCACACCTTATCCCATACTGAAGTAGCATCCAAATGTGCTCTTCCTATCTGCAGCACTGTTATCCCAATCTGAATCAACATAACCTTGCAGGTTAAACTTTTGATTCGCTTCATACTTGAGCCCATAATCCATTGTACCCTTCAGGTACCTCAAAACATGCTTTACAACAACTAGGTGAACACTCCTCAGATATGTTAGGAACTGACTCAATGTGTTCACAGCAAAGCAAATATATGGTCTCGTGTTCGTCAGGTACATCCAACACCCAATCATCTGACGATACATAGAGACATCAACCGGCTCAGATGAAGTATCACATAGAAGCTTCAGATTCGATGCCATAGGTGTGGCCATGGCCTTGCAATCCATCATCCCGAATCTCTTCAGGATATCTACTGTGTACTTCCCTTGAACAAGGAAGATCCCACCTGCACTCTGCCACACCTCCATACCTAGGAAATACTGCATCATTCCCAAATCTTTCATATCGAGCTCGGCATCAAGCTTCCTGTTAGTATCTGCAATCAATCTATGATCTCCTGTTACAAATAAGTCATCCACATACAGGAGTAGAATCACATGATTCCCTTCCTCAACCTTGTAGTAGAGGTTGGAATCTGCTTTAGTATTGGTAAAGCCCAAACTAGATAGGAAACTGTCCATTCTACCATACCAGGTTCTAGGAGCTTGCTTCAAGCCATACAAGGCTTTCTTCAATCTGCACACATATGACTCCCTGTCATGTATTTCAAAACCGAGTGGCTGCTCCACATATACTTCCTCTTCAACTACACCATTCAAGAAAGTAGTCTTGACATCCATCTGGTGTATTTTCCATTTCATTGCTGTAGCCAAGGCGAGTAATGTTCTGATGGAAGTATACCTGGATACAGGTGCAAAAGTTTCTTCATAATCTACTCCCTCTATCTGAGAGAAGCCACGAGCTATGAATCTTGCCTTGTATTTCTCTACACTGCCATCTGCAGCATGTTTGATTTTGTCGATCCATTTGGAAGTCACAACAGACTTCTCTTTAGGTCTTGGGACAACATTCCAAACATCATTCTTCATTATTGATTGGTATTCCTCAACCATGGCATCCTTCCATTCTTTCTTTTCCGCTGTTTCATCATAACTGGAAGGTTCTTTGTTCATAATGTCATAGAGTAAAGCAACATAGCTGGTATGTGATCTGGTTCTCTTCTTTGCTCTGTGTTCTTCTTCTAGAATGCCAAATCTTTCTGCATCTTGAATGAGCTCTCTAGCCCATGCAGGTTTCCTCTTGTGAGAGTTATGCTCATGGGGTGGATCTATAGGTTCTTGAGTATCTTTAAACTCATGAACAACTTCTGGAATTGCTTCAGTCATGGTAGTGTCTTGAAATCTAGTTTCCTTAGGTTCTTCATAAACTTCGATAGGTGCCTTCCTTGATTTGATGAATGCTAAGTTTTCATCAAATGTTACATCCATGCTGACATCAATCTTCTTGAACCCTGGAAAGTATATTTTGTAAGCCTTCGATCTTTCATTGTAACCCGCAAAGATACCCTTCTTTCCTAAAGGATCTAGTTTGGTCCTCTTTTCCTTTGGAACATGAGTGTATACTGGACAACCAAATATTCTGAGATGGCTAACTTTAGGTTTCTTACCAGAAAAGACCTCTTCTGGTGTTTTGTTGTCCAATATCTTGTGGGGTGTTCTGTTCTACACATATACAACTGTTCTAGCTGCTTCTGCCCATAGATGCATAGGTAGATCTTGGTCATGCAGCATTTCCCTTGCTGCTTCAATGATTGTTCTGTTCTTCCTTTCTGCAACTCCATTCTGTTGAGGATTATAAGGAGCAGTCAACTCCCTCTTAATCCCTGAATCACTGCAAAGATTCTTGAAGTCACCTGAGGTGAATTCTCCACCATTGTCGGATCTGAATGTTTTGATCTTCTTGTCAGTTTGATTCTCCATCAGGGTTTTGAATTCCTTGAACTTATCAAACACCTCATCTTTGTTCTTCAAGAAGTATACCCAAGTCTTCCTGGAAAAGTCATCAATAAATGAGACATAGTAAACATACCCACTTAAAGAACTGGATGACATAGGACCACATACATCTCAGTGGATGATTTCCAGGATATCTTTTGCCTTGCTTTCACTACTTCGGAAAGCCTTCTCAATGTTCTTACCTTTTTCACAACCTTTGCAAACACCTTCATGTTTGGTCTTGATTTCAAGAAGACCCTCTACAGCCTTGCTTGCAATTGGAAGTGCCCTATAGTGCATATGAGCAAGTCTTCTATGCCAAAGTTCACTTGGCTCCATGGATTCATGTACCATGGCATGTTCAGGTTGTCCCTTCAATTTATACAAACCTCCCAAATGCTCTCCAATCACTACTGCATCATCTATGGTCTTTCCCTTTGGCCACACTAGGACATGGCCATCCACAAATGCAACTCTCATACCTTTTGCATCCAATGTAGAGATGGAGAGTAAGTTCTTCTTGAGCCCAGGTACATAAAGGACTTCTTTCATCTTCAAAGATTTTCCAAAATCTAGGTTGTAGGAGGCTTCACCACTTCCTTTGATTGGGTATTGATAATCATCCCCAAGTTTCACTTTATGGGGTGATTCATGTTCAGACAGATTTACAAGAGATTCTTTAAACCCAGTCATGTGTTTGGAAGCCCCACTGTCAATCAACCAATCATTAAAACCATGGGATATAGTACCTGTGAGAGTATAAATTAGAACATACTCTTCTTCACTTGAGGAGTCATCATCACTATCACTTTCTGCTGTAGCCTTCTTCTTTAGGGGTTCATCATCTTCGGCAGCATGAGCATGATATCTTCTTTTGTTATTCTTCTTCTTCTTGTTGAACTTGTTGTTGTCTTTCTTCTTCTTGGGACAATCTGAAGCAAAGTGTCCCTTCTCATTGCAATTGAAGCATCTGATATCTTTCGTATCTTTATGATAATGGTGGTGTGAGAATTTCCTGTTATGAGATGATTCCTTCTTGAACTTGCCTTTCCTAGCATGTGCTGTGAGAGCTTGATCTTCATTTCCCATCTTTTCTTCTCGGGACACAAGCCTAGCTTCTTCTTGAGAGCATTCTTCCCGCAATCTATTGAAGGAGATCAACTTCTTCCTTGCACAAATTCCTTGAATAAAGGAATCCCATGACCTGGGTAGGCCATTTAGAGTGGTCATCACCACTTCACCATTCTACACCATTTCATCCACTGCTTCTAGTTGTTCCTTGATTTGGGAGACTCTTGAAAAATAAGATTGAATGGTTTCTCCATTCTGAAACTTTACTCCTTTCAATTGGTTCTGTAGGGTCATCTTCCGATTTATGTTCTTCCCTTCAAATAGCTTGGTCAAAGAGTCAAACATCTCCTTGGGTGTCTTTAGAGAAGACACATGGGGTATGAGATGGTTTTTGATAGAATCAGCAATGATTCTCTTTTCCTTGACCAAGTTCTTCTTATGCAATGCCTTAGACTCTTCATCCTCTGGGATAAGGATGTCTTCTTTTACATATGAGTCCAACTCATTCTCTTCCAGGATTAACCAAATCCTATACTTCCAAGCTCGGAAGTTATCAGCTCCTTCAAGCTTATCCTCAAGCTTGGTGTGGTGAGACATCCTAAAGAGTACTTCAAATGGAAATAGAAAATATTTAGGTCTTACCACTTAAAATGCGGAAAACTGGATCTGGTCCCGGATTAGGGTTTGTCGAAAAAAACCCTAAAAATTCAAAATGTGAATTTCAACTTTCTGAAAGGATAGAAAGATGCACCTTGATGACCGGATCAACTGGGTGTATTCAGAATTTGAGATCAGCAAAGCTTTACCCTTCAGATTTGCCTTTTTGTCTTCCGAGGTTCACTGGGAGAGCCCTGAATTAGGGTTTGAGTTTCCCGGAGATCTACCCAGCCAAAAATCTCGATCCAAAGCTCTAAACTTCGATTTTTGCAAGGAGCTTCCAGCTATGTCTTCAGATTTCAGAAATTCCTATTTTTGTGGAAACCCTAATTTTTAGGGCCAAATCTGAAAATGCTCAGAATTGAATTCTGATTGGACAGATAGATTCTTCTTGATGAGTAGAGTCAATCTACTATACTGCTTTTCCAAAAACCATGGAGAGAAACCCAATAAACAAGAAACTCAAGTTTCTGTCACTGCAAAATGTCTTCTTCTCAGGTTTGCTCTGATACCATGTTAAATTTTGAGCATTAATTCACAATACTCTAGGATCTTCACTGAGAGAATAACATATACAGTATATCAATGCGTAACAATCACAATAAGCATCACAAGAATCAAAAGCATGAGAGACAAGAGACATGGAGTTTCCGTGGGGAAAACCCTAAGGTGAAAAACCCCACAACTTCCTCAGAGATAGAGAGAGCAATGGCTCAACCAAAGTACAACCAAAATAGACTTGAGATAGTCTCCTAGAAGCAGATGATCCTCCTATTCACTAGTGCGCCACTTTCTGAGTGAGAGAGAGATGACTTTTCGAATGATCTAAATAGAGATCTCCTAATCTCTATTTATACTAACCTGTTTGCCCAGTGACCTTATGGGGCCGACTTGTCTAGTTAGGTACATCCACAATATAATATATATTTTAGGGCCGAC
This sequence comes from Larix kaempferi, assembly GCA_027924585.1. Lineage (NCBI taxonomy): Eukaryota > Viridiplantae > Streptophyta > Pinopsida > Pinales > Pinaceae > Larix > Larix kaempferi. Next base: position 786,403 of record BSBM01001075.1, read on the forward strand.
CCCACACATGGTGGTATAATAACCCATCGGCAAGTACACACACTTGTGACACTTGTCAATCCACATGACGACACTTCCTTATAGAGGAATAACACATTTCTAATAAGGGTACAATAAATATATATGAAATACATAGATGAAATACATTCCAAAGTTACATATACATCAACACAAATGTTTAAGTGCTGAACATGAAACTCGTAACAATCATCAATGGAATTCCATTCATGATAAATGTATCAAAGAAACAATCTTTTATTGGAAATCTTCAGCATTACAATGGCATACATCAATATAGTGGGGAAATGGTCATTGTTTGATCATTAATAATCATTTTTACATACAACCACTTGGTATTTCGGCTTGATAATATATGAAGATGAAGAAAATATTATACTAAGCTTATTAAAATCATAAATACATCATGATAATCTCTCCCAACGAGTACAAGAGCTCACCCAAAGCACAATACCTCAAGGAGCATGAATATGCCTTCAAAACTGGAAATGGTTGACAGGATGTGATGCATTAGATGAAACCATGATATGCCCTATATCTAATACCTGCAAATACAAATGCCATTAATTATCCATGAAATACCTGAATGGCCTCTCCAAACACCAACTTGGATGGGAATCTTTCACCCTCGAAATTGGCTAAGGCAAGAAACTAGTCATCCACTAGCTCTCTCTTCACAAATGCAATTTTTCTCAAATGATCAAAATCCCTTCTATTGGTTTATCCCTGTATTTTATAAAAATCCTTAGCCTTCTAAGGTTCCCAATCCATCCATAGACTCAATCCAATTCGAATTAGGTTAAGGGCTCAATATTTTCCATGTGTCCTACCTTTCGTAGCCTTCCACCTTCCACCAATTCGAGTGGGGGTCTCTTTGGCTTCTCCAACTCCCATGAGCGCCCTATTGGAGCCTTTTTTGGGGATGACATGTCATAGTGGTTAGATGTCAAAGGTCAGATCTGAAATTTTTCATAGATGTCATAGATGCTCCATCATTGTTGTCATAGGGGCTAGGGAATCTAACCCAAGTGTCCACAAGCTTCCAATTTGACTATTCCTCTTCCATGGAGGTTACCAATCCATACCAATTCGATCTAAGATGCTCAATTTCATGTGTATGACTTACAAACTCATCCAAGAATGTTCACCTTCTCATGAATTCGAGTTGGAAAAAGAGAGATGCCATGTGTCCTTGAAAAATCAAGCTAGTGTGGGTCCCACATCCTCCATATGTCTTCAAAACAACTTTCCATCTAGAATTTCTCTTGCATTTATTTATTCAATCTATTTATTAAATACTTGAACCCTTGTAATGTCTAAACATCATTTATTAGCTTCCTTATTACAATTCTACATGTGCCCATCCAACCTAGAAAACTAGTAGGATTGATGGGATTGTCTTACCATGCAATTATTTGAATGGGGACATTACGTAATATTTAGGAAATGGGTAGGCCAGCTTAATTATTTATCTGAAAACCATTTAAATGGGGACATGATAGTCCTCCCAACCCAATATTGATTTTCCTCAATCAATTTCAAACATGGATGTTGTAGAACCTACTTTCTTTACAAAACTCTGAGTAGTGGTGCTCATGTACTTTTTCATGTTTTGGAAACACTTTCTGAACTTTCAACCCTTTTTCTCATTGTATAATTCTTTGAAGTTTCCATTGAGTTTCCCAACTTTGTATCTTCAATATTCCATGAAAATTTTAGAAAGGAACCACCATGCTTGTTGCTGCACTACTCTAATTACAATCACCTTCTCAAGTGGTGACTCAATCTCGCATACTACGTTTTTCCCCAAAAAAATGAAACCAATGACACCAGAAATGATCCCAAGGTCCCAAATGATCCTGCTACATGCATGGTGTAAAATGTCTAGTATGAAATTCCATGAACACCAAGCATGTGAAGATTGAATCCATCTCTTCAAAGGTCTCCCACATAGGAACTGGAACACTGCTCTGCAAATATGAACTCAAACAACTGAAGGTTGGAATTCTCTCTCAAACAAACAATCGAATTGTTCATCCAAGTGAGCTGAAACCAAGCAATACTAGGATCCCATTGCTTGTATTGCATTCAAAAAGATAGGCATGCTATACCACAAAAAATTGCAGGAAAAAGATTGCCCAGATCCCACTTCCTTAGTTGCAAATATTTGAGTCGCAGTGTCACATGTGGAAAAATAAAATTCCAAAGAATGCCAGGATCCCATTTTCTCATCAGCATCTTTCCAAACACCAGTAACAACAATAAAAAATCATCACTATGAAAAATGCACGGAAGGATGTAAGGATCATACCATTACACTGGAAGTTCAACATTTCCAATGCACAATTGAAACTTTGAGGGCCCCTTGTCATGTCCCAAATTTGGAATTGGGTCACAATGGCCTAATCACATTAGCCATATTCATTAGAGTTTGTAAAATTGATGTTAAGGGTCAAATAATTGCCAAGGAGGAAAATTACTAGTTTCCTAGGTTTGGGGTGGAAGCTTTGGGATTTGGAATAAGGGGGATAATAAATGATGTTTAGACATTAGAAGGGTTCAAGTATTTAATAAATAGAGTGAATAAAGAAATTCAAGAGAAATCCTAAGTGACAAATGGTTTTGGAGACATATGGAGGATGTGGGACCCACACTAGCTTGATTTTTCATAATACATGGTATCTCTCTTTTGCAAATTCGAATTAATGGGAATGTGAACACTCTTGGGTGAGTTGGTAAGTCATAACACATGTCATTGAGCATATTAGGTCGAATTTGGAAGGATTGGTAACCTCCATGGAAGATAAAGAGTCAAAGTGGAAGTTTGTGGACACTTGGGCTAGATTCCCTAGCCCCTATGACACCAATGATGGAGAATCTATGACATCTGACATCTGACCACTATGACATGTCAGCCCCAAAAATAGGCTCAAAGAAGGCGAATTTGGGAGTTGGAGAAGCCAAAGAGACTCAAAATCAAATTTGGGAAAAGATGGAAGGTTGGAACTAGGAGACAAGTGGCAAATGTGGAATATTTCCTAAATGAAAATCTATTGAATCTATTGAGAGGATTTCGACCCTTAGAAGGATAATGTTGGTTATAAAATGTAGAAATGAAGTATGAGAATGGCTTTTGATCATTTGTACAATTTGCAATTGCATTTGTGAAGAGGGAGAGCTAGTGGATGACTAGTTTCTTGCCTTAGCCAATTTCGAGGGTGAAAGATTCCCATCCAAGTTGGTAATTGGAAAGGCCATTCAGACCTTTCATTTGGAGCTTTAATGGAGTCTTTATTTGCAGGTGTAAGCTACAGGGAAGCTCATGGTTTCTTCTATTGCAGCTCACTCCTTCAACCATTTCCGGTTTTGATGGCATATTCTTGATCCTTGAGGGAGGGCGTTTTTGGTGAGCTATTGTACTCTTTGGGGAAGCTTTTAATGCCCCATTTCTTTTGTAATATGAATTAAATACTCTTTTCTTCATCTCCAAAAAGTTTCAGGTCGAAATTCCAAGTAGAAATGTATAAATCTCATTTTTAATGGAAGAACAATGCCATTTCCCCACTACCTTGTTGTGAACCAATGTATTGATGATGATTTCGAATGAATGGATGATTCTATGATGAATTTGTGATTAATGGACTGCCATGGATGTTTTTTACAAGTTTCATGTACTGTACTTGAGCATTTGAAGTATTTTTACTTAGTTTAATTGCACTGGGAGAAGAAATAGTGCCATTTCCCCAAGGGTCGAATTGGTGATTTTTGCAGTTGAATGGGAGAGGGTTGGAACAGATATAATAATCAATTAATGGTGCACATGAGACCTTAATAACATCCTTAATACATTCCCTACCTCTGTTCAGAAATTTGAGTGGCTTTGGAGGCATTTGGGAAGCCATTTTCAATACTTACCCCAGGGGGATTTGAACCCCAAATTACTAGTAAAATTGCATACTTGGTCCAGAATCTTAAGAGAGTTTGCAGAGGTATTTTGGTGGCCATATATCATCCCTGAACATCATATTCAAGTCTTAATATCATTCATACACCTTCCTTGAAGATTTGAAGGCATTTGGAGTCAATTCGAGACATAGAGACCAATACTAGTCAAAGGCAAATTACTAGTAAAGTTCCCTACATTGGCCAGAATTGAAAGAGTATTTGAAGAAGTATTTTAAAGGTCCAAAGGAATCCTTAAAACACATATTTATGTTCTAATCTCATTCATATAACTTCTCAGAAGATTTGAAATCATTTGGGGCAAATTTGGGACCTAGAGATCAAAATTAGTCAAAGGTCGAACTAGGAAAAAAAAGTGAAAAATTGCCATTTTAATAAAATTCCTAATAAGGGTCATTACAGTGGTATCAGAGCATGGTCCTTGCACCTGTGTATTAGGTACATACATTCAAGAATAATTGGCAGCCATGTCTTACTATTATGATGAATCCTATGAGTACAATTCTTATGAGGAATATGCAGATGCTTATGAGCAATATGAAGCAGAATGTGAATGGTATGAGGAAGAGGTGCCATCATGCAACACTTCTTACAATTTCAAGAGAAATGAAGATTATTCTTATGACTTTAAATCTGATGAATATGAGTGTGTCACACCAACCAAGGATAATTCTATGAGTGAGTTCCAAAGATGGAGAGCAAAATATAAAACCTTGCCCCAACAATATCAAAAATATCAAGAATATCTTGCTTTTAGCAAAAATACACAAAATGCCATGTCTTTTGAGTACTATGCTGAACATGTTTTTGAAAATAGGCCCAAAAATGAAGATGTGGAGTTAGTGAAGAAAGGTTTATGCCCTTCTTGTAAAAACCCTTGGAGCGAGTATCATATATGTGTGCATGAAATGATGTCCTCCTTGAGGAGAGCTTTTGAGATTTATTCAAGAAGAGATTCCAAATATATTGATCCTAAGGAAAACAAGGGGCAAAATGCATCAGCTTGGTTTAATGAGCAAAAGGAAGAGACATCACAAGAGCATGAAGAAGATTCTATTGAAAATATGGAAGATCATTTCGAGACACCTTCTAGCTTAGACATGAACCAAAGAGCATCTACTGATGGATGCTTAAACTATGAAGGAGTACCTACTGATGGGTGCTCACACCTCTATGTTGGTGACATAGAGATCACTTTTGAAAGTGTTTCTACAAGTACAAGTTTCATTAAGCATGATAATGAAGACCTTGTAGCGGTTGAAGAAGAACCAAGATCAACTTCCCCATCACCACTTGAGCTTCATGAAGTTGGTCCAAGCAAAATTGAAGAAGATGAGGAGGTTCATTTGCAAGAGCCTCATTTTCTTGAAGGGTCCTTAAAGATGAATGAAAATAATATCCAAGAGTCCCTCAGCATTCTCCATGACACTCAAGCATTGGTGTCAAATTCTTGTTGGAGAGCTACTTCATTGGAGGAAACATCCTTCCTTGAAGACATGGAGAAGATTCAAAGAGCAATGTGCCACATCAAAGGTAATTTCATGTCTTTGCTTTTTGATAGAAACCATTTGTTTGAGCTTAATGAATTGTTACATGATGCATACTTGAAGAATAATGAGGATATTCATAAGCTCACAATTCAAAATGAGCAACTTCTTGAAAAGTTGCAAGATACTTGTTTTTCCTCCTATGTTTCAGATTGTCAAATGGTAGATTGTTTGGAGGATTCTCATGACATGGTGGATCATGAGAAATGTGAAAATTTGAATGTTCTTGATGTGTTTGAAGATGAACTTGAAGAGATCCAAACACTTGATGTGGTGGAAGAGGAATTTGAATTGCCTCTTGATGAAGGTTATGCAATTTTTAAAGAAGAGCATGATTCCTCTACATTGGAACCAAACTATGACAAAGAGTTCACACTTTTGAAGGAGCTGCATGATACTACCCACATGGATCCTTCCCATGATGAAACTCCTGAACTTTTTGATCATTTGGGTGAGTTAGTGCATTCTCCTACATCCTACAATTCCATGTTTTGCAGTATTAGTCTCAATGAAGTATGGGTGAAAGGGTTCTTTTTGATGGTGCCACATGAGGAGTATGGAACTCCTAGATTTAACTTTTATGATGACATGGTTGGAGCACATTCTTATTCACATTTGCAGCAGCATAATTTGTCACTTTATGATGATTCACATCTACATGGATGCACCTATGATATGGATTTGAGTCACTTGAAGACTCATGGTTTTTCTTGCTCAACACTGGGTTCATTTGATGTTAGAGGAACTTCATCCAACACTTGGATGAATAGATTTCTGATGGGAGAACATTTTTGTTGGAAGCCACATACTTTGTTACATATTTATGATTCTCAAATTCATGGATGTATGGGTGAGACTCCTTTGAGTCATTTGAAGTCTCCTTGTTTTTTCTGCTCATTATTTGGTTCAAATTTTAGTGGAGATTCTTCATTCAGTTCTTGGATGAAAGAATACATGGTTGAATATTTTGATGCATATCACATCCTTTTGGAGCAGCATTATAGGACATGGGATCCTCACCTATGTCATTGGAGCAGATTTGATTGGTCACTTCAAGCTTGTATGCACTTGGAAAATCGTGGTCTACTTGCTTGGAGGTACAAGCACTTTCATGATTCTTTGATGAAGCACCTCCTTGATGTACATTTTCATTATGTAGTTATGTACTTTGATGATATATATTTTGTACTCATGATGTTTGGAAGAATGCATACAAGAAAATGGGATCCAGGAATCATCTTATTTGATGGTATGGGTTGGAGAGCACTCTTCATTGTTGGGGTGCAATACAAGCAATGGGACCCTGGAATAATTTTTATCTCATTGGTTTCAATTTTTTGGGGGAAAAAAGAAGTATGGGAGATGGATTTCCCACTTAATAAAGTGATTTTTATCAGAGTAGTGCAGCAGCAAGCATGGTGGTTCCTCTCTAAAATCTTCATGGAAACTCAAAGACTCAAGGTTTGGCAATTCAATGGCAACTTCAAAGAATTATACAGAAAACAGGTTCTTCAACACCCATGTTTGAAATTGCTTGAGGACAAGCAATATTGGGAAGGGAGGATTTGTCATGTCCCAAATTTGGAATTGGGTCACAATGGCCTAATCACATTAGCCATATTCATTAGAGTTTGTAAAATTGATGTTAAGGGTCAAATAATTGCCAAGGAGGAAAATTACTAGTTTCCTAGGTTTGGGGTGGAAGCTTTGGGATTTGGAATAAGGGGGATAATAAATGATGTTTAGACATTAGAAGGGTTCAAGTATTTAATAAATAGAGTGAATAAAGAAATTCAAGAGAAATCCTAAGTGACAAATGGTTTTGGAGACATATGGAGGATGTGGGACCCACACTAGCTTGATTTTTCATAATACATGGTATCTCTCTTTTGCAAATTCGAATTAATGGGAATGTGAACACTCTTGGGTGAGTTGGTAAGTCATAACACATGTCATTGAGCATATTAGGTCGAATTTGGAAGGATTGGTAACCTCCATGGAAGATAAAGAGTCAAAGTGGAAGTTTGTGGACACTTGGGCTAGATTCCCTAGCCCCTATGACACCAATGATGGAGAATCTATGACATCTGACATCTGACCACTATGACATGTCAGCCCCAAAAATAGGCTCAAAGAAGGCGAATTTGGGAGTTGGAGAAGCCAAAGAGACTCAAAATCAAATTTGGGAAAAGATGGAAGGTTGGAACTAGGAGACAAGTGGCAAATGTGGAATATTTCCTAAATGAAAATCTATTGAATCTATTGAGAGGATTTCGACCCTTAGAAGGATAATTTTGGTTATAAAATGTAGAAATGAAGTATGAGAATGGCTTTTGATCATTTGTAGAATTTGCAATTGCATTTGTGAAGAGGGAGAGCTAGTGGATGACTAGTTTCTTGCCTTAGCCAATTTCGAGGGTGAAAGATTCCCATCCAAGTTGGTAATTGGAAAGGCCATTCAGACCTTTCATTTGGAGATTTAATGGAGTCTTTATTTGCAGGTGTAAGCTACAGGGCAGCTCATGGTTTCTTCTATTGCAGCTCACTCCTTCAACCATTTCCGGTTTTGATGGCATATTCTTGATCCTTGAGGGAGGGCGTTTTTGGTGAGCTATTGTACTCTTTGGGGAAGCTTTTAATGCCCCATTTCTTTTGTAATATGAAGTAAATACTCTGTTCTTCATCTCCAAAAATTTTCAGGTCGAAATTCCAAGTAGAAATGTATAAATCTAATTTTTAATGGAAGAACAATGCCATTTCCCCACTACCTTGTTGTGAACCAATGTATTGATGATGATTTCGAATGAATGGATGATTATCTGATGAATTTGTGATTAATGGACTGCCATGGATGTGTTTTACAAGTTTCATGTACTGTACTTGAGCATTTGAAGTATTTTTACTTAGTTTAATTGCACTGGGAGAAGAAATAGTGCCATTTCCCCAAGGGTCGAATTGGTGATTTTTGCAGTTGAATGGGAGAGGGTTGGAACAGATATAATAATCAATTAATGGTGCACATGAGACCTTAATAACATCCTTAATACATTCCCTACCTCTGTTCAGAAATTTGAGTTGCTTTGGAGGCATTTGGGAAGCCATTTTCAATACTTACCCCAGGGGGATTTGAACCCCAAATTACTAGTAAAATTGCATACTTGGTCCAGAATCTTAAGAGAGTTTGCAGAGGTATTTTGGTGGCCATATATCATCCCTGAACATCATATTCAAGTCGTAATATCATTCATACACCTTCCTTGAAGATTTGAAGGCATTTGGAGTCAATTCGAGACATAGAGACCAATACTAGTCAAAGGCAAATTACTAGTAAAGTTCCCTACATTGGCCAGAATTGAAAGAGTATTTGAAGAAGTATTTTAAAGGTCCAAAGGCATCCTTAAAACACATATTTATGTTCTAATCTCATTCATATACCTTCTCAAAAGATTTGAAATCATTTGGGGCAAATTTGGGACCTAGAGATCAAAATTAGTCAAAGGTCGAACTAGGAAAAAAAAGTGAAAAATTGCCATTTTAATAAAATTCCTAATAAGGGTCATTACACCCCTGCATCAAAATATGAACTTCTTCAAGGTCGGTCCAAGAACAAGAGAGACTCTCCATCATGAAATACATTGTTGAAATATTGTAACTTCTAAGAATATTATATTTGTATATTATTTATTCCGGAGATGTTCCATACCTCCGATGTGATTATACTATGAATCCGGAGATGTTTATTCCTCCGAGAAGTTGTGGTAACTAGGGTTATTAGACCCACCATGTGGGGGTCGACCCAGTTAGTTATAATAGGGTATTTAACCTAATGGTTAAATACGAGCCTACATGTACTTGTGTAAAATATATGTCAGTGTAGTGTATAAATAGAGGAGGTGTGTTCCTCATTCGACACACTCACTCACTTGAGAGTGGCGCACTTGTGGAGGAGAGGTCTGCTATGATGGAGGAGGAGATCATGTCTTTGGTTTGCATCTTTGTATATTGCTGGTCATCTATATTGAGGAAGCTTTACTGGGTTTTCTACCCCATGAGGGTTTCCCAGGAAAAATTTGTGTCTCTTGTGTTTATGCTGTGCTTGTTGTTTCTTCAGTGATCCTATATATGGTATTATTGTGAAATGGAATGTAATGCTGCTATTTTCTGTCTTAGCATATTAAATTTTAACATGGTATCGGAGCTAAACTGAAGTAAGGCAAGGTATGGCACTTACAACACTTGCTTTACTTACGACAATTTAAAGGTTAGGGTTTTATATAGCGAAAACCAGTCATCATGGAACTTTCGCTATAAATCCATTTTGGCGAAGGTTCAAGATCTGAAGCCTTTACAAGTCGTATATAACATCTCCATGTATCTTGTGTCCAAAGGGAACCCTTAGATTCATTGTACTTTGTAAGTTATGATCAGTACAAGTTAGGGTTTCTGCCTCTTCCAGATCTCAGTCAAAATTAGGTGACCTAGGAAAAAAGGTCATAACTTGGGCTAGGAAGCTCCAAATGAAATTTTGTAAAAAGTGACAAGTAGTACACAGATTGTACTATCTTAGGAAACATTTTTAGAGGCTGAATCTGAACTAGTGACACATGGCACTCCGTACAAGTGCGCTCTCCTGTTTTATCCCATAAACAGGTCATGTTACAACACTTGGCATAACTCTCTCTCAGAGAGTCCAATTGAGGTCAGACCCATCAGGATGGAAATATGACAGAGCGAGCTATCTCAAAAAAAGTTTTCACAGGCCGAGGTTCAAACAGTGACACGTGGCACGCCGTAGAATTTTTCTCTCCTGTATTATCCCATAAACAGGTCACGTTGCGACACTTGGCATAACTCTCTCTCAGAAAATCCAATTGAGGTTAGACCTGTCAGGATGGAAAGATGACAGTTCAGGATACTGCAAAAAATTTTTTTAGACCTTGTGGAGTGAAAATTTCAGATTTATAGCAGAAACAATCAGAGAGCAAGATCGAACTTTTGGTTGGGTAGAAGACCGGGCTTGATCAAACCCTAGTTCAGGTTTCTGTCCAGAAGATCCAGAAGTTTCAAAGGCAATTTTGAGGGATCAAATTTTGGAGATTTCAAAATTGAAGAATGCTAGTTTGATCAGCTCAGCAAGACACATTCTTCCATCCATTTAGAAGTGTGAAAGTCAAAGATTGAATTTTTAGGGTTTCTCTAGCAAACCCTAATCAAGCTCCAGATCAAGTTTCAGGGGGAGTTGAGGCTAAGGCCTTACATAAGAAGACTACAAAAAGTCTCGACAGGTATGACTTAAGGAGGTTCAGGTATGCCTTGAAATCTGATTCTTGATTAAGTTCATAATGTGTTTGTCTTCATGTTATTTATTAGTACAATCTTGATTAATGTTATTAATTGTCTTATCACCCTAGTAACAATATGAATGCATGTGAATGATCGAAGACATTCATTGATTAGGGCTATATGATTGTAATTATGCATTATGGTGTTGTGTGAGGTTGATGTTGTCTGCTAACAAGAGACAGGTACATCACAAAAGACAAATCAAGTTCCATGACCATGACAACATGAAGACAAAGACTCACGAGATATGTATGACTTTGTTATATTATGTTTAACCTATGAGACATGTAGGTTCTAGCTTAGGATCTCTAAATCATTGAAGAGATTGTTTAGGTATGTTGTACATAACTAAGCAGGCATACTAGTCCAGGTATGTTTTCCTATGTCATGTTAGAATCTTACCTTGTGTTAGGATCCCTTATGTAAGTATACTTGGTATGATTAATTAGTAATCAAGGGTTTATGCATATTATGTCTCTTATCTTGGTTGATGATTTAACTAACTAGATCAAACAAGAATATGCATGAGTAAAATAAGACTTTCTTGAAACCCTGAATACTAATGATCATGACTATACATATTCAAGATTATTTAGAATTAGAATGTTTTGATAATATTATGTATGTTTGTGTATGAGATCACGAGGATGACACTAGTGTACACTTGAGCATGCATAGTGGTATAGAATGAATAGAAGTTCAGAACACATACAGAAGATCAAGCAGGAGGAAACCACACAAACATAAAAGATAAGTATTTGAGTTGTTATTAGAAATAGTAAAATGATATTGCTTGTATGCATATTTGTATTCCTAGAATATATCATGCTGAGTGTAAACATTCATAAAGCATTGAACAGTATACTACTAATATGCATATGATTGGTAAGTTGGACAAACATTCCATTGTTGCTTGTCTAGAATGAAACCTCTTTGCTGACATGCTGAGAGCTGTGCACACTCTCGATAGTATGTTCTGGTAGAGATGGAAGGCATCTAGATAGCTACTATATGCATACAAGATATGGGAAAGTGTTTTGCCAAAGTATTGGTCAAAATAGTTGCATAACTATGTAAATGATATCTGTATGCATAATAGGTTATCATGTCAATATGATTTGATGATTATGAAGTATTAATAATCATGTACTTAATTTTGATTTGTAGGAAAAATCATGATGAATGATGAACTCTGAACAAGCGATGGATGTTCAACAAAATATTTACAAATCAAACACACTATAGAAAGCTTGTGGTTAAGAGATTCTATTAGAAAGAGGAAGAGAATCATGATGAGATGTTTTGCTCCAAGGGACTAGATAAGACCATTCTATTAATGATGTAATTAAAGAAGAAGTGTGAATAAGGTTCTGTATGGGTACCCAGGATCGGTAGTCAATTGATGAGCTTAATGATCATCATGGGTAATGTGGATCTCAACCTTTGCTACAAGGTTGAATATGGCTTCTATACACATATGACATGGATGCAAGAAGGAACTCACCACAGAGTTCAAATGATTTTGAGGCTCATATTAGTAGACCCATCTGACGAGAGATGGCACAGATAGATATGCAGAAGATCACTCAATGCAGAGTGTGAATAATGGACAATTGACAGCTTCATGAAAAAGCTTGGGCTTTACCAGAAGTAAAGTTGTTCCTAACCTTTACCTTAAGGTTGTGGATGATGAACCTATCATACCATTATTGTATGACGATGATCTCTTTCTGATAAGGAATGAGAAACAGGTCATGAAAATGGTTGCAGAAATGAAAATGAAAGATCTCGGATTAATCCACAACTTCTTAGGTCTAGAAGTATGGCAAGATCCAAAAGGAATCTTTTAAATCAAGGTAAGTATGCTGTGAAGTTTCTAAAAATATTTGATATGTTGGATTATAAAGCCATGGCCACTCCCATGGACTCCAACTTGAAGTTATTAGTTAATGACTCATCGTATTTAGTGGACCTAACCCTATATAGACAAATCATTGGGTCATTGATGTATTTAACAAATACTAGGCCAGATATATGCTTTGCTGTAAATACCCTAAGTCAGTATCTAGTAGAACCTAGAAAGGTTCACTTAATAGCTACAAAGCATGTAGTGAGGTACCTAAAAGGTACATTAGATTTTTGGTCTATATTATCTTGGAGGTCATGAACTCCGTTTACATGGTTACTCAGATTCTGATTGGGCAGGAAGTGTCTCAGACAAAATGAGTACATCAGGTGGATGTTATAGTCTTGAATCTGCCATGATATCATGGTTCATCAAGAAACAATCTAGTGTGGCTCTCAGTACTACTGAAGCAGAATATATGGCTGTCTGCTCTGACAACTGTGAAGCAGTATGGCTTCAGAAGCTTTTATATGGAGTGTTTGACTTAGAAATGGATCCCACTGTGATTATGTGTGACAATCAAAGATGCATTAAGATGACTGAAAATCCTGTGCTCCACGATAAGTCAAAACACATAGAGATTCGATACTTCTATATACGAGATATGGTGCAAAGAGGAGCTATCAAGCTTGAATGTATAAGCACTGAGGATCAGATTGCTGATATCTTGACTAAACCTCTGTCTCGAGTGAAGTTTGAATACTTTTGAGACAAGCTTGGTATAGTTCAAAAGAACTCTCCTCGAAAGGGGGAGTAGCATAGTATCTGATAACAAGTCTGTCTCATCAATGATGAGGTTACCTATTTACTGCACTTAGTTACTTAGAATTATTTTTTTTGGACCCTTATATTTTTGCTTTTGATGATAGATGTATTAGTGAGAATACATGCTTTTGATGATAGATGTATACATGTTTTTGATTATAGATGTATTAGTGAGAATACATGCTTTTGATAATAGATGTATACATGCCTTTAATGATATATGTATTTGATACTATTGATAAGGATACATGTTTTGATATACATGTTTTGATGATGAGGATACATGATGCCTTGATATACTTGTATGGATGAAGATACTTGTACCCATGATTGACATATGAGGGGATTGGATCATCCCTGGACTTCAGTCCTAAAGAGAGCCGTAGACGTATGTCTTCAAGAATGAAGTCCTTGGTGGACTTGAGGGGATTGGATCATCCCTGGACTTCAGTCCTAAAGAGAGCTGTAGACGTATGTCTTCGAGAATGAAGTCCTTGGTGGACTTGAGGGGATTGGATCATCCCTAGACTTCAGTCCTAAAGAGAGCCGTAGACGTATGTCTTCGAGAATGAAGTCCTTGGTGGACTTGAGGGGATTGGATCATCCCTAGACTTCAGTCCGAAAGAGAACCGTAGACATGATGTCTCTAAGAACAAAATCCTGAATGAAAAGGTAAGGGGATTGGATCATCCTCGGACTTTAGTCCTTTGAATTGAGCCGTAGACATGATGTCTCCGAGAACAAAATCCTGAATGAACAGGTAAGGGGATTGGATCATCCTCGGACTTTAGTCCTTTGAATTGAGCCGTAGACATGATGTCTCCTAGAACAATATCCTGAATGAACAGGTAAGGGGATTGGATCGTCCTTAGACTTTAGTCCTTTGAATTGAGTCGTAGACATGATGTCTCCTAGAACAAAATCCTGAATGAACAGGTAAGGGGATTGGATCGTCCTCGGAATTTGGCCCTGTGAATTGAGAAGTAGACATGAGGTCTCCGAGAATTGAATGATAGGACTGGATCATCCTTGAGCTTCGGTTCAAAAGGTACATGATAGGACTGGATCATCCCTGAGCTTCGGTTCAAAAGGTACATGATAGGACTGGATCGTCCCTGAGCTTCGGTTCAAAAGGTACATGATAGGACTGGATCGTCCCTGAGATTCGATTCAAAAGGTACATGATAGGACTGGATCGTCCCTGAGCTTCAGTTCAAAAGGTACATGATAGGACTAGATCGTCCCTGAGCTTCGGTTCAAAAGGTACATGATAGGACTGGATCGTCCCTGAGCTTCGGTTCAAAAGGTACATGATAGGACTAGATCATCCCTGAGCTTCGGTTCAAAAGGTACATGATAGGACTGGATCGTCCCTAGACTTCGGTTCAAAAGGTACATGACTAGATTGCATCATCCATGGACGTATGTCCTAAAGAGAGCAGGATTGATCACCCTGGAAAATGTTGATCGTATGATGAGGATGCTGATGAAGATGTTGTTGATCGTATGATGACGATACTAATTGATCGTATGATGACGATGCTTCTGATCATATGATGACGATGCTGATGTTTATATGATGATGATGCTAATGATCGTATGATGACGATGCTGATGATCGTATGATGACGATGCTGTAGATCATGATGAACCAGATGTTGTAGATCAAGATGATGTGACGATGCTGATGATCGTGTGATGATGATGCTTATGATCATGTGATGATGATGCTGATGATCGTGTGATGACGATGCTGACGATCGTGAGGATTCAGATATTGATGTTGCTGTAGTTGTTTGAGTGCTGCAGAAGATAAAGACTCGGTACTGAAGATGTTGATGTTCCAGTATTGAAGATGTTCCAGTAACTGGTTGAGTTACTGATGATGTTGGGAAAGCTTCCAATGATTTATAGATGTATCATGTATGATGTTGATGACTCCTTGCTCGTGCAGATGCTGTTATAATATCCTTCTCGTTAAGGGGGAGTGTTGAAATATTGTAAATTCTAAGAATATTATATTTGTATATTATTTATTCCGGAGATGTTCCATACCTCCGATGTGATTATACTATGAATCCAGAGATGTTTATTCCTCTGAGAAGTTGTGGTAACTAGGGTTATTAGACCCACCATGTGGGGGTTGGCCCAGTCAGTTATAATAGGGTATTTAACCTAATGGTTAAATACGAGCCTACATGTACCTGTGTAAAATATATGTCAGTGTAGTGTATAAATAGAGGAGGTGTGTTCCTCCTTCGACACACTCACTCACTTGAGAGTGGCGCACTTGTGGAGGAGAGGTCTGCTATGATGGAGGAGAAGATCATGTCTTTGGTTTTCATCTTTGTATATTGCTGGTCATCTATATTAAGGAAGCTTTACTGGGTTTTCTACCCCATGAGGGTTTCCCAGGATAAATTTGTGTCTCTTGTGTTTATGCTGTGCTTGTTGTTTCTTCAGTGATCCTGTATATGCTATTATTGTGAAATGGAATGTAATGCTACTATTTTCTGTCTTAGCATATTAAATTTTAACATGGTATCAGAGCTAAACTGAAGGAAGGCAAGGTATGGCACTTACGACACTCGCTTTACTTACGACAATTTAAAGGTTAGGGTTTTATATAGAAAAAACAAGGCATCGTGGAACTTTCACTATAAATCCATTTTGGAGAAGATTCAAGATCTGAAACCTTTACAGGTCGTAGATAACATCTCCAGGTATCTTGTGTCCAAAGGGAACCCTTAGATTCGTTGTACTTTGTAAGTTATGATCAGTACAAGTTAGGGTTTCTGCCTCTTCCAGATCTCAGTCAAAATCAGGTGACCTAGGAAAAAAGGTCATAACTTGGGATAGGAAGCTCCAAATGAAATTTCATAAAAAGTGACAGGTAGTAAACAGACTGTACTATCTCAAGAAATGTTTTCAGAGGTCGAAGCTGAACTAGTGACACGTGGCATGCCGTACAAGTGCACTCTTCTGTTTTATCCCATAAACAGGTCACGTTATGACACTTGGCATAACTCTCTCTCAGAGAGTCCAATTGAGGTCAGACCTGTCAAGATGGAAATATAACAGAGCAAACTATCTCAAAAAACGTTTTCAGAGGCTGAAGTTCAAACAGTGACATGTAGCATGCCGTACAAGTTTGCTCTCATGTATTATCCCATAAACAGGTCACGTTGCAACACTTGACATAACTCTCTCTCAGAAAATCCAATTGAGGTCAGACCTGTCAGTATGGAAATATGACAGGTCAGGCTACTGCAGAAAAAATTTTCAGACCTTGTGGAGTGAAAATTTCAGAGTTATAGCAGAAACAATTAGAAACCAAAATCATCACTATGAAAAATGCACGGAAGGATGTAAGGATCATACCACTACACTGGAAGTTCAACATTTCCAATGCACAATTAAAACTTTGAGGGCCCCTGCATCAAAATATGAACTTCTTCAAGGTTGGGCCAAGACCAAGAGAGACTCTCCATCATGAAATACATATCCTCAAAGTGAGCCTAAATCCAAACAAGTCTCCCCCAATCAACCAGATAGTCCTCATGTGCCAAATGCACACAAGAATCAAGAGTGAGACCATTGAAGCTCAAAGGACAAGGGTGAAAGTCCCATGTTTCATCACCAAAAGAGTAGGAATCATCCAACAATAAAATATGTCCATGCTGCTCCGAAAGAATGTAAGATGCAAAAAATAATCAGCCATGTGTTCTTTTATCCAAGAAGTGAATGAAGAACCTCCACTAAAATATGAACCAATTAGGAAGCAAATAAAACAACGAGGCTTCAAGGGGCTCACAGAAGTACCATTTATGCATCCATGTATATGTGTATCATCAAGAAATAATAAAGGATGTGTATTCCAATAAAAATGTGCTCCAACAATATATCTCTTCACCCAAGTATTGGATGAAGTTCCTCCAACATCAATTGAACTAACAAAGGAGCAAGGAAAACCATGAGTCTTCGAGTGACTCAAGTGAACATCATAGGTGCATCCATGTAGATATGTATCATCATAAGGTAACAAAGTATGCTCCTACAAATGTAAATAATAATGTGCTCTAATCATGTCATCATCGAAAGGAGAGATAGGAGTTTCATACTCCTCATGTGGCATCATTAGAAAGAAACCTTTCACCAAATTTTCATTCCCAAATGATGTGGCTGAAAAAGAAGTAGGGGGTGAAGAATTGTGAACCAACCTTACCTCTTTGAAACTCTTACCCATTAAAACTTTGAATGTGTCTTCTCCATCATTGGTTGGTCCAACTGTTGTGAGATCATGTGCCTCCTCCAAGGTTCTGAAACTCTCACCATGAGGAAACTCATAATCCCTTTGAACAAGAACAAGTGCTTGGCTTCCTTCTTGTTTGAATGTAACCTATTCAAGCACTTTCATATCAACATGTGTTGGGCCCAGGTTGGGACAAAGTTTTGATAATGCCTTTTTGATAAGCAAGAAAAGTTGAACTGAGCACAGCTCAGAGATATAATTTTACCTAAGTGTTAAGGGTGCTATAGAGCTGTGCGCAACATCCAAGTTTGATCAGGCTGCGAAGCTATGTGCAGGATCGAATTTTGGAAGCACAGCAAAGACCAGCACTACGAGGAGGCAGTGCTATGAAGCAGTCAAGACACATGGAGCCAGGAAAGTGAAGTGCTGGACAAGAATCAAGTGCAAGTATCGGATGGACCAGTAATGGTCTAATTTTGGAAAGATGCTCCAGGAGTGCTGAGCGGTGAGCACGAGCAAATCAGGTAGGTGGCCAATGCACAAGTTTGTTGAGGAAGGTGATGTCTTGGCACGCTTGGTTGGAGAAACCATTAGAGGTGAATGGTTTAGAGGAAATGACCTGTTGGCATGTGTGCGACAGGAAGGCCGATACTGATAGATTGAAGATGTGGAGAACCAACACGATGAAATAGATGCTACAAGATGCCAACAAGCCGGTTTAGGGAAATTGGTGTAGTTTTGTAAACCCTAAGGGTTTTTGGGTTTAGGTCTTCGGCTTTGTAAAGACATGACCTTAGAGGCATGATCTATTTAAGAAGACAATTCTGTACAGGATGGGGTTCAAAGTTGTTGTTTTTGTACCAGTTGGGTTACATTTTGGAGTTACTCTCTTATTTTTGCTGTTACAATTTTGGATGGTTGTATTGCAAAATCTATCTGAGCTAAGGATAATGAAAAGGCTCTATAGCTCTGTGCGCAGAGACCTGTCGGAGAGGAAGGAGAGTCTGCAGCTGAGTGCGCAGACTAAGAGCGGTTGTCCCCATCCCTTTTGAAAGAAATATATTACCAACCATTCTTGTGGATGTAGCTTCCCACCCGGGGGAGTGAACCACGTTAAATATCGTGTTGTGTGATGTGCTTATGAATGAATGCTTATTTGTGTTTTCTATCAATGAATCTCTAAATGTTCCTTGCATACTGTTATGAGGGAGCTTTTATATGCAGTTTCCATTAGAGAGGTATGGAAATGATATGTTAAGTTTCGCATGAATAGTTGAATGGTGAACATTTATTCTTATGTATGAAGGCAGTGAATCAATCAGTTAGCTAAGTACTTTCTTACACACAGTACAGGAATGTATAACAGTGGATTAGATCAATCGGCTATGTTCAAAATCATGACATCCTGAGTTAATGAATGAATGTTAGAAGGATATATAGTTAAGCATCTGAATGAATGGATGAGCAATATTCATTTTAGTACCTTAAGCACTTCAAGATAATCCAAGTATAGAATAAAGTTGGATTGTTTGTAGCTTCAGTAGAAGTCTCGCGGTAGAAGAACATAGTGGTGTGGACCGCAGCATTGCCCAACGCTGCGCAGTCTCACCTTGTAGCACATACCCTCCGTAGTGCTACGCAGTACATCCGTCCAAGCAACTCATCACTTACTGTGGAAATATGATTCCGCAGTACCCCATAGATACTCCTCGGGTGAGACCTCAACCTACTTGTAGGTTGTTGCCGACAGGGCCGGTGCGAAGGGGTTTTGTTGGTCAAAGGGAACCTGCAAAGAACCTGGGTCTTATAGAAAACCTTTGGGTTAGTTATAGCCAACAAATGGTTCCATTGCCGCGCTAGAATCCGTGGTGAGTTGCAATCATGATGTGTGATGAAGAATACCAGTTCCCGAAAGGATCTGACAACTAGCATCTTGAAAAGACAGAAATCGAAGCTTGGTGGGATAAGACCATAAGAGACTTTAAAAGACAAGAGGATAGACATCCGCGTCTAAGTTACACACAGTGGTCAGATAGATATCTGTTCAATGATATCCATGAGATTTTCTGGGCATCATTTCCCAACGAACTGCATTCGTGGATCTCGCGGCTCGTAGAGAAGAAAATAGCGTAGCTCAAAGCAATAGATAGCCCATTGGCACTCGCAGTTGATTTTTGGGTTGATCATATGCTAGAAGGCTTTGTAATAGAATTTGCTATAGACACACTCAAATCCTACAGCCAAGCAGAAGCATACTTTTTCAAAGGATTTCAAGGTAAGTTCCTGAACAATCTCATCCTCTACATTAAAATGTTGTTAGCTGAGAAAGGTGTTTTAAGAATGCAGTAATATTCTTAAGTTTTTCATGGACAACAGTATATTTAGTGATTCGGACAAAGAAACACATAATCTTAGAAGTGGTAAGAGATATAAATTTAATAAGAATCTTGGAGACCCTGGACTCCATATTAATACTGAGATCCCGTGTAACATTGACAACAAAGCTGCACCACCATTTACCCCTAAGAACCCACCAGCTGCATAGACCGCACCACCTTTATCTCAAACCCCACCCACTACGTAGCCCACCCCGCGGAATACTCATCCCACCCCGCAGAATACTCAACCCACCCCGCAAAATACTTAGCCCGCCCCACAGAATACTCAGGCCAGTCCATCTATCCCAGTAAGGTAGTTTGTATTCACTGCACAGAGCCCTTCACAGCAGCCGCACACTAATTCGGGCGCTCCACCTCCTAGTAGCACAATGGCACATACAGATATGAAGCTACCGATATTCAGAGGAACTGGATTAGAAGACCCTGATCAGCATTGGTTTCTTTGTGAAGCCGTATGGAGTGTAAGACAAATCCAGGATGATGCAATGAAGAGAGCACAACTCATCACCACTTGTAGGGACAAAGCTTTACATTGGTTCATGAAATACTCTACGAAACAGCCGAGAACCCTCGCAGAAATTAAAGCTACGCTTGTGGCTGAGTTTAAGAAACCTAAATCTAAATCTTAGTGTATAACTCAGTTGAAAGAAATAAAGCAAAAACTGACTGAAACGGTTTGGGAGTTTGATCAGAAGTTCAAGACCTTATTAGACCAAGTAAGCTTTGTTATAGCTCCGGAACAGCACAAGGAATGGTTCATTGCTGCGTTGTTGCCCCATATTAGGTTACCATTGATGTAGCAAAAGGTCATGCCCTAGGTAGAGGCCTTGGAGATCGCAATGAAGCTAGAGGCTTCGTTGATTGGTGAGACTAGTTCTGGGATGTCTCAGATCCAGAACCAACTGACCACCCTGACATTAGAGCTGCAAAGCATGAAGAATGGCAAAGAACAAATGTATGAACCTAGACATGAGGTCTAGTGTACAGGTTGTAAAGGAGAAGGCCATGACCGAGAGCATTGCCCGTTATTCCGCAACTATCTTAATAGTGGTGCGCCTAAGCCATTGAATCAAAATCAGGCCCCATGGTGTGAAATATATAGAACCATAGGACACAGACCTGAATACTGCTACCTTATACAAAAATATGTGAAAACACCTAAAAATTTATACTGCAATTTCTATAAATCAGTTGGACATGATGAATCCAACTGCCGCGCATATGAGCTAATGAATGAAAGAAAATTCGATATGGACTCAATGCGAGGTGCTGGCTTATGCCGCGTACAAGAAGACACCCAGCGAAAACAAGAGAATGCACAATATGACCAAGGAGGATACATAGGTCGTGGTGGTGGATACCGCGGCAGAGGAAGAAATGTAGGCCCAACACAGGGAATAGACTGTGGCCAAGTCATTTTCTATAATTGTGGCCAGCCAAGTCACGTATCCAGAGATTGTGTTAACCCATGCACTATGTGTAATTATTGTAAATAATTTGACCATGTTATTGAAGATTTCCCAGTGCTAGAAATGGAAATGCAGAAAAGAAGATGGACAGATGCGCCAAACATGAACGTCCAGTGGATCGCAGCAGAGAAAAGACAAGCAGACCCGAGATCAATGTGGTCATGCGCAGTGGTGCTTTGACAGGCCGCTATAGGGGAGCAGAAGTGTCCATGTCAGGGGAGGCTCACACAAAGCAGTCTCCTCTTGAGACAGTATGTATAAGAAAAGATCCGGGAAAAATACCTGCTATCAACCTACAAAAGAACAAGGAAGTCTTTATCGATGCATGGGATTGCTTCAGAGAGCTAGAAATAGAAACACAGAGGATCCTATTGTGTAGTCAAGCACCACATATTGAAGACATGCCAGCGGCCTATGACAAAACAAGCACTGCAGCGGATGTCAGCACCTTCGTTGCACAGTTCCTGCGAAGCTGCATGAAGTTAATAAAAAGTGAAAATGCCATAGTAGAGCTGCAGAAGCTCATAAACCATTATGAGCCAGAGACCAGAACAGAGGCTTCTGATAGTGCAGTACATCACATAAGGAAGCATAAAAGAATGGGCTGAGAAATGAGGCTTATCGCGCAGATTGGATATTTTGAAATGGATGAAGTCATCCTTGATCTGGGCTCTGAAGTAAATGTGTTAACTAAGCAGACATGGCAGCAGATGGGTCAACCAAAGTTGTCATGGTCACCTATCCAGTTGAGAATGGCTAACCAATAGAATGTCATACCTTTTGGCTGGTTAGCTGATGTGATAGTTGACATCAATGGAGTCCAAAGTCATACAGACTTTGAAATTATCGAGATTGTGGATGATAGTCAACCTTTTCGTGCACTGCTAGGAATTGACTGGGCTATGGATAACTTGGCTATTATCGACTTAAAATAAAATAAGATGATATTTGAAGGGAAGCATCTTAGGGTCATCGCACCATTGGATCCTGCAGATGGTGACAAATACAGTGAGCCGATTCAGGAGGAATCCAAGGATAAAGACTTGGATAGATTATACCATCTCACAGCGAACCAGGAAGATTACATTAATCCTACCGCAGATGGAACAGTTAGTTGGAGATGTGACAACTCTTGCGTCTCTGATTCAGAGGCAGGGATGGAAAACTGGCAAAGCCAGATGCATGAAGTATCAGCAAGAAGGTGCGCGTAGGTTACGAGATCACTACGCTGGATCAGGAAGGAGGTAAGTCCTATTCCCGAATATGATGGTTCTGCTAATGTTTATACTTTCATCCAAGAATACACTGCAGCCATTGCAAATGAGCGTAGATCACCATCATTGGATATGGCACTGCGTGACACACCCGCCAGATGGTGGAATACGCACAAGCAGACATTGACGACTTGGGATCATTGCAGAATTAAGATGCAGATTCGGTTTGCTGAAAAGGTTACCTTACCCTTTGAAAAGTTCAATGGACAAATAGATCCCAATCATCATATTGAATTCTGTTCACAGGCATGGCTGGGAAGGCCATGAGAAGAATGCGTGCACCTGTTTGTGCATACGTTGGAGGATGACATTCCAAAGAAATGGTACTTAGACCTAGAGTTGCGTAGAGAAACCAAAGATTTGGAAATGTTGACTGCCAACTTCCAGAAGGACTTCAGCTTTGAGGACGAGAATCCCCTGATCCATGAGGCATTGCAAATAATTAAGAAATGCATATTCAGGGAATACTATCCTCACAGAAATATGACATTGGAGGAATTCTTCGGGGCAGATACCTTTCCTGCAAACCTACAGTCGGAATGGAAGGAACATGAAGAACACCTTATCGAGTGTTACAACCTAGCTAAAGACATTGATGATGGAAATGATGATGATGATAACGATCCGCGCAATCTAAACATACCCGAGTCGAAGGGTGTGCGTGACGTAGAAGGACCTTCATTAGAAATCCCAGATATGAGCGGACGAGTAAAAACATAGAAGGTGAATATTGGCACAAAAGAAGAACTGAAGTTTGCAGCAATTGGAGACTATTGGGATGATCAGACTATTGCAGAGATTGCAGATACCTTACATGAGTATCAGGAGCTGTTTCCCACAAAATTTACAGAAATGAAAGGAATTCTAGGAGAAATAGGATTCATGAAAATACCTTTGAAGCCAGGTGCAAAACTTGTAAAACAGAGACTGTACAGACTAAATCCGCGCTACAAAGAAGGAGTACGCGCAGAGCTGGATAAGATGATTGAAGCAGGAATCATTGAACCTATTGACGAATCAGAATGGATTAGTCCCATGGTCATTCAAGATAAGAAAGCGAAGGGTGAGATCAGAATTTGTGTTGATCTTAGAAAATTGAATGATGCTTCCATGCATGACCCATTCCCTACTCCTTTCACAGATGAAGTGCTTGATAATGTTGGAGGGAATGAGGCCTATTCTTTTATTGATGGTTTTTTCGGGTATCATCAGATCATGATTGATCCCGCAGATAAGCATAAGACGACTTTTGCTACAGAATGAGGGTCATTCCAATATAGAATAATGCCTTTTGGCCTGAAGAACGCACCTGCCATATTATCCAGAGTGGTCGTCGCAGCATTCAAAGAATTTATGCATAAGTTTCTAGAAGCCCATTTTGATGATTGGACTATGTTTAGTCTATTAAAGAACCATTGTGCGAAGCTTAGAATGATGCTTGAAAAGTGTCGACAGCATCAGATCTCTTTAAATCTAAAGAAGTGTATTTTTTGTGTTCCTTATGGCTTCCTACTTGGACATATTGTTTGTAAGCAAGGATTGATGGTGGATCCTGTGAAGATCACAATTATTGTGAACTTGCCAACACCCAATTCAGTCAAGATGTTGCGCTCTACCTTAGGCCATACTGGATACTACAGGAAATTCATAAAGGGTTATGCGCAGATAACCGCACCAATGGAAAAGCTGCTAAAGAAAGGCACACCATTCATCTGGAACACGGAATGTGAACAAGGGTTTGATACATTAAAAGAAAAGATGGTGACTACGCCGATTCTAGTTTTTCCAGATTGGACGAAGCCATTTCATGTCCATGTTGACGCATCGTTCATTGCCTTGGGAATTGTATTAGCTCAACCGAGGGAAGGATTTGTTGACCACCCCATTGCATTTTCGAGCAAAAAGCTCTCAACAGCAGAGAAGAACTATATCACTACCGAGAGGGAAGGCCTTGCAATGGTATATGCCCTACAGAAATTCAGGCATTACTTGCTGGGTGCGCACTTCCTTATGTTCACTGACCATTCTGCATTGAAATATCTGGTCAGTAATCCAGTGTTAGGGGGGCGCATATGCAGATGGTTGTTGTTGTTCCAAGAGTATGATTTTGAGATTGTTGTTAAGCCAGGTATAATAAACTTGGGAGCTGATCATCTGTCAAGGATTGAGTCAGGAGAAGAGCCAACAAACATTGAAGACAATCTACCTGATGCGCAGTTATTTAGTATACAGGTTGTTGATGACTACTATAAGGATATCATCAATGTTTTAACAACAGGGATGGCACCGCAGGAACTATATGTCCAACAGAAGAAGCAACTAGTGGTGCGCGCTGTAGACTTTAGTATAATTGCAGGCCAGTTATAAAAACTCGAGCTGGATGAAGTCCTGCGCAGATGCATACTAGATCATGAGAAACCATTAATTCTAGCTGACGCGCATTCAGGGATCGCGGGAGGTCACTATGCAGGAAGAGATACCATGCAGAAGATATTGCTTGCAGGGCTATGGTGGCCCATGATCCACAGAGATTCCAAAGAATACTATTGGAACTGTGATGTCTATTAAAGGACAGGAAGACCTTCACGACGAGATGAGATGCCATTAAATCCACAGTTGACCTTGCAGGCATTTGAGAAATGGGCAATTGATTTTGTGGGTCCTATAAACCCACCAGGAAAAAGAACTAGTGTGAGGTATATTATCACTGCTACTGATTACCTCACCAGATGGGAAAAAGCAAAACCAGTCAAGGACTGTAGCGCCAGTACTGCTGCATAGTTCATCTTTGAAGAAATATTGTCAAGATTTGGTTGTTCGAAGATTTTGATGAGTGATCAAGGTACTCATTTTTTGAACAAGACTATTGAGGCACTTATAGAGGAATTCCAGATTTGCCATCAGTGTAGTACTCCATATCATCCACAGGAGAATGGCACTGTAGAGCCTTTCAATAAAATTATGGAGAACGCACTGACGAAGGTCTGCAACGTGAATAGAGATGATTGGGATCTGCGCGTCTCTTTTGTATTATGGACATACAGGACAACATGCAAGAAATTGACAGGACATACACCGTTTCACTTGGCTTATGGGCAGGAAGCTATAATGCCAATGGAAAATATTGTCCCTAGTTTAAGGATCCCTGCATTCACAGGAATGGCAGACCGCGTAGCATTAGAAGAAAGGTTGCTACACCTTGTTGGGTTGGAGGAAGATCACTTCATTGCTGGCTTCCACCAGCAAGCTCAGAAAGACCGAGAGAAAGCTTGGCATGATTTCCATATAAAGAACAAGTACTTTCAGGTAGGTGACCTAGCCCTCCTGTATGATAACAAATTCATGAAGTTTCCTGGTAAATTTAATATGCATTGGCTTGGTCCATATACTGTAATACATGTTACTAACACTGGTGCATTCCAGTTAGCCAATTTAGCTGGTGAAACTTTACCAACTTTGATAAATGGAAGTAGGCTAAAGCTGTATTGTGACAGCCCTGCTTTGTAGAATCCTGAATGATAAGAAGAGAAGGATATTTCCAAGTGTCAGGTACAGTTGAAATTGGACACTGGAAATGTCAAGGAACCTGTACATATATGTTAAGTAGAACAATGTGTTTACCGCGCAGCACTACTGAAGCTGCACGGAAGGAAAAAAAAAAGAGAAAAGGAAGAAGTAAGAAAGGAAAAGGAAAACCGCGCAATTGAAAAATTATGGCACTGCAAAGTAACTGCACAGGATCGCAGCTGGATTGCCATGCAGCTTGGTGCAACACTCAAAAAATATAGCCATTATACTACTGTTGGAAAAAAATAGCCGTTATGTGACCATTGCAATAAACCACTAGAGCATTTAAAGGAAAGATAGTCGTTCTGAACATGCTGATGATGGAAGAGATGGAATTATTTGCTCAAATTGGCCAACAAACAACTCATTAAATGCTCATATAGCCGTTGGGAGGTGCAGGGAGGACCCAACTGCGCCTATAAATAACACCGCTCCAGGACTTGCGGGTGTTACTCAACACTTAGAATTTTCTTGTGATCATTCCATGAGATAATATCCCTCTATCATCTGACTATCACTACCGTTAGCTATCCAATGAATATCTGACCCCTCCTATAGAGAAGAAGAGCTGACCATTGAAGAAGCACTTGGAGTCTTTCAGTACGGGGGAATTGCAGAGTTAATGAAAACCCCTACCAAGAAGGTTGTAATCGAGCTAGGTCAAGCATCCAGAAGATCACCTCGCCATAATCCAGTCATGCAGGACAAAGGGAAAGATAAAGGGAAAGACGTAACTGCACCACGAAGCAAGATCCTAAAGATAGGTCAGACGGCAAAAAAATCACCGGTCTTTCAGAAAGAACCATTGAAGCTGACACCAGAGTATATATCACTACGGGCGTTGGATGCCCCAGTTTTTAAATTGGTCAAGAGCGCTAAATATGAGATCCCATTGTCATCGATCTCAAAACATGTAGAGGTTGCAAAGAACCTGCTCGAAAAAATTCCAGACTACAAGTGGGAATATTTTGACCTCCTAGGCGTGCAAAAGGAAGATCCCCACGCGCCTAAGTACCCATAGTTCCAGCCTGACTAGTACATGTGCTAGAAGAAAGATGCCAAGGGATCATTTAACTTAGTTTTTGAAAGTTGGCTGACACCGGTAGTTCGGGCAGAGTTGTTGAACCTCCTCAGATTGCCACATTTTGATCACTCACCGGAAGTTAATGCCGTGGTTCACACACTGATGGCGCAAATCCATCAAGGATACCTGTTACTAGATAAAAAGATTGATGTCAACATTTCCTTGATCCACCACATAACAGGTCTCAGCAAGCATGGTAGCGATCCCAAGTAGTTCTTCCAAGGGAAGAGCAAGGAAAAATAAGCTATCAAGAAAATGAAGAAAAGCCATGCATTGGTGAAGGGGAAAAGAGGTTTCCCCACAGAAGAAATTGAGGACAGAACGACAAAATTTGTCACGCAGTTACTCGCAAGAAAAGTCCTTAGAACAGCTAGGCCTCCGGAGGTGCCTGTGGGTGCAATATTACTTGGTGCTGCAATGGATGAAGGCATTGAGTTCAATTGGTGTCAATATCTTCTGAATGAGTTCTTGGGTGAACTCAATGATATCCAGGAAAACGGTGGACAGTTCCACTTCACATGGCTGATCATCCTCATCGCCTTTTCTATATCGAAGGAGCCAACAAACTATGTGGGTGTCAATATAGAAACCAATGATCCCAGAGGATTTCGATATGCCAACCTCTGGGAAAATATCAACGCAAAGTGATAGCATGCGACAGCCGAGGTTTTCTATCAATATTACACTCAGCTGCGCGATGTCATCACCATTACATCCCGCATCATGAAGTAGGTAACAGTGAAGTACATTCACATTCTTGATTTCAGTGTAGACATGCGATGTATCTTCATCTCACCCAAGGAGAGAATGAAGAATCCAGAATGGTACCCAGGTAACTACCATATGTATGAGGAGGACATCGAAGCCGTCATGAAGGACTGGCCCACCGACTTCCGTGTGGAAGTCATGGATGTTGAGATAGACTCTGAAGAAGATGAGCTAATTCCACTGTCATGCCCGATTGTTGAAGAAACAAGAAAGCGGAAAGAGCCAGAGACTTCGTAGAAGCCGAAGGTGAGAAAGAAGATGAAGGCTACAAAGACTCCATCGGAGGCAGTCCTGAATGAAGATGACTGCGAGTTGATAGCAGAAACAGTTTCAGAACAAATGAAGGAGATCATGGTTGATAAAGATAAAAAGGATAAGGTCATCCAAGATGACCTGTAGAAGACTCGACTCACATTTCAAGGACTTATGAAGAAAATGGACGATTTCCAGAAAATCCTAACCTTGCCGCACGACACAGGAGCTGAAGGGATGTCGCTAGGAGCCTCGCATAAAATGCCGCCGCAGCTAGCAATAACGTTGCCATCAAAGACCAGAATTGTCCATGTGGACCCATTGGCTATTGCACTACCCATGGCAGAACAAATCGTGTTGGACACAAAGGGAGTCGAGCAGGTAGAGCTTGACTTGGCCAAAATCCTCTTACCGGGATTACACTTCATCCACACGCAGATCATTGAGGAGATGCATGAACGGACAGTAGAGTCGATGAAGTCACAAGCAGAGCTCCATTCAGCAAATAGGCAGCTTGAGTTGCGCACAGACATGTAGCTTCGCTATGAACAGGATCACCGAAAAAATTTAGAGAATACCATATCCACTGTGGCCCAGGAGATTGAAGGTATAGAACTCCAGGATGATCCTACAGACACAGTTTTGAGGATTGGAGATAAGGTGAGATCCTTGAAGTTGGAGATGCAGGATAAATAAATTTTTTATGAGGCCAATATTTCCTCGTTGAAGGAAAAACTGAATAAGTAGATGCCATTAAGTGAGCAGCAGTTTAGAGAGCAAGCCATCAGTACCGCCGTGCAGAATATAACGAGTGGCATGGCTCAGTGCCAAGACCTTTTGCAAAAAGTTCAAAGGCATTCACTACCCTTGAAGAGGATCAGGGGCTATTGCAGGTAAAGACTGTGGTAAGAGAAAAGCAGATGGTGCTAGAGAAGTTGGACGCAAAGCTCAAGGCTCTGCCACCCAGGGAGAGCCTGTCTAGGTATAAGGAAGTATCAGGCTTGAAGAAGCAATTCCAAGAATTAATGAGAAAGAGACTGAGATGGATAATCAGTCATAGCAACTCTTGGAGGATGCTAAAACAGTGTCGCAACAGATAGAATACAAGCTAAAGGAACTGTGTGACAACCAGGAGTAAGTACAGGGACAGATTGGAGAAGAGATAACTCCAGCGCTGCTTGAAACAGTACAACAAGTTGAGCAAGATACCAACGAAGTGGTGGAGTAGTTGCTCGGTGCATATAACGAGTTCGCGGAAAAATTAGTTCCACCGGTCGCGGAGCAAAGTGAGATGACCGAAGCAGCAAGTGGCTTGGGGACGAGCCACATGTAAGTGTTAGGGGCATGTTGGGCCCAAGTTGTGACAAAGTTTTGATAACACCTTTCTGATAAGCAGGTAAAGTTGAGCTGAGTGCAGCTTAGAGATATAATTTTACCTAAGTGTTAAGGGTGCTACAAAGCTATGCGCAGCATCCAAGTTTGATCAAGCTGCGAAGCTATGCGTAGCATCTGAATTTTGGAAGCATCGCGAAGACCAGCGCTGTGAGGAGGCAGTGCCGCAAAGCAGTCAAGACACATGGAGCTAGCAAAGCAGAGTGTTGGACAAGAATCAAGCGCAGGTATTGGATGGACTAGTAATGGTCTAATTTTGGAAAGATGCTCTAGGAGTGCCGAGCGGCGGGCACAAGCAAATCAGGCAGGCGGCCAATGCATGAGTTTGTTGAGGAAAGCAACGTCTTGGCATGCTTGGTGGGAGAAACTGTTAGAGGTGAATGGTTTAGAGGAAGCAACCTGTTTGCACGCATGTGATAGGAAGGTCGATAGCGACAAATTGAAGACGTGGAGAACCGCCACGATGAAACAGATGCTACCAGATGCCAGTAGGTTGTTTTAGGGAAACCGCACAGTTTTGTAAACCCTAAGGGTTTTTGGGTTTAGGTCTTCGTCTTTGTAAAGACATGACCTTAGAGGCATGATCTATTTAAGAAGACAATTTTGTATGGGATGGGGTTCGAAGTTGTTGTTTTTGTAACAGTTGGGTTACATTTTGGAGTTACTCTCTTATTTTTTCTATTACAATTTTGGATACTTGTATTGTAAAATCTATCTGAGCTAAGGATATTGAAAAGACTCTACAGCTGTGTGCACAAAGACCTATCGGAGAGGAAGGAGAGTCTGCAGCTGAGTGCACAGACTAAGAGCGGTTGTCCCCATCGCTTTTGAAAGAAATATATTACCAACCATTCTTGTGGACGTAGCTTCCCACCCGGGGGAGTGAACCACGTTAAATCTCGTGTTGTGTGATGATGCTTATGAATGAATGCTTATTTGTGTTTTCTGTCAATGAATGTCTAGATGTTCCTTGCATACTGTTATGAGAGAGCTTTTATATGCATTTGCCATTAGAGAAGTATGGAAATGATATGTTAAGTTTCGCATGAATAGTTGAATGGTGAACATTTATTCTTATGTATGAAGGCAGTGAATCAGTTAGTTAGCTAAGTACTTTCTTACATGTAGTACAAGAATGTATAATAGTGGATTAGATCAATCGGCTATGTTCAAAATCATGACATCCTGAGTTAATGAATGAATGTTAGAAGGATAGACAGTTAAGCGTCTGAATGAATGGATGAGTGATATTCATTTCAGTACCTTAAGCACTTCAAGATAATCCAAGTATAGAATAAAGTTGGATTGTTCGCAGCTTCAATAGAAGTCTCGTGGTAGAAGAACATAGTGGTGCAGACCACAGCGTTGCCCAACGCTGCGCAGTCTCACCTCGCAGCACATACCCTCCACAGTGCTACGCAGTATGTCCGTCCATGCAGCTCATCACTTACTGTGGAAATATGATTCCACAGTACCCCATAGATACACCTCGGGTGAGACCTCAACCTACTTGCAGGTTGTTGCCGAAAGGGCCAGTGCGAAGGGGTTTTGTTGGTCAAAGGAAAACCGCAAAGTAATTGGGTCTTATAGAAAACCTCTGGGTCAGTTATAGCCAACAACATGTACCTCATGTTCCACCATCACATGAGGTTACTCCTTTGTAACATAAATTCTTTCAACCATTGAATGATTGTCCGATATGTAGGAGGGTGTAAAGCACCTTTACAACCTCTCTTGAAGTTGCTCAATATGCACCATAGATTTGTGGAGTGCATTTTGGGTGGACTCCAACTCGTTTGAGGGATTTTCATTCTCTTATGCATCCTTCAAGGTTATTCCATGATACAAACCAACAAGATCATTTAAATAATCTCTATCAGAAATCAAATTCAACAAATTACCTTTGGTGTCCAACATTTCCTTATGGATTTTCTCCATGTCTTCAAGGGAAGATTTCTCCTCCACACACCAACCAAATTTCGAAACCAATGCATGTGTCTCATGGATATTTTTCAAGGCCTCTTGAATATTCTTTAAATCATCAATCTTCAAGGACCCTGAAAGCAAATGAGGCTCTTGCAAATGAACCTCCTCTTCTTCCTTCTTGCTTGGACCAACTTCATGAAGCTGAAGTAGTGATGGGGAATTTTATCTTGGTTCTTCTTCAAATGCTACAAGGTCTTCATCTCCATGGTAAATGGAACTTTGACTTGCAGCAACACTTTCAAAAGTGATCTCTATTTCACTAGCATAGAGGTGTGAGCACCCATCAGTAGGTACTCCTTCACAGTCCAATCATCCATCAGTAGATGCTCTTTGATTCATGTCCAAGGTAGAGTGTGTCTCAGAATAATCTTCAGTATTTTCAATGGAATCTTCTTCATGCTCATTTTATGTTTCTTCATATTTTTCAGTCACATGGGAGTGAATTTCGACCCTGTTCATGTAATGCATCTTCTACTTTAACTATTTCAAAACTAGGTGGCTCATGGTTCTCCTCCTTTTCACTCAAACATATATGATTTTCTCTCGAAGGTATTTTTCAAGAAGGGAATAAACATTTCTTCACTAACTCCACATATTCATTCTTGGGCCTATATACAAACACCCAATCGACATAGTCTTCAAAAGGAATTTCCTTATATATATCTCCATTCAAAGCACGATATGATTGATATTGTTGAGGCAGGGTTTTACATGTTGCTCTCAATATTTATAGTTCATTCATAGGACTAGCCTTTGGTGGTATGAAACATTCATCTTCATCAGACATAGGTTCATATGGATAACCTTCATTCCTTGTGAAATTATAACAAGTGTTGCATGATGGCACCTTCCTCATACCATTCACATTCTTCTTCATATTGCTCATAAGCATTGTAGTCATAGGAGTCGTAATAATAGTAAGACATGGATTAAAATTATTATTCAATGGATTATATTAATTCATAGGTGAAAGTACCATGCTCTAGTACCACTGTAATATCCCTAATTTGAATGTTTACCCAATTTGGCTAATTTTTGAACCTTGGACTAGTGAAACCCCAAACTTTCCCAAATGATACCAAATGGTTTCGATTTATGTACAAAATGGATTGAGATGTCTTAGGACACACTAATGCATCTATATATGCTTGGACACTTTTTAAATACTTCAATAACTTGCATTTACAACTGCAGAATGAAAGGAAAAAATACTAGGAAAATTGATGTTAAACCCCTAAGGGTAGATGACCCTTTTGGATTCCCAAATGTTGTACAAACGTCCCAAATTTTTAATATGTGTCTTGAATATGTTAAAGGACATCAAGGAAAACATGTGTGAATCATCATATCAGGTTTTACGGTTGAATAGGTATCCCAAAGGACATAATATTCTAGAGTATATAATTTGGGTGAAGATGGTAAACAAGGGACCTTGAATTTATGTCACAAAATATAGTAACACTTTGTTAGGAACCCATGCCAACATGTCAACCCCTCTATTTACTTTGTTAGTATATTGTTGTTGGATGCATATGATTTTTAAGTTGTCCTGTAGTAATTGTTGATCCATAGTTTGTATTGGTCCATGGTTTGTATTTACCCATGGTATTGGACCCTAGACTTAGTATATAAGTTGTGTTGAGACCAATGAAGGGAACGTGAAGTTATTTGTATTGAACTTTCTCAAAGGAGGTTTCCCCCTCGAAGTGTTCTACAATCAATAAAAGTGATTATGAGTTCTATTATTTCTGCTATCTCGTGTATTTTCATTAAATAATTGTTGCAGGTTTGTAATGTCCCCATTGAAATAAGTGCATAGTAAGACAATACCATCAATCCTACTAGTTTCCTGGGTTGGATGGGAACATGTGGGATGGTAATAAGGAAGCTAATAAATGATATTTATAAATTACAAGGGTTCAAGCAATTAATAAATATGGTGAATAAATAAATTCGAGAGAAATTCTTAGTGGCAAGTGGTTTTGGAGACATATGGAGGTGGTGGGACCCACACTAGCTTGATTTTTCAATGACACATGGCAACTCTCTCTTGCCAATTCGAATTCATGGGAAGGTGAACACTCTTGGGTGAGTTGGTAAGTCATAACACATGGAATTGATCATCTTAGGTCGAAATGGGATGGAATAGTAACCTCCATGGGAGAGGAAGAGTCAAATTGGAGACTAGTGGACACTTGGGCTAGATTCCCTAGTTTTATGACAACAATAATGAAGCATCTATGACATTTATGAAAAAATTCAGACCTGACTTCTTACACCTGAGAATTATGACATGTCAGCCCCAAACATAGGCTCAAGGAAGGCGCTCATGGAGTTGGTGGAAGCTAAAGAGACTCAAATTCGAATTTGGGAGAAGATGGAAGGTTGGAACTAGGAGACAAGTGGCAAATGAGGAATATTTTCTAAATGGAAATTTATTGAATCTATTGAGAGGATTTCGACCCCTTGAAGGCTAATGTTGGTTATACAATGTAGAAATCAAGTATGAGAATGGATTTTGATGATTTGAGAAAAATTGCATTTGTGAAGAGAGAACTAGTGGATGACTAGTTTCTTGCCTTAGCCAATTTCGAGGGTGAAAGATTCCCATCCAAGTTGGTGTTTGGAGAGGCCACTCAGGTCTTTCATGGTGATTTAATGGAGTTTTATTTGTAGGTAGAAGCTACAGGAAGTTTCATGGTTTGTTTTAGTGCAACACTTTCTCTCCACCATTTCCAATTTTGAAGGCATATTCGGGCTCCTTGAGGGATTGCGCTTTGGGTGAGATCTTGCACTCATTGGGAGAGATTCATATGATATTTTTCTAATTGTAATAGCTTCATATCCTCTTTTCTTCATATTCAAAAACTCTCAGGTCAAAATACCCATTGACTGTATGCAAAATTATTGATTAATGAGCAAACAATGTCCATTTCCCCAATGCTTTGATGTATGCCATTATAAGCTTGATTATTTCGAATGGATGGATTATTATCTAATATATTTGTGATTCATATAATTACCTGGATATATTATACAAGTTTCATGTACTATACTTGAGCATTTGAATCATTTTTACTCAGTTTGTTTGTATTGAGAGGTGAAATAGTGCCATTTCCCTAAGGGTCGAATTGGGGGTTTTTGCTGTTGAATGTGAGAGAGTAAGAACAGTAGTAAAAATAAATTAATGGTTCATATGAGACCTTAATCACATAATTAACACATTACATACCTCTGTTCATAAATTCGTGGGATTTTGGAGGCATTTGGAAGGCCATTTGCAGTGTTACCTCGGGGGGATTTGATGCACAAATTACTAGTCAAAATTACATATATTGATCAGAATACAAATCAAGTTTGCAGCAGTACTTGGAGGGCCATAAAACATCCCTGAACCTAATATTCAAGTCTAAATACCATTCATACACTCCTACAAAATATTTGGGAGCATTTGGGTTGATTTGGAGGTCAAAACAGTAAAAATAGTCAAAGGTCGAAATTGGGAAAAAAGTGGAAAAATTGGCATTTTAATAAAATTTTGAAAAGGGTCATTACAAGTGGTATCAGAGCATCGTCTTGGAACTTTATGGTATTAACAAGAATCCAAACAAATAAACCACCACCCTTTGAATCAGTAGTTGAAGAAGTTTTGGTTGAAGAAGAGATAGTAGCAGAAAAAGCATTTTTTTCTAAAACAATGGGTAGAGAGGAGGAAAAATTAGGACATAAGGAGGAATTTATTGAAGCCTTAAAACCATGTTTTGAAGGAATTACCATGGTTATGCTAGATATGAATAAACAAATGATGAAAGGTTTCGAATTTTGGGGTAGCCAACTTTCAAGCAAAGGGATGATAGGAGATAATAGTGGTTCACACTCAGGGGAAAAGATGAAAGGGAATGAGCATATTTTATCAAGTATAGGACCTCATAATAGACCTAATGAATTTCAAAGCACACAAAGGCATACTGCACCTAAATTTCTCACACCCAAAGAAGAGCCCAATCTTGAATTGGATTACAAGAAACTAGTAAATAATTGGAATGATTTGAATGAAGAGCGTAAAAGAGGTGTACCACTCAGTGACTAGATTGATGCTATGCAAAATATTAAAAGGAAGGGAGACAATAGGAGTCCATTCCAAAACAAAGAATTGAATAGTGCTATTAGAAAAATTTCACTTCCTACTTTTAATGGTTCTTCTCAAAATTCTGCTAACACTTGGGTGCAAAAATTGGATGTATATTTTCAGTTGAATCCTATGTTGGAAGAGGATGCATTAAAAATGGCCATTTTGCATTTGGAAGGAGATGCCAATGAATGGTGGTTTCATGGGATGAAAACCTTGGGTCATAATTAGGTTAAAACATATGGAGAATTTGTTGACAGGGTACTAGAAAGATTTGAACAAAAAGATCCAGAATTGCCTTTCAAAGAACTAGCTCAATTGAAGCAAACTGGGTCCCCTACCAAATATATGTTGGATTTTCAAAAATTATCAGTCAAGGTGGCTGATGTATATATGGGAAGATTAGTATTGTTGTTCACTGAAGGTTTGGCTGGACCATTAAAAGGTTTGGTCAAAGCCTACAAGCCAACTACATTAAAAGATGCAATGAGCTTGACTAGGGATCTCCAAAATGTGCTTCCTAGAACGAGATTTCCTCCTAAGCCTAGCTACAAATTTGAAAAGAAAACTTGGGAAAGGGATGGCTATGATAAGAAACCTTGGCAAAGAGAGTCATTTGAGAGGAATAAAAAAGAGGGAATAAACAGGGATGAACTTAGAAAAAAGAAATTGTGCTTCATATGCTTCCAACCATGGACACCGGGGCACAAATGTACCAAAGGAAAGGCTCAATACATAGAATTATTTTCTGATAATGAGGGGTATGATGGGGGCATGGATGAAGATGGACATATTTCATATCAAGAAGAGGCATATGAGACAGCAGTAGAAGAGGAAATACAAGAAGAAAATCAGCCTTCACCGAACAAAGCAAGAATGGCAATGCTTTCAGCAGTACCTCGCTATCATACTATCGGATGCAAAGGTGTCATACAAGGACAAAGAACTTCAGTTTTGGTAGATGGAGGAGTCACTAATAAATTAATTGATGCAGAGATGGTAGAGAAAAGAAAGATACCTATTGAACCATTTGATGGCTTCACAGTTGTCATTCCCGGTCACAACACAATGCAATGCAAAACATGGGTTCCAAAGCTACAAGTCACCGTAGGTAACTATACTTTTGTTGATAGTTTTTATGTGGTTGATGTTTCTGATACTAATGTGGTTTTGGGAGTGCAATGGATGTATTCAGTAGGAGAGCATACCGTAAATTATCAAATTTCCGAAATAAAATTCCAAGATTGAAAAGGAGTACAAACAATTGTGAGAGGGCAACACACTTATCCAAATCAAGTAGTAACTTGCAATAGTATGAGATCTATATTGAGGCATGGGGATGTAGAATGGACTGCTGAATTTCATATTACATCTCCCAAGCCAACTATAAATATTTTCAAATACCCAAAGGAGATAGAGATACTTTTGAAAAAATATGAAAAGGATTTTAGAGACCTTCCACATCATAGGTCACCGGATAGGGGGGTTGAGCACAGTATTATTTTGTAGGAGGGTACTTCACCCATTTAGATACCACCTTATAGACATCCTAAAAAGTTCAGAGATGAGATTGAAAAATATATCCAAGAACTCCTAGAGTTGGGACTCATTAGACCAAGCTCTAGCCCTTATGCTTCTTCAGTAGTGCTAGTGAAGAAAAAAGATGGAACATTGCGAATGTGCATAGATTTTAGAGCCTTGAACAAAAAGACTATAAAGAATAGGTATCCTATTCCTAGGATTGATGAGCTCATGGATGAGATACATGGGGCCAAATACTTCTGAAAATTGACCTTAGATTAGGGTATCACCAAATTCGAATGAAAGATGAAGATGTGCAAAAGACCACTTTTCGATGTCATTTTGGCCACTTTGAATTTCTTGTCATGCCTTTTGGGTTAACTAATGCTCCAGCCACCTTTCAAGCATGTATGAATAGGATATTTTGCAAGCAACTAAGAAGGTTTGTTCTGGTTTTCTTTTATGATATTCTCATTTATAGTAAAACATGGGAAGAGCATTTGCAGCAATTAGCGATTGTGTTGAAAATCTTGCAAGAAGGGTCTTTATTTGCTAAGTTATCAAAATGTGAGTTTGGGATGAAAGAACTACTGTATCTTGGGAACATTATTGGGCAAGAGGGATTGAAGGTACACATGGAAAAAATCAAGGCTATCTTGGAATGGCCATCACCAAAAAATATTACCGAATTGAGAGGATTTATAGGCATATGGACCTACTACAAAAAATTTGTGAAAGGGTTATCCAAGTTGACTTCTCCACTCACTGATTTGACTAATAAGGATGCTTTCAAGTGGGACAAAGAGGCTAAAAAGGCCTTCCAAAAAATGAAAGAGGTAATGAGTAGCTGTCCCATACTTGCACTTCTTGATTTTACTAAACCTTTTGTTGTGGAATGTGATGCTTTAGGTGGAGGAATAGGGGCTGTCCTAAAGCAAGGCCAACACCCCATAGCCTTTGAGAGCAGAAAGTTGCAGCCTCATGAAAAAATTTACTCCATCTATGATAAAGAAATTCTAGCCATTATGCATGCATTGGCCAAATTCAGACAATACTTGGTGGGCAGCAAGTTTGTGGTGAAAACTGACCACAATAGTCTAAGACACTTTCTCACCCAAAAAGATCTAAATGAAAGGCAACAAAAGTGGGTAATCAAGATTCAAGCTTATGATTTTGATATTGAATATGTCAAAGGAAAGAATAATATAGTAGCAGATACTTTGTCAATAAGGCCTTCTTTTTCTCTCATGGATATTGCCAAGGATTGGAAAAACATGCTACTAGTTGAATATGCCAAAGACAAATTTGCTTGTGATGTGTTGGATGGAATCAAAGAGGGTGATAATTATATGATTTTGAATGGGGTGATATATTATAAGAGAATAATTTATTTAGTTCATAACTCCAAGATCAAGTACCGAATTTTGTAAGAAGCACATGATTTCCCACTAGCGGGCCATCCGGGGATCTTCAAAACTTATAGATAGTTGAGGTGAAGATTTTTTTAGAAGGGGTTGAAGGAATATGTTCAGAAGTATGTGAATGAATGTAAAGAATGTCAACAAAACAAATCAAAACTTACATGTCCATCTGGCCTATTACAAACATTGCCCATTCTGGAGCAAAAATGGGACAGTATTTCCATGGATTTCATCACCGGATTGCCTAAATCCTTGGGTAAGGATTGCATCTATGTGGTAGTTGATAGGTTGAAAAAAATTTCTCATTTCTTTGTTGTTACATCATCTTTTAGTGCTGCACAAGTGGCTGATATTTGTTTCAAAGAAATCTTCAGATTGCATGGGCTCCCCAAGAGCATTGTCAGTGATAGAGATAGTAGATTCATGGGTGCTTTTTGGCAATAACTTTTTAGATTGGTAGGCACTCAATGGACTCCAAGTACCAGCTATCATCCACAAACTGATGGACAAACAGAAAGGGTAAACCAATGGTTGGAAGGATACCTAAGAAACTATGTGGGAGGGTAGCAAAAAGCATGGGCAAAATGGCTACACTTGGGTGAGTTTTGCTACAACACCACTTATCATATGTCAATAGGAATGTCTCTTTTCAAAGAAATATATGGTTATGATGCACTTACATTTGCTGACATTATATTTGGTGATAGTAGAGACCCAAAGGCTAAAGATTGGGTGGAAGAAAGCCAATAAATTTTAAAGCTCTTGAAAGACAATTTGCAGGTTGCTCAAAATCAGCAAAAACAATATGCTGATAGGCATAGAGAAGAAAGAACCTTTCAAGTCAATGATTTAGTATATTTAAGGTTGTAGCCTTATAAACAAACATCTCTCAAAAAGAATGGAGCAGAAAAATTAAAACCAAGGTACTATGGGCCATACAAGGTAGTGCGGAAGGTTGGAGAAGTAGCATATGAACTAGAACTTCCAGAAGGGAGTAAAATCCACAATGTCTTTCATGTTTCTTGTCTCAAGAAAGCTCTTGGTTAGCAAATCAGCACTTCAGAAATACTTCCTCCTTTGGATGATGAAGGTCAACTCACACTTGTTCCCGAAAAGATTATGAAGAAACGGGAAAGAAGGTTGAGGAGTAGAATCATGAAAGAATATTTAGTTCAATGGAAGGACTTACCAAATGAAGATGCCACATGGGAAGAGGAGAAGATTTTGCAGCATCCAAATCTGAAATTGCTTGAGGACAAGCAATCTTGGGTGGGGAGGACTGTAATGTCCCCATTAAAATAAGTGCATAGTAAGACAATCCCATCAATCCTACTAGTTTCCTAGGTTCGATGGGCACATGTGGGATGGTAATAAGGAAGATAATAAATGATATTTAGACATTGGAAGGGTTCAAGCATTTAATAAATATGGTGAATAAATAAATTCAAGAGAAATTCTAAGTGGAAAGTGGTTTTGGAGACATATGGACGTGGTGGGACCCACACTAGCTTGATTTTTCAATGACACATGGCAGCTCTCTCTGGCCAATTCGAATTCATGGGAAGGTGAACACTCTTGGGTGAGTTGGTAAGTAATAACACATGGAATTTAACATATTAGGTATAAATGGGATGGAATAGTAACCTCCATGGGAGAGGAAGAGTCAAATTGGAGACTAGTGGACACTTGGGATAGATTCCCTAGTTTTATGACAACAATAATGAAGCATCTATGACATTTATGACAAAATTCAGACCTGGATTCTTACACCTGATGATTATGACATGTCATCCCCAAAAATAGGCTCAAGGAAGGCGCTCATGGAGTTGGGGGAAGCTAAAGAGACTCAAATTCGAATTTGGGAGAAGATGGAAGGTTGGAACTAGGAGACAAGTGGCAAATGAGGAATATTTTCTAAATGGAAATTTATTGAATCTATTGAGAGTATTTCAATCCCTTGAAGGATAATGTTGGTTATAAAATGTAGAAATCAAGTATGAGAATGGATTTTGATGATTTGAGAAAAATTGCATTTGTGAAGAGAGAACTAGTGGATGACTAGTTTCTTGCCTTAGCCAATTTCGAGGGTAAAAGATTCCCATCCAAGTTGGTGTTTGGAGAGGCCACTCAAGTCTTCCATGGTGATTTAATGGAGGTTTATTTGAAATTAGAAGCTACGGGAAGTTTCACGGTTTGGTTTAGTGCAGCACTTTCTCTCCACCATTTCCAATTTTGAAGGCATATTCGGGCTCCTTGAGGGATTGCGCTTTGGGTGAGATCTTGCACTCATTGGGAGAGATTCATATGATATTTTTCTGATTGTAATAGTTTCATATCCTCTATTATTCATATTCAAAAAATCTCAGGTCGCAGTACCCATTGAATGTATGCAAAATTATTGACTAATGAGCAAACAATGTCCATTTCCCCAATGCTTTGATGTATGACACTATAAGGTTGATTATTTCGAATGGATGGATGATTCTCTGATATATTTGTGATTCATATACTTCCATGGATATATTATACAAGTTTCATGTACTGTACTTGAGCATTTGAAGCATTTTTACTTAGTTTGTTCGTATTGAGAGGTGAAATAGTGCCATTTCCCCAAGGGTCGAATTGGGGGGTTTTGCCGTTGAATGTGAGAGAGTTAGAACAGTAGTAAAAATCAATTAATGGTGTATATGAGACCTTAATCACATACTTAACACATTACATACCTCTATTCATAAATTCATGGGATTTTGGAGGCATTTGGAAGGCCATTTGCAGTGTTACCTCGGGGGGATTTGATGCACAAATTGCTAGTCCAAATTACATATATTGATTAGAATACAAATCAAGTTTGCAGCAGTATTTGGAGGGCCATAAAACATCCCTAAACCTAATATTCAAGACTAAATACCATTCATACACTCCTACAGAATATTTGGGAGCAGTTGGGTTGATTTGGAGGTCAAAACAGTAAAACTAGTCAAAGGTTGAAATTGGGGAAAAAGTGGAAAAAATTGGCATTTTAATAAAATTTTGAAAAAGGGTCGTTACAAGGTTCTTCACATCTGGTATCAGAGCACTTTTTTGGGCTCGCTAGGTGAAATTTCTGCCAATTTTTTTTTCGCATCTGTTGCACCTTCGGATCTAGGAATAATCCCTATCCGCTTAACTATGGGAAGTACTTGCGCATAATCCATAAACTCATTGTGAGGAGTACCACATGAACCCCAAAGTAGTTGGCCCATTAAGAGGACCTACCAGTGAAAAGGGAAATGACCCCTACTGTTACGAACCCATGTCTTTACTTTGTTAGTATACTGTTGTTGGACGCATATGCTTTTTAAGTCGTCCCGTAGTATTTGTTGATCCATAGTTTATATTAGCGCATAGTATTGACCCATGGTATTGGCACCTAGGCTTAGTATATAAGTGTGTGTTGAGGCTTATGAAGGCACCATGAAGTTAATTGTATTGAGCTTTCTCAAAGGAGGTTGCCCCCTCGAAGTGGCCTGTGATCAATATAAAAGTGATTCTGAGTTCTATTATTTATGATATCTCGTGTATTTGCATTAATTAATTATTGCAGGTTCATCACATCTGGTATCATTGCACTTTCTTGGGCTCGTTGGGTGGAATTTCTGCAAAAAAAATTTGCATCTGTTGCAGCTTCGGATTTGGGAATAATCCCTATCTGCTTAACCATGGGAAGTACTTGGGCATAAGCCCTAAAACTCATTGTGAGGAGTACCACATGAACTCCAAAGTAGCTGTCCCATTGAGAGGACCTACCAGCGAAAAGGGCAATGACCCCTACTTGATTGACTAGTTCCCACCCGTGAGGTAAACCAAGAGCTGTCATTTATGGCAAAGCGGTTATCAGTTTCACTTGAGCCATGGAGTGAGGGGTACTGCCCCAATACGAAAGCCGTCAGATAGCATTGGTGGCCGAGTGAAACACCTGAACTGTTAGGAAGCTGTACATACCTGGGGTCCATATCTATTTTCAGTTGAACTATTGTCGATCACTTCCACTCCAGATCCAGCCGTTTTAGATCTATTCTGAAAGTCGTTCCAGATCCAGTCGTCGTTTCAAATCCAGTCATTTTTTATCGTTTCCGCACTGTTGCAGATCCATCTGTTATGGATCCCTTCTGTACCGCTGTTATCGATCCATTTCTTAAAAAAAAAAAAATTACTGGTTATGGTTATCACTCGCACAGGAACAAACACCATGGAGGAATCACTTGCAGCCATCCAAACCAAACTCCAAGATCTGGATGAAAAATTTCTTAGCC
The DNA here is from genome assembly GCA_027924585.1 of Larix kaempferi. NCBI lineage: Eukaryota > Viridiplantae > Streptophyta > Pinopsida > Pinales > Pinaceae > Larix > Larix kaempferi. The sequence goes on from BSBM01001075.1 coordinate 829,751, forward strand.
TCCATCTTCAATATTCAGCCATGAACAACAATCGACAGCCAGAATCTTTTGCAGCCACCGGGTTCTCTTCTTCCAGCAATTTTCGTCGGCCGAAGCTTGATTTTTCTCATTTCAATGGTACTGATCTGATTGGATGGATATACCGAGCAGAACAATATTTTAGTCTGCATAATACTTTTGATGTCCAGAAAGTTCCACTTGCATCCTCTCATTTGGAATAGGAAGCCCTTCAATGGTACCATTGGTACATCAAAGCTCATCCCGAGCCAAACTGGAAAGATTTTTGCCAACTCCTTTTGCCACGATTTGGTCCTAGTGCTTTTGATGACTTCACATGAGCACTCACTAAACTTCACCAAACTGGCATAGTGAGAGAGTATCATACGGAATCTGAGAAATTAGCCAATCACACAGAAGGATTGTCTAATGAATTCTAGAGGAGTTGTTTTATTAGTGGTCTCAAGGATGAAATCCGCTCAGAGGTCAAAATGTTTTGTTCCAACACAATGATGGAAGTCCTAGGGTTGGATAAGCTGGTTGAGGACAAGATCGCAGCTCAACAACGCTCGAAACCCACCTTTGTTCCCTTCAGAAAGATGGGTTCCCAATGACCTCCCATCACGCCTGCTCCTCAACCAACTCCTATTAAGCAATTGTCTGAAACAGAGATACAAGCGCGCCGAGAAAAAGGGCTTTGTTATAATTGTGATGAGAAATTCACTCGGGGACATAGATGTGTTCAACAAAATCTCTATCTCTTGGATGTGGATTCTCTGCCTACCTCAGAACTTGATGAAGAAGCTCCAGATATAGTAGATGATCAGGTTGACATTCAACACCTGCCTATTGACACCCCATCTTAGGACGACCCACCCGAGATCTCTCTCCATGCTGTAACCGGTGTCACCACCCCACAAACAATGTGAGTCAGGGGATACTTCAAGAAGCTCCCTCTTACCATACTCATTGATTCTGGTAGCACTCATAACTTCATTGATCCTTGGATTGCCAAACAGGCTGATTATTTTGTCCATCCTTGCTCCAACTTTGAAGTCATGGTTGCCAATGGGTGCACCTTACCTTGCAACGGGAAGTGTCACAATGTGCGTATCTCTATGGAAGATTATAACCTATGCTCTCACATGTTTGCCTTGTCCTTAGGCGGATGTGATGTGGTTTTGGGCGTTCAATGGTTACGCACACTTGGCCCCATCTTATGGGATTTTGCTGAACTTTGGATGCAGTTTTTAGTCAATGGGGCACAACACAAATTTATGGGCTTACAACTAGGGTCTCTCTACATCATCAGTTCACATCGCCTAGAAAAAATACTTAAGAAGAATTCACATGGTGTGATCGCTCAGCTCCATTCCATTCAGATGCACCCATCAATAGTCTCCACTACTTCCTTGGATAGATATGCAGGTGTCTTTGCTGAACCAATGAGCTTGTTACCTTCAAGATACCTTTCCGATAAGAATTTAGCTGCATCTACCTCTCAGCAGGAAATGATGTCTATTTTGCATACAGTACAGAAGTGTCAACCATCCCTATTGGGAAATTATTTCTGCATCAAGACTGATCTCTAGAGTCTGAAAACTTTCCTAGAACAACGGATCTCCTCCCTAACACACCTGAAATGGGTTATCCAACTCATGGGTTATAACAATGCGACCACTTACCAGAAGGGTAAGGACAATATGGTGGAAGATGCTCCTCCTCACACATTTGATGACCCAGTTTCTCTTACAGCTATTTCTTTGCTTGTTCCAAATTGGTTGCAATCTGTTCAACAGGGCTATCTCTTCTATGAACTCCATGCTTCTTCATCAGTAGGGCACTCTAGGTTCCTCAAAACGTATGACCGGGAATAATGTAACTTCTTTTGGCAAGGACTCAAACAGACAATTCAACGGATGGTTGTTGACTGTGATACTTTCGAGGTCAACAAGGGTGAAATGACCCTCCTTTCAGGACTGCTTGAACCCTTTCCCATCCCTCCACAGATTTGGACAACTATTTCTATGGATTTCGCAGAAGTGCTCCAGTGGTATAGTACCACATCTCAAAGGACACCATATGAAGCAGTCGCTAGACAGGCACCACCAGTTCTTCTTCCATACACCTTCAGCAGTGCCCCAGTTCAAGCAATTGACTCAATTCTTCGAAACCGTGATCAGCTTCTTCTCATTCTACACGACAATTTTCACATGGCAAGAATTCAACTGAAACAATAGGCCGATCAGCACCGTTCTGAGCGCACTTTTCACATTGTTGATATGGTTCTTCTTCGTCTAAAACCTTCCATGCAATCCTCCCTGAAACTCCAAAGGCACTAATGGCTCGGAATGCAACCCGAGAATGCTACAGGGGACCCACTCCTTCAGATTCTGCATCAATTTCCATATCTAAAGCTTTGAGTACAAAGCTTTTTCTAAAGGAGAGGGGATGTTAGGAACCCATGTCTTTACTTTGTTAGTATATTGTTGTTGGATGCATATGCTTTGTAAGTCATCCCGTAGTATTTGTTGATCCATAGTTTATATTACAACATAGTATTGACCCATGGTATTGGCGCCTAGACTTAGTATATAAGTGTGTGTTGAGGCCTATGAAGGCACTGTGAAGTTAATTGTATTGATCTTGCTCAAAGGAGGTTGCCCCCTCGAAGTGGCTCGTGATCAATATAAAAGTGATTCTGAGTTCTATTATTTCTGATATCTCGTGTATTTGCATTAATTAATTGTTGCAGGTTCATCACACCTACCTGATTGACTAGTTCCCACCTGTGAGGTAAGCCAAGAGCTATCGTTTGCGGCAAAATGGTTATCAGTTTTACCTAAGTCGTGGAGTGAGGGGTACTGCCCCAATATGCAAGCCATCAGATAACATTGGTGGTTGATTGAATCCCCTGAACCGATAGGAAGCCTAACATACCTGAGGTCCATATCTATTTTCAGCTAAACTGTTGCCAATCACTTCCGTGCCATGCATATCTATCTGTTGTCAATCACTTCCACGTCGTTGCAGATCCATTCTGAAAGTCGGTTCATATCTAGCCATTTCAGATCCATTCTAAAAGTCATTTGAGATCCATCCGTTTTCAATCCATTATGATCCGTTCAAAATCACATCATTTCCAATCCATTCCGAAAGTCATTCCAGATTCATTCTAAAAAAAAAAACTATTTTTCACCATTTCTCCCTTGTTTTAACTTTGTTTTCCCTAAAACTTCATTGACACCCTCTGATCCCATTCTGCATATTTCATTCTCGGGGACCCTATCTCAAATTCCACTTCCCAAAGCCAGAAATCCCACATTTGTCTATTTTTAGGGTTTGCCATAACTTCTTCCATTTTCACCCAATTGCCTTCAAATTTTGCCACTGTGTTCATTCCCTATTTCTGCTTCTTTGTCCATCTCTGAAATTTTTTCCCATTCTTTCACCCCGCTTCTGAAATCCTCATTTTCTACTTCCTTGTCCATTCCAAAGTGTCCAAAACCTAGTCAAACCCTAATTACCCATCTGAGTTTTTCCCAAATCCAAATTTCCCTTTACTAAATAAGCTTCTGCTTGTGTTTTTCTATCCATCCCCCCGCCTAAAAAAGTAGAAATTTTTGTTTTTTCGCCATATCTTCCTTGTTTTAACTCTGTTTTCCCTAAAAATTCACTAACACCCCTGCAATCCCATTCTGCATATTTCATTCCTGAGGAGCCTATCCCAAATTCCACTTCCCAAAGCCAGAAATCCCACATTTTTCTATTTTTAGGGTTTCCCATAACTTCTTCGATTTTCACCTAGTCGCCTTCAAATTTTGCCACCATGTTCATTCCCTATTTTTTCTTCTTTGCCCCTCTCTGACAATTTTTCTCATTCTTTCAACCCACTTCAGAAATCCTCATTTTCTACTTCCCTGTCCATTCCAAAGTGTCCAAAACCTAGTCAAACCCCAATTACCCATCCGAGTTTTTCCCAAATCAAAATTTCCCTTTACTAAATAAGCTTGTGTTTGTGTTTTTATATCCATTCCCCCCCCCAAAAAAAAAAACTCCTGGTTATGGTTGTCCCCTGCGCAGGAGCAAAAACCATGGAGGAAGCACCTGCAACCATCCAAACCAAACTCCAGGATCTGGATGAAAAATTTCTTAGCCTCCATCTTGAGCATTCAGCCATGAACAACAAACGAGAGTCCGAGTCACATCAGACAATGGGTTCTCTTCTTCCATTAATTTTCGTGGTCCGGAGCTTGAATTTCCTCACTTCAATGGTACTGATCAGTCTGCATAATACTTTTGATGTCCAAAAAGTTCCACTTGCATCCTTTCATTTCGAATAGGAATCCCTTCAATGGTACCGTTGGTACATTAAGGCTCACCACGAGCCAAAATGGATAGATTTTTGCCAACTCCTTTTGCAATGATTTGGCCTAGTGCTTTTGATGACTTCACCAGAGCACTCACTAAACTTCATCAAATTGGCATTATGAGAGATTATCAGACATAATTTTAAAAACTAGCCAATCACACAAAAGGATTGTCTGATGAATTCTACAAGAGTTGTTTTATCAGTAGTCTTAAGGATGAAATCCGCTCAGAGGTCAAAATGTTCTGTCCCAACACAATGATTGAACCCCTAGGGTTGGTTAAGTTGGAAGAAGACAAGATTGCAGCCCAACAACGCTCCAAACCCACTTTTGTTCCCTTCCAAAATATGGGTTCTCAACGACCTCTCATCCCACCAAATCCTATCAAGCATTTGTCTGAAACAGAGATGCACGCACGCAGAGAAAAATAGCTTTGTTATAATTGTGATGAGAAATTCACTCAGGGACATAGATGTGTTCAAAAAATCTCTATCTCTTGGATATGGATTCTCCGCCTACCTCTAAAATTGGTGAACAAGCTACAGATACAATGGATGATCAAGTCGACATTTAGGAGCCACCTCTTGACCCCCCATCTCAGGATAACCAACCGGAGATATCTCTCCATGCTTTATCCGACATCACCAGCACCCAAACAATGCAGGTCAGGGGTTACTTCAAGAAGCTTCCTCTTACAATACTCATTGATTCTGGTAGCACTCATAACTTCATTGACCCTTGGATCGCCAAACAGGATGATTGTTTTGTCCATCCTTGCTCCAACTTTGAAGTCATGGTTTCCAATGAGAGCACCTTACCGTGCAAGGGGAAGTGTCACAATGTGCGTATCTCTCTGGAAGATTATAACCTGTACTCTGACATGTTTTCCTTGTCCCTAGGTGGATGTGATGTGGTTTTGGGCATTCAGTGGTTATGCTCACTTGGCCCCATCTTATGGGATTTTGCTAAACTTTGGATGCAGTTTTCAGTCAATGGGAAACAACACAAATTTACGGGCTTACAACAAGGATCTATCCACTTCATTAATTCACATCGCCTGGAAAAGATCCTTAAGAAGAATTGACATGGTGTCATCGTTAAAGTCCATTCCATTCAGATACACCCATCAATAGTCTCCCATACTTCCTTGGATAGATATGCAGGTTTCTTTGCTGAACCAATGGGCTTGTCGCCTTCAAGAGACCTTTCCGGTAAGACTTTAGCCACATCTACATATCAGCAGGAAATGTTGGCCATTTTGCATGCAGTACAGAAATGACAGCCATACCTATTAGGGAATCATTTTTGCATGAAGACCTATCTCCAGAGTCTAGAAAATTTCCTGGAACAACCGGTCTCCTCCCCAGCACACCTAAAATGGGTTATCCAAATCATGGGTTATGCATATGCGATCACTTACAAGAAGGGTAAGGAAAATATGGTGGAAGATGCTCCTTCTCACACATTTGATGACCTAGTTCCTCTTACAACTATCTCTTTGCTTGTTCCAAATTGGTTGCAATCTGTTCAACAGGGCTATCTCTTCTATGAACTCCATGCTTCTTCATCGGCAGGGCACTCTTGGTTCCTCAAAACATATGACCAGGAACAGTGTAACTTCTTTTGGCAGGGACTGAAAATGACAATTCAATAGATGGTGGTTGACTGTGATACTTGCTAGGTCAATGCGGGTGAAACAACACTCCTTTCGGGACTGCTCAAACCCTTGCCCATCCCTACACAGATTTAGACAACTATTTCTATGTATTTCCTAGACGCGCTCTAGTGGTACAATACCACATCTAAAACGACACCATATGAAGAAGTTAATGGATAGGCACCGCTAGTTCTTCTTCCATACATCCTCAGTAGCTCCCCAGTTCAGGCAATTGACTCAGTTCTTCAAAACCGCAATTAGATTCTACTCATTCTGCAGGACAATCTTCACATGGAAAGAATTCAACTGAAACAACAAGCCAATCAACATCATTCTGAGTGCACTTTTCATGCAGTTGATATGGTTCTTCTTCAGCTACAGCCTTCCAAGCAACCCTCCCTGAAACTCAAAAGGCATCAATGGCCCGAAATGGAACCCAAGGATGCTACAGGGGAACCACTCCTTCAGATTCCGCATCAATTTCCACATCTAAAGCTTTGAGGACAAAACTTTTTCTAAGGGAGAGGGGATGTTATGAACCCATGTCAACATGTCAACCCTTATATTTACTTTGTTAGTATATTGTTGTTCCACGCATATGCTTTGTAAGTCATCCTGTAGTAATTGTTGTTCCATAGTTTGTATTGGCCCATGGTTTGTATTGACGCATGGTATTGACCCATGGTATTGGCTCCTAGACTAAGTATATAAGTTTTCATTGAGAACAATGAAGGTACCATGAATTTATTTGTATTGATCTTGCTCAAAGGAGGTTGCCCCCTCGAAGTGGCTTGCGATCAATAAAAGCAATTCTGAGTTCTATTATTTATGTTATCTCGTGTATTTTCATTAATTAATTGTTGCAGGTTCTTCACACACTTTAGGGGTGTGCATACATTAGTTGGGACATAAATTTTAATCCATATGCAGCTCATAACATAGACAAAAATATCAGAAATATTTGATATAAAACATGTGCAATATCATCCCAAAATTACCATGAAAATACTATGAGGGATATGGCTCGAATCTTAGTTTTAATTGGAAATGCCACATGAAGTACTTGGTATTTCAAGATGTGGATTTCGTGGTATGTTTATTAAATATTTATGCAGCAAATAACATGTCCATAAGTTCAAAATATAAATCTTCCATTATCTATATGCAACAAGAAGTGTGCCATCACACTTTTACACGATATTGAGAGAAAGAGGAAACTAGCTCGAATATCAATGTTACCTGGAGAAATAGTACATGAAGTTCTTATTATTTCGAGCTGTGGATATCATGATCTATCCATTTCAGATTTATGAATTCATTAACAAGTTCATAAGGTCCAAAAAACAACCTTCCATTATCTATATGAAACAAAGAGTGCACTATATCACTTTACATGAACATTGAGAGAAAGATAGTAGAATGAGAATAGAGAAGGATGAGAAAACATGAACTCAAACTCAGACGGGGGTTGAAACTGCATCAAAAAATATCCATGAAGATCTATTGAGAGGTATGAATGGAATCTCCATCAACCAACTTGGTTGGGAATCTTGCACCCTTGAAATTGGTTCTAAGGCAAGGAGGATGAACATCCACCGTGCAAGGACAAACTTGAAGCTCTCCAAAATTGCAAAGATGCAAATTAAAAATGACTAGAAGCTGCTCCATTTCGACTTGGAATCCTTTTAATAACTTTATTTGATTCATTTACGTCCTTGGAATTCAAATAATCTCCTAATTACTCATTAAATTCGAATTAGTGGGAGTTATGACTCCTCATTGGCCCCACATGACACTTGGCTCAACTTTTGTTTCCAACTCTTCCATGAATTCGAATTGGGGAATATTTTGGATGCTTTGGAGATGTGTAATTCCTCTCATCCGTTGTATTGGTCTATTTTTATCTCTTACATTGTCATATATTTCATAGAATCTGTCATTAGTGTCATAACTGTCATAGAATTTGTCATAAGTGTCATAGGTGTCATAGAATCTGTCATAAGTGTCATAATGCTTCTCATAGTTGTCATAGAATCTATCATTGCATACTTAAAGGATGGCTCCATGTTTAAAGGAGGAATATTCTCCATAGCTCCTCCAACTCGAATTTGGTGATGGCTCCGTGTTTAAAGGAGGAATATTCTCTCATGTGGACACCACATGTCCACTTATGCACCCCTAAGTCCAACTAGGACCTAATGCCACTTCATTTTGGAGCATTTAACATTTATTCCATAATTTATTGGCCTATTTTTCCACCATCAATTTAGGATATTGAATTTTCATGAGAAACTATAGACCTTGGGGTTAAATGTCAATATTTAAATTCTTCCACATAACCCTCAGGAACTGGGTAAGCCAACTTAATTATTTATCTGAAAACCATTTAATTGGGGACATGACATCTACTAGGTGCATTTTTTCTCTATGTGGGAATACAAGAGGAATAGGATAAACATGGGGAATTTTTTAGCCCCGTATACAAGTCATGAATCAATACATCGTGAATGTAGGAAACCTAGGATTTATTCCCTACATGCACAAACTTTGTGATCAAGAGAAAGAAAGGAGATTTCAAACCACCATATAGGACATGTCTTATGGTTCTTTGGCTTCCAAGTATTGATATATACTTCATTAGGATATTTTGAGAACCATTTATGGATATTAGGTCCTGGTACATGGTTCTGAGGAGGACTACAATCCTTAATAAAAATAAAGCTTCTAAGGGAAGGGAAACTTGAGGCTTCAAACTTATAGGTTTATTAATTACATAGATTCACAACCATGAAAGGGGCCTCAAATCACAAGTACATGTTTAGCCTCCAATAAATGATATGGGTGCAACTAAAAGTATTTTAGCACTCAATATGAGTTTTATGGCACTAAACATGATCAAATGATGAAACCTTGACCTTAGGCACTAAAGGAAGTTTCCAAGGATAGGAGAAATATGAAGCCTTAGCAAACCACATAAGATTGTTCTAGTATGACTTAAATATTTGAATTCCAATATGGACACCATTAGTAGGTTTTGAGATGTTGTAGAAATTTCTCCCTACGGATAGGTAGAAACTCTCTTAGGATAAAGCAAAATGCACTGACTCTATGCTAAGACAAAAAGGAAACAAATGCTACCTTGAGTTCCTAAACTAATCTTCACAACAAGATTAAATGCATTCAGAAGAGATGAAAGATATTGTTAAATTTTGAGTATTAAATCACAATACTATAGGATCTTTGCTGAGAGAATAACATCTACAGTATATCAATGCATGACAATCATAATATGACAAGCATCACAAGCATCACAAGAATCAAAAGCATAGAGACAAGAGACACAGAGTTTCCGTGGGGAAAACCCTAAGGTGAAAAACCCCACAACTTCCTCAGAGATAGAGAGAGCAATGGCTCAACCAAAATACAACCAAATAACATTGAGATAGTCTCCTAGCAGATGATCCTCCTCCTCCTCACTAGTGCGCCACTTTTCAGAGAGAGAGTGAGTTACTTTTCCGAGTGAGTAAAATAGAGATCTCCTATCTCTATTTATACGTACCTTTTTGCCTAGTGACCTACTGGGGCTGACTTGTCTACTTAGATACATCCACATTATATTATATATTAATCAGGGTCGACCCCATATGGTGGTCTAATAACCCATTGGCAAGTACACCCACTTGCGACACTTGTCAATCCACATGATGACACTTCCTTATAGAGGAATAACACATCTCTTATAAGGGTACAATAAATATATATATAATACACAGATGAAATACATTCTGAAGTTACATATACATCAACACTCCCTCTTAACTAGGAAGGTATTTCTCGACACAGATCTGCTAGACAAGTCTTCTTCTCTGGATCATCATCATCAATGCATCGTCATCATCATCGTCACTACTGCTACTATCTCAACCAATCTCTGTCTCTACTCGTCATAGGAAGTTCTACAAAGCCAGTCCTTTTTCATAATGGATGTAGGCCCACCACCTGCAGGTCTTCGTCATCACTGGCCATACTGTGGAATCCTCAGTACTTATTACATGCGTCACAAAACCTCGAAAGAGCATCCCAGGATGTTACAGGTACACAACTCTGACCTGTAGGATCTCCCAGGGTGCTATTACATGTGACTCCACCACAAAACCTCGAAAGAGCATCTCAGGATGTTACGGGTACACAACTCCGACCTAAAATCTCCTAGGGCACAAATTACATGTGGTCCACCACAAAACCTAGCAAGAGCATCTCAGGATGTTACGGGTACACAACTCCGACCTGAAATCTCCTAGGGCACAAATTACATGTGGTCATGGAAAAACCTTGAAAGAGCATCTCAGGATGTTACGGGTACACAACTTCGACCTGAAATCTCCCAGGGCCCAAATTACATGCCATAGGACAAAACCTCGCAAGAGCATCTCAGGATGTTACGGGTACATAACTCCGACCTGAAATCTCCTAGGGCACAAATTACATGCCCTCCCAGAGCAATGTCTCGAAAGAGCATCCCAGGCTGTTACGGGTACACAACTCCGACCTATAGGATCTCCCAGACATGCTCATCTGCACAACCTGATCCACGGCCACAGAGTATCAACCTGATACTCACCATACATCATCCTGATGTACTCATGATCGTCCTGATCATCATCACTGCAACGTCCTGCTACATGTCATCTGGAGCAACATCCTGAAGCTCATCATCCATGATCATCCTGATCATCACTACAACATCCTGCTGCATGATCCACCTGATCATCAATGCATCCACCTGATGCATACCAAGTATATACCTGATACATATCATCATACATGATCCTCCTGATCATACAATGTATCCACCTGATACATGATACATATCACCATACATGATCCACCTGATCATACAATGTATCCACCTGATACATATACAAATACATGGTCCAAGCATCCAACATGATGCATATACAAAATACATACACATGATCCAACTGATCATATCCAACATCCAACATGATGCATACATACATAAATGACCCAACTGATCATATCCAGCATCCAACATGATGCATACATACATAAATGATCCAACTGATCATATCCAGCATCCAACATGATGCATACATACATAAATGATCCATTGATCATATCCAGTATCCAACATGATGCATACATACATACATAAAAATGATCCAACTGATCATATCCAAGCAAAAACCAGAACATCATCCTGATGCCCATTATCCAACGCTTACATCCACAGCCATGTGAAGGATCCTCCTTCCAACATGCTTGGAATGGCTTCAGCAAATGTGTCCATCACTTCTTCCTCGAAGTGTCCTCGATCTAAAGAACACCAAGCCTCTCTCTGAAGTACTCAAACTTCACTCTGGCTAGTGGCTTCATCAGCACATCTGCAATATGCTCGTCCGTCGCAACATACAGAAACTTCATAGCTCCTCTCTGCACCATATCCCTGATATAGTGATATTTGATCTCTATGTGTTTCGACCTATCATGAAACACTGGGGTCTCAGACAGCTTCACACAACTCTGGTTATCACAGAAGATACCAGTAGCCTCCAACGGGAGATCAAATAACTCAGACAGTAGCTTCCGTAGCCATACTACCTCACAACTAGCTGAACAGGCTGCAACATACTCTGCCTCAGCTGTACTCGATGCTACGCAGGACTGCTTCTTGCTAAACCAAGAGATCACACCTGATCCCATACTAAAGCAACACCCAGATGTGCTCTTCCTATCTGTAGCACTGCCAGCCCAATCTGAATCAACATAACCCTGTAGGTTAAACTTTTGATTCGCTTCATACTTGAGCCCATAATCCACTGTACCCTTCAGGTACCTCAGAACATGCTTTACAGCAACCAGGTGAACACTCCTCAGATCCGTCAGGAACTGGCTCAATGTGTTCACAGCAAAGCAAATGTCTGGTCTCGTGTTCATCAGGTACATCAAGGATCCAATCATCTGACGATACATAGAGACATCAACTGTCTCAAATGAAGCATCACATAAAAGCTTCAGATTCGATGCCATAGGTGTGGCCATGGCCTTGCAATCCATCATCCCGAATCTCTTCAGGATATCTACTGTGTACTTCCCTTGACCAAGGAAGATCCCACCTGTATTCTGCCACACCTCCATACCTAGGAAATAGTGCATCATTCCCAAATATTTCATATCGAATTCAGCTACAAGCTTCCTCTTAGTATCTACAATCAATCTGTCATCTCCTATCACAAATAGGTCATCCACATACAAGAGTAGAATCACTGGATTCCCTTCCTCAACCTTGTAGTAAAGATTGGAATCTGCTTTACTCTTGGTAAATCCCAAGCTAGATAGGAAACTGTCCATCCTACCATACCAGGTTTTGGGAGCTTGCTTCAAGCCATACAAGGCTTTCTTCAATCTGCATACATATGATTCCTTGTCATGTATTTCAAAACCGAGTGGCTGTTCCACATATACTTCCTCTTCTACTACACCATTCAGGAAAGCAGTCTTGACATCCATCTGGTGTATTTTCCATTTCATTGCTGCAGCCAGGGCAAGTACTGTTCTGATGGAAGTGTACCTGGCTATAGGTGCAAAGGTTTCTTCATAATCTATTCCCTCTTTCTGAGAGAATCCTCAAGCTAGGAATCTTGCTTTATACTTCTCCACGGTGCCATCTGCAGCATGCTTGATTTTGTAGATCCATTTTGAAGTCACAACAGACTTCTCTTTAGGTCTTGGGACAACATCCCAAACATCATTCTTCATTATTGATTGGTATTCCTCGATCATAGCATCCTTCCATTCTTTCTTTTACGCTGCTTCTTCATAATTGGAAGGCTCTTTGTTCATGATGTCACAGAGTAAAGCAACATAGCTGGTATGTGATCTGGTTCTCTTCTTTGCTCTGTGTTCTTCTTCTGGAATGCCAAATCTTTCTGCATCTTGAATGAGCTCTCTAGCCCATACAGGTTTCCTCTTGTGAGAGTTATCCTCACGGGGTGGATCTACAGGTTCTTGTGAATCTTCAAACTCACGAACAACTTCTGGAACTGCTTCAGTCATAGTAGTGTCTTGAAATCTTGTTTCCTTAGGTTCTTCATAAACTTCTGTAGGTGCCTTCCTTGATTTGATGAATGCTGAGTTTTCATCAAATGTTACATCCCTGCTGACATCAATCTTCTTGAACCCTGGAAAGTATATTCTGTAAGCCTTCGAGCTTTCACTATAACCCACAAAGATGCCCTTATTTCCTGAAGGATCTAGTTTAGTCCTCTTCTCTTTTGGGAAATGAGTATATACTGGACAACCAAATATTCTGAGATGGCTAACTTCAGGTTTCTTACTAGAAAAGACCTCTTCTGGTGTCTTGTTGTCCAATATCTTGTGGGGTGTTCTGTTCTGCACATATACAGCTGTTCTAGCTGCTTCTGCCCATAGATGCATAGGAAGATCCTGTTCATGCAACATTGCCCTTGCTGCTTCCATGATAGTTCTATTATTTCTTTCTGCAACTCCATTCTGTTGAGGATTATAAGGAGAATTCAACTCCCTCTTAACCCCTGAATCACTGCAAAGCTTCTTGAAGTCACTTGAGGTGAATTCTCCACCATTGTCAGATCTGAATGTCTTGATTTTCTTGTCAGTTTGATTCTCCATCAAGGTTTTGAATTCCTTGAATTTATCAAGCACCTCATCTTTGCCCTTCAAGAAGTATACCCAAGTCTTCCTGGAGAAGTCATCAATAAATGATACATAGTAAACATACCCACTCAGGGAACTGGAAGACATAGGGCCACATACATCTGAGTGGATGATTTCCAGGATGTCTTTTTCCTTGCTTTCACTGCTTGGGAAAGCCTTCTTAATGTTCTTACCTTTTGCACATCCTTTGCAAACACCTTCATGTTTGGTCTTGATTTCAGGAAGACCCTCTACTGCTTTGCTTGCAATTGGAAGTGCCCTATAGTGCATATGAGCAAGTCTTCTATGCCAAAGTTCACTTGGCTCCATGGATTCATGCACCATGGCATGTTTAGGTTGTCCCTTCAATTTATACAAGCCTCCCTCTTGCTCTCCAATCACTACTGCATCATCTATGGTCTTTCCCTTTGGCCACATTAGGACTTGTCCATCCACAAATGCAACCCTCATACCTTTTGCATCCAATGCAGAGATGAAGAGTAAGTTCTTCTTGAGTCCAGGTACATAAAGTACTTCTTTCATCTTCAATGATTTTCCAGAATCTAGGTTGTAGGAGGCTTCACCACTTCCTTTGATTGGATATTGATAATCATCCCCAAGTTTCACCTATGAGGTGATTCATGTTCAGATAGGTTCACAAAGGATTCCTTAAACCCATTCATGTGTTTGGAAGCCCCACTATCAATCAACCAATCATTACATCCATGGGAGATGGTACCTGTAAGAGCAGAAATTAGAACATATTCTTCTTCACTTGATGAGTCATCATCACTACTACTTTCTACCCTAGCCTTCTTCTTTGGAGGTTCATCATCTTTGGCAGCATGAGCATGAAACCTTCTTTTGCTGCCCTTCTTCTTCTTACTAGAGTTGTTGTTATTATCCCTTTTGTTCTTGGGACAATCTGAAGCAAAGTGACCCTTCTCATTGCATGTGAAGCATCTTAGGTCCTTCTTACTCTTTTGATGGAATCTTTTGTGGTGAGAGTGGTCCTTTTTGGTTTTGCTTCTTTTGGTGTGATTTGCAAGAGCTTGATCTTCTCCTCCCATCTTTTCCTCACGAGCTATAAGTCTAGCTTCTTCTTGAGAGCATTCTTCCCTCAATCTATTGAAGGAGATCAACTTCTTCCTTGCACAAATTCCTTGAATAAAGGAATCCCATGACCTAGGTAGGCCATTTAGAGTGGTCATCACCACTTCACCATTCTCCACCATTTCATCTACTGCTTCTAATTGTTCCTTGATCTAGGAGACCCTTGAAAAGTAAGATTGAATGGTTTCTCCATTCTGAAACTTCACTGCTTTCAATTGGTTCCGCAAGGTCATCTTCCGATTTATGTTCTTTCCTTCAAATAGCTTGGTCAAAGATTCAAACATCTCTTTGGGTGTCTTAAGAGAAGACACATGAGGTATGAGATGGTCTTTGATAGAATCAGCAATGATTCTCTTTGCCTTAACCAAGTTCTTCTTGTGCAATGCCTTGGCTTCTTCATCCTCTTGGATAGGGATGTCTTCTTTCACATATGAGTCCAACTCATTCTCTTCCAGGATTAACCCAATCCTATACTTCCAGGCTCGGAAGTTATCGGCCCCTTCAAGCTTATCCTCAAGCTTGGTGTGGAGAGACATCTTTTAAGAGTACTTCAAATGGAAATAGAAAAGATTTAGGACTTACCACTTGAAGTGCTGAAAACTGGATCTGGTCCCAGATTAGGGTTTGTCAGAGAAACCCTAAAAATTCAAAATGTGAATTTCAAAATTCTGAAAGGATAGAAAGATGCGCCTTGGAGAGCTGATCCGCCTAGTATATTCAGAAATTGAGATCAGCAAAGTCTTGTCCTTCAAAATTGCCTTTTTGTCCTCCCGGGTTCACTATGGAGAGCCCTGAATTAGGGTTTGAGTTTCCCGGAGATCTACTCAGCCAAAAATCTCGATCCAAAGTTCTAACATTAGATTTTTGCAAGGCGCTTCCAGCTGTGCCTTCAGTTTCCAGAAATTCCTATTTTTTTGAAAACCCTAATTTTTAGGGCCAAATCTGAAAATGCTCAGAACTGAATTCTGATTGGACAGATAGATGTACCTTGATGAGTAGATCCAATCTACTATACTGAATTTCAAAAATCTGTGGAGAGAAACCCAATAAACAAGGAACACAAGCTTCTGTCACTGCAAAATGTCTTCTTCTTAGTTTAGCTCTGATACCATGTTAAATTTTGAGTATTAAATCACAATACTATAGGATCTTTGCTGAGAGAATAACATCTACAGTATATCAATGCATGACAATCATAATATGACAAGCATCACAAGCATCACAAGAATCAAAAGCATAGAGACAAGAGACACAGAGTTTCCGTGGGGAAAACCCTAAGGTGAAAAACCCCACAACTTCCTCAGAGATAGAGAGAGCAATGGCTCAACCAAAATACAACCAAATAACACTGAGATAGTCTCCTAGCAGATGATCCTCCTCCTCCTCACTAGTGCGCCACTTTTCAGAGAGAGAGTGAGTTACTTTTCCGAGTGAGTAAAATAGAGATCTCCTATCTCTATTTATACTCACCTTTTTGCCCAGTGACCTATTGGGGCCGACTTGTCTACTTAGATACATCCACATTATATTATATATTAATCAGGGCCGACCCCATATGGTGGTCTAATAACCCATCGACAAGTACACCCACTTGCGACACTTGTCAATCCACATGACGACACTTCCTTATAGAGGAATAACACATCATTATAAGGGTACAATAAATATATATATAATACACAGATGAAATACATTCCGAAGTTACATATACATAAACAGATATAACTCACCTTTCAATTCGATGTTTGTCCCGCTTCTAACTCTCGATCTCAAAGCTCCAATATAGAACCTGTTGAAAACCCAACAAGGAACAAGCATACAAGCCTCCAAATACCTTGAAGTAAAGATTAAATTCAAATATGAACTAGATACATTCCATGTCAGAAACTTATGCAATACACATGAAATGGGAAAAACAAGACAAGTTATCTTTTATTACAAACTTGAAGAGTGCTTACAAAGGTTGCTTGATATCCAAGCCAATCCTCCAGCTCCAAGTGCTTCCTCTAGCTATCTCTGCAGAAGTATGAAGATCATATGTTTGATGCCCCGAAAGTCCTCCCTTTGGCCCATGGAAAGCTTCTCTCTTATAGCACATGGGAAGGCTAACCAACAAGAGAGAAGTGTGGATCTATGGAGGGTTTAGTGGATCAGGCCAGCTAAACAGAGAAGGAGTTAGGATCGAACCAAAGGTGGTAATCCCAACAAAATCTCCTCAAAGGTCGAATCCCAAAATCCAAGGCAAAAAGGCTAATTTCAGACTACCACACCCCTATAACTGAGCATAACGTGGTAGTACCGCGCCCCAGAGAAGGAGCAACGCGTGGTAGTGCTAACTACCATGCCCCTGTAGATGTGAAGGGAGCGGTAGTGCTCACAAATAGGGCTAAGTTGGGCTAGCAGATGGCAGAAAAAGGTTTTGCTTTCTGTATTCAGTCAATGGTTTTCACTCTGGATGTTCAGATGATCTTTAAGGGAAACTGTCGTTTAGGTCGCTAGTACAAGGATGCAACACTAATACATAATGTGTAATATTGAGGTATAACAGATGCCCCCTAAAGTGTGAGGTCAGAAGAGACTGATGGCCGAAAGACTTTACAAATATGGTTTGGAGATAACATCGAGGAGAGCAACAAGGAGCTGAAATAGAAACAAAATGTCAAATATACCACTGAGGCGGGCATTCCCATGCTCGAAAACAAACTAAAAGCATGGCTATCGACCAATACATTGCAGATCCATGAGTACTAAGATGATATAGACTGTAGACAAATCCTGTCTACTATGAACAAGTGTAGATCGATGAGACAATAATGACACAGCCACGACCAATACAAAAGTGGATCTGTGTAACAATACAAAGAAAATATCCATTGCAACCTAGACGTAATCAAAATACAAAAGGGTGTCTAGGGTCTTCTACTCGATCGCAAACGATACGAATCTAGCCATGTGATTACAAGGTGTTGAAGTTGAACATGGTAGAAACCATTTGATTACCGGTCAATGATGTGAACCATTAACAAATGCAAGGGAAATCACCAATGATGACGATGATCCCCAAGCTATCTATAGTACATCTCAACGAAATGCGAATAAAGGAGTTGATGTCGAGCATCCAAGAGATCATTCAATTAGAGGTCATTGATGAAAATTTACTGTTGAATATGAGGAAACCTGCCATTGAGGCATGCAGGTACCAAGGTACTAGTGGTTGACTCCTAAGCCTAATTCCTGGATAGTGATTTGGTGTCTATAGGAATAGACTCATCGAAGGTGGGCCATAATGATTCCCACATCATCGACACGAAATCAGAATGAGAGATAGTATGGATCGATGAAACAATAGAATATGTACTGACACAAAGGGAAGGTTTGACATGAAGTGGAGGTGGACTCAAGGTAATAACCCTTTAAACATATAATGGCATGAAATAGAGCTTGGCAGCAGGGACCACTTGAACAGATAGAACCACAGGAAGTGTGAACTCATAGCAATAATGAGGATGCATGATCAAAATGATGACACTATCAGCAAGACTGACTACCCAAAACAGACAAGGTGAGGATGCATGCCATGTTCAAAGGTGACGACTCACAAGCTGCCAACAAGGTAAACTTGACTCATTTTCCAATTTTCCCCTGACATGATGGACGAGTACCTCTTTGTTGTTTTACGAGCTTGAGGAGTATAACAGATGCTTGGTATAGTTCATCTCATAGATGAGTCCAATCTCACATGTTTTTCGAACCTGAGAAAGGAGGGGTTTGTCCCAAAGTGGGCCCTTCGATGTTTGATTTTATGAGTCCAAGGAAGGAAAACTCGATAGTTTTTCATGTTTAGAGAGTCTGAAAAGCTTAAAGAAGGCTCCAAAGGTCCTTTTTCGTAAAGTTAGCCTCATCGCTCGAAAAAGGGTAAAACAACATGAGAGAGGACTCTTCCAGTCATGATTGGCTGGAGTATTTCTTTTTTGTAAATAGTACTTCCTAGTCCGAAAAAGGGGTAAACTATCATTAGAAAGACGATCATTCAAATCCTTTTACAAGCATGAACGAATCAATTTCGCTTGGCCATCTTTTCCTATTTTAGGAGTCTAAAAAAAGCTTAAAGAGGACTCCATGTACAACTTTGTCATGGTTGATGACCGAGTACGACAAAGGAAAAGTAAACTCGACACAGTTCCTTTTCCGTAAATAGTCTAGCGAGGCCGGATAAAGTGATAAACCTATACTCGTTAGACACACCTTTTTACTCCAATTGTTTAATGAGCACGATAATGGTATCAAAAGCACTCAGAATATTTTTCATGTTTTGTTCTAGAGCATGAAAAAGGAAAAAGTAAGCTCAAATCACTTTTCATGTTTTTAACCAGAGCACGAAAAAGTGAAAAGTAAGCTCAAACACCATCTTACTGTTTTTAACGAGCTCAAAGATAGGTTGGAAGAATGCTCCTGATGTCTGCTTCATTTTTCAACGAGCTTGTAACAGAAAATGAACTATGCTCAGGATAATTTCCATGGTTTAATGAGCTTGAAACCTAAAAAGGAAAGTATGCTCGAAAATGTTCCCAATGGTGAACTTCCCGTCATGAAATCAAAGGTTGGTACATGCCCCCCAGCATGATTGCTAGAAGTAAGTGACTTAGCTCCAATGTGGTGTGGAGAGGTGATCAAGTTGAATTCAACGTAACTTCCATAGGTTGAAGACATGCCCCCAAGCTTCATTTCATTCGCCTAAAGTATAGGCGGGTGAAAAGAAGGTTCAGGTACTAAGTCTATGAGGAGACTCGACTCAAAGGGAAAGGAGATCTATTTCATTTTTACACAAGCTTGTAATAGATAATAACAATGCTTGAAAGGGTCCTTTTTATTTTTTAATGAGCTTAAAACAGAAAGAAATTTTGCTCGAAGGTAGTTTCATTTTTACACAAGCTTGAAACTGAACGTAAACTATGCTTGGGATTGGTTTCATTTTTACACAAGCTTAAAACCCAAAAGTAAACTATGCTTGAGGGTTGGTTTCATTTTTTAATGAGCTTGAAACAGAGAATAAACTATGCTCATAGGAATCTATTTCATTTTTTAACGAGCTTGACATAGAAAGGGAACTATGCTCATAATGATGGTTGGTTTTATTTTTACACAAGCTTAAAACCAAAAGTAAACTATGCTTGAGATGATGGTTGGTTTTATTTTTACACAAGCTTAAAACCAAAAGTAAACTATGTTTGAGAAAATGGTTTCATTTTTTAACGAGCTTGACACCGGAATAGAAATTTCCTCCAACGTCCCCCCCCCAAGGGGAAGAAACCACTAAAACATGTGGAACATTTAGGGAAGTCTGGTGACTAGGAGGCATGCGATGAGTGGGTGTCACAAAGGAAAGCTGATCGATGGTCACAACATTCCCATGATGGGAAAAATACATCACTCAGAAGAGCGAGGACACTACAGCCTTCATTGCATAGACGTAATCACGTCCAAGGAGTATATTAAAATCTAAGGGACATTGGACGACCATGACATCAATATAGACAGTTTTCCCTTCCAAAGTGATAGGTAACTAAGGAAGGGACCCTAAAGGTCCAGTAGGCCTTCTATTGAAAGCCAGTATCTGGTCAGTGACGGGCGCAAGCTGAGGAGAACCTAAGGCTTGCCAAGTAGTTGAGGATAGAATACTAACAAAAGCTCCTTCATCAACTATCGTACGAAAAATTTCTTTATCAGAAACTCCTACAGATATTTGAAAAGGAACACTCGAAGGAAGATGAGATTTTGTTAGAGGGGGTCTTGCAGAAATGGACAGGGTTTCCCCTTGCCGAGGACATTCTGAACCGATAAGGAAAACATCAATGGTTTCCAATTCACTCTCGCTTGGAAGATAAGAATGAGATGAAGATTGTGTCAAGGTGACTGCTTCAGTCTGGACTTTCTCCAATGAAAGAGCGGGATCGAGTGGGGATGATAGCGACTCGATCACTTCACTCTCGGGAGGGAGAGTGGGGTCAATTGCAGATGAAACTGAATTGATTACTTGTTCAACCAGCGGGGGGTCGAGGGACAACTTACTATCATTTGTTGGAAGCACCAGTTGAGAACTAGTAATATCTTCCAACCACTGTGAGGCTTCATCCATGCTTGGACAAAGGAAAGTACGGTGCATACCCTTGCATATCAAACAGGAATATAGGACTTTACCCTTCTGACCCTTCACCAAGGGGTCACTGGTTGAGGGAGTGGCATCGACATGATGGTCAGAGGTCAACGATACAATTGGTTTGGTGTTTTTAGACCACACTTCTGACATACGTGAAAGATCGGGGCAATCCTTGAGAAGGTGATCACCCTTGCAGAGTTTGCAAGGGAACTTGGGCTTATGAGGTGTTTTCGTAGAATGAGTGCCATTAGAGGCGATTGGTTTACGCTTGGTCTCTTTCTTATCCTTCTTCTTCTTAACTTTCCTTTTCTTCTTCTTTTTATCCACCTGATTACTAAAACTATTTCTTTGATCAGTCGAGGAAGAAGGAACGGAAGAAGATTCATCCGACGAAGAAGGGCAAGGATTAGTTTGGGATTGACTCTCTCGTGGTGGAGAGTTAACATTCGAAACATTGGGCGCAATCGGAATTACCAGAATGAATAACCATACCGGTAATCCTATGGTTAATCCAGGAAGATTTAACGTGGCAATAAAGGGAGGACCAATATCTCCAACTGGAGGAAAACTAAAAGGTACCCCTTGAAAAGGGGTCTCTGGATTGGTAGTCCCAGAAGGAGCATGGGTGCACGGAGGTAGATTCTCCATGAAACAAAACTAAGTGATGTGGATGAACTCTTGTTAAAAAGAACTCAAAAACCCTCAAGCAACCGAGCGTGCGAAAGGGGAGCTAGGAAAATACAAGGCTCACAGGCCAAAAGAGCAAGCTCAAAAAACTATACTGAGGCCGTTGCACAGTAAGCGAGCTGTACAACAAAATGGCCAGAATGCCAACAAGCAGCCCTACAAAGAAAAGGACCCTCTATAAGATAGCAAGCAAAACCTCCTAACTAAGAGCTGGAGACCTCAACAAATTGTATCCTTCGCAAGGTGATGAAATCCAAGTTGAATAATACAACATGAGAGACCAATATGAGAAGGATATCCCTCTACCGAAAGGGATCTTGGGTAAAAGAGCCCTAGTAGAAAAGTCACTAAGCTACCTCGTTCATGACCCGTTGGAAAAGGTTTTGGGAACTTCTTCCTTCCAAGGAAGACAATGATCGATGTTTCCTTAGGGCTAAGTGGAGTGTGGCATTCCACAGAGTCTGTCCGGTTCTCAATCTCGCGGCCGTTTAACCCCTGAAAGTTAAAAACAATCAAGAGGCCCCTCCATAAACTAGCTGTGACCGTGTCAATAAATTCTAGAATATTTTAGTTCCCTAAAGACAACGACTATGTTTCAGATGAAAAATGACAAGGGGGAATTATTTTGATGCCTATCCCCAGTGTCCTACCTAACTACCAAATTCTTTTGATTTCCTAAAGTGAGGTTAATGTTGGTTTAGTTAGGGAGATTAATTTTAGAGGTTGTCTTACTCAATCGGGTAAATGGACGTGAAACTTGGTGGTTGTTAGGATATTTAGACACTTAGGAGTTAGTTAAGATCAACTTGTGTAATATATCTGTTAGGGATAGTGTGTTTCTTTAGTATGCATTAGTATGCATTTGTAAATACTTAATCCGACGGTCACGATATGTTTCCGACATAGAGTGATCCGACGGCTCAACTTCTCTTAGATCAAACCTAACCTTGATCCGTGGCTTAACACCCGATTGGTCCATGATCTCTATTTAAAGAGCATGGAGGGCCATTGTTTAGTTGATCAATTATGAGAAGCTCATTTGTAACTTTCTTTCTTTGCATAATAAATTGTCCCGTAGAAGCTATTTGGTCGGGGTCGTGGAGTATTTCCCTCAAGAGGGTTTAAACCACGTCAAAACATCGGTGTGTTGATCTGTGATCTGTTTGTGTGAAGTGGTTGCTCTTGGTGTTCGGTCCTTTGGTAGTACCCTTTGTACCCGAACATGGTATCAGAGCTTTTATGAAGTGCCGCTTCCGGTTATGATCTAGATATTGAACTACTGTTGCCGAAACTTGAAAGGGTTTCTAGTTTTAGCATTTCTGTGCATTTTTGGGTTGTGGGAGGTGTTCCATTGCGTCCGGAGCATTGTTTCCATTGGGAAATAGTTTTCGTTTGATCGAAAACGGTTCCTGGTTGCTCCCGAAACGCGTATTTCATCAGATCTGAAGGTATAATGTTACAGTGACACATTTTTTTTATTTCATTTTTTAAAAAGAAAAAATCTCATATTTCATTTTTCTTTACTGTTAGATTTTTTTTTGTTCGGATTGTTGCCTTCCCTTCTACGTATGTTCTTTTCCATGCACCTTTAGCGATCTCGTCAAATCAAAAACAGAAAGGGAAAGGGTTTTTCTCGGCTGCGTATCCTCTTTTCCGTGCACCTTGCACGATCTCGACAAATCAGAAACAGAGAGAAAACGTAGACTTTCCGGGCGAGCTAACAAGATCTAACTCCACAAGCGTGGAAAAGTTTTTTTTTGTTTCTATTTGTGGTTTTTTTTTGCAGGAAAAATGGCAAGCACTCAAACCGAGCAAGAAGAGTAAAAAAAAAAAAAAAAAACCATCTTCATCCCCATATTTTACATACCTTTTAATCTAGCTCACTTGGTTCAAAGTTGGTTTATTCCTTAATAGGTCTTGAGTTCAAGTCTTCGGAAGTTACTTTTAAAAGAAAAAGTGCATGCAATTTCTAATTTCAAGTTACTTTATTGTAAATAGTGCATCTGACTTGAATAATAAAAAAATAAAAATACAAGTGAGTCACTTAAGTTGTTTTTATTGTTGCACTATTTAAAAGTAATATCATTGTAAAAGTGAAATCATTTATTTTACAAAAGTGGTTCACTTAAAGCAACTTCTTTTAAAGTGATTGTCAAAAGGTTCATCTTGGGAAGAGGGGGGTTCTTTTTTTTTGCTGGACATTCTCTAGCTGCCACGTCACTATTGGGGACATTTTCAACAGTTTCTTTGTTCAAACATAACTTCATCATACAAAGTCCATTTTCAGTGCCATTTTTTTTTGAAACCGCCTGTTTTTTCGAGCTCTTCACATCCAGACTATTGGTTTCTACTTTTACAGCCATTAATTTACAAATATGGCCGCCCTTTGTGATATTCTACTTAACAGTTCCAACTATTTCTCATGGAAATCTCGTATGGAGGATGTTCTACGAAGTAGGGGACTTTTCAGAATTACAACATGGAAATAAAAAGAACCCACTGATGATGATAAGAAAATAAAATGGGCAAATAGATGTGACGAAGCTCATGGATTGATTGGGATGTCAATCTCTACTGATTTGCGATTCCACATATCTGGAATTGATGAACCTAATGCTGCTTGGGACAAGTTGGAATTTGTGTTTGGTAAACACAATGAAATTCGAGGTCACCAACTCGAAAATGAGTTGATTTCTTTAAATCCAAGTGACTTTTCATGCATTCAAGATTATTTATCTAAGTACAAAACTCTTAAACTCTTATGTGCAGAATGTAAGATTGAGAGGGAAGACAAACAATACATTTATCATATTCTTTCCAAACTTGGACCTGCATATTCTGTTTTTGTATCTACATTTTACTCCATTGAATGCAGCTAGCTATCAAGAGCCTAGTCTTGAATCCTTTTGTGATTCCTTGATTAGAGAACAAGATAAACTCATTCATCTTGGAATAATCAACAATGCAGATGCATCTGGGAAATCCTTATTGTCCCAACAAAAATAAAAGTCCAAGCCTCCCAAGAAACAAAATTTTCGCAATAATAAGTCAAACAAGGGTCCAAAACCCTCTCAGTCAGCTCCTTCTTTAAAAAATGACAAAGGATCCAAGCCAAAAGGCAAGAAGCCTGAGCGTCATTGCAACTATTGCGGGAAAGATAATCATGATGAATCTAAGTGTTTCAAGAAGATGGAAGCCTTGGAAGCAGCAATGAAGAAGCACCACATCAGCCTAGATTCACCTTTAGAATCTGCCTCTCATGGAAATGCACTTTGTGCTTCTGGTTATTCTTATAATGCATCTTCTTCTTCTACTTCAAATGAATGGCTCATTGATTCTGGAGCATCTTATCATATGGCTAAGGATCAAGCCATTTTTTCTACTATGCATGAATGTAACACCAAACAAATATTTGTTGGTGATGATAGATCTCTAAGTATTGTAGGAGCTGGAACAGTTCCAGTAGATAATGGTCATTTTAGTGATGTACTATATGTTCCAAGAATTTCCTGCAATTTGTTATCAGTCTATCAGATCACTCATTCTGGTGAAGGTAAAACTGTGACCTTTACACCTCACCAAGTTGTAATCAAGGATTTTAAAGATCCTCAACAGGTCTTAGCTACCGGAATTGTTGATGATATTACCAGGTTGTACAAGTTTAACAACTTTGGGTCATCACCTTTCCCTTCAGTTTTTGTTGCTCATAGTGATAACTTGAGCAAACTTTGGCATGAGCGATTTGGTCACTTAAATTATCACTCATTGCAACAACTATGTAAAGAAAATATGGTGACAGGTCTTCTGATGGTATCTTGCAGAGATGGTGTTTGTTCCGGTTGTGTACTCGGAAAATATCATCGGGACAGTTTTGACAAACGTGCCTCTTGGCACACCTCGATTCCCTTGGAGCTTGTGCATAGTGACTTGTGTGGTCCTCTTCCATCTGCTTCCTTTTCTGGTTTCAAATATTCCTTAACTTTCATTGATGATTACACCAGATGCACTTGGGTTTATTTCCTAAAAATTAAGAGCGAAGTATTTAACATGTTCTTGGCCTACAAGGCCCTTGTTGAAAAACAATCTGGTCATCAAATTATTAAGTTAAGATCTGAAAATGGAGGAGAATATGTTAACAAACAGTTCACTACTTTCTACACTGAACAAGGCATCCAACAACAGCACACTGTTCCATATACACCACAACAAAATGGTGTAGCTAAGCGGAAGAACCGCACTTTAAAAGAAATGGGTAATTGTATGATCCAATCTAAGGGACTACGTCTTCAATTTTGGGTTGAAGCCATTAATTGTGCAAATTACATAGTTAATCGCACTCCCACTAAAGCATTACAAGGTATAACACCTGAAGAAGCATGGAGTAAAACTAAACCTGATGTAAGTCACTTCCGTGTGTTTGGTAGTGAAGCATGGGCTCACATTTCGGATGAAAAACGGAAAGCATTGCAGCCTAAAAGTGAAAAGTTCATATTTGTTGGATATTCTGAAGATGTAAAAGGTTATAGTCTTCTTCAACCACATTCTCATGATATAATCATTAGAAGAGATGTTAAATTTGATGAAAATATCTTGTCCTGCGAGCCTAACTCGGCAATTGTGCCATCTTTGGCCTACGAGCCTGATTCGTCATTTGTGCCTTCTTCTTCTTCTTCCAACTTCCTTGACAGTTTTCCAAATCCAGTTTCTGATGATGACAGTGAGGATGAAAATCCACCTCCGCCTGTTCATGTTCCTCCAGTTGCACCAGCACAAGTGCTTCCTCGATGGGTTCGTTCAACATGTGAAGCAGCTGGTGATCTTGCCGGTGATCCTAGAGATCAACGTCGAACACGTTCTCAGTTTCAGCGAGCCTCTTCTCTTTTGGCTCAAGTTTCCGAGAATCATGATCCAGAAACTTTTGCAGAAGGTTCAGGGAATCTAGTTTGGGATGCAGCCATGGATGAAGAATATCGTTCCTTAATGGCGAACAATACTTGGGATCTTGTACCTCTTCCAAAAGGAAGAAAACTTGTCAGATGTAAATGGGTCTACAGAACTAAGTATGCATCAGATGGAAGTGTTGAAAGACTTAAGGCAAGGTTAGTTGCCAAAGGTTTTTCCCAAGTTGAAGGGATTGACTACAATGAAACCTTTGCTCCCGTCGCAAAAATGAACTCCATCTCCCTTGTTCTTTCCCTTGCAGCTTTACACAACTGGGAAGTCCATCAAATGAATGTCAAGTCTGCCTTCTTACATGGTGATTTACAAGAGGAAATTTACATGGAACAACCTCCTGGCTATGTTCAGAATAACTCTAGCCTTGTCTGCCGCCTTAAGAAATCCTTATATGGCCTTAAGCAAACTCCTAGAGCTTGGTATGCCAAAATGGATAACTTTCTCCTTCACACTGGTTTTTCTAGATGCCATTCTGACCCCAACGTCTATACCAAGAAAGTAGGAAACCATCTCATCATACTTGTTCTATATGTTGATGACCTTATTCTTACTGGTAGTGACCCCAAGCTTATAACCCATGTGAAATCCAGTCTTAAACAAAATTTTGAAATGTCAGACTTAGGACATTTGCATTATTTTCTTGGTCTCCAAGTCCTACAAACCAAAGAAGGAATCTTTCTTTCTCAGTCTAAGTATGCTTGTGATCTTCTTCGTTGCTTTCACATGGAAGATTGTACACCAGCCCCTTCTCCCTTCCAGTCTAGAGTCAAACTTTCTGCCACTTGTACTTCACCTGAAGTCAATGCCACCTTGTATCGTCAGCTTGTTGGTAGTCTCTTATACTTGATTCATTCCCGTCCTGACCTTTCCTTTTCCATTGGTCGAGTTGCCCGTTATATGCAGACACCTCATGAAAGTCACTGGAAAGCAGCTAAAAGAATACTTCGATATATTCGAGGTACAGTTCAGTTTGGGATTCATTACAGTATAGGGGGGAAACCTTTGTTGGTTTGTTTCACTGATTCAGATTGGGAGGGGGATCCTGATGATCGAAAGTCTACTGCAGGTTATGTTTTCAGTATGGGATCTGGACCTATTACTTGGGCTTGTAAGAAACAACAAGCTCTTGCTCTTTCTTCAGTAGAGGCAGAATATCGAGCAACAGTTAATGCCAGTCAGGAAGCTTTATGGCTTCGACAGATCCTTTCAGAGTTTGGATTTGAGCAGCAATAGCCTACTCCACTTTGGTGCGATAATCAAAGTGCCATCAAGCTTGCCAAAGATCCAGTTCTACATCAACGCAGCAAACACATTGAGCTACACATGCACTTCATCAGAAATCTTGTTCATGATCGTGTTCTTGAAGTGCTCTTTTTCCCTATAGATGATCAAGTTGCAGACATCTTCACCAAGTCTCTTACAGAAGCAAAGTTTTCTAAACTTCGATCTATGTTAGGAGTTCAGGAACTTGTCATTAAGGGGGGATAGGCTCTAATGCCTCCTTCGTTCTCCTAATAGTGTCACTTTTGTAAATCCTTCAATCCTATCCCAAGTTGTTCTTAAGGAGGGATGTTAGGATATTTAGACACTTAGGAGTTAGTTAAGATCAACTTGTGTAATATATCCGTTAGGGATAGTGTGTTTCCTTAGTATGCATTAGTATGCATTTGTAAATACTTAATCCGACGGTCACGATATGTTTCCGACATAGAGTGATCCGACGACTCAACTTCTCTTAGATCAAACCTAACCTTGATCCGTGGCTTAACACCCGATTGGTCCATGATCTCTATTTAAAGAGCATGGAGGGTCATTGTTTAGTTGATCGATTATGAGAAGCTCATTTGTAACTTTCTTTCTTTGCATAATAAATTGTCCCGTAGAAGCTATTTTGCCGAGGCCATGGAGTGTTTCCCTCAAGAGGGTTTAAACCATGTCAAAACATCGGTGTGATGATCTGTGATCTGTTTGTGTGAAGTGGTTGCTCTTGGTGTTCGGTCCTTTGGTATTACCCTGTGTACCCGAACAGTGGTGTTGCGACGACTCAACCCATGCAAATGAAGATGAATTGAAATGAGCCTTTCTCTTCGATGAACACTAGCTAAAGTAAGGAAGAATTCTTTCCGTTCCCAATATGCACAACCCAATGCACATGCAATTTTATTTCTTTTCAAAATGATAGAAAGAAGTAAAATATGTATCCAATACTAACCCAGAGTAATGAAAAAGTTCTTCATATGAACACCAAATGTAATGATTCTAATCCATTTCCTTTCTTTTCACACTTGAAAAAGACACATCCAAGCTACGGAAAGAAAGATTCTACAAATGCTTCCAATCAAATGCAAGACAAAGAGAAGAACCTAATAATATCGTCTAACTCAAATGCACATAAATATGAAACAAGCATTTCTTCTTCTCATGAATGTAATGCTAAGAATGTCAACTAATTAAATTAAAGCAAGAAGAATACCTATGTGTTTCAATTTCATGAATATGGTAAAAGAACGACAAAATCAAGCTTCTCTTTGAACTAAAGTGGAGGCAAGGAATCAATCTTTTCAAACAATCATTAGATAGGATGGAAAGGAAATAAGATGCCAAGTAATCCAAACACGCCAAACACACCAAACCAAAAATGATCTCAAAACTGTAACATGGGTCAAAACGACTGTAGGATGCACGATTCATGGCCCCCCCGGCCATGAGGGGGAATTTTTTTTTCAAAAATAGAACCCATTTCGCTTAAAAATGCAAGCCAAACACTAGTGTTTACTCAAAGGGCCAGCATGGATCCAAATCTCAAAAAGACCCAAAAATAACCAAACAAACCAAATAAACACACTTTCCAGGAACTACCGCGATCCTGTAGGCCACCTGGGAGCAGTACTGATAGACTACCGCACTCTAGACAGGGCTTAAGGGGCGGTGCTGCTAGATTATCGCTCTCTAGATAGTGGTTAATGCACGGTACTGTTGTACTGCCGCGCTCTAGACAGCGGTTAAGGCGCAGTACTACTGCTCTGTAGGCAGTTACGGGGGCGTGGTAGTGTGTGAACAGAGGGAAAGAGGCAAAATTTTGAGAAAAGATTTTGACTTTTCAAGGGTTTGCCAACCCAAAGGACTTACTGATCTGTAATAGAAGTCTAATGCAGAGAACAGGGAAGTGAATGACGGTAAAAGAACCCAATTCTTACAATCAATAAGCGAAATTGAAAGCAAACTTCACAAGCAAAGAAAATGGATTCAATTCCCCAACGGAGTCGCCAGTTTTTGTTGTAGAAATTTCTCCCTACAGATAGGTAGAAACTCTCTTAGGATAAAGCAGAATGCACTGACTCTATGCTAAGACAAAAAGGAAACATATGCTACCTTGAGTTCCTAAACTAATCTTCACAACAAGATTAAATGCAATCAGAAGAGATGAAAGATATAACTCACCTTTCAATTCGATGTTTGTCCCGCTTCTAACTCTCGATCTCAAAGCTCCAATATAGAAACTGTTGAAAACCCAACAAGGAACAAGCATACAAGCCTCCAAATACCTTGAAGTAAAGATTAAATTCAAATCTGAACTAGATACATTCCATGTAAGAAACTTATGCAATACACATGAAATGGGAAAAACAAGACAAGTTATCTTTTATTACAAACTTGAAGAGTGCTTACAAAGGTTGCTTGATATCCAAGCCAATCCTCCAGCTCCAAGTGCTTCCTCTAGCTATCTCTGCAGAAGTATGAAGATCATAGGTTTGATGCCCCAAAAGTCCTCCCTTTGGCCCATGGAAAGCTTCTCTCTTATAGCACATGGGAAGGCTAACCAACAAGAGAGAAGTGTGGATCTATGGAGGGTTTAGTGGATCAGGCCAGCTAAACAGAGAAGGAGTTAGGATCGAACCAAAGGTGGTAATCCCAACAAAATCTCCTCAAAGGTCGAATCCCAAAATCCAAGGCAAAAAGACTAATTTCAGAGTATCGCACCCCTATAACTGAGCATAACGCAGTAGTACCGCGCCCCAGAGAAGGAGCAACGCGCGGTAGTGCTAACTACCATGCCCCTGTAGATGTGCAAGGAGCGGTAGTGCTCACAAATAGGGCTAAGTTGGGCTGGCAGATGGAAGAAAAAGGTTTTGCTCTCAGTATTCAGTCAATGGTTTTCACTCTGGATGTTCAGATGATCTTTAAGGGAAACTATCGTTTAGGTCGCTAGTACAAGGATGCGACACTAATACATAATGTGTAATATTGAGGTATAACATGAGATTTATGGGTGGACCTCAATTCCATAAACATGATTCAAGGAGGGAGACCAACATCCCACAGCTAAAAATATATTTTTGGAATTAGTTCCATTCATGGAAGATTTTATGAAGGCTCTTCATAAAATTAATCTTCTTCTTCATGCAACTCAAACTCTAAATCTTCCATGAATGGAACTAATTCCACAACACCAACTTCAAGATAGTGCTGAGCTACCTTTCCACTGAGAGTTACTTTCCACAAGCTAAGCCAATGAAAGTGCTCTGATACCATTGTAATATCCTTGGGAAGATTTAAAAAAGATATTAACTCAACTTAAGAAATTTTAATAAAATTCACTGCATAAAGTTCTTAATAATCTTTTCAAACCGAGCAGGATGTTAGTGAGTGGGATGGAGACCTAATCTGAGGATGGTGGGATGAAATTTCAGTTCTGGAATTTGTATGGGGAAATGTGCAGTAGAAAATATTAATATCAGAGGGATAGTCCTAAGCATAAAGCACTGGGGCCATTTATGTTTCGGACATCAGCTACCGTTGACGCCTACTGCAAAGCTTCCTGGGCGCACCAGCATATGTTTACTAGACTGGGTGGGTACAAAACTGAGTTATGATGTTCAAAGAGGCACACAAGATACTCTGGACAATAATCAGAAATATTTGGGAAGAGCAGGGGTGGTTTGGAGATTTTAAACCCTGTAGGGATGATAGAGCTAGTCAATTTTTAAGCTTTACAAAATGTGGGTAAATCCTTGAAAATTCTTAAATTATAAGATTATATGGCTAGTATGGTGTATTAATGACCTCCTACAACTTACAGAAATCAGATATGACATTTAGAATAAATTTGAAAGTCATTTCAATGAAACTAGTCATTAAACAATGCTCAATGAGCTAATCTTTTATTCTACATTAAGTACTGACTTTATTTAAAAGTAAAAATATGTTATGAAATATTAGAGTGTTCCAATATAATTTAATTAGAAGCAGCAGGTCCAAATGTTACTCACTGAATCAATTTTGCACTCATTTAATAGCTCCTCCTTAATACAATGAATTATAAGCTAGGAAACCCCCTCATAGAGCCACAGAATGATTGGAAGAAGAGATGTAATGACCCAATCTTTGTTCTGAAGGTGTAATCTGATCTTAAAAAGTTCTGAAAGAAAGGATATGGCTGCACACTGATTCTCTGTAAGGGTATGGAGAGCTATCCCCCAATCTTCTCTTCCTTAAGGGGAAAACACCGCCAAATCTAGCTGTGGTTGTGAGAATGAAGGAGAAGAAGAGAATGGATTAGTTATGAGAATCATTTCTGATACTGGACATCAATGTTGGCTGAACATAAGGCTGAACCAACCCTTCATCAATTCTTGGGCGTATTCAC
This sequence comes from Larix kaempferi, assembly GCA_027924585.1. NCBI lineage: Eukaryota > Viridiplantae > Streptophyta > Pinopsida > Pinales > Pinaceae > Larix > Larix kaempferi. Next base: position 862,030 of record BSBM01001075.1, read on the forward strand.
TGGAGCATTCATCTTCAACTTGAGAAACTTCACCAAAACTAGCAAGAATTTCACTGAATGAAAGACCTTCTCTTGGAACTGACTGTATGAATTCATTGTTGAACTGATCTGAATGTTATTGGCTATAACATCATGTTCTGGACCTGCATAACACTCATAAGAAACTCACATCGCCTTGGGGCACATCTTCGAAGCAAACTTGTTGAGGCACATCACTCAACTAGAGAGGCTCAGAGCTCTCAAACCAAAATTGCAAATGACAAAAGTTGTCAAATGGACATGGTTGGATTCTTTTATCGACTTCATAATGACCTGTTGAGAAAGTTCTTGGATTAGTGACCTTTGAGAGTAGGTTACCCACTTTCCCATTCTACTCCAAAGCCATGAGGGCACATTTATTGAGGAGAATAGCAACTTTTGAGCATTCAAAACTTTCTTTCCTTCACCTCCTTCACTGAATTTGGGCAAGTGTGCTTTAGGTAGCTTTTCTGGTTGTTTCTATTTTCTTTCAGAAAGCTTTTCTAAAACTTTCCACTTTCTTTACTTTCCTCTTTCATGCTTTTGTCTGATTTTGCCATCTTTTGTCAGTTTCCTTTCTGGGTTCATCTTGCCAACTTGTCTCCATTAGATTCCTTAGCTTTTCTGAGACTTTACCACTTAGGAAAGTTTGGCTCACATACCAATTCGAATTTCCTATCCTAGTCATCAATCACTTGGCACATTTATTAGTAATAAAAATTTAAATGACAATAATATAACTCAGAAATAATTTTGCTAAGCAATTAATTAATTACCCAGTAATTAACTATTATGGTTTAATTGCCTCAAAACTTCCCCAATTAATTAATTTCTCAATTAATTAATAAATCACCTTAGCACTTGGATTGGGGGTTAATAACTTCATGGGGGGCCATCCTTATCCATTTAATTCCTCAAATTCACCCTTAGGAATCTTCATTTATCCATTCATTAATTATGTAATTAATGCCATGGTGACTTAGGCTAAAATCACCCCATAGACCAAAGCAAAAATATGGGGATATGACAGCCCTCCCTTTCCAATATTGCTTGTCCTCAAGCAATTTTAGGATCCCACCAAGCTTCTGCTACACCACTCTAATAAAATTTGTCCCCATCCACTAAACAATCTGAAAATTAAACTTGGGCCTTAAAAAAAACGAAGAACAACTGCACTGTAATCTATATCTGCAATTAACCAGCAATGAACAAAATTTTCAACCCAGCTAGGATAACTTGAGAAGAATTCCGGGATCCCACTATTTCTCCTGCAAGGAGCAGAATTCTCCAGTCATCTTTGAAAATCTGTCACTCAAGTGTATGCCAGGATCGCAAAGTATCAACTACATTTTTCCCATCATCATAATAATTTTAAAGGATCTGTCATCAAACATTTGCCTTTTCATCCAGGGAATAACTACTAGGGAATTGCGTCCAACCAAACCAAGTGGGGAGCAGAATGTCTCTTCCAGTGAAAATATCCAATGGCTCAACTCTTTTCCATTGGAGAAAAATTTCAAGCATCCCTCCCAGCATGTGGATTCCCTCCACATAAGCCAACCTCTGCAAGTAAAATGTTCCGTTAATTTAACTTGGCAGCTTTCATGCTTCGCTACCTTCCCTTTACCATAAGCATAAAAATTTTTGCAATGAAGTTTCATGCTTGCCAAGTAATCTTTCACCCAATCCATATGTGGATGAGTGAGATCAAATGGCTGCAAAATATAATTTTGTTGCTGCTCACAATTCAAGACAATGTCAGTTATAATAAGAAATTTATTACAGAAACAAATGAACTTTTTACCTTCCAGATTTTCTTTTCTAGTGAGGCCTCTATCCATCCATCTGGTGGGTGAATCAAAGATCCTTCTTGCTGATTTATATGAGCTATAATCAGCCATCTCTGCTGCAATAAGATCTATCTCCCATAGGATCATATCATGATCCACCTGTGGTACATGTGACAACAACAAGAAAAACTTCTTCACCCACTATTCATTCCCCATTGTTATTGTTGAATCCATGACATGTGGGGAAGGACTGTGAACCTTCTTTGTATGTCTACAACCTTCATTAATCATACTTATGGCTGCAACTTCTTCATTATTGGCTGGCCCAAATTGGGTTCTCTCATCCCACTTTTCCATGGGAGAGTGACTGTTTCCAAGGAACAGCTCAACTTCGCTTAGGAAATGATTAAGTGCTTGGTTTTCTTCAAACTGTTATGCACACTCCTCAAGCACATGTAAAGATAAATGATCATCATGATCCACCATCTCATGAGTTTCCTCCATATGATCATGACTTCTTTCACCCCAATGAAATTGATTGAATGGTGTGTAGTAGAGGCAGGAAGGATCTTTGCAACTTTTCATGAAGTTGCAATATTTTTGTCTTGGATTCTTGCAGGGCACTTTTAGTGCTTCTCAAAGAATCTTGGGAGGCTATTAATTCATCATTGAGCTTGTTCATCCCTTCATCATCCCTCAAGGATGTACCATGAAACAATTCTACAAGCTCCAATAAACTATCTCTATCATAAAGTAGGTTTAATAATTTACCTTTTATGCTTGCCATGGCTTTCTGAAATTCTTCCATGTCTCTCATTAAGGACTGGGTGTCATTGAGGGTTTGAAGGGCTTCTTGAACTTTGCATTCATTCATCTTCAGTGTCCCTTCAAGGAAATAAGGTTTTGGCATATGAACCTTCTCTTCTTATAGCTTCCTATGATCAACTTCAGCTGATTCTGTTGAAGTTATGAAAGCTGATACATATTTTGGGGCTGCAATATATTCATATTTCAGATGATGAATATCAGATCTTTGGCTGCAAATGGGGTGCTCATTCATGTCTGGTGCAACAGTAAGTCTTTCTTTCCAATTTTCATCCCTCCCCAATTCAGGAGTCTCAAACCATGGGGGTTCAACCAAGCTCATATTCTCCTCTGAAGTGGCTGCCCCATCATGCTGACACATAGGCATATAAAATCATAATTGAAAAAACTCCCATGTGTTATGTTTTCTCCTCCTTGGGGTGGTGTGTTCGTGGTTTGGTCTTCCACTAATCTCTCATTTTCAATTTCTGTTGTTGCAAGACCTTCTTCTTTCTCCATGGATCTGGCATCCACAACACCATCACCAATGGGTAGTTCCATGTCTCCCACATGTATATGAGAATACACATCATTAGATGCTTCGTCACACTTAAAACATTCCTCAATAGGTTCTCTTCCAACCATGTGGGCATCCTGTAAACACCTTTCTAGTGATTCAGTCTCGTCACTGCATTCACCCTTATCACTAAGGATGCGAGAATCAACATCCAGGGAATCCCTTATGCAATAATCATCCTCTGATGTGGCTGCAACATCATCATTATACAAACTAGTACAAAAATCTGAATGTGGTCCATACCTTGGCATCATGCTTATCTCTTCAATGGGTGGGGTTATGGTGCCTTGTTCTACGACCAATTCTACTAGTTCATATCTAACCGATGTGTGGTCAACTTCTGCCTCACTATGAAGCTCAAGTGGTGACTTTGAATCTGATTTAGGTTCTTCTTTTGGATCTGATCCAAAATATGTCTCACCATCATTAAGCTTACCAATCTCTTCTGAGGTGATCTTGACATCCTCAGCATAGAATCTTACAGTAGATTCTTGTCCCATTCTGTCAACAATCTCATGATTGGTTTTTGGGTCTTGCTTCTCCCTGGTTGTCTTAGGATGAAGATTCTTGGAGGATCTTCTTGAATAGGATCAAAAAATTCTTGTGAAGCGACACGCATCCAATAAAGCTTTCATATCTTTTATTATCTCTTCCATAGAAAGTTGACCTTGACTGTGGAACATGCAACTGTTTGCTGAATATGGCTATCAGAATAACCATAGTCTCTTCTTCCAATCATGATCTCATGGGAGCTTCTTGTGGAAGGTACTTCTTCGAAATCCTCTTCCTCATACTGTCTGCAATATTCTTCATACTGCTCATCATAATCATCATACTCTTCATAAAAATAATCTTCTTCTTCATGCAACTCAAACTCTAAATCTTCCATGAATGGAACTAATTCCACAACTCCAACTTGAAGATAGTGCTGAGCTTCCTTTCCAATGAGAGTTAGTTTCCATAGGCTAAGCCAAGGAAAGTCCTCTGATACCACTGAAATATCCTTGGGAAGATTTAACCAAGATATTAACTCAACTTCAGAAATTTTAATAAAATTCACTGCATAAAGTTCTTAATAATCTTTTCAAACCGAGCAGGATGTTAGTGAGGGGGATGGAGACTAAATCTGAGGATGGTGGGATGATCTTTCAGTTCTAGAATTTGTATGGGGAAATGTGCATCAGTAAATATTAATATCAGAGGGAGATTCCTAAGCACAAAGCACCGGGGCCATTTATGGCTGAACATAAGGCTGAACCAACCCTCCATCAGTTCTTGGGCGCATTCACTGGAGCATTCATCTTCAACTTGAGAAACTTCACCAAAACTAGCTAGAATTTTACTGAATGAGAGACCTTCTCTTGGAACTGATCTGGATGTTATTGGCTGCAACATCATGTTCTGGACCTACATAACACTCATAAGAAACTCACATGGCCTTGGGGCACATCTCCCAAGCAAACTTGTTGAAGCACATCACTCAACTAGAGAGCCTCAGAGCTCTCAAACCAAAATTGCAAATGACAAAAGTTGTCGAATGGAGTTGGTTGGATTCTTTTATAGGCTTCGTGATGACCTGCTGAGCAAGTTCTTGGATTGGTGACCTGTGAGAGTAGGTTACCCACTTTCCCATTCTACTCCAAAGCCATGAGGGCGCATTTCTTGAGGAGAATAGCAACTTTTGAGCTTTCAAAACTTTCTTTCCTTCACCTCCTTCACTGAATTTGGGCAAGTGCGCTTTAGGTAGCTTTTTTGGTTGTTGCTATTTTTTTTCTGAAATCTTTTCTGAAACTTTCCACTTTCTTTACTTTCCTCTTTCCTGCTTTTGTCTGATTTTGCCATCTTTTGTCAGTTTCCTTTCTGGGTTCATCTTTCCAACTTGTCTCCATTAGATTCCTTAGCTTTTCTGAGACTTTACCACTTAGGAAAGTTTGGCTCACTTACCAATTCGAATTTCCTATCCAAGTCATCAACCACTTGGCACATTTATTAGTAATAAACATTTAAATGACAATAATATAACTCAGAAATAATTTTGCTAAGGAATTAATTACTTACCCAATAATTAATTAACTACTATGGTGTAATTGCCTCAAAACTTCCCCAATTAATTAATTTCTCAATTAATTAATAAATCACCTTAGGACTTGGATTGGGGGGTAATAACTTCATGGGGGCCCCTCCTTATCCATTTAATTCCTGAAATTCACCGTTAGGAATCTTCCTTTCTCCATCCATTAATTATGTAATTAATGCCTTGGTGACTTAGGCTAAAATCACCCCATGGACCATAGCAAAAATATGGGGATATGACATATTTGTTTGGTTTTCTTTGTGCAAGTGTGTGTGTAAATATTTGTATACAGTTGTTTTTTCTAACATGTAAATTTTTGTATATGTGCATAGATATTTGCCTATGTGCATGTATTTTTGTATGTTTATGTATAAATATTTTTATGTGTGTAGGTTTTTGTAGTGTAAATATATATGTATATGTACATCTTCAATATGTGTGTAAATATATTTATGTGCATCTAACTTATGTGTGTTTGTGTGTGAATGACTAGGGTGGTAGGTACACAAGGAGGGTGTCTATGGGTGGTAGGTACACAAGGGGGGTGACTAGGGATGGTAGGTACAAAAGGGGGCTCCATCATTGATCTAGAGAGAACTCAATAAATCAAAATATCATGGGGTCTAGGGAATGTTCAAACAATAAAGTATAGAATTAAATGCTCTCTGTCAAGAGATCGATATCATCTTTTCACAAACATAAGGAATCTTTTGGTATTTGGGAATATCGCCATTATCATTCATCACTTACAAAAACATTTCACATACAATGACAACTCTTTAGAAAAACTTGTCAAAATAACTAGGTATAGGAAAAGGTGAAGTATCTCCCTAGTCTTTATATCAAGGGCCCCATAAAATTTCTCCAATAACTACTCAAGGTGTTAAATTTTATCATCAAACTTTTATCCTTGCATTGTGATGTATACAAGCTAGTTGGATCTCATTAGAATGACATTTTAAGATGAAAATACATTTCATAATACAAACCAATTGAAATAATATTAATTATTTCAATTCTAAATCTAAGGTCACACTTAAACCTAACAAAGCATCCATGCTAAGAAAAACACAGTGATAGAGGGATGATGGTCCCTTCACAATGAAACATTCCTAGTGAAGGGGATGGGGAGATATTTTTCATATATTTAACCACAATGATGATAGCATAGGCTTTTCACACCTAAGTACAATCGACAAGTCCTTATTGATTGGTATATCATCAAATATTAAACATCGATGGAAATAATTATTTTTACAGCTCTGACCTTGGTTCAAAATTCTACAAACATGGTCAAGTGAGTATGTTTTGTTAGAGTTCAAACACAATATTTTTTCAATTGACCATCCAACAATGACTATATGAGGCCAATAGAGATCAACATTTATCTATGTAATCATAAACGGAGGAAATCATATCAAAATCCATTCAAACTCCACGATCTTTTTTAAAAGCATGATGTTTTTTATTACGAAACTACACACAACAACACACAACCATGGAAAATTTTAGGGGCTAATATTATCTCATGGGCTAAATTTAGGGGTTTTTAATTTTTAATGGGCTATTTTTTATTAAACACTCATTAGGTATGATTAGCCCACATTTTATTTATTTATTTTTAATGAATAGGAGGTTGGCCCTATCGAATTTAAAAAAGGGAGCCAAGATAAAACAATTTTTCCCTCTAAAAATGGATTTAAACCTCTGTCAACCCACGAAAAATTGCTAACAAGATCTTATTCACCCCTGATTTCCCAAAATGGAAGTTTCTAGGGGCTCTTTCACCTTTTATCAATCATGGAAATCAAAGTCTAACTTACATTCATCCATATTTCACGAGTTGAATCTCATTTTGCAAGTTGCTTAATGGCCACATGAGAAGGGTAGTTGATATACACTATAAGGTCTTATAGATACCCATTTGCATCTAGTAGATGTCTAAATCCCATGACCCGAGATCTCAAGTTTCCCTAAGAAACATGGGGATTGTGAAGCTTGCGATCAACGATGCAACAATAATGTTTTTGTGGGTGTTTAGGGAATCATGCCTGGGGGGATAGGACTTCATTTATAGTTGTGCATTTGGGCATGCAGGGGGCCATGACTTGCAAAGGAGACTTTTTTTGAAATATTCGCCAAGACTTCACGAGGTTTTATAATTTAGTGAAATATTCACCAAGATTTTACAAGGTTTTATAATTGAGTGAAAATTTCACCAAGATTTTACAAGATTATATAATTCAATGAGATATTTGCCAAAAAATTATATATACATAATATAACATTGATAAAATAGCCTTCGTGCTTTCCTATATATAATGGGGATTCACCCATTTATTATACATAGAAATTTAGTGGGGGTTCTTAAAATTTTCCATGCACACAACAAGATACAAATATAGACAGCATGGATATAAATCACATAACTAAAAAACCATGTACATCAAAGCTACAAAAATCATACAAGCATATAAATTTTATGGAAAATAGTGGAACATGGTTCCCAATGTACACACGATGGCGACTCATTCCTTATAGAAAGTCCACCAACTCGTTCCCTAGATCCAAAATACATTGTAACTCATTCCCTAGATACCAAGTACATGGTAACTGGTGCCCAAAAATGCCACATTGTGGCTAATGTGCATAACATGGTATTTCAAGCATCATGCCCACCCCGACACTCCCAGGCCCATCTCTGAAATTGATCTTCCTCTTCTTGGAGCTAGTGGAATGTCGAGCCTTCTTTTGTCTAGGAGTAGACCATCTCTCCACGATCTGAAACAAATTATATAAGATACCATCATTTTCAACCATTTGTAACATTTAACACATTTATAAAATGAATGTAGAATTCAAATCTTAAATAACTCATCGATGATGGGAGTGGGAGATGTGAGGCAAGTGTCCTCGATCTACTGAGCCTCTAAATAATGCCACCCTACAACATTTATGACAATCATTTCATTGAAAAAAAAATTCTTAAATTAATATTCGTTAATGCATCACAATATGTTTGTAAATGAACTTCATTCTCACCATGAAGACCTCCGACAATGGATATGACTGGGATTCAAGGCTAGTAGGTGGAGAATTTGGATGGAAAACCTACTCCGATGTAGTCATGGGGGGGCTCGGGGATGTGTAGTTGTAGGAACTACAGGTGCAATCATTGTAGATGTATTGACGGATGCTGCAATAGTAGTTGCCACAATAGTGGCAAGAACTAAAGAAGATAGGGTGGAAGAGGGCATGGTGGTGTGGGGTGGAGGAGGATGTTGTGGATGATAAACCCCTATCGGCTGTACAATAGGGGGTATCGAACTAAAAGGGATAGGGGGGATGTTGAGGGATCTTGGATTGGAGGGAAGTCATGAATAGAGGGAGGAGGATGGATAAAATCGGGGCAGTTGACAAAGGTGGGAAGCTGGATGGAAGGGGGGCGTGGAGGAATGGGGGAGAATGGATAGACGAGGGGGTGTGGAATAATTGGGGAGGATGGATAGATAGGGGGAGGTGTGGATGAATGAGGGAGGTTGGATGGAGGGGGGAGGATGGACGGAGGGAGGAGTACAGATGAAGAGGGGAGGCTATATGGAAGGGTAGGGGTGGACAGAGGGAGGGGTATATATGGAAGCAGGGGGGAAGACTCATAACAGATGGTGGAAAAATGGGACTATAGTGGGGAGATGGAATAGTGGCACCTGCAGTCGATGGTGGCACTTGCATATACATTTGTCATATCATAGTTTAATAGACAAAAAATAAAATTAAACCATAGTAAGTCATAACAATTCAAATTAAAATCATGCTTTTAACTACACATTATACCTGTGTGTATGGTGACATGCCAATCCCTAGAGGATATGGATGGTCATCATAGTCTGTGCATACCTTTGGACACAAAAATGCATGCACATTATGAACATATTAAACAAGTAATTATTTAGGAAATCAAAATATTCAAAAATATTGTAGAAACTATCATCATGTATGTCATAAAAATAAATAAATAAAAATAGAAATGGAATAAGTAATAACAATATTGTGTGAGGTACTAAAAATACCTGCGTGTGAGGTGCTGCAATTTCAGTTGTAGCTGTCATTACTGTGTCCAAGTTGGGAGATCCTACGTTCTCCCATGTCAACATCTCCACTCTAAATATATATACATTGAAAGAACAGATTAAGTCATACATAATTGCTATAAAATTAGTTTACAATTTCTCAAGTGATGATTGAAAACTCATTAAAAAAAGTGCTAACCTACTTGCTGATGCCTCGAAAATCGGAACATCAATCAGTTAGGGATTCTACCTGGTAAGCGAACCCAATTAGATCACTCACCATTTGGTGTGGGGAATCTGTCCGGTTAATGGTTCCGGCTACCGTGTAAGTTTTTTAAATATTTGTCTACTTTATCGGTTGCGACCCGATCCACCGTTTATGTATTTTATGCTTAAAAACGATATGCAAGTTCCCTAAATTAAATGCATGAAATAAAATGAATATTTTCTAAGCTATCTAAAATACCCTATCCTTGCAAGGAGCATAGTCTAAAGTATGAGTAATAAAACTGAAAGAAACATCTAAAAAAATTGAACAGATAGTCGTAAAATTGCAAAGATGTGTTTTCAGCAGAATTTAAATAATATCAAAGGTACCTTTGATTCTATTAAAGCATTCCATTACTCATGAGGTACAAAGATTTTGCAAAAGAAATAAGATCATTCATAACATAGAGATAATTCACAAAAGCTAGGAAAGATCTCATTAAATGTATAAGGAAGATGTAGAAATAGTTCAACGATCATCCATCACAACTCAAAGCAAAATGATGCACCAGCTTTTACAGGCCAAAATTCTTTTCTATTAATGTAGCCGAAGTAGTTCTCATACACTAGTAGAAATTCGTTTCACCTACCCCAAAAACGTCCTTCTATTCTCTTCTAATCAGCTATATATAGCTTTACAAAATGCTCTAAGAACTGCCACTTGTACCCTAACTATCCATATTCTTTTAATTTGTCTTATAGTGCCCAAAATACAAAAAAAATAAAAACCCAGAAATATTACAAAAATGAGCGCGGTAGAGGTCGAAATGTTACTTTAATAATTAAAATATATGAAGGCTAAAAGAAGGCATGTTAGCTGTAAATCAAAAATAAAAAGGTGTGTCATTTATGAGCTGACGCCTTTGCTGACTCGGGCACTTCTGCTACAGTCGGTACTCTTGAAGGGACTTGCGCCACTGGTGCTGTTGGTAATCCTACTGAGGTTGACCCCTCTGTTTCTCTTGCCGATACTTGAGGTGCTTCTGCTGTCAATGCTTTACCTGCTTCTGCTGTATGCTTCACCAAAAGAATGGTTACTTTTATGATATTGTTTGCATCAAGGGGAAGCATGGTTTTTAGTGAAACCTCATGCTTGGCCAGCTCTTCTTCAAGATTAGTGACTTCTACCGTTGTAGGTTGGAGACTTTCATTTAGGATATGTGTGCGAATTGCAGCCTGGCCAATCCAATCATGAAGGTCTTCAGTGGTCAAATCATCTATATTCCCTACATAGTCCATTTCAGCATTCAACCCATCCCTTAGATCAGACAAACGTTGGGTTTTGTCTGGAAACTCTTCTATAATTTGAGGTATTTTCACCTGGCACTCTTCTTGGGTGGCTCGTATCTTCCAATATAGATTCTCACATTGTTCGGGCATAACCATAGCCACTTCATTCAACTTTACTGCATAATTCTGGGAGAACCCTAAGAGGCGGATATCTGCTTTGAAACTAGAGATGGACTTAAGAGGGAGTCTTTCTAGGAATCCTAACCTTCCTTCTCTCCATTCCATTTGCCTCTTAATGTCCTCACTAATGCATACATATGCTTTCCTATGCCTAGTGGCTTCAACATTTATTTCTTTGATTCTGGACACCACTTGCTTTAACTCGCAAAGTTCCTCCATTATGAGCTCTTGAATCTCATGTATCTTCTTCATAATTTCACAAGCCTGCTCATGAAAGGGACCCAGGTCACCGACAGTGCTGGTTACGAGTTCTAATTATTGTTCTAGTAATTCTTCCTTTTCTTCCATCTTCTCAACGTTCTCCTTTAGGTCATCGATCTGTTGAGCAGTATCAAATTTCTCGGACTCTAGCTGTAGCTTGCGGCTTTCAAGATCTCTCTTCTCTATCTCCAGATTTCTCATTTGTATCACCAATGCACTCTTTTCAGCTTCTAGATGCTGTAATATCCTATTAAGTTCTCCCTTTTCTGACACAAGGGTGTCACATTTCTCAATCATCAAATTTGAATAATTCTGCTCTTTGACCATATTTTATTGCATATGGTGGGCTCTCTCCTTCTCTAATTCTAACTTGTCTGCTAATATGTCGACATTGTCGGTGGTTGCTAGAATAGAAGCCACAGAAATAGATGCCATGAGGTTGTGCACATGTTGGGTGCCTTGTATGACTGTGGTTTCATGCTTGGTGACAATATCTAGTTGAAACAACCTATTCATTCTGGTTACCACTTATTTGACAATAGATTTTCTTTTCTTGTTGTAAGTAAACCTATCCCATTGGGACATCGTACTATTCTTGGATGGTGTAAACGGGACGAGTGGAATGTCTCTTATGGGGGAATTCATATCCAAGTCTTGTATGCTTGGGCTTCTAGGGTCAGCGTCTTCTTTGGATTTCTTTTCTTCTTCTTCTTTTCTTTTCGCTACTTCCTCCTATTCTCTCCTCAATTTGTCATCTTCTTCCTGTTTGGAAATTCCCTCCAATTTCGTCCTTTCTTCTTCTTGAATTCTTCGAGCTTCATCTTCAACTGCTTGGGATTTTAAAGTTTATTCTTCCCGGAGTTTATTCTCTTTTGCTTTATTGGTTCTTTTCTCGACTTCCTCTTGGATCTTCTTGGCTTGTTCCTTGAAACTTTTCTCTTCTCTAGAAAGAGCTTTAGTAGGCCTCGAGGTTCCCTTTTCTTTCTATTGTTCTACTTTCTTCATAATATTAGAACTTCAGTTAGCTCCTCCTTTGCCAAGTTGGTAAATCCATAGCTTAGTCATATTGCTAACTCCCCTATATACTTCCTCGTCTTCATCATAATAGTTAGCGTATTCAAAAGGAGCATAAATCTCTTTGCAATGTTGTGTAGCTTTTCCTTGTCGGTCATTCCTGTGAAAAATCTTTTCCCCGAAATGAAAACCTTTTAGCTCCGCGACAAAATATTCTACTGTCGCAATTTTTGATAACTTGTAAGCCCCAATAAAGAAGGGTAAAGGCGGGAAAGATGCCCTCTTTGCCTTATACAAGGTATTACCAATTCCATTAATGAATACCTATCTTACCACCTCCTTGTGGACTACATAGTCAGTAGCATACCTAGGTAGGATATACAGGGTTTTAGAGCCTCTGTACATTCTTATGTAGGTGCCTTCTGAAGAAAAATAAAAATCACCATAGTTCTCCAGGACTTCCATGACGTTCTCAGATAAGCATTTGGCTTCCTCATTGAACATTAATTCGTATAGAGGTATGATAAACTCCTCACAAATACGTTTGTAATGCCTTTTGGAATTTTGAGCCCAAAAGATTTTGTAAGCAATGAATACTGAGGTATCATCTGAGTTCCATATGCATCCTAGTTTGGGAAAGGGGCACTTTTCCACAATACAACCTATCAAGTAGGGTGCCATATAACATTCTTCCTTTTTCTCCACAAACCCTTCTTGTGCAGCAATTATAGCTGATGACAAGCTGTCTGAGAAAATATTAGCCCACTTAAAGATTGTTCCTTTGAATGCCACATAGTGGATGATAGGGACCCATTGTATCATAAACATTGTCCCATCGGGCCTCCCAAAGATTCTGTTCCTCATGAGAGCGCTCAGTCTGAATGGGGGCCTCAGATTTTGAACCTCATACTCCTCACTATCCTTTTTTCTGATCTGTTTTCCCGAGATTAGCAGCTTCCTAGCCATCTCCAGATTATCCATCTTGATCTCTTCCAGTCATGCATCATCAAGCTGCTGCTGGGTCTTGGGCAACTTATAAGCTGTTGAGATATAGGATGGGTTAAATGAAGCAAAAGCTTTTCCTTTGCGATTCGAAAGAACTGTTGTCTCGGTATTCGCATGCCGCAGAATCCATCCAATTACTTCTGAGCATGGGAAGAGATCTGGGCATGTGGCTACTTTGGATATACAGGATTTTCTGATGTTCTGGCATAGATATTCTTCTTCAAGAAGATCTTCAGGGAAGTCCTAGTCTCTTACCATGCGGTACATGTCTCCCCATTTTACTTCTGGGGGCATGACTGTAATGCACTTAGTATCCTTGAATAGTGTTTCTACTCGTGCATTGGCCAGTTGTAGCCCAGTCGCCTTTAACTTCCTTTTACCAACTTTAGGCATTTTGGAAAAAAACCTACTCAAAAGAAACCATATATGAGTAAGCGTTATAACGTAACATCAACGAATTAGACTAGCATCCCTCATTTATCAACAAATCCTAAGTATACAAGTCACAAAACAAATTAATTCTGTGTATACTACATCTCATGGCATGAGAAATGACAGGGGAATAACATGTTCCAAAGTATATAAAAGGTATAAACTTCGTATGCAGGGTCGGAACACTAGCGCTCCCCTCATAATGGCAGATAAGACTGGGTCCAAATATATGATTCCACTGATTCCTAAAAACTGGACAAACCATCATAACCATGTGTAAGGATAAAATGGAAATAGCTCCTATATGAACCACTGGGAGATCATGGCAAAGAAGTTAGGACCTAATAAAATAAGTAAACTCGAGTTGTTGCGAAACACTGGAATGGGGTACGAAACGAGATGTACTGGATTTTAGCACATACAACCATCAAACCAAAACCAACGCTGGGCTCGACGAAATGGAAGATATCATAGTACATCATATCGAAGGATTAGCTAACAATTTACGTACTAGATGATTACGACCCGAGCAACTATGAACCCCTATGAAGCTAGGCTCGGCTGTGTTTAGAGGCATAGGAACATGATTCTAGTCTCGGCTGAACATAGGACCATGAATGAAAATAAAACACAGAGTTCAAACAGCTCGGATAAAAGAATTGTGACTATGGCCCTTTTAAACTTGAAAGACAAAGAAATAACTCCTTGAAATAAGGATATGAGGCTTGCTGGGTATCAACCTGGTGAATTCCACCTGATTTGAGGGTAGTAGCGTTGCTTGGTGAGCTGGGGAGCTTGGAGTAGGCATACGCAGTCTTCAAAATGGAATGGAAGCAAGCCTTCAAATAGTCAAAATAATGAAATTTAACAGGGTTTAAACTCTATATATAACATTTAAACATGTGCGATCCATTAATGGAGTGTGTATGAAAATTTAAAATGGGGTTAATGGGTGTACAGATGGGGTCCAATCGACACATTCAGCATTAAGTGTGACCGCCAAACCCGGAAGGACTTGTCTAACTCTTCTGACCGTTGTGGGAAGGATATTTGAGTTCGCTCGTAGTGCCGAGGAAAACATTAGAGCTCATCCGCAAGAGGAAAGCATGAAGATGCGAAATGGAAAACTTAATCAAGTTTATCCGCCATTGTAGAAAAGTTAATCTTCTCTTTTTCTCCGCTGCGATAGATTTAGGTGGGTTTCCCCGCCACTGTGGAAAGATCTCATGAGTTTGTTCTGCCAATATTTGGCTTGGTTGATTTCCCGCCTATTTGGTAAAGTTGGCCCAGAGCTTCTGCCGTCGCAGAAAAGTTATCATAAATCTTCCATTGGTGTGGAAAAATTTAGATGAGTTTTTCCATTATTTTGCAAAAAAATCTCAAGAGTTTGTTTTTCCGATGGTTCTTTTTATGCTTGGACAGTTTTGCCATTTTGGCAAGGTTAACGCGGATCTCCCGCTGTTCCGGAAAAGTTACCTTAATGCTTCCTTCGTTGCGGCCCAGGAACTTGAGTTTTACTTAGGAAATAAATCAGTGGAAATAAACTCAAAGGGAGCAAGCAAGAAAAAAATTCTCTCTAGAAAGACTAAGAAAGAAAGACTTTTGATGGCCTTAAACTTCTAGGCAAACTTTCTCTTAAAAGCAAAGGAGGGGCCCCAATATTTTTTCAAAATTTGGGGGGTGATGTTGTTGCAGTAACAACAAATGGTGATTCCCTGGTGAACACAGATCTCTGAAACAAACTCGTCACGTGGTCAAGAAACTTGCAAAGTGCTGGCTACATGTGCAACAAGATGTATTCATAGTTTAGTTTTTGGGAATGCAGTGACCACTCTTATCACAAAGGCGGTGAGGGAAAAGGAAACTTTGACTCAGCCTTCCTTCTTACTCTCTAAGGGCCAAAGTGTGGGGTTTACTTTTAGAATTCTTCCTTTCAAAAATTTACCATTACAAGACTCCACAGGATCGTGGCAACATCTCACGGACATATTCGTTTGTTCTTCATTCCCATGTATTTTTTGGCATCCTTTTGGATGTTTCTTTAATTCACAACTTTTGTTATGTGAGCCTTCCAGAAATAGACTTCTTCATCTTTTCGTAATTGATAAAGGTTCTTCAATCCATAATGTCCTTTTGTGTGAGCAAAAGATTGATTGTTTTTCACGCTTCACAGACAGAGAAGGACCTTGCTAGGTTGTTTCATTCGAACAACTTCCTTGATTTGAAAGTTTTCTTTGATTTTCTCAACCATGCTTTAATTGAGGCGAGAATTTATGGAAACCAGACTCTTCGATATAATCCTTTTGTCTTTTACTTGTAACATGGGATCATTTAAAATCCCATACATCTGTGAGACATGCTTCCTTTCCATGGGTTTGTCATCACAAACTTTCTGAGACAATTATTTATATTAGAGCGAATTGATCCCTAAGATAGTTCAGAAGGAAATGTTGAATTCTAGTTATTTGACAGGGGTTATATTCAGTAATCAGAAAAAGAATCTCTGCATTCCGGGAAACCATGCAGTGGAAACAAAGTCACACACATAGTTTCTTTTATCAGTAAGCTTCTTCATGATCGTCTTTTGAGTTGTTTCTAGAATCTAAACTCTTAGCTACACCAAGATTGAGCTTATCTTTATTTAAACAAAGGGCTTCAAACAGAAGGTGAAAGCAAACAAAAAGAAATAAATCGAACTAACTAGTGACTACAAGGTGACCATAAGCAAAAATAAAACAAAAATCAAATCAAAAAAGGGAAACCATGTTTTATTTATGTACAAAAACCCCCTTAGGGCTTACGGAAAGTATTGCTTTAAGGCAAGGTCGTTGAGAGGAAGATTTACTTCCTCCCCTTGCAGGTCTTTCAATTTAAAAGTTGACGGGCCAAGCTTTTCAGAAATTTGGTAAGGGCCAACCCATAGGTGCTGAAACTTTGTGTGCATCCCCTTACCTTCGTGCTGGTGATCCCATTTGAGAACTAAGTCACCTACTTCGAAATCTCTTTTACCAAATTTCCTTTTATCAAACCATCATTTGACTATGTCTCGGTGATGATGGAATTGGTCTTTGGCCTTTTATCGTGACTCTTCAAGCTTTAGCAGCGTATCAATTCTAGATTGGAGGGCTTGACTGCTGGAGGAGGCTTGGGCCAATCGCAAAGATGGGAGTAAAACATTCGGGGGAAGGATGGCTTCTTTTCCATAGACTAGGGTAAACGGGGAAACCCCTAAGGCATTCTTGGGAGTAACTTTGTCTACCCATAGAGCATTCGGGAGAACTATGTGCCAACTTCTTTGATTTTCATTCACAATTTTCTTAAGTATTCGGATGAGATTTTTATTGGTGGAATCATCTAGTCCATTTCCTTGGGGATAGTAATTGGATGAATAATGCAGTTTAAGTCCTTTCTCATACATGAATTCATTAATTTTCATTGACGAAAAATAAGGTGAATTATCAAAAGACTAGAGAAATTGGAACCCCAAACCTGGTTATGATATTATCTTCCAGGAAATTGATAACTGCATCTTCATTGACCTTTCATAGGGAAACGGCTTCAACCCATCTTGTAAAATAATTTGTAGCTGTTAGGATATACCGGTGTTGCAGCGAGGAATTTGGGTTTATTTCGCTGATAATATCTATGCCCCATTGCTCAAATGGTTCAGAGATGATAACTGGCTGCAAGGGTCTTGCTGCCTTTCGTAACTTTTCGGCGCTTCTTTGGCATACGTCACAATTTCTAGCATAGGCATGAGCATCCCTGAAAAGAGTGGGCCAATAGTACCCAGCCCTGAGGATTTTATGAGCTGTAGTATCTCCAGAGCAGGGTATTTTTTAAGGATTCTAATAGTATACTTAAGTGTAGTATTCTAGGCGATTATTTTAGATTGAAAAAAACATATATATAGATAGGTAGGTGAATATTAAGTATGAAACATACATTTTACTATTGAAAATTGTAAATTTTGGCGAATATTATGATAAAAACAACATATTTTATGTAAATATAGGTGATATTAGATACTAAAAATTACCAAATAGAAAATTTATTTTTTGAAAAAAAACCCCAAAAATAGCCAATTGGCGAAATTTTGCCCCTAAAATTTTCTCTGCTCCAGAGTAATGTCCTCCAACAGGTTCGTCATGTAATTCTTTAACCATGGTACTTGCATCTTCCTTTTCCAAACATCTGAGAAAAATACCATCATAATTCTTCCTAAAGAGTACCCCTTCAATGATTTGATAAGTTGTTGATTTAAGATGGAGAGCTCTTCTTTGCTTCGAACTCCAGTGTTCTGGTAAATAACCCGACTGTAGATAATGTACTAAGTCCTTGTACCAAGACTCCGGAGTTGTAAATATTGGACACATGTCGATCATATTCAGTTCAGCTTCATTCCTCCAATCTAGCTCTTCATCAGCTGGATTTTTAGTAATCAATATGAATAGGCCTTGACCTTTAATTATAGTAGCTGGTCTGAATTCTAAGTCATACTCTTGAAGAGCAGTGACCCAGTTTCCTCTCCTTTCTCCCAATTCTTTCTGAACAAAAATAGATCTAACAACGAGATGAGGAACTATGACTTTAGTTCTATTTTTTAGAATATATGGCCTGAACTATTTTACTGCTTTGAATACTGTGTATGCTTACTTATCTACAATCGGATAATTTAGTTCAGCGCCCTGCAGACCAGTGCTCATAAAGGAAATTGGGTGTTCGTCTCCTGATTCTGCCTTTTGGGTCAGCACAACTGCAAGATCAGAGGCAAATGCGTACATAATAAAATCTTTATCGAAGTTAGGACTCCTTAAAGAAGGTGCCTTGGGTATGGCAGCTTTGATATATTTAAATGCAACCTTCTCCAAGTTTATCCACTTGAATTGTACACTCTGCTTGACCATTTATTGCAAAGGTTTAATGATCTGAGCAAAGTCTGGTATGAACCTTCGAACAAAATTTATGGTACCCATGAATGATTGCATAGACTTCTTGCTATGGGGCATGGGAATCTTACTGATAGCTTGCACTCTCTCTTGATCTATTGAGATCCCCTCCTTTGAAATGATATGACCTAACATTTTACCCTCAAGAACAGCGAAAACACTTTTCTTAGGGTTTAAAGAGATCCCATACTTCTGGCAATGATCAAAGATTTGCTTCAGGTGGACAACATGGTCTTCCCTTTTCTTTGAAAAACTATTACATCATCTAAGTATACTACTACACACTTACCGCCCAGCCCTCGAAAAGCAATGTCCATGGCTCGCTGAAATGTAGCTCTTGCGTTTATCAAGCCAAAAGGCATTCTTCTATACACAAAGGTTCCCCACTTTGTACGAAAAGTGGTTTTCAGTCGGTCTTCTTCTACTACTAGCACTTGGTTGTAACCAGAAAAACCATCTAGTAGGGAAAAAAGTTCTGATCCTGACACCATCTGCAATATTTTCTCCATTGGGGGCACAGGGTAATTGTCTTTATCGGAAGCTTTATTTAAATTCCGGAAGTCTACACACAATCTGATTTCTCCTAATTTCGTCTGCATGGGAATGAAATTAGCCACCCATTCAGAATGTCGGACGTTAAAAATGATCTTTGCATCCAACAATTTTTTCAGTTCTTTCTGAATGAGAGGCTCAAGTTTCTGATACATCCTTCTTAATTGCTGTTGAAATAGCTTAATGCCTACTTTCATTGGTATTAAATGTTGGATGATGCGAGTTTCATGTGTTTTCAAATCATCATAAGTCCAAGCAAACACATCTTTGTACTGCTAGAAAAGTTTAATGAACTTACTTCTCTCGTCAGGCGTACAACACTTACCAAGATTAATGTATTTTGGTTCAGCTTCTATGCCTCGATTTATTAACTCATGCTGTGTGGATGAGCTGTGTGTTTTTGCGTTTACAGGTCTCCTAAACTTGCTTTGTAAATCAAATAATGCTTCAAGGATTCTCACCCCTTTGGGCATGAAATTTCCCTTTACAACATCCTTATTTTTAAAATATGAATCATGTTGTTCTTCGTCAATTATGGCTTCCTGAAAGAAATATTCATTGGTTAAAAAACTAATAATTTGATCATCATCATCAAACACCCTCAGATTTGTGATGTTATGTGGGACAGAAGGTCTGAAAATTAATTCAATAGCACATTTATTATTAGTAGGCACTAATCTGGAAGCAGAAGTTGATAGCAAATCAGCAGCAGTGTTTTTCAATCTAGGAATAGAATAAATATTGAAAGATTCAAAAAATGAAATTAGATCCCAAACTTCAGCCTGATATTCGTTTAAGTGTGGCGAAAGACAATGAATTGTATTCCTTATTTGCCAGACAACTATTTCTGAATCAACAAAGACTTTTAAAAACTTGACATTCAAACCAATGGATTTCTTTAATCCATGGATTAGAGCTTCTTACTTAGCAGTATTATTTGTACATTCAAATTCTAATCTACAAGATAAAAAATGTTTATTTCTTTCAAGGTCAATTAAAACACAACCGGCTCCAGATCCTTCTTGAGTTTTCAAGCCATCAAAGTAAAGAGTCCAAAAAACATTTTCTTCCTTAACTATGTTAGTGCTATTACTGACGATGTCAGTAACTAAATTTACTATGTTACAATCGATATCATCAGTCCGTGAAAAATGAAGGAAATCGGATTGTTTGTCTGAATCATGGCTAGCATCCTCTGACTGATAATTTCTAGGTTCGATTTCTAGGAAATAGTTCCCTAAAACTGACGACAAAAAAGCTACAGCTTGATTTTTTTCCTCTAGCTGAGTGACATTTTGATTCATGTATGGCTCTCTTAATATTTTGATTTGATTTTGCCTATTCTGATAGGGAAACCATAAATGAGACCAATCCGTTGCAAAGTAGCCATTTAGTTTCACAGACCAGTCCCTACTCAAAATTAAACCATACGCCTCGGGAATATCAACCACCATTATATCAATGAATTGACATACTCTTGAATCGGATGACAACCGAATAAGTACATCCTTCAGTTCACCAATAACCTTGACAGAAGATCTATCTAATTGAATGATTTGAGATGGGTATGGGATAGGCTGCCCATTAATTCTTTTGCAAATAGATAAAGGCATGACGTTTGAACTAGCACTAGAGTCCACCAAACAATTGTGCACATTGTGATTAAAAATCTCAAAAGTTAAGAGGAAAGGTAGAGTTTGGGATTTTGATTTTCTGCCAATACTTGCCTCATTTATTTATGGGTTTTCATTAGTGTTTTCTGAGGAAGCATTTATTTGTAGATCAAAAGCCTCCATTAATTTCTTTCTTTGTTGTGGCAGGCTACACATATCAAAAATGGAAACGTTGGATTTTGTTTTCTTAATATCTTCGATGATATCATAACCCATGTTGCATTCCTTTGAAACTTTTGATTGATTTTCTGTTTTGTTTGAAGAAGCTTGTGGTTGTTTGGTTATTTCTGAGTTTGGTTCCTTAGTCACCGTGGGAGTAACTGCTGGAATTGTTTTAGGCTGAGGAGGAATGATAGTTATGTGCCGCTTTGGTATTTGATTAGATCCAGCTTTAGGTACTTCTATTGTTTGATCCATCACTAGGCCTTCTCTCCTAGTAGTGATATTAATAGATGTTGTTTGCAATTCATCAACAAAATATTCTAAAGATGGTTCTTGGGTAGGAGTCCAATCCCAACGGATCATTGTAGTGTCGGAGGCAGACTCCTCCATTTAAGGAATTTGTTCTTGTTGAGGATTTGTTTGCTCAGGAATTTGTGCATCTAACATTTGGTTCATTACTAGACTCATCGAATTGATCCACTATGGACAGCTTTTCTCTGAGTGTTGTTCTTGATGAAAGGTACAAAAGTGATCCATGCCTATTTCATTTAAGTTTAGTATAGCAGAATGATTTACCGGTGGGGTTGACTGCCCATTTTCTTCTCTTTTCTTATAGAATGGCTTGAAAGGTGGCCTACAAGAGCTAGCTTCCTTTTCTTTCTATAGATCAACTGCTTTATTGGAGATTCTTTGCATCATTTTTATGACATTTTCTAAATCAGCGGCGGGTTCTTCTTTATCCCTAGTTAACAAAAAAGGTTTTTTTACTAGCTGCTGGTTTTGTTTCTATATCAAGAAAGTGTTTAGAGATGCTGTCAGCTTCTTCTTCCACTTTCTTTGCTTCTTCAATGTTTTCTATCAGGGTAATCTCCTTAGTTCTGTTGACAAAAATTGGTAACGAGGGTTTAAGAGCTATTGTATAATATTCTACCAAACATTCCTCAGCATGCTTTGATGCATCGCTAAAATTATTTAACAATGTCGTAAATCTTTGGTTAAACTCTTGAACTTTCTCATTTTTTTCCACCCTCATAGAAAGTAATTCTTTCATAAGAGTAGCCAGAATTTTCTGATTCCCATACTTCTTTAGAAAACATTTCTTGAAATCTTCCCAACTCGTTATCGAATTGGCTTGCAGACTAAAAAACCAGGAAGATACTTTGGGTTCAAAAGTGCAAGGAAAAAGGCGACAAACCACATCTTCATATTCCACATTGAGAATATTTAAAGCTAAATAAAAACTTTTAAGGTGATCTTTAGCAGAAATCCCTTTTCCAGGGTCATACTTAGGAAAAACCTTTTCTGGGTTTTTAGGAAAATCATGGAATGGTCCAACTACATTTAATGCTTCCCTTGCTCTCCATGTGGCTATGGCCATGACTCTTGGTGGAGAACATGGTGGGGAATTATGAGGAGTGTGTCTTGGAGTGTGCGGTTGTTCTTGATTTGTGGGAGTTTCGGGTCTGACCTCGTCAAAAGGTTCAGTGATCTCTTCTAGAGATAAATATAACAGTTCTTCTAGACTTTGAATGAGAATGGAATCCTTTGTACACTGAGGGTTTTTTCGAGGAGCTCTCATTTTGGACAGCAAAGGAACACTAGTTAATCCCCCTAGGCTTCTAACGTAGGAACGAGTATGTCTCCTGAAGTGGTTTACTTCTTCAAAAGGAACAACATACAATGTTTCTTGCTATTCTGTCTTAGAATTAAGATTTTCTTGATTTCTTGATTCCAAATCTAAAATGTCTGGGATAGTTGTTTCGGATGGGTTTTCAATGGAAATGTTTTTAACAAAAGGGTCTCTTCTGCCAGCCATGCACTGATGGCCCTCCTTCTAGCGCCAAAAACTGTTGATGCCTCTAAAATCGGAGCATCAATCAGTTAGGGATTCTCCCCGGTAAGCGAGCCCAATTAGATCACTCACCATGTGGTGTGGGGAATCCATCCGGTTAACAGTTCCAGGTACCATCTAATTTTTTTAAAGATTTGTCTACTTTATCGGTTGCGGCCCGATCCACCGTTTGTGTATTTTATGTTTAAAAATGATATGCAAGTGCCCTAAATTAAATGCATGAAATAAAATGTATCTGTTCTAAGCTATCTAAAATACCCTATCCTTGCAAGGAGCATAGTCTAAAGTATGAGTAATAAAACAAAAAGAAACATCTAAAAAGATTGAAATGATAGCCGTAAAATTGCAAAGATATGTTTTCAGCAGAATTTAAATAATATCAAAGGTAGCTCTGATTCTATTAACGCATTCCATTACTCATGAGGTACAATGATTTTGCAAAAGAAATAAGATCATTCATAGCATAGGAATAATTCACAAAATCTAGGAAAGATCTCATTAAATGTATAAGGAAGATGTAGAAATAGTTTGACAATCATCCATCACAACTCAAAGCAAATTGATGCACCAGCTTTTACAGGCCAAAATTATTTTCTATTATTGTAGCCGAAGTGGTTCTCATACACCAACAGAAATTCGATTCACCTGCCCCAAAAAATTCCTTCTATTCTCTTCTAATCAGCTATATATAGCTTTACAAAATGCTCTAAGAACTGCCACCTGTACCCTAACTATCCATATTCTTTTAATTTGTCTTTTAGTGCCCCAAAAACAAAAAAATAACAACCCAGAAATATTACAAAAATGAGTGTGGCAAAGGTCCAAATGTCACTTTAATAATTAAAATATATTAAGGATAAAAGAATGCATGTTGGCTATAAATCAAAAATAAAAAGGTGTGTCATTTATGAGCTAATGCCTTTGCTGATTCGGGCACTTCTACTACAGCTGGTACGCTTGAAGGGGCTTGTGCCACTAGTGCCATTGGTAATCCTACTAAGGTTGACCCCTCTGTTTCTCTTGCCGATACTTGAGGTGCTTCTGTTGTCAATGCTTTACCTGCTTCTGCTATATGCTTCACCCAAAGACTGGTTTCTTTTATGATATTGTTTGCATCAAGGGGAAGCATGGTTTTCAGTGAAACCTCATGCTTGGCCAGCTCTTCTTCAATATTAGCGAATTCTACCATTGTAGCTTGGAGACTTTCATTTAGGAGATGTGTGTGAATTGTAGCCTAGCCAATCCAATCATGAAGGTCTTCAGCAGTCAAAACATCTATCTTCCCTACATAATCCATTTCAACATTCAACCCATCCCTTAGATTAGACAAACGTTGGGTTTTGTCTGGAAACTATTCTATAATTTGAGGTATTTTCACCTGGAACTCCTCTAAGGTGGCTCATATCTTCCAATACAGATTCCCACACTGTTCGAGTGTAACCATAGCCACTTCATTCAACTTTACTGCATAATTCTGGCAGAACCCTAAGAGGCAAATATCTGCTTTGAAACCAGAGATAGACTTAAGAGGGAGTCTTTCTAGGAATCCTGACCTTCCTTCTCTCCATTCCATTTCCTCTTAATGTCCTCACTAATGTGTACATATTTTTTCCTACGCCTAAAGGCTTCAGCATTTATTTCTTTGATTCTGGCCACCACTTGCAAAATTCCTCCATTATGAGCTCTTGAATCTCATGTGTCTTCTTCATAATTTCACAAGCTTGCTCATGAAAGGGACCCAAGTCGCCAACCTTGTTGGTTGCGAGTTCTAATTGTTGTTCTAGTAATTCTTCCTTTTCTTCCAGCTTCTCAACGTTCTGCTTTAGGTCATCGATCTGTTGAGCAGTATCAAATTTCTTGGACTCTAGCTGTAGGTTGTGGCTTTCAAGATCTCTCTTCTCTGTCTCTAGAGTTCTTATTTGTATCACCAAAGCCCTCTTTTCAGCTTCTAGATACTGTAATCTCCTGTTAAGTTCTCCCTTTTCTGACACAAGTGTGTCACATTTCTCAATCATCAACTTTGAATAATTCTGCTCTTTGACCAAAGTTTCTTGTATATGGTGGGCTCTCTCCTTCTTTGATTCTAACTTGTCTGCTAATATGTCAACATTGTCGGCGGTTGCTAGAGCAGAAGCCATAGAAATAGAAGCCATGAGTTTGTGCGCATGTTCGGTGCCTTGTATGACTGTTGTTTCATGCTTGGCGACAATATCTGTTTGAAATAAACTCTTCATTCTGGTTACCATTTCTTTGACAATAGATTTTCTTTTCTTGTTTTGAGTAAACCTATCCCATTGGGACACCGTACTATTCTTGGATGGTGTAAACAGTATGAGTGGAATGTCTCTTATGGGGGAATTCATATCCAAGTCTTGTATGCTTGGGATTCTGGGGTCAGCGTCTTCTTTGGATTTCTTTTCTTTTTCTTTTTTCCTTTGCACTACTTCCTCCCATTCTCTCCTCAATTTGTCATCTTCTTCCTGTTTGGCAATTCCCTCTAATCTGGTCCTTTCTTCTTCTTGAATTCTTCGAGCTTCATCTTCAGCTGCTTGGGATTTTAAAGTTTCTTCTTCCCATATTTTATCATCTTTTGCTTTATTGGTTCTTTCTCGACTTCCTCTTGGATCTTCTTGGCTTGTTCCTTGAGCCATTGCTCTTCTCTAAAATGAGCTTCAGCAATCCTCGAGGTGCCCTTTTCTTGATATTGTTCTACTTTCTTCATAATATTAGAGCTTGAGTTTCCTCCTTTTCCAAGTTGGAAAATCCGTAGCTCAGTCATATTGCTAACTCCCTTATATACTTCCTCATCTTCAACATAATAGTTAGCGTATTCAAAATGAGCAGAAATCTCTTTGCAATGTTGTGCAGCTTTGCCTCGTCGATTGTTCCTGTGAAAAATCTTTTTCCCGAAATGAAAACCTTTCAGCTCCGCGACAAAATATTCCACTGTCGTGATTTTTGAAAACTTGTTAGCCCCAATAAAGAAGGGTAAAGACGGGAAATATGCCTTCTTTGGCTTATACAAGGTATTACCAATTCCATCAATGAATACCTGTCTTACCGCCTCCTTGTGGACTACATAGTCAGTAGCATACCTAGGTAGGGTATATGGGGTTTTAGAGCCTCCGTACATTCTTATGTAGGTACCTTCTGACAAAAAACAGAAATAACCATAGTTCTCTAGGACTTCCATGACATTATCAGATAAGTAGTTGGGTTCCTCATTGAACATTAATTCAGATAGAGGTATGATAAACTCCTCACAAATAAGTTTGTAATGCCTTTTGTAATTCCGAGCCCAAAATATTTTGTAAGCAATGAATACTGAGGTATCGGCTGAGTTCCATATGCATCCTAGTTTGGGAAAGGGGCACTTCACCACAATACAATCTATTAAGTAGGATTCCATATAACATTCTTCCTTTTTCTCCACTAACCCTTCTTGTGCAGCAATTATAGCTAATGACAAGCTGTCTGAGAGAATATTAGCCCAGTTAAAGATTGTTCCTTTGAAGGCCACATAGTGGATGATGGGGACCCATTGTAGCATAAACATCATCCCATCAGGCCTCCCAAATATTTTGCTTAGCATGAGAGTGATCAGGCTAAATGGGGGCCTTAGATTCTGAACCTCGTACTCCTCACTATCCTTTTTTCTGATTTGTTTGCCTGAGATTAGCAGCTTCCTAACCATCTCCATATTATCCATCTTGATCTCTTCCAGCCATGCATCATCAAGCCGCTACTGGGGCTTGGGAAAATTATAAGCCGTTGAGATATAGGATGGGTGAAATGAAGCTAAATCTTTTCCTTTGCTATCCAAAAGAACTCTTGTCTCAGTATTCGCATGCTGCAGAATCCATCCAATTACTTCTAAGCATGGGAAGAGTTCTGGGCATGCAGCTGCTTTGGATATACAGGAGTTTCTGATGTTCTGGTATAGATATTCTTCTTCAAGAAGAGCTTCAAGGAAGTCCTGGTCTCTTACCATGTGGTATATGTCCCCCCATTTTACTTATGGGGGCACGCCTGTAGTGCACTTGTATCCTCAAATAGTGTTTCTACTTGTGCGTCGACCAATCCTAGCCCAGTCACCTTTAACTTTCGTTTACCAACTTTAGGCATTTTCGCAAAAAACCTGCTCAAAAGAAACCATATATGAGTAAGCGTTATAACGTAACATCAGCGAATTAGACTAGCATCCCACATTTATCAACAAATTCTAAGCATACAAGCCGAAAAAAAATAAATTCTGAGTATGCTACGTCTCATGGCATGAGAAATGATAGGGTAATAACATGTTCCAAAGTATATAAAAGGTATAAACTTTGTATGCAGGATCAGAACACTAGCATTCACCTCGTAATGGCGGACGAGACTAGGTCCAAATTTATGACGTCACTCATTCCTAAAAGCTTGACAAACCATCATAACCATGGGTAAGGATAAAATGGCAATAGCTCCTATATGAACCACTGGGGAGATCATGGCAAAGAGGTCAGGACCTAACAAAATAAGTAAACCCGAGGTGTTGCGAAACCCTGAGATGGGGAACGAAACGGGATGTACTAGATTTTAGAACATACAACCATCAAACCAGAACCAAAGTCGGGCTCGATGAAACAAAATATATCATAGTACGTTGTATCGCAGGATTAGCTAATAATTTATGTACTAGATGATTATGGCTCGGGCAACTGTGAACCCCTATGAAGCTAGGCTCGACTGTGTTTAGCGGCATAGGAGCATGGTTATAGTCTTGGCTGAACATAGGACCATGAATGAAAATAAAACGCAGAGTTCAAACAGCTCAGATAAAAGAATTATGACCATGGCCTTTTTAAACTTGGAAGACAAAGAAATAACTCCTTCAAATCAGGATATGAGGCTTGGTGGTTACCAACCCGGTGAATTCCGCTTGGTTTGAGGGTAGTATCATTGCTTGGGGAGCTGGTGAGCTTGGAGTAGGCGTACACAATCTTCAAAACGGAATGGAAGCAAGCCTTCAAATAGTTGAAATAATGAAATTTAACATGGTTTAAACCCTATATATAACATTTAAACACATGGGAGCCATTAATGGAGTGGGTGTGAAAATTTAAAACAAGGTTAATGGGTGTACGGATGGGGTCCAATCGACACATTCGGAATTAGGTGTGACCACCAAACCCAGAAAGACTTGTCTAACTCTTTCGATCGTTGCGGGAAGGATATTTGAGTTCACCCGCAGTGTCGGGGAATACATTAGAGTTCATCCGCAAGAGGAAAGTGCGAAGATGTGAAACGAAAAACTTAATTGAGTTTATCCGACATTGCGGTAAAGTTAATCTTCTCTTTTTCACCACTGCGGGATATTTAAGTGGGTTTCCCCACCACTGCGGAAAGATCTAGTGAGTTTGTTCTGCCAATATTTGGCTTGGTTGATTTCCTGCCTATTTAGCAAAGTTGGCCCATGCCTTCCATCGTCATGGAAAAGTTATCATAAAGCTTTCGCTATTGCGGAAAAATTTAGATGAGTTTGTCCATTATTTTGTGAAAAAATCTCACGAGTTTGTTTCGCCGATGGTTCTTTTTATGCTTGGACAGTGATATGAACTGTTAAACCAAAACCCCGAGGTGTTAGTGAAGGCCGCCTACTAGGATGTTAACATCCCACCAAGCTTCATAGTCCAGACTCCGGGCTGGATGTGTGCCCGTACGGTGGTGTCCCGTTTAAGCTGTACGAGCCTCGGGTGAACACTGCAATGCCGACGTTGCCACCCGCTTTGTGACTCAAACCTCGGTGGATGCTCGGATACCAGATGATACGAACCATTACACCAAAACCCTAAGGTGTTAGTGAAGGCCGCCTACTAGGATCTTAACAGACAGTTTCGCCATTTCGGCAAGGTTAGCCCAGATCTCCCACTGTTGCGAAAAATTTACCTTAAATCTTCTACCGTTGCGGCCCAGGAACTTGAGTTTTACTTAGGCAATAAATTAGTGGAAATAAACTCAAAGGGATCAAGAAAGAAAAAACTTCTCTCTAGAAAGACTAAGAAAGAAAGACTTTTGATGGCCTTAAACTTCTTGGTGAACTTTCTATTAAAAGAAAAGGAGGGGCCCCAATATTTTTTGAAAATTTGGGGGGGGATGTTGTTGCAGCAACAACACTACTCCATATAGCAACTCTCGATTAGGCTAGGGAAAGTGTGCCCACAATGGGGAGAAAGATTTGGCATTATCCCCTTTGAACTAGAAAGCTGAACATGGTTGCCACCAGTCACAGGTATATCCTGACTCTGTCTTGACAGCCCTGCACCTGAGTCTCTATCAGAGTCAACTTGTCTCTCCACTATAATCGCTGCTACAAATGTAGTGTGTCTAAGGATTCCACGCGCAACACTCCTCATGGCCCCCTCGATTTGATCAAGTCTATTTGGTAACTGAGGTGGTTGGGGAGGGAATTTGGGCTCACGGATAGGAGTTGTTGGCCCTATCAGTGGGTTCCTCCTAGTAGCAGGTCGATCTTGGGTAGAGCCAAGCCCAACACCCTGGAACTTGGTTATGTCAAAATAGTTGACATGTAAATTGAGAAAAAAATTATCCCACAGTTGTCAAAGGAAGTACTGTGGAACCTCCCTATTATTGCCTAGAATTTTATCATAAACCA
Organism: Larix kaempferi; assembly: GCA_027924585.1. Lineage (NCBI taxonomy): Eukaryota > Viridiplantae > Streptophyta > Pinopsida > Pinales > Pinaceae > Larix > Larix kaempferi. The sequence goes on from BSBM01001075.1 coordinate 891,592, forward strand.
TGAACCACGTCTACATCTAGTTGTCCCTCCATGGTTGGAAATGACACCAATCCATGCAGACACATGGATTTGTAATCTACAGCGGTCGTTGTGTTCTTGGATCAGTTAACACACTGTATAATTGGGCCTTTGTAATATTCAATGCTTTGTAGTAATACTCCTGCATCCTAGCTCTATATTCAGTCATGCCAGTCAATTGACGATGTTCATGGATGAGGGAGTCAATTGAGCTCTCAATTGAGGTGGAAAGGGAAACTCGAGATGGTTCCCCTGTGTTTCTTAATTCTCGAGTGTGCACTCTCATTTCATTTAGGTAATGGTTCAAGTCGTCTTGGTGGAAATGTTGTTGGGGGTTTTGATTTTATTGGGCATTTCGATTTTGTTGAGGGTTTTCATTGGTTCCAAAATTTATGTTTTCTTGTGTTCCACCAGAATCCATGCTAGAATTAATTTTGTTCATTCATTGTATAGTTTTAGACTCCGCAATTGAAAATAATTCTATTATTTTACTAATTTGGGAATTATTATAAATTTAATAAAAAATAAAAAATCAATAAAATGACAAAAGAAATGATCGTACCTATCTAATGCAACCGATGATCATTCGGTAGATGGATTGATGGAGCTCTTGAGTGCAATGGGTGAGTGGGGTGGTCTCTTACTTTGCGTACGCGTTAGATGAATGAAGCTTGGCCGGTTGGAAATGAAATAGACTGCGGTCTTCCCCCTTTTTTTATTTTGTTTAATAGGAGCGTGTGCACGCCCTTGGGCATGTACATGCTAACAACATGCACGTGCAGTAGTGTGCACATGGCTCGCTTTGGTACCAAACCCAAAGGCGTGTGCGCGCTTCCTTAGGTGCATGCGCGTCCTCATTTTTTCTCCGCTAGCGTGACCCCATTACAATGGTTTTGGGGAGCAACTTTGTGCGCCCACCCTTGAAGTCATTATCATTATAACATACTATATAGAAATTTCCGTTAAGCGTAGAATACATGTGTTTTATTCATGTTATTGTCATTTGAACGTAGTATTCCCATTTTTATCATTTCATAACTTTTTTAATACTTGTTTTCGTTGACTATACCCATATTATTAGTTAAATAAAATGAACATCTTATCTCACATTAGTTTTAAATGATTTTATTTCAGTTATAGCTTTGTTCACTACTAACCATTGATATTTTTACTATTTTTCTATGCCTTCTTTTTAAAAGATACAATAAAAAATTTGTAATATTTTCTATTGCATTTTATTATGTTGTTTAAATATAATTTGTTTAACATTTGTTCCAATTCCAAATGATTGAAGTCATCTTGTCAAATTACATTTACGTATGTGTATTGTTCTGTCCAAAAAAATCATAGAAATTGAAAATATATGGATGTTTTCTTGTAGGTTAGGAAACTTGCATAATTTATTCAAACATTACTTGTATTAATGATTTTCAGTACTTATTTGTAGAAATTATCAACTTTCTTATATATATTAAAAGAAAAAAAATGTTTATCTCTATACTTATGGACATTATAGATGCTTTAAAATTTATCTTTTCTCTCGATGATATAATGCAATTAGAAGAATTCATTTCCTACTTTAAAAATAAGATCAATATGAAAAATGGATTTCAATGCCACCTATTCGATGTCATCCTTTTATTGATGATATCCTTCTAGATTGTTGTCAAAGATCAAGGAAATAGTTCACGATTTTTTGCATGTTCATGAAAAAGCAGTTCATCAAAAGAGAGAATGGTTACAACCACAAAGGGGTTATAATGTCACTATCGATCTAAAATGTTGTTCCATGTGCCATAAATCTAGTTGCAAATTTCAATATCGAGAGAGCTTAAGAAGATATAGGTATCTTTAAATTGCTTCTAAATGTTTTCTTTAATAATATATTTAACCATATTATGTCCATTATAATAACTTTATTTACTTATGAGTTTTTAATATTATATTGTTTTTTTCATGTAGAGTCATAAAAAATACATTTGCTTCTAAATTTCATCGGACATATGATGAGATAAAAAAGCATGAACAATTTATTGTTTATATACATCATAAGGTCTTTAGTGTGATTGCAGTTGAATGCCACATTCTCAACCATACACTTAATTGTTTTCTAGGATGGGGCTTCACTCTTCCAAATTAAACATATTTACCAATACTATGGGGTTGATGTAAATTAGTCTTGCATATGTCATGGATGTAGCATATAAATAATTCTCAAACTATTGGTGTAGATCAATTTGATACAATTGAATGTATATTGTATAATTTAAATAAGAAATTGTATGATTTATATATTCATATTGTATATTTTTGTTGTAAGTTTAATATTCCTATTATACATTAAAGAGACTTATGTATACATATTATATTTCTAAATTCAACTAAGAATAAATTTCAAAGCCAGATTTTTAATTTCAAAAATTTAAACTTCTCTTCTTAGTCATGTTTTATAATTTGAAATAGAGATTTATTAAATTGAGTTAGTTGGTGTGGCATTGTCTAGATACCTATTTGTCATACTTGAAATGTGGTGATGTTAAATTTGATGTAAGGATGCTAAAATCATGATTTTTTTACTTTAAAATTGTCCCAAAGATACCATCAAGCTCAAACATAACATGGAACATTATTATTGGAATGCCACCAGCCTAGATCCAAATCCTATGCTCTATCAAGCGCCGAGAGGGATCAAATCTCCTGAGGTTCAAACCTCTTCTTAGGTATTTCAGTCAAGGAGCTATTCGAGGAGAGGTTTGCAACTCAGGAGATTTGATCCCTCTCGACGCTTGATAGAGCCTAGGATTTGGATCTAGCCTGGTTTCAGTCATGGGTGGTGACACAAAACTGGAATTTGATCAGCATTGTAAGGAACGGGTTAATTTGAAAACACATATGCATTTACGAGGATTATCATAATGTAAGTAATAAGTATTAAGGATTGAGTAATTTGTTAAACTAGAAAATAGAGACAATTCACCTAACTTTTTTTTTCGATTCTCTTTTTGTTGATCTGTGTTTTGTTTTGTTTGTTCTTCTCCTTTTTCTGCCGTCATTTCGTCATTTTGTACATTTTTATTTATTTGTTTTTCTACAAACTAATTTTTTTGTTCTTCCAATTGCTTCAACTTTCTCTCTCAATATGCTCTTTGTCGATCAACGTTTCATTTTCTTTGTTCTTCTCGTTCTTTTGCTGTCAATTTGCCTATTTTTTTTTTCGATTTTCTTTTTGTTGATCTGCATTTTTTTTTGTTCATTCTTCTCCTTCTTCTGCTGTCATTTCGCCATTTCGTACATTTTGATTTATTTGTTGTTCTGCAACTTGATTTCTTTGTTCTTCCAACTGCTTCAACTTTCTCTCTTGATACACTCTTTGTCGATCAACGTTTCGTTTTCTTTGTTCCTCTCGTTCTTCTGCTATCAATTCATCTAACTTTCTTTTTCGATATTCTTTTTTTCGATTTGCATTTCATTTTCTTCGTTCTTCTAGTTCTTCTACTATAATTTTGTCCAACTTCCTTTTTCGAAATTCTTTTTGTTCTTCTGCTTTTCGTTTCAAGTCTTCTTCTCGTTCTTTTGTTGTCACTGAGATCAATGCATCCATACACTGAAATCTATGTGTCCATACACTGAAATCAATGCATCCACAGAATAACATCTACACTGAAAAATATGCAATAAAAAACCCCATACACTGAAATCTATGCATCCATTCACGGAAATCAATGCGTCCATACACTGAAATCTATGTGTCCATACACTGAAATCTATGTGTCCATACACTGAAATCAATGCATCCACAGAATAACATCTACACCGAAAAATATGCAATCAAAAATTTCAACATTGTAAGGAACATGTTAAGTTGAAAACACAAAAAGAATTATGAGGATTATAATAATGTAAGTAATAAGTATGAGTAAAATGTTAAACTGGAAAATAGAGACAATAGTTTTGTAAGGATTAAATAAATGAAAATATGGTTCACATCGTGATCATTCCCAGTCTATCTTCTTCATATTTTCTTATCTTCACACCTGGTAGTTTTGACATCTTCTCATATCGATCATATGAGAATCTACATTGGACTTGTACTTGTAGTACGTACTTGTATTCCAGCATATGACTCCCGACAGACATGACACATTTGAACTTCTGCTAATTAATCAATTCGTTCACGAAATGTTTGATGTCTAGTATACATTTCTTCATATGGTATCGATATTGTTGGTTTTTAGATATGAACTGCAGTGCACGATTATAAGTTTCCATATCAACAAAATTAGAGTTCAAATTTTCCTTGTTATCACATTCCATGTATCCAAATATGTCATATTCATGGGTAGTTATATTGATTCCTATATAACTATGAAATTATCTCCCATTCATGCTTTTGAGAATCCCTTTGCACAAATAACACTTATTCACGATCTCTTTAGTTCACGGTCGTGTTTTTTTTGTTCTTCTATATGTTCTGATGCTTCTTTTTCTGTTATGGATTCAAAACGTTGACTAAAGAACATGGATACTATTGATTCTCCAAAACCTCCTGAAATCAACAATCACATAAATCTTGCTACAAAGATTATTTTTCTCTTTCTCTTCTATAGATTTGTCGTACTTTTCTTCTTTGAAAATCAATATCTTCATTATTTTCAATATTATCATGAGGATCCACGATATACCCTGAGATAGAGAACACCAAAATTTAATTTGTTGAAATCATTGCAGAGTATTTTTTCTATTAAATTGATAAACTCAATGTATAGATGTAAATAACAAAAATCAATGCATTACTGAAATTAATGAAAGATTTTTTTATTTATTAAATTGATAAATTCAATGCATACAAGTAAAAAACAAAAAAAATGCATTGCTGAAATCAATGCAATGAATGAAATAAATATGCATCTTTTGTTGTTTAACAACATTTGTGTGTGGTTTATTGGTAGGAATTAAGGTGATTGGGCTTGTTTTAACCTAGAGACCAAGGTTCAAAACTCTTTTTGCTTGGATCTATAGTTAGTTATCAAGTCTAAAAAACAAAAAAAACAATGAATCAATGCGATCTTGTGTTTTTTTTTTACTTCTTATATTTCTATTTTTTATGTTGGCTACAATATATTTTTTTACATCTTTTTATTAGATTGATAAATTCAATGTATAGATGTAAATAACAAAAAACCAATGCATTTTTTAAATCAATGCAAGCATGCTTTTTTATTAAATTGATAAATTCAATGCATACATGTAAAAAACAATGCATTGTTGAAATCAATACAATCAATCAAATCAATAGGCATATTATTTTTTTAAACACCATTTGTGTGTGATCTATTGGTAAGTAGTGAGGTGATTGGGCTTCTCTTAACGTAAAGACCAAGATTCAAATCTCTTTTTGTTTGGAGTTATATTTAGTTATCAATTATAATTATTAGTTAGCAAATCTAACTATTATTATGGCATGGTTGCTTTTCTTTTCTATTCTTATGTGGGCTATAATATTCTTTTCACTTCTTTGGTTTCTACTTCCTATGTACACTATAATATTTTTGTTTTACTTCTTTATTTCTTTACTTTTTATGTTTTTAGTTTTTATGTTAGCTATAATATATTTTTTTTACTTCTTTATGTTTTTACACATCCACCATTAAAACTACTATTTTTAAAAAGTGAGTATATTAAACAAATTTATGTTTTTACACATCCACTACCATTAAAACTATTATTTTTAAAAAGTGAGTATATTAAACAAAATTTAGAATTCTATTTTTAGAAAAACTAAATTCAAATTTAAAGCACTACAATTAAAACTATTATTTTAAAAAGTGAGTATATTAAACAAAATTTACAAAGTGAACATATTTTGATTTCAGTGGATTAATAAGATGTAAATATAATTTCAAATTTAAGAGAAATTAAAATTTTAAATTTAAAACAGATTTGAAATTACCTATTCGATGCTGAGAACACTTCGCTAATATTTAAAATTAGCTATTAGCCACTTAGAATGCTTTCTCTTCTTCGGGTTTTTTGTATTATATATAGTCACCGTTTCTAAATGGCCGACCAAATATATTTATTACTCTTAAAAATAATTTGTTACATGAGGGACTTTAATTTTAACTTTAATTATAGTCATTGTTGTTTCTAAATTGTTTCTAAATGGCCGACCAAATACTTTCTAAAAACAATATTTAACTTTAATTTGTTACATGAGGAACGTTACATGTTACAAGATCTCCTCCATCCACTATGTGAGGAACGTTACATGTGACAAGATCTCCCCCATCATGAGCTGTAGAGCGCCTCTAGGCCCAATAATGGAATAATGTGACATTGCACTCAACTCATTCAATTTATTACTTTTGTGTAACTTCATCATATGACATAATATTAAAGTTATAAGAAAGAAACATAACACATATATGATACTACTTTAAATAATTGATGCACTTTAAATAATTGAAGTACTTTTCTTTTACTTATTTTTTCTTTATAAGTACCTTAATAATTCAAGTATTTTGCTTGTTCCACATCATATAAAATATTTACTTTGCACTCCACAACTTTTTAGTAAAATTGAGTTAAAAAAATACTATCATCTCCTTCATGTCATAAGGTCACATAAAATTGCAAACAACCCAACATTGACAATCTCTCAATTTTCAAGTCTACAATGAGTACTAATGTAATTTTCAACCTTGCGTAAACCTTCTTGAATATACTAATACACCAAAACCATTTTTGAAATCAATACAAAATATAGTCTCACCTTGTGAAATCTGACATAAAATTACGAGAAAAAGGGACATAAAATTATAGTTAACCCAACTTTTTGATTGTGCCATTTTTTTCCATTCCACCTCTGAATATTGCAATGTCAAATAACAATAAAAGTACTTATTAACCTTATATAACTCTCCATGAATATCTTAATACATCATGACCATATTATTACTATTATTATTAATGTAAAAAAACTATGTTACACATCACTCATACTACTCTTCAAACATACAAGTACTTTCAATACTTAAAGTAAATTTCTTGTAATTTTTTTTTCTTTTTAACAACTACCTATAACAATTAAAGACATTTACCAACAACATAACAAATAACTAATAGTACTATTCATTCATTATAACAGTATAGTATAACATATAGATTATACATTATACATTGGTAAATAACCAACAACATAAAGGATAACACATAACACACTCAAACATAACACATTTCTTGTACTCTTTTTTCTTAATAACTATCTATAACAATTCAAGTATATTTCTTCTTTTTAAGAAAATAAAGACATTTACCAACAACATAGCAACAACATAGCACAAAACGGATAGTATTAAGTATACATTATAAATTCAAGTGTATCTATTCTTCTTTTAGAAAATAAATACATTTACCAACAACATAACACAGAACCAATACTATTAAGTATAGATTGTAAATTCAAGTGTATTTATTCTTCTTTTAGAAAATAAAGACATTTATCAACAACACAACACATACTTCATAACACATTTTTTGGACTTCTTTTTTCTTAACAACTACAAATAACTATTCAAGTATATTTTCTTTTTTCAAGAAATAAAACATTTACCAACCACATAACACATATTTCCAATAAAACATTTCCCAACAACATAACACATATTTCTTTTTTTCAATAAATAAAACATTTACCAACAACATAACACATATTTCCCTTTTTCAGGAAATAAAACCAAACGAAACCAAAAGTACTCGATCATACGAAACCAAAAGTACTCGATTATACGTGAACACACAGTAGTCGAGCCTGAAGACACAATCTTCGATCTCGAGAGAAGAAATTTTATAAAGGAAAACAAATACTACTTACTATAAGTTGCTCTACTTGGGCTTGTTCACGATCTCGCGGTCGAGGACAGGGGCGTGTTCACGATACTGGGGCAATAAGACATGTTATCTCCAGTTTGCCCGGTAGGCTTATAAGACATGTCAGCTTCGAAGGCCTGAATGACACGACCCTTGTTATTTATCGCTTCCGGAGCGTTGGAGACCTGGGCTTTGTAGTCTCATATCGGGTCTCTGGTCGACTTCGTTGGCCCTGGGCTTACCTTGTCCATTCTTGGTGCTATAAGACATGTCAGGTCGGAAGCCCTGGTCAGTTTCCTTGTTATTCACAGTGCGGGGCTGGTTGTCGATAGAAGGGCTTATAAGACATGTCAGCTCCTGAGACCGGATTGTCGATATTGGGTTTGTAGCTCATGTTGGGGTTGAAGCTCTGGTCGACCTCCGTTGGTCCAGAGCTTACGTATGTAGTTGCCCATTTTGATGGTATTCTTGGTATCACTAAGCTGAAACTGAATGCATTCTAGGCCAATAAGATTCCGACTTCGGCCCCAAAAACGCCTTCACTTCAACCAAATCTGGCAAACACGCCTTCACTTCAAGTAAATCTGGTAAACAGCATATCAGTATATAATATGATCAAATCATTGATAACTAACTCATAACTAGAAAAGCCTTAAAAACTGAAACACCGAATATACAACTTACAATCTCGTATTCTGTAACAGAATACTCAACAGGAGCCCAAACTAGGTAAGCAAGAGATGAGAAATACAATGGCATAGCGCCTTGCTGATATAGTAACGGGCGGGCGGACTCCAAATCCGGATTTGAAAACCAACTAGACTCCCAAGCGAGACTATGTGAGCATGGAGGGTAAGCGCACTAATCTTTAAATAGTCTAGTTTGGTTGGGTGGCGTTCATGTGTACTTTATTTTTATTTTTATTGTTTATTGTTAATGTTTATACAAAACTATATCTTTAAAGACAAAATTTTAATAACTATTTCTTTTCATCGATTCCAAGTGTGCTTATTTTTATACATATAAAACTATATCTTTAAAGACGAAATTTTAATAACTATTATTTTTCATCGATTACAAGCAAGAGTTGATTCGAAATAAAGCTGCCATGGAGAAGGAGGCCTATCCAAACCATCCTTATTAACATTAAAACATATAATTTCAATACTTAATAAAATAAAACTTCAATATTTGAATAACTTCAATATAAATTTATAAATTATAAATCACTACGGATATACATCCACATCTACATTTATGTTTTGAGGAGTTCTTTTTAACAAATAAAGTAAGTGGAAGATTATTAAAAGATATAGTTATAAAAAAACAATAAAAATACTTTTTTAAAATATATCAAATAAAATTCCATGCATCTTGGGGAAAGCTCCCAACATGCATGCATCTCGCGGAAAGCTCCCAACGTGCATCTCGGGGAAGGCAAGAAAATTGTCTCTGTATGCATGAAATTTCTCTCTCTCTGCATAGAAAAAGAAAGAAAAAACAAAATGGTTATTTTAAACTATCCAACTGAGATCAATACCCTCAACAGAAATAAGACAATATTAAAGTTCATAAGTAGATTCCGCGAGCTTATCACTGTATCCTGGAGATTGAGTCAACTCTAAAGATACGATTTTTGTCAACACTGAAGAGGACATGACACTCACGAACCCCGATCAGGCTTCAAATTTGAAGCCTTCAGGGCCCTTAAGAGGCCATTTTACACGTCATAGAAGGCCACTTCAAATTTTACCATGCAAAAAAAAATTAATTTCATGGTAAGCCCTTCAATAATTAAATTAACCACTAGTGTTTAAAATTCCAACAGAAAGGTAGCTTCAAATTTCACCCATCAACAGTTTTAAGTGGGAAATTGGGAATGCGGCTACTAGCTAGGTGACTTGGAAGTGGGACTCGGTTACTCTCCAATATCGACGTGTTCGATCATCCATGGATCATGGACCATTGGGCCTCTAATAATATCATTCGCCAACTTACGTGGACGGGCTTACACTGAGCAGCCCATGGCTTGAACGCTTCCAAGTTCTCGTGTAATTTGTAGCGAGCGCTTACGTGTTTAACACATTTAATGGCAATGGCATCAACAAATTTATTAAACCTGGTTGGTGGCTCATACGTGTTGTTGGCAGCGGGCTTACCAAGTTACCAGCTATCACATACCAATTTGTGAATCCTGACTCTGTGAGTTAATTGAGTAGTCAATGTATAATATATTATGTTAATGTGCCCCCACCGCGAATTTGGCATTTAAGACAAAATCCACAATCCAGAAACTTCTTTGAGGAGCTCAACTTCAAGGCTGACTAGATTGCTGACATCCTATGAATTTACAAGTATGTACATCATTTTATCCATTCATGATCCCATCAATTATTTAAAAATTTTGTTACTTGATTAAAATTCTGTAACTTCAAAGTTCAAACACAATATTATTATTTGAATGAAATTTTGTTACTTTAAATGGGCCTTGAAGGCTTCAAATTTGAAGCCTAGACCTGAGAGTGGGTTTGTCACAAATCTCCGTTAGAGGCGAACAACATTTATCAATTCCCAATTGTAGCAAGAACAACAATTTCTTATTTCTTCATATGTCCTGCGTATACGCATATATATGATTCCATGTTCTCCTTGCCTTTCCCTATTTTCCATTGTCGCTCGATCGAAGCTCTTGAGAATTTAGCTACCCTTTAACTTTCGTGAAATGGAGGGGACAAGAAGACCATTATTTTCACTCTGAAACCGAGTGGTTCCCCGTTCAGCTGCCACTGGACACGGTTGCATCCCTACGGGAAACAGGTGTGCGCAATGCGCCCCCCAACTTTACCAAAAAGCCCGGGGATTTGGGGAAGTTCCCACTCTGCCAACCTCCATGCATCTAGTTAATGAGTCAGATCAAGAATCCATACTTTGTATCTAAAACTGTATTACATGAGCTATTTTCCCCAAATATTGTTGAGTCATCGAATCGACAGCTTCCTCTAGTACATGGTTTAAGATTCTTGGTATTTATTAATATGAAGACCACCGATGCTACTACACTTACAATTCGTGTTCGACTATATGAACTGGGACAAAAATGTCTTTGTAATCTTTATTTTTAGAATGACAGTGCTACTTTACCTTTTGATTTTGTTGCCCTTATCGGTTGGTCTAGAAAAAAAACTTGAACTTCAACCATATAACAAGAACTTCAACCATCTATGCATCTCTTCTCTACTTGGTCTACCTACGTTTTACTTATATTGCTTCACAACCCATCCTCTACTCCATCATACCACAGATTTAGTATGTATAATGAGATCTAGCGGGGGGGGGGGGGGGGGGGTCTATAAAGAAGAAGCATACAAGGTCCATAATTAGCTATTGATCAAAACAAAAGTTGCCTGGAGTCGGATAGTTCTCTTTGCTCAATTTGGGAAAGTGTTAAGATGGCAAAGGTGGCATAGTCGCCTAGAGACTGAGCCTCTAGATTGGGGCAAAATATGGTTGTGTTATATAATGTTCGGTGCTGCTATATCCACTGCAAAATAAAGCCTCTCGACTTTACTAAGTCAGTAAACATTGAAATTTTGATGTATTATTACATTTAAAAATGAAAAGAATAACTTATTTTTACATGGCAGCATTGAAGGGTTCAATATCTCATAGACCTTCAAAGTGAAATGGGACCCCCACCCTTCAAATTTGATCCTTGAACCCGATGTTTCTCTCACCAAATGTTTCATGTGCAGTAGCGAGATTGTTGCTGACCTAAAATTCACGTTTCCTTACATTTCACGTATTTTTGCATGCTCCAAATCAAAGAACTCATGTTTGTGATATATATATTTCTCTCTCCAAAGAATCTTACCTCTCAAGTTTTGGTCGTGTATTTTTTTAGATGTCACATGTTTTGCATAATGAATTGGGTTTTATGTGGTATATTTATCACTTAAACTTTGCTTTTGCATCATTTTGTAGATGTTACATGTTTTGTATAATGAATTGAGTCTCAATCAAAGAAATCATATATGTTATATAGAAATTTCCCTCTCCAAAGAATCTCATCTCTTAAGCTTTTCTTGTGGTCAATAGATGTTACATGTTATGCATAATGAATTACGTCTCAACCAAAGAAATCATATATGTCATATAGAGATTTCCCTCTTGAAAAGAATCTTATCTCTTAAGCTTTGCCGGTGCATCATTTTGGTAGATGTCACATGTTTTGCATAATGAATTGGGCCCCAACCAAAGAATTCCTATATGTGATATAGAGATTTCCCTCTCAAAAGAAAATTATCTTCTAACCTTTTCTTTTGCATGATTTCGGTAGATGTCACATGCTTTGCATAATAAATTGGGCCCCAACAAAAGAATTCATATATGTGATATGGATATTTCCGTCTCCACGGAATCATCTCTTAATATTTGCTTATGCATGATGAAGAGCACCTCGATAGCTCACATTTTACCAACTAGAGAAATTATATGTGTGATAAAGAAATTTCCCTCTCCAAAGAATCTTATTTCTTAGGATTTTCACATGCAATGTTATGAAGAACTTCTAGATAGCTCACATTATCACAATATAACGGTAGGTTAAACCCTCTTATTGGTGAGGTAGAGGTTGGATGAAGCTAGACCACTTACGTAGTTTTTATGTGGTACATATATTTCCCTTGGAAAAATAATTACTTTAGGTATACCTACTACCATGTATTCTAGCTTAAATATCTAGTTGGTGGTAGTGCTAGAAAAGGGAGTAAGAGGAGGATATTTGTTTGGTGCAATTTGTCAGACCTAGTGTTTGACATGTTGTACCAACAAAAACCCCATACGAATCGAGATTTTCAATACTCTACAAGTAAAGTAAGGTCTCACGAGAGGTGTAGGGAATTACATAGAGACATGAATTAGGGTTCCACGAGAAGGAATGGGTTCTTTCTACTCAACATGTCAACATGTTAAAAAATTTGTACTTAACCATGCATAAGACTCATTATCTTGCAAACATTCATTCATTGAAGTACTAAGCAATCATCATAAATCCAAACATAAACGCAGTGTGTGAGAACACATATGAGACAACAACTTCATTATTTTAATGGAAAACTTCATTACAAAACTAGATGCCTATAAAACTCGACTCAACAGCTTAATACTTCTTCATACATCAAAACCTATTGCAAAAACAACTCTAACCCTTTTCAAAATAGGCCTTATATAGGGTAAGGTACAAAAATATAGAGTTGTTATGGCATGCATTCCCTAAGTAACTCGTCGTGCAATTCCAACTCACTTCTTTTGGAGCACAACTACTTCTCGTTGTCTCTCTCGGTGCACAGTGATTGGTCCAAAAATTGGGCACAACAGGTCCACAACAGTAATCTATGGCTCCTTTTAAGCAACACAACTCATGGTTGTAGCATGGCCACCGTAGATAGGCTTATGCGAAGATCATTGACAAAATTTTCTCTTTCAACACTTTGGTACACCTGTCCACATCGAGCTTAGGAAACTGTGTCTCATCCATGATGTTGAAGTATGAATACTTAAAAAGGGTACCCTTCCAAGCAATGTCCCCTTAATCTCCAATTTCATCAGAATTGGTACCTACCGCATCGTGTTTTCATTGATAACTTTGGTCTTCATGCAACTCTTCGTTGCTACTATAATAGTCGCCATGCTTTCCTACTTACTCTCTCGCAAATTACAGGAATTTGTGCAACAGGCACAACAAGAAAAGTAATATTTTAGCATCACAAGTTAGCACCACTTATATTTGATGGTGTCAAGGTGGTGGTACTAGAAAGAGCAACATTTTTTTGGTGTTAAACTTGTGATATTAACATCACTTACATTCTTGGGTGTTAAGGTGGTGGTATTAGCATCACTTATAATTTGTGGTGTTAATATCGTGTTAATGTTTGTTAATATGATTAGAAATCGATTTTTTCCTTATCTATGTTAAGAGAAATGACATGTTGGCAAGTAACATAAATTATGTTAGGATATTATTTGTCACATGGTCATGTCCATGTGGGATTTAACTATTAGGATTTGCACCATAAACACAAGAACTTCACAAATAATTATTTTGTAAATAACTTCATCAACTATTTTTATTTTTATTCTTCTATTCATTCAAATAAATGTTGAAGATTAACATAGAGTTTTTAGACCACAATCACAAAAGATTGAGTTACTTGTTTTATACTAGATTTAAACAAATAAATTCATAAGATTCATATATGAGGGTTTGCAAAACAAGGACAACAAGTTCACAAATAATTATTTTATAAATAATTAAATTCAATTGTTCTTTAATACCATTTAAACAAATAAATAATTTATATTTTTTATATTGACAAATAATAAAAAACAACAAATTTTAATTTATGAACTATTATAAAGTAGTAATAAAAATGATTTGAATTGAAATTTGAACATTCAATTGAGAAATTTGTTATTGATCTCATTGAATTTATTGATGGAAATTAGTGTCATTAATAGCTTATAGCATAAGGCATGAGTCTTAGATCCATGGACATGGTGAAGGGAGAAAACCTCTAGCTTTGGCCCTAAAAGAAACTTTTAATAATCTAGGACCAAGAAAGACACTTCAAACCTCACCACATGTCTTCCTAAGAGTATTATTAGCCTCTACATGTGGGCATTTAGAATATTATAATGTTTTAATCACGAGGGATAGGTTTAGTAGTAGTTAACATGGTTGAGAGAATAAATCCAACCCTTAGGCTAAAAGAATCCTAAGGCTAGAGAAATCTCTTCTTGGGAAGAACCATATAGTGGTTCTTAGTGTTTTTTGTGGCATGGAGATGTACAAGTAAGATTTAATTATCATGAATCCCATCATAAACACAAAAATATCCCAATTAATTATTTTGTAAATAACTTACCTCAAATTCTTTCATTCAAATAAATTTTCAAGATTAATTCACCAGGTTTTAAGCCACAAATTCAATTATTTATTGTTTAACTATTTAAAAAAATAAATTCATATGATTCATTTGTGAGTCTTTACATCACAAGGACAATAATTCACACATAATTTAATTATTCATTTTAAATATCATCTAAGCAAATAAATACCGAGGATCCTTCAATATTGACAAATTATTAAAGAAAACCATTTTTAATTTATTGTTATTATCAAATAGTAATAAAAGTGATTTGAATTGAAATTTGATTATTCGATTGGATATATTTGTATTGATCGTATTAAATTTGTTGATGGTAATTATTATCATTATTAGGTTTAGAGCACAAGGCATGGGTCTCAAATCCTTGGACATCTTAGAGGGAGAAAAGCTCTACCTTGGGAAATAAGATAAAATTTTAATAATCTAGGAATGAAAAATATGGTCAGCACACATGTATTTTTTAGAGTATTATCAGCCTTTATGTGTAGGCCTTGATTCCATTTTAAGGTTTCAATTACTTGTGATGGGTTTAATGTACCCCTTGTCCTAGTTAAGAGAAGAAATTTAGGTCTTAGGCTAAATGAAGCTTCTAGACATGTAGTGATAATAATGATGTGTCAAGCCAACATAAATTTCCTTTTGAAAGTATCCATGGCCTTATAATAGGGATATACTTAGGAATTGGAGGAAATAAAACTTTGTATAAGTATTTGGGGCATAGACATGATTAAGGAAGGAAACCTAGGCCTTGCACCTTAGACCGTAGAGGAAATCTATAAGCATGTAATATTAACAAGTATACCTCAAACCACCACATGATACCTCTTAAAGGCAATATTGGAAGTATCGATGGCACTAAGAGGTTTTGAGCAGTATATATGGGTGTGAGGAGCATTGACATGTTTGAGGGATTAACCCAGGAATTAACACATAATAAAATATTTTGCGAATCCAAGGCTATAAACAACACCTTGAACCACTACACATGACCTATTGGGGGTATTATTTACATCTAATTGAGGACATCAACACCATTATCAAGTTTTTTCTAGTATGCATGTGTATTATGGTTTTGTATAATGTTATAGGAAGGAACATGGACCTTGGGCCATAAGTGAAGCTTTGATAAACATTTATGAACTCCTAATACTAATATCCTTGGAATTTGAGTGTTGATATAAGTGACAGCAGGTATTCCTCCTTGAAGCTTGGACATAGTCATCATAGGGATAACGAGACTTAGGCCTTAAGATAATGATTTAGGTATTTCAATATAATAGTGATAGTTCATGCATTGTATAGGATATCATTACCCATAAAGTTGGATATGAGTGGAAATATTCCGTTGTGTGCACTAAGGATGGGTCATGTACCATGGTTGGGGAAAACATTGAGGGAATTGTACCCTAAGATACAATTATTGAGGTAAATGGAAATGATTGAGTCCATGAACCATAGCATACACCCTTTACAGTGAACCTTGAGAATAAAAGTTAGATATCGGCACAATCAAGAGTTTTTGCACAGTGTGATGGGTCTAACGCATTGAATCAAATCATAGGATGAAAGAAGAAGTATTATATAGGTGTTCTAGGTCCTTGGGAATAACATTCTAGGGAATAATACCATGTCTTTGGCTGTAAAGGAATTGTTGATGCATCCAAATCCGTGAACAATGCATCAAACAACCATGCATGAATTTCTCGGGGTATCATGGTGCTACATATCTAGGTCTTTTTTCCTTAAGCCCTTGGTAATGGTTAATGGAGAAGACTTGAATCTTATCCCGTAAAGGAATATTCTATCCATTAAAAGATACAAAGGTTTCCTCCACCAACCACAGATGGACTCTTGAGAGTAAAATTAGCCTATGATTGATAATATTCATGCCATTAAGTGTTTTTGAGTAGTATGTATGTGTCTTAGGGCCTTAGGAATGATATTCTATGTAAGAAGACCATTCCTTTATGCCTTAATAAATTGTTGAGGCATCAAAATCCATGAAGAATTCCTTGATTCACCACACATGACTTCCCATGGGTATCGATGCTACTATGTATTTAGGTCCCATGGCCTTCAACATGGTTAGTCGAGGATACCTCTACCTTAGTCCCTAAAAAAAGCTTCTATCAATCCATGGTTAGTATGGTTTCCTCCACCAATCACACATGAACTCCTAAGGGTATAATTTATGTATGAATGAGGATACCAATAACATTATGTGCTTTTGAGTAGTGTGTATGTGTATGAAGGCCTTGGGAACGATGTTCTATGGAAGAAGACCATGCCTTTGGTACTAAATAAACCATTGAACATACAAAGTGATGAAAAATGCCTCAAAGCACCATATATAACATCACACGGGTATCTAGGGTGCTTTGTATTTAAGTCTTAAGGACTTGAGGCCTTTCACATTATCAAGGGAGGAGACCTGAACCTTGGGACCTAATGGAATATTCTATCTATCTAGGGATAAGAATATTTCCTCCACCAACCACACATAGCATTATGTGGGTATCATTTTCACATGATTGAGGATGTCGGTGCCATTAGGTGGTTTTGAGTAGTATCTATGTGTCTCATTTCCTTAGGAATGATATTCTAGGGAAGAAGACTAGGTGTTTAGTCCGAAAGAAACCATTGACGTATCTAGAGCCATAACAAATGCCTTGAATAACCATGCATGACCTCATAGGGATATTCATGGCACTATGTATCCATGTCTTGGGTTTGTATGGAATTGGACATGGATAGGGGAGAATACTTGAACCTATGGACCTAAAGGAATATTATAGACATCCAAGGATAAGAATATTTCCTCCACCAGCCACACATAGCCTCTTGAAGGTATCAATTTCCTATCATTGAGGATATTAGTTCTAGTAGGTGGTTTTTAGTAGGATGTACATGTGTTAATGACTTGAGAATGAATCTCTAGGGAAGGATATCATGGCTTTGAACCTAAAGAAATAATTGGGTCATCTAAAGTTATGAACAATGCCTCAAAGCACCATCCATGTGTTGATGTCCATTTTTGTCATCATTTTTTTTATCTTTAAACGTGCTCTGTTGGCGTTATTTTCACTATTTTTGATATGATAATTATACTTCTCGCCATTCAAACCATCAATCAAACCCAGGTATGAACTTATTTGAATATCACACAAATCTTGATTACTTATCATCATATTATGGTTTATTAACATTAATTTAACGTTTCTCGACCTGCGTCGCATATATATACTTCGTTCTACAGGATGTGGGTTTCAAACGGACCTTCATTTAGATGCGCGTTCACGTTGAAGACATCCAGCCGCATTCGTACCATTGTTCAGCCTTCCGTTCGCACCATTGGATTCGTTGGTTGGAATATTCTAGGGCATTAAAGACAAAAATGGTGACATGGGTTCTGTTGGCAACGTGTCCCTCATGGTGCATGAGCCCTTGTTCTAGAAGATCCGTGCTCCTGTTCGTCCAGCTTGACAATGCATCATATTCCCACGTCAAAGGAAATCAATGCACAGCTGCTCATGTGAAGTGAACCAACGCCCACAGAATCAAGAAGACGGCCTGTCGCATTGTCATGAACCGTCCTGCAGCCGTTTTCTTTAGTCATTAACACCTCCTTATTTTAGAGAGGTCGACCACTGAAACGGTCGACCTTCTCTCCCATTTGTAAAATTATGTAAAGATGTCTCTTGTTGAGAAACGAAGTTAGCAAGTTAGCTAGTCAGCAATAATAGTTGGAGAGATATGCAGAGATAGAAAATGACTGTGTAACCTTTGATTCAGGAATAGAAGTTTTTTATTTAGCTATTGATGTTTTGTTGGTGATTAATCTGAATTAGCTACAATCCCTGATTTCTGAGAATGGCCCCTCAACAACAAGAGGTTTTCATTTTGTATATTTTGTTCTTTATTTTCTACAAATAAGTAGTTTTATTTTCAGTATATGTATTTAGTTTGGTTTTTTCCTGTAGATGTCATTTCTCTGTTTTATGTAAATATATGTCTTGCTGCTAATACAATTTAACTATTAGTGTAGTGTTTCAATTGCAATTAGATAGAGTTTAATTAGTGTAGTGTTCCAAGTTCAGTTTGTAGTTAGATTTAGTTCTGTTAAATGTTGTTGTAACTATATATTAAATTCATTTACCTTTCAACCATGTTTTATTATGCAATAGAAATGGTTTTCTTACCTTAGATAGTGATTAGTGTAATGGCTTCTTGTTATTTCAACTTTAATAGTTTATTTGCTTCTTTGCTTGCACTGTAGATTAATATGCATAAACCAACTGGTGTTAGAATCATTTAGTCTACAGATTTTCATAGTTTATATCATTTTCTGTCACTCGGACTATCATTCAAACTGTCTTTCATACTATCATTTGGACTGTCATACGGACTTTAATATTTTCTGTCTTGTTTTTATGCTTGTTTAAAGTTCAGTTTTTCAGGTTTTCGAATTGTATTATTTCCTGTAGTTAACCAACAATTATATATGTAATTAGGACCTTGTTTTGAACTACATAGAGTTTCAATTAGGCTTCATAACCATTCTCAGTTCTTATTCATTTCTTTCACTTTGCTTTAGTTTATCTCTTAGATTATGTTTTTATAGTTCATCTTTTATATCTAATTTCTTAGCCTGTAACTGTTCTAGAACTTGTCAATTTCATTCTTAGTTTAGTTTACTTCATTTTAATTAAGTAATTTCATTCTCAAATGCACATTCCTTTTTCATAGTTTAATCATAATTCTAAGTTCAAGCATAGGATCTGCTTTTCTCATTCACATAGTTAATGAAGATGTTCATAGGATAGGATTTGATTCAGAAATATACTATTTTTCTTAAGTATTCTACTTGCTTCTAGATTACATTTGTTTCCAAGTCATTTGCATGCTTAGATTTCCTTAAATTTGTTTCATGCTTCACCTTTGTAGGATAGCATAGATATTTGCATGCCTTTGATTTCAAGGTAGTCATTAGAAATACATGTTTTTGGTTTATTGTTAATAAATCAATTCTTAATAACATCTCATTTTCAAATCAGTTTTAAATAGCACAACTACAATCATTTGCTTTTGGATAAACAATATATTACAATGTTTAAAGTTAGTTGTAATTGGTCACTCTTTAGCTTGCATCTCTTTGTAGAAGCTAAACTAGATTTACTTCCGTTCTATCTCCTTGTCACATTTGAAAGTCATTTCGATACATTTTATCCCGTTCCTATTACATTTGAAACATTTCCTCAGAATCCTCAAGGAGAATGGAATTAGGTATCTTAGCTTAGTTTTTAATATTTTTTAAATACATGAATAGTTTAACTGTTGAATTTCTTAAGTTTATT
The DNA here is from genome assembly GCA_027924585.1 of Larix kaempferi. NCBI lineage: Eukaryota > Viridiplantae > Streptophyta > Pinopsida > Pinales > Pinaceae > Larix > Larix kaempferi. The sequence goes on from BSBM01001075.1 coordinate 911,780, forward strand.
AAGTAGTTTATAATCTTGCTGTAAGATAAACATAGTTTCTTGTTTCCATAGTTAGTTGTAAAACTGAATCATTTAATAGATAGTTTTCCAAATTTATTCATAGTAGTTAGTCTTTCTAATTCCTAGATTAGAGTTTGAATAATTGATCAGTAGTTTCCATATTTCATAAGAGTAGTTTGATTTTGATCGAGTCTTGTTTCCTAGAATAGTATTTGTTGTTTTTATATTTCCATTCATTGTTCAATAGTATAGATTGATACTATTCTGATCTATTGGTTTAGTTAGGTCTAATCAATTTAGTAGTTGTATGTTTGAAGTTTGACTCAGTTTTTCATTTTGAAAGATCTTTCGATCTTTTCATTATTAAAAATTTCTAAGTTCGGTCGAGCCGATGTCCTAGGTACCATTCTACCTCAGCATATACTGTGCCACAACTCTAAGAGTACCAACCCTGGTCGATCATAAAATATTTGGTGATTCTTTAAGACAGTAAATACACCCAACATTTTGGCGCCGTTACCGGGGAGTTGTAGATAGGTAGAAATTTCTTCTTAAACTTAGTGATAGGTAGAATTTTTCTTTTGAAACTTAGAAATAGGCTGGTGGCGGGTGAGCGATAAGATGAGAGGTAAGAACCTGCGCATCTGTTATAACAGGAATCCCCAAAACCCAACAATAGTAGTAATGCAATTAGAATTTATTTTAGTTGTAGTTTTTCTTTCATGAATAGGTCTAGATACTCAAAAGGTAGATACATTAAAACTAGCCTTCCTACCAAAATCCCCACTAACCTATATGGGGGATGTGCCACCCCAATTACTAACTCAACAAAAAGGTATCGAAAAACACCTAAAGGGGATAGTCCTACTTGGAAAGCTAAGGAAATCCTTTCTGGAAATCATTTGGGGGGAACCATAGAGACATAAGAGAAATCTGTTCACAAAGAAACACCATTAGAAGAACCTCAAGTTCAAGTTGAGATTGAACTCACACAAGAGGAAACTCAAAAAGATAAATCATCAGAACCTCTTAATCCTCCATTAGCTTCAAATCCCAAAGACACTACCTTTTCGATAGTAGGTGGTCCAAAACTAGTAGAATTTGTTGATCCTGCACAAGTAGACGCTCTTTTTGAAAATTTTGTGAACATAGTTGTTTCACATATTGAGACAACAACTGTAGGACCTTCAAAACTGGACTCCCAAGTAGCTGGTAATTCCTCTCCAAAAAAGAGGAACAATATCCCTAAAACAGAATGTTGGGATGTCCCATATTCAACAAGAAAGGAAAAACCTAGGTATTCTCTCTTTGGAAATGAAGTTTTCATGGAGAATTAAAATGAAGATCATGTCTGAAAAGATGAAGAAGAGGGAGAGGCTAGATCTGAAGGTACTTTTGGGTTCCCTATCTTAGACACTGCACAAGATGTAACCATGAAAAACATCCCTTCCTCCTCAGTGCCGACCTTTTATGGGAAGAGTAGTGAGGATTCAGATACATTCTTATTTGAATTTGAGATTTTGTGTAGGAGCTATAACTACCTACAAGATGGCCAAAAGCTAAAACTTTTTCCTGCCACATTAAAAGATTATGCTCTTCGATGGTTTATGGGGTTAGGAGAATCTAGTATTAGAACTTGGGAAGACATGAAAACTGCATTTCTATGGAAATATCATGATTACTATAAACTTAAGGACTCTCACAATGATATTTTCAAAATACAACTTGAATATGAGAGCATAGAAGACTATCTCAAAAGATTTAACTACATGTTACATAAATCCAAATATAGTGATCTTCGAGAAGATGCAGTAAGGACACTCTTCCTTAAGGGAATCTCAGAAGAATTCTTAGAAAACCTTAATCTCATGGCAGCAGGAGACATCTCCCATAAGTCTTTCACACAGATTTGTGACCTATGTCGGAATTACTCTAGGAGAAGAGGGAAAAGTGGAAGACACTTTTGAGAATCTTATACTAGGAACCTAAAAGGAAATACATCCAATCCTAGTCGAGTTACAAGGGTAGAGTTGGGAAACCTATTAGAAAATTTCAAGACAGATATCTTAGGAGCCATGGGTTCTCAATTAGATGCATTACAAGCTAAAAAGAGAGAGGATGAAGAGCGTGCAAAAATGAGGGTTTTCTATCCCAGGTGTAGAACTAAACATCCCCAATGAGAATGTCCATTGAATAATTTTTCAATATGTCACCTTTGTACCGAAGAACATCCAAGTGATAACTGGCCATTGTTGCCTGGATTGCAAGCTGTATATAAGAGTGGAAATTTTGGTGAGACATATAGGAGGCCTTGGAAACCTAGAGATCAACCATCATATCAAGATCCATCATTACAATTTCCACCCTATTATCATCCTTATCAACCTCCTCAACAATGAAACACTTCAGGTTGGAAAAATTGGCCACCTCAGTATCCTCCTCAGAATCCTCAACAGCAGCAATGGCCACTGTTGGGTGTCTCTACTGTATTAAGAAATCACCAAATAATTAATTATCAACCAAGGTTGGTAATCTTAGATTTGTGGCACAATATATGTTGAGGTAGAATGGGACCTAAGGCTTCGGCTCGGAAGACCTTACAAATGTTTAATAAAGAAAAGATCGAAAGATCTTTCAAAATAAAAAATCGAGTCAAAATTCAGAAATACAACAAATGAACTAATTAAACCTAGCTAAACCAACAGATCAGAATAGTATCAAGCTATACTACTCTACTCTATGGACAATGCCTGAAAGATATAAAAACAAGAATATTATTCTAGGAGGAAAAACTGAACTAAAACAAGACTACTTTGATGAAATTGGAAACTACTGATTAAAAACTCTAATCGAGGAATTATAAAAAACTGTAAATGAGTTTAGAGACTTATCTATGAGATGATTCAATTGAAAATTGACTATGAAACAAAGAACTATATTAACTTAAAGCAAAACTACAAACTACTTATTGAATTCAACAACTATTCATGCATTTAATTAATATTTCAAGACTACACTAAACTACCTAATTCCATTCTCCTTGGGGATTTTGAGGAAGTATATCAAATGTAATGGGGATGGGAGAGAAGGTGTCAAAGTGACTTTCAAATGTAACAAGGAAACAAAATGGAAGCAAGTCTAGTTTAACCTCTACAAATAGATGCAAACTAAAAATGGTCCAACTACAATTAACTTTAAGCATTTGATCTATTTCTTATCCATAAGCAAATGACTTGGAACTAATGTGATTTAGAAGCAAGTAAAAAACTTAATAAATATATTTACTTGAATTGAATTTGATTTAATAAAAGAAAATAGAAAACTTAATAAAGATATTTACTTCTGAACCAAACCCTATTTTATGAACATCTTCATTAACTGTCTGAATGGGAAAACTAATCCTATGCTTAACAAAGAAACTATCGAAATTAGGATACTTTGGAGAATGAAATTACTGAATCTGATTCAAAATTAATCTTAAGAAACATGACATAACAAAACTAAGAATGGAACTGATGAATTCTGTAATAGAAAAAAATTAATGAATCAGGCAGAAAAGAAACATAATCTGTAAAGCAACTAAAAGCAAAGTTAAGGAAAATGGAATGAAAACTAAGAATAATGATGAAACTTAATTAAAACTCTATGTAATGTAAAACAAGATCTTAATTACATCTAAGAATGCTAATTAAAGTCAAGAAAGATTACAGTACGAAAACCTAAGAAATTGGATTCTAAATAAGCATAAAAACAATGGAGAAAGTATTGAGGTCCGAATGGCGATCCAGATGACTGTCCGAATGACAGCCTAGATGGAAGAAAACAATTTAAATTAAGGAAAGAAGTAGATTGGATGATATTAACGCCAGCTGGTGAGTGCATATGAACCTACAATGCAAGGGAGGTGGTCAGTAAACTGTTTAGAAGCTAGGATGATAAAAAGCAACCTATACTAATCATTATCTAAGAAAATGAACTATTTTTATGGCATAATGAAACAAAGCTGAAATATGAATAAAACTAACCTACAACTACATGAAAGAAACTAATAGAGCTAATTCTAATTATAAACTAAACTTGAAACAACAACTAGTTAAGCTCTATCTAATTGCAAAAGACTGAAAGCAAACTACAAGAAAAACTATGCTTGACCGGTCATTATCAATTCTGTAAATGTAAATTAAATTATAAACAGGAAATAAAATACAAGAGATGAAACAATAGCTATAGGAAAACACAATTAAATACAATTATTGGAAATGAAAAACTATTTATTTGCACAAAGGAAAAATACAAAATATACACAATAAAACTTCTGGTTGTTGAGAGGCCCCTCCCAGCAATTAGAGATGAAAGCTTAACTTGAACTAATCACCAACAACAAAACATCAATAACAGAACATAGAAATTTCCATTAACTAAGAAAGTTACACAACGTTTTTACAAATTACTGATATCGTCCATATGTTATATCGTGCTTATTGCCTATATGTTGTGTTTCTGCAAAGGAAACGTATATATATAAGTTTACAATCAGAGATAAGGTCGACATAGTCGACCTCTCTTAAAATAGAAGTCTTAATGATTTACAAACGACTGCAAGGTAGTTCATGATAGTGCACAAGTGTCTTCCTCAGTCCACGGTGTTGATCTCCTTTGACACGAACAACTGCAAGTCGATTTACTTCCTTCGTGGGAAGATAATGTGTTGGCAAGCTGAGCGTGGGAGAGCAAGGATATTCTAGAACATCGACATGAGCAGAGGTGTGTGCTATCAACCTTGGTGAACAGGAAAGACGGAGCTTGTGGAATGTTGATGTGAGAAGGAGATGTGTTGTCAAGCGAAGCAAGTAGGAGGGAGAATCTTCTAGAACAGGGGCTCACCAACCATGACAGCTATGTTGCTAACAAAACCCACCTTTTTGTTTCTACCTTTAATGACTAGAAATATCCCAACTAACGATCTTGCGGGTTGAATGAAGGTCTGAACGGTGGGATGAATGCCAATGGACATCCTCGATGTGAACACATGGCTAAATGAAGGTTGGTTTGACGAACGCATACCTGAGTCAATTTTTTGGTCTGAATGGCAAAGAGAATGATTTATCATAGCAAAAAAGTGAAAATAAAGACAATCAAAGTGTGTTTGATGATAAAAAATGGTGACAAAATGGACACCAACATTCCCCCAAACCGGAGATATGCCCATTCCCAATGATAAAAAAGAAGAAAAATTTAGGAAGAAGGCTGAGTTGCGGTAGTAGCTGCCTTCAACTTAGACGAGGAAGTGGTTTTAGATCTAAGCTTCTAGAACTGATCCTTCAAGGCATCATGCCTCAATCGGAGAGAAACGTTGGAAACTGTTTTGGCTTCATTTCAATATTCCACACATTTCACCTAGAAACGTAAGTCCTTGTTCTCTTGACGAAGCCCAAAGATGATCTCAACATACTTCTCATTCTGGCTTTTTAATTCTGCTATGTCTTGGGTTAGTCTATCCACACTTTGATGGAGTGGAGTAGACGCCTCTGCAAAAGACTCAAGGTCTCTTTGTGGGCTCGATCCCCTTAGAAATGGGTCAGGATCAGCAGGTGCAATGTGTTCCTTGGGAACCTTATCTTCAGTATGTGCAAGGGTAGGTCCCAAGACAGGATTTTCAAGCAAACTGGAAGAGATATTGGCTAACGCGAGGAGAGACGATTCAAAGACAGGGTCATTTGCTTGGTCATCAGGGTTGTTCGAATGCATTGGCTGAATGACAGATTGATAGATGGACTAGACAATGGTTTGGTCAACAGACTAGTCACGATTGGCCTTTCTTGACTTTGTGATTATTGGTGAGAAAAATGGGGGTTCCATGGTTGTATCGTCGTGGACATGCTCAGGAGAGGATGAGTGAACATGGTGTATTTCTCCCGAGGCACCCTCACTAAATCTTACGGACTTGGTAACCTTTTCTTATTGGATAGAGGTTTGGTCCATCTCATTAGCACAAGTTAGGAAACGATGACGTTTATAAGAGGCAGGGTATTTAACCGTAGGATTCTTAACTAGATGAGGGTTCAGGACTTCAAAGACAAAGCATTCCCAGGTTTGCCCCTTTTCTTCCAACTGGTGAGTGATCAGGATTTTAATCAAACAATGGTGGTATAAGCTTCCATAGGGTTGGTCGTATTCTTCCTAACTTGACTTGACATTTTCTCCTAAATTTTCAGAAAATAGAAGGGGAAATTAAGATCCTGACCATTAACGAAATGTGCTAGTAGCCTAAAGTGACAAGCTTTAAAAATGGTGGACTTACCCTCACTAGTGATCAAATGGATAATGACAGTCAGTGTCTCGAGGTATTCAGGCTTAACCCATTCCCTGTGGAACCCTTTGGTGCTCGCAACATGCTGATAGTTGGCTTTAAGAGCAAATTCGTGCTCCATCCGTGGAAGAAAAAGATGTCTATGCCAACGGGCTCCTTCCCTAGCAGTTTCCTGGCCGATGCAATGGATTCTTCCGTCACCGAAAAAGTGAGATGGACAACCTTGGCTGTCTTACCATCAAAGCCCTTAGCAAATAGTAGTGAAACCTTGACATCATGGCCTTCAAGAAGGTGAATAAATGGACCCCATCCGGCTCGCAAAAATACTTCACAACATGCCTTAAATTCGGGGATGAGGAGGAGGTTCTAGTAACTACCAAGCTCATAACGGAGTGGCATATTGAACAGAGGTCGAAGGATGTAGATGGATATAGAGGATGGGTGAAATTGTAGGGGATGGAGCTTGATAGGTTAAGGGCGGATGGAAAATGAGCAAGGTGAAGCAAAATTTACACAGGGGTATTTTTAAATTGAGATTTGTTTGAACGACTGAATGATCATGGAGATAGATTTGGCATGTTCGAATGATACGCTATCATTCAGTTACCTTGAGTCTTGTGCCATCGCAGAACTGCATGAGTTAGTGAATTCGAATGGCTAAGATATATTCAACCATGTCCAAAGTGAACTTTGGATAGGTTGAATGTAATCCTCATTATGAAATATTATACATAAAAATCATGATGACTTAATAAATGAAATGATAGATCGCATGATAAAACTTAATGGAGGATTAACATTGTATGATAGCCATATGATGGATGATCAATTCATTTGATGAGACGAAATGAGTATGCAAAGATGACATTTAATTTGATCCTTGGTATGATTAGTTAATTAGATATATCAGCAAAAATCAAAATTTTAAATATCTTAACACACTTATTAATATCATTACAAGCTAAGGTTTCATTCGGCACTTCATTCAGATCATTATTCATTTTCCTCATCCGTCCCCTCGTTCGTATCGTCATTCGACCCTTCATTCAACCCTTCATATAGACCTTTGTACAAAAACGTGCTTTGATGGATCTCACTACTACTGATTATGCAGAGAATTTTTCTAGAACTTGTCAGCACACAAGAGATGTTGTAAACCTGCTTTTCTGGAACTTTTAGTCACATTCTTCTTTGTGCTTCATTAATCAGAACAATCTTCCTTCTTCTTTTTGCATTATCCTGAAAACACCTATCATTTTGTCAAAGATAAATAAACGTTTTCATAAATATTCAGAAAGTAAAAACAGTTCTGAATCTCCCCCAAACCAAAAATATAACGTGTCCTCAAGCCATCAAATAAAAAATTGATTAATATTCAAATATTTTCAATTAAAGGTTTAGGAAATAGCTTCTCAAATGCTGTGATAATTTTCATAAGAAAATGAAATATTAACTAATAAATGTAGATGATTCATATATGTGCATCCATCAAAAAGAATACAACAGTGCTTAAGAAGACCATATGAAGAATGATAGTATAATGAATGCGAAAAATGCCAAAGGAAAACTAGTCATCCATGACTCATTGTAAAGATCTCTTGTCATCCAAAGAATATAGATAAAGCTCACCATAGATTTTGTGATATTTCTATAGTTATGGGTCCCACTTCAAGGATAATCATGCCCTAGGTATTGTTTGAATTAGATGATAGGGTACAAGTCCAGCTTACAACCATTCTCTAATTACAGTATAAATAATTGGCCTAAACATGTGTTTGTATACTTAGGTTTTCTATGAGCCATGTGCATAGTGATGCATTAACCAAATCTCTTTTACTGGATATTGACCCACTACCAGTAGGCATGTTCAGTACCCCTGTGGCTTATCTTGGTACCATGCAAGCATAGACCTGCTTCCAGCGAGCCTATTCAGTACCCCGACGGGTTTACTTGCATTTACCGAGCTTCCTCGTTTATGATTTTACTTAGCATGGACCCACTACTAGAGAGCCTATTCAGTACCCCGATGAGTTTTCTTTGTATAATGATTTTTAGTAAGGAATCCAATTGGCACTAGAGTGTGCTAAGCCTGCTAAACACATAATTCAAAATTTTAGCACAACCTTATGAGTAACTTTATTTATAATGGCCTAGATTATAGATCATGTCAAAAGATAATAACCTAAATTTGTTCTTTGACCTCTCAGTCTATCTTCTTCATAAAAGATCAGTAATGTTCCCCACAAAATAGAAATATCACTCACTTTTGGGATAACTTTTAAAAGTGCTCAAGAGACAAGTTTTGATAATGAGTCTAGGATGAGCTAGTAATCCATAGGTGTAAGATAGATCTTTTGAAAATCATGATGATTACAGTAGGTATTAAGCAACTGTTATAATGATAAATAAAAAATGTGCATGTTTGAATCAAATACCATACACAAAACCATAAAAAAAAGTGGTTAGAAATGATATAGAGAACATTTCAACTTTCACTATAAATTTTCAATTTTCAACAAATATAATCGAAAGAGGAGTTAGGATATATTATGAATTTCTTTAAGATCACTTCCCTTTTCAGATAATATTCCATGAGTTGATTATAAAGATGAGGTTCCTATAATCAACTGCAAAACCACTTGTTAGATGATTCAAATTTATTCAAAACAAAAACATATGTACAAGGGAAAGTTATGTAAAATTTTCAAAATTAAGAAAAGGAAAAGAGTCTTCCTATTTTAATTGACAAAATTCCATAGGCTGATAAAAAAAATGAATTTCCTGTAAAAATGAAATCCGTCATTAGAAATGACTCTTTATTATTGAAAAAACAAAGATATATTTACATATATACAAATGAAGATAACCCAAAATAATTCAAGAACTAGGAGAAGGAGGAATGACTTCCTCTTCTACCAGTTCCATCTCCTTCTGTTGTAAGGCATTCTGCACAAAATCTCGTTTAGATATTGGTTGATGATAAAGTTTAAGTCTATGTCCATTTACAACAAAGGAAATTTGAGAATCATCAATTATCTTAATTTTAACAAATCCATTATAAAAAATGTAACAATTTCATATGGACCCATCCAACGAGTAGTTAATTTGACTTTAAAATTTTTGTACCTTGAATCAAAAAGTAATGCCCAGTCTCCAGTTTTGAATTGTTTTTGTTTTTAGTATCTATCATCCCACTTTTTTTGTTGGTTTTGTATTAAAATTGTGCGTTGAATAGCATCTTGCCTAATCTCGTCTAATTCATTTATTTGTAGGATTCGTTGTCTCTGTGCTTCTTCTAGATCCATCCTTAATTGTGCAACCATACGAAAGGTTTTGACTTGAAATTAAATAGGTAGAAGAGATTTTTTCCCATAAATGCGTTCATAAGGTGTGTGGCGAGTGGTGTTCCTCCAAGTTATTCTATAAGCCCAGAAGGCTTTTCGGAGCCTATCTGCCCAGTCTTTGTGGTGTAACTGGATAGTCTTAGTTAGGATGGCTTCTAATACTTTGTTGGTGGACTCTACCTGACCATTGGATTGTGGTTGATATGGTGAATATTTAGAATGTCTAATACCATATTTGTCAGTAAGCTCTTTCATCAATTTGGAGGTAAACTGAGATTCTTGATCGATTACAATTTCCCTACGAACACCGAATTGGGTGAATATTTCTTCATATATAAACTCCACCACGGATTTCTCTGTGGCTCAGAATAGGTCTTTAGCTTCTACCCACTTGGTGACATAATCAGTGCAGACTAAGATGTACTTCTTCTTACGAGACATAGGGGAAATTGGCCCAACGAAATCTAGAGCCCATTTTTCAAAAGGCTCAATCATAACTTGGGGTTGTAAGGGAATCTCATTGGATGGCGTAGGTATGCCCATTATTTGGCACCTGTCACATCCCTTGACATATTTGGCAGCATCTTTGAAAATGCTTATCCAATAATACCCAGAGTGCAACACTTTGTATGTTGTTCTCTTGTCAAAAAAATGCCCATCGCAAGTTCCACCATGACATGCATGAAGGATATATGCCATTTCATCCTCTCATACACATCGTCTAATAATAATATCAGGACCAGTATGAAAGAGATCATTATCCACCCAAGAATAATTAGAACTTTGAACTATGATCCTATATTTCTCGGGTGGGGAGAGATGGTTTGGTAGATTTCTAGTTGCTAAATAATTGGCTATGTCTGCAAACCAAGGGGTTCGAACAAACACAATGAACAAATGTTCATCTAGGAAGCTATCATCGACAGGTCTGGCATTATCGTTAATTTGAATTCGAGAGAGAAAATCAACTACCACATTCTCTCGACCGGGACAATTAACAACGGTAATGTTAAATTCTTGTAACAAAAGAAGCCACCAAGTCACCTTGCCATTGGTGATTGGTTTATTCATTAAAAATATGATGGAAGAGTGGTTGGTTTGTACGAAAACTTCATATCCTGTGATATAATGATGAAACTTGTTGATGGCATAGACTACTTCCAGAAACCCTTTTCAGTAACAGTGTATTTTGTTTTTGCAGTATTCAAATTTTTACTAGCAAAATAGATGGCATGTGATGTTTGTCCCTCTTTGTGACCTAAGACTGCTCCTATAGCTATGTCGGAAGCATCAGTGGATATATGGAAGGGAAGGGACCAAATGGGGCCCCGAAGTATTGGTGCCACTGATAGTTTTTCCTTCAAAGTTTGAAAGGCATGTTGATCAGGTTCAGTCCATTGAAATTCTATGTCCTTCATGAGTTGTTTGAACATAGGTGTGGCTATCTTAGTGAAATTTTCAATAAAATGTCTATAATAGCTTGCATGGCCAAGAAAGCTTCTTACTTCCACTAGTACAAAATGAAGAATTAATGACTAAAATGCGACTATAAACGACTATTTTTGAGTCGGTGACTAATAGTAGCCAATTTCCACTATCTTATAGCTAGTCGTATTTCACTAGTCATTAATTTATTGACTTATTAGTCATTGATAGTCACTAAATCACCGATTTAGTCATTGATTTAGTCATTGAATGCCACAATTAATGACCAAATATACGACTAAATAAACTACTAGATGATAACATCTTAATGACTAAGTTAAATACGACTAAACGTTAGTCGCACTATAAGATACTGGAAATTAGATACTAATAGTCGTACATATGTGAATTTAGTTGTTTTCTTAGTCACTAATTTATGATAGCATATGTAGGAATCGAACCACCAATCTCCTGCCTATAATTAGGCAGGTGCTCTACCATTGAGCTAGCACCATTTAAGAAGTTGCTATTGCTTGAAAATGATGATATTCAAATCCTTAGCTTCCTTAGAATCCTTATTTTCCTCCTAAGTATGTTTAAAGGAAAGAATCAATGCAATGAAGTCAACTGAACTATACTAGTAGTTGAGTAAATTATTCAATAGTGCATAAGGGGAAATCAAGTTTTTGATCTCACATTATACAATGTAAGAAAACATCTTATGCAACATACATGAAAAATACCAAAATAAAATATATTACAGTTCATTGCAAAACATGTTGATACACCTTCTCTTTCTAAATATTCATAATTTAAGTACACAATAGCTGTTTTGCTTCAAAAGCTTCCTTTTCAGCCTAATGAAATGCAATTTTCACATGTTAAAAGTGTGATGACCTTCAAACCTAGAAAAATAAACTAAAGAACTAAATAATATAGTTTCCAAGAAACAACTTAAATCATTGTGTTTTCCCATGTCTCCTTTGCCAACTTCTTTGCATATTCAAGATCATCACACACTAAAATGTTATCAAATAATTCATGATTTAACCTATAATTGCAATCAAGTAAAATTTATTATATGAAAATTGTTTACGTAAATGATTGAAGGTAACTGCAACAAATCTATCTAGAAAGCATAAACATGCTTTCAACACACCACCATTGACATTGGGAAGATAAAGATGATAATCTTATATACCATTCCATTAGCCAAGATTAGCCCAGTGAATCATCCCAATCATTCTTCCTTTGAAAGGAAGTAGAACATCATTCAGATTGCTTGATTGCATGCGCCCACCTAAGAGATTAAGCATCATTAAGGTTGACTAGAGATAACATGGACAATTACAGTAAGGCTTATAGAAAGAGAAAATGTATGGCTTTCACTGTGTCTAGACTCTATATGTTCATATTTTTTCATAAATGTTTGTTCTCAGGTACCATCCAATGGGACAGGCTCTTGGGTTAGAATTGTGTTGTTAACTTGTTTGTAATATCTGCTATAAATGGGATTGCTAAGAATCAAGTATGTTGGGTTGTTGTATACATCATTCTGCATATGAGGGAAGATGCAAGTCCTCGTGACTGACATAATAGTTAACCCTCAGTTCTATGTCTTAGCCAAACTGCAGCCTAGTTGCAAGCAGATCTTGTATGGGTTTATTGTAATGAAAACTACAAATTATCTAATGGCTTAGTATCTTCACCCAAAATCAAAATATAGTTTTATTAAGAGATGTTTCATATCTAATCTATAGAACAATTTGGAATGTTGGAAAAATGCTAAGGATATGTGTTTACAGGATTAACAAGTAGTGGACTTACAAGTTACAGCACCTACTGGTTGGCAAGATAAAACTAGGCATGCATGGACATGAACTTGTGTGGTTGAGAAATCATATTGATGGATCTTATACATTTAAGTTAGGATATTCATCATTATTTGTAGCTGAAAGTAATATAGGTTCTTAGTGGTGGTTGGATACTATCTGGAAATTAAAAATGAAGCTCTTTTCTGGTTGACACTTTCGAGCAAAGTGTTAGCATGGGGCACTTTTTAGAAGAGGTAATGCTAGGACCCAGGAATTTGTTTTCTGTGTTGGGAATCTAGGAAAAACATATGCTATTTACTAGTCAAGTGTCACTTCACTAGGGAAGTATGAAAGGAATTAAATACTTTACTGGAAGGGGTCGTGGGATAGAAACACATTGGATTTAGCATTTAAAGACTAGATGGATGATGCACCAATCAAGGTAATTAGAAGTGTTCCCATCCTAGTAAGTTGGATGAGCTTGGAAACTCAAAATGAAATGATATTTGAAGAGGCAACTGTTTCTCCTTTTTAGGTTTTCTTCAAGATCAGATAGTTTGTTGTAAGTATTATGGAGCCAATACAAACCAAACCAGCAACACAGATTGGTATGTTAGAAGTTACTGAGATGAGTGCATGGGGTTTTTTAATAGGGCCTCTCAAGGTAATCTAGGTCCATGTGGTGCTGGAGGTGCTCTTTATTTTTCCACCACTAATGTTTTCCTCTTCTCACATGGTTTGGGTGCTGGAACAAATAAATCAGCAGAGATGTATTCCCTGGACACTCTTCTCAGACTGGAAGAAGAAATTCTACAGGTTATGGGAGACTCAAAGATAATCATTGATTGGATGTTGGGTAATGTTCCTTTTATTATTTATAAAATAAAAACCTTACCTTTAGCATATTATTTCTAACATTCAAAACTTGTCAAAGCAATTACCAACCCCAGGGCCAACATTCTAATTGACAGGTCAGATGACTGCATGCACTATAATTTTCCCTACATGGATACAAAGTAACATTTCCATTTTTTTTAGAAAGCATGGAGATAAAGTTACATTTTTTTTCTTTTCAGAACATATCAATATGTACCAAAAGAAACAACAACTATGATACATGAAAATATAGGAAATTATTTTAGTTTTACCTTTGTGTGTGTTTACCAAAGAATTGTCAGCATCCCGAGAAATAAGGCTTCCAATAGAATTTTCTGCAACATTCAAGTGCTGGAAATTCACCAGTTTCTTAAATATGATTATATGAACAACAAATCCTGAAGAATACCTAGATCTTCAAATAACTTTAACCGAAAATATACCTTGATTAGCTCTGTTAAAAGGTGTTGGCCCACTTGTTATCCCTGATAGATGACTATTTGCATCACTAACATATTTAGTTACATCAAGATTACCAACTTGATATTCATGAATCCTATTCTCTGCTTCTCTTGAATGGTCTGCATCTTCATAATTATCAGCTATTGTTGAACTATTATGACTTTTCCTACCAAAGTTGATATTCTTTTAAATCCTTTAACACTCTCCTTAGTCTTTTCTGCACTGCTCCCCTTTTGATGAGAATAAAAGGTATCTAACCTTCCACTTTCAGCTGTTGGCGAGATTGATTATGGAAGTTCTGGCATATTCTGTAATAGTGGACTTGTGTTTGGAAAATACGAAGTGCGTATTTGGATGACCATTCTCAAAAATTGGTGCTCTTAGGTTGAAGACCCCTTGAAGCCCAGAACGTATTTTGGGGGCTAAAGGAGCAATGTACGTACTAGACTTATTGTAAGATCACTAGTCATCAAAAGAAGTTAAGCATTCCAATGGTGCATGATATGGTTCATCACTCAATGATTTGAAGCATAGATGACGAAGGTTGCAAGATATTTCCTTCATATTCTAGTGCGTTATATTTTGCAAAATTAGAAGAGCCATGCATAGCTAAGGGAACAACTCCACTTTCATATACCTTGTTAATTTCATACTCCTCAGCTAATTTAACAAAGGCTCAAATGGGCATTGCTTCATACTCCTTGATATGGAAAGAGTCTGACATTGGATCAAATGGATTTTGGGTAGGTACATCCTGAGCATCCACTGAATCTAGCGCATGGATAGGAATAGAACTAGAACCAACCCCCAATTTCTTTCTCGATTCATTAGCTGAAATGATAGCATTTTCTAGCTCCTTTTTTCTAACTGAAGCTTCCAGTCTAAGAGGTTTAATACTATTTGGTTCACCATATTCATTTAATACAATTTAATCATTATGTTTCTTTGAAGCATCAACTAATGTATTTTCCTTTGACTTGACATTTCCAAAACTAGTAGATAGTTTAGTTTCTTTCCCTCTCTGAACAACATGAAAACCAATATTCTTTGCTACCTTTTCAAAGCTAGTAGATGCTACACCAAGGTTACACTCTTCCATATACCCTTGGAAGAAGTTTCTTCCTTCTCTCGTAATGGGAGATCAAAATCAATGTTCATAATTTCCCTCCACTCATTACTTGCTCAATCTTGTAACATGGATGTTGTAGAAACAATGAAATAATCATCTTCTAAACTTATCCCATTACTCTTCTCAAGGTAGAGATAAAATCCCCTTCAAGACTATGTTCCAGAAACATGTAAAACTTAGTAGGTTCATATATATATGTAACCTCCAATTGACTCTTTTGTATGCCATTGGAAGAAGTTTCTACCTGCTATGTTGATGGGAGCTCAGAATCAATGTTCATAACTATCCTCCACTCATTACTTGCTTGATCTTTTAACATGGATTTTGTAGAAACCATGAAAGAATCGTCTCCTAAACTTCTTCCATTACTCTTCTCCATGTGCAGATAACCACTAATTTTCCAGTTGATCATATGCTGAACCTTATCTCCAGCAAAAGGGTCTAAATCTACACTATGTACAGTCATCTACCCTGCTTCACCTGAAATAATGAAATCATCATATGTTGTTGACATTTTTTTAATAGAGGTTTCCTCATTCTTAGAGGTTTCATCCAGGTAAAACTAATGAATCTTTTTCCATCCAACGTTCTTTTTTTTTAGAGCCCAACTCTTAATCAAGAGAGACTGTTGTGTTTGTCCAATATTTCAAACCTAGATCATCTCTTTAACAATCATGTCTTCTTCCATTGCATCCTTTTGGTGGCCAACCTGTTCTACTGTATGTGCCTCTCCATTATGGTCATTCTCAATATTATTTCGAGAGGATTCGTTAGCTCTTAACAAAAATTTCTAGAAAATGATCCAATTTTCACTATCAACATCTCTTCGACCAGCATCTATGCTTGGATCATTTCCTCCACTCTTCCCTTCATTATCCCCCACATTCCAACTATCAACAAAATTCCTACAGCGTTCCTTTTTTCTTTGAATATTCCACAGTTTCTTTGTTCTTCTTCTCAAAAATACCAATCACTTCTTGAACATGTAAGTGCACATGTTTATCTTTCTTCTTCAATTCATATTCAAAATTACTATCCGCCTCTGAGTTGGACTCTTCTAAAATGTCATCTTTACTTGTTCGATCATGCCTTTTTGATGTGATGTAGTTTATATTACAAATAACCACCATGCTAGAGTGCTTCTTTCCTGACTGCCCATTCTAAACATTTATCGATGGAGAATGGGATCTTCTATAGAGTGATGTGTACCTTCTTTGCAGATGTTTGTGTGATTCTTACTTTGATACATCTCCTTTCTCCAGCTCAGAATGAATGTTTGGCTCTACAATGTCCAGTGATCTCGAGACAGATTTCAAACTTCCTATTTTATGAATTTTTTGGTTTTACATTGTCGTCCCTCTCATACATGGCACTACATTTGATGTTTTCATATATATTAGAATGTGGTTCTTCCCTTTGGGTTATGCCAAATCTAGCATCTTCCATGTATCGTGGCCAATGTGATGATAAATGGGGTGAAGGCACAACTAAACCTGGATGCCCATCTCCTTAAGGATATATCCCCTAGTAAAAAGGAGGATTTGGATGATAACTCTGATAATATGGGACACCTTGCATTGGAAACCCATGAAGCCCTTGCATTGTGTGTCCTTGACCAACACCATGAGATTGAAAACCCTGCATGTGCTATGGAGCCTAACCTTTCCAAAAAGGAATCATGAGTTGTTGGAAATGGCCTTTGGGGTAATCATTGCTTCCAGCCATAACTTAGGATACTAGGCCATCCACTGGATATCAAACCAACATTGCAATTTGACAATAGTAACCATTATGGGAGTCTATCGCAATGCAATATATTAATTGCACATAATCTTAGCAACATATTAATTGCACATAATCTTAGCATGTATCTTTCAATTTAAAAATTAAAAAAAAAAAATACAATAGACCAACCTCCATTCTGACTTGCACATGAATTCTCCCCATTCGCATCTATTATGGCTTCATCCCCATTAGATTTTCCAAGGTTGCTAATACAATCCAAAGAAGAAACCTTTGAATTGCCAACTACACTAGGAACATCAGACCATGCACCATAGAAGTCCTTGGGAACAATAGAGTCACTATTCAATGTAATCACATAAGCATTTATCAAACCTATCTCAGATCGAGTTGAAGAATATTCCATGGTTTCTAATTCCATTTCTTCAGAACTTTCTAGCACATAGAAACTAGATTCTGCACCTACAGGAAACTGACAAAGTCAGATTTTAAGGCCTAATTAAAACTACAATTTGAATATGCTAGAATCTGGAAATGACACACAACTAATATAGGAGTGCATATTAGTAATTCTTGGAAAAGAATGGATTAGGACACCCTTTGTCACCACTAATGCCAAAACATTATATCTTGCAACAATTTTGAATCAGACTATAACAACCATCAGCTTACAAAGCATTGAGACTATACTTCTTTTCTCTACATGCTTGTCATTTAGCAGGAAACTGCAAAGAAAAGAGAATTTTGTTATTGTAATTTATAGGTAAATCACACATAAATTTATGATTTGATTAGATTAAAAACATAAACCAACATACTTCACTTGAGGTGGAGTTACAAGACAAGCAAATGTCTCCATATTATTTGTGTGTGCAATAAACAGATGTTGCAATAGTTCAAAGAATTTATAGAATCGGATGCAGCTTCAGATTGCCTAGCCTGTAGCTACCGTTCATCCAGTTTAGGATCACCACTGAGTCCCCATAGGCATGTAGGCTGCAACTTAGTAATTCATTGATCTATGGCTAGTTTCAATATAATTTTCAAGGAAAGAAACTCTGCATAATTATTTGTGCCCCTACTCATACCTACTTTAAATATAAACAAATGATCATGAGTGATATAGAAAATGAGATCGGTGCCACAAACATAACCTTTATATTAACAAAGAATCCATAGGACATTGACTTGTCAATCCGAGGTTGTTTTATAATTTATCATTTTTTGGGATAGCATGGTCCCATTTATCATTTAAATCAATATTTATATCCTCTTGGGGACGTTAACACCAAAATTTTGGCATATAATATATTTGTTAAGACACTATCATAATGTTTTAAATATTGTTTCCGTAATGGGATATAACCAACACCAATATCAATTGCTAATTGTTGCAAGTTGAATTTTATTTGGTAATAAAATAGTAGTTCAAGAATTGTATCTCAACTTTGTCCTATTTTCAAAATATCTAATTCTTACAATTTACATTGCATAAAACCATGAAGCTAAAAACAAGTTGTATCTATCTTCTATACAAATCAAACTAAAATTGATATGACTAGCATTAATGTTTATGCATTACGAACAGTTCGCATCACAATTGCAGCTGCCCTAGCATCCAAACCAGATGTGGGCTCATCCATAAAAATTATAGAAGGATTTGCAACAAGATTGAAATCTCCATATCTATTGTTAACCTTTTCCTTTGTTCATTAGAAAATCTAGATATACCAGGAAGACCTACTAGTGCATCCCATAAATTATGGTATTTTTGCCACGACTAATGGAAACTATACTTCATTTTTGAGCTGGTTACCTCATTTTTATGATGAGGTTCTTCTTGATCTTGAGCAAGAGTGGAAATGGTGCATTCTCACTCCTTTAAACTTTAAATCCAATGGCTTTCTTCATGCTAAAATAAATTATAATATCATATGTTTGCAGCAGTAAGATGAAAATGATTATCCTTGGTGTTTTCCAAGCACTTGTTCTATTTTTCATTAAGTCATGTTTTACAATGCTCCTTTATAGTGGTGCACAACCATGTTTTCATTTTGTAAATATTTACTCTTGTAGCTAATATAGTGGAATGGTGACACAAATTTGTCAAAGTGATAGAGCTACATATCTGCCTAGTTATTTCTCAGCTTTGGAGGGAGCCTTTGCTTAAGGTTGGGTCTAGTTTGTCCAAGATTGGTTAAAATGAAAGCCTTGCTTATTGGGCAGTCTTCGTCCAACACCCTCTGTTCACAGTATAGAAAAAAAATTGTACAAGAATTTATCATATAGACAACACGCTTAAAAAAAACAATATAAACCAAATATAGACATGGCTTCAAAATTCTATGATTTCCATGAAGAAAAAGATGTGAAAAACTATTACAATCTGTGAATATGAATAACGTATTCGTACCATATTCATGAGTAGCACAAATCCTATTTCACTTCCTCATCATCTAAAAGAAAAATCATTTGGTGCCCAAATGCAAGAACTAGGGTAATAGTAAGCATAAACATGAACAATGTCAAACAATCCCCAAATCTCTAATTTCTCTTAGAGAACCCCTACCTGCCTAGTTCCCGATCAGATGGCATACTGTCTTTACTAGCATTCTCTGCAAATCTAATTGAACATGAAAAATTAATCATAAAACACACTAAAATCGACTCTAACCTAGTTCAAAAAACTCCTAAACATAGACAATTTCCCTAAACATAGAGTTACAGAAATCCCTCTTCCAAATGACCAGGCAGCAATATTAATGCCAATAATTCCAATAATTCCTATCATAATGAATGTTACAAATCAAGTGAACTGTGGAGATAAATGTGGCAGGATCTCAACAAGAAGAACTAGACAACTAGCTGAGGCAATCAGGCACATTTGTTTGAATTTTTGAAACACACAGATACTTAAAAACCTGCACACTCGAGACACCTGAGCACCCCCAAGTTTACCTAGCCATGCCCCCTCAACCCTAGCTATTCCCCTAATGACATTATCAAAAAATGTATTATCACCTTCTCAATGGTTCATGTAGATCATGACACCCCCTTGTCTTCTCCTCTTTTTGTAACATCATTATGTTGAGGAAACATTCCATAACACTTTATTTCTCTAATTCTATATTTCCTTCTTTTGTAACTTGAAAATACATGTGTTTTCATGTATTTTTGTTTGCTATTAGCTTAATTTACACTATGCTTTCAAAGTAGTCTAGCACAATCCTACAAGTTATTATCATTGATTGTACCTTTTAGTTCCACTAACCTATCCTTTTGGTCATTCATTGTATACTAACAAAACTATTGTAATGACCTTTTTCAAAATTTTATTAAAATTCCAATTTTTCCACTTTTTCCCCAATTTCGACCTTTGACTAGTTTTACTGTTTTGACCTCCAAATCAACCCAAATGCTCCCAAATATTCTGTAGGAGTGTATTAATGGTATTTAAACTTGAATATTAGGTTCATAGATGTTTTATGGCCCTCCAAATACTGCTTCAAACTTGATTTGTATTCTAATCAATATATGTAATTTTGACTAGTAATTTGTGCATCAAATCCCCCCAGGGTAACACTGCAAATGGCCTTCCAAATGCCTCCAAACTCCCAGGAATTTATGAACAGAGGTATGGAATGTGTTAATTATGTGATTAAGGTCTCATATGCACCATTAATTGATTTTTACTACTTTTCTAACTCTCTCACATTCAATAGCAAAAACCCCCGATTCGACCCTTGGGGAAATGGCACTATTTCACCTCTCAATACAAACAAACTGAGTAAAAATGCTTCAAATGCTCAAGTACAGTACATGAAACTTGTATAATATATCCATGGCAGTATAGGAATCACAAATATATCAGATAATTATCCATCCATTCGAAATAATCAACCTTATAGTGTCATACATCAAAGCATTGGGGAAATGGACATTGTTTGCTCATTAATCAATAATTCTGCATACATTCAATGGGTATTTCGACCTGATAGTTTCTGAATATGAAGAAAAAAGGATATGAAGATATTACAATCAGAAAAATATCATATGAAGCTCTCCCAATGAGTGCAAGATCTCACCCAAAGCGCAATCCCTCAAGGAGCCAGAATATGCCTTCAAAATTGGAAATGGTGGAGAGAAAGTGCTGCACTAAACCAAACCATGAAACTTCCTGTAGCTACTACCTGCAAATAAAACTCCATTAAAGCACCATGAAAGACCTGAGTGGCTTCTCCAAACACCAACTTGGATGGGAATCTTTCACCCTCGAAATTGGCTAAGGCAAGAAACTAGTCACCCACAAGTTCTCTCTTCACAAATGAAATTTTTCTCAAATCATCAAAAGCCATTCTCATACTTGATTTCTACATTTTATAACCAATATTAGCCTTCAAGGGGTCGAAATCCTCTCAATAGATTCAATAAATTTCCATTTAGAAAATATTCCTCATTTGCCACTTGTCTCCTAGTTCCAACCTTCCATCTTCTCCCAAATTCGAATTTGAGTCTCTTTAGCTTCTTCCAACTCCATGAGCATCTTCCTTGAGCCTATTTTTGGGGCTGACATGTCATAATGGTCAGGTGTAAGAAGTCAGGTCTGAATTTTGTCATAAATGTCATAGATGCTTCATTATTGTTGTCATAAAAGTAGGGAATCTAGCCCAAGTGTCCACTAGTCTCCAATTTGACTCTTCCTCTCCCATGGAGGTTACTATTCCATCCCATTTTGACCTAAGATGATAAATTCCATGTGTTATGACTTACCAACTCACCTAAGAGTATTCACCTTCCATGAATTCAAATTGGCAAGAGAGAGCTGCCATGTGTCATTGAAAAATCAAGCTAGTGTGGGTCCCACCACCTCCATATCTCTCCAAAACCACTTGCCACTTAGAATTTATCTTGAATTTATTTATTCACCATATTTATTAAATTATTTAACCCCTCTAATGTCTAAATATAATTTATTATCTTCCTTATTACCATCCCACATGTGCCCATCTAACCTAGGAAACTAGTAGGATTGATGGGATTATCTTACTATGCACTTATTTGAATGGGGACATTATAGTCCTCCCCACCCAAGATTGCTTCTCCTCAAGAAATTTCATATTTGGATGCTTTAAAATATTCTCCTCTTCCCATGTGGCATCTTCATTTGGTAAGTCCTTCCATTGCACTAAATATTCTTTGATGATTCTACTCCTAAACCTTCTTTCTCTTGTCTTCAAAATCTTTTCGGGAACAAGTCTGAGCTGACCTTCATCATCCAAAGGAGGAAGTATTTCTGAAGTGATGATTTCTGACCAAGAGCTTTCTTGAGACAAGAAGCATGAAATACATTGTGGATTTTACTCCCTTCCGGAAGTTCTAGTTCATATGCTACTTCTCCAACCTTCCGCACTACCTTGTATGGCCCATAGTACCTTGGTTTTAATTTTTCTGCTCCATTCATTTTTAGAGATGTTTGTTTATAAGTCTGCAACCTTAAATATACTAAATCATTGACTTGAAAGGTTCTTTCTTCTCTATGCCTATCAGCATATTGTTTTTGTTGATTTTGAGCAACCTGCAAATTGTCTTTCAAGAGCTTTAAAATTTCTTGGCTCTCTTCCACCCAATCTTTAGCCTTCAGGGCTCTACTATCACCAAATATAATGTCAGCAAATGTAAGTGCATCATAACCATATAATGCTTTGAAAGGAGACATTCCTATTGACATATGATAAGCGGTGTTGTAGCAAAACTCACCCAAGTGTAGCCATTTTGCCTATGCTTTTTGCTGTCCTCCCATATAGTTTCTTAGGTATCCTTCCAACCATTGGTTTAGCCTCTCTGTTTGTCCATCAGTTTGTGGATGATAGCTGGTACTTGGAGTCAATTGAGTGCCTACCAATCTAAAAATCTCTTGCCAAAAAGCACCCATGAATCTACTATCTCTATCACTGACAATGCTCTTGGGGGGCCCATGCAATCTGAAGATTTCTTTGAAAAAAATATCAGCCACTTGTGCAGCACTAAAAGATGATGTAAAAACAAAGAAATCGGCAAATTTTTTCAACCTATCAACTATCACATAGATGCAATCGTTACCCAAGGATTTAGGCAATCCGGTGATGAAATCCATGGAAATACTATCCCATTTTTGCTCCGGAGCGGGCAATGGTTGTAATAAGCTAGCTGGACATGTAAGTTCTGATTTGTTTTGTTGGCATGCTTTACATTCCTTCACATACTTCTGAACATCTTCCTTCATCCCCTTCCAAAAAAATCTTTGCCTCAAGTGTCTATAAGTTTTGAAGATCCCTGGATGGCCCACTAGTGGGGAATCATGTGCTTCTTGCAAAATTCGGTACTTGAGCTTGGAGTTATGAACTAAATAAATTCTTCCCTTATAATATATCATCCCATTCAACATCCTATAATTATCATCCCCTTTGATTCCATCCAACACATCACAAGCAAATTTGCCTTTAGCATATTCAACTAGTAGCATGTTTTTCTAATCCTTGGCAATATCCATGAGAGAAAAAGAAGGCCTTCTTGACAAAGCATCTGCTACTATATTATTCTTTCCTTTGACATATTCAATATCAAAATCATAAGCTTGAATCTTGCTTACCCACTTTTGTTGCCTTTCATTTAGATCTTTTTGGGTGAGAAAGTGTCTTAGACTATTGTGGTCAGTTTTCACCACAAACTTGTTGCCCACCAAGTATTTTCTGAATTTGGCCAATGCATGCATAATGGCCAGCATTTCTTTATCATAGATGGAGTAAAGTTTTTCATGAGGCTGCAACTTTATGCTCTCAAAGGCTATGGGGTGTTGGCCTTGCTTTAGGACAACCCCTATTCCTCCACCTGAAGCATCACATTCCACAACAAAAGGTTTAGTAAAATCAGGAAGTGCAAGTATGGGACAACTACTCATTACCTCTTTCATTTTTTGGAAGGACTTTTCAGCCTTTTCATCCCACTTGAAAGCATCCTTCTTAGTCAAATCAGTGAGTGGAGAAGTCAACTTGGAGAACCCTTTCACAAATTTTCTGTAGTAGGTGCATATGCCAATAAAGCCTCTCAATTCGGTAATATTTTTTGGTGATGGCCATTCCAAGATAGCCCTGAATTTTTCCATGTGTACCTTCACTCCTTCTTGCCCAATAATGTGCCCAAGATATAGTATTTCTTTCATCCCAAACTCACATTTTGATAACTTAGCAAATAAGGACTCTTCTTGCAAGATTTTCAACACAATCTCTAACTGTTGAAAATGCTCTTCCCATGTTTTACTGTAAATGAGAATATCATCAAAGAAAACCAAAACTAACCTTCTTAGTTGCTTTCAAAATATCCTATTCATACATGCTTGAAAGGGGGATGGAGCATTAGTTAACCCAAAAGGCATGACAAGAAATTCAAAGTGGCCAAAATGACATCGAAAAGTGGTCTTTTGCACATTTTCATCTTTCATTCGAATTTTGTGATACCCTGATCTAAGGTCAATTTTTGAGAAGTATTTGGCCCCATGTAGCTCATCCATGAGCTCATCAATCCTAGGAATAGGATACCTATTCTTGATAGTCTTGTTGTTCAAGGCTCTAAAATCTATGCACATTCTCAATGTTTCATCTTTTTTCTTCACTAGTACTACTAAAGAAGCATAAGGGCTAGAGCTTGGTCTAATGAGTCCCAACTCTAGGATTTCTTGGATAGCTTTTTCAATCTCATCTCTAAACTTTTTAGGATGTCTATAAGGTGGTATCTGAATGGGTGAAGTACCCTCCTCCAAAATAATACTGTGCTCAACCCCCCTGTCCGGTGGCCTACCATGTCGAAGGTCTCTAAAAACCTTTTCATATTTTTGCAAAGTCTCTCTATCTCCTTTGGGTGTTTGACAATATTTATTGTTGTCTTGGGAGATGTAATATGACATTCAACATCCCATTCTATATCCCCATGCCTCAATATAGATCTCATACTATTGCAAGTTACTACTTGATTTGGATAAGTGTGTTTCCCTCTCACAATTCTTTGTACTCCTTTTGAATCTTGGAATTTCATTTCGGGAATTTGATAATTTACTGTATGCTCTCCTATTGAATACATCCATTGCACTCCCAAAAACACATTAGTATCAGCAATATCAACCACATAAAAGCTATCAACAAAAGTATAGTTACCTACGGTGACTTGCAGCTTTGGAACCCATGTTTTCCATTGCATTGTGTTGTGACCAGGAATCACAACTGTGAAGCCATCAAATCGTTCAATAGGTATCTTTCTTTTCTCTACCATCTCTGCATCAATGAAGTTATGAGTGGCTCCTCCATCTACCAAAGCTGAAGTTCTTTTTCCTTGTACCACACCTTTGCATCGGATAGTATGATAGCGAGGTACTGCTGAAAGCACTGCCATTCTTGCTTTGTCCGGTGAAGGCTGATTTTCTTCTTGTCTTTCCTCTTCTACTGCTGTCTCATACGCCTCTTATTGATCTAAAATAGGTCCATCTTCATCCATGCCCCCATCATACCCCTCATTATCAGAAAATACTTCTATGTATTGAGCCTTTCCTTTGGTACATTTGTGCCCTGGTGTCCATTGTTGGAAGCATGTGAAGCACAATTTATTTTTTCTAAGTTCGTCCCTGTTTAGTCCCTCTTTTTTATTCCTCTCAAATGACTCTCTTTTCCAAGCTTTCTTATCATATCCATCCCTTTGCCAATGTTTCTTTTCAAATTTGTAGCTAGGCTTAGGAAGAAATCTTGTTCTAGGAAGCACATTTTGGAGATCCCTAGTCAAGCTCATTGCATCTTTTAATGTAGTTGGCTTGTGAGATTTGACCAAACCTCTTAAGGGTTCAACCAAACCTTCAGTGAACAACAATACTAATCTTCCCATAGATACATCAGCCACCTTGACTGATAATTTTTGAAAGTCCAACATATATTCGGTAGGGGACCCAGTTTGCTTCAATTGAGCTAGTTTTTTGAAAGAAAATTCTGGATCTTTTTGTTCAAATATTTCTAGTACCCTGTCAACAAATTCTCCATATGTTTTAACCTAATTATGACCCAAGGTTTTCATCCCATGAAACCACCATTCATTGGCATCTCCTTCCAAATGAAAAATGGCCATTTTTAATGCATCCTCTTCCAACATAGGATTCAGGTGAAAATATACATCCAATTTTTGCACCCAAGTGTTAGCAAAATTTTGAGAAGAACCATCAAAAATAGGAAGTGACATTTTTCCAATAGCACTATTCAATTATTTATTTTGGAATGGACTCCTATTGTCTCCCTTCCTTTTAATATTTTGCATAGCATCAATGTAGTCACTGATTGGTACACCTCTTTTACACTCTTCATTCAAATCATTCCAATCATTTACTAGTTTCTTGTAATCCAATTCAAGATTGGGCTCTTCTTTGGGTGTGAGAAATTTAGGTTCAGTATGCCTTTGTGTGCTTTGAAATTCATCAGGTCTATTATGAGGTCCTGTACTTGAGAAAATATGCTCATTCCCTTTCATCTTTTCCCCTGAGTGTGAACCAATATTATCTCCTATCATCCCTTTGCCTGAAATTTGGCTACCCAACAATTCGAAACCTTTCATCATTTGTTTATTCATATCTAGAATAACCATGGTAATTCCTTCAAAACATGGTTTTAAAGCTTCAATAAATTTCTCCTTATGTCTTAATTTTTCCTCCTCCTCTTTACCCATTGTTTTAGAAAAAAAATCTTTTTCTACTACTATCTCTTCTTCAACTACTGATTCAGAGGGTGGTGGTTTATTTGTTTGGCTTCTTGTTAATACCATCAGGTGCCAAGACCATGCTCTGATACCACTTGTAACGACCCTTTTTCAAAATTTTATTAAAATGCCAATTTTTTCACTTTTTCCCCAATTTCGACCTTTGACTAGTTTTACTGTTTTGACCTCCAAATCAACCCAAATGCTCCCAAATCTTCTGTAGGAGTGTATGAATGGTATTTAGAATTTAATATTAGGTTCAGGTATGTTTTATGGCCCTCCAAATACTGCTGCAAACTTGATTTGTATTCTGATCAATATATGTAATTTTGACTAGTAATTTGTGCATCAAATCCCCTCGGGGGTAACACTACAAATGGCCTTCCAAATGCCTCCAAACTCCCACGAATTTATGAAAATAGGTATGGAATGTGTTAATTATGTGATTAAGGTCTCATATGCACCATTAATTGATTTTTAATACTGTTCTAACTCTCTCACATTCAACAACAAAAACCCCCGATTTGACCCTTGGGGAAATGGCACTATTTCACCTCTCAATACAAACAAATTGAGTAAAAATGCTTCAAATGCTCAAGTATAGTACATGAAACTTGTATAATATATCCATGGTAGTATATGAATCACAAATATATTATAGAATCATCCATCCATTCGAAATAATCAACCTTATAGTGTCATACATCAAAGCATTGGGGAAATGGACATTGTTTGCTCATTAATCAATAATTTTGCATACATTCAATGGGTATTTCGACCTGAGAGTTTTTGAATATGAATAATATAGGATATGAAGCTATTAAAATCAGAAAAATATCATATGAATCTCTCCCAATGAGTGCAAGATCTCACCCAAAGTGCAATCCCTCAAGGAGCCCGAATATGCCTTCAAAATTGGAAATGTTGGAAAGAAAGTGCTGCACTAAACCAAACCATGAAACTTTCTATAGCTTATACCTACAAACAAAACTCCATAAAAGCACCATGAAAGACCTGAGTGGCCTCTCCAAACACCTACTTGGATGGGAATCTTTCACCCTCGAAATTGGCTAAGGCAAGAAACTAGTCATCCACTAGTTCTCTCGTCACAAATGCAATTTTTATCAAATCATCAAAAGCAATTCTCATACTTGATTTCTACATTTTATAACCAACATTAGCCTTAAAGGGGTCGAAATCCTCTCAATAGATTCAATAAATTTCCATTTAGAAAATATTCCTCATTTGCCACTTGTCTCCTAGTTTCAACCTTCCATCTTCTCCCAAATTCGAATTTGAGTCTCTTTAGCTTCCCCCAACTCCATGAGCGCCTTCCTTGAGCCTATTTTTGGGGCTGACATGTCATAATGGTTAGGTGTAAGAAGTCAGGTCTAAATTTTGTCATAAATGTCATAGATGTTTCATTATTGTTGTCATAAAAGTAGGGAATCTAGCCCAAGTGTCCACTAGTCTCCAATTTGACTCTTCCTCTCCCATGGAGGTTACTATTCAATCCCATTTCGACCTAAGATGCTAAATTCCATGTGTTATGACTTACCAAATCACCCAAGAGTGTTCACCTTCCCATGAATTCGAATTGGCAAAAGAGAGCTGCCATGTGTCATTGAAAAATCAAGCTAGTGTGGGTCCCACCACCTCCATATGTCTCCAAAACCACTTGCCACTTAGAATTTATCTTGAATTTATTTAGTCACCATATTTATTAAATGCCTGAACCCCTCTAATGTATAAATATCATTTATTAGCTTCCTTATTACCATCCCACATGTGCCCATCTAACCTAGGAAACTAGTAGGATTGATGGGATTGTCTTACTATGCACTTATTTGAATGGGGAAATTACAACTATCGTATCTTATTTGTCTTCCTTTGCTCTTTAGTTTTTTTAATTATGAATGATGATTACCCTTCATTTTTGCTGCAAAAGCATGTACAAAATTGCCATTTCATTGTAGGTCTTTTTTCTTGGTCACAGTTCAAAAGCAAACCTCCTAGTACATCAAATACAAAGGGATCAGTTCTTGTTGATAAACTGAGACTTGTTACAAAAACTAGGAAAGCTCGAGACAAACTGTTAAGAGTTATAGAGATACGATCTCTATTTCCAATCTTGTCACCAACATCAATTAGTTTATATCTTATATTGTTTTGTCTTCTGAAGTGATCATTGACTGAGAGACCTTCTACCATCCTCACACCATACAACCTGTTTCTCAAATAGAGTATCTTGGTTTAATTAGAAACCTCATACAAAGCCTTCAACTCATCCAAATATTTTTGATAGGTTCTGCATCTTGCATATGTAGAATAATGTCATCTAAAATTGGTATGCAAATGATTGCCACAGCTTCTATATCTCTGCTATCATAAGATTCTTGTTCACTAAAACTATGCCAAAAATTTTCTTATATTTTTTAATTGGAATATCAGACAACATAGTTCTTGCCATCAAACTTGTGTGTGTCTAGTAATACAACAACTCTTTGAATTGTTCCAAGCATATTGTAATATATAACCCTTTTACAACTAATAAAAAAAGGGTTGGGAAAACCAAGTGTTGGGAATGTGAGAATATGGAGGAAAACACACTCCAAAAATGCACAGATTCAGGAAAATACAAGAGTAGACTGGACACACTTCCAAGCTTATAGGGTATATTTTGACACTAATTCATAGTTTAAACATCAATAATAGTGTAAAGAGATAGATCAGACCTCTATAATAACTATTGGACACAAGTCTGGCTTTAGAAAAACTAATGGACACTAGTCAGAACAAAGTAAAACGTACCCAGCAAATCAGACCTCAAAACAACTACTCCACAAAAAACACACCATAGAATAATTTTCACAGAACATAATTTAAACATCAAAAATCGATTATCAAGCATGAAAAATGTAGTCTAAACCTCAAAATTGTAATGTTGGGCAATGAAATATTCAAAATCTGTAAACAGGGTCTTGGTTGTTAAAATTCAATATGCTAAGACAGAAAATAGCAGCATTACATTCCATTTCACAATAATAGCATATACAAGATCACTGAAGAAACAACAAGCATAGCATAAACACAAGAGACAGAGATTTATCCTGGGAAACCCTCATAGGGTAGAAAACCCAGCAAAGCTTCCTCAATATAGATGACCAGCAATATACAAAGATGCAAACCCTGAGCATAAGCTCCTTCTCCTCCATAACAGACCTCTCCTCCACAAATGCGCCTTTCTCAAGTGAGTGAGTGTGTGTAACGAGGAACATACCTCCTCTATTTATACACTACACTGACATCTATTTTACACAAGTACATGTAGGCTCGTATTTAACCAATGGGTTAAATACCCCACTACAACTAACTGGGCCGACCCCTCTAGGGTGGTCTAATAACCCTTTGACCCACATAACACATACAGGGCCGACCCCCAATAGGGAAGTCTAATAACCCGAGTTACCACATTCCGACGGAGGAATAAACATCTCCGGATATACAATAAGATCTTCACGGAGGAATGAAACATCTCCGGAATAATAAAGTACAAATATAATATTCTTTGAAGTTACAATAACTCAACACTCCCCCTTAACGAGAAGGATATTATAACAACATCTGCAAGGAGTCATCATACATGATACATCTATAAATCACTGGAAGCTTTCTCAACATCATCAATAACTCAAGCAGTTACTGGAACATCACTGTCAACATCAATCATCAACATCACGATCTTTAGCATCGTCTTCATACGATCAGCAACATCGTCATCACACGATCAGCAGCATCGTCATCACACGATCAGTAGCATCGTCATCACACGATCAACAACATCGTCATCACACGATCAGCAGCATCGTCATCACACGATCAGCAGCATCGTCATCACACGATCAGCAGCATCGTCATCACGCGATCAACAGCATTGTCATCACACGATCAGCAGCATCGTCATCACACGATCAGCAGCATCGTCATCACACGATCAGCAGCATCGTCATCACGCGATCAACAGCATCGTCATCACATGATCAGCAGCATCGTAATCATACGATCATCAGCATCGTCATCATACGATCATCAGCATCATCATCAGCATTGTCATCATACGATCATCAGCATCGTCATTAGCATCGTCATCAGCATCGTCATCACACGATCATATTCCTAGGATGATCAATCCTGCTCTTTTTAGGACATAGGTCCATGGATGATACAATCCAATCTTCAGTTCTCGGAGACTTCAGTCTACGGATCAATTCTGGGACCTCAGTCCGGGGACGATGCAATCCCCTGCCTGTTCATTCAGGACTTCATTTTTCGAAGACCCAGTCTACGGTTCTATTCTGGGACCTCAGTCCGGGGACGATACAATCCCCTACCTGTTCATTCAGGACTTCATTATCGGAGACCCAGTCTACGGTTCTATTCTGGGACCTCAGTCCGGGGATGATACAATCCCCTACCTGTTCATTCAGGACTTCATTATCGGAGACCCAGTCTACGGTTCTATTCTGGGACCTCAGTCCGGGGACGATACAATCCCCTGCCTGTTCATTCAGAACTTCATTATCGGAGACCCAGTCTACGGTTCTATTCTGGGACCTCAGTCCGGGGACGATACAATCCCCTGCCTGTTCATTCAGGACTTCATTATCAGAGACCCAGTCTACGGTTCTATTCTGGGACCTCAGTCCGGGGACGATACAATCCCCTGCCTGTTCATTTAGGACTTCATTATCAGAGACCCATTCTACGGTTCTATTCTGGGACCTCAGTCCGGGGACGATACAATCCCCTGCCTGTTCATTCAGGACTTCATTATCGGAGACCCAGTCTACGGCTCTCTTTAGGACTGAAAGTCCAGGGATGATCCAATCCCCTCAACTGTCCACTAAGGACTTCATTCTCGGAGACCTCACGTCTACGGCTCTCTTTAGGACTGAAAGTCCAGGGATGATCCAATCCCCTCAACTGTCCACTAAGGACTTCATTCTCGGAGACCTCACGTCTACGGCTCTCTTTAGGACTGAAAGTCCAGGGATGATCCAATCCCCTCAACTGTCCACTAAGGACTTCATTCTCGGAGACCTCACGTCTACGGCTCTCTTTAGGACTGAAAGTCCAGGGATGATCCAATCCCCTCAACTATCCACTAAGGACTTCATTCTCGGAGACCTCACGTCTACGGCTCTCTTTAGGACTGAAAGTCCAGGGATGATCCAATCCCCTCAACTGTCCACTAAGGACTTCATTCTCGGAGACCTCACGTCTACGGCTCTCTTTAGGACTGAAATTCCAGGGATGATCCAATCCCCTCAACTGTATTCTCATCAATACAAGTACAAGTATCCTCATCCATACAAGTACATAATCAATATCTAGCTTCAACAGCATGTATACATCATACATCAAAAGCATGTATTCTTACTAATACATCTAAAAGCATGTATACATCTGTCATCAAAAGCATGTATTCTCACTAATACATCTATCATCAAAATCATGTATACATCTAACATCAAAAGCATGTATACATCTAGCATGTATTCTCACTAATACATCTATCATCAAAATCATGTATACATCTAACATCAAAAGCATGTATACATCTAGCATGTATTCTCACTAATACATCTATCATCAAAATCATGTATACATCTAAAATCAAAAGCATGTATACATCTAGCATGTATTCTCACTAATACATCTATCATCAAAATCATGTATACATCTAACATCAAAAGCATGTATACATCTAGCATGTATTCTCACTAATACATCTATCATCAAAATCATGTATACATCTAACATCAAAAGCATGTATACATCTAGCATGTATTCTCACTAATACATCTATCATCAAAATCATGTATACATCTAACATCAAAAGCATGTATACATCTAGCATGTATTCTCACTAATACATCTATCATCAAAATCATGTATACATCTAACATCAAAAGCATGTATACATCTAGCATGTATTCTCACTAATACATCTAACATCAAAATTATGTAAGAGTAAAACTAAATGAAAATAAAAAATATTCCTAAATCTAACTATTTCTAAGTGACTAGGTGAAGTCTCATTATTGATGAGACTTGCTTGCCATCAGGAATCATGCTACTCCCCCTTTCTAGGAGGATCCTTTTAAACTACACCAAGCTTGTCTCGAAAGTATTCAAACTTCACTCGAGACAGAGGTTTGGTTGGTAACTTCTTCACTTGACGTAGAGGTTTGGTTAGTACAACGGTAACCTGTTACAAAATCAAACTTTTAGAGTTCCTTTCTGCGTCATAGCTTGTTAGTTCCCTATGTTCTTTGACTTAACATGGAACACTAGATTCTATGTCATCTTGATACAACCCTAATTATCACATAGGATCTCAGTTGGTTCTATCTCTATGTCAAACAATCCTAAAGCCAAACTTCTTCACAACTAGCAGAGCAAGCAGCCATATATTCCGCTTGTGCTGAGAGCCACACTAGACTGCTTCCAGCTAAACCACGAGATCATGGCTAATCCCAGACAATAACATCCTCTCGATGTGTTCTTCTTGTCTGATACACTTCCTGCCCAAACAAAATCTGAATAGCCATCTGAAGTCATGATCTTCAAGATAGCATAGATCAAATTCTATCGTGTCCTTTATGTGCCTCATCACATACTTTGCAACTATCAGGTAAACACATCTAGTTTCCACTAGATACTAACTCAAGGTGTTCATAACAAAGTATATATCTAACCTAGTATATGTTAGATATATCAAAAACCCAATAATTTGACTGTACAGAGTTATATCCACTAACTCTGATGAGTTATCCCCTAACAGCTTCAAGTTGGAATCCATAAGAGTGGCCATTCCAACACCTCAAGTCATATTTCTCATCATACTTTCCCTGGTTGAGAAATATTCCTTCTGAGCCTTGCCATACTTCCAGACCTAGGAAGTAAAGCATCAATTTGAGATCTTTCATTTTTCATTTCTGCATTGAATGATCTTCTGCATATTTATCTGTGCCATCTCTCGTTAGATGAGCCTCAATATCATTCGAACTCTGTGGTGAGTTCCTTCTTGCATCCATGTCATATGTGTATCATATTCAACCTTGTAGCAAAGGTTGAGATCCACATCACCCATGGTGATCATTAAGCTTATCAAATTATTATCGATCCTAGGTACCTATACAGAACCTGATTCATACTTCTTCTTTAATTACACCATACTTGGAGCAAACATCTTGTCGTGATTCTCTTCCCCTTTCTAAGAGAATCTTCTAGCCATGAGCCTTCTATATTTTGTTTGATTTGTAAATCTTCTTGTTTGAACATCCACCACTTGTATGGTGTCCATCATTCTTCATGACCTTTCCTACAAATCAAAATTAAGTACATGATTAGTAATACTTCATAATCATCAAAAGATAACCCATTATGCATACAGATATCATTTACATAGTGATGCAACTATTTTGACCAATACTTTGGCACAACACTTTCCCACATCCTGTATGCATACAGTGGCTATCTAGATGCCTTCCATCTCTACCAGAACATACTATCGAGAGTGTGCACAACTCTCAGCATGTCAGCAAAGAGGTTTCATTCTAGACAAGCAACAATGGAATGTTTGTCCAACTTACCAATCATATGAATATTAGTAGTATACTGTTCAATGTTCTATAAATATTTACACTCACCATGATATATTATAGGAATACAAATATGCATACAACCTATTACAGGCAATATCATTTACTATTTCAAATAACAACTCAAATACTTATCTTTTATGTTTGTGTGGCTGCCTCCCGCTTGATCTTCTGTATGTCTTTTGAACTTCTATTCATTCTGTACCACTATGCATGCTCAAGAGTCATCCTCATGATCTCATACACAAACATACACTCATTAGTATATTCTAAATGCTATCAAAACATTATAGTACTAAATAATCTTGAAAACGTATAGTCATGATTATAGTTAATAAACATTAGTATTCAAGATTTCAGGGAAGTCTTCTTTTACTCATGCATATCATTGATAAAAGATATAATATGCATAATCCCTTGATTACTAACTTTATGAATAAGCATAACCAATCATTCCAAGTATACTTATATAAGGGATCCTAACACAAGGTAAGATTCATGGGAAACATACCTGGATTAGTATACCTACTTGGTTATGTACAACATACCTAAACCATCTCTTCAATGATTTAGAGATCCTAAGCTAGAACCTGCATGTCTCATAGGTTAAGCATAATATAACAAAGTCATACATACCTCGTAAGTAGAACAAAGATTATGGATGAGTCTTTGTCTTCATGTTTTCATGGTCATGGAGTCTGATTTGTCTTTTGTGATGTACCTGTATCTTGTTAGCAGACAACCTCAACCTCACACAACACCATAATGCATTAGTACAATCATAAGTGTCAACACCCTAACCAATGAATATCTTCTATCATGCATTCATAATTTTGTTAAGGTGATACAACAAATCTAAAATCAAGATTGTACTAACTGTAATAACATGAAGACAAACATACCATAAACTTAATCATGAACAAATCTCAAAACATACCTCGATGAGTCATACCTATCGAGATCGCTTGTAATCTCCTTATGTAAAGCCTTAGCCTCATCTCCCTCTGAAACATGAACTCCTTCACTTATGTAGGTGACCAATCCATCTTCTTCTAGGATTAACCCTATCCACTTGATTTGCAAGAACTGGACCTGGAGCTGGATATGGGTTTGTCAGAGAAACCCCAAAAATTCAAACTTTGAATTTCAAACTTCCGAAAGGATAGAGATATGCGCCTTGATGAGCTGATCAAACTGATATATTCAGAATTTGAAAATTGCAAAGTTTTACTCCTCAATTTTGCCTTTGAAACTTTTGGATTCACTGGACGTGACCCTGAACTGGGGTTTGATGAAGCCCACTCTTTTTCCCCATCAAAAAGTTTGATCCAAAGCTCTAAGCTTCTATTTTTCTGAGGAGCTTCCAGCCGTGGTCACAGATTTCAAAAATTCCCATTTTTACAGAAGCCCTAATTTTCCGCTTTTCTGATCAAAGTCCCGAACTAGGGTCTAATCAAGCCCGGCCTTCTGCCCAACCAAAAATTCTGATCTAGGTCTCTAAATTTCTATTTTGATGAGTAGCATCCAGCCGTGGTCTCCGATTACAAAAATTCCAACTTTCTCCAAAGCCCTAAATTCCGGAAGTCATGAATGAAGGTACCAAAAAATAATTCTGTTTTGACAGAAATATGTACCTGATTGTTTCTAGTGTAACTCTGAAATTTTTGATTCACAGGGTCTAAAAAAGTTTCCTGAGATAGCCTGACCTGTTATCTTTCCATCCTGATAGGTCTGACCTCAATTGGATTCTCTGAGAGAGAGTTATACCAAATGTCGCAACGTGACCTGTTTTGGGAAAATACAGGAGAGCGAACTTGTACGGCGTGCCACGTGTCACTGTTTGACCTTCGGCCTCTGAAAACGTTTTCTGAGATAGCTCGGCCTGTTATCTTTCCATCCTGACAGGTCTGACCTCAATTGGATTTTCTGAGAGAGCGTTATGCCAAGTGTCGCAACGTGACCTGTTTATGGGATAATACAGGAGAGCGCACTTGTACGGAGTTCCACGTGTCACTGGTTCAACTTCGGCCTCTAAAAACGTTTTCTGAGATAGTGCAAACTGTGTACTACCTGTCACTTTTTACGAAATTTCATTTGGAGCTTCCTAGCCCAAGATATGACCTTTTTCCCAAGGTCACCTGATTTTGACTCAGATCTGGAAGAGGCAGAAACCCTATATTGTACAGATCATAAATCACAAAGTACAACGAATTAGAGGTTTTCCTTTGGACACAAGGTACCTGGAGATGTTAGCTTCGTCCTGTAACAATTTCAGATCCGAAAACTTCTCCAAAACGGATTTATAGCGAAAGTGCTACGATGACTGGTTTTTGCTATGTAAAACCCTAACCTTCAAATTGTCGTAAGTAAAGCAAGTGTCTTTAGTGCCATACCTTGTCTTCCTTCAGGTTAGCTCTGATACCATGTTAAAATTCAATATGCTAAGACAGAAAATAGCAGCATTACATTCCATTTCACAATAATAGCATATACAGGATCACTGAAGAAACAACAAGCATAGCATAAACACAAGAGACAGAGATTTATCCTGGGAAACCCTCATAGGGTAGAAAACCCAGCAAAGCTTCCTCAATATAGATGACCAGCAATATACAAAGATGCAAACCCTGAGCATAAGCTCCTTCTCCTCCATAGCAGACCTCTCCTCCACAAATGCGCCTTTCTCAAGTGAGTGAGTGTGTGTAACGAGGAACATACCTCCTCTATTTATACACTACACTGACATCTATTTTACACAAGTACATGTAGGCTCGTATTTAACCAATGGGTTAAATACCCCACTACAACTAACTGGGCCGACCCCTCTAGGGTGGTCTAATAACCCTTTGACCCACATAACACATACAGGGCCGACCCCCAATAGGGAAGTCTAATAACCCGAGTTACCACATTCCGACGGAGGAATAAACATCTCCGGATATACAATAAGATCTTCACGGAGGAATGAAACATCTCCGAAATAATAAAGTACAAATATAATATTCTTTGAAGTTACAATATCTCAACATTGGTTCAATGGTTAAGCTGGGGTGGTGATATTCCCTTCACCAAGGTTCAAATCCTCCAAACACATGTTTCACCCCTCGTTGGTCGTCTCAACAATGAAAGTGGGCCATCTCAAGTGGTCGGAGGTAAGTGCAAGTCTCAGACAACTTTAAGAGAATAGATACCCCCCACCCATAGCTACTTAGCTGAAGATCTTCCTCGAGTGTTGTAAGTTGGCTACACAATATTCCCAGATTGAAGAAGGGAAGTCTTGCCACCTTGTGATAAGAGGAAGCATCTTGTCAAAAAAATCAAAATCAAACCTCCTCTTAATATTCTACTAGCACAAAAATCAAACCGCTGGCCCAATAATGCAAAATAGATCAGACCTTTGTAATTTAAAATCAACCTTTACAATATACATCCCATGCTAAGAGGATATACATCCTGCAATAAGCCCAACACAAATATTGCATAAAATTAGCAAAGCCCTGTATCAAGAGCATTTTGGAAAGATCAACAATTATTTCAAGACAACGGTTCTTATATACTTATAGAAATACCAAGAAGTATCATCCGTGCCAAAATTTCTTCTGAAGTATGAGTGCAAGATCCAAGGAGATGCAATGCATTGCATTCAATTTCTCCAACCATGTCACTCTGTGGAAAGTATGCCTAAAAAGATAAAAAAAAATTACCAAGAGCTCAAACTCGACTTCTTTCGACTAGTAAAACAAGAACATAGTAGCATCCGAGAAGTGATGACATTAAAGCTAGAGATGTGTTGTACTAATTTTAGAATGAAACATCGTATAGGTGGTAGGTTTGAGGATACTTTTAGCAATTTGGTTGATTCTTGGAATCATCCATAGCAAAGTATTGTTCTTTGACATGACAGCAGCTTCAATGAATTGAAGGAAATCTTTATTTCCTTTTGTAGGTTTCATCTACAGGTTTCAGACCTTGTTTTCCTTTTGTAGGTTTCATCTACATGTTTACCTTATGCACCTTAAGAATTTGTGCACTCCATTGAACAACTCTTGGCATCAATGAACTAGAATATAAAACCAACACCAATAACCTATCATGAAACTCGAATCAAACCCTTCAAAGTTAACCAATAGCTACCTCTTACCTCTAATGAGAAAATGTTAGACTTGTACCCTCTTGTCCTTTTGTAATGAAAAAAGGACCCCCATCTTTGGCATATCTAGTAGGGTGTAGTATAGAGAATTCGGGGTGTAACACCTCCAGTAAGCAAATTCCACAAGAATCTAGAAGCTCTCATGCAACCAAAAGATGTCCATAAAGCAATCCATACTAAAATTCCAATAGGGTCGCTTCACTGAGGATGCTCACAAGGAAACCCAAGGATGTCCACAATGCCACCATATCAAGAACTATAATTATTCCAAGGGGACTCAAAGAGAGGAATTATTCAACAAGGATATGTCTGCATATTAGTCACCCCCTTCACCAAACAATGCCCATAATGAAACCAAAGAAATTAAGTGTCTCCACTCAACCTCCCACTTAAAGATATATATTGATGTATAAAATAATTTAAATTTTCTATAGAAGGCTGGACGGATCCCTTCCTGGGTTGATAGCTGATTGAAATAAGGTATAAAATACTTCAAACTACAAGATGTCACCCTCTTCTAGCTCAATTTGTAAACTAAAATTGGGTTCCAAGGCTGATACTATAGGTTTGATGAGGTTTTAGTACTATTGTTATGACCCATACCTATTGTTTGAAGGCCAAAGAGAACCTAGACATGTTGTTTAGGGATGCTATCATCCACAATACTATCCAACATCTATTTTAAGGTGATTTTCACAACTTTTTACTGCTAAAAGGATCACAATGGTGTAAAATTAGTCACACCAGATCTATTGAACAAGTATATCAATCACAATGATGTAAGACAAATTGGAGTAAAAACTATGCAAGAGAGATGCATTAGTGCGCTATAATCCAGAATGGTAATATTACAATACAATACTATAACAATGAGTGAGCAATTTGAATTAGCCAAGGAGGTCATTTCGAATATACTGCATGGAATAGCTTGGCTCCAACTAGGAGTCCTCATCTCAAGCAGTGGTGGTCATCAATGCATAAGTAACTGTCATCCATGTGTCAAACTGAGTCTAATTGAGTGTAGCTGAGTGTAATAAGTGTAACTGATGGTAAATGCCACTAATGTAGGGAAGGAGGCTCAGTGGAGGGCGCATGAGGAGTTAATTGAACTCAGAATAGGTATTCAAGTCTCACTGGAGGTCCATCAGAGTGGGAACAATAGTTAGGAGTCAGTCTAGCCTCAAATCAAGGAAAGACAACTAGCTAACTGAAGTGAATTGGAATGATAGGTGAGAAAAGGAACCCCTCTCAAGTGGTAGATGCATGCTAGGTGTACTAAGGACTAGGAGGGCTATAACTGAGTGGAAAGAAACTCCCGGGTGTTGGAAGACTAGGGACTAGGTGCTGCAGGAATCAAACTGGTGACTGGGTAGCATGCAGATGCATGCAAAGTACATAATGAATGATGAGATATCCTAACACCCCCCCTCAAGCTATACTATGATGTAAACAATAAAATGTAGGGCCCTGGTTACTAAGACCAAAGGTCACCCCAATACAATAATCCAAAAATGTTGAAAATAAGCTAAGTGAGGAAAGAGGGAAAACCCAGTGGGAAGAAAGCCCCTCCTCAAGCTAAACATAAAATGGATCTAATATGTCTCCACCATGATGGAACTCACCCCCAATAGTGAATGGAGGTAAGAGAACTTCTTCTTATTGAAGCTCTTGGTGAATATGTCTGCAATTTGCTCATCAGTAGGGAAATATTGCAGAATGATGGTACGATCATTCACCAACTCTCAAATGTAGTGCATATGAATCTCAATGTGCTTTGTCCTCTGCCATTGAACTGGATCTGTGGATATCTTAATAGCAGTTTGATCATCACAAAATAGGGCAGTCGAAGTAGTGCTACCAAAATCAATCTCGGAAAGAATACCCTGCAACCAAATTGCTTGCATGCAGGCATTGACTTCCCCTCGATACTCTGCCTCTGTTGAAGAAAGTGCAATGGCTGACTACTTTTTGCAGGAACAGAAATTAGGGCCATGGCCAATCCTAAAAACATATCCGGAAGTGGACTTCCAATCTATGCTATCACCTGCCCAATCTAAATCAGTAAAACCAATGAAATCTAGCTCAGAATCTGTAGCATAGTGGATGCCAAAATGTCTCGTACCTTGCACATATTGCAAGATCTGCTTGGATGCCCACCAATGAAGCTCATGGGGATACTGCATATACCTTGATGCAACACTCATCGCATAAGAAATGTCAGGCCTTGAGTGTGTCAAGTAGAGTAGTGAACCAATCAACTGTTGATACATAGTGCAATCTGCAAGCGGTGTAGAATTTCCTTTCTCAAGACTGATTCCTGAGAGGAATCGAAACAGAGTAGCCTTACATTCTACATATTAAATTTAAATAGCAAGTCTAAAGAATACTTTTCTAAGATAATGTGATCCCATCAAAATTTTGAGCTATCTCCAAGCCCAAAAATTGCTTAAGCAAGCCCAAATCGCTCATGTCAAAAGCGAGATTTAAGGCATTTTTCAGCTTGTTTATCAAATGGAGAGTGCTACCAGTAATGAGAAGATCATCAACATAAAGAACAATAATTAGCAAATTACCTTTAACTTGCTGTAGGTACACATTCGGATCAGATTTGCATCTTTTGAAATTCTGAGAAAGAAGGAAGGAGTCCATC
This sequence comes from Larix kaempferi, assembly GCA_027924585.1. Lineage (NCBI taxonomy): Eukaryota > Viridiplantae > Streptophyta > Pinopsida > Pinales > Pinaceae > Larix > Larix kaempferi. Next base: position 953,112 of record BSBM01001075.1, read on the forward strand.
TTTGCATACCAAGCTCTTAGGGCCTATTTCAATCCATACAAAGATTTCTTCAACCTGCAAACTAATGATGGATATGATATGTATCCTTCTGGCTTCTTCATATATACTTCTTCATTGATATCTCAATGTAGAAAAGCACTCTTCACATCCATATGGTGCACTTCCTAGTGCTTGGATGTGGAAATGGCCAAAACTAGGCGGATGGAATCCATCTTTGCAACCGGTGCAAAGGTCTCAGTGTAGTGGAAATGGCCTTACTTTGTATTTGTTGATACATCCATCAGCAGAAAATTTCATGTGGTAGACCCACTTACATTGGACTTATTTTCTTCTAGGTGGAGGAGAAACTAACTCCCATGTATTGTTCTTTTGAAGAGAACTATACTCTTCATCCATGGCGGTTTGCCATCTTGGGTCTCGATGGGCATGATAGTATGATTTGGGATATGAAACAATCATCCAATAACATTTCTTAGATAATAATGGATCAGAAAAAGAAATATCTATACCTTCTCTTTGAAATTCTGCTCTTGTTCTCCTTGGATCAGCACGATTTCCAATGTTTGGAGTAGTAAATTGTAGAGTGTTTTGGGCCCACTTTGGTAATTGAGGAGGATCATTATGATCTGATTCTGAACCTGATATTTCATGGCAATCAAAGTCTGATAAAATATCATAGATATCAGATCCAATGCTTTCTTCATATTCTCTTGGATCTTCTTCTTGTGGAGTTTGTGGATCGACAGTGTTTTCCTCGAATAGTTTCATATCTTGAAGCGGTTCTTCCAACTTCACACTTCGCTCTATGAATATAATTTTGGATCTAATATTCATGAGTTTATATTCTTTTGATTCTTCTCCATATCCTATTAGGATGCATTCAGTACTTTGCGGATCCAAAGCTTTTCTCTTTTCAGAAGGAATTCTAGCCCATGCGGTGGAGCCAAAAACCCTCAAATTGGACACATCTGGTTTGTGACCAGTGAATGCTTCGAAAGGAGTTTTACCTTCGACGGATGAATGTGGGTCTCGGTTCTGAATATATGCATCAACATTAATGGCTTCAGCCCAAATATTTGCAGCCAAACCTTTTGACTCAAGCATACAGGTAGCCATCTCTTTCAGTGACCGATTCTTCCTTTCCGCTACATCGTTCTGCTGGGGTGTGTAGGGAATTGTATGTTGGATCTGAATTCCGCTTTTGGAAGAAAATTGCAGCAACTAAGTCTTAATATATTATCCACCATTATCATATCTAAGAGCTTTGATCATGCTCTCAGTGGCGGTCTCAACAGAAGCCTTAAAATCCTTAAATTTTCCAAGCACTTTTGACTTGTTTTTGATAAAAAAGACACAAGTAAAGCAGGAGAAGTCATCGATGAATGTCAAAACATACCTTGAACCATTCAATGACATATTTGGCATCAGACCACTCATATCAGAATGTATGAGACCCAAAATAGTAGAATCTCTTCTAGATTTGCCGTGGTCGAACTTGTGCTCAGGGTGCTTCCCAATGATGCAACTCGGGCAAATTCCCTTCGAGGAACGGAGTTGCAAAAGACCATCAACCATGGATTTGTTTTGTAACAACAGAAAATACTTGTAATTTGTTAAATTTTGAGCATTAATTCACTATACTCTTGGATCTTTACTGAGAGAATAACATATACAGTATATCAATCCATAACAATCACAAAAAGCATGACAAGCATCACAAGAATAAAAAGCATGAGAGATAAGAGACACAGAGTTTCCGTAGGGAAAACCCTAAGGTGAAAAACCCCACAACTTCCTGAGAGATAGAGAGAGAAATGGCTCAACCAAAGTACAACCAAAATACACTTGAGATAGTCTCCTAGTAGCAAATGATCCTCCTCCTCACTAGTGCGCCACTTTCTGAGTGAGAGAAGTGTGACTTTCCGAATGATTCAAATAGAGATCTCTCGATCTCTATTTATACTAACATGTTTGCCTAGTTACACTATGGGTCCGACTTGTCTATCTAGATACATCCACAATATAATATATATTTCAGGGCCGACCCCACACATGGTGGTCTAATAACCCATCGCCAAGTACACACACTTGTGACACTTGTCAATACACATGACAACACTTCCTTATAGAGGAATAACACATCTCTTATAAGGGTACAATAAATATATATGAAATAAATAAATGAAATACATTCCGAAGTTACATATACATCAACACTCCCTCTTAACTAGGAAGGTATTTCTCGACACAGTTCTGCTAGACAAGTCTTCTTCTCGAGATCATCATCATCGATGCATCATCATCATCATCATCGTCACTACTGCTGCTATCTCAACCAATCTCTGACTCTACTCATCATAGGAAGTTCTACAGAGCCAGTCCTTTTTCATACTGGATGTAGGCCCACCACCTGCAGGTCTTCATCATCACTGGCCATACTGTGGAATCCTCAGGACTTATTATGTGCATCACAAAACCTGGCTGCAACATCCCAGGCTATTACGAGCACACAGCTCTATCTGTCGGATCTCCCAGGAGTACATTACATGTGACCCATCACAAAACCTGGTTGAAGCATCCCAGGATGTTACGAGCACACAGCTCTACCTGTCAGATCTCCCAGGAGCACATTACATGTGATCTCACCACAAAACCTGGTTGAAGCATCTGAGACCTTTTTCATCTTGTCCAAATCTCATAGGAGCAAATTACATGTGGTCCACCACAAAACCTGGCTGAAGAATCTGAGGCCTTTTTCATCTTGTCCAGATCTCCCAGGAGCAAATTACATGTGGTCATGGCAAAACTTGGCTGAAGCATCTGAGGTCTTTTTCATCCTGTCCAGATCTCCAAGGAGCAAATTACATGCCATAGGACAAAACCTCGCAAGAGCATCTCAGGATGTTACGGGTACACAACTCTGACTTGAAGATCTCCCAGGGCACAAATTACATGTCCTCCCATAGCAATGTCTCGAAAGAGCATCCCAGGCTATTATGGGTATGCAACTCCGACCTATAGGATCTCCCAGACATGCTCATCTGCACAACCTGATCCACGGCCACAAAGTATCATCTGATACTCACCATACATCATCCTGATGTACACATGATCATCCTGATCATCATCACTGCATCATCCTGATGAACACCAAGTATCTACCCGATACATATAATCATACACAGTGTATCCACCTGATACATAGATACATGATCCACACAATGTATCCATCAACATACATGATCTACCTAATCATACCTGATACATATCAACATACATGATCTACCTGATCATACAATGTATCCACCTGATACATATACAGATACATGGTCCAAGCATCCAACATGATGCGTACATACATATAAATGATCCAACTGATCATATCCAGCATCCAACATGATGCGTACATACATATACATATAAATGATCCAACTGATCATACGAAGCAGAAACTAGAACATCATCCTGATGCTCATCATCCAGCGCTTACATCCACAGCCATGTGAAGTAACCTCCTTCCAACATGCTTGGAATGGCTTCAGGAAATGTGTCCATCACTTCTTCCTCGAAGTGTTCTCGATCTGAAGAACACCAAGCCTCTCCCTGAAGTACTCAAACTTCACCCTGGCTAGTGGCTTCGTCAGTACATCTGCAATCTGTTTGTCTGTTCGCATCATATAAGAGCTTCACAGCTCCTTTCTACACCATATCCCCGATATAGTGATATTTGATCTCTATGTGTTTCGACCTGTCATGAAACACTGGGTTCTCAGACAGCTTCACACAACTCTGGTTATCACAGAAGATACCAGTAGCATCCAATGGGAGATCAAATAACTCAGACAGTAGCTTCCGTAGCCATACTGCCTCACAATTAGCTGAACAGGATGCAACATACTCTGCCTCAGCTGTACTCAATGCTACGTAGGACTACTTCCTCCTAAACCAAGAGATCACACTTGATCCCATACTGAAGCAACACCCAGATGTGCTCTTCCTATCTGCAGCACTGCCAACCCAATCTAAATCAACATAACCCTGTAGGTTAAAATTTTGGTTCGCTTCATACTTGAGCCCATAATCCACTGTACCCTTTAGGTACCTCAGAACATGCTTTACAGCAATCAGATGAACACTCCTCAGATCTTTTAGGAACTAACTCAATGTGTTCACAACAAAGCAAATATCGGGTCTCGTGTTCGTTAGGTACATCAAGGACCCAATCATCTGACGATACATAGAGATATCAACTGGCTCACATGAAGCATCACATAGAAGCTTCAGTTTTGATGCCATAGACGTGGCCATGGCCTTGCAATCCATCATCCCGAATATATTCAGGATACTATGTACTTCCCCTGACCAAGGAAGATCCCATCTTCCCTCTACCACACCTACATACCTAGGAAATAGTGCATCATTCCTAAGTCTTTCATATCAAACTCGACAGCAAGCTTCCTCTTAGTATTTACAATCAATCTATCATCTCCTGTTACAAATAATTCATCCACATATAGGAGTGGAATCACAGGATTCCCTTCCTCAACCTTGTAGTAAAGGTTGGAATCCGCTTTAGTCTTGGTAAAGCCCAAACTAGATAGGAAACTGTCCATCCTACCATACCAAGTTATGTGAGTTTGGTTCAAGCCATACAAGGCTTTATTCAATCTACACACATATGACTCCCTGTCATGTATTTCGAAACCGAGTGGCTTCTCCACATATACTTCCTCTTCAACTACACCATTCAAGAAAGCAGTCTTGACATCCATCTGGTGTACTTTCTATTTCATCACTTTTATATTTCTCTATGCTACCCTCTGTAGCATGCTTGATCTAATAGATCCATATGGAAGTCATAACAAACTTCCCTTCAGGTCTTGGGACTACATCCCAAACATCATTCTTCATGATCGACGGATCATGGCATTCTTCCCATATCCTGGGAACTTCAATATCTTCAATAGATAAATTTGTTGCTGATCAAATGTTGTAGTCCTTCTTTTGTAGGTGATGGTATACGATCTTTCCTACACAACAAGTTAAATTGCATGATTAGAAAACATCTCATAGTTTTCAGAACAAATTCTTACACATAACGAAATATGTCATACAGTCATGCAATTATCTTAGCCAATGCTTCAATACAACATTTATCCATATCCCGTAACTTTCTAGATTCCTTCCAATCTCTACCAGAACATTGTTAAGAGTGTGCACAACTCCCAACATGTTAGCAAAGAGGTTTCATTCTAGATAAGTAGCAATGGAATGTTGTACAGTGCCATAGGCCACTTACCCATCATATGCATATTAGTAGTATCTTGTTCATTAATGCAAATATGCAAAATACATATCCTAAGTCTAGGAACATAAGCATATGTATCATTGAACAATTTTATTTAAACAAACAAATATATAAGAAGTGGTAATTAAAATACTTGTCTTTGTTTGTTTGTTGGGTGGACTCCCTCTGAGTCTTTGCTTTCTTGCAGGAGCTGCTGAAGTAGCTTCTTCTACACCTTTCTGTTGTGGAATGTAGAAAGATGGTCAACTCCCTTTGAATATCTGCATCCTTGTAAGAGTTGCTGGAGTGTGCTCCCTCTTGATCTTTGCTTCTTGGATTACCTGTCCTTGAACTTATATTCATCCTTGGTCCCTATGCATACTTATTAGTATCATGATTGTGTTATCCTTGTAATCTCATACAAAATCATACATTCATTAGTATATTCTCAATATTATCAAAACACAATAATCTCAAGCATGTATAGTCATGATCATTTCAAACAGAAATAATAAGCATTAGCATTCAAGGTTTATATAGGACTCTTATGGTTAGTCATAACATGTCTAAACCTGTGATTACTCAAACCTATGACTCTTTTGGCTAGTCATAACATTAAATAAGGTAAGACACGTAATATGCATATACCCATGATTATTCAAACCTATGACTTCATGAATAAACATCATCAATCATGTCATGCATACTTATATAATAGATCCTATGATATAAGAAACACATACCTGGTCACCATATTTGCTAGTTATGTCTAGCTATGTGTTCTTGTTCTCTTCAATGACCTGCATAACTCATTAGTGAACTTTTGCAAAAACAAGTTATACATACCTCCATATGATCTATGACTATGGATGAATCTTTGTCTTCGTGTCACCATAGCAAGTTCAGGTTGTCCCTTCAATTTGTACAATCCTCCCTCTTGCTCTCCAACCACTACTGCATCATCGATTGTTTTACCCTTTGGCCACATTAGGACTTGTCCATCCACAAATGCAACGATGGAGAGAAGATTCTTCTTGAGCCCAGGTACATAAATAACTTCTTTCATCTTCAAAGGTTTTCTAGAATCTAGGTTGTAGGAGGCTTCACCACTTCCTTTGATGGGATATTGAAAATCACCCCCAAGTTTCACTTTATGGGGTGATTCATGTTTAGACAGATTTACAAAAGATTATTTAAACCCAGTCATGTGTTTGGAAGCCCCACTGTCAATTAGCCAATCGTTACAACCATGGGAGATAGTACCTGTGAGAGCAGAGATTAGAACATACTCTTCTTCACTTGATGAGTTATCATTACTATCATCATTTTCTGCCCTAGCCTTCTTCTTGGGTGGTTCATCATCCTCGGCAGCATGAGCATGAAACCTTGTTTTGCTTCCCTTCTTCTTCTTGTTGAAGTTGTTGTTGTCCTTCTTGTTCTTGGGACAATTTATGGCAATATGTCCTTTTTCATTACAGGTGAAGCATATTCTTCTTTCTTTGAAGTGATGTGAATATTTCTTGGAGTGAGATGGCTCTCTCTTAGACTTCCCTTTCTTGGTGTGAGCTGTGAGAGCTTGATCTTCATTCCCCATCTTTTCTTCTCATGCCACAAGCCTTGCTTCTTATTGTGAACATTTTTCCCATAGTCTACTGAAGGAAATCAACTTCTTTCTTGCATAGATTCCTTGAATGAAGGAGTCCCATGACCGAGGTAGGCCATTCAGAGTGGTGATGACAACTTCACCATTCTCCACCATCTCATCCATTGCTTCTAGTTGTTGCTTGATCTGCGAGACCCTTGAAAAATAAGATTGAATGGTTTCTCCATTCTGAAACTTTACTCCTTTCAATTGGTTCCGCAGGGTCATCTTCCGATTTATGTTCTTCCCTTCAAATAGCTTGGTCAAAGAGTCAAACATCTCTTTGGGTGTCTTTAGAGAAGACACATGGGGTATGAGATGGTCTTTGATAGAATCAACAATGATTCTGTTTGCCTTGACCAAGTTCTTCTTGTGCAATACTTCAGCCTCTTCATCCTCTGGGATAGGGATGTCTTCTTTTATATATGAGTCAATCTCATTCTCTTCCAGGATTAACCCAATCCTATACTTCCAAGCTTGGAAGTTATTAGCCCCTTCAAGCTTATCCTCAAGCTTGGTGTGGTGAGACATCTTAAAGAGTGCTTCAGATGGAAATATAAAAGATATAGGTCTTACCACTTGAAATGCTGAAAACTAGATCTGGTCCCGGATTAGGGTTTGTCGAAAAAACCCTAAAAATTCAAAATGTGAATTTCAACTTTCTGAAAGGATAGAAAGATGTGCCTTGATGAACTGATCAGCCTGGTGCATTCAGAATTTGAGATCAGTAAGGATTTACCCTTCAGATTTGCCTTTTTGTCCTCTGAGGTTCACTAGGGAGAGCCCTGAATTAGGGTTTGAGTTTCCCGGAGATCTACCCAGCCAAAAATCTCGATCCAAAGCTCTAAACTTCGATTTTTGCAAGGAGCTTCCAGCTATGTCTTCATATTTTAGAAATTCCTATTTTTGTGGAAACCCTAATTTTTAGGGCCAAATTTGAAAATGATCAGAATTGAATTCTGATTGGACAGATAGATTCTCCTTGATGAGTAGAGTCAATCTACTATACTGCTTTCCCAAACACTGTGGAGAGAAACCCAATAAACAAGAAACTCAAGTTTTCGTCACTGCAAAATGTCTTCTTCTCAGGTTGGCTCTGATACCATGTTAAATTTTGAGCATTAATTCACTATACTCTTGGATCTTTACTGAGAGAATAACATATACACTATATCAATGCATAACAATCACAATAAGCATCATAAGAATCAAAAGCATGAGAGACAAGAGACACAAAGTTTCCGTGGGGAAAACCCTAAGGTGAAAAACCCCACAACTTCCTCAGAGATAGAGAGAATAATGGCTCAACCAAAGTACAACCAAAATACACTTGAGATAGTCTCCTAGTAGCAGATGATCCTCCTCCTCACTAGTGTGCCACTTTCTGAGTGAGAGAAGTGTGACTTTCTGAATGATTCAAATAGAGATCTCTCGATCTCTATTTATACTAACCTGTTTTCCCAGTTACACTATGGGGCCGACTTGGCTATCTAGATACATCCACAATATAATATATATTTTAGGGCCGACCCCACACGTAGTGGTCTAATAACCCATTGCCAAGTACACACACTTGCGACACTTGTCAATACACATGACGACACTTCCTTATAGACGAATAACACATCTCTTATAAGGGTACAATAAATATATATGAAATACATTCCGAAGTTGCATATACATCAACATAATTAAGGTGTCCAAACCTTTCATGCCAAATCCTACTAACCTCATTTCCCTAAGTGAGAAGAGCAATGGGCTTTTCAAGCAGCACAAAGTGTGAAAACTCATAGTATTTTGCAGTATGGTTTGCCTTTCTGACTGCAATAAGTCTTCCACTTTCAATATCAGAAATTTCAACTTTGTTAGGGTTGAATGTAACTTACTTTGGATCACCTGTGTGTGTCATTTTGTGGCTAGGGTTTTACCCCTAGCTTGTGCAAATGAGCACCTACTAAGGAGAAGGGACTCCTTAGTAGCAGTTCAGTAAATGGAAATTATTAAGCTAAAACATAAATATAAACTACTCTAAACATGTGCATGAAACAGAAAAAAAAAAGATGTAAATAATGGCTTTTGTATTAATGTTACCTCCAATGTGAAGGTTGGTGAAGCTCTTTGCAATGTCCAAGAGGGTTTCTCCAAGCTCCAACTTGCTCCTTCTCTTTCTCCAATGGTGGGAATGGGCCAAAAGGGGCACTCAAGGTGAAAGTAGCTCAAGGGTGGGCTAGGGTTTCAAGAGTGATTTTGGCATAGTAAGGGTGCATATGATTGTGGATGTGGAATAAGGGGTCTCCATCACCTATTTATAGTTTTTTGGTGGTGGAGTGCTGACCCATGGTTTTGGGAACCATATGGTTTAGGGCAGCTGTATAGAGTTTTTTCCTCCTTTTCCTCATTATTTTATATTTTTTCTTCCCTTTTTAGGGGGGTTTTGCTATTTTTAGAGGAATTTTGGATATTTTTGGAGGAAAAGGGGGTTTTTTAGCCTTTTTGAGGCTTTTTTTAGGGTTTTGTGGCCTTTTGGAGGCTTTTTAGTGGGATTTTCAGGGTTTTTAAGGTAAATATGGTAGGAAAATAGACAAATGAGCCATGTAATGAGGTAGATGAGGTAGTGAGCACTTTTTGGGTGTTAACAGATTGCCCCCTGATGTGCGAGGGCAGGAGCTCATCGTATGGCCAATGGACATCATAAGTCATGTATGGTTTTCCTGGGGTGTGGAGAATAGAAGAAACAAACTGAAGCCCGGAACAATGATCCCGAACAAACTGCAAGAAATAAAAGTACATAACCTCAAAAATGGATGAGGAATCATCTGAACATATGGACGAGGTGGGCATTCCCATGCTCGTATCAGGATATAACATAATAATAACAATGGGGTCCAAAAATGGGGACCTGACATATACATGACCTCAAATACTGACTGAGGAATAATCTCAATAGATGGACGAGGTGGGCATACCCATGCTCGTATCAAGATACATAAAAATAACTGTGAGGCCCGAAAAGATGGACCCTATAGGATACATAGAAAACCACTGTGTACATCATAAGGGTCCAGAAAGGACACAAATCTGGGACATACTGCTGGGATGACCATGTCGGAGCTGAAAAAACTGGTGCACTGGAAGGACAGCAGTGCTACTGAATGTGGTACCAAAGGAACTGAGGAGCTGCTAGATCAGAGTGACAAGGGTCATACTCGCAATGGTACACTGAAATGGGACTGAACTCGGTACTCAAGGAAGCATAGAACTAGATGGCTTCCGAATACAATCATTAACGCAGCCCGAACATCCACGGGAACATATAACTAGGTGTTCCGAAGTGACTCACCAATGTGCTAGAGTCGGGGGAAATACGGGGTCTTCGACAAATAATGGAAGGGATGTAAATCCTGCGCGATTCTCAATGATACAATCAAGGTGCCGAAGTCGAGCATGTGAGAAACAACCATTCGGAGAGGCAATGATGACTCCTCCCAAAATGGTCCGTAGGCACTCACCACAGATGGTGATGGGTCCAAGGCACAGGGACCTCTGGGTCTATCCTATGGAATAGAGGGGCTGTCGTCGACAAAGGGAGACCTACAACTATCAAGGCAATGATGTTTCCTTGATAGAAGCACGAGGTGGAGGACCGAAATGTGATAGTACTGATGGCAGGACTGACAAACTGGGGGGAATAACTGGGCAAGTAGAGTGGGTGGACTCAAACTTCCTTTGTTCAGAGTATGAGGACAGGGATGATCGGGCAGCATATGACACTGACGGAGGGGAAAGGGATCATAGCTGTAATAGATCAAGGGTGGTGACTGGGCTAAGGGAGACTCAACCTAGTATAATATGGAAGGAGATTGCAGAATACTCTGAACAAAGGCGACCTGATTGGGGTGCTGCCGAGATGATCAATCACAGTGCCATGAGGCACGGGGGGGAACTTCTTCATGGGTTAAGGAACTAGAAGAAGTGTGTGTAAAATGATACTGTCGTGTGGATTTATACGAGCCCAGGACAGTTCATGCTCGTGGTTGCTTTCAATTTTAGAGAGTCTGAAAGCAAATAAGAAGACTCCAGGGGGTTTCTTTTTCATATGTTTAGTCTCCAAGGCCCAAAGAAGCATAAAAGGATGCAATGAAGAACTCTTCTAGCCGGTGTGACTAGAGTATTCCTTTTTCGTAAGTAGTCTACCAGGTCCAGAAAAGGGTTAAACTTATACCAGATAGATGCCCTTTCAAGTACTTTAACGAGCATGAAAGGAAGCAAGATTGCTCGGCGATCTTTTCATTCTTTTAGGAGTCAGAAAAGAGCTTAACGGAAACTCCCTGAGTGCCTTTTTCGTAAAGGACTTGTCCGGCCCAAAAAAGGGATAAAATTATATAGAACAAAAGGAATGGCCAGGCAAGGAGGAAGTGTTCAATCAAGGAAAATTTATGATGACCAAGAACGAGGGTAGGGGGGAACACTGGTGGGCCTCCTTGCGGGGTGAATGAAATGGTGGCAAAATAACGAAACATTTGCAGTATGACAGGAGTGAATGGCTCATGTAAAAAAGTGGAACTATCCGACGGCGGCCGATGTGGCACGCAAATCGAGGCAGCAAGGTGTCGGGACACAATGTTGAAAGTGTACCAAGTGAGAGCGAGAAATGGTCTCAAGCATCATCACAAGCTCGAAAAAATGAATCCGGTGATATAAAAGGTGTTAAAAACGGATAACGGCCGATGTGGCATGCAAACCGAGGCGACGAGGGCGTTTTGGAAAAATGCCCAAAAATTTGGGGGTGAGAGCGAGAAATGATCTCAAGCATCCTCACGAGCTTGGAAAAATGAATCCGATGATATAAAATATGCGAAAAACAAAGAACGGCCGATGTGGCACAGAAACCGAGGCAACGAGTGGTGTCTAAAAAAAAATGGGCAAAAAATGACGTAGACAAAATAATGCAACGAGGTGACCATCGTGACGGTCTCGTCGTGCTGATTCCAATGGTGGAAACGGTTCGAAAAATGGACTCCGTATGAGCTCGGAATGGCCTTAACAAGAAAAAGTCAACAGACTATAAATAGTGAGTGGGCCCCACATGACAAGTGTCATTTGTACTATTTGGCTTTGACTTAGTGATCAAAGTGGACCAGAGGTGAGGTGGCATTTCTGGACGATCCGACCAGCCAATTTCAGATTCGGGAGAGACAGGTATGCCGTCAAACTCATACCTACTTTGTCATTGGGTTCGGGGGGTGGGTAGTGGGTCCCAGGGTACTATTTGTACCGTCCACGTGGGGTGGACCGCGGGTTAGGGGGCGGGAACCGCGGTCGAGGACCGCGGGTTCCTTAGCGGATCTTGCAGTTGGGGACCGCAAGTTTCGGGTTGAACCACGCGGTCAGGTACCGCGTGTTCCAAGGAGGAACACGCGGTGCAAAACCATGAGGTTTGGCTTGACAGCCGCGTTTAAGGATCGCGACTGTAGGTCTGACAGCTTCGGTCCGAAACCGTGGCAGGGAGCCCTAAAGCCATGGTTTTGGACCGAGCTGTTAGGGTTTTCCAAGGGGATGGGAAGGATTATTTGTTTGTCATGAGGCTGATGAGGCTACTTTGTGTGATTGATAGGATGCCGCAGGTTCTATGGAGAGAGCGGGAGATTCCAGATGAGATCGTGGCCGTCATCCGAGGGGATCACCATGTGCGATCGGTGCTGGGACTATGCAGACTTCTAAAGTTCACCCAGGTACCCATGATGCGGTCAGCAACGTTGCTACTGAACCAACTGATCAGCTTTTGGGAGCCGGACGTACAAGCCTTCAGAGTGCAGGGTGAGAGGGTGGACCTCACCCTGATAGATGTGTACTTCTTGACGGGGTTGCCCTGTCTTGGTAGGGTAGCAGACACGCAGCCGTGGATGTCTGCGAACATAGATATGGAGGATATGCTGGAGAGGTACTGTGGTCCAGAGGCGAGGGTGCATAGGAATGCACTTCTGGTGAGGGACCTACAGGACCCATCAGTACATGCCATGGCGGCATGCGTGGTTCGCGTCTTGGGGTCCCAGTCACCTAAGAAGGTGTCTGGGGGCCAGATGTAGCTGGTGGAGCGGGTATTGGGCGGTGTATACTATGCGTGGGGCCAGATGTTCCTCACCTGTGTTCAGCGGCAGCTGATAGCAGCGAAGGAATCTTGCAAGGGGTTTTGTTATGGTTCTTTCTTATGTGCATTCTTTATGGAGAGGGTACTGACACTGCGGCCATGGGTGCCGATCAGAGCAGGAGGCTTGAGGGAGCTGTGGATGGTGCGGTGGGGTGAGATGATGCGTCGCTATGGTGGCAGCGATGTTGGCAGGTATTTTATGCAGGAGTTGTACCTGCAGTGGCTCCAGATACCATTGACACTGGATGACTTCCCGTATAGGGACATGGACTACACCGGAGATCCAGAGGCGCCACGAGCACCGGGACAGGCATGGGGACCCGATGGTATGTATGTTTTTTCTTGCATACTACGGATGTCAAGTTTTATATATGATAGTTTATTGATATATTGTTATTAAAAAATGGGTGATCTGCAGATGTGGGCCCGAGGCCGCTGCCAGGACATGTGGCACGAAGGGGTATTGTGGCCATTCCAGCTCTACCTGGACGAGGGGAGGTGCGTCGCCGGGATGCGGAGGGGATGCTAGAGTCCGTACGGGCACTGCTAGACCATTCGCTGGTGGGGGTGACCGACAAGGGGTGGCGGGACGTCGATTCGGACGTGGTACAGGATTGCATGAGGGCACCCCGGGAGTTTAGATCCATTGCCATCCGGGTGGCTATCTTGGTGGACAGGGCACGGGCGCAGGAGCCCGTAGGGGATGAGGATTTGTCGGAGGAGGAGCAAGGGGAGGACTCAGAGGCAGCCGATGCAGGTAGTGATGTAGGGTATGACTCTCATTAGGAAGTGCAGGGGACTCCCCCCGAGTCTTGTAGCTACGGCATGTATTTTATGAGGCTTTAGGGATGTATAGACATTTTTTTTGTATAGCTGAGTACAGGGGTACTCAGGACATGTATAGAACTGTAACATGTATTTTTTGATATATATATATATGCACGTGGATGCACCTTTTTATGATGTTTGTTTTAGTTGTACGCACGTGGATGCGCTTTATGATATGTGATATGTTTGTATTGCACGTGGATGCCCCTTGTGTATTTTATGTGATGCAGCATGATGTATGTATGATTAGGCACGTGGATGCCCCTATGGATATACATGTGGTTTGATGGTTTATGTACATGGATGCAAATGTTGATGCGATGCAATCTTTTTGGGTTTTTATATATTTCTTATGAGATGTTATGGGATGATGATGCATGATGTAGGTGTTACATGGTGTGATTGATGTGCCAATCTAGGATGTTGTTTTCCATTTGATCTGCGACACTATTGTGAGCTCTTGGGACATGAGTGAATGTAATGGATTCAAACTGTCAGCTGAGTTGTTTTGTGCGCAGGAATTTTCTAAAGAGGCAGGGATCACGCACCTAGTAGCAGTTGTTGAGCTGGGAGACAAGTAGCTGGGAGTCAAGGAACACATGAAGGTGACATATGCCCATCTGGAGGGCAGTAGTCAGGAGACCGGTCACAGCATCATACTCCGCCTGGTTATTAGTAGCAGCGCCTATACATATTCCGTCAAGGTGGATCATCTTGTGTGAGGGGGAATATAAGACCCATGCTGCAGAAGCCAGGGTTGGAGACCAGCGGCTTGCTCCATCAACGAATCCAGTGTAACAAGGTGGAAGATGGTCCATCTGTGGTCATGCAACAATGATGATTATGAGATGATGGTAAAAAAGGCGAAAAACAAAAAAGAGAGCAAACTGTACAATGCGGACCAATGAGGCCGCGGTTGCATTTATGGGTAAAAACGCTTAAGATACAACCCATTACGAGGGTTGCGCAAAGGGTGACCTTCGGAGTCGGCTAAAATGTATGCCCCCTTGCCGAGGCAATTCTGCACAATGTAAGGGCCTTGCCACATAGATTCAAACTTTCCTTTACCGGTTTTGTCGTGGGCTTGGTCATACGTGAGGACGAGGTCCCCTTCATGAAAAGTTCGAGGGTGAACATGTTTATCATAACCGGATTTGGAGTGGTTTTTGGAATCTTCGATGTTCTGGAGAGTGGCACGACGATCTTCGTCGGCTTGTTTGAGGGATAGCAGACGTTGCTTGAGTGGGGAGGTATCAGGGAGAAGCTCAATGGCGATATGTAGGGCAGGTATCTGACACTCAATGGGGAGGACAGACTCTACACCGTGAACTAAGTGAAACGGGGTAAAACTAGTGGCAGTCTTGGTAGAGGTACGGTAATCCCATAAGGCAGGGAAGAGCATGTGGTGCCAATTGGACTTATGCCGGTCAACAGTGCGTTGGAGGATAGTCTTTAAGATCTTGTTGATGGCCTCTACTTGGCCGTTCCCTTGGGGGTAGTAAGCAGAGGAAAATTGATGTTCAAATTTGAGGAGGGTGGATAACACATGCCAGACGGCATCTTCAAAGTGGGAACCATGGTCTGAGACTAACTTCTTAGGGACCCCAAATCGAGTGATAACATGGTTGAAAAAGAAATGGGCAGCAGTGTCGGCGGTACAATTGAAGGTAGGCATGGCTTCCGCCCATTTGGTGAAGTAATCAATAGCGACAATGATATACTTGTGGTTGTTGGAAGACAGGGGTCTACACTCCATGAAGTTGATGGCCCATTTACAAAAGGGACCGACGATGATGACTAGGTGTAACGGAGCGGGTGGCGTCCGGGCCTTAGGTGCAAAAAGTTGGCAGTTATGGCAATGCTTAACCACAGTGATGCAGTCGGTGAAAAGTGTGGGCCAGAAGTATCCGGCGCGGATGACCTTTTGGGCAATGGCCATCCTAGATAAATGGCCGCCACAGGCGCCGCTATGATAGTCATTAAGGACATGTTCAGCTTCCTCGTGTGTAAGGCAACGATGAAGAATTGTGTCAACCCCTCGTCGGTAAAGGACATCGCCTAAGAGGAGATATCGAGAGGCCTGGTGACGGATGCGACGACGTCCATTACGAGTGACTTTGGGTCTGAACTTCTGCGTGCACAGGTATAACAAAATATCACCGTACCAGGGGTCATCAGACGAGATGGTGAACAAATGGTTGTTGGGTAACTCGTCGAAGATTTGAGGGGACAGGAGAAGGGAGGGGAGATCGGTGATGAGCTGGGCAAGCGCGAGGGCTTTTGTGCTCTTAGGGGTTTTGAAAGTAAGGTCATATTCCTGGAGGATAATGACCCATTTAGCAACACGACCTTGTAGTAGCCACCAGTTGAGGAGGTAAACCATGGGGTTAGAGTCGGCGATGACGGTGGTATGACTAAGTAAAATGTAGTGTCGCAATTTTTGGACGGAAAAGACCACAGCTAGGGCGAGTCTCTCCTCATATGGGTAACGTAAAGGTGGTCTAGATAAGGTCTGGCTGACGTAATAAATGACATGCTCTTGGTGAGAAGCGTCTTCTTGAACCAAGACTCTGGACACAGCATGCTCAGAGGCCGAGACGTACAGGATGAAGTCCTGAGAGAAATCCAGAGGGGAAATCAAGGGGGCTTGGGTGAGAGACTTCTTGAGGGCTTCGAATGCAGCTTCTGCTTGCTCATCCCAAACAAAGGGTATGTGGGTACGAAGCAGGCGCAAGAAACCATAAATGGTAGTGGTGTAATCAGGAATGAAGCGTCGAAGGAAATTGGAGCGCCCCTGCAGACTTTGGAGCTGCCAGAGCGTGCGAGGAGAGGGAAGGTCCAAGATGGCTTGGACTTTTAGGGGATCAACAGTAATTCCTTTCTGGGAAACAATAAAACCCAAAAATCGGCCTGCCGAAACGCAAAAAACACACTTGTGTGGGTTCAAGCGGATTTGATATTTGCGACAACACAGAAAAACTTGCCGAAGGTCGTTAAGGTGGTCTGATCGTTTCCGGGAACGAGCTATAAGGTCGTCAAGGTAGACTAGCAGGATATGGACCAAGTCGTGGAAGCAATAGGTCATGGTCCGCTGGAAGGTGGCACCAGCATTTTTGAGTCCGAAAGGCATGACGCGATAGGAAAAGGTGCCCCATGGGGTGGTAAAGGTAGTTTTGTACTGATCCTCCTTACGGGTCTGAATCTGATTGTATCCGGAAAAACCATCCATGAAAGAGCTGGTCAATAAATGGCGTGGGGAAGTTGTCCTTGGGACAAGCGCAGTTTAAATCACGGAAGTAAGTGCATACTCTAATGATGCCTTGTTTTTTGTTAACGGAATGGGGTTTGAAACCCACGTGGTATAGGCAATAGGATAAATGAATCCTGCCTTGCGAAGTTTCTCGATCTCGGCTTTGACAGCTGGGAGCTTTGAGGGATGAATGGGGCGCTATTTCTGACGAACGGGGGGTACATCAGGCCATGTGTCAATGTGGTGCTCTATAATGGCGGGGTCAAGACCGAGCATCTCAGTATAGGACCAGGCAAAGACATCACGAAACTCTCTGAAGAGGTGTTTGTATTCCTCAATCTCTTGCTTACTGCAGAAGGCTCCTAAAGTGATGAGCTCAGGGGCACGTCCTGGGGCAACGATATCAATTTGGATGACAGGTGAGATGTTGGCCATGTTACTCTCCTCAAAGGAGTCAGGAGCAGGAATAGGATCCTTGAACAAGTCGACCTTGGTGGGAAGGAAGTCTTTGCATTCAACCGTGAATTGGGTAGCTGTGCTAGAGGAGGATTTTTCTTCTGGGATGAAATAGGAACGGTGGTGCATGTCATCCTAGGGATAATCCGAGGCAGTGAGGGCCTCGAGAATCTCCTCATTAGTATGAAAAATTTGTGTTGTCAAATCGGTTGACGAGGGGGTAGGGGTTGAATAGATCATATAAATGGTATTGACCTCGCCTGAAGGGGAGGAGATTGGGGGGTGGATCTCCTCAATGGTGGGTGGTGCCGTCTCAAGATCCAGATTGTTCATCTCATAGAGAGCTGCTCTGTAATCAGGGAGATCGGGACAGTGATGTGAGTAATGCCCGTAAACACCGCATATGGCACAGGGGTGGTTGGTACGCAGGGATTTATCTTTAGGCTTGGGGGTGGGGTCTAGTTCGACAACCGGGATGTTGGGGTCGTCGTCGAGCATCTGCATGTGTTTCTGTAATGCCGGTAACTATGGGCATTGATGAGTCGCATGGCCTAACTCATCGCACAACAAGCATTTGGGAGGAGCACGAAACACTGGGGGGTTTTTTACTGCCTTGGGAGGTGGTACAGCAGTGTAAGGTTGGGGGCCTCTGCCCCCAGTGGATTTAGGAGTAGGAGGGGGATTCGTGGAGGATGAAGGGGTAGTGACACTGGGGGGTGGCTGAGTGGTAGTAGCCATGGGTTGCACCGGTTGGAGGACGACGCTTGGTGTCGGCGGGGGAATGGGAGGTGAAAGGTACCAGACGGGTAATACCAAGGTTAACCTAGGGAGGCTAAGGGTAGCCATAACCAGGCCACTTACTACTCCCGATGGAGGGACTAGGAAGGGGATTGTGTGAATAGGTGTAACACCAATGTGGCTAGGTACCAATGGTGGTTTAGGCAATAAGGTTGGTTGAGTATTAGGATTTTGGTTATCGTGGGACAAGGTACATAAGTCAGACACGTCGGGTGTAGCTACTGGGGGAGGAATGGATTGGAAGGTGGAGGTCATCGGCACGTCTGAGTAAACTTCGGGCCCCGTAGAAGAAACAAATGAGGTGGTTGTACTAGAAACAGGTTGCTCAACCATGGGGAGAACATTTTCGGGTGCCACGGGGGCATTGGGATCATAGTAGGTGAGTTGGTCAACCTTGACCACGCATCCCTCATGGGGGAGCATCATGGTGCGAAAGATGGAAGAGGCAACCGCCCGCATGGCATACATGTAGCTACGGCCAAGTAAAAGGTTATAATCCAATTGGGCATTGATTACCTCAATGTCAATGAGTACAGTTTTGCCACCTAACTGGACGGGGACATTGGCTAGAAGGCCTTGGGGCTGAGCTGAACGACTGTCGTAGGTGCATAGTGCAGTGGTGGACTGCTGGAGAGTAGGGGATCCCAACTGCTGCCATACGAATGTAGACATAACGCATGTGGAGGCACCTTCATCGATGATGCACCGATGGATGACAAGATTCCGAATGGAAATAGAAACTTGGAATGCTAGGGTGGAAGGTAGGCGGGGTTCGGACTGGTCCAAATCAAATGCCATCAAATTCGAATCATTTGGGTCAATAGCCCCAATGGCTGAGACTAAAGTCTTACGCTGGGAAGGGCAGTTTTTCAAGACTTCGAACGCAGACATGGCTGCGCGAGATTGGGCTAAGTAATCTACAATGTTGTAGTTTGACGCAGCGCACGCATTAGGGTTATTGTTGATACGGCGAAGTGGGAAATGAGGTGCTTTGGGAGCACCATCTAGTGGAGGTGGAGGTATACGTAACGCTTAATCAGTGGGATGAGCGTTAGTAGGTTTATCAGTGGGAGGTACTTCAGTGGTAGAGCTGTATTGGTTCCGACGGGTCTGAAGGTTGATGTCAGCGGATGACATCATTAACAAGTGGTGGGTCCTTGAGTTGAACATGGGCTGATTAGGGGCGGCATAAGTGATTTGTTGTTGGGGAGGTGCATTGGCTTGAGGGGGAGCCAACGGCTGAGTGTTCACTACGCCTTGGTTGGGTAAGGGGTTTTGCAGCACCAAAGGTGGCTGCTGAGGTTGTGGCAGGTTGGGCAGTGCTTGAGGAGCCGCATGCCCTTGGCGATGGGCATCATCAACCCAAAGTTGCCTAGCTCATTCCAAGTGTGGGAAAGCGTGTGTGTAGTGGCCATAGACCCCGTAGATAGAACAAGGATGGTTCGTTCGCAAATTAGGGTTTTTAGCCTGCTTGGGCGGGCGATCAGGGTTTTGGTGAGTAGGGGCCGCATTATTATTGTCGGGGGGATTAGGAGGTTGACCAGCTTGGTCTGGAGGTTGGTTGTTCCCATGATTACGGGCCTTGCCGTGGTTTTGTTGGCCCTGGTTGCGTTAGTTGTTTTGGTTTTGCTGCAGATTTTGTTGGGCGTAAACTTGCCCTTGGGCAGCAGGTGGATTCTGAGGTTGTGCAGGTGCTAGAGCAGGCTGCGGTGGATGATATGTAGGTGGAGTCTACGTAGGTGCAGCAAGTTGAGGGGGTTGCTGATATGGCTGCGGAGCGGGTTGTGGGTTTTCCCCAGGGGCTGCCTCTGGTGGGTAATAACCAGGTTGGGCTTTTGAAGGTGCAGGAGCTGGTGTAGCCTGCTGGTCGTAGTAGGGATGATGTGCGACAGGTGCGACGTAAGCAGGAGTCGCATGACCGAAGCACTGAGGTGGACATGAGGGTCCATGGGAATGGTGGTGATGTGTCATGGGAGCATACGAGTTGGTTGCTCCAGACTGTGAGGTAGCCCGTGAAAGGTCAGGGCCAGAGTTAGGGCGTGCTATAGAAAATGGTTGGGGATGCGAGGAAACACGGCCAATGATGCCGTCTGCAGCATGGGATGCCCTCGGCGCATCGTGCTGGAAGGAATCTCTGCGAGGGGCGTCAGGTATAATGGTATAAAGATAACCCGACTGGGCGTAAATGAGGTCGAACTACTGGGCCTTAAGGATGACCTCTTCTTCAGACTGGGGTCTTTCTGATGCCACATCCTTAGCAATGACAGGGAGAAGGGACTTGAGGAACCAATCTAGGAAGATACGGTCGTCTAATTTAATCTTGCATAAGATATGGCATTGATGCCACTCATGAATGTGGTCTATGATGTGGGTAGCCGTGTTTTGTCTACAAGATAGGAGGATCTCAATGCCCGCGTCATAGCGGACAGGTAACTGCAAGAACTGCAGGAAGGTCGAGGCAAGGGAGGAAGAGGTGGCATGGGTCCCGTGGGGTTGCTCGATATACCACTTGGCTGCAGAGCCAGTGAAGGTGCGCTGTAACAGACGGAGGCGAACAGAATCGTCCACTATGGAGTTGGAGGAACACCATAGATGGAAGGACATGATATGGTTTTGTGGGTCCTCACCTGCCTTTCCCTCGAACTTAGGGATGTCAGAGGGGAGCTTGGTGGGCATGCAAGGCCACGCAGGGTCGTGTCGGATAGGATCATTGGTCAATCTGGCTAGGTCAGGCAGGTTGAGGCTAGCCATGAATGGCAAACTGGAAGAAGGATGTGACACAGTAGTGGGTTGTACCAAGTTGGGGCCAATGCCGCCAAGTGGAGGGGTAGGGTTTGGAATGTTGCCCCCAAGGGGAGGGACTAAGGTGGTATAGGATGGGCCTGCACCACCATGGGTAGTGTGAGCCACTAATGGAGTGGGGATAGGTATTCCAGTTGCGGGAATAGGTGCAGTGAGGGGAACAGAAGATGGGGGCCCCATTGAGGGCATACCTAAAGCAGGTGTGGTAACTAGTGTAGTGGTGGATGTGCCACCAATGGTCCCTACCAAAAAGGGAGTGGAAGTCATGCCAGCCATAGGGCTAGTAGGGGCAGTATAAATGGGGTTCTCAGACTCTACCTCAGAATCGGAGGTAAAGTAAGGAGCATCAATATTTGGTGACGAAGACCTATGCCGCTGACGAGTGGAGTCAAGGGACAAGGCTCGAGATCTATAATAAGTGGTATCAAGTGATGATGATCTGTGATGATGACGGGTGGTGTCAAGTGAACCGTGCTGTGGGGGCTCGCCCCTAAGGCACCGAGAATGTATCGGGGACTCAATGCTGACAGATGGTGTCAAATCTCTGTGGGTTGAGGTGAGTAAAAAACAGCTCAAAAACCCTAATGCAACCGAGTGTGCAGAAGGAGAGCTCAAAAAACAAGGCACTCAGGCCAACAACCAACTCAAAACACCCACTGCAATAGCTGTGCTATAATAGGTGGAGTGTCAACAGAAATGGTCAGAATACCAACAAGCAGCAGGTTTCCTAAAAACAAAAAATGGTGGACTCACTAGACCAAAGGGAGGTAAGGGAGCATGCAAACACCTAACTAAAAGTATTCTGACTCAACTAGACATATCCTCTGCAAGGTGATGAAATCCAAGTCAGACAATATGAATAGGAAAGCCAAGTGGCTAAGATATCCCCCTACCGGGAGGGACACCGGGTAGTCAATCCTAGAAGAATGGCAACTAAGATACCCCGTTCATGACACGTCCAGAAAGGTGAATCTGTCGTTTGGTCCTTTAACCGCAATACCCCTATACAGGGATATCCCGAGAACTGCGAAAGGTAGCCCTTCAGTTACTGAATGGAGTGCGGTATTCCACTCAGGCCTCCGGAACCAATCTCACGACTTCAACCCTCCTAGGAGAGAGGCCCTCTGGTAAACTGGCCGTGACCGTGCCAAAAAGTACTAGGGGATTTTGGTTCCCTAATTGGACAACAGCTATGTCTCAAGTGTAAGTAACCGAGGGGTGTTATTGGAAGCCTATCCCCCCGATCCTACCTAACTACAAAGATTCTTTTGTGTTCCCCAAGTGGGGTTAGAATATTGGTTGAGTTAAGTAGTTTTTAAGGCTCACTTGAATTATGTGACAGAGTGTGTGCTCGTGAGGTGATGAACCCAAAATAGAAGTGCCACAAGGGGGGTAACTTCCTAACAATAATACTGAATTCAAAACTTTAACATGCAAAATTTTCTGAATTAAAATACTGAAATTTTAAAAAGATTATGTGAAGGGAACAGAAATTATGTTGTAGAAAAGGCTGTAGGGAAGTAGGGCTGCAGGTAGGACAGATGGCTGTGCAAAAAATATTGCAGCAAATGGGGCTGGGTTCATACTAGGGAAAAAATGAAGAAATCAGATCGTGGGTTGGTGGCGAAACTAAGTAGGCGGACCGCGGGTTTGAGGGAAACAGGCATGGACAGGTCGCAGCTTTTTGGCCGACAGATGCAGTCGGACCGCGGGAAACAGTGAAAAACATGCATTCGGATCGCAGTAAAAAGGCTAACAGGCGCGGTTGGGTCACAGCAAAGGAGCTGAAAGACGCGGTCGGGACGCGGGAAAATGGCCGACGGGTGCAGTCAGATCGTAGCAAACAGGTTGATTAGCCGCGGTCGGATCACAGGTAACAGACTTGAATCCACTGGTAGGGCACCGGAAATAGTTTGAGAGCTGCGGTCGGGTCGCAGGTAAAGGCCTAAAAGACATGGTTGGGATGCGACTGCAGAGGAAAAAGATGCGGTTTACGGCGACCGAAAGGGACAACCGAAAGGGAAAAATGGGAAATTATTGCAGAAAACTAAAAAAATTTAAATGAAAACCAGAAATTCAAACCAAGGGCAGTCGCCAAAACTATGGCTAGGGTTTTACCCCTAGCTTGTGCGAATGAGCACCTACTAAGGAAAAGGGACTCCTTAGTAGTAGTTCAGTAAATGGAAATTATTAAGCTAAAACAGAAATATAAACTACTCTAAACATGTGCATGAAACAGAAAAAACAAGATGTAAATAATGGCTTTTGTATTAATGTTACCTCCAATGTGAAGGTTGGTGAAGCTCTTTGCAATGTCCAAGAGGGTTGCTCCAAGCTCCAACTTGCTCCTTCTCTTTCTCCAATGGTGGGAATGGGCCAAAAGGGGCACTCAAGGTGAAAGTAGCTCAAGGGTGAGCTAGGGTTTCAAGAGTGATTTTGGCAGAGTAAGGGTGCATATGATTGTGGATGTGGAATAAGGGGTCTCCATCACCTATTTATAGTTTTTTGGTGGTGGAGTGCTGGCCCATGGTTTTGGGAACCATATGGTTTAGGGCAGCTGTATAGGGTTTTTTCCTCCTTTTCCTCATTATTTTATATTTTTTCTTCCCTTTTTAGGGGGTTTTTGCTATTTTTAGAGGAATTTTGGATTTTTTTGACGAAAAAGGGGTTTTTTAGCCTTTTTGAGGCTTTTTTTAGGGTTTTGTGGCCTTTTGGAGGCATTTTTGGCCTTTTGGAGGCTTTTTAGTGGGATTTTCAGGGTTTTTAAGGTAAATATGGTAGGAAAATAGACAAATGAGCCATGTAATGAGGTAGATGAGGTAGTGAACACTTTTTGGGTGTTAACACATTTGATACACATAAATTAGATTCGAAGCCAAGGAAGGTACATAGAGAACATTCTGAAAAATTCCATGCTCTAAATGGATGGTACCTTTACCCTTTGGAGAAATTTTTGAGTCATCTCCCAAATGGATGGGGATGGAGCTATTTGGATCAAATCAAGAAAAAGAGTCAATATTTGTAGCCATATGATTCGAGGAACTGGAATCTATCAGTAGAGTGGTGGGTTTCGAAACTATTGCCATGAGTGTTTGACCTCTTTCGTTATCATCATTTATATCCTTCTTCCGTGCACCGTCAAGAAGAGTTATGTTATTCTTTTCCAAAAGCAGGGCCATTTGATCTATTTTTTTTTTCATGCATGAACTTTCAGGATGAAATCCACGGTTGCAATAAGAACACTTAGATTTTTCTTTACCCTCTTTACCCTTTTGCTTGTTCCTTGAACTGGATGGTGCATCTGATGGTTTGCGTTTCTCTCTTTTCTTGGATGGTTCGAATTTGGGCTTCTATTTCTTTTCCTTCCCTTTGCCATTCGAATTCTTGGATCCTCCAATAGATAGGGATGAATCTTTGGAGCTTATGGACCCCATTTGAATCAACTTATCATGCTCTTTGGTAACAGACTCAATGAAGGCATTTAAGGTAGGCATCTTCCAATTCGGGGTAGTTAGCCGACCGGAATTGAAAGGAGAGACAAATACCAAGAAATATTTACCAAGCTTTGAAAGAATGGAGAGGATCAATAGTTTATCCTCTTTGACAACTCCACTATTCTTCAACTGCAAATCCAAGTGCTTGAATGTTGTGAAAAAATCATTAATGGTCTCGAAATTCTCAATACTAAGAGCAATCAATTCATTTTCTAATTGAAAATCTCTAAGGTCATCCTACTTGCCAAAACGTTTGTCAAGTTACTCCCACACTGCTTTTGGAGAGTTCAATCCACTGTGATGGAAATGAAGATCCTTTGAAATGGGAAGGCAAAGAAGACCATAAGCTTCATCAAGCTTATTTAAGTGTTTTTTTTTCTCAAGCAATGTGTTTGGCTCCAAGTCGAGGCCCATGGTGACTCTATAGAACCCTTTTGAGTGCAATATTATCTCCATGTCATCTTTCCAATCATAATAATTGAAAGGAGTTAGCATAGGCTTTGAAGAAGAGTAATCCATCACTGATGGCGAGTGCAATAGATGGAGGAGAACCTGCAAATCACAAGATAGATAATGCACTTGATGGAGAAGATTAACCTACAAATCACAATCAAAACAAGAACCATAAGTTCGAACAATCCACCCTTTTAGAATTGCATCACACCTAGGATTGGATATCAAGCAATCTTGAAGATCCAATGTATCAATTCCAGGAATTCTATGGAAAACTCAATTTTCCGGAGTGGATTGGAGAGAAAATTTTGTCTTTGCATGCACATGAGATTTTGCATGCCAAAACTTTAGTAATTCTGAGCAAATTCACTCAAATCTTCATGTAGAACACCTGTAGAAGAGATATTGTGTACCTACCATGGCTATGATACCATGTAAAATTAACACAGTAGATCTATTGAACAAGTAAATCAATCACAATGATGTAAGACAAATTGGAGTAAAAACTGTGCAAGAGAGATGCATTAGTGCTCTATAATTCTGAATGGTAGAAATACAATAGAATACTATCACAATGAGTGAGCAATTTGAATTAGCCAAGGAGGTCATTCGAATATACTGCATGGAATAGCTTGGCTCCAACTAGGAGTCCTCATCTCAGTCAGTGTTGGTCATCAATGCACAAGTAACTGTCAGCCAGGTGTCAAACTGAGTCTAACTGAGTGTAATAAGTGTAATTGATGGTAAATGCCACTAATATAGGGAAGGAGGCTCAGTGGAGGGCGCATTAGGAGTTAACTGAACTTAGAATAGGTAGTCAAGTCTCACTGGATTTCCATCGGAGTGGTAAAAATAGTTAGGAGTCAGTCTAGCCTCAAATCAAGGAAAGACAACTAGCTAACTGAAGTGAACTGGAGTGGTAGGTGAGAAAAGGTGCCCCTCTCAAGTGGTAAATGCATGCTAGGTGTACTAAGCACTAGGAGGGCTATAACTGGGTGGAAAGAAGCTCATGGGTGCTGGCAGACTAGGGACTAGGTGTTGGAGGCATCAAACTGGTGACTGGGAAGCATGTGGATGCATGCATGCAAAGTACATACTGAATGATGAGGTATCCTACCAGCCCCCGTCAAGCTATACTATGATGTAAAAAATAAAATGTAGGGCCCTAGTTACTGAGACCAAAGTTCACCCCAATAAAATAATCCAAAAATGTTGAAAATAAGCTAAGTGAGGAAAGAGGGAAAACTCACTGGGAAGAAAGCCCCCCCTCAAGCTAAACATAAAATGGATCTAATCTATCTCCACCATGATGGAACTCACCCCCAATAGTGAATGGAGGTAAGAGAACTTCTTCTCATTGAAGCTCTTGGTGAATATTTCTGCAATTTGCTCATCAGTAGGGAAATATTGCAGAATGATGGTAGGATCATGCACCAACTCTCGAATGTAGTGCATATGAATCTCAAATTGCTTGGTCCTCTACCGCTGAACTAGATCTATGGAGATATTAATAGCACTTTGATTGTCACAAAATAGGACAATCGAAGTAGTTCTACCAAAAGCAAACTCCGAAACAATACCCTGCAACCAAACTGCCTGAATGCAGGCATTGACTGCCCCTCCATACTTTGCCTCTACTGAAGAAAGTGCAATGGCTGCCTGCTTTTTGCTGGACCAGAAAATAGGGCCATGGATAATCATGAAAACATATCTAGAAGTGGACTTTTGATCTATGCTATCACCTGCCCAATCTAAATTAGTAAAACCAATGAAATCTAGCTCAGAATCTGCAGCATAGTGGATGCCAAAATGTCTTGTACCTTGCACATATTGCAAGATCCGCTTGGCTTCCTGCTAGTGAATCTCATGGGGCTATTTCATATACCTTGATACAACACTCACGGAATATGAAATGTCAGGCCTTGAGTGTTTCAAGTAGAGTAGTGAACCCACCAACTGTCGATACATAGTGCAATCTGCAAGTGGTGTAGAATTTCCTTCCTCAAGACTGATTCCTAAGAGGAATGGAAATGGAACAGCCTTACATTCTGCCATATTAAATTTAAATAACAGGTATGAAGCATAATTTTGTTGAGATAATGTGATGCCATCAACATTTTGAGCTATCTCCAAGCCCAAAAATTGCTTAAGCAAGCCCAAATCGCTCATGTCAAAAGCTAGATTTAAGGCAGTTTTCAACTTGTTTATGAAATGGAGAGTGCTACTAGTAATGAGAAGATAATCAACATAAAGAACAATAATCAAAAAATTACTTTTAACTTGTTGTAGGTACACATTTGGATCATATATGTATCTTTTCAAATTCTGAGAAAGAAGGAAGGAGTCCATCTTTGCGTACCAAGCTCTTGGGGCCTGTTTCAATCCATACAAAGATTTCTTCAACCTGCAAACTAATGAAGGATCTGATATGTATCCTTCTAGATGCTTCATATATACTTCTTCATTGATATCTCCATGTATAAAATCACTCTTCACATCCATATGGTGCACTTCCCAGTGCTTGGATGTGGAAATGGCCAAAACTAGGCAGATGGAATCCATCTTTGCAACCGATGCAAAGGTCTCAGTGTAGTCCACTCCTTGGACTTGGGAGAAACCTTTTTCCACCATCCTAGATTTATATTTTCAGATAGATCCATCAGCAGAAAATTTAGTATGGTAGACCCACTTACATTGGACTAATTTTCTTCCAGGTGGAAGAGAAACTAGCTCCCATGTATTGTTCTTTTGAAGAGAATTGTACTCTTCATCCATGGCGGTTTTCCATCTTGGGTCTTGGTGGGCATGATAGTATGATTTGGGATCAGAACCAATCATCAAATAACATCTCTTAGATAATAATAGATCAGAAAAAGAAACCTCCATACCTACTCTTTGAAAGTATGCTCTTGTTCTCCTTGGATTAGCAGGATTTCCAATGTTTGGAGCAGTAGATTGTAGAGTGTTTTGGACCCACTTTGGTAACTGGGGAGGATCATTATGATCTAATTCTAAACCTGATATGTCATGGCCCTCAAATTCTGATAAAATATCAAAGATATCATATCCAATGCTTTCTTCATATTCTCTTGGATCTTCTTCTTGTGGAGGTTGTGGATCGGCAGTGTTTTCCTCGAATAGTTTCAGATCTTGAAGCGGTTCTTCAAACTTCACACTTTGGTCTATGAATATATTTTTGGATATGATATTTATGAGTATATATGCTTTTGATTCTTATCCATATCTTATTAGGATGTAGTCAGTACTTTGGCGGATCCAAAGCTTTTCTCTTTTCAGAAGGAATTCTATCCCATGCGGTGGAGCCAAAAACCCTCAAATTGGACACATCCGGTTTGTGACCAGTGAATGCTTTGAAAGGAGTTTTACCTTTCACGGATGAATGTGGGACTTGGTTCTGAATATATGCAGAAACGTTAATGGCTTCATCCCAAATATTTTCATCCAAACCTTTTGACTCAAGCATACAGGTAGCCATCTCTTTCAGTGGCCGATTCTTCCTTTCCGCTACACCGTTCTGCTGGGGTGTGTAGGGAACTGTATGTTGGATCTGAATTCCCCTTTTGGAACAAAGTTGGACCAACTCAGTCTTAATATATTCTCCACCATTATCAGATCTAATATCTTTTATTTTACTCTCAGTGGCGGTGTCAATAGAAGCCTTAAAATCCTTGAATTTTCCAAGCACTTTTGACTTGTTTTTGAGAAAAAAGACTCAAGTAAAGCGGGAGAAGTCATCAATGAATGTCAAAATATACCTTGAAACATTCAATGACATATTTGGAAGCGTACCACTGATATCAGAATGTATGAGACCCAAAATAGTATAATCTCTTCTAGCTTTGCTGCGGTCGAACTTGTGCTCAGGGTGCTTCCCAATGATGCAACCCGGTCAAATTCCCTTCGAGGAATCGAGTTGCAGAAGACCATCAACCAGGGATTTGTTTTGTAATAGCAGCAAATACTTGTAATTAAGGTGTCCAAACCTTTCATTGCAAATCCAACTAACCTCATTTCCATGAGTGAGAAGAGCAATGGGCTTTTCAAGTGGCACAAGGTGTGAAAACTCATAGTATTTTCCAGTATGGTTTGCCTTTCCGACTGCAATAAGTCTTCCACTTTCAATATCAGAAATTTCAAATTTGTTAGGGATGAATGTAAATTTCTTTGGATCACCCGTGTGTGTCATTTGATACACTGAAAGTAGATTCGAAGCCAAGGAAGGCACATAGAGAATATTTTGAAAAATTCCATGCTCTAAATGGATGGTACATCTACCCTTTGAAGAAATTTTTGAGTCATCTCCCAAATGGATGTGGATGGAGCTGTTTGGATCAAATGAAGAAAAAGAGTCGATATTTGCAGCCATATGAATCGAGGCACCGGAATCTATTAGTAGAGTGGTGGGTTTCAAAACTGTTGCCATGATTGCTTGACCTCTTTCATGATCATCATTTCTATCCTTCTTCCGTGCACCGTCAGGAAGAGGTATGTTATTCTTTTCCAAAAGGAGGGCCATTTGATCTATTGTTTTCTTCATGCATGAACTTTAAAGATGAAATCCACGGTTGCAATAAGAACACTTAGATTTTTCTTTACCCTTGTTACCCTTTTGCTTGTTCCTTGAATCATATGGTGCGTCCGATGGTTTACTTTTCTCTATTTGCTTGGATGGTTCAAATTTGGGCTTCTCTTTCTTTTGCTTCCCTTTTCCATTCGAATTCTTGGATCCTCCAACAAAGAGGGCTGAATATTTGGAGCTTATGGACCCGATGTGAATCAACTTATCATGCTCTTTGGTAACGAACTCAATGAAGGCATTCAAGGTAGGCATCTTCCAATTCGGGGTAGTTAGCCGACCGGAATTGAAAGTAGAGACAAATAACGAGAAATATTTACCAAGCTTTGAAAGAATGGAGAGGATGAATTGTTTATCCTCTTTGACAACTCCACTATTATTCAACTACAAATCCAAGTGCTTGAATCTTGTGAAAAACGCATTGATGGTCTCGAAATTCTCAAGACTAAGAGCCATCAATTCATTTTCTAATTGAAAAGCTCTAAGCTCATCCTGCTTGCCAAAAAGTTGGTCAAGTTGCTCCCATGTTGCTTTTGGAGAGTTCAATCCACTGAGATGGAGATGAAGATCCTTTGAAATGGAGAGGCAAAGAAGACCATAAGCTTCATCAAGCTTATTGAAGTGTTTTGTTTTCTCAAGCAATGTGTTTGGCTCCAATTCAAGGCCCATGGTGACTCTATAGAACCCTTTTGAGCCCAATATTATCTCCATGTCATGTTTCCAATCAAAATAATTTAAAGGAGTTAGCATAGGCTTTGAAGAAGAGTAATCCATCTCTGATGGCGAGTGTAATAGATGGAGGAGAACCTGCAAATCACAAGGTAGCGAATGTACTTGATGGAGAAGATTATCCTGCAAATCACAATCAAAACAAGAACCGTAAGGTCGAACAATCCACCCTTTTAGAGTTGCATCACACCTGGGATTGGAGATCAAGCAAGCTTGAAGATCCAATGTATCAATTCCAGGAATTCTTTGGAAAACTCAAGCTTCTAGAGTGGATTGGAGAGAAATTTCTACCTTTGCATGCACATGAGCGAATGCACATGAGATTTTGCATGCGAAAACTTCAGTAATTCTGAGCAAATTCACTCAAATATTCATGTAGAACACCTGTAGAAGAGATATCCTGTACCTTCCATGGCTATGATACCATGTAAAATTCGTCACAGCAGATCTATTGAACAAGTAAATCAATCACAATGATGTAAGACAAATTGGAGTAAAAACTATGCAAGAGAGATGCATTAGTGCTCTATAATCCAGAATGGTAGAATTACAATACAATACTATCACAATGAGTGAGCAATTCGAATTATCCAAGGAGGTCATTCGAATATATTGCATGGAATAGCTTTACTCCAACTAGGAGTCCTCATCTCAATCAGTGGTGGTCATCAATGCACATGTAACTGTCAGCCAGATATCAAATTGAGTCTAACTAAGTGTAATAAGTGTAACTAATGGTAAATGCCACTAATGTAGGGAACTATGCTTAGTGGAGGGCACATGAGGAGTTAACTGAACTCAGAACAGGTAGTCAAGTCTCACTGGAGGTCCATCAGAGTGTTAACAATAGTTAGGAGCCAGTCTAGCCTCAAATCAAGGAAAGACAACTAGCTAACTGAAGTGAACTGGAGTGGTAGGTGAGAAAAGGCGCCCCTCTCAAGTGGTAGATGCATGCTAGGTGTACTAAGCACTAGGAGGGCTATAACTGAGTGGAAAGAAGCTCCTGGGTGCTGGCAGACTAGGGACTAGGTGCTGGAGGCATCAAACTGGTGACTAGGAAGCATGCGGATGCATGCATGCAAAGTGCATGCAAAGTACATACTGAATGATGAGATATCCTAACAAATGGGTACAAGTCTACTCTAGAACTAATGTATGAGGGTTTGAACATATTCAAATCATGCCTAGACTGCACCAGAACTTGGATTTGCTTATGTTTGTCCACAAACTTCACTAGAGAAAACCCAGATTCAACCCATATTTTCTTTTTTAGAGTTAGAAATTAACCTAGATTGGTTTTTTTTTGTTATTTCATGTCTTGGATTTTCTAATTTAGGGTTTTTTTAGCCTCTAAAGTTCCTCAAAAATTCCCAAATCTAGTTCTCTTATGTTGTCTTTTCCAACAATCAACCCAAAATTAGGAAGAGTAAGTGGTGTTGTAGGGCTAGTTTGACCCTAAGAGTTGTCTAGATCAGAGAATCGACTCTGTCTATTGCTTATTAAGGTCTGAAAAGTGCTCAAATTTGATAAATAAGGATGTGGTTTTCATTTTAGAGGTTCCAAAATGCCCACAACTTCATAATATTGTTGTTTCATCCCTTCTCAATTGTCATACAAGGATGCTTTGTGCCCATAAGTGACCAAAACCATCTTTGTGCCCAGAATTGACCAAAACCAGATCATATTCATATTGAATAGGGTTTATTGTTGTAGGATGAACCACCATGCCTCAAACAGTCCATATGAACATTCATCATCATCACTAGGGCATCAAAAATTAATCATTATGAATGATGTCCGACCTCTTAAGAGTGTGATTAGAATCATACATGGACACCCATACAAAATGGGGGATAACAAACCCCAACATTCCAAATTTCTTAGTATTAAGTGTCTCCACTCAACCTCCCAACATTCATTTAAAATTTTCTATAGAAGGATGGACACATCCCTTCCTAGGTTGATAGCTGATTGAAATAAGATATAAAATACTTCAAACTACAAGATGTCACCCTCTTCTAGTTCAATTTTTAAACTAAAACTGGGTTCCAAGGCTGATACTATAGGTTTAATGAGGTTTTATTACTATTGTTATGACCCAGACCTATTGTTAGAAGGCCAAAGAGAACCTAGACATGTTTAGGGATGCTATCATCCATAGTACTCCCCAACATATATTTTAAGGTGATTTTCACAACTTTTTACTGCTAAAAGGATCACAATGGGTACAAGTCTACTCCAGAACTGATGTATGTGGGTTTGAACATATTCAAATCATGCCTATACTACACCATAACTTGTGTTTGCTTATGTTTGTCCACAAAATTCACTAGATAAAACCCTTGTTCAACCCAGATTTGCTTTTTTAGAGTCTGAAATTAACCTAGATTGGGTTTTTGTTGTTAATTCATGGCTTAGATTTTCTAATTTAGGGTTTTTTAAGCCTCAAAAGTTCCTCAAAACTCCCCATATCTACTACTCTTATGTTGTCAGTTCCAAAAATCAACCCAAAATTAGGAAGAGTAAGTGTTGTTGTAGGGCTATTTTGACCCTAAGAGTTTTCCAGATCAGAGAATCCACTCTGCCTATTGATTATTAAGGTTTGAAAGTGATCAAACTTGAGAAATAAGGATGTGGCTTTCATTTTAGAGGTTCCAAAGTGCCCACAACTTCATAATATTGTTGTTTCATCCCTTCTCAATTGTCAAACGAGGATGTTTTGTGCCCAAAAGTGACCAAAACCAGTTGCAATTTATATTTGTGGATATTAAGCGGATGGAAGCTTTGTGCCCGCATTTAGCTCCAACCAATAAAGTGAGAAATCGTTCTATGGTAGCAAGGGACTTGTGGGAATGAACACCTAACATGAGATTTGAATAAGCATTATCAAACTCTTGATGAAAGAATACACCCAGAATGGCGGTTTGTCGACAATATGCCCAAGTGCACTTTCAAATTCTTCAGCAGAAGCATTGGTTGTTCAAAGTTCAAATTGAATCAGTGGCAATCCTAGTGAATAAGATCTATTGCATAACTTGCTATCAAATCGTGTTCATTTGTTTGGTCATTTTGATTGCATGAAGAATTGCATAAATTGAGTACTGAAACCAGAGGAGGGAGAATTTCCATAGGGAGTGAATTTCCTACACCGTAGTTCTTGGACAGACCATTTGAAGTGCATTTGGTAAGCTTGTAATCTAAATATTAAATTGAATTTACAAGTGTGTTAGTTGGGTTTTCTATATACATTTAATATCTAGGTGATCGTTAGCCATAAGAGTAGGACTAAAGTCAGTCAGAATGAAGGAACACTATTGACAGAGCTTCTGTGTTAATAGTTTCACTGCGGTTGACTGTTAGTGGACATGTATTATTTAATTGTGCGGATTTGTCATGTGGTAGAGTATATTGACGTGAAGCACTTAGGCTTACTAGGTATTAGATGTTTGATTAGAACAAGTGCTGAACAATCTAAGATGAATATAAGATTGTGATAATTCAGTCCATAGCAATATTGAAATGGTTTATGAGAGAATTTAAGTAGGAATCTAGGGGTTCTTTTATCAGATTATAATTTCTAACTCCTTCCTAAAATAGTCCCTAAGATTCCATTAATTTGTTGAACCAATGACTTGTATCAAATGGACTAGAGACAAATCTCTACTCTCTAGCTGAAGATGGTAAACGGAGCTAAAGTCCATTTTTCTAGGCCTTCCAAGCTTTTTCCTTTTACTAGATTATGCTATTATGACACACACCAAAATGGAAAATGATTTTTTCTCGTTATATTTGGCCTACCTCCATATTCATTGAACTTCTTTATAGGCTATGTCCTTCATAACAATCCCTTTTCCATCATCCCTTGGAGATTGATCCACATGAGTTGGAGGTAATGGAAAATCTATGCTAATATCCCCTGTTCATTTATTGAAGAATGATCACTACCTTTATTCCAACTAGTCAAGATCATGGACCCTATCCTTTTATAATGGCCTCAATATTCAAACCTTGATTTCTTATTATAGTTGATACCACACTGTTTGTCAGCCAGTTGGCTACTTGATTGGCAGATCTTTTGATGTGGATGAAAACTAATTGCTTCAAGGCTTCCCACACCCTTTCTTATCTATTCTATATTGTTCCACAATTCTTATGAGGGATCTTTATTCTTCTTGTTTAAGTAGACGACCATGATATTTACACTAAGATAAGTGAGGATATATACAATATGGTCAGGGGGAGATCTTCATTATTTTTGTGAGTGTAATGCCTTAAAGAAAGATGACATAAAAAAGTAACTTCATATATACACTAGCACTAAGAGGTCTGCACCAGTATTTTTTAGTCCCTCTTATTGCTTAACAAATATGGGATTAAGATGGATTTATGCTAGTGGAAACCCCCTTCACTTCAACTTGATTGTTGTCTCATTATGGAATTATATGTTGTCTCATGAATGCTAAAAGCTTCCATTCCAAATAGATAAGGTTGGAACAAGACCTTTGGGAATCTAAAATGCTCTGCATCAATATGATAACTTTCCCATCAAGAAATTTGTAATTCCTTTTCAATGATGAACTGATCTTGGTCATCTTAAGCTCCTGATCATAGTCAAGTTATACATAAGAAAACTTCTCTTTCATATCTAGAACAATTTCACACTCTACAGTAGTAGTGAATGAGTAACCTCTTTAAGTCAAGATATTCATCAATGCATTAAGTAGATCCCAACTAGCCAAATCTACCCTGAGAGTTTAACAGGGAAGATCATATCCTTCATATACTAGAAATAGAGATTTCCTTTATAAAATACCCTACTAATGGAAATAGAGATTTCCTTTATAAAATTAACCCTAATACTAAGCATTATAGAGGCTACAATTCTTAGGCGTAGTGCAATCAATGCAGATAGACCCTGGATTAGCCTGAAAAGATAGTTCTTAGATTTATTTCCATGTAAATGAAACTTGCATTTTGATAAAATGTTGAAACTGAAAAAGGGTGATGGGAAAACAAGAATATCATAAATTTTGGGCCTACCTACCCCTTATATTGATATAAGAATTCATGATGCACCTTCCCTCAAAATAATTAAATATTAAAGAACTTATTTTAAATCATCATCATAGGAAACCCAATCAAGACTTTCCAAAAGAACTCATAATACCAGCATATGCGGAGAAATGAGGACAAGGAACCTCATATGCATTTTTAAAAACTAGAAAATGCATCAATTTGATCAAATACAATAACATAATAACAAGAATGGACTAACCTAGACAACCTTTAATTCCATCAAATATCCCAGTCAAGACTGATAATAAAATTTGTCTCCTCTATGTACCTTGACCTGGAATATTTTATCAATATACTGAAGCCTGCAAAATCTTCAAACCCTAGTATACTGAGGCTGGGGATTGCAAATTAATTAATTTGCCTTCCTTACAGAAAGAAAACCCCTTCTTTTGATCAAATGGAATGCGAGACTAATGACTAGCCCACTTTTTCTTGTTGCTTGATTGTATGCATTCTAATTGTGTGTGTCCGACTTGGCACCAATAACACAATGTGAGAAGAACTCGGTATTAAACCATTTCTCTAGATAGAGAGGTGTATGAATAGGTTTTATTATTTACAAGTGATATGTTTTAGAAAGCTTATTTGTGGAATGGTTAGTGTTTTTTAACGCTCGAGTTTCACCAATTTGGAATAAAAATGTTGTGTAACTTATTTTTGGGGTAGGTAATTTGTCTTTTGTTTAATGTATTTTATTTGTTAAATGGAATATAATGATTATACAAATAAGTAGTATATTTTTGTGTTGGATTGTTTTTAGAAGTAAATGATGGTGTTTATATTGGTTTAGTGTTTAACAATGGAGCAATATATCTATTCTATGTTTTGGACTTTTTGGTGGTTTTTGGATGAAATACGGTATAAAAAAATTCATGAAATCCAAATTTTGAAGTGTTCAAATTGTGGTTTTGAATGCATAAATAGATTAAGCACCCTCAAAAACCTCTATGGCACTGAGATGATGTAATTTCCAAAACTTATAATGTATGATTCTAAGGTTTTTTCAATATTTCTAACCAGATTCCGAACAATAACTAAGCGAAAAATATAATAAAAAAATTAAAAAAACGTAGAATATTTATACTACTAGTTTAACAATGTCATTTGCTTATAGGTTATCAATAGTTGGGTATGTTAGATAAGTTAGTTCAATATTGTGGTATATTTAAGTGAGGTTTATCTTAAATTCATAGTTATTAAGCATCAATAAGTTTGCACTTTAATTTCCTTTTTATCTTTCTTGGTGCTTACTAACCGTGGGAGTTAAGATGGATATATGTTAGTTTCTTTTGTCAAGAACATCTAAGGAGAAAACTCTCAATCTCTACAATATTCATGGGTTGTAAATAATGCAAACATGTTGACACTGATTAAGATTCCTATCTCGATAAGGACATTAAGTGATTGACTAAACAAAGGTAGTAACCATGGGGAATTGATCCCAAGGCTTCTGGTATTTATCCATGGCTTGTGTCTTTGCTTTGTATTGAGATGTTCATAGGATCATGTGAATTGAGTCTATAATTTTAAGTGCACATAATGATGACAATATTTCACTTACAGAAGAGGCTTGAGGCCAACGAACATATCCACCAACATTCGGAGTTATAGGGACGTCACTAGATGTCTTGAAAGAAGAAAATCATTTCGACTGACACAACACCGGGTCTCTCATATTGAATCCATCTACAATGCCACAATTTACTAAAATTTAACAATGTAGATGGATTTAGATACCCACTTCTAGGGGATCTCTGAGACCCTCTTCGAGGGGATCTTTGAATCCATTTGGAGTGTTAAATTTATTAAATCGTAACAATTCAGAATTCCAATTTTCCATTGTCGAGTGACACAATTGTCGTTACTCAGGTCTCTAAATCCATCTACAATTACTAAATTTTAAGATTGTAGATGGATTTAGAGACTCTAAATCCATCTACAATGTTAAAATTTAGTAAATTGAACAAATTCATTGTTAAAATTGTAATTTTACATTGTCGGGGTTACACGACTAAAAATTACTAACATCAATGACTAATTCATATTCTTAGTTGTCGTTAGCTAGTCATATTTGTATTCATGTGAGTAAATTAGTCATTTACGCTAGTCATTTTTATTTCAGTCACTTGTTATATAGTCATATATTTTATTCCATGACTAAATTAGTCCTTTATCTTAGTTATTTTTAGTTTTCTCACTTGAAAATGCTCAATTTTGGTCATTTATCCCTTGAAAAAAACTATGATGACTAACTTTATTAGTCGCTTAGTCACTTATCTATCATTTTGTACTAGTATTCCTACGGAGTTTTTGGAGGAGGAAGGTTAACAATTATCTCTATATTGGCAGGATCCACCTTGATACCTTGAAGAGAGACATGATGTTTGTAACATCCGTCTTTAATAATTTTATTAAAAGAACTAATTTTTCACTTTTTGCCCAAATCCGACCTTTGACTAGTTTTGATGCCTAGGTCTCCAATTTTCCCCAAATGCTCCCAAATATTCTGAGAAGGTATATGGATGATGTTAGAACATAAATATGTGTTTCATGGATTCTTTTGGGCCTTTAAAATACTTCTTCAAATCCTCTTTCAATTCTGGCCAATGTAGGGAACTTTACTAGTAATTTCCCTTTGACTAGTATTGGTCTCTAGGTCTCCAATTGGCTCCAAATGCCTTTAAATATTTAGTGAAGGTGTATGAATGATATTTTTACTTAATTATGATGTTAATGGATGATTTATTACCATCAAAATACTTCTGCAAACTTTTTTACGATTCTGGACAAAGTATGGAATTTAACTAGCAATTTGGGGTTCAAATCCCCCCAGGGTAAGTACTGAAAATGACTCTCCAAATGCCTCCAAAATCACTCAAAATTATGAAAAGAGGTAGGGTATTTCCGAGGGAAATTATTTAGGTCTCATTTGAACCATTAATCAATTATTAAGTCCGTTCTAACCTTCTTCCAAACAACATCAAAAATCACTAGTTTGACCTTGGGGGAAATAGCATGAAATCTTCTTCAAATAAAATAAAACTAAGCAAGATGGCTCCAAATGCTTAAGTGCTAAACATGAAACTTGTAATAACCATCAATTAAATTCCATAAATCATAAGTATATCAGATAAATATTCTTCCATTCGAAATCATCATCAATACATTGGCATACATCAATCTAGTGGGGGAATGGTCAGTGTTTTCTCATTAATAATCCATTTTAAATATAACCACTTGGTATTTTGACCTGAAACTTTTTGGAGATGAATAAAAGAGTATATAAATCATATTAAAACAGAAATAGATCATGATAATCTCTCCCAAATAGTACAAGAGCTCACCAAAACCGCCCTCCCTCAAGGGTCAAGAATATGCCATCAAAATTGGAAATGGTTGAGAGAGTGTGCTGCACTATAAGAAACCATGAGCTGCACTATAGCTTACACCTGCAAATAAACACTCCATTAAATCTCCAAATGAAAGATCTGAATGACCTTTCCAATTACCAACTTGGATGGGAATCTTTCACCCTCGAAATTGGCTAAGGCAAGAAACTAGTCATCCACTAGCTCTCCCTCTTCACAAATGCAATTGCAAATTTCTCAAATGATCAAAATATGGTTTCATTATTTGTTATTGAAATTTATAAATTTTCTAAGCTCTGTATGGGTCGAATTCCTTCCAAGAGATGCATTCCAACTCAAGTTGGGAAGAGATTCCAAAGAATGCCACTTGTACAACAATTCCTAGTCTCCCACTTCCACCAAATCACATGTGGAAGCATATTAGCTTCCCTAACTCCCTTAAGCGCCCTCTTGGAGGCTATTTTTAGCCATGACATGTGATATATTTCATATGTCAACCTTCAGGTCTGATTTGTGTCATAGTTTTCATAGCATCTTCATCATTGTTGTCATCAAGCTAGGGAATTTAGTCCAAGTGTCTCACTAGCTCCAAATTGTCTCTTCCTCTTCTATGGGAGTTACTCCTCTTTACAAATTTGACTTCCTTAGATCATTAGCTTCCATATGAAACCTTACCAACCTCCTGTTGATCTCCTTTTTCACTTTCTGGACAGACCCGGGCTTGCGGTAATCTTTTAGACCAACAGAACCCTTAGCTCACTGGCCCTTTCGGCAACAGGTCGCAGAAGCAACCTGAAGTCTCACCCGAAGTGATTCTAATGGGGGGCAGAAGACTCAAGCGTCCTCAGCCAAGTTCTGAGGCATCCAGGGTGCTTAAACCCACCTTAACCCCTTCCCTAGGAGCTGACTATCTCATTCTATTACTCCGGCTACGCCTCTGTCTTATCGCATTACGCAGGGAATGCGATAAGTCTTCCCCCTATGTGAGGCCGTCTAGCGATACTTAAGATATCGTAGGCGCGATATCTTCCCCTTCTAGCTCCTGCGGTATGCGATTCTTGACCGCTTCCCAGATTAATAGGTGGTCTCAGCTATTCTTATTCTGGCACTGCAGTTAGTAACAACATTTAGTCTCCAAGCATAGCCCTTGCTAATGAACTTGACCCTTGATATCTCGCAACAACGTAACTATGTAGAGTATTACTTTGAGCAATGTCTAAGTAGACCATTCATGCCTTATTATTCAGTCCATACTCGCACATTATCTTCTGTCTAACAATTATCTAGTTCGCTATGAGGTTAGCTATGATTATCACACTTGTTATACATCACTCAGAAGTTAAACTGACGATCATGTGCATTACTTATAACGGAATGAAGCATTCATATATAATATAGACAAGTGAATGAGAGCAACAGCTACACAAATACAATAGTGCTACTTAGATAAGCCCGTTGTCACTCCCAGGGAGAGAACTACGCCCAGGGGAACTGCGGTTCTTGTTTACAATTCTGAAGAATAAACACAATTCCTTTCCACTCTTTTACAACAAGGGTCTTCTGGGAAACTCCACCTCAGTGGGAGCCCTTCTCTATAGACCTCTTTTCTCTTTCTGCCCTTTACAATGCACTCTCTTTCTCTCACAACCCCTGCGGATTGCACTATCTCTCAACAGGTCGGCCCTTGTTCTCTAAGGGATGTTCAGACTCTGCATCAACAAAGACTTGACTACCCTCTACCTGGTGTCTCTATCACTATGTGGCCAACCCCTTATCATATAACAAGACTCCTATATATAGATGGCCCGAAGGTCTCATCGCAGTTACAAAACTGTGGGCCTTATCCCACTCAGTGACTCAACCCTAACCACTTACAGTCAGCTGGCTGTACTTCCATGGCCGCCTTCTGTCTCATCGCCGCTTCCTGCAGTCCTTAGTCTTTAATGCATTGGCCCGTCGCTTCTTCTTGGTTCCCGCAGCGCTGACTGTAGTCCTTCTTCTTAATGAGGGTAGCTGAACCCTCTCTTCATCTTCGGCGCCTTTATTACGGTGGTTGAGCTCTCCCTTCGGCCTCTTCTTTGTACCACATGCTTGACTTTTCTATGCCTATCGCTGTGATTCCCGCCGGAATTTGCGCTACGGCGATATCTTTGTCTTACCGCCAAAATTGGTATTTTCTCTCCAAAAATTAGCAGCTTCCCAAATGCTGCGGAAGTTCTCTCCAACAACTCCCCTAACACTTACTTGTGGCTCGTCCCCGAGCCACTCGCAACACCAGCCTGCGTCATCTGCCTAAGCTTATCCTTTGCAGCTCGTGAGATTGTTGCGAATTGTGCCTTAAGTGCTTTAATACTTTCATCCATGTGTGACACTTCTTCCTACGCTGCGCTGAGCAGCTCAGCGGTCACCAAGGAGTCCTCTGTGCCCTCGATGACTTCTTTACTTGAGGTGAAGCTTTTCACCTTTTGCTCCAGTTCATCAACCAGATGTGCGACTTTGCTTTCATGCGGGCTAACTTCGTTAGCCAGGTTGATCTGCTGTTCTCTGTATTTCTGCACCTGCTGTTGAAATTGTGTGATTTCTCCTTTCTTTCTTATCTTCGCAAGAGCACTCAAGCCCTTGTACTCTTCTTCAGCTCTCGATATCGCATCTTCACAGTGCTTAATGTGCTGATCGAGCTCGGCTTTCTGTGGGAGCTCCTCTAGCTCCAGCCATGTTTTTGATGCATCTTCCAGGATAGCCTCTGCTGCTTCCACCCGACAGTGCATCTGTGTCTGTACAATTCTGAAAGCTTGCACTCGTGCTTCCTGGATTTCCTCTGGAGTAGGCGGCTTATTCGCTTCCAGTGCAGCGATCCTTGCTTCGTATTCTTCCTCCATCTTCTTCTTCTCTTCATCGAGAGCCTTTGCTCTTTCCACTATTTTCCTGATCTTTTGAGTTATTTCTAACTCAGGCCTGATATCGCACTGCGGAAGTTCTGCTGCGATATTCTTTAAAACAAGAGAGACATCTTGCTCTCGCTGAACATATTGCGTCAACTGGGCATTCTCTTCCTCATGCTGCGCGATGAGCTGCACGTTGTCGTTAGACAGCAAAACATTTTGTTCATACGTGACTTGTTCTCTGTGCCTCAGCTCCGTGCCTATCTGCTGGAAAATTTCATACAACTGATCCACAGGTACTTCTGGTAGGTTCACCTCAAGAGGATGAACCATCTATACTTCCATTGGTACAGGGAACTTAATGCTTCCCGGCGGTATACGAACAATGTTCGTGCGGTCCCTTGCAATACTTTCTTCCCTGGTCTGTGAAGGGGGCTGCGAACTTTCTACGACTGTAGTTGGAGCTGGCTGAATCTGCATGGAAGCAGTCTTCTCAGTTATGGCCTTCAACTCTCGCAATTTCTTGTCAAGGCTGATGCGCATAAGATCCTGCGATGACTGAATCGCAGCGAATTTATCCCGCATCTTCTCCTGTATTCGGCTGGCGATGAGATCATACTCATCCTCTGTCATGATTGGTGCCTGGGGTTCATCGACAGTAACCGCCTTTGTTCTCTTCTTCTTTGCTCGCAGTGGAGAAGGGCCTTCAGTAACCTTTCTCTTAGAACCTATTGGTTCTTTCACCTTATCTTTAGGATCTACCTCCAGAACATCTTCTGGATCCTCAGCTGGGGGATCAACTGGAACTAGGCCAGAGGATAGATCATCATACATCTGTTTCATGTCTTCATCAAAACAATTCTTAATGGTATCTTCAACCTGCTGGATTTCCATGCGATATGGGCTGGGGGCCCATTCCTTATGTTTCCTGAATCCTTTAGGTCTAATGTAGGTATTATCCCTGTCGACTTTAAATTCCAGCTTGGACTGATAAAGATCAACAACCGACGAGTCGACACGCGAAATCGTTGTGACGGATTCAAGTAACAGCGTATAGTAGTCATGGAATACCATTGCGTTATTCTTGTGCTTCTCTGGGTGACTACTCGCCCAAAGATTTGAGTACCTCGAGCCTCTGCACGCCCCTGGTGCCAGTTGTGGAAACTGCGAATTGGGCGGCTCTTTCCATCCAATGAAAGCCATAAGGATCAGCAGCCACGAGAAGTGGAAGCTGTGAAGTGGATCCTGCTGCGCCTGCGCACAGTCTTGAAAGAAACTATTCAGCAAAAATAAACTCCAGTTGTAAGGTTTACCTTTTATGACTTCAATCGCGAGGCGGATAACTGAGCCTGTGACCTCCTTCGGCCTCACCTTGAGGAGGAGTTTTTCGGCTAACAGACTAACAGTAAACCGCAAGGCGTCATCCTGTATTGAGTTGACATCGTAAGCGCGACCTCCTCTTTCCAGCTTATACTCCGCAACCTGCTTGGTTGAGAGCCTGGTATCCTTTGTGGCGCCATCAATATTTATCTGCGGGTCGAAGCCAGTCTTCGACAGACAGGTAATGCAGTGAATAAGGTCAACATTAACATCTATCCGGTTACCCAACCATAAGTAACCACCACGCACACATGAAAGCAGCGTCCGCACCACAGCATTGACCTCCGGGCCCCGTCCAAAGTGTGGAATCTCCAGGAGATTGAGCAGTCCCGACGGTGCTAAATGGCTTACATGGTCCATGGGGACGAACTCATCGCGTTCTGTCCTTGGGTTCCTCTGAATCGTCATATAACGATCGCGGCGGAATTGTGGGTACAGCTTATAATCTCTCAGATTATAATCAGCAAACTTAACAGCATGCATATTCCCCCATAGGTTACCTTCTTCCTTCACTCGGTTATCCAGTGGTGGGAGTACGAGTTCATATTTAAAGTCTCTCGGGAGGACAATTGCTGGCGCATTTTCTATTCTTGGTGGGAAGTATACGGTAGCGACTGTGACTTCTTCCGGAAGTTCCTGCTCCGGTTCTTCTGACTCTGTGCTACTCGGGGTCTCGCTACGCTCCATACTAGCTAAGGTTCTCGGTGACTGGCGTGTAGACGGAGAACCAGCAGCAATTTTCTTTCCTTTCTTCGCCACAACCGAAGTCATAGCACACTCAATTCCACCCCTTTGGAATCTCTGCAACACGTCTTCGAGAGGCTCGTCTGGCGCGAGGAACCTTCCCCTGTGGTACTCTGGACTTCCTATGATTGCTAATCTTAATGCAAATCAGAGTCTGCAACTGTTTTTGGTTTCCCTGCTCGGAACTCTGCTAAGAATACGCTTGGCTCGGCTCAAGTGCGCTCAACTCTTTCGGGGAAAATGACCAAGTAGCCCCGTGCTTTGAGTAAGGCGTGTATTTATCCTAAGGTGGAATTTCAAATGGCAACGGACCAATAAACTGGACCCGTTGGCGGCATTTAATGCATAGACAAGACAGCACCCCGCGCCCATTTATTGCAAACGCCGTTTGAAATTTCGCTGGGAAACTGTGCGCCGGAGTGG
The DNA here is from genome assembly GCA_027924585.1 of Larix kaempferi. Taxonomy (NCBI): domain Eukaryota; kingdom Viridiplantae; phylum Streptophyta; class Pinopsida; order Pinales; family Pinaceae; genus Larix; species Larix kaempferi. The sequence goes on from BSBM01001075.1 coordinate 997,469, forward strand.
TGTCGCATCGGATTTTCCAAATCTAGAAGCATCGTCGTACTGCTGCCAAATCTTAGTACAACAGATACTTGTCAGCCGTGCAGTTAATGCTTGTCAGAAGGCGAAGTGACTAGCCCTCTGATCAATTCAAAATTTGGTATCGCATCAATCTGTTTTCTTCCCTCTGCGATACGATATCGCATCGTCTGGAAATGGAAAGTGCCAAAAACTCGCCTCATATCAAAATTATCGCAACAACCAGGAAAGCTGGCTGCGAATTCTTACCTAAAGTATTTCCCGGTGTAGACTCCTTAGGGTGCGATGCTTCATTTCAACTACACTGAACATCTGCACCATTTGCTTCCTTTCTGGGCTAGGGCTAGGAGGGGCCATGGCCTTCGCGATACAGCTTAAGCCTACTGCCATTGATCAAGGTAGGAAGAAACTCCCCACTCATAGTACGAAGCTGGATAGCACCTCCATCTGTTATTTGCTGGATTTGATATGGCCCTAGCCAGTGAGTTTTGAATTTTCCAGGGAATTTTATAAACTTACTATCATAAAGGAGTACCAAGTCTCCAAGCTGAAAGGTTTTGTTCTTGATATGCCTATCATGCCAAGCTTTTTCTCGTGCTTTCTGTACTTTTTGATGGAATCCTGCGATAAATCTGTCTTCCTCCAGATTGAGCAGCTGTGCCAATCTTTCCTCTAAAGTATCAGAATCAGCCATCTCTGTGAGCTGAGCGATCCTTAGACTAGGTAAGATGTATTCCATAGGCATAACAGCCTCTTGTCCATACACCAGGCTGAAAGGTGTGTGCCCTGTTAGTTTCTTGCACGTGGTCCTGTAAGCCCATAATACAACATTAACTCTAAGGTCCCAATCATCCCTTTGACTGTTACAAATCTTTGTAAGAGCATGTTCTAATATCTTATTGAAAGCCTCCACCGTACCATTAGCTTGAGGGTGGTAAGGTGTACTCTTATGGTGCTGTATTGCAAATTCCTCTGTCAAGGCTTCTATGGTGCTATTCAAAAAGTGTGTGCCTTGATCACTCATCAAAGTCACTGGGCATCCAAATCTAGTGATGATGTTTTCAAAAATAAATTGTGCTGTTGTGGCAGCATCACAATTCCTGACTGGTTTTGCCTCAGCCCACCTGGTGAGGTATTTCGTTGCTGTAATAATATATCTCGCACCAGTTCGTTTTCCTGGGGGGTTAATAGGACCCACAAAGTCTATAGCCCACTTATCAAATGCGCGTAGCGTTATCTGTGGTCGCAACGGCATTTCATCTCTTCTGGAGGGCTTTCCCGTCCTTTGGCAGATATCGCATGATCTGCAAAACTCTTTGCTGTCTTTATGTAATGTAGGCCACCATAGTCCGGCTGTTAGGATCTTCTGAGCGGTAGGCTTCCCTGCGAAATGGCCTCATGCGATGCCCGAATGTGCTTCCTTAAGAATGGTCTGTTTCTCGTGGGGCATAACGCATCTGCGCAAGATTTCATCTGGTCCCAACTTATAGAGGTGTCCCGCAATCAAGGTGAAGTCTGCTGCTTTCACCACTAATTGTTTCTTTTGTTGCTTGGTAAACTCAGGTGGTGCCCACCCTGTAGTGAGAAATTGAATTATGTCTCCATAATATTCGTCTGCGACCTGAATGGAGAACAATTGCGCATCAGGCAAGTTGTCCTCTAAATTACTTGGTTCTTCACCTGAGTCTAGCCTTGACAAGTGATCAGGTCCTGCATTTAGTCTTCCTGGCTTAACAATGATTTCGAAATCATATTCCTGGAACAACAATAGCCATCTGCATATTCTTCCCCCTAACACTGGCTTATTGACCAAGTACTTTAATGCAGAATGGTCGGTGAACATCTTGAATGGGGCACCCAACAGGTAGTGCCGAAATTTCTGTAAAGCATACACCATTGCTAACCCTTCTCTCTCTGTGGTGGTATAATTCTTCTCAGCTGTCGATAATCTCCTGCTCGAATATGTGATAGGGTGGTCAATACCCCCTTCGCCTGGTTGCGTGAGAATAATGCCTAGTGCGATGCCAGATGCATCCACATGAACATGAAAAGGTTTGTTCCAATCTGGAAATACCAGAATAGGTGCTGTAACCATTTTTTCTTTTAGAGTGTCAAGACTCTTCTGACATTCCTCATTCCACTGAAATTTGATATCCTTCTTCAATAATTTCTCCATTGGTGCGGTAATCTTGGCATAACCTTTGATAAACTTTCTGTAATACCCGGTATGACCAAGTGTAGTTCTCAGCTGCTTTACCGAGTTAGGTGCTGGTAAATGGACAATGATGGCGATCTTCACAGGATCTACCATCAAGCCTTGTCTGCACACAATGTGACCCAACAACGTACCAAAAGGCACACAAAATATACATTTTTTTAAGTTAAGGGAAATCTGGTGCTGTCTACATTTTTCAAACATTAATCGCAGATTTCCTATGTGCTTCTTGACTAGTCCAAATACAGTCCAATCATCAAAATAAACTTCTAGAAATTGATGGATGTATTCCTTAAAGACAGCAACAACTACTCTAGAAAAAATTGCTGGGGCATTCTTAAGACCAAAGGGCATTACCGTATACTGAAAGGAGCCCCATTCTGTCGCAAATGTGGTCTTGTGCCTGTCGTCTGGATGGATTCTTATCTGGTGATAGCCTGAAAAGCCATCAGTGAATGAATAGATTTCTTGCCCTCCAACATTGTCTAAGACTTCATCAGTGAATGGTGTCGGAAATGGGTCATGCAGCGATGCATCATTCAGTTTGCGCAAATCGACACAGATCCTGATGTCTCCTTTTGTTTTCTTTTCTTGTACTACCATGGGACTAACCCACTCACTTTCTTCAACAGGTTCAATGATGCCTGCTGCTAGCATCTTATCTATTTCATCTTTTACTTTTGCTTTATACCGCGGGTTCAACCTGTATGGGCGTTGCTTAGCTGGCCTAGCATCCTCCTTAAGCGGTATTCTCATGACTCCTAGGTCACCCACTATTCCCTTCATTTCTGTAAAGTTGGTAGGAAATAGATCCTGATACTCATGTAATAGGTCTGTGATTTGGCCAATTGTCTCATCATCCCAATAATCTCCAATAGAGGCAAACTTAGGGTCTGTTTCTGTGCCAATGTTGCTCTTTCTAATCTTGATTGGTTCTGTTACAGCTGGGATTTCTAAGTGTGGACCTTCAACTTCACGCGTACCTTCTGTTTCTGCGATATTGATACTGCGAGGATCTTCATCCTCATCGCTTGAATCTTGTGCGCAGTTGTAGCATTCCAGTGCATGTTCCATCTGAATAGCCCACTCAGGTTGCGAATCCGCTTGTAATGGGCAATCCTTCAATATTTTAGTCTTTATGATTTTCAAGGCCCGATCAATGCTTGGATGCTCAGATTCAAAACTGAACGTGAGCAAAAAGTTTTCAATCATAATAGGCCATGAGATAGTTCCTTTTCTTAGCTCTGTTTCTGTATACCAGTTCCGTGGAACTGTATCCAGTGTGTGGATAAACAAATGAACCCATTCTTCTGCTGGAATTTTTAGCCAACTCTGTTCACAGATCAAAATGTGTGTTCTGGGATCACTCTCCCCTGTGTATTTCCGCTGTGTACAGTCTCTTTCTTTAGAGAATCTAATGCGCATCAGTCTCTTGCAATCATACCATGATGCGATATGTTCCTTGTGTGTGTACCACCATCTTGCAGGTGTGGCTCGAACTGCAAGGTCAAAAACCTCCATCCTCTGCTCTTGAGGAATCTCTTGTTCAAACTGTTGCAAAAAATCATTAACGTCCGCTAATCCATCAAAAGTTGGAATATACCTGTTTTCTGTCCCAATCCATCGCAGTGATTTAGTCATGAATGCGCACCTGCGAATAGAAACTTCGTGGAGTCTATTTTGCCAATTCTCTAAGCCAACATCTGAATCTGATGTGCAGGAGCTATCACATCTCCAGCTAATATGTCCATCAGCTGTAGGTTCAATGTAATCCGTCTGATTAGAAGTCATTTGGTACAAGTTTTCCATGTTATGCACCTCCTCTTCTGCTTTGATTGGCTCAATGTAGCAAGGACCCTGTAAAGGGTCTAATGGTGCGATAACCCGGACTTGAGCATCTTCGAATGTCATCTGCTTTTTCTTCAAGTTGATAACAGCCTTGTTATCAAAAGCCCAATCAATACCTAATAGAGCTGGGTAGGGTTTGGTGTCACCAATAATTTCTATAATCTCAAAATCGGCATATGTATGAACTCCGTCGATGTCCACTGGGACATGCGATAGACGACCCATCGGTGATATTCTCTGCTGATTAGCTAGTCTAAGATGGATAGGGGATCTGCTTAGTTTTGGACTTCCCATCTGTTCCCATGTCTGCTTAGTCAAGACATTTACTTCTGATCCTAAGTCTAGGATAACCTCATCCATTTCAAATAGTCCGATCTGCGCTGTGAGCCTCATCTCTCTTCCTGTCCTTGTATGGCCCATTATATGGTGAATGGTGCGCTGTGTATTGCTCAAGGGAGGGCTCTATTGACATTGATCAATAAATTTCTGTAGTTCCTCTACAGCTTTCCCATTTCTTAGAAGTTTCAAACAACTCTGCAAGAAGGACTGTACACTCCCGGTCAATTCCTCTTCGTCGCATCTTCCAGATGTGCTAGCCTGTGGTAGCTGCGCAGTACTAACATCATGTGGTGGTTTCCACGGTATACCCTGAGATGGTAATAATAGTGATCTGGACTGTGTCTGTTCAGCAAGGGAAGTCTTAGTTTGCTGAAATGCCTCCTTATTCTTCTGTAGATCGAGTGGGATAGGTTTTCCTGGAGCCTTGCGCACCCACTGCGTTCCTGTCGTTTTTTCCGCATCCTGCGATATGTTACTTGTGGAGAGACCACTGCGAGTTACAATATTGACTCGTGGTTCTGCTTCGTTCTGCTCAGCAGCGATAAACTGGATAGTCTGATTGGTTACTGGCTTGGCGTCCTTGATCTTAGCTATCAATATGGGACACTCCTCTATTGTGTGATCATAAGATTTACAATACTTGCACGTTGTAGTAGGGTTCTGACAGTCTCTAGCGTAATGTCCTGTGCCTCCACAGTTATAACAGGTGATAGTTCCACGGCCACGGCCATATTCATAGCCTCCTCCGCGTCCTCGGCCTCTGAAATTTCCTCCACGGCCTCCCTGATTCGGATCAGTTTGTGCACGTACTGCTGGTCCGGATGCTTCTGACTGAACTCTGTACAGGTCATGCTTTCTTTCTATCATTAACTCATAAGCTCTACAGTTGTTTTCGTCATGTCCCACAGATTTACAGAAATTGCAGTATAGGTTCTTTGGTGTCTGTACATATTTCTGAAGGAGAGGGCATTCCTGAGGACTGTGTCCTCTGGTTCTACAAATCTCACACCATGGCCCCTGGTTCTGCATCAACGGGTTAGGAGCTCCACTGGCGATATAGTCAACAAAGACAGGACAGTTGTCCTTACTGTGTCCCTGCGCTTTACACTTAGTACACCAAATTTCATGCGCAACCTCCTTTCCTTTCTTAATTTCATGCAGCTGTAAAGTGAGGTTAGCTAGCTGATTTTGCAGACTAGTGATACCGGTGCTAGTTTCTGCTAGAGGTGAAGCCTCTAGTTTCATTGCCATTTCTAATGCTTCATCTTGTGTATTTAATTTCTGTTGCATTAGCGGAAGTCTGATGTGTGGTAATATTGCTGCGATAAACCATTCTTTATGTTGTTGAGGCGCAAGCTCAAAGCTTACCTGATCAATGAGGGTTTTGAATCTCTGGTCAAAATCCCAAACCGTCTCCGTAGGCAATTGCTTAATATCTTTAAGTTCTGCTATGCACTGTGACTCGGATTTATGTTTTTTAAACTCTTTAATCATAGCAGTTCTAACCTGTGCAAGCGTTCTGTTATGGCCAGTGGTATACTTCATATACCAAGTTAATGCTCTTTCTCTAAATGTGGTGGCCAGCTGGACAAGCTTGACATTATCGTCTTGTATTTGCTTAATGGTCCATATGGCTTCGCATAAGAACCAGTGTTGCTCAGGGTCCTCCGACCCTGTACCTTTGAATGTTGGTAGCTTCATATCATCTCCCATTCTGTTTCTAGATGGTGGGTTCTGGTTTGCTGTAGGACTACCACTCGGCTGTGTAGATGTGGCGGGTGTAGCGGTAGTATTCGCTGTGTAAGAGCTACTGGACGGGGTTCCTGCGGGATTATTCTGAGTTCCGACTGGCTTTTGAGGAGTCCTGGGGTTCTGAATCTGCTGTCTCGGGTGATCTGAGCTGTCTTCTTCAGAAGAAGATGAATCGTTGACTCTATATCTTTTACCACTATGTGTATGTCCAAGATACTCGTAATCACTTTCAGAGTCTACTGACATTACAATATCATGCTACTATTCATCTGAGAGTATATCCAGTACTCCTTTTTCATATAGTAATTGCTTAATGGACAGATTTAGAGAATTTAGGTACTTACCGCGATAACCCTTGAAGAAGTACCGTTCTGCTGCGCTGAAACTCTTTCTCTGATCAACCGGGAACTCTGTGATGAAGCCTTCCAGCAAACTTGCAAGCCAGAAGTCTACTGCGCGTGAGATGGGGTTATCGACACCTTTCAAGTTCTGACTCAGCTCTGTTGTCCAGACAACTTCTCGATTCTTCTTCAAACCGCTGTTGTCAGCAAGTTTTGATAACCAACCATATAACTCAATAGCATAAGTTACGAAGAATATCTCATGGAGATCTGTAAAAATGTGCTTCTGTAGCCACGCCTCAGTGCTCAGTCTAGGATTCTTGTTTTCTTTTGCAGCAAATTCTCTTTCTTTTGACTCAACCCACTGGTTAAGTTCTTGCTTGGTAGGATGCCAACAGAACATCAGCTCAATGTGTTCAAACCGGCAACGGAACCATTTGTTGATCTCCTTTTTCACTCTCTGGACAGACCCGGGCTTGCGGTAATCTTTTAGACCAACAGAACCCTTAGCTCACTGGCCCTTTCGGCAACAGGTCACAGAAGCAACCTGAAGTCTCACCCGAAGTGATTCTAATGGGGGGCAGAAGACTCAAGCGTCCTCAGCCAAGTTCTGAGGCATCCAGGGTGCTTAAACCCACCTTAATCCCTTCCCCAGGAGCTGACTATCTCATTCTATTACTCCGGCTACGCCTCTGTCTTATCGCATTACGCAGGGAATGCGATAAGTCTTCCCCCTATGTGAGGCCGTCTAGCGATACTTAAGATATCGTAGGCGCGATATCTTCCCCTTCTAGCTCCTGCGGTATGCGATTCTTGACCGCTTCCCGGATTAATAGGTGGTCTCAGCTATTCTTATTCTGGCACTGCAGTTAGTAACAACATTTAGTCTCCAAGCATAGCCCTTGCTAATGAACTTGACCCTTGATATCTCACAACAACGTAACTATGTAGAGTATTACTTTGAGCAATGTCTAAGTAGACCATTCATGCCTTATTATTCAGTCCATACTCGCACATTATCTTCTGTCTAACAATTATCTAGTTCGCTATGAGGTTAGCTATGATTATCACACTTGTTATACATCACTCAGAAGTTAAACTGACGATCATGTGCATTACTTATAACGGAATGAAGCATTCATATATAATATAGACAAGTGAATGAGAGCAATAGCTACACAAATACAATAGTGCTACTTAGATAAGCCCGTTGTCACTCCCAGGGCGAGAACTACGCCCAGGGGAACTGCGGTTCTTGTTTACAATTCTGAAGAATAAACACAATTCCTTTCCACTCTTTTACAACAAGGGTCTTCTGGGAAACTCCACCTCAGTGGGAGCCCTTCTCTATAGACCTCTTTTCTCTTTCTGCCCTTTACAATGCACTCTCTTTCTCTCACAACCCCTGTGGATTGCACTATCTCTCAACAGGTCGGCCCTTGTTCTCTAAGGGATGTTCAGACTCTGCATCAACAAAGACTTGACTACCCTCTACCTGGTGTCTCTATCACTATGTGGCCAACCCCTTATCATATAACAAGACTCCTATATATAGATGGCCCGAAGGTCTCATCGCAGTTACAAAACTGTGGGCCTTATCCCACTCAGTGACTCAACCCTAACCACTTACAGTCAGCTGGCTGTACTTCCATGGCCGCCTTCTGTCTCGTCGCCGCTTCCTGCAGTCCTTAGTCTTTAATGCATCGGCCCGTCGCTTCTTCTTGGTTCCTGCAGCGCTGACTGTAGTCCTTCTTCTTAATGAGGGTAGCTGAACCCTCTCTTCATCTTCGGCGCCTTTATTACGGTGGTTGAGCTCTCCCTTCGGCCTCTTCTTTGTACCACATGCTTGACTTTTCTGTGCCTATCGCCGTGATTCCCGCTGGAATTTGCGCTACGGCAATATCTTTGTCTTACCGCCAAAATTGGTATTTTCTCTCCAAAAATTAGCAGCTTCCCAAATGCTGCGGAAGTTCTCTCCAACACCTCCAAATATGTTGGCTTAACCATAGATTCAAATTGGATGATGTGCATGCCAAGTGTGTGAAGGGAATCTAGCCATTTAAGGACTCCATAAGCCTCCAATTGTCTTCATGACCAAATGCCACATGGATTTTCACTTGTATATATTTATTTAGTTCCTTTATTAAATATTTATTCCATTCTAATGTTCAAACATCATTTATTATTCTTCTTATTCCAAATCCCAAAGCTTCCACCCAAAACCTAGGAAACTAATAATTTCCCCCCTTTGCAATTATTTGACCCTTAGCATCAATTTGACAAACTCTAATGAATATGTCCAATGTGCTTAGGCCATTGTAACCCAATGCCAATTTGGGACATGACAATGTCTGTCATGTCCTAGAACTATGCCCTCAGTTAGTAACATTTTACACTTTTCATGACTAAGTGCTAAGTTCGTTTCTTGGCACCAAATAAGAACTATATCAAGGTTATCAAGGGCTTCTTGGAAGGTATTACCATAAACTATAAAATCATCCATATAAACTTCTACACAATCATGTATAACGTCAGCAAAGATTCCTAAAACTGCACGCTAGAAAGTAGCAGGTGCATTACATAGGCCAAATGGTAACACTCAATAGGCATATGTCCCCCAAGAACAAGTAAAGGTTGTCTTGTCTTGATCCTCAGGTGCTATTAATATTTGATTGTATCCACTATACCCATCAAGGAAAGAAAAGTATTGTTTTCTTGATAAGGTATCTAACACATGATCAATGAAAGGCAAGGGGAAGCAGTCCTTAAGAGTGGCCTTGTTCAATTCTCGAATGTCAATACATATATGCCATTTCCGTGTGATTTTGTTTGGAACGACCACCAGAGGAGACACCCATTTCCTGTTAGAAATTGGGTAGATGAAACCAGCATTAAGGAGTTTTTGTAATTCATCTTTTACTCTATATTTTAGGGATGGATTCATTCTTCTCTGGGGCTGCCTAACAGGAGGTATGTTTGAATCTGTGTAAATGTGGTGAATACAGGTATCTGGGTGTACACCCTTCATATCGGTGTATTCCCATGCAAATGCTCCAGTTTGACTCTTGAGAACTTTTAGTAATTGTTTTTGCTAACTCTCATCTAAACCTGCATTTATATGTAGAAATTTTTTGGAACTAGCCACACACGGTATGGTATAGGATTCTAGATGTTCTTCGATTGCGAAGACATGGGGTGTACTTGCAAATGTTGAGAGGCTCATGTTTTCTTGAAATTCGTCTCCAAAATTTTTGTCAAGTTGGGAAAAATATTGAGGAAAGTCTATACATGTTGTGGAAGAGATAAATTGGTTCAACACATTCTCGGTATTCTATTCTTGAAGTGCCTAGGATAAATCACTAACAAGGGAAATTTATTCCAAGTTTTCATCCCCAAAAGGACAATATAACCAAAATAGGTTTTTAGTTACTGGCTATGTTGGTGGGTATAAAGCTAGTTTTCTTGTAGATAACCCATCAAAGATAATCATTTCTCCATTTCTACATCCTATAAATGTATTTGCAGTAGCCAACCAAGGTCCCCCCAGAATAATGGGGTGACCTTTGGAAGGCTACTTTGATTCTATGACCATAAAATCCATGGGATATTCCCATGAAGCCACTGATACAGTGATGTCATCTAAGATCCGAGCAGGCTGCACCATAGTGCGATATGCTAATTCTAGCATTGTTGGGGTAGGGCAGAGGAACTGTCCTAAATGGAGAGTTTCTAAAACTTTGGTAGTCATTAGGTTAATATCAGCTCCTAGATCAATAAGTGTATTTCCTATTGTGCTATTATTGATGATAACAGTCACCACAGGGTTTCCTGGATTTGAATACTTTGGGATTCTAGGTTGGTTTTCTATGTAATCTGACATTTCACCTAATACATGAATCGTCGGAGGGTATTTTTGTTTTCTACCTGGTCTTTTAATACAGAGTTCCTTTATTAATTTACTATAAATTGGGATATCCTTAATGGCTTGTAACAAAGGGATCTTGATGCAAATATTTTTCAATTCGTTAATGATATCATACTTTGGATAAGTTACAAGTTTTTCTATTACTAGACGCTCCAGATATAGGGGTGATTTTTCCCCTGTAATTCATTCTTTATGTGGATGGTTGTGTGTTGAAGATTTAGGAATAACCACATATTCAAGAAAAACATCATTCAAAACTTCATTAGGTATGTTTTCTTCTTCGTTCTCTTCTCAGATAACAACTGATGACTTGGGATGATCTTGCAAAACTCTTCCAGACCGCAGTTCAATCTCATGTATTGGTGCAGTCGAAATGGCATATGATGCAAGAGGTAACAACCCAATGCTATTAAGAGCTTGGGTTGGTTTGTTGTTAGGGTTTGGTATTGGTTGTGCAGGTAATATTGTGGGTCTTGGAGGGTTCATATTCTAGAAATGGTGAGGCTGATTTGGGATAGGGGGTAGTGAAGGAGGTACAAATCCAGGTAAGAGTTGTTGAATATTATGTGGGTAAGGATAGTTAGGAATAGGAGGAGGTGGTTGAGTATAAGCTTGTCCTCTTCATCCGTGTGGCCATTGTTGCTATTGAGCATTGTGAGGAGGGTACTGCGGTGGCCAATTTTTCCAACCTAAAGTGTTCCATTGTTGAGGAGGTTGATAAGGATGGTAATAGGGTGGAAATTGTGATCATGGATCTTGATACGATGGTTGATCTCTAGGTTTCCAAGGCCTCCTAGATGTTTCACCAAAGTTTCCACTCTTATATACAACTTGCAACCCAGGCAACGATGGACAATTATCAGTTGGATGTTCTTCTGTACAAAGGTGACAAACTGAAACATTATTCAATGGACATTCTCATTGGGGATGTTTAGTTCTACACCTAGGACAAAAAACACTCATTGCTTCACGCTCTTCATCCTGTCTCTTTTTAGCTTGCAGTGCATCTAGTTGAGAACACATAGCTCCAAATATATATGTTTTGAAATTTTCTAGTAGGTTTCCCAACTCTACCCTTGTAACTCCACCAGGACCGAATGTGTTTCCTTTTAGGTTCCTAGCATAAGATTCTCGAAAGTGTCTTCCACTTTTCCCTCTACTCCTAGAGTAATTCCTACATAGTTCACAAATCTGTGCAAAAGACTTATGAGAGATGTCTCCTGCTGCCATGAGATTAAGGTTTTCTAAGAATTCTTCTGAGATTCCCTTGAGGAAGAGTGTTCTCACTGCATCTTCCCGAAGATCACTATATTTGGATTTATGTAACACATAGTTAAATCTTTCGAGATAGTCTTCTAGGCTCTCATCTTCAAGTTGTTGAATTTTGAAAATATCATTGCAAGAGTCCTTAGGTTTATAGTAATCTTGATATTTCCGTAGAAATGCATTCTTCATGTCTTACCAACTTCTAATACTAGACTCTCCTAATCCCATAAACCATCAAAGAGCAGAGTCTTTTAATGTGGCTGGAAATTTTTTTAATTTTTTGCCATCTTGTAGGTAGTTATAACTCCTACACAAAATGACAAACTCGAATAAAAATGTATTTGGATACTCACTACTCTTCCCATAGAAGGTTGGTAGTGAGGAGGGAGGGATGTTTTTCATAGTTACATCTTGTGCAGTGTCTAGGATAGGGAACCCAAAGGTACCTTAAGTTCTAACCTCTCCTTCTTCTTCATCTTGTTGGACATGATCTTTGTTTTGATCCCCCATGAAGATTTGATTTCCAAAGAGAGTGTACTTAGGTGGTTCTTTTCTTGGTGAATATGGGATGTCCCAACGTTCTGTTTCAGGAAGAGTATTTTTCTTGTTAGGAGAAGAATTACCAGCTACGTGGGAATCTAGTTTTGAAGGTCCTACCATTGTTGTCTCAATCTGTGAGATAACTATGTTCACAGAATTCTCAAAACGATCATCTACTTGTGCAGGATCAACAAAATATACTAAGTTTGGACCACCTACTATTGAAAAAGTAGTGTGTTTGGGATTTTGAGCTAATGGAGGGTTGGGAGGTTCTGAAGTTTTATCCTTTTAAGTTTCCTCTTTTCTAAGTCCAGTCTCAATATGAGCGTGAGTTTATCCTAGTGGAATTTCTTTATGAACAAACTTTTCTATGGTTTCCCCTAAATCATTTCCATAAAGAATTTCTTTACCTTTCCAAGTAGGACTATCCCCTTTAGGTGTCTTCTGATACCTTTCTATTGAGTTAGCAGTTAGAGTGGCATGCCCCCCGTACAGGTTAGTGGGAATTTTAGTAGGGATTTTAGTAGGAGGGATAGTTTTACTTAAATCTACCTTGTGAGTCTCTAGAGCTATTCATGAAAACAAAACTAAAACTAAAATAAATTCTAATTGCATCACTACTATTGCTGGATTTTGGGGATGCCTGTTATAATAGATGCGTAAGTTCTTACCTCTCGTCTTATCGCTCACCTGCCACCATCCTATTTCTAAGTTTCAAAAAGGAAAATTCAAATCTATCACTAAGTGTTAAAAGAGAATTCTACCTATCTACAACTCCCCGGCAATGGTGACAAAATGTTGGGTGTCTCTACTGTCTTAAGGAATCACCAAATAATTAATTATCGACCAGGGTTGGTAATCTTAGAGTTGTGGCACAGTATATGTTGAGGTAGAATGGGACCTAAGGCTTCGGCTCGGAAGACCTTAGAAATGTTTAATAAAGAATAGATCAAAAGATCTTTCAAAATGAAAAACCGAGTCAAACTTCAGAAATAAAACAAATGAATTAATTAAACCTATCTAAGCCAACAGATCAGAATAGTATCAAGCTATACTAATCTACTCTATGCACAATGACTGAAAGATATAAAAACAACAATATTATTCTAGGAAGCAAAACTAAACTAAAACAAGACTACTTTGATGAAATTGGAAACTAGTGATTAAAAACTCAAATCGAGGAATTAGAAACAGCTGTAAATGAGTTTAGAGACCTATCTATGAGATGATTCAATTGACAATTGACTATGAAACAAAGAACTATATTAACTTAAAGCAAAACTACAAACTACTTGGTGAATTCAACAACTATTCATGTATTTATTTAATATTTCAAGACTACACTATACTACCTAATTCCATTCTCCTTGGGGATTCTGAGGAAGTGTATCAAATGTAATGGGGATGGGAGAGAAGGTGTCAAAGTGACTTTCAAATGTAATAAGGAAACAAAATGGAAGCAAGTCTAGTTTAACCTCTACAAATAGATGCAAACTAAAAATGGTCCAACTACAATTAACTTTAAACATTATGATCTATTTCTTATCCATAAGAAAATGACTTGGACCTAATGTGATTTAGAGGCAAGTAGAAAACTTCATAAAGATATTTACTTGAACTGAATTTGATTTAGAATCAAGTAGAAAACTTAATAAAGATATTTATTTCTGAACCAAACCGTATTCTATGAACATCTTCATTAACTGTATGAATGGGGAAACTAATCCTATGCTTAACAAAGAAGCTATCGAAATTAGGATACTTTGGAGAATCAATTACTGAATCTAATTCCAAATTAATCTTAAGAAACATGACATAACGAAACTAAGAATGGAACTAAGGAATTCTGTAAAACTAAAGCATTAATGAATCAAGTAGAAAAGAAACATAATCTGTAAAGCAAGTAAAAGCAAAGTTAAGGAAAACAGAATGAAAACTAAGAATAATGATGAAACTTAATTAAAACTCTATGTAGTGTAAAACAAGATCTTAATTACATCTAAGAATGCTAATTAACGGAAAGAAATATTATAGTTCAAAACCCTAAGAAACTGGATTCTAAATAAGCATAAAAACAATGCAGAAAGTATTGAGGTCCGAATGACGATCTGGATGATTGTTCGAATGACAGTCCGGATGGAAGAAAACGATTTAAACTAAGGAAAGAAGTAGATTGGGTGATCGTAACGCCAGCTGGTGAGTGCATATGAACCTACAATGCAAGGGAGGCAGTGATTAAATTATTTAGAAGCTAGGATGGTAAAAAGAAACCTATACTAATCATTGTCTAAGAAAATGAACTATTTCTATGGCATAATGAAACAAAGCTAAAATATGAATAAAACTAACCTACAGCTACAAGAAAGAAACTAACAGAGCTAATTCTAATTATAAACTAAACTTGAAACAACAACTAATTAAGCTCTATCTAATTGCAAAAGACTCAAAGCAAACTACAAGAAAAACTATGCTTGACCAGTCATTATCAATTTTGTAAATTAAATTAAATTATCAACAGGAAATAAATTACAAGAGATGAAACAACAGCTACAAGAAAACACAGTTAAATACAATTAGTGGAAATGAAAAGTATTTATTTGCAGAAAGAAAAATACAAAATATACACAATAAAACCTCTGGTTGTTGAGGGGCCCTTCCCAGCAATCAGAGATGAAAGCTTAACTCAAACTAATCACCAACAACAAAACATCAACAACAAAACTCAAGAATTTCCATTAAATGATAAACTTACACAACGTTTTTACAAATTATTGATATCGTCTATATGCTATATCGTGATTATTTCCTATATGATGCGTTTCTCCAAAGGAAATGTCTATATATAAGTTTACAATTAGAGAGAAGGTCGACATAGTCAACCTCTCTAAAAATAGAAGTCTTAATGATTTACAAATGTCTGCAAGGTAGTTCACGATAGCGCACAGCTGTCTTCCTCAGTCCACGGTGTTGATTCCCTTTGACATGAACAACTGCGAGTCAGTTTCCTTCCTTCATGGGAATATAATGTGCTGGCAGGCTGAGCATGGGAGAGAAAGGATCTTCTAGAACGTTGATGTGAGAAGAGGTGCATGATGTCACACTTGGCGAACAGGAAAGATGGAGCTTCTGGAATGTTTACGTGAGTAGGAGGTGCATTGTCAAGCGAAGCAAGTAGGAAGGCGAATATTCTAGAACAAGGGCTCACCACCCACGACAGCCATGTTGCTAATAGAACACACGTGTCCGTTTCTGCCTTTAATGACCAGAAATATCCCAACCGACGATCTCATGGGTTGAATGAATGTCTAAACGGTAGGCTGAATGCGGATGGACGTCCTCGACATGAACGCATGGTTGAATGAAGGTCCGTTTGACGACCGTAGCCTGTAGAACCAAAACTAAATACCAAGAATGTCTGGAAATATGAGATGATAGTCAATAAACCATAAAAATGATAATAATTATTCATGATTCATATGATTTTCAAATTAATGCATACCTGAGTCTGTTTGATTGTCTGAATGGAAAAGAGAATGGCTTATCATAGAAAAACAGTGAAAATAACGCCAATAAAAGTGTGTTTGATGATAAAAAAATGGTGACAAAATGGACACCAATAGCCACATGGATGGAGAGGACAAGCATATGCTCAACCACCTCCTCCACCTATGCCTAACTATCCTTACCCACCTAATATCCAGTAACTCTTTCCTAGATTTGTACCTCCTTCACTACCCCCTATCACAAATCAACCTCACCATTTCCAGAATATTAATCCCCCAAGACCCAGAATATTACCTACACAACCGATACCAAATCCTAACAACAAGCCAACTCAAGCTCTTAACAGCATTAGGTTGCTACCTCTTCCATCATATGCCATTTCGACCGCACCAATGCATGAGATTCAACTTCAGTTTGGAAGAGTTTTGCAAGATCATCCCAAATCATCAGTTGTTATCTGAGAAGAGAATGAAGAAGAAGACATACCTAGTGAAATTTTGAATGATGCCATTCTTGAAGATGTGGTAATTCCAAACTATTCAACACTCAACCATCTCATGAAGAAGTAATTGCAAGAGAAAAAGCACCCCCATATTCGAAGCATCTAGTAATAGAAAAACCTGTAACTTATCCAAAGTATGATTTCATTAACGAATTGAAAAATATTTGTATCGAGATCCCTTTGTTACAAGCCATTAAAGATATACCTATTTATAGTAAGGTAATAAAGGAAATCTGTATTAAAAGACCAGGTAAGAAGCAAAAAGACCCTCCGACAATTCATGTCATAGGTGAAATGTCAGATTACATAGCAAACCAACCTAGAATTCCAAAGTATACAAATCTAGGAAATCCCATGGTAACTGTTATCATCAATAACACTACTATAGGAAACACACTTATTGATCTAGGAGCTGCTATTAACCTAATGACTACCACAGTTTTAGAAACTCTCCATTTATGATAGTTTCTCTGGCCTACCCCAACAACGCTAGAATTAGAAGATCGCACTATGGTGTAGCCTGCTGGGATCTTAGATGATATCATTGTATCAGTGGCTTCATGGGAGTATCCCGTGGACTTTATGGTCATAGAATCAAAGGACCCTTCCAAATGACACCCTATTATTCTGGGAAGACCTTGGTTAGCCACTGCTAATGCATTTATAGGATGTAGGGATGGAGAGATGATCATTTATGATGGGTTGTCTACAAGAAAATTCGCTTAATACCCACCAGCACAACCAATAACCAAAAACCTGTTTTCATTAGATTGTCCTTTTAGGGATGAGAACTTGGAAGAACTTTCCCTTTTTAGTGATTTCTCCTAGGCACTTCAAGAATAAAATACCGAGAATGTGTTGAACCAATTTGTCTCTTCCACAACATGTATAGACTTTCCTCAGTGTTTTTACCAACTTGACCGAATCTTTGGAGATGAATTCCAAGAAAACATGAGCCTCTCAACATTTAAAAATACTCCTTGTTTCTTCACAATCAAAGAACATATAGGATCCTATACATTACCTTGTGAGGTTAATCCTGAAAAATTACTACATATAAATGCAGGTTTAGATGAGAGTCAACAAAAACAATTACTAAAAGTTCTCAAGAGCCAAACTGGATCATTTGCATGTGAATACACCGATATGAAGGGTATACACCGAGATACTTGTATTCACCACATTTACACATATTCAAACATACCTCCTCTCAGGAGGCCCTAGAAAAGAATGAATCCATGCCTAAAGGATATAGTTAAAGATGAATTACAAAAACTCCTTAATGTTGGTTTCATCTACCCAATTTCTAACAATAAATGGGTGTCTCCTCTGGTAGTAGTTCCAAAGAAAGTTATATGGAAATGGCATATCGGTGTTGGCTTTCGAGAATTAAACAAGGCCACTCTTAAGGATTAATTCCCTTTACCATTCATTGATCAGGTGTTGGATACCTTGTTAGGGAAACAATACTTCTCCTTCCTTGATGGGTATAGTGGATACAACCAAATATTAATAGCACCTAAGGATCAAGACAAGACAACCTTTACTTGTTCTTGGGGGACATATGCCTATAGAGTATTGCCATTTGGACTATCTAATGCACCTGTCACTTTCCAGCGTGCAGTCTTAGGAATTTTTGTTGACCTTATAGATGACTGTGTAGAAGTTTATATGGAAGATTTCATAGTTTATGGTAATACCTTCCAAGAATCCGTTGATAACCTTGAAACAATTATTATTCGGTGCCAAGAAACGAACTTAGCCCTTAGTCATGAAAAATGTAAGATGTTACTAACTGAGGGCATAGTTTTGGGACATCATGTCTCTCTTCAAGGTATCAAGGTGGATCCTGCCAAGATAGAAATAATTGTTAATCTTCCTCCTCCAAAAAATCAGAAGGAGGTAAGGAGCTTTCTTGGCCATGCAGGCTATTCTAGACGTTTTATTGAAAACTTCACTAAGATAGTTGCACCTATGTTCAAATTACTCATGAAAGATATAGAATTTCAATGGACTCAACCTTGTCAACATTCCTTTGAAACTTTGAAGGCAAAGCTATCAGTGGCACCAATACTTAGGGTCCTCGATTGGTCCCTTCCCCTCCATATATTCATTGATACTTCTGACATAGCTATAGGATTATTCTTAGGTCAAAAAGAGGGACAAACATCACATGCCATCTATTTTGCTAGCAAAAATTTGACTCCTATAGAATCGAAATACACTATTACTGAAAAAGAGTTTCTGGAAGTAGTCTATGTTATTAACAAGTTTTGTCACTATATCACAGTATATGAAGTTCTTTTAAACACAGACCACTCCACCA
The DNA here is from genome assembly GCA_027924585.1 of Larix kaempferi. Classification (NCBI taxonomy): domain Eukaryota; kingdom Viridiplantae; phylum Streptophyta; class Pinopsida; order Pinales; family Pinaceae; genus Larix; species Larix kaempferi. The sequence continues at coordinate 1,016,042 of BSBM01001075.1, forward strand.
TTAGATTTTTAATGAACAAACCAATCACCAATGGTAGGGTGACTCGGTGGCTTCTTTTGTTACAAGAATTTAACATCACTTTTGTTGATCATCCCGGTTGAGAGAATGTGGTAGCAGATTTTCTCTCTCGAATTCAAATTGACGATAATGCTAGTCATGTTGATGATAGATTTTTGGATGAACATTTGTTCATTGTCTCCATTCAAACCCCTTGGTTTGCAGACATAGCCAATTATTTAGCAACATGAAAGCTACCAAACCATCTCTCCCCACTTGAGAAATGTAGGATCATAGTTTAAATTTCTAATTATTCTTGGGTTGACAATGATCTTTTTCATACTGGTCTTGATCTTATTATTAGATGATGTGTACAAGAGGATGAGATGGCATATATCCTCCATGCATGCCATGGTGGACCTTGTGGTGGGCATTTGTTTTATAAGAGAACAACATACAAAGTGTTGCACTCTGGATATTATTGGCTGAGCATTTTTAAAGATGCTTCCAAGTATGTCAAGGGATGTGACAGTTGCTAAAGAATGGGTAGACCTACACCATCCGATAAGATGCCTTTACAGCCCCAGGTCATGATTGAGCCTTTTGAAAAATGGGCTCTAGATTTTGTAGGGCCAATTTCCCCTATGTCTTGAAAGAAGTACATCCTAGTCTATATAGACTATGTCACTAAATGGGTGGAAGCTAAATCTTTATTCCAAGCCACAAGAAAATCTGTGGTAGAGTTTATATATGAAGAAATATTTACCCGATTCAGTGTACCTAAGGAAATTGTAACCCATCAAGGATCTCAGTTTACCTCCAAGTTAATGAAAGAGATTACTAAAAAATATGGTATTAAACATTGTAAATATTCACCATATCACCCGCAAGCCAATGGTCAGGTAGAGTCTACCAACAAAGTATTAGAAGCCATCCTGACTAAGACTATCCAGTTACACCACAAAGACTGGGCAGATAGGATTCCGGAATCCTTATGGGCTTATAGAATAACTTGGAGGAATACCACTGGCCACACACCTTATGAAATTGTTTATGGTAAACAGGTTCTTCTACCTGTTGAATTTCAAGTCAAAACCTTTTGTATCGCTCCACAATTAGGGATGGATCTCGAAGAAGCACAGAGACAACGAATCCTGCAGATAAATGAATTAGACGAGATTAGGCAAGATGCCATTCAACGCACAATTCTAATACAAAACCAATGCAAAAAGTGGCATGATAAATATATTAAACAAAAACAATTCAAAACTGGAGACTGGACATTACTTTTTGATTCGAGGTACAAAAACTTTAAAGGTAAATTAACTACTCATCGGATGGGTCCATATGAAATTGTTACATCTTTTGATAATGGATCTATTGAGATTAAGACAATTCATGATTTGTATATTTCCTTTTTTGTAAATGGACATAGGCTAAGACTTTATCATCAACCAATATCTAAACAAGAATTTGTGTAGAATGCCTTACAACAGAAGGAGATGGAGCTAGTTGAAGAGGAAGTCATTCCTCCTTCTCCTGGTTCTTGAATTATTTTGGGTTATCTTCCTTTGTGTACATATGTAAATATATTTTTATTTCTTTAAATAAATAAGAGTAATTTCTAACAGTTGATTGCATTTCTATAGGAAATTCATTCTTATGATCAGTTTATGGAATTTTTCAATTAAAATAAGAAGACTCTTCTCCTTTCCCTAATTTTAATAAAGTTTCATGTGACTTTTCTTTGTACATATGTTTTTGTTTTGAATAAATTTGAATCATCTAACAAGTGGTTTTACAGTTTGATTACAAGAACCTTAGCTCTATAATCAGCCCATGAAATATTATTTGAAAAAGGGAAGTGCTCTAAAAAAAACTCATAATGCATCTTAACTCCTTCTCTTTCGATTATTGTTGAAAATTGAAAATTTATAGTGAAAAGTTAAAGTGTTCTTTATATCATTTCTAACCACTTTACTCTATGATTCTTTTTTATTAATTTCCTTATTATGCTTCTATATATGGTATTTGATTCAAACATGCACATTCCTGATTTATCATTAGAACAGTTGCTTAAGACCTACTTAAATCATCATGCTTTTCAAAGTTCTATCTGATACCTATGGACTACTAGAACATCCTAGACTCATTATCAAAACTTGTCTCTTAATCATTCTTTAAAAAAGGTATCCCAAGAGTGAGTGATATTTCTACTTGTGGGGAACATTACTGATCTTTTATGAAGAACATAGACTGAGAGGTCAAGGAATAGCTTTAGGTTATTCTCTTTTGGCATGATCTATAATCCAGGCTATTATAAATAAAGTTACTCATAAGGTTCATTGTAATTTTTTTTTTTTTTGAATTATGTGTTTAGCAAGATTAATACACTCTAGTGCCAACCGGCTTCCATATACTAAAATTATTATGCAAATCAAACCCACCGGGGTACTGAACAGGCTTGCTGGTAGCAAGTCCATGCTAAGTAAAATATTAAACAAGGAAGCTCGGTAAATACAAGTAAACTTGTCGAGGTACTGAACAGGCTCGCTGGCAGCAGGGCTATGCTTGCATGGTACCAAGATAAACCCATCGGGGTACTGAATAGGCCTGCTGGTAGCGGGGAAATATCGGGTAAAAGAGATATGGTTAATTCATTACTATGCACATGGCTCATCTAAAAAAAAAACTGAGTATACGAATACATGTTTAAGCCAATTATTTATACTATCATTAGAGAATGGTTGTAAGTTGGACTTGGACTCTGTCATCTAATTCAAACAATACCTAGGATATGATTATCCTAGAAGTGTGACCCATAACCATAGAAATCTAACGAACTCCCAGGTGAAATTTATCTATATTCTTTGGATGACAAGAGATTTTTCACAATGAGTCATGGATGACTAGTTTTCCTATGGCATTTTTTGCCTCGATTGTACTATCATTATTCATATGAATGTGCATATATGAATCATCTCCATTATTAGTTAGTATTTCTTTTTCTTACAAAAAAAATAATAATAATAACAACATTTTAGAGCTATTAGCTAAACTATTAATTAAAAATATTTGAATATGAATCAGTTTTTCTTTGATGGCTTGAGGACAAGCCATATTTTTGGTTTGGGGGAGGTTCATAACTTTTTTTACTTCTGAATATTTATAAAAAGTTCGTTTATCCCTGACAAAATGATAGGTGTTTCCAGGAATAATGCAAGTAGCAGAAGACAGTTCTGATCCATGATAAATAAATAAGAGTGCGATTGAAGTTTCAGAAAAGCAGACTTACATCATCCTTTTGTGTGCTGATAGCCCCAGAAAAAATCTCTGCATAATGAGCAGCAGTTAGATCCAGCAAAGCACATTTTGTATAGAAGGTTCATATGAAGGATCGAAGGAAGGGTCGAATGACGATCCGAATGAAGTGGCGAATGAGGCGAATGAATGACGATCCGACTGAAGTGCCGAATGATGATCCGAACGAAACCATAGCTTATAACAGCATGATTAAGTGTTAAGGTATATAATTTTTGAATTTTGCTAATAAAATCCAATTGACTAACCATACTAGGGATCAATCAAATGTCATCTCTACACACAATCGCATTCCTTTACTCATCTCGACTTCATCAAATGAATCAATTAATCATGCATTATTGTGATTTTAGAATGATTATATGGCTATCATATGATTTTAACCTTTCATTAAGTTATATGCATGCGATATGTCATTGTATTAATCAAAATTCATCATGTTCTTTTATGTCACCTATGCTTATAATCTCATGATGAAAATTACATTCAACCTGTCCAAAGTTTACTTTGGACATGGTTGAATATATCATAACCATATGAATTCACTAACGCATGCATTTTTATGATGGCACACGATTCAAGATTTTGGCATGATAGAGTTATCATTTGAGCGTGCTAAGTCTCTGCTCACGATCATTCAACCATTTGAACGGATCACATTTTAAACCAATGCCTGCGTGAATTTTTCCTCATTCTGCTTGCCCTCATCTTTCGTGAGTCTATCAAGCCACGTCTCTTGCAATTTATTGCATCCCCACTACCTCTTACATCCATCCACCTCTTCTTAACAATGTCGATCTGCTATGAGCCTGGAAGCTACCAGGATTTGCTCCGTATCCCTGAATTCAAAGTGTGCTGTGAAGTGTTTCTTCGAGTGGGATGGGGTCTATTCCTTCATTTTCTTGACGGCCATGATGATGAGATCTCACTGGTATTTCCAAAGGATTCGATGGAAAAACAGCTAAGGTTGGCCACCTTACTTTTCCTGTAATGGAGGATTCTATTGCTTTGGCCACAAAGCTTCCCAGGGAGGGTGCTCATTGGCACAAGCACCTCTTCCTCCCGAGGATGGCTCATGAATTTTTTCTCAGGGCCGACTACCAACACATTGCAGGCACAAAAGGGCTCCACCGGGAGTGGATTAGTCCAGAATATCTCGAGCCCTTGATTGTCATCATCTGGTTGATAACTTGTGAGGGTAAGTTCACCATTTTCAAATCATGTCATCTTAGATTATTAGCTGATTTTGTTAATGAACAGGCCCTAAATTTCCCATTCTATTTCCTAAAGAGCCTTGAGAAAATGCCGAGTCAGATAAGGAAAAATGTAGTTAACCCCACTGGCAGTTTATACCATCACTGTCTCATAAAAATCCTGATCATCCACCAATTGAAGGAAAAGGGGAAAACATGGGATAGCTTTGTGTTTGAAGTACTAAACCCCTATTTGGTCGATAATCCCCTTGTCAAAGCCTCTACCTCCCGAAAGTGTCATTGATGTCAAACTCGTGTTGATGAGCATGCTCAAACCTCTGCCCAAGCAAAAGGGACACCAAGTTTGTACGATTTGATGAGGGCATCTCAGGAGAAATGCACCTTGTCCACTCATCCTCCTCTCTTGAGCTTGTCCACGAGGACATGACCATGAAATCCCCACTCTTTGCACCAATACCCACTAAATCTAGGAGGAAAAATCGTGAACAGTCTTTCGACCATACCGTTGTCCAGCCCATCAATCAGTCCATCATTCAGCCAATGAATTCAAACACCTTGATGACTAGACGAACGACCCTGTCCCTGAAACACCCCTTCTTGCGTTAGCCAATGTCTCTGCTTGTTTGCTTGAATCCATTTCCTTTGAACTTGCTCCTGCACACATTGAAGATAAGGCTCTTGAAGAACACACTACATCTGTTGATCCCGAAAAATGTTTAAAGGGATCGAGCCCTCACAAAGATCCTGAGTCTTTTGCAGAACCATCCACTCCAATCCATCAGACCGTGGAAAGATTGACCCAAGACATAGCATAGTTAAAAAGCCAGAATGAGAAGTACATTGAGATAATTTTTTATCTTTGCGAAGAGAACAAGGAACTGCGTTTACAACCGAAGAGCGTGGAAGACTTGAACAGAGCCATAACATCTTCTCATGACTCTCTCCGAATGAGACATAATACCTTGAGATCCCAAGCCACGAGGTTCAAGCCTAAATCTACTTCCTCTTCTAAGTCGAAGGCAACTACTACTGTAGCTCAACCTTCTTCCTGACTTTCCTATTGGTTTTGCTCAGTGAGACCTGGCATATCTCCGGTTTGGGGGAATGTTGATGTCTATTTTTGTCATCATTTTTTATCATTAAACATGCTCTGTTGGTGTTATTTTCACCATTTTTTATATGATAATTCATACTTCTTTCCATTCAGACCGTCAATCAAAACCAGGTATGAAATTATTTGAATATCACATAAATCTTGATTAATTATCATCATATTATGGTTTATTAACATTAATTTAACGTTTCTCGACCTTCTTGGTATATAGAATTCATTCTGCAAGATATGGGTTTCAAACGGACCGTCATTCAGATGCGCGCTCATGCTAAAGATGCCTAGCCGCATTCGTACCATCGTTCAACCCTCTGTTTGCACCATGGGATTCGTTGGTTGGAATATTCTGGGGCATTAAAGACAAAAACGATGACATGGGTTCTGTTGGCAACATGTCCCTCATGGTGCATGAGCCCTCGTTCTAGAATATCTGTGCTCATGTTCTCCCAGCTTGACAATGCATACTCTACCCATGTCAAAGAAAATCACTGCACAACTGCTCGCGTGAAGTGAACCAATGCCCACAGAATCAGGAAGATAGCCTGTGCGTTGTCATGAACCGTCCTACAGTCGTTTCCTTCACTCATTAAGACGACCTATTTTGAGAGAGGTCAAAACAGCTGTGTAACCTTTGATTCAGTAATAGAACTTTTTGATTTAGCTGTTGATCTTCTGTTGGTGATTAATCTGAATTACCTACAATCCCTGATTGCTGAGAAGGGCCCCTCAACAACCATAGGTTTTCATTGTGTATATTTTGTTCTTTCTTTTCTGCACATAAGTAGTTTTATTTTTAGTATATGTATTTAGTTTGGTTTTTCCCTGTAAATGTCCTTTCTCTGTTTTCTGTAAATATATGTCTTGCTGCTAATACAATTTACATTTTCAGAATTTAAAAGTGACCGGTCATGCATAGTTTCCTTTAGTTTCCTTTCAATTTTTCCACTGTAATTAGATAGACATTAATTAGTGTAGTGTTTCAAGTTCAATTTGTAGTTAGATTTAGTTCTGTTAAATGTTATTGTAGCTATAGATTAAATTCATTTACCTTTCAGCCCTGTTTTATTATGCAATAGAAATGGTTTTCTTTCCTTAGATAGTGATTAGTGTAATGGCTTCTTCTTATTTCAACTTTAATAGTTTATTTGTTGCTTTGCTTGCACTGTAGATTAATATGCATAAACCAGCCCACGTTAGAATCATTTAGTCTGTTCATTTTCATAACTCATTTTCATAGTTTATATTGTTTTCTGTCATCCGGAGTGTCATCCGGACTCTCTTTCAGATTGTCATATGGACTTGTTGGCCTGATTTTTTGAACCTTGCCAACTTAAGGAGATAAATCCCACACAAGTGGCTTAGAGCAGCCCCGGTGTGTTTGGGATTGCAATACCTCATAGGTTATGGTTCTACTACCAGTTGAATTTATTCTCTTAAGTAGAATTATAAAATTCAACAAAAATGTAACCTAAATTAATCTACTGTTTTAAAATGAATCCTAAAACTAGTTTATAAATTTAATCTAACCTAATGTGCTTTCCTAAAGAAAGTCTCCTGTTTTGTTCTTTTTTTGGATTTTTAATGTAATGACTATTTTAGAAATTTTAACAATATAATCTAAATGAAAACCTAACTAAGGACTACTAGAAATTTAACTTGAAAATTAAACTAAACTTTTAAACTATTTTATTGTAACCTATCTCAGGTGAGAGCAACTTGGAAAACTAAATTAATTATCAATTAATCATTTAAAATAACAAAGAATAAAAATGGTAATGTCTTAGATAAAAATATCATAAGAAATTATCACATGAATTACTTTGTTGTAAATGCGCATAACAAAAAAATTGAAATAGAAAACTATTTCAATTACTTCTATAATGATGTATTAATCAATAATCAATATTCAATACTAAATATTTTGTTGTAAATGCACATAACAAAAAAATTGAAATAGAAAACTATTTCAATTACTTCTATAATGATGTATTAATCAATAACCAATATTCAATACTAAATATTTGAATTAAAAACTTGTATTCATTTATAAAAACACTCTGAGCACACTAATGCTATTAGAAATCAATATTAAATATACTATTACTAAATCACAATTACCAATAACATATTGAGTAAAAGATTTAGTAACATTTAATCAAATATAATTATAATCACATTACAATTGCATAAGTATAAAACGAGAAAGTAGTATATGCAGGAAATATGTATTTAAGTTTCTGAAAATGGTAGCCAAACAAAGATACCAGTTTAAGAAATTCAGTCACAATCATCCACCAAGACACAACTCCAGTAGAACAATCTAACTAAATATTGCATAATATTTCAATAAGTTTTTCTCCATAACTCCATCCACTCACAGGGTTCTGAAAATCATTTACAAAACTTACTGGAATGCTTTTCTCCCTGGTAGCCTCGTCTCTTATCCTTCTGCAAATGAAAATCTTACAGGACAGAAAACAAAATAAAAGAAAACAAAGTTTCTTCCATTCTGCCGAGACTTCCTCTCCCTCCAATCGATTTTCTGTTGTTATAGCGTAGCTGATTTCTATTTTAGGCAAACAAATGCACTCCAGAAAATGCCTCCATAGCATCCGTGAACTCGTACAAAAATATCGATTAATCTTCCTTATCTTCTCAGCACCTTGACTGCTGTAATGCTTCTCGAACTTCTGTTTGATGATCTGGCTCAGATTTATTGTATTCTCCGGAAGACAGTTTCATCCCACCGCGTTATCTTTATTATTGAGCTTGCTCTGATTCCTCTCCTTGTATCTGCACATAAAAACAAAAGTAAATATATTGTAAAAAATGAAGTGAATTCATCAAACTGTTATCGATATAATATTAGTGCAAAGGTAAGAAGAAGAAGAGAGAAAGATACAAGTTATTTCCCTTTAACTTGATTGTCTCATTACACGCTTTTTTTCTTCCAGGAGTGACTTCCGCCAAATCGTTATCATCGAATTTATTTCCAATAGCTAACCAACGGCGACGAAGAAGAAAATTATGATATTTACTGGTTTGGTAAATGATGCTACATTTTATCAACTTCGTGTTCTTCTTTGTGCATTGATTTCTTTTGCCTGGGATAACTCAATGTAAATCTTCATAGTAAATCTCATAGGAAATCATTTGATATGAATTGGTAGTTCCCTAAAACCTGCTTTCTGGTAAGAATCTTCTCTCAAGCTGAGCGATGAGGTGACATATGTGTTTTCTAGAATCAATATTCTCCTGTCATGTGGCAAGCACATAAATTTCCTGCGCAACTTGTTCATGTTACAGATCTAGCAAATAGTTTTTCTTCCACCATTTGTCAAGCATATTCTTCATTTCCACTTTAATGTGATAAGTACTGACGAGGACTGCGAATAAAGAATTCTCAACTAGCATGCGATAATTACTCTTTGTTGTTGATATGGCGGTAGATAGGAAACCAGCTACGATCTTTTCATAATGATGCACCGGTGTAATTATCTCATTGAATAAACTGTTTCCATGATTAACGTGGCACTGGAATATGTTTCTCTTCGATGATGTATAAAAATGTAACCAACTGTTGTTGGAAATATTAAAATTCTGCGCTTTTGGTGGTTCTTATTCCCTTCACCGAATCTTCGGTCAAGTCGTTGCTACAAATTAATTCAGTGTCTTTGTGGAAACGAACTTGCCTTTCGATAAACTACCCATACCTTGATTTTCGCAGTTAGGGAACATAACGTGGCTTTACCCATTAAAACCAATGCACAATCATACTTTGATGGTTTGCGTGGCATAGTGAAGAAGATGCATTGGATTCTTTTGATTTTCATAATATCTTAACAGATTGCTAACCGGTGGCATGTGATCCTCCTTAATGTAAAAATTTTACTGCAAATTGACAGGAATTATGATGAGTTAACACTCCTTCCTTTGGCTGATAGCGTGTCACATGGCAGGCTGCTTAATTTAATTTGAAACCAGCTGGACGCATCTCCATAATAAGACAAAACGTGTTCCTCAATTTCCAATACTATGCTTATATGCCAAACAATTTCTTAGTATTTGACGGTAATCTGTGGTTGTCATTTTTTAACTCTTCACGATCTCTGCCAAGATTCAAGAAAAATTAATATATTGTAGCATACTTTATTCCGTGACATTCTTTCTCAAAGAAACCTAGAGTAAACCTATTAAAAATAAGAACTTCATAATGATAAAAGTTACCCAAGATCACTTGTAAAATGATATAATCTTTGATTTTCGAAACGTATTAATGCATTTATGATGATATGACGATTTGACATAACTGCCAGCGTTTTGTCGTAAGATTATCATGCAAATGTAACAGTTTGGCTTTATTATCTTCAAACTCACTTGTGTATATTCATATTAAAGTCAGCTTATAAAATTTATTCACAAGTTTATGAGCATAGCAATTAAGTTTAAGTACATTACTATCATTACAGTATTCTATTAAAAACATTGATTTTATTTAAACAATATTATTAAAATAAAATCCAATAAAACCGAAGCTTTATGTCTTTTATGGACTTGAAACTTTTCAATTGATGATGTCACCCTTTTTTTTATTTCTTTTAATATATAGTTTTATATACAGCCTTTTGTCATAAAAGTGACTTATGAGTTGAATTCATAAAGCTTATTTATTTATTTATTTTTTAAAATATTTTGAAGAAAAAAAATTGAATATAAAGTTTACAAAATGTATAATTAATCTATAGAAAAATATTTGTAAACTTTAAATAAAATATCTCAAATATTAAAATCTTGAGATTTCCATATCTTATTCAATTTCTCTATGTGAAATGTTTAATAATTTAGAAATAAATAAATAAAAGAAAGTTTTATGAAATATTATAATTATCAAAAGATCAAAGTGTATGCAAGCATGATTGAGAAACGAGGAAACTAAGAGAATCAAATCAAAATCAACAATCCTCATGAAATGAAAACCAAGCCGAAGAACAAGTAGCATTGAAAGTGTAGGATGTACAAGGAGAAAGCCATTGGATCATCTACCAAATCAAATTAAATAAATGAAAACTATTAAAGGCTAAGTATTTACAAAATTTACATGGGGCCTCTTTATTTTTGTAAAAATCAAGGGGAGTTGTTGGGTGCCAATAGGATTTTAATATTTTCTGTCATGTTTTTATGCTTGTTTAAAGTTTAGTTTTTAAGGTTTTCGAATTGTATTATTTCCTGTAGTTAACCAACAGTTATATATGTAATTAGGACCTTGTTTTGAACTACATAGAGTTTCAATTAGGCTTCATAACCATTCTTAGTTCTTATTCATTTCTTTCACTTTGCTTTAGTTTATCTCTTAGATTATGTTTTTATAGTTCATCTTTTATATCTGATTTCTTAGCCTCTTACTATTCTAGAACTTGTCAGTTTGATTCTTAGTTTAGTTTACTTCATTTTTATTAAGTAATTTCATTCTGAAAGGCACATTAGTTTTTCATAGTTTAATCATAATTTTAAGTTCAAGCATAGGATCTACTTTTCTCATTCACATAGTTAATGAAGATGTTCATAGGATAGGATTTGATTCAGAAATAGAATATCTTTATTAAGTTTTCTACTTGCTTCTAGATTACATTTGTTTTCGAGTCATTTGCATATGCTTAGATTTCCTTAAATTTTCTTCATGCTTCACCTTTGTAGGATATCATAGATATTTGCATGCCTTTTATTTCAAAGTAGTCATTAGAAATACATGTTTTGGGTTTCTTGTTAATTAAATCAATAGTTAATAACATTTCATTTCAAATCAATTTTAAATAGCACAACTAGAGTCGTTTGCTTATGGATAAAGAATGGATTACAATGTTTAAAGTTAGTTGTAATTGGTCACTCTTTAGCTTGCATCTCTTTGTAGAAGTTAAACTAGATTTACTTCCGTTCTGTCTCCTTGTCACATTTGAACATTTCGATACATTTTCTCCCGTTCCTATTACATTTGACACATTTCCTAAGAATCCTCAAGGAGAATGGAATTAGGTAGCTTAGCTTAATTTTGAATATTTGTTAAATGCATGAATAGTTTAACTGTTGAATTTCATAGGTTTATTACGTAGTTTATAATCTTGCTGTAAGATAAACATAGTTTATTGTTTCCATAGTTAGTTGTAAAACTCGATCATTTCATAGATAGGTTTCCAAATTTATTCATAGTATGTCTTTCTAATTCCTAGATTAGAGTTTGAATAATTGATGAGTAGTTTGCATATTTCATAAGAGTAGTTTTCTTTTGATCAAGTCTTGTTTCCTAGAATAGTATTTGTTGTTTTTATCTTTTCAGTCATTGTTCAGTAATATAGATTGATACTATTCTGATATATTGGTTTAGTTAGGTCTAATCAGTTTAGTAGTTGTATTTTTGAAGTTTGACTCTGTTTTTCATTTTGAAAAATCTTTCGATCTTTTCATTATGAAACATTTCTAAGTTCGGTCGAGCCAATGTGCTAGGTACCATTCTACCTCAGCACATACTGTGCCATAACTCTAAGATTACCAACCTTGGTTGATAATTAAATATTTGGTGATTCATTAAGACAATAAATACACCCAACATTTTGGTGTTGTTGCCGAGGAGTTGTAGATAGGTAGAAGTTTCTTCTTAAACTTAGTGATAGGTAGAATTTTTCTTTTGAAACTTAGAAATAGGTTGGTGGTGGGTGAGCAGTAAGATGAGAGGTAAGAGCCTGTGCATCTGTTATAACAGGTATTCCCAAAACCCAACAATAGTAGTAATGCAATTAGAATTTATTTTATTTGTAGTTTTGCTTTCATGAATAGGTTTAGAGACTCAAAAGGTAGATATATTAAAACGATCCTTCCTACTAAAATCCCTACTAACCTATATGGGGGGCGTGCCACCACAACTACTAACTCTGCAGAAAGGTATCGGAAAACACCTAAAGGGGATAGTCCTACTTGGAAAGCTAAGTAAATCCTTTCTGGAAGTCATTTAGGGGGAACCATAGAAACATCAAAGAAATCTGTTCATAAAGAAACACCATTAGAAGAACCTCAAGTTCATATTGAAACTGAATTCAGACAAGAGGCAACTCAAAAAGATAAATCATTTGAAATGTCCCCTCCCATCATACCAACATGGGAGAGAACATCTCTCTAATTCCGGGACATCTAACCCCATCTCCAAGAGTAAAAATAATTGATAAGAAGACATATACATGTGCATATTGTAATTAAACACAACAGAATTTAGAATCATCTACAAGCATTCATATAAAATGAAGATGGACATATGCAAATGCATAAATATTTGAAAACACGACAGAATTTAAATTATATTACACATCCATCATACATTCAAAATATTCATGACATTCGTCAATTTAAACAATACAAAATTGGCACATGAGAGTACTTATCTTGAACAAAGTAGTCCTTGAGCAACCAGCTATGCATCTGCAACGTTCCACCCAACCATAGTCCAGTTGTGCTCATCAATCTCTTGATGCAACTGCCACCCCCGAGCTGGGCATGATTTCTACAAGGAACCAGGGAACAATAGACCCACACATAGCCAAACATACACTAAATTGAGCCAAGCCAGTCTGCAATTGGGTTTATCAGGCTGCTAGGAAATGGAAAGGAAGAATTACTAAGCTAGTGAGCTCAAACACAGAGCCATCGATACCTCTACAAGATCTATCTAGCTTGGCACCCATAATGCCTACACACCCCACTCCATGAAGTATTCCCTTCACCAATACAAAGTCCTTCAGGCCATACCTTCTAATCTAGAGTGTCCAGGGTGTGCATAGGAGAGTAGCCAGCCCTCTTAATCTTTTTGAGAGGTTATTTTCCCCACTAGGTTTATCAAGCCAATTCTGTCCACTACCACTCCAAATTTCTTGCTCACAGGTTCAAACCAAAACAAGGATGGATTCACATAACAGCAAAAGTATAAGTGCTGGGAATGAAGGAATGTTTATACAGTGAGATGCCCAAAGATGGGGTTTCTACCAGTTCAGAAAAACGTGGGAAACCAAAACGAAATGGACAAATGGGAAGTAAACTCCAGGAGAGCATAATTGTTTTTAGAAAAATGCTTATGGGAATTTTGTGGACAGAAACGACCTCCATAACCCCAAAAATCGTGGCTCTCTTCCTACCAACCCCTGTGCAATACAAATCGAGTTCCCAAGCATGGAAAAATGCAGGAAATGGTGAAAAATGGGATGGAAAAAGTCCCAGCTAGCTCTCACTGCGTCAGAGAGCAAAGGCCATCTGTTCAGAATGGCTTTGGGAACAATTTTCTGGGTGTTTTCTTGCCCATGAAGCAAAATTTTTCCAAGTTAATGGCTTTCCCATACACAAAATTGGCTGCCATACCTCTCCAGTCCCAAGGCATTAACTGCTTCAACCAACTCTTGGAAGAATTTAATGATTAGGTGCATAAGCCAAAATGGGTAGTTGAGGGTTTATGGGTTTTCTCATTGACACATGGGTTAACACCATTGGCTCAAGGGTTTGAATCATTTCCCTCCTTATTCCTTATAAAAATCATGCCCCCAATTCTTGTTGCATTGCATAGCTAGTTGTGGGTATTTATATGAAAATGCATATTCACAATTCCCATGGCTCACTAGCACATGGGTTAAATAATGCCAACATACTTTCCTCTTCAAGGTCGAGTGTTCACTACTGGGGTCTTGGACTTGAGCTCGATGCTAGGAATCATACATAATATGCATACAATATTTACATTATAGCCCAAAATATTACAAGGGTCAAAGTGGGGACGTGACAATTCCCTCCCCTTGGAATAACACCATCCTCGGTGTTCCAATTACTTAGGAATACATACACACTTTATACATGACCAAAATTCACAAAATATGGCAAGTCTGTCCTGCATTTCATCTTTTTACTTTGAACCTTCAGGAACAAGCACTTTGGTTTCCACAAGCTGCTCCCAGTACACCGACTGGGTTTGTCAGGCATCCAACAACCATTCACCACAACATCCACATATCCAATGCCAAGCCAGTACACCGACTGGGTTTATTAGGCATAAAATGGCCATTGCCAAGCCAATACACCGACTAGGTTTATCAGGAAATAAGAACAACATAATATGATTACGTGGCTCTTTCTCTTATGCAACCAATGGTTCCCTCCAGGAAATCCATAGGTGACTTGCTTGACTGCAGGCTAGCATGGCCCCCACAATGCCCACTCACACTACACAAGGATGATACCCCTTTTATGCTACATAGCTCCTCAGGCCTATCCATCTCTTCTAGTGTCCTTTAGTGTGAGCGTAGAAAGGTTACCATTGCCCATACATTACTCTTGAGTACTTTCTCTTCACATTGCCCCTTAACGTGCAAAACCAAATTGCATTCGTATAAGATGACAACACAAGAAGGATAAGAAAGCTCATCAGTATTGCTGGTAAAAAAAAATAAATTGTAATCATATTTCATATCATTCACTATCAAGTATTGAAACACCAGGAATGAGTCCATTCCCTTAGGGTGTAGTCAATATTGTCAACCTCAACAAAACCCAGCACCCGAAAGGTATGCATCCCTTTATGATGTGAGTCATCTAGGTCCTAATCATACTCAAGCAGTATGGAATAATAATAAAACTGTTAAATTTTGAGCATTAATTCGCAATACTCGAGGATCTTCACTGAGAGAATAATATATACAGTATATCAATGCATAACAATCACAATAAGCATGACAAGCATCACAAGAATCAAAAGCATGAGAGACAAGAGACATAGAGTTTCTGTGGGGAAAACCCTAAGGGAAAAAACCCCACAACTTCCTCAGAGATATAGAGAGCAATGGCTCAACCAAAGTACAACCAAAATACACTTGAGATAGTCTCCTAGTAGCAGATGATCCTCCTCCTCACTAGTGCGCCACTTTCTGAGTGAGAGAAGTGTGACTTTCTGAATGATCTAAATAGAGATCTCCTGATCTCTATTTATACTAACCTGTTTTCCCAGTTACACTATGGGGCCAACTTGTCTATCTAGATACATCCACAATATAATATATATTTCAGGGCCGACCCCACACATGGTGGTCTAATAACCCGTCGCCAAGTACACACACTTGCGACACTTGTCAATACACATGACAACACTTCCTTATAGAGGAATAATGTGAAGAACCTGTAATAATTAATTAATGTAAATACACGAGATATCAGAAATAGTAGAACTCATAATCACTTTTATATTGATCACGTGCCACTTCGAGGGGGCAACCTCCTTTGAGCAAGCTCAATACAATTAACTTCATGGTCCCTTCATAGGCCTCAACACACACTTATATACTAAGTCTAGGCGCCAATACCATAGGTCAATACTATGTGTCAATACAAACCATGAGCTAATACAAACCATGGGCTAAGTCTAGGCACCAATACTATGAGTCAAAACCATGGGCCAGTACAAACTATGGATCAACAAAACTATGGGCCACTTACAAAGCATATGCACCAACAACAATAACAAAAACTATGGATCAACAAATACTATGGGATGACTTACAAAGCATATGCGTCCAACAACAATATACTAACAAAGTAAAGACATGGGTTCCTAACATCCCCTCTTCCTTATAAAAAGCTTTGTCCTCAAAGCTTTAGATGTGGAAATTGATGCAGAATCTGAAGGAGTGGGTCCCCTGTAGCATCCTTGGGTTTCATTCTGAGCCACTCACGTCTTTGGAGTTTCAGGGAGGATTGCATGGAAGGCTGTAGATGAAGAAGAACCATATTAGCGATGTGAAAAGTGCGCTAAGAATGGTGCTGATCGGCTTGTTGTTTCAGGCGAATTCTTGCCACGTGAAAATTGTCCTGCAGAATGAGAAGAAGCTGATCACAGTTTCGAAGAATTGAGTCAATTTCCTGAACTGGGGAGCTACTGAAGGTGTATGGAAGAAGAACTGGTGGTGCTTGTCCAGAGACTGCTTCATATGGTGTCCTTTGAGATGTGGTACTATACCATTGGAGCGCTTCTAGGAAATCCATAGAAATAGTTGTCCAAATCTGTGGAGGGATGGGCAAGGGTTCGAGCAGTCCTGAAAGGAGGGTCGTTTCACCCTTGTTGACCTGGAAAGTATCACAGTCAACCACCATTCGTTGAATTGTCCTTTTGAGTCCCTGCTAAAAGAAGTTACATTGTTCCTGGTCATACGTTTTGAGGAACCCAGAGTGCCCTACTGATGAAGAAGCATGGATTTCATAGAAGAGATAACCCCATTGAACAGATTGCAACCAATTTGGAACAAGCAAAGAAATAGCTATAAGAGAAACTGGGTCATCAAATGTGCGAGGAGGAGCATCTTCCACCATATTGGCCTTACCCTTCTGGTAAGTGGTCGCATAGTCATAACCCATGAGTTGGATAACCCATTTTAGGTGTGTTGGGGAGGAGACCCGTTGTTCCAGGAAAGTTTCCAGACTCTGGAGAGTAGTCTTGATGCAGAAATAATTCCCCAATATGGATGGCTGCCACTTCTGTACTGTATGCAAAATAGCCATCATGTCCTGCTGAGATGTAGATGCGGCTAAATGCTTACCGGAAAGGTCTCGTGAAGGTGGCAAACCCACTGGTGCAAAAAAGACACCTGCATATATATCCAAGGAAGCAGTGGAGACCATTAGTGGGTGCATCTGAAGGGAATGGAGATGAGCAATGACACCATGTGAATTCTTCTTAAGGATCTTTTCCAGGCGATGTGAACTGATGATGCAGAGAGAACCTGGTTGTAAGCCCATAATTTTGTGTTGTGTCCCATTGGCTGAAAATTGCATCCAAAGTTCAGCAAAATTCCATAAGATGGGGCCAAGTGTGCGTAACCATTGAATGCCCAAAACCACATCACATCTGCCTAAGGATAAGGAAAACATGTCAGAGCATAGGTTATAATATTCCATAGAGATACGCACATTGTGACACTTCCCCTTGCAAGGTAAGGTGCCCCCATTGGCAACCATGACTTCAAAGTTGGAGCAAGGATGGACAAAACAATCAACCTGTTTGGCAATCCAAGGGTCAATGAAGTTATGAGTGCTACCAGAATCAATGAGTATGGTAAGAGGGAGCTTCTTGAAGTATCCCCTGACCCGCATTGTTTGTGGGGTGGTGATTCCGGTTACAGCATGGAGAGAGATCTCAGGTGGGTCGTCCTGAGATGTGGTGTCAACAGGCGGGTGTTGAATGTCGACCTGATCATCTACTGTATCTGTAGATTCTTCACCAAGTTTTGAGGCAGGTGGAGAATCCACATCCAAGAGATAGAGCTTTTGTTGAACACATCTATGTCCCCGAGTGAATTTCTCATCACAATTATAACAAATCCCTTTTTCTCGGCGTGCCTGCATCTCTGTTTCAGACAAAGGCTTGATAGGAGTTGGTTGAGGAGCAAGCGTGATGGGAGGTTGTTGGGAACCCATATTTCTGAAGGGAACAAAGGTGGGTTTTGTTCGGATATTCACATCATCTTTTTCAGGATCTTGCATGCAATTAGGGTTTGCATGCATCCCAATCACCAGGTTGATACCTCCAGCACCTTAGCCACCTTATTCTAGCACCCGGGAGCCACTTACTTCAGAGTTTTAGCCCTCCTAGTCAGGAAGGTGCCCACTTCTCACCTACTACCAGAGAAGGGTGCACTTCTTCACCTACCAATGCAGTTCCACTTCAGTTACATTCAGTTAGCTCCGATTCTCCCTGATTTGAGGCTAGTTTCACTCCTGACTGACTGTTTCACTTCCGTTGGACCTCCAGATTGACTAGATGACTTGTTCTGACTTCAGCTAGCCTCCCATGCACCCTCCACTGAGCCTCCTTCCCTTAATCAGTGCTACGCACTTCAGTTACACTTGTTACACTCAGTTAGACTCAGATTGACACCTGGATGACTGGTTCTTGTGCATTGATGAGCACCACCGATTGATGATGAGGACTCCTAGTTGGAGTCAAGCTACTCCATTCAGTAATTCGAATGGCCTACGTAGTCAATTCGAATTGCTCACTCACATTGTCAGATTGTATTGTAATTATTCACCCTTATTGGGATATTGAGCACTACTGCATGTTTTGCACAGTTTTACACCATATTTTCTATGTTCATCTGTTGTGATTGATTTACTTGTTCATTAGATCTGCTGTGACTAATTTTACAGGTTTGGAGCGTTTTTGAGCTGCAATCTTGTCCTCTGCCAACTTAGCCAACCCTAGGACTTCCATCATTGTGTTGGGACAGAACATTTTGACCTCTGAGCAGATTTCATCCTTGAGACCACTGCTAAAACAACTCCTGTATAATTCATCAGACAATCCTTCTGTGTCATTGGCCAGTTTCTCAAATTCTGTCTCATACTCTCTCACTGTGCCCATTTGGTGAAGTTTAGTGAGTGCTCCTGTGAAGTCATCAAAAGCACTAGGACCAAATCATGGCAAAAGGAGTTGGCAAAAATATGTCCAGTTTGGCTCGGGATGAGCTTTGATGTACCAACGGTACCATTGAAGGGCTTCCTGTTCCAAATGAAAGGATGCAAGTGGAACTTTATGGACATCAAAAGTATTATGCAAATCAAAATATTGTTCTGCTCGGTATATCCATCCAGTCGGATCAGCACCATTGAAGCAAGGAAAATCAAGCTTTGGCCCACGAAAATTGCTGGAAGAAGAGAACCCGATGGCTGCAAAAGATTATGGCTGTCGGTTATTGTTCATGGCTGAATACTGGAGATGGAGGCTGAGAAATTTTTCATCCAGATCTTGGAGTTTGGTTTGGATGGCTGCATGTGCTTCCTCCATGGTGTGTGCTCCTACATGGGTGACAACCATAACCAGGGTTTTTCTTTTTTTTTGGAATGGGTAGAAAAACACAAACAGAAGCTGATTTAGTAAAGGGAAATTTGGATTGGGGAAAAAATATGATGGGTAATTGGGGTTTGACTAGACTTGGGACACTGTCGAATTGACAGGGAAGCAAAAAATGAGGATTTCAGAAGCGGGGTGAAAGAATGGAAAAATTTGGCAGAGGGGGACAAAGAAGCAGAATTCAGAAATGAACTCTTTGGTAAAATTTGAAGGTGATTGGGTGAAATCTGAGGAAGTTATGGAAAACCCTAAAAATAGAGAAATGTGGGATTTCGGGCTTTGGGAAGTGGAATTGGGGATAGGGTCCTCAGGAATGAAATATGCAAAATGGGATTACAGGGGTTCCCTGGAAGTTTCAAGGGAAACAGAGTGAAAACAAAGGAGATATGGAGAAAAAATTGATTTTTTTTTTTTTTAAAGTATAGAGCCGCTACGACTCGGAAGGGATCTAAAACAGATAGATCTACAATGGCCTGGAAGTGAGCGCAAACAGAGGGATCTGAAATGGCAACGAATGGATTGAAAATGATTGGATCTGGAACGGCTTTCAGAATGGATTTGAACGGCTGTATTTGAAACGGCGTAGCAGTGATCGACAATAGTTCAGCTGAAAATAGATATGGACCCCAAGTATGTGTGGCTTCCTAACAGTTCAGGGGTTTCACTCAGCCACCAATGCTATCTGATGGCTTCCGTATTGGGGCAGTACCCCTCACTCCACGGCTTGGGTAAAATTGATAACCGCTTTTCCACAAAGGACAGCTCTATGTTTTACCTCACGGGTGGGAACTAGTCAATCAGGTAGGGGTCGTTTCCCTTTTCGCTGGCAGGTCCTCTCAATGGGCGAGCTACTTCGGGGTTCCTGTGGTACTCCTCACAATGAGTTTTAGGGCTTATGCCCAAGTAATTCCCACAGTTAAGCGGATAGGGATTATTCCCAAATCCGAACTTGCAACAGATGCGAAAAAGAAAATTGCCATAAATTTCACCCAGCGAGCCCAAGAAAGTGCTCTGTTACCAGATGTGAAGAACCTGCAATAATTAATTAATGCAAATACACGAGATATAAAAAATAGTAGAACTCAGAATCACTTTTATATTGATCACGAGCCACTTCGAGGGGGCAACCTCCTTTGAGCAAGCTCAATACAATTAACTTCATGGTCCCTTCATAGGCCTCAACACACACTTATATACTAAGTCTAGGCACCAATACCCTAGGTCAATACTATGTGTCGATACAAACCATGGGCTAAGTCTAGGCACCAATACTATGAGTCAAAACCATGGGCTAGTACAAACTATGGATCAACAAAACTATGGGCGACTTACAAAGCATATGCGCCAAAAACAATAACACAAACTATGGATCAACAAATACTACGGGATTACTTACAAAGCATATGGGTCCAACAACAATATACTAACCAAGTAAAGACATGGGTTCCTAACAAATAACACATCTCTTATAAGGGTACAATAAATATATATGAAATACATAGATGAAATACATTCCGAAGTTACATATACATCAACACTCCCTCTTAACTAGGAAGGTATTTCTCGACACAGATATGCTAGACAAGTCTTTTTCTCGGGATCTCGGGATCAACGTCATCGATGCATCGTTATCATCATCGTCACTACTACTACTATCTCAACCAATCTCTGACTCTACTCATCATAGGAAGTTCTACAAAGTGAGTCCTTTTTCATACTGGATGTAGGCCCACCACCTGCAGGTCTTCGTCATCACTGGCCATACTGTGGAATCCTCGGGACTTATTATGTGTGTCACAAAACCTTAAAAGAGTCTCTTGACTAGCAATAACCCTAAAGAGCATTTGAGGCCTTTTTCATCCTGTCCAAATCTCCAGGACTTATTACATGTGACTCCACCACAAAACCTCGAAAGAGAACCATAGGACTGATTATGAGCACAAGGCTCAACCTATCGGATATCCCAGGGCACAAATTATATGTGGTCACCACAAAACTTTGAAAGAGCATCCCAGGAGTGATTACGAGCACAAGGCTCAACCTATTGGATCTCCTAGGGCACAAATTATAGGTGGTCATGGAAAAACCTCGAAAGAGCATCCCAAGACTGATTACGAGCACACGACTCAACCTATCAGATCTCCCAGGGCACAAATTACATGCCCTAGGACAAAACCTTGAAAGAGCATCTGCCAGATATCCCAGGGCACAAATTACATGCCATAGGCAAAACCTCAAAAGATTATCTGCAGATCTCCCAGGGCACAAATTATATGTCCTCCAAAGCAAAACCTCGAAAGAGCATTTGCCAGATATCCTAGGGTACAAATTACATGCCGTAGGCAAAACCTCGAAAGACTATCTGCAAATCTCCCAGGGCACAAATTACATGCTTATCTGCACAGCCTATTCCATGGCCACAGAGTATCAACCTCATACTCACCATACATCATCCTGATGTACACATGATCATCCTGGTCATCATCACTGCAACATCCTGCTGCATGTCATCTGGAGCAACATCCTGAAGCTCGTCATCCACAATCATCCTGATCATACAATGCAGCTACCTGATGCATACCAAGTATCTACCTGATACATATCATCATACATGATCCACCTGATCATACAGTGTATCCATCTGATACAAATACAGATACATGATACATATCCCCATACATGATCCACCAGATTATACAATGTATCCACCTAATACATATACAGATACATGGTCCAAGCATCCAACATGATGCATATACAAAATATATACAAATGATCCTACTGATCATATCCATCATCCAACATGATGCGTACATACATATAAATGATCCAACTGATCATCTCCAGCATCCAACATGATGCATACATACATATAAATGATCCAACTGATCATATCCAGCATCCAACATGATGCGTAGATACATATAAAAATGATCCAACTGATCATACAAAGCAGAAACTAGAACATCATCCTGATGCTCATCATCCAACGCTTACATCCACAGCCATGTGGAGGATCCTCCTTCCAACATGCTTGGAATGGCTTCAGCAAATGTGTCCATCACTTCTTCCTCGAAGTGTCATCAATCTGAAGAACATCAAGCCTCTATTTGAAGTACTCGAACGTCACCCTGGATAGTAGCTTCGTCAGCACATCTGCAATCTGCTCGTCCGTCGCAACATACAAGAGCTTCACAGCTCCTCTCTGCACCATATCCCTGATATAGTGATATTTGATCTCTATGTGTTTCAACCTGTCATGAAACACTAGGTTCTCGGATAGATTCACACAACTCTGGTTATCACAAAAGATACTAGTAGCATCCAACGGGATATCAAATAACTCAGACAGTAGCTTCTGTAGCCATACAGCCTCACAACTAGCTGAACATGCTTCAACATACTCTACCTCAGCTATACTCAATGCTACATAGGACTGCTTCCTGCTAAACCAAGACATCACACCTGATCCCATACTGAAGCAACACCCAGATGTGCTCTTCCTATCTGCAGCACTGCAGCCCAATTTGAATCAACATAACCCTGCAGGTTAAACTTTTGATTTGCTTCATACTTGAGCCCATAATCCACTGTACCCTTCAGGTACCTCAGAACATGCTTTACAGCAACCAGGTGAACACTCCTCGGATCCGTCAGGAACTAGCTCAATGTGTCCACCGCAAAGCAAATATCTGGTCTCGTGTTTGTCAAGTACGTCAAGGACCCAATCATCTGACGATACATAGAAACATCAATCAGCTTAGATGAAGCATCACATAGAAGCTTCAGATTCGATGCCACATGTGTGGCCATGGCCTTTCAATCCATCATCTCGAATCTCTTCAGGATATCTACTGTGTAATTCCCTTGACCAAGGAAGATACCACCTGCACTCTGCCACACCTCCATACCTAGGAAATAATGCATCATTCCCAAATATTTCATATCGAACTCGGCAGCAAGCTTCCTCTTTGTATCACACCAAGTTCTGGGAGCTTGCTACAATCCATACAAGGATTTCTTCAATCTGCACACATGTGACTCCCTGTTAGTTCTTGGGACTGCATCCCAAACATCTTCTTCATGATCAATGGATCATGGCATTCCATTTCTTCATCCCAGATCCTGGGAACTTCAATATCTTCAATAGATATCTTTGTTGTTGGAACAAATGTTGTAGTCCTTTTGTAGGTGAAGATATATGGTCTTTCCTACAAAACAAGTTAAATTGTATGATTAGAAACATCTCATAATTTTCAGAACAAATTCTTTACACATAAAGAAATATGTCATGCAGTTATGCAGTTATCTTAGCCAATGCTTCAATACAACATTTATCCATGTTCCACAACTTTCTAGATGCCTTCCAGTCTCTACCAGAACATTGTTAAGAGTTTTCACTACTCCCAACATGTCAACAAATAGGTTTCATTCTAGATAAGTAGCACTGGAATGTTGTACAGTGCCATAGGCCACTTACCCATCACATGCATATTAGTGGTATACTGTTCATTAATGCAATCATTCTAATATGCACAATACATCTCCTAATTCTAGGAACATAAGCATAATATTATACAAACAAAATAGGCAAGAAATGATAATTGAAATACTTATCTTTGTTTGTTTGTTGGGTGGACTCCCTCTGAGTCTTTGCTTCCTGGCAGGAGCTGTTGAAGTAGCTTCTTCTACACCTTTCTGTTGTGGAATGTAGGAAGATGGTCAACTCCCTCTGAAAATATGCATCCTTGCAGGAGCTACTGGAGTGTGCTCCCTATTGATCTTTGCTTCCTAGATTACCTGTCCTTGAAATTATATTCATCCTTGCTGACATCAATCTTCTTGAACCCTGGAAAGTATTTTCTGTAAGCCTTCGAGCTTTCACTGTAACTCACAAAGATACCCTTCTTTCCTGAAGGATCTAGTTTAGTCCTCTTTTCCTTTGGGACAATAGTGTATACTGGATAACCAAATATTCTGAGATGGATGACTTCAAGTTTCTTACCAGAAAATATTTCTTCTGGTGTCTTGTTGTCCAATATCTTGTGGGGTGTTCTGTTCTGCACATATACAGCTATTCTAGCTGCTTCTTCCCATAGATGCATAGGTAGATCCTGGTCATGCAGCATTTCCCTTGCTGCTTCCATGATTGTTCTATTCTTCCTTTCTGCAACTCCATTCTGTTGAGGATTGTAAGGAGAAGTCAACTCCCTCTTAATCCCTGAATCACTGCAAAGCTTCTTAAAGTTACCTGAGGTGAATTCTCCACCATTGTCGGATCTGAATGTTTTTATCTTCTTGTAAATTTGATTCTCTATCAAGGTTTTGAATTCCTTGAACTTGTCAAACACCTCATCTTTGTTCCTCAAGGAGTATACCCAAGTCTTCCTGGAGAAGTAATCAATAAATGACACATAGTAAACATACCCACTCAGAGAACTGGATGACATAGGACCACATACATTTGAGTGGATGATTTCCAGGATACCTTTTGCCTTGCTTTCACTGCTTGGGAAAGCCTTCTTAATGTTCTTACCTTTTGCACATCCTTTGCAAACACCTTCATGTTTGGTCTTGATTTCAGGAAGACCTTCTACAGCCTTGCTTGCAATTGGAAGTGCCCTATAGTGCATATGATCAAGTCTTCTATGCCAAAGTTCACTTGGCTCCATGGATTCATGTATCATGGCATGTACAGGTTGACCCTTCAATTTATACAAACCTCCCTCTTTCTCTCCAATCACTACTGCATCATCGATTGTTTTACCCTTTGGCCACATTAGGACTTGGCCATCCACAAATGCAACCCTCATACCTTTTGCATCCAATGCAGAGATGGAGAGTAAGTTCTTCTTGAGCCCAGGTACATAAAGGACTTCTTTCATCTTCAAAGATTTTCCAAAATCTAGGTTGTAGGAGGCTTCACCACTTCCTTTGATTTGGTATTGATAATCATCCCCAAGTTTCACCTTATGGGGTGATTCATGTTCAGATAGGTTCACAAAAGATTCCTTAAACCCAATCATGTGTTTGGAAGCCCCACTATCAATTAACAAATCATTACAACCATGGGAGATAGTGTTAAAATTCAATATGCTAAGACAGAAAATAGCAGCATTACATTCCATTTCACAATAATAGCATATACAGGATCACTGAAGAAACAACAAGCATAGCATAAACACAAGAGACAGAGATTTATCCTGGGAAACCCTCATGGGGTAGAAAACCCAGCAAAGCTTCCTCAATATAGATGACCAGCAATATACAAAGATGCAAACCCTGAGCATAAGCTCCTTCTCCTCCATAGCAGACCTCTCCTCCACAAATGCGCCTTTCTCAAGTGAGTGAGTGTGTGTAATGAGGAACACACCTCCTCTATTTATACACTACTCTGATATGTATTTTACACAAGTACACGTAGGCTCGTATTTAACCAATAGGTTAAATACCCCACTACAACTAACTGGGCCGACCCCTCTAGGGTGGTCTAATAACCCTTTGACCCACATAACACATACAGGGCCGACCCCTACTAGGGAAGTCTAATAACCCGAGTTACCACATTCCGATGGAGGAATAAACATCTCCGGATATACAATAAGATCTTCACGGAGGAATGAAACATCTCCAGAATAATAAAGTACAAATATAATATTCTTTGAAGTTACAATATCTTAACACTCCCCCTTAACGAGAAGGATATTATAACAACATCTGCACGAGCAAGGAGTCATCAACATCATATATGATACATCTATAAATCATTGGAAGCTTTCTTCAATTTGTCTTCATCAGTAACTCAAACAGTTACTGGTACATCAACGTCAACATCAATATCAGCATTACGATCATCAGCATCGTAATCACATGATCAGCAGCATCGTCAAGGAATGATGTAAACCAGTCATGTACCTTTTGAACTAAAGTCCAGGGACGATCCAGTCCTATCATTATTGAAGACATACGTCTACGGCTCTTCTTTCGGACTTAAGTCCAGGAATGATCCAATCCCTTCATTATCGGAGACATACGTCTATGGCTCTTCTTTCGGACCGAAGTCCAGGAATGATCCCAATCCCTTCATTATCGGAGACATACGTCTACGGCTCTTCTTTCGGACCGAAGTCCAGGAATGATCCCAATCCCTTCATTATCGGAGACATATGTCTACGGCTCTTCTTTCGGACCGAAGTCCAGGAATGATCCCAATCCCTTCATTATCGGAGACATACGTCTACGGCTCTTCTTTCGGACTGAAGTCCAGGAATGATCCCAATCCCTTTATTATTGGAGACATATGTCTACGGCTCTTCTTTCGGACCGAAGTCCAGGAATGATCCCAATCCCTTCATTATCGAAGACCTCACGTCTACGGCTCTCTTTAGGACTGAAAGTCGAGGGATGATCCCAATCCCCTCAACTGTCCACTAAGGACTTCATTCTCGGAGACCTTACGTCTACGGCTCTCTTTAGGACTGAAAGTCCAGGGATGATCCAATCCCCTCAACTGTCCACTAAGGACTTCATTCTCGGAGACCTCACGTCTACGGCTCTCTTTAGGACTG
Organism: Larix kaempferi; assembly: GCA_027924585.1. Classification (NCBI taxonomy): domain Eukaryota; kingdom Viridiplantae; phylum Streptophyta; class Pinopsida; order Pinales; family Pinaceae; genus Larix; species Larix kaempferi. The sequence continues at coordinate 1,043,174 of BSBM01001075.1, forward strand.
AAAGTCCAGGGATGATCCAATCCCCTCAACTGTCCACTAAGGACTTCATTCTCGGAGACCTCACGTCTACGGCTCTCTTTAGGACTGAAAGTCCAGGGATGATCCAATCCCCTCAACTGTCCACTAAGGACTTCATTCTCGGAGACCTCACGTCTACGGCTCTCTTTAGGACTGAAAGTCCAGGGATGATCCAATCCCCTCAACTGTCCACTAAGGACTTCATTCTCGGAGACCTCACGTCTACGGCTCTCTTTAGGACTGAAAGTCCAGGGATGATCCAATCCCCTCAACTGTCCACTAAGGACTTCATTCTCGGAGACCTCACGTCTACGGCTCTCTTTAGGACTGAAAGTCCAGGGATGATCCAATCCCCTCAACTGTCCACTAAGGACTTCATTCTCGGAGACCTCATGTCTACGGCTCTCTTTAGGACTGAAAGTCCAGGGATGATCCAATCCCTTTCTGTATTCTCATCTATACAAGAGCAGTTATCACATTAGCATGTATTCTCACCAATACATCAAAACATGTATACATCACACCAAAACATGTATACATCACAACTCGCATGTATTCTTACTAATACATCAAAACATGTATACATCACATCTAGCATGTATTCTTACTAATACATCAAAACATGTATACATCACAACTAGCATGTATTCTTACTAATACATCAAAACATGTATACATCACATCTAGCATGTATTCTTACTAATACATCTAACATCAAAACATGTATACATCACAACTAGCATGTATTCTTACTAATACACCAAAACATGTATACATCACACAAAAACATGTATACATCACAACTAGCATGTATTCTTACTAATACATCTAACATCAAAACATGTATACATCACAACTAGCATGTATTCTTACTAATACATCAAAACATGTATACATGACACAAAAATATGTATACATCACAACTAGCATGTATTCTTACTAATACATCTAACATCAAAACATGTATACATCACAACTAGCATGTATTCTTACTAATACATCAAAACATGTATACATCACACAAAAACATGTATACATCACAACTAGCATGTATTCTAAGTATAAGAGTCCTAAATCTAAATATTTCTAAGTAACTGGGTGTAGGGAACAGGTTACCTCATCAACGACCTTGTTGTTTGATGAGACAATCTCATCAGTAGTGACTATACTACTCCCCCTTTCGAGGAGGGTCCTTTTGAACTACACCAAGCTTGTCTCGGAAGTATTCAAACTTCACTCGAGACAGAGGTTTGGTTGGTAACTTCTTCACTTGACGTAGAGGCTTGGTTAGTACAACGGTAACCTGTTACAAATTCAAACTTTTAGAGTTCCTTTCTGTGTCATATCTTGTTAGTTCCCTATGTTCTTTGATTTATCATGGAACACTAGATTCTATGTCATCTTGATACAACTCTAATTATCACATAGGATCTCAGTTGGTTCTATCTCTAAGTCAAACAATCCTAAAGCCAAACTTCTTCACAACTAGCAGAGCAAGTAGCCATATATTCTGCTTGTGCTGAGAGTCACACTAGACTGCTTCCAGCTAAACCACGAGATCATGGCTAATCCCAGACAATAACATCCTCTCGATGTGTTCTTCTTGTCTGATACACTTCCTGCCCAAACAGAATCTGAATAGCCATCTGAAGTCATGATCTTCAAGATAGCATAGATCAAATTCTATCGTGTCCTTTATGTGCCTCATCACATACTTTGCAACTATCAGGTAAACACATCTAGTTTCCATTAGATACTAACTCAAGGTGTTCATAAAAAAGCATATATATAACCTAGTATATGTTAGATATATCAAAGACCCAATAATTTGACTGTACAGAGTTATATCCACTAACTCTGATGAGTTATCCCCTAACAGCTTCAAGCTGGAATCCATAAGAGTGGCCATTCCAACACCTCAAGTCATATTTCTCATCATACTTTCCCTGGTTGAGAAATATTCCTTCTGAGCCTTGCCATACTTCCAGACCTAGGAAGTAAAGCATTAATTTGAGATCTTTCATTTTTCATTTCTGCATTGAATGATCTTCTGCATATCTATCTGTGCCATCTCTCGTTAGATGGGTCTACTGAAATGAGCCTCAATATCATTCGAACTCTGTGGTGAGTTCCTTCTTGCATCCATGTCATATGTGTATCATATTCAACCTTGTAGCAAAGGTTGAGATCCACATCACCCATATTAAGCTTATCAAATTATTATCGATCCTAGGTACCTATACAGAACCTGATTCATACTTCTTCTTTAATTACACCATACTTGGAGCAAACATCTTGTCGTGATTCTCTTCCCCTTTCTAAGAGAATCTTCTAGCCATGAGCCTTCTATATTTTGTTTGATTTGTAAATCTTCTTGTTTGAACATCCACCACTTGTACGGTGTCCATGACCTTTCCTACAAATCAAAATTAAGTACATGATTAGTAATACTTCATAATCATCAAAAGATAACCCATTATGCATACAGATATCATTTACATAGTGATGCAACTATTTTGACCAATACTTTGGCACAACACTTTCCCATATCCTGTATGCATACAGTGGCTATCTAGATGCCTTCCATCTCTACCAGAACATACTATCGAGAGTGTGCACAACTCTCAGCATGTCAGCAAAGAGGTTTCATTCTAGACAAGCAACAATGGAATGTTTGTCCAAACATATGCACATTAGTTGTATACTGTTCAATGCTCTATGAATGTTTACACTCAGCATTATATATTCTAGGAATACAAATATGCATGCAGGCAATATCATTACTATTTCAAATAGCAACTCAAATACTTATCTTTTATGTTTGTGTGGCTGCCTCCCGCTTGATCTTCTGTATGTCTTTTGAACTTCTATTCATTCTGTACCACTGTGCATGCTCAAGAGTCATCCTCATGATCTCATACACAAACATACACTCATTAGTATATTCTAAATGCTATCAAAACATTATAGTACTAAATAATCTTGAAAACGTATAGTCATGATTATAGTTAATAAACATTAGTATTCAAGATTTCAGGGAAGTCTTCTTTTACTTATGCATATCATTGATAAAAGATATAATATGCATAATCCCTTGATTACTAACTTTATGAATAAGCATAACCAATCATTCCAAGTATACTTATATAAGGGATCCTAACACAAGGTAAGATTCATGGGAAACATACCTGGATTAGTATACCTACTTGGTTATGTACAACATACCTAAACAACCTCTTGAATGATTTAGAGATCCTGAGCTAGAACCTGCATGTCTCATAGGTTAAGCATAATATAACAAAGTCATACATACCTCGTAAGTAGAACAAAGATTATGGATGAGTCTTTGTCTTCATGTTTTCATGGTCATGGAGCCTGATTTGTCTTTTGTGATGTACCTGTATCTTGTTAGCAGACAACCTCAACCTCACACAACACCATAATGCATTAGTACAATCATAAGTGTCAACACCCTAACCAATGAATATCTTCTATCATGCATTCATAATTTTGTTAAGGTGATACAACAAATCTAAAATCAAGATTGTACTAACTGTAATAACATGAAGACAAACATACCATAAACTTAATCATGAACAAATCTCAAAACATACCTCGATGAGTCATACCTATCGAGATCGCTTGTAATCTCCTTATGTAAAGCCTTAGCCTCATCTCTCTCTGAAACATGAACTCCTTCACTTATGTAGGTGACCAATCCATCTTCTTCTAGGATTAACTCTATCCACTTGATTTGCAAGAACTGGACCTGGAGTTGGATATGGGTTTGTCAGAGAAACCCCAAAAATTCAAACTTTGAATTTCAGACTTCCGAAAGGATAGAAATATGCGCCTTGATGAGCTGATCAAACTGATATATTTAGAATTTGAAAACTGCAAAGTTTTACTCCTCAATTTTGCCTTTGAAACTTTCGGATTCACTGGACGTGACCCTGAACTGGGGTTTGATGAAGCCCACTCTTTTGCCCCATCAAAAAGTTTGATCCAAAGCTCTAAGCTTCTATTTTTCTGAGGAGCTTCCAGCCGTGGTCACAGATTTCAAAAATTCCCATTTTTACAGAAGCCCTAATTTTCCACTTTTCTGATCAAAGTCCCGAACTAGGGTCTAATCAAGCCCGACCTTCTGCCCAACCAAAAATTCTGATCTTGGTCTCTAAATTTCTATTTTGATGAGTAGCATCCAGCCGTGGCCTCCAATTACAAAAATTCCAACTTTCTTCAAAGCCCTAAATTTCGGAAGCCATGAATGAAGGTACAAAAAAATAATTCTGTTTTGACAGAAATATGTACCTGATTGTTTCTAGTGTAACTCCGAAATTTTTGATCCACAGGGTCTGAGAACGTTTTTTGAGATAGCCTGACCTGTTAGCTTTCCATCCTGACAGGTCTGACCTCAATTGGATGTTCTGAGAGAGAGTTATGCCAAATGTCGCAACGTGACCTGTTTTTGGAAAATACAGGAGAGCGAACTTGTACGGCGTGCCACGTGTCACTATTTGACCTTCGGCCTCTGAAAACGTTTTCTGAGATAGCTCGGCCTGTCATCTTTCCATCCTGACAGGTCTGACCTCAATTGGATTCTCTGAGAGAGATTTATGCCAAGTGTCGCAACGTGAACTGTTTATGGGATAATACAGGAGAGCGAACTTGTACGCCATGCCACGTGTCACTGGTTCAACTTCGGCCTCTGAAAACGTTTTCTGAGATAGTACAGTCTGTGTACTACCTATCACGTTTCACGAAATTTCATTTGGAGCTTCCTAGCCCAAGTTATGACCTTTTTCCCAAGGTCACCTGATTTTGACTCAGATCTGGAAGAGGCAGAAACCCTATATTGTACAGATCATAAATCACAAAGTACAACGAATTAGAGGTTGTCCTTTGGACACAAGGTACCTGGAGATCTTAGCTTCGTCTTGTAACAATTTCAGATCCGAAAACTTTGACAAAACGGATTTATAGCGAAAGTGCTACGATTACTGATTTTTGCTATGTAAAACCCTAACCTTCAAATTGTCGTAAGTAAAGCAAGTGTCTTTAGTGCCATACCTTGTCTTCCTTCAGGTTAGCTCTGATACCATGTTAAAATTCAATATGCTAAGACAGAAAATAGCAGCATTACATTCCATTTCACAATAATAGCATATACAGTATCACTGAAGAAACAACAAGCATAGCATAAACACAAGAGACAGAGATTTATCCTGGGAAACCCTCATGGGGTAGAAAACCCAGCAAAGCTTCCTCAATATAGATGACCAGCAATATACAAAGATGCAAACACTGAGCATAAGCTCCTTATCCTCCATAGCAGACCTCTCCTCCACAAATGCGCCTTTCTCAAGTGAGTGAGTGTGTGTAATGAGGAACACACCTCCTCTATTTATACACTACTCTGATATGTATTTTACACAAGTACACGTAGGCTCGTATTTAACCAATAGGTTAAATACCCCACTACAACTAACTGGGCCGACCCCTCTAGGGTGGTCTAATAACCCTTTGACCCACATAACACATACAGGGCCGACCCCTACTAGGGAAGTCTAATAACCCGAGTTACCACATTCCGACGGAGGAATAAACATCTCCGGATATACAATAAGATCTTCACGGAGGAATGAAACATCTCCGGAATAATAAAGTACAAATATAATATTCTTTGAAGTTACAATATCTTAACAGATAGTACCTGTGAGAGCAGAGATCAGAACATACTCTTCTTCACTTGATGAGTCATCATTACTATCATCACTTTATGCCCTAGCCTTTTTCTTTGGAGGTTCATCATCCTCGGAAGCATGAGCATGGAACTTTCTTTTGTTGCCCTTCTTCTTCTTGCTGGAGTTTTTGTTATTATCCCTTTTGTTCTTGGGACAATTTGAAGCAAAGTGACCCTTCTCATTGCATGTGAAGCATGTTGGATCCTTCTTATTCTTTTGATAGGATCTTTTGTAGTGAGGGTGCTCCTTCTTGGGCTTGATTCTTTTGGTGTGAGTTGTAAGAGCTTGATCTTCACCTCCCATATTTTCCTCATGAGCTACAAGTCTAGCTTCTTCTTGAGAGCATTCCTCCCATAGTTTACTAAAAGAGATCAATTTCTTTCTTGCACAGATTCCTTGAATAAAGGAGTCCCATGACCTAGGTAGGCCATTCAGGGTGGTCATAACAACTTCACCATTGTCCACTACTTCATCCACAGCTTCAAGTTTCTCCTTGATATGAGAGACCTTGGAAAAGTAAGATTGAATGGTTTCTCCATTCAACATCTTGACTCCTTTCAATTGATTCAGTAGAGTCATCTTCTGATTTATGTTCTTCCCTTCAAATATCTTGGTCAGAGAGTCAAACATCTCCTTGGATGTCTTTAGAGAAGACACATGGGGTATGAGATGGTATTTAATAGAATCAGCAATGATTCTCTTTTCCTTGACCAAGTTCTTCTTATGCAATACCTTAGCCTCTTCATCCTTTGGGATAGGGATGTCTTATTTAATATATGATTCCAACTCATTCTCTTCAAGGATTAACCCAATCCTATACTTCCAAGCTCGGAATTTATCATCCCCTTCAAGCTTATCCTCAAGCTTGGTGTGGTGAGACATCTTAAAGAGTACTTCAAATGGAAATATAAAAGATTTAGGTCTTACCACTTGAAATGCTGAAAACTCGATGTGGTCCTCGATTAGGGTTTGTCAGAATAACCCTAAAAATTCAAAATGTGAATTTCAACTTTCTGAAAGGATAGAAAGATGTGCCTTGATGAGCTGATCAGCTTGGTGCATTCAGAATTTGAGATCAGCAAATTTTTACCCTTCAGATTTTCCTTTTTGTCCTCCGGGGTTCACTAGGGAGAGCTCTGAATTAGGGTTTGAGTTTCCCGGAGATCTACCCAGCCAAAAATCTCGATCAAAAGCTCTAAACTTCGATTTTTGCAAGGAGCTTCCATCTATCTCTTCAGATTCCAGAAAATCCTATTTTTGTGGAAACCCTAATTTCTAGGGCCAAATCTGAAAATGTTCAAAATTGAATTTTGACTGGACAGATGGATTCGACTTGATGAGTAGAGTCAATCTACTATATTGTGTTTCCAAAATATGTGGAGAGAAACCCAATAAACAAGAAACTCAAGTTTCCGTCACTGCAAAATGTTTTCTTCTCAGGTTAGCTCTAATACCATGTTAAATTTTGAGCATTAATTCACAATACTCTAGGATCTTCACTGAGAGAATAACATATACAGTATATCAATGCATAACAATCACAATAAGCATGACAATCATCACAAGAATCAAAAGCATGAGAGACAAGAGACACAGAGTTTCCATGGGGAAAACCCTAAGGTGAAAAACCCCACAACTTCCTCAGAGATAGAGAAAGAAATGGCTCAACCAAAGTACAACCAAAATACACTTGAGATAGTCTCCTAGTAGCAGATGATCCTCCTACTCATTAGTGCGCCACTTTTTGAGTGAGAGAAGTGTGACTTTCTGAATGATCTAAATAGAGATCTCCTGATCTCTATTTATACGAACCTGTTTTCCCAGTTGCACTATGGGGCCGACTTGTCTATCTAGATACATCCACAATATAATATATATTTCAGGGCCGACCCTACACATGGTGGTCTAATAACCCGTCGCCAAGTACACACACTTGCGACACTTGTCAATACACATGATGACACTTCCTTATAGAGGAATAACACATATCTTATAAGGGTACAATAAATATATATGAAATACATAGATGAAATACATTCTGAAGTTACATATACATAAAAAAAAACATGCTCTGCATTTTAAATCTAATAACCAAACAAGTATATTCTTGGTTAGGGTCACGGAATACTCATCCATTTATCAGATGTATCATTTCTTCATTTGCGAAAAATGGGGGCTCCCTTCTTTCAGTCAATAGTCCTTCAGTCTGCCACCCCAATATTTTCACATTCCATAACCCACACATGCCTTCTTGGCATAGTTTTACCATCTCACTCACATGCAGTGTAGTTGAGGTGTTATCAAAATTTACAATGGTGTTTCACCCGAAACCCATTTCCAAAGCATGGGATCCTTCCCATCTAGGTTGGCTTCTACAGGCCATCATACATGGTCTTCTTGTAATGTGTCATCCTGGCACACTTATCAAATAGCCAAACAGTCAGCAACATTTAACAATAAACTTCAAATATGATTGTTCTATAACCAATCAATAACATTAATAATTAAATTCAATATGAATTTGCAATTCTGTTTACTACAGAAATTGATTTTCTTAGCAATGAGGCGATCCTCATATTGTTTGGCTCTCGTAAGTGGTATCAATCTGTCCATTATGGTTTCACCCTTGCTACTATCCATGAACATCCACTTACAACATGTCCTCCTGACACAATTTTATATAAGCCCAAAAATCATTAGCAATCATTTAGCAAAATCTCAAATCTGAAATTTGTAAATTCGTTTTCCTACAGGAATTAGATTTGCAACCATGACATTATTCTCATAAAATTGAATCAGACAATTTTTCAGATTTGTTTCATGCATGAGTTACAACCATGAGAACCTTCTCATAACGTTTGGCTTCTGTACATGGTAGATCCTGGTCTTTACTATGGACTTATCCTCATTGCCATATGTAAGACTTTTACACCAAAAAACTGAAACTTCAATCAGCCAATCACATTGTGAGTATCTATGCATATAATCCTTTCATTGCCACAACAGTCACTGAAGTGATCTCAGAATTATGATACTCAATAATTCAAACACCTTCAACTGTTAACATTTGATATGCAATGAAATATATACATTCCTATATATTCATCATTGTCACAATAAAATTGCAAGACACAGTCACATTATCCATGCAATTTAAATAAATTGTAGATACTCATTACTTCACATTCCATGCAATTTTGTCCTTTCAGCATAACACTCGGGTAGCCCATCACATGTCTACATTCTTCATGCAATCATTCTCCTACATTCACAGCAGCTCATGGGATGGTATCACTACTAACAATAGTTCACCATTTCATTTATTATCTAACTATATATATATATATATATATATATATATATATATATATATATATCACAACCATGCATTCACACCACGCATCTCAACATGTGCACCCGCACATATGCATGCACATCCACAACATTTACATAATATTTTGATGTACATTCACTTAATGCATAACCCATCAATGCAACCTTGCATTAATCCATGAATGCTATGCATTCCAACATATTATGGCCTAACCGTGCTTGTCTCATATGGCATACACTACCATAGGACCATAATTCATCACGTGCTATGGTTGTTAAACTCACAACTGTCATGGCATGACATAATTTCATATGAATGCATTGAGATTTCTAAGCAATTATAGGGTGTAAGGATCATTGCTTTCACTTACCCATACCTCACCATACTTGGTAAGTTAACAATCCCATTCGGGCACTCAATACCATACACAAACCAAATTATCATAGTTCAAAACATAGTTGAAGGGATCTCACCAAATCCTCCTTCAACATTCATGCAATTAAGCACAAATAACCATTACCTGCATGGTTGTTATTAACATCGTTTGATGTTACCTGATCCATTGGCCTCTTACCAAGGTGTTGTTGCTACAACATCCCCCCAAAATTTTGAAAAATATTTGGGCCCCTGCTCCTACACTTTTGTATTGATTTTCTTTCTCTTTCTTTTGAAGCTTATCCAGCTCTAAATTCGGCAAAACTTTAACACTTGTTTCCCAAAGAAGTTTTCTGAAAATTTTTCCAAGGAAAAGTCACCTTTAGCCTTCGGTGCAAGTTTTAACCATAAATCCTTCGCCTTCAGCGCAGGTTTTAACCATAAATTCTTCCGCCTTTAGCGCAAGTTTTAGCTCTATTTTTGCCGCTTTCGATGCTTGAGTCAACTTTGATCTACACGCTTTTGGGAGGGTTTCCAAGGTCTATTATGGCCGCCTTTGGCGCGATTGCCTAGAATTATTTTGACTGCTACATTCATGATCTCGTTCACTTGGTCGTTGGCGCATCTTTTAGGCGCAAGACTTACCAATATCTCCTCTGCCCATCGCGCAGAACCAAACCTTAAGACTCCCTCCAACTTCACACTCTTTGAAAAAACCTTGTTGCTACACTGTTATCCCAAACCATCGCAAGGTTTAAAATTAATCCTCGCGCTGCGGCGCAGCTTCTAACGATATTTTTGCCAACCATTTGTGACCCTTCTTGTGCAAGTCTTGGTGATTTTTTTCCCCAACTATGGCACATAAGTTAGCCTTAAAATCGTTGCCGCTGCATCACGCGCATTGCAAATCTTATCCTTAAAACTGTCGCCGTCGCGCCGCACGCATCGCAAATTTTATCCTTAAAACTGTCACCGCCACGTTGTGTGCATTGCAAATCTTATCCTTAAAACTGTCACCACTGTGCCACGCGCATCGCAAATTTTATCCTTAAAACTGTCACCGCCGTGCTGCGCACATCACAAATTTTATCCTTAAAACTGCCGCCGCTGGCCACGCGCATCGCAAATTTTATCCTTAAAACTGCCGCCGCCATGCCGCACGCATCGCAAATTTTATCCTTAAAAATGTCGCCGCCATGCCGCCCACATCACAAATTTTATCCTTAAAACTAATGCTGCCACGCCCCGCGCATCGCAAATTTTATCCTTAACATTGCCGCCCCCGTAGCATTAGCAGAAACTTAGAAAAACAGTTAGAAAAATTTTTGCGAAGTTTTTCAAAGACAGTTAGAGTTCTCTACTTGAAATATGTCGTACTTACAAATCCTAGTTCGCATGTAGCAGAACAATGAAAGGATGTCAAGAACTTGCATGTCTGAAAAGGGATTTTCTTTTCATTTCAAATTCAACAGTCCAACCAATGGATTCACAATCAATCTTCAAGTACCCAACAAGCATGGGCAAGGAAAACTTCTGATCATAAGGACATAATTCGCAAGCTTTCCTCGCTTCCCAAGACCATCAATCGGCCACATAAATGTTGGTTAATTGTAACTAACAAACATCAATAAGATATGGGGCTGTAACAACCAACTGTTCAGGCTTTCAATCATGAAACTAACACACAAAAAATCATAACAGCCATGTCCAACATTCAATTTCATGCATTCAAAGCATCATGGACATCCAAGGGAAAAGGAGTCATAATTAATCAAGGCCTCAAGCACATGATGCATTATCACATATGCACAACAATTAGCAACAAACAACAACCAACACACAACAACATACCCCATGCACAACACACAAAATCATATTTTCCTAATCTGTTGTGTGGATGTCGGCCCAACAGCCTTAGTGTTGTAACCATGGGCTCTGATACCATTTTGAAATGTCCCCTCCCATCATACCAGCACGGGAGAGAACATCACTCTAATTTCGGGACATCTACCCCCATCTCCAGGAGTTAAACTCATTGATAAGAAGACATATACATGTGCATATTGTAATTAAACACGGCGGAATTTAGAATCATCTACAAGCATTCATATAAAATGAAGATGGACATATGCAAATGCATAAATATTTGAAAACACAGCAGAATTTAAATTCTATTACACATCCATCATACATTCAAAATATTCATGACATTCATCAATTTAAACAATACAGAATTGGCACATGAGAGTACTTATCTTGAACAATGTAGTCCCCGAGCAACAAGTTATGCATCTGCAACATTCCACCCAACCATAGGCCAATTGTTCTCATCAATCTCTTGATGCAACTGCCACCCCCCGAGCTCGGCATGATTTCTACAAGGAACCAGGGAACAATAGACTCACACATAGCCAAACATACACCAAATTGATCCAAGCCAGTCTACAATTGGGTTTATTAGGCTGCTAGGAAATGGAAAGGAAGAATTTATAAGCTAGTGAGCTCAAACACAAAGCCATCGATACCTCTACAAGATCTATCTATCATGGCACCCACAATGCCTACACACCCCACTCCAGGAACTATTCCCTTCACCAATACAAAGTCCATCAGGCCATACCTTCCAATCTAGAGTGTCCAGGGTGTGCATAGGACAGTAGCCAGCCCTCTTGATCTTCTTGAGCGGTTATTTTCCCCACTAGGTTTATCAAGCCAATTCTGTCCACTACCACTCCAAATTTCTTGCTCACCGGTTCAAACCAAAACAAGGATGGATGCACATAACAACAAAAGTTTAAGTGTTGGGCATGAAAGAACATTTATATAGTGAGATGCACAAAGATGGGGTTTCTACCAGTTCATAGAAATGTGGGCAACCAAAACGAAATGGAGAAATGGGAAGGCAACTCCAGGAGAGCAGAACCATTTTCAGAAAAAACGTTTATGGGCATTTCGTGGACCGAAACAGCCTCCATAACCCCAAAAATCGTGGCTCTCTTCCTCCCAGCCCCTGTGTAATAAAAATCGAGTTCCCAGGCATGGAAAAATGTAGGAAATGGTGAAAAACGGGATGGAAAAAGTCCCAGCTAGCTCCCACTGTGCGAGAGAGAAAAGGCCATCCGTTCAGAATGGCTTTGGGCACAATTTTTTGGGTGTTTTCTTGCCCATGAAGCAAAATTCAATTTTTCCAGGTTGATGGCTTGCCCATACACGAAATTGGCTGCCATACCTCTCCAATCCCAAGGAATTAACTGCCTCAACCAACTCTTGGAAGAATTTAATGATTAGGTGCATAAGCTAAAATGGGTAGTGAAGGGTTTATGGGTTTTCTCATTGACACATGGGTTAACACCATTGGTTCAAGGGTTTGAATCATTTCCCTCCCTATTCCTTATAAAAATCATGCCCCCAATTCTTATTGCATTGCATAGTTAGTTGTGGGTATTTTAATTAAAATGCATATTCACAATTCCCATGGATCACTAGCAGATCGGTTAAATAATACGAACATACTTTCCTCTTCAAGGTCGAGTGCTCACTAGCGGGGCCTTGGAATTGAGCTCCACGCTAGGAACCATACATAATATGCATATAATATTAACATTATAACCCAAAATATTACAAGGTTCAAAGTGGGGACATGGCATCATCAGAACCTCTTAATCCTCCATTAGCTTCAAAACCAAAGACACTACCTTTTCAATAGTAGGTGGTCCAAACCTAGTAGACTTTGTTGATCCTGCACAAGTAGATGCTCTTTTTGAAAATTCTTTGAACATAGTTGTTTCACAGATTGAGACAACAACTGTATGACCTTCAAAAACGGACTCCCACATAGCTGGTAATTCCTCTCCAAAAAAGAGGAACATTATCCCTGAAGCAGAACGTCGGGACATCCCATATTCACCAAGAAAGGAGAAACCTAGGTATTGTCTTTTTGCAAATCAATTTTTCACGGAGAATGAAAATGAAGATCACGTCCGACAAGAGGAAGAAGAGGGAGAGGTTAGATCTGAAGGTACTTTTGGGTTCCCTATCTTAGATACTACACAAGGTGTCACCATGGAAAACATCCCTCCCTCCTCACTACCGACCTTTTATGGGAAGAGTAGTGACGATATGGATACATTCGTATCGTGTAATGTACCAACTCGGGTTATTTATACAAAAACTCTATACTTCTCAAAAATTAATTAGAACAGTGATTGTGAAAGTTAGATGGACTAAAAATGGATTAGATCAAGGCATGGGATGGATGGGAGGCTCTAATATGGAATTATTTCTCTGCACAAAGTACTAATACCATTGATGTTTCAAGCTCAAAAAGGCTGCAATGTACTCCAACTCTCTTGGGCCCCTCAGCATATGTAGACTAGTATGGGTGAGGACTTTAACTGGAAGCTGGGGATGGGTGTTTATGACTCACAGAGGTTAAATATAATTCAATTAAATTAATTACACAATAAAATAAAATTCCATAAATTTATATGGATTTCTAAGCAATTCTCACAAAAAGGCTAGTCAAATTGCCTTCTAGGATTGCATAACTAGTGGAAATGTTGGGCTCCCAAAGAGTAATCAAAGTCTCATGAATTTCTGATATGAGACTTGTATCATGACATATTACATATTACTCAACGCCAAAAACATATTACTCGAAACTAGTCAAATTCTAGCTAAATCTAGAAGGGGTGGAGAAATATAAGAAGAAATATGATTTATGTAATTCTATTTGATTTGAACAAAATTGGAGGATTAAATTCACATTTAATACATCATAATTGAGCCAAGATACTCCTCCAATCATTACAAAATATTCTCTCCACTCTTACTGAACAATATAACACTAGAAATCAATGAAAACATCAGAGATTCGAACCACGGATTTGATAGATATTTCTGAAATTCGACCTATCCTTATTTCATATACATGATCTACAGATAAAATCAATGAAAATGGATGAATTCGATCATCCTTTCATAGAAAGCTAGGGGACATATCCCAAACTTGACTAGGGGCACATCCCCCAAGTCTCTGAGGCAAAATTGCTCTCATACCAATTCACAAAATGTCAAGAATCACTAATGTGGTGTGCACTGGGTTATTTATGCAGAGTGGGTGAATTTATGAACAAGTAACTCAAGCTAATGCGCCCTCCTTGAGTGGATGAGGAAAGCTAGTTTTCCTTCTTTTTCATTTTTTCCTTGCTTTCCTTCTTTTTTGTTTTTGTTTGCTTTTCTGCTTTATGTTGCTTTTGCTACTTTTATGATTTGATACACTTTCTTTCATTTTCTCTAATTTTCTTAGCTTTGGAATCTTTCTCTTTTCTTCTTCCTCAAGCTAACTCCAAGTCAAACTTATCCTCGCATGCACCCTAGTTGAGCATTATCCTCATTTATTCCACATAAAAATATTAAATGTATGAAAAATAAATATTCCAAGTGCATAATAAACTTTGGATACAAATTAATTCAAACTTCTAATTAATTAAATGCCTCAACTTAACTCCTCATTAATTAATTAACTCAATCTGTCAATAGGGTCCATGGGGTTTGATTTGCTTCATGGTGTTGACAAAATAGGAACATAAAATTCTTCCCCTCCCAAGATTGCTTGTCCTCAAGCAAGAGACAAAATCCAACCATCTATGAATCCAAACGGTGATCCCACTTCTCAAAATATGTTGTTGGCTGTCTAGAATCAAAATCATCAATTCCAAGCAAAATACCAAAAGTCCATCATGTTTCTGCTGCGCCACTCTAATAATATATGAATCTTCAAGATTGATCCCAGGGTCCCATTTCTTATGTTGCATTCCTCCAGACATCAATGCAAACTGAAATGACTCATCAATTCCTGGATCCCACTTCCATTGTTTCATGTCTCCCAATAGCATTGTTGCTTGTGGAAAACTATCATCCCAATGAATTCCAAGGTCCCATTGAATTAACTACATCCTCCCAAACATCAGTATCAATGGAAATAATATCTCATCATGGGGGATGTCTAAAACACTACACCAAACTGAAAGTTCATCACTCCCAAAGGAATATTGAATCTCCTCATGAGCCATGTGAAAACTTGCACTACAACCCCCATTCCTAAGACATAGATGGGAATACAATGTCTAATAAATTATACTAAAGACATCAACATAGAAGCCATAAGTTCCTATTCAACTGATCACAAATTATGGATGATGTGTCTATTAACCTCCCACTAATGCAATCAACAAACTTACCTCTTGGGGTACTCAACTCCCCTATCTAACTATCCACCCAATTAGTGGATTAATGCATATTCCAACTTAGTGATCTGGATGGAGAACGGTGAATCAAATCTCTGTAATAGTCATCCATAATGGTAGGCTCGACCGAAGGGATATCATGTGCCTCCTTGACCTAAAAATCCCAAGAACATTCAAATAATATTGTATCTCATATTCCCACTGCACACAAGTACCAAAAATTAAAACATTGTTGTTCCAATGACAAGGGTGAAAGTCCCATGTCCAATCACAAAGAGGATAGGAATCATCACAAGTATATGAAAGCCCTTACTTCTCACAAAAGGTGTAAAATGTATCCAATAAGTCTCCATAGATGCAAGCAAGAATATCACTCATGTTTCTTTTCTCCAAAATAGGGAAAGAAGAGACACTCCAACCCAATGCTCCAATTGGAAAACAAGATGCTTCCCTATGTGAGTCCTCCTAATGGCTCAACTCTTTGCCATTGGTCCAAAGATGAACCAAATTTCTACAACAAGTATCCACCAAATATGTGGATGCATCAAATACATCAAAGGCTGGCCCATCAACCATGAGCTCCTTTGACTCCTCATTGGAGGAATGACTCACTCTAGGAAGAAGCTCAGTTTGGATCTTGAAGGTAGCATGTGCTTGGAGCTGATCATCTATATCTCTTAAATCCCCATACACATGCATGTCATCATGAGTATCATGAAACACCATATCATGAGGTTCCTCCATAGAACTCTGAATGTCATCAACCGAAAGAGGATGGCTATTTTAAAGTAGGAGGGAGCATGTGATTTATGCAATTATTGGTGAAATTGTTCTATTTAAATATTGGATTCCGAGAGGGCACTTTGAGTGATTATCAAAGAATCTTCGGTGGTCATCAAATCACCATTGGGCCTGCAAATATCATCATCATCCTTCAAGTATGCATCCTACAACATATGAAGAAGATCATGCAAGTAATATCTGTCAGAAAGCATATATGAAATATTACCTTGGGTTGTAGTCTTTGCTTTATGAATTCTCTCCCTGTTAAGCACTTTCTTCCTTATGCACATGTAATCTATTGTGAACTTCATCTTCACTAATCCCATAATAAATGCAAGAGTACTTGGGTTTATGTGTCTCCATTCAAAGAAACCCTTGAGGTCCCTTTCATATCCTTCCTTGAACCTTTTCAATTGCTTGTAATGAAAGATATTGATGGTGTAATGTCCCCTCCCATCATACCAGCATGATAGAGAGAACGTGATGCTAAAACTGGGCATCTAGCCCCATGAAATTTTAAATAAGCATTCACATAATATAAAAAGACATATGGAAATGTATAATTATAAGAAAACACAGCTGAATTAATTTCAATAACACATCTATCATACATTCACGATATTCATCAAATAAATAATTGCAAAGTTAACACAAGAGAGTACTTATATTATAAAAAAGTAGCCCCGAGCAACTGGCTATGCAACTGCAATGTTCCACCCGACCATAGGCCAGTTGTGATCATCAATATCTCAACACACTGCCACCCCCGAGTTGGGCATGATCTCTATAAGCAATCAGGGAACAAGAGACTCACACATAGCCCAAAGATACATCAAATCAGCCAAGCCAATCTACAGTTGGGTTTATCAGGCTGTTAGGCAATGGAAGGAAGAATTGCTAAGCTAGTGGGATCATCCATAGAGATATGGGTACCCTCTGCAAGATCTATCTAGCTTGGCTCCCACAATACCTACACACTTGGCACATGGAAGTACTCCGTTCACTACTACACAGTCCCTCAGGCCATACCTTCCAATCTAATATTGTTCAAGGTGTGCATATAAGAGTAGCCATCCCTCTTGATCTTCTTGAGAGGTTATCCCCCTCACTAGGTTTATCAAGCCAATTCAGGTCCACTTCCACTCCTAATTTCTTGCTTACAGTTCAAACCAATGCAGGGATGCACCCAACAACAAAAATACAAGTGCTGAAAAACATGGGCAACCAAAATGAACTGGTAGATGGGAAATAAACCCTGGGAGAGCCATTCATTTTCAAAAAATGTTTATATGCATTCCAGTGGCTGAAACGACCTCTATAAACCCCCAAAACATGACTCCCTTTCTCCCAGCCACTGTGCAACACAAAAATGAGTTCCCAGCTATGGAAAAATGTAGGAAATTGGTAAAAAAAACATGATGGGGAAAGCCCAGCTAGCTCGGACTGTGTGAGAGAGGAAAGAGTATGGGTTCATAATGGATTTGGGCACCATTTTGTGGGTGTTTTCTTGCCCCATAAGCAAAAGTACATTTTTCCAGGTTGATGGCTTGCCCATGCATGAAATTGGCTGCCATACCTCTTCATTCCCAAGGCATTAACTGCCTCAACCAATTTCTGGAAGAATTAAATGATTGGGTGCATAACCCAAAATGGGTAGTTGGTGGTTTATGAGTTTTCTCATTGACACATGGATTAACACCATTGGCTCAAGGGTTTGAATAATTTCCCTCCCTATTCCTTGTAGAATCATGCCCGCATCTCTTTTTTGCATTGCATAGCCAGTTGTGGGTTTTTCATTAAAATTCGTATTTACATGATGTCTTAATTTACATTGTGCCTATCTAGCACAAGAACCATAGGCATCTATTTTTTTAATTGCCGATACATAAAACGCTAAATCAATGGTGGGGCCTTGCCCTTGAGCTCCTCACCATGATTAAATAACAATATTTAGATCATTTACGATTTAATGCAAAGGGGGTCAAAATGGGGACATTACATTCCCCTCCCCTTACATTAGCACTGTCCTCAGTGCTCATGAAAATTGAACAAAAATGGATATGCCACCCTCATGGCATCCTCCAGCTCCCATGTAGCCTCATCGGGACCGTAGTGCTTCCATTGCACCTTTACCTGTCCGATGGCTCAGTTCCGAAGCAATGTTACCTTCTTGTCTAGGATGCACAACGGATCGGTTTGGAATTCTCCCTCAGGTTCCACCTGGATCACATCCCAATTAATCACATGGTTAGGATCATGTACATATTTATTAAGAAAAGAGGCATGAAAAACATTATGAGCTTTAGTGCTGGCAGGAAATGCAAGTCTATATGCAACTGGCCCTATTCTTTCAAGCACTTCAAATGGCCCACAATATCTAGGTGATAGCTTGGCACAACTCCCAAGATTCGAGGAACTCTTCCTTGATCTCACTTTAAGATACACATGATCCCCAACATTGAATTCCCTATGAACTCTATGTTTATTTGCATAGCTTTTCTGTCTATCCTGGGCTGCTTTTAAATTCTGTCTGATCTTGGCAACTTCTTGCTCCATTTCCTAAAGCAATTCTGGCCCAAGTACAATTCTGTTCACTAGATTGTCCCAAGTCACTAGTGTCCTACACCTTCTGCCGTACAAAGCCTCATAAGGACTCATTCCCAACGATGCTTGTTGCCCATTGTTATATGCAAATTCTACCAAGTGTAGATAATCCTCCCACTTGGATGGTTTGTCCATTACATACATGCGGAGCATGTCTTCAAGAACTCGATTTACTCTTTTTGTTTGCCCATCTGTTTGAGGATGGTATGCGGTACTAAAGCTTAGCTGTGTACCCAAATATACAAAGAGACATTTCCAAAAATTGGAAGTGAACTTGGTATCCCTGTCAGAAATTATTGCCTTAGGCAACCCATGTTATCTGAAAATTTCCTTCATGAAAATATTTGCAATCGCATCGTCTTTATGTGTGGACTTAACCAATATAAAATGTGTTGCATTTGTTAACTTCTCCACCACAACCATGATGGAATCATGTTGTCTCATAGTCATTGGCAATCTTGTAATAAAGTCCATGGATATTACTTCCCATTTCCATTCTGGAATTGGCACTGGGAGCAATAAACCTGCTGGATGTTGTTGTTCACTCTTCACCTACTGACATTCCATGCAATTGGAAATGTATTCAACGATGTCCTTCTTCATGCATGGCCAGAAATAATATTTTATTGTTGTAGCAATTGTTTTCTGATATCCTGGGTGACCAGTGTATGGAGTTTTATGGATTTCATCCATAACAATCCTCCTCAAATCTGCTACATTTGGAATATAGACTCTATTCTTATAAGTAAGAAGTCAGCCTTCTTCCAAATGATAGCCTTCATACTTCTTGCCAAGGTCTTGCTGCTGCAAATTGTCCTTTATCTACACGTACACTTCATCCTCAACAATATGGTTAACAATCTGCTGCTTCAAATTTGGTTGGCAAGTACTAAGTGCTGCCACATGCATTTCATGTACCTTCCTGCTGAGTGCATCAGCCACCTTGTTTTCTTTCCCTTTTATGTGTTTGATTTCAAAATCAAATTCACACAAAAATTACAACCATCTAGCTTTCCTAGCATTTAAAGTTGGCTAATCAAACAAGTATTTCAGACCACAATGGTCTGTCCTTAACTCAATTTTTCTTCCCATTAAGTAATGCCTCCACATCTTTAAAGCATGTACTGTGGCTGCAAGTTCTATATCATGAGTAGCATAGTTCTTCTCATGCTCCTTCAATTTTCTTGACTCATAGCATATCACATGGTTGTCTTGCATAAGAACTCCTCCAAGTCCTTGATTGCATGCATCGGTACACACCACAAAGTCTTTTTCTGGGTCTGCAATTTTCAAAATTGGTGCACTTGTAAGAAGATTATTCAACCGTTGAAAAACTTCCTCACATCTTGGTGACC
Source organism: Larix kaempferi (assembly GCA_027924585.1). Lineage (NCBI taxonomy): Eukaryota > Viridiplantae > Streptophyta > Pinopsida > Pinales > Pinaceae > Larix > Larix kaempferi. Next base: position 1,063,635 of record BSBM01001075.1, read on the forward strand.
ATTCAACCTTTATCCACTTATTTTGCAAAGAAGTGATCAGGTTTGCAACCTTGGAGAATCCTTAGATAAACCTCCTGTAGTAACCAACAAGGCCCATAAAAGATCTCACATCAGTCACATTCCTTGGAGTTGGCCAATTCATAATGGCTTCAATCTTCTCAGGGTCTACAGATATTCATTCGTCGGAGATGATGTGACCCAAATAATGAATTCTATCTTTATAAAAGACACATTTGCTCAACTTTGCATACAGCTTATGCTCCCTCAATAATTGCATTGTCATTTTCAAATGTTCTTCATGCTCTTCTTCGTTCTTAGAATAGATGAGAATGTTGTCTAGGAATACAAGAACAAACTTGTCCAAATACTTGCTAAAAACATTATTCATGAGACACATGAATGTAGTTGGTGCATTTGTGAGACCGAATGGTACCACTACAAACTCATAGTGTCCATACCTCATTCTAAAGGCGGTCTTATGAATATCTTCTTCTTTGATTCTTACCTGATGGTAACCAGACCTCAAGTCAATCTTTGAAAATACCTTTGCTCCTCTTATTTGGTCAAAAAGGTCATCAATTCGGGGCAATGTGTATTTGTTCTTCACAGTGACTTTGTTCAACTTCCTGTAGTCAATACATAACCTGAGTGTTCCATCTTTCTTTTTCACAAATAGAACAGGTGCTCCCCATGGGGACACACTTGGCCTAATATATTTCTTTTCCAGCAACTCTTGTAATTGCATTTTCAATTCTAGCAATTTCGGTGTACTCATCCTGTAGGGTGTCTTAGACACTGGTTCCGCTCCTGGCACAAGTTCAATTGTAAAGTCAATGTCTCTCTTTGGAGGGAGTCCTGGAATCTCATCAGGAAAAACATCCCTGAATTCTTACAATACATGATAGTTCTCCAATTTAAGAGTTTCAATCTCTGCTGCCTCTAAAATGTGGGCTGCATACAATTGACATCCCTTCCTACAAAACTTCTTCAGCTACATGGCTGAAACCTATTTAACAGAAGTCACCTTTGGAATTCCTTTTACAACCCTCGGGTTTCCTTCTTCGTCCATGCATTCAAATGTCTTATCGTAGCAGTCAAGTTTAACCCTATGTGCTTCTAACCAATCCATTCCAATGAGAATATCATAGGAACCAAGTGGAAAAATATTCAGATCTGCATAAGTGAATAGCCCATCCATCTCTAATGGACATTTCTCTACTATTTCACTAACTTTTCTCTTGGTTCCAATGGCTAGTTGAACTAACCATGATTTACTATGCTTTAATTTGTTGAAAGCACAAATCTTAACAATTCTAGGAGTGACATAACTGTGAGTAGATCCAGGATCAATCAAAATAGAAACACATTGCTTAGAAATATTACCTTCAACTTCAACCACAGTTGACTTATGATATGCCTGGCAGTCGTCTAGTGCTGCATAGATTCTAGGGATTGTCCTCACCACTTGACCCATAGTTTCAGCTCCCTGGATGTTGTGGACTTGATTTGCATTCCCATTCTGATGTGGACAGTTCCTAAGCATGTGGTCTCCTCCACAACCCCAACATTGAAGTGGTTCTCTTGGCTCCTTTGGATCTCTTGGCTTGTCTCCCATCATCCTAGTTGGCTTAGTCACAACCTGTGATGGATTCCTTTGCTGATTCTTGAATTGAGGAGGCTTGAACCCCTTCTTCCTCTGATCAAACTTTTCATTTTTCTTATCCTTCCATTCCCTATGGAATTCTGGTTTGCTTCTGTTTTGATCAAAGCAATACTTGGCCTTTCTTATGGCTTCCTCTAGAGTTCGAGGTTCATCAAACTCAATTCTGTCTTTATATGACTGGGGCAGTCCACTTAGGAAATGCTGAATTTTCACCTTATCATCTCGAATGTATATGACATATCTTAGCAACTCCAAGAATTTTTTTGCATATTCTTCCATGGTCAATTGTCCCAATCTCAACTCATGGAACTCTTTGATCTTATCATCATAGTACCTATCAGAGAGGTACTTCTGCTTGAAGTATTTCTTCAACTGCTTCCACACAATCTTCCTTTCATTGATCTTCCTCACTTTCCTAATGTGTTCCCACCATATAGATGCTCTTCCATTCAAGTTGAAGATGGAAACCCTTGCCTTCATATTCCCAGAGTAGTCTTGGACTTGGAAATATTTTCTCATCCCAAGAAGCCAAGCTTCAGCTTCTTGACCAGATTTTACCTCTCCGTCAAATGTAGGGGGTTTTTCCTTCTTAAATTCCCCATGCGAATTGTTATTGTAGTGCCTCTTCCTCTTGCTTCTGCGGGATGAATAGCTCAAACCCTCAATGGATTCTTCAGAGTCAGATGATTCACTAGAAGAGATTTCTGGAGTATAAGTTCGGTCTGTAGAAACTCTTCTTAAGCTATTAGCCCTCTTACAGGAATTCCTTCTAGAACTACTCCCACCCATTTCTGGATTTGATGTCTGATGCCCAGAGCTTATTTTCCTTTGGATGTCTGTCAAACTCTATAGCATGGCTGCATTCAACTGATTTTGTTCTTCCTGAGCTTTAATCATCCTTTCATTATCTTCTCTACAGCTTTGCAACTCCACCCTTAGGCTTCTCATGGTGGCTGCAATACCTGGAGGAGTCTCTTGATTTCTTCTCCCATTAGATTCTATTTCAGCATTTTCAACATGTATGTTCTCCCCCATGGCATCTGTCTCAGGATCATAGGGATCCTGTGCATCATCCATGATGTTGATTTTCTTGGATCAACCAAGATCCAAAACTTTCCAACTGTACTATCTAGAGTGTTACCCTGATGTAACTGTGATTCTGCAAAATGTGTTAATCAACACAATTGTTAGCTGCATTATATTATCAGAAATTCATAAATTACTTTCATGCACGTGGGAAAATATTATATTGACTATTTTTCAAATCATATAATTTTCTCACAATCAATGACATATGAGGGGGACGACGGGGGTCAAGGGGGCTAGACCCCTGCCACTGCAGGGCGGGTCGAGGGCAACACCCTCATTTTTTTTTTTTTAAATCTTTCCATTTCGCGCAATCTGGCGCATAAGTTCCATGGCAATTTTTCCATTTTCGGCACCTAAAAATCTCCTTAAAAAATAGCCGAAATTTCCTATTTCGGAGCGACTCATCCAGTTCTTCCACCCTACTGGGGAGCAACTCGCTGAGTTCTTCCGACCTGTTGTGGAGCAACTCGTTGAGTTCTTCCGACCTGTTGCGGAGCAACTCACTGAGTTCTTCCACCGAAAACACTTAGAAAAATTTTGATATTTTTCGGACCAACTCGCCGAGTCCTTCCGCCATTGTGGGCCAACTTGTTGAGTTCTTTCGCAATTTTGGGCCAACTCCTGGAGTTCTTCCGAAATTTCCCTTTGACCCCGAACACTTAGAAAATTTTCCACTATTTCAGGGCAACTTGGAGATTTCTTCCACCGTTGCAGACCAACTCACGGAGTTCTTCTGAAAATTTCCTTTCGACCTCGAAAAACACTTAGAAATTTTTTGCCGTTTCGAGCCAACTCGGCGAGTTCTTCCGCCATTGCGGACCAACTCGTTGAGTCCTTCTGAAACTTTCCCTTCGACGCCGAAAAAAACACTTAGAAAATTTTCGCCGTTTCGGGTCAACTTGGCGAGTTCTTTCGCCGTTACGGACCAACCCGCTGAGTCCTTCCGAAACTTTCCCTTCGACGCCGAAAAACACTTAGACAAAATTTTCAAAAAAACTCTTAGAAAAATTTGAAATCTTTCCTTCCTTCTGTGATGACTGCTACTCAGCAAGATGTGATCTTACCTCTGTAATTTTATTCAACTTAGTAGTTTAGGTCCGATGCTGATACCTGTGGTGATTAGGAAGGGACCTTCCCATGTGACTGTAATCGGATTTGGCCCATAGAGGTCCAATGCTGCAACCTCGCTCTGATACCAAAATGTAATGTCCCCTCCCATCATACCAGCATGATAGAGAGAACGTGATGCTAAAACTAGGCATCTAGCCCCATGAAATTTTAAATAAGCATTCACATAATATAAAAAGACATATGGAAATGTATAATTATAAGAAACATAGCGGAAGTAATTTCAATAATACATCCATCATATATTCATGATATTCATCAAATAAATAATTGCAAAGTTAACACAAGAGAGTACTTATCTTATAACAAAGTAGCCCCGAGCAACTGTCTATGCAATTGCAATGTTCCACCCAACCATAGGCCAGTTGTGATCATCAATATCTCAACACACTGCCACCCCCGAGCTGGGCATGATCTCTATAAGCGATCAGGGAACAAGAGACTCACACATATCCCAAAGATACACCAAATCAACCAAGCCAATCTACAGTTGGGTTTATCAGGCTGTTAGGCAATGGAAGGAAGAATTGCTAAGCTAGTGGAATCATCCATAGAGATATGGGTACCCTCTGCAAGATTTATCTAGCTTGCCTGCCACAATACCTACACACCCGGCACATGGAAGTACTCCCTTCACTACTACATAGTCCCTCAGGCCATACCTTCCATTCTAATATTGTTCAAGGTGTGCATAGAAGAGTAGCCAACCCTCTTGATCTTCTTGAGAGGTTATCCCCCTCACTAGGTTTATCAAGCCAATTCAGGTCCACTTCCACTCCTAATTTCTTGCTCACAGTTCAAACCAATGCAGGGATGCACCCAACAACAAAAATACAAGTGCTGAAAAAAGTGGGAAACCAAAATGAACTAGTAGATGGGAAATAAACCCTGGGAGAGCCATTCATTTTCAGAAAACATTTATATGCATTCCAGGGGCTGAAACGACCTCTATAAACCCCCAGAACATGACTCCCTTTCTCCCAGCCACTGTGCAACACAAAAACGAGCTCCCAGCTATGGAAAAATGCAAGAAATTGGTAAAAAAAACATGATGGGGAAAGCCCATCTAGCTCAGATTGCGTGAGAGAGGAAATACTATCGGTTCAAAATGGCTTTGGGCACCATTGCGTGGGTGTTTTTTTGCCCCAGAAGCAAAAGTACGTTTTTCCAGGTTGATGGCTTGCCCATGCACGAAATTGGCTGCCATACCTCTTTATTCCCAAGGCATTAACTGCCTAAACCAATTTCTGGAAGAATTAAATGATTGGGTGCATAACCCAAAATGGGTAGTTGGTGGTTTATGGGTTTTCTCATTGACACATGGATTAACACCATTGGATCAAGGGTTTGAATAATTTCCCTCCTTATTCCTTGTAGAATCATGCCCCCATCTCTTTGTTGCATTGCATAGTTAGTTGTGGGTTTTTCATTAAAATTCGCATTTACAAGATGTCTTAATTTACATTGTGCCTATTTAGCACAAGAACCATAGGCATCTGCTTTTTTAATTGCCAATACATAAAACACTAAATCAATGGTGGGGCCTTGGCCTTGAGCTCCTCACCATGATTAAATAACAATATTTACATCATTTACGATTTAATGCAAAGGGGGTCAAAATGGAGACATTACAGATGGATGGCACATCCATCATCAATTCAGCCTCATACTTGTTCACCCTGTCAGGTGGTCTACCCGGTGGGTGGTATTCAAGAATCTTATCATGTTGTTGTGGTGGCTTCCATAAGAACTCAATCTGATGTAAGTAATCCATACTTGTGCCTTGAATGGTGGAAAGGCCCTCAATAACCCCCACAATGTCACCATTCTTTACTATGGATATCATGCCATGGGACAACTCTTCATCTGCTATGTAATTTTTCCTCCCAAGTATGATTTGAGATGTATGGGGTGGAAACACGAAGGTGGGTTACACTTTGGTGAGAATCAAGCGCCGAAGAGCCATAGTGGATGTTATTCAGCCGAATAAATTTAATTATTTAGCCAAATATTTTAGTTATTCGGCCAAAATAAATTAAGTTATTCAGCCAAATAACCTATACTTTATTCAGCCAAATAACAATTAATGGGCCACCGTTAGATCTAACGCTGGCCTCGATGTGTGTGCGAGGTTTTAGCTAGACAGAGAAAATGCACGGCGTTGTCCAATTATTCGGCCGAATAATTATTCGGCCCAATAATTATTCAGCTGAACAATTATTCAGCCAAACAATTATTCAGCCGAATAACTATTCGGCCGAATAACTATTCGGCCAAATAATTATTCGGCCGAATAATTATTCTACATAAAAGCTCGGCCACAGCCATTGTCTGTCACTTTCTGCAGGATTTTGTGGACCCCTTCCGGAGTTGTTGCTAGCCCCTCCTTCGCGCCACCTGTGTCCTCTTTGTCCCGTCCACCCACTTTTCCGTCTAGCTGGCTGTCATTGAAATCCGCCACCCGCTTCCGCACTCTTTGTGTGTCACTTCTCCGCCACCCTGTGTGTCACGTTTTGCTCGTCAGTTTGTCATTACTTGGCTGGATGTTTCGAAGGTTGTTATTGGAGTGTTCGTCCACCACCTTCTGCCTCTCCCACCTACTCGTCTGCCACCTTCTGGCTTCCCCATTCGCTCATCCGCCACTTTATGCCTTTGCCATTGGTTCGTAATCCTGTTTGGACGTCTCGACGCTTGTTGGTGGAGTCTGCGTCTGGACGTCTGTAGGTTTAGCATGTGGCTGGACTTCTGTTGGTGGAGCTTTGGTGTTGGAGTGTTCTCCTGCGTTCGGGGGACATTTTCATAACAATGGGGTGCTGTCGCTATGGACCCGTTGACGCGAGGTTGTCTACAGAGGTAAGTTTTTTTGCTTATTTATGTTTTTATTTTTTTTTATAAATTTCTTATATTAATTTTTAGTTGTTATTGCAGGTTCTGTTTTTCTTCGTTGCTTGGCTCGTTTCATTTCGGCTGTGTCCAATTTCATCTGGGTTATGTTCGGCTAGATCTAAATTCGTCTACTTTCATTTCGGCTGGGTCTAAACAGGTAAGTCGAAATTCATTTTTTGTAATTCAAGATTTAAGTATTAATTTAAAAAGTTTTGAATCTGTCCCTGTAAATGCACTCTGCCCAATTGGGCAGAGTTCATGAACTCTGTCCAATTTAGTAGAGTTCATGAACTCTTGGGCAGAGTTCATGAACTCTGTCCAATTTAGTAGAGTTCATGAACTCTGTCAAATTGGACAGAGTTCATGAACTAGCATAGGTAATGACACTTATTACTCACAGATAGTGTGGATTAGTACTAAGAGGTTTAACATGAACTCTGTCCTATTTGGAAGAGTTCATGAACTCTGTCTAGTTGGGAAGAGTTCATGAACTCTATCCAATTTGTAAAAGTTCATGAACTCTGGCCAAATCGTATGTTGAAAATTATTTAAATTTTAATATAAAAAGAGAAATATATTCAGTCTTTAGTTAGTTAATTTTGTTAAATTATTGATTTTGCTTATGTGTTTAGAAATGAAAATAAAAGTAGGAATATAATTGTATTTGCAAATGATATATCCCTTTTATATATAGGCTTGTCTTATTGGTTGAACTCTGTCAACATGGACATGGACAGAGTTTATGAACTCTGTCAACATAGCCATGGACAGAGTTCATAGATCAATATATTAGTTTTATTACAAACTGTGTTAATGCATAGCTATAGATACAACAAAACTTTAGACACGATTAAACTCTACTTTGGATACAAGAAAACTCTAAAATTTACTTTAGGTACAACTAAACTATAGACATGAATAAACTTTAATTTAGATATACTATGAAAGAACAAAAGTCAATTCTATTATGTATGAAACTGAATACCATTTTCCAACATGGCAAATTTCTGAAACATAGCCAAACTTGTGAAAAATAATACCATACATACTTAGAAGATTGACACATTAATTCCTTATTAGTTATAGTCATTTTAAGAATTACTATATGATATTAGGTATATTTAGGTCTTTATTACATTTAACTTAGTTTCTTTAGCAGCCAGGGTTTAGAATTTCTAGAAATACTATCTAGATGTAACACTAAACTTAGTATTTAACTATATTTTCTCTATTCATTTTAAACATAAAAAACACGTAGGATATTGGTACAGTAATTCCTTATACATCCCAACAATAATAGTCATAGTGATTTTAAAAACTATTAGATGATATTATGCCACAATGGTCTTGATTTTTAGCCTTGTAAAGGTGGCCATTCTTGGTATTATGTTTTTCTTTGGTTGCAACATGGCAAACTCGGGGAACATAATACAAAGAATCGTCACCGTTATTAGGTTGAAACATGGCAAAATCAAAACATAATATCATGAATTGTCAATTTTTTATGATTCTATGGAATAATGAAAATATTTGTAGATATAATTTATGTTTAAAGTATTAAAATATCAATTAAGTTATTAATTTAAGATTTAAATTAAAAGTTAACAAGTTTATGAACTCATTCTTTGACATAAAGAAATGAACCCTTCACTTAGTATTTAACTATATTGGTTCCATTCATTTTAAACATAAAAAACACTTAGAAGATTGGTACATTAATTCTTCACACATCCAACAATATTAGCTATACTCTTTTTAAGAAGTATTAGATGATATTAGGTAAATCTAGGTCCTTATTAAATAACTTAGTCTCTTTAGCAGATAGGTTTTAGAATTTGTAGAATTAACATGTAGAATTTGAATATGTAATCAGTTGATATTTGTGCAAGTGTAGACATTATATCAAATGGAAAGAGAGGAGTCTTTGAGGCGAAAGCGTAGGAGGTCTTCACAGTCTTCTGGGGTTGGTGTTACAAGTGATAATCTGAGGTTGTCAACTTCCCCTTGAGATTCTAGTTTATTGTATAGTTCACATTCACTTAATCATCGACGAGGCGAAAAGGGGTACAAATGATTCCCCTATAACTTATGTGGGAGAACGTCGATCTCGACCCTCTGTTGGTATATGAATATATTGATCTTTTAATGTGTACATACAAATTGTTTTTTGTGTATGCAAAAATTGTACTTGTGTTTAAACAAAACTTTGTATTTATTTGAAGTAGAGCATGGTTCAGAAGATGCTTGTAATTCTATAGAGAGGGAGGCAGAGCAAGCAAGGGAGACGGATGAGGGTGCAGAGCAAAGTTCTCAAGAGGCTCATCATTCTACATAAGGTGATGATGGTCGAGTCAGGACACAATATGTTGAATTAACTAAGGGTTGTACACCCATTACAACATATCCATCTGATTTACCTTGGGAGCTTCCATGGGAAAGTGGTGATCATCAAATGACTCTTGAAAGATGTAGATCCCACTATGACAAGTTGGAAAATGATTTGTCTACTATGTATCTCCCTCCAGAGAGTAAACAAAATTTGGAGATTGTTTTGGGATCACTACAAAAATTCATTCAGGAATATGAGAATCTCGGACCAACTACAAATGGTTTTGTTGATTTGATGCGAAGACGAAGGGAACAAGTGATGGGTCCATACAAGTGTGCTATTGTGAAGGAGAGAGTGACAAAAGAATAGGTCAAATCAATGTTTAACTTCAAAGAAGTTCTAAAGCAAGAAATGTTGAAAATGCAATATTTCAAGCATCATGATCTTGCACATCTACTCTATGATTGGTTTCTCGCAGCTTATGGTCGGTTTCCATGGAATGATGAGTTTTCTCAATATTTTGCTAGATTTTTTTATGCCGAGTTTTTCTTAAATATGAAGCCACACTATACTGATATTCATTCATAATTTTATGGAGTTGGAAAGGGTCGAATATATAATCGAAAATGTGCTCTTAGAGACCCTACAACTCTTCGACCTCCACCCCAGATATCTCGCCCACCTAGGTTGATGGAATTAAGATCAGAGATAGATCCCACATCTCAACTTGGGACAACTGCAAGGAATTTTGTTGGCAATGGTTTATCGTTAGCATTAGTTGGAGTAGATGTGGGATTGGTTCGAGAAAGGGCTCATTCTGCTATTCGTCAAAAGTTTGTTTATAAAACTAATGATGAGATAGATGGAATGATCATTGAAGATCTCAAGGCGTATGCCAAGGTTTTTCGTGACCTAGTGGCAAATGTTATATCCAATGACACATCGAGTTTGGGAGAGGTTTGTTGATTATGATATGACTTGATCTTAATTTAATTTTTTATTCATTTTGAATTGAATTTTTTGTTACATTATATGAATGATAAATTATGTTTTTTGATGTAAAGTAATACTTACATTATCTAAATGTTTATTGGTTGCAATTTTCAAGAATGATGAATGAACATTCTTTCCATGTTTCCACTAGCAAAAATATAGAGCATATTCGAGAGGTATATTTATTATTTGTACATATTTATAATTATGTTTGAACTTGATATATATATATATATGAATTTTAATTTAACTAAGCATTTTATTGTTAATTTGACTTATCCATGCAGGTCTCTTTAGATACGAACTTTATAAATCATTTACCATCTATTGTGAACTAATGTTTTTAATCATTTTGTTTTAGTTTTAAGTTAATTGGCACAGTAATTTTTTTGGTTTGCATTATGTTTTATTTATTAACACAATTTAAATTTTAGGGGGGAGAAATAGGTTCTCTGCTTCATGCAGCAGATATTGGCGCAGAGGTAATTTTGTTCACACTTGAATTGATCTTTGATATAAGTTTAATATTTTAATTTTTATGGATTTAGTTAAAATTTGTTCAAGTAATTTATGAAATTCATAAATTGATTTTATACATGTTGCAGCTTGGGTTTCTTAAATCTTTTGGAGGCAAAGAGAAAACTCCTTTGGAGGATGGTGGTGGACAAGTATTTAGAGAATTTGATGTAATTTTGTTAATAATTGAATTGTTTTTTGATATATAAGTTTAATATTTTAATTTTTTTGAATTTAGTTTAAATAATTTAAAAATGATATTCATAATCTGTTTCTATACATGTTGTAGGGTGGGTTGAATCCAGGGGGGGGCCCTAGTGGAGGATAGCATGGTGGACATTTTCTTTTTATAGCATGGTGGACATTTTTTTTTGTTGATATGCATCTAGATTGCAAAGATTTGTTTTGGACATGTCGAAGAGATTTATTTTTGGACTAGATACATATATGTACACTGAACTCACATGTTCATGAACATTTTTTTGAGAATTATATACATGTCCTTTGAACTTACATATTTTGTGTTTGCTTTAAATGATCTACTTATTTTTGTTTATTTAGCATATTTGGTGTGATTTAAAGGTTTATAATATGTATTTGCATGCTTAAATGAATGAATGAATATGTAAGAATGAATCTAGGTGTGCAATGAATGACTGTTAGGTTTTTATAGGAATTTTAAGAATGAATGAATGTTAAGAATGATTTATCTTTGAATGTTAGAAAGTTTTGATAGAAAAATGAATATTAGGTTTAAAGTTTCGGAATGTTAGGAAGTTGTGACTGAAATATGAATGTTATGAAGCCGAAAAATGAATGTTAGGAAGCCGAAAAATGAATGTTATGTTCAAATTTTGATATATGTATGTAACTACTTGAATATGTTAAGAATGAATGTTACATGGTAAGAATGAATGTTAACGAAGTTATGATATAGGTGCAATGAATGGATTAATGTTAGGTTTTTATATGGATTTTAAGAATAAATGAATGTTAAGATCAATAATGTTAAGAACATGATATTTTTGAATATTATGAAGTTTAGGAATGTTAAAGGGAATTTAAAATGGATGAACATAGGTTTAAAGTTCGTGAATGTTAGGAAGATTTGATTGAAATATGAATGAATGTTAAGATTGAATGTTAAGAACATGAATGTTATCTTTGAATGTTACGAAGTTTAGGAATGATAGAAGTTTTGATGGAAATATGGATGAACTAGGACGTTTAAAAATGAATGTTAAGAACATGAATGTTATCTTTGAATGTTAGGAAGTTTAGGAATGTTAGAAGTTCTAATAGAAATATGGATGAACTAAGAAGCTTAAAAATGAACATGTTAAGTTCAAATTTTAGGAATGTTAGGAAATTTAGGAATGTTAGAAGTTTTGATGGAAATATGGATGAACTAGGAAGTTTAAAAATGAATGTTAAGAACATGAATGTTATCTTTGAATGTTAGGAAGTTTAGGAATGTTCGAAGTTTTGATAAAAATATGGATGAACTAGGAAGCTTAAAAATGAACATGTTAAGTTCAAATTTTAGGAATGTTAGGAAGCTTTGATTGAAATATGAATGTTAGGTTTAACTTTTGATAGGAATGTTAAGAATGAATGTAAGGAATTTATGATACCTATGCAATGAATGAATGAATGTTAAGATTGAATGTTAAGAACATGATTTTTAGCTTTGAATGTTAGGAAGTTTAGAAATGTCAGGAAGTTTTGATAGAAATATGAATGTTAGAAATTTTAAAAATAAATGTTAGGATCAAAGTTCAGGAATTTGTTAGAAAGTTTTGATTGAAATATGAATGTTAGAAAGTTGAAAAATGAATATTAAGTTCAAATTTTGATATGAATTTTTAATTAATAATTCTTATTTTCAATGTCCAGGTACATTTGATGCGGCTGAAATCATCGCAAATGGGGATCATGATTTTTTGTTTTTTTAATCATAAGCGAAGATTACAGGATTGTGAAGCTTATGCTAAATTAGAGCAATGATTTTAGACAACAATTTGATGAATTTTCATCGATTTGTTGTAAATAATCATTCCTCTAATTTAGCATAAGCTTCACAATCCTGGAATCTTTTCTTGTGATTAAAAATCAAATGATCGTTGTTTCCATTTGCCATGATTTCAGTTATGTAAACTTACATAAGTGATATTTTAAATTAAAGATTCGGGGTGGAGAGTGGCGACAGCCACAGATCCATTATCTCATCCCTTAAGTGGTCTAATAGACATATGGGGACCTGAATAAAGTATTTTATACAGGATTAAGACAAAAATTTTACACATTGAGGTTTTCATTACCAAATAATTTTTGAATTCAAATTTTAGTATACTAGAATACGATCATTTAAACTCTTATATTCCAGTTCCTTTAAAGATCATAGACATAGAAAGAAAAAAATATATTGTACACAACATTTGACAATGACATTGACAAAACCATTGATCTATTAATTTTTTATATAGTTAAAAACATCGCAATGGAATGTCGTCCTCAATTATCCGTTCATGGTCATATTTGGACAGTTTCTATTTTTTATTTTTTAATTGTTTTTTCGATGGAACTTGAACCAATTTTATTCGAGATGCACATACTAAATGACTATATTGAAAACATATAACATTAGGTTCATAATCCTGAAAGTAGACATAATTTTGAGTCATATGGGTATGCTGAAAAAAATAGCCCTTTAAAATGATGGATCCTCTCTCATATGTATATCCGTTGTCATTGTAGTCTTCCAATAACTTCATTTTTCCTTCAATGCATCACATCAAATAATACTTCATATTTTCATTGTTGTCTACAGGTGCAATCACAGCAAAAACATCTCCTGTGCAAATTACAATTGATTTTAGGATTTTTAATTCAATTAAATTGACTAATATACATGTGTATAAGGTGATGGACAAGAATGAACAATCGACAAAACGATGGTATTTGATCATTACCTTCTATAACAAGATCTGAAATTCTATCGCCATCAAATGATACTACTATTTCTTCTGATTCTAATTCTTCTATGCTTGCTAGTGAAATTTTTCCTTTAGGATTAATCTCTATGTGTTTCCAATGTTTTACGTAGTTGTTTGTCATGTTTTCACAAAATTTTGTAGATTCAATATTTTCAGTGCAAATATGACAAAAGCATGATTGCTTTCTATTGTCAAATGCATAAACGTTTTGGAAGGCTTTTGTTTGAATAGAGTGAAAATCTCTAGTCCCATGTATGGTGCTAGCATCGTATGGTATTGATCTATTTATATCTTGGACCCTAACAAGCCAAAAAATCCTAGTACAGAAATGACAAATTTTGATGTTAGGTACATACTTTCTTTTAAATTGACAATAAAATATAAATTAAAACATTTGTGTGTACATACCTGCGCACATCTTTTGATTGTTGATTATAATCATGGTTTATATGTGATTTACACCATTAAACAACCTCTGCAGCTGAATGGAATCGTGCAGAACTATGGTTCATTTGCCATCTTCGAAGTGCTATTTTTACACATGCTCCTACACCATCATGTTCACCTTTTCCATGACCAGTTTCAAAGAAATTCCAGCGATGTTTAATGTTCAATGCTTTATGAAGTCGACATAACCAATAAAATGATTGCGGAGATTTAAATTGTTCAACACATCCATCCGACCATATCCAATGCTTATTGAATTTAATGTTATGTCTCTTTAGTGAATTGTAGAAAATACTTTCAATACAATGCTAAACAAAATGTATATCGTGTGTACGATCATCACTGATATAAAAGTGATATTCTTTAATCACATCTCGATTTTCACACGTGCTTCCAATGCTATTAACATCCTGTTGAGAATGTCTATATAAAACATGGACAAATATCGAAACTTGGTCAGAATGATAGTATTCACTATGTATCTCTTTTTGTGCAGCAAATATATAATTTTTTGCAAAATCAACTACTGACAAAATTGTTCCTGGTGGAAAAATTTCACAAGACTGTTTGAATTGAAGGTCTTGCCATCATGCTCTATGTGAATTCTTGGTGTATTTATAAATTTCACTTTCAAATTTCTTGAAAAAATCTATCACGCATATTTTATCTTCTCGCAAATCAATCCTTTTGGAATGTACATCACTAGTACTTGTAATGTATTCATTTCTTCTCCAATCAACGATGACATTTGACAGCGAGTGATCAGTATCGATAGGATATTTATTTTGGAATAAAATCAAATTTACACAACGATTACAATGTTTTCCATTGACACGTTTCTTATTATAAAATACTTCATCATGATTTCTCTCAAATAGGGTTTGAGATATGAATTCACGTATTATGGGCGGAAGTGGTGAATTTGTCCAAAACATTTTACCAAATTCAAGAAATGTGTCATAATATAATTGAAATTGCACATGATAACAGCAACAACATGTGTCCCGGATAGTAATAGGTCTAACATACCATGGTTTTAGTTGCACAAATGTAGTGATTGACACATTAATTCCATGATGATCTTCCTTGAATTTATTGTACAATTGTACTTGTGTCATATCCATTATATGTTTTGGATTGCTTGCATATACTCCTCGTGATACTCTTTGTCGTATTAAATCTCTTGAATTTGGTGAAACTTGAGCATGTGTCAACCAATATTCCCATACAATATCTTTAACACCTGCTTCCATTCTATCTTTGTAAGGCTGTCTACAAATAATTGCTCAGCAAGCAAGTTCATCATTTTCATCTATTTGCATTCTGAATTTGCTATGTTTGTATAATGTCTTTCTTGAGGTTCCAACTGCTTTTGCTAGCTGTGTTGTCAAACGTTTTTGTTTAGTACTAGTCGAAATAATTGCTTTATGAATTGCTCTTCGTGCAACACTGATGTCTTTTTTCCTAGATTTTCTAAACTTTTTTATTGCATCACCTATATTTTCTATCACATTATGTTTTAATTTCGACTCTTTGGTCGCCTTGTGAATACCCAATAATGACGTAGCATCTTCTAACTTCTTGGTCACTAATAAACATCTCAAAATTTGTGCTTGTCATGTTGCTGAATAATTCTTCAGAACATCATCATAAATTTTTTGAACCCGATATCGTGCAGCATGTATGGGTATTTTTTTTCCATATTTGTTGCAATCAACATTTTCTAACGTTTTATCACCAATGGTGAAAGTACCTATACATCAAGTTAAATTTAATTTAAAACATGTATCCAAAAATAGAATTCATTATAAAAAAATGAATTTGAAAAATACATGATATATACATACCTGGTCCAATTTCTGGGTTTTGAACTTGATCTTCAATATTGACTTATCGACATTAGTATGTAAATCACTATTTACATTTTCAACAATAGTTTCTTCAACTTTAATTTTTTCTTCTTGTACTCTATTTTCAATTTCCATTTCATCAACATTATCATGTAAAATTGTATTTGTATCTTCAATAATCATTGCTTGCGTTTCTGCAACGCTTGCTTTGTCGGCATGATATTTAAGATTTTTTTCTCTATTATCATCATCAGCAGCACATTTACGATCATATTTTCTTTGATGGTTTCTCTTAGTGCCCATGATTGTTTAATCTATAAATGATAAATTAAAGAATCATCATTTTATAGTAAAAAAACAAAATGAAGATTTAAAAACAGTTACGAAATTTATAAACACATGAACTGAAATTTACTTCACCTTATCAAAATCTTGTAAGAGTCTTTTGAAGAAAAAGTTCTTGGAAACAAATTTCCTTTGAAAAGAAGTTTCTTTGAAAGAAATAAGAACTTTTTGATAATAAATCACCTTTGAAAAAACTCATTGGAAAAGAATAAGAACACTTTCTAAATAAATCTTCTTTGTAAAATCACTGGAAAAAAAAACTTCTTTGAAAAAATACCTATGAAACAGATTTATTTGTAAAAACCCTTGCAACGAAATAACTTTTTTGCAAAAATAACTTGAAAAACTTTGAAAAAACCCCTTTTCAAATAAATAAGAAGGAAAAATACATCTCCTTTGTAACAATAACTTGAAATAAAATCTTATTTGCAAAAATGTCTTGGAATAAAAACTTTCTAAATGCATGCTTTGGAAAGAAACATTATATGAAAAAATCACTTATAAAATACTTTGTAAAAAAAAACGTCATTTGCAAAAATACCTAAAAAAAAAAACTTTGAAAAAACTCATTTG
Source organism: Larix kaempferi (assembly GCA_027924585.1). NCBI lineage: Eukaryota > Viridiplantae > Streptophyta > Pinopsida > Pinales > Pinaceae > Larix > Larix kaempferi. The sequence continues at coordinate 1,080,450 of BSBM01001075.1, forward strand.
AAAAAATCAGTTTCAAATAAATAAGAAGGAAAAATACAACTCCTTTGAAAAAATAACTTGGAATAAAAACTCTTTAAAATCACTATTTTGGAAAGGAAACCCATTGCAAAGAAATAAGAAGTGCAAAAAGTTTGGAATAAAAACTCATTTTGCAAAAATGCCTTAGAAAAACATTCTTTCAATGTATTCCTTAGAAAGAAGTAAGAAAAAAATACCTCATAAAAAAACTCCCTTTGCAAAAAAAGTTGTTTAGAAAATTATTGGAAAAAAAACTCATCACAAAGAAATAAGAAGTGTAAAAAGCTTGGAATAAAAACTTATTTTGCAAAAATGCCTTAGAAAAACATTCTTTCAATGTATTCCTTAGAAAAAAGTAAGAAAACAAATACCTTATAAAAAAAACTCCCTTTGCAAAAAAAGCTCCTCAGAAAATCCCTTAAAAAATATTCTGACCAGAAGTATGTGAAATTAAAATGTGCAAAATTAATTAAAGTATTTAGTTTTATTTATATAAGTTTAGACAAGAACGTTGGTTTTTTTTTATTATTATTTATTTATTTTCTGGTTTGGCTGCCGAGTTTTTTTTATACGTTTGGTTATTCAGTCGAATAACCTTCGCTCTAATTGACATCGCCGTTACGGAAAACAGTTATTCGGCCGAATAACTTCTGAAACTTGAAAATCTGATTTTTCCTCACAGTTTTCTTGTTTCTCTATTTTCAGAAGGTGAAAAGGATCTCTTATACTACGAAGCGACTATCGGACTTGATACCATTAGTTTCGTTATTGAATCTACTTTCCGAATATATAGATTTTTTTGCTTATAGGTAAGATCTGATATTTGTAATTATTTGTTTTCTTAACAGGTGTCGAGTTTGGTTTCATCTCTTTCAAAATGCGGTGAAATGAAAAATCCATAACTCTTAAAATACACCATGAAAAAAATTGAGAAAACTATGATGCAATTAATTGGCGTGTCTACTTCAAAAGTGTATTCATAGAATTTTTAGTTTTATATTCAATTGAGAAAAAAGTTTTACGACAAACAATATGTTGTAAATCGACAAGGTTTCCCCATTGATCGAATTCAAATAAATATAATAAATAGTATATAGATCCATTTGTTACAAACTTATAGTCATGCAGTAGTATATTGTGTGAATATTGTCGTAGCATATTTGTTTTTTGCAAAAAACAAGTTTAAAAATGATTTTACGTGTGCGACAAAACATGGCTATTTTGTAGTCCTTTCATTTTTTAAGAACACACTGTCAAACATTTTCCGAATCGACATATCAAATCTAAATATAAAAAATTGAAAAAAAATGGGTAGCAAGCTAACATAATTCTCTAAAAGTTTGCTTTTTGGTGAAGAGTGAAATTTCAAACAAAAATATCACTTTTATTCGCCCAAAGATGGAAAACATGAAAAACTCAGATTTATTTTCTCACGGGACCCCCCAAAATAGACACCCATTTTCATGGATTCACCCTATTGTAAGCATCATGTTGCAGCCATAAATGCATTACATGCTACTCATTGATCATAACATATTTGAATGCAACAATATATCCATTACTAATGCAAAAATAACTCTTACCCATGTGAGCTAGTCTTGCACAATCTTGAGTCTCCATCTCGGTGGTGTACTTATCCATCGAATTCAATGATAAATAGCATTCTTTGCTGGCTGACCCAAATGGAATATAATCAGCCATATTCATCAAGGATAAGAATTCCTTACCTGAATGAGGTTCATAATATCCATGGCGTGAAACAGGTGCATGGAAATCATCCTACAAGTCAATGCTTTCTTGAAGCACTTGTAAATCTGAGGACTCCTTATGTTTACCTTCGAAATGATGCTTCTCCATAATGTCACATTTTACTATTAGACACACACATCTGATCACATGTTTGTTACTGCAACTCTTGAGAATCATGCAAACTCTCTTTCAAAAAATCATCTTTCTCAAAATTTTGGATCTCATCACTAGAAGGATATTTTCTGCCAACCTTATCACTAGAAATGGCTGCCATATCAAGATGAAACAAAGGAAATTGGTGAATGAAAAAATCAGAATGGTTGTAATAACTTTGTGACATCTCTCTTCATGATCCGAAGTGGTGATTCTTACACCATATTTTGCCACCTTGTGAGCATTAGCACTCATTGGCCTCCATTATCCAGTTTTGGACTCATAACCAATTTTTTGTCCTCCAGAAACCTTTTTTCCCCTATTTTTACTCCTATACGTGAGATGCTTCAATGCAACTCTTGCATATGCATGCTTCACCATTATAGCCCACGTACATCAAGTTAATTGGTAAAAGAGGGTAAAATCTCTACTTTTCAATCCAAAAAGCAGCCATTGTGACCTTTGACCCTCCATGTATCTCGAAACGACTCGATCTGACCTTTCACTTGCATTTGGAGGGTTATATATTCAGCCATTATGCATCGGAGGAGAGAGAGGAGGAAGAGAAGAGCATCAAAACTCTATTGAAAATTTTCCATAGTTTGAGTCTACACCCATTGATCCTTGTTGTTGTGAACCTCTTATGTTCACCTACCAAAATCATCCATATCTTGTGAGGGATTTTTTCCTTTACTCATGAGTTTGCCATTGCATGGGGGATTGAAGTGGTGGAGGCACAAGTGGAGGGACCTAGTTCTTGGTTCAGACAAGTTGCTAACATGAGGTTCTATCTTGTACTTCTTGTTCATATTAATAGAAATGCTCCTTTTATCGTCCAATTGATATTGTGAATGATTGTTTATTATCATTGGGTACATTTCATTATATATCTCATGGATTATTCTATTGGATGTGCTAACATCTTTCATATATCATATGCACTTGTTTGTGTTTATTGTTGAGACTAAGCTGCAGGTTCAAGTGTTAAGATTTGAAAGCGCAACGGGGATCTTCATCAGACGTTTGGTTGAAGGTTGGTCTCATTATTCCACTTCTTAGCATTTAAATTTATAGCATACATTGGGAAATGAGTTGATTTCTGGAAGTCATCTATCGTTGTGGTCTACTCCAATCCATAGGAAGTTTTTCTCCGTAACCGAATTGGTGACTCCACTAGGGAGAAGCATCCATTTGGGGTTTTGGGCGTTTTCCTTATTTTGAGTCTCTGTTCTTTCGATTTTTTGTGTCTTTGGTCGGTCGTCAGTTTCTTATAGAAAAATATTGAGTTTTTTGGGCCTTTCCACTCATTTTTTGGTCACTTATCTTTCCTTGTACACTCGCTAGCTGTGTTTTTCTTGCGTATATATGTAACTTTCCCTTCTATAGCCTACATACACACGCGACTATTTATTGAACAGTCGTGTACAAGTATGGTTTAACCTTATTCTTGGTATTTGGTTGATGCTGGGTGAGTTATCAATGTTCCTGAGTCTTTTTGGGCCTATGTCATGACTATTCCATGCCTCTTTTTGTGACTGAAAGCTCCTCTTTATTTGATTTTGAGAATTTGGTTTTTTAATCACTTTTCTTGTTTATAGCTCATTATCTTAGCTGAGTCTTTCTTTTTGGGGTTTGTTGGGCTATCTACACTACATTCTCTGCATTGTTTTCTGAAGAGTACCGATTCTTAGTTGCATTTTAATTTATTTTGAAAATACAAAAATTTGTTGCATTTTCATTCATTTATAGTGAAAATATAAAAAAAATTGCTTGATGTATTTTTCATTTTGCATTAGAGTGCTTGTGCTTTCATTAGGCCTTGCTTGTGCATGAAATATTAAAGAGATTGCATTTTATTTCTGAAAAATAATTTGGTTTGAATTTCATTTAGTGCCATATTTTTTCCATTGATAGAAGAGTCTAGTGATTTTTGGTTGTGCATTCCATTGATTCTTTTCACATGACTAGTTTCATGACCATAACCTTTTGAGTAATCACAACCAATAAAATTAACGCTTGATTAAAGAATTGATTAGAAAATTTTCTTTTCTAGGGTGCACAAACTAGTATAGGGTTAGTGTCTTGGAATAGATCCTCTTGAGTTAATGATCCATGACTATTAAACAAACATTATGTGTCTAACCAGGGAGTGGTGAAACCCATGGTATAAATCAATGTTCTCAGGATGCTCTACTTAAACCAGAGTTTAGCACAAGGTCACAAGAGGTTGGTTGCGGAGACAGACCTCCATTACTTGTTGAACGTGGGAGATATGTCCAGGATTTGTTCATATCTAGGGACTCTTGGGGAATTTGACCCTCTTGAGTTTCGGGCTTAGATACCCTTCCCATACGACGGATCCTACCTATGATTGTTCGCTTGAGCATTGGTTATATGTTGTGGCAATAGTTTCTTTACCTAGGTATCACATAGGGTACTTGCAGTAGTTATTCTGTGAGTGTCATGAGTTAGATAGGGGTTGGACAATAAACTTTTGTTCGCATAGTGAAGACTGAGGGACCTTATAACTGACTCTTTTACCTCCAGTTATAGTTTGGAAGTCTCAATCCTCTCTTAGATGAGACATACCGACTGTAGTTTCGGGAGGTTCCTTGAGCTATTCCCCTGTTGTGTGCATTTGGCTATAGTTTCTTTTAGGTGTGTGATCTGTGATGTTTAGTGGGTCGTTAGGAGACATTTATTTGCTGACTTTTTGAATTCATCGTGGATCGAGATATGCCTCTCCGTCAATCTCGTTGGTTGGTTGATTTACCATCTAGCGATCCATCACAGTCTCTTCGCAAGAAACGTCGAAGGACTACCGCTGGTACTTATTCACATCTAACGAGCTTCAAATATCCCCCATTATGAGCTCCGCATCTGGCACATTGGGAGTTCCCTCGAATCCATCCACTAGCACAAAAGGAAACTTCCCCCCTTCCACTCCAAGGAGTGGATGGGAGGGAGGTTCACCACACATCAATCGTAATGGGTTTGGGACATACCATCCCACTAGTACGAACCTGTTCGATGATACATGGTCATTGGGTATTCCATATAGATAATCTATGGGTGTGTCAGGTTTTGGTTCTACATCCGTCCCTACAACCTCAGATCCTTTTTCATTGGGTATGCCCAGTTTTATACCGACCATGGCCAATAGTCATGCTAGATCTAGTATTGGGATTGGAGGCATTATACCCCCTTATACCGCTTATCAGTTTGGGGGTGGTCACATCCCCTCATATTTTCCAAATGTTGGAAGAGGGCCTCCTCCTTCATCAACCCCTAGTGTTAGTGTGAACCCTTTCTCCAGTGGGGGTTTCACGATAGGTATTGGATCTACGAATTACATTCCATCTATTAACCTGAATGCCTCTACATATATGCCTCCACCAACGAATTCTTATATGATCCCGTAGCATCCTACTCCTTCTAGATCCTCGGTTACATGGAGTGGGAATGTACCATGTCCTTATAGACCTTATTTGACTAGTTTTCCTATGTCGAGTAGTTATATGGGACCCCATTCTTATGGGGGTAATTTTTATGGTTACTCTATTGGTCCTACCCATTATCCCATTCCTTCCTATGGAAACCCTTCCATGAACATACTTGTATATCCTTTTATGGGTCAGTTTGGAGGAGGATATCATCCTTCTGGTCATGGTCATGGTTTTTATCAGAGTTCATTAGCACTTAAGGTGTCGACTTCGATGAACACAATCTCACCTTCAGTTTCACAAAGTTAATATATTTTGGGAGCTTATAGTACAGCTTCACAGCCTCAGCTCTCGTTCCTTGCTAGGTTAAATTTTCCAGACCTTTCTAAGCTCACAAATCATCGAGTGTGTCATGATCCTACATGGCCTCCAGTTCTCACCAAGCTCCCTTCTGATGTTCCGAAGTTTGAACGGAAGAAGGGTGAGTATCCAGGTGATCACGTCACCACTTTCCATTTATGGTTCTCCTTGAATTCCTTGAACCATGATTCTATCCGTTTGAGGCTATTTCAATGCACCCTTACAGGGGAAGCTGTGAAATGGCATGTCGAGTTTCCTAGGGGCACTTACAAGAGATTCTATGATTTGGATTTGGTTTTTCTTGACCGCTTCTAGTTGCCGACAATTTGTTACTATACTGGCATTGAAATCTTGTCTACCTTCCATCAGGATAAGGCCACACATATCTCTAATCACATTCAAGAGTGGCATTGACGGAAGAGGCTAGTGAAGGCCAACATTCCTCTGGAGTTTCTCCTGGAATGGTTCCTCAAGTCTCTGCTCTCTTATATCTCGAAGGATGTTCCATTATCTAGAATTATGACTGAGGAACAAGCCATCTTCAAAGCCCAGCAGTTGGACCTATTTTTTGCTCAATTTGGGACTTTGTATGACATTATACCTGATGTGCCACGATCAAGACATAAGCCCAAGACCGTTCCTGGACCACATGCCAATGGCATTGTTGGTTCCACGAGCGCTCGTCCCATGGACATGGTTACGAATCAGATGCATAATATGTCTATTAACTAGTCTACTTTTGTATAGGCTCATGCCTTCTCTGTTTCCACCCAGTCGTCTGATGTACATTCTATGTAGTCGGTGAACCCATCCGGTAACTAGCAACCTAGTGAGAAAAATAAGGTGAAAAATAACCGTACGGGTTGGAATAATAAGAAAAAGAAAGAGAACGCTAACCCTCCTTGGGATGGCGAAAGTGTTGGTGGGGATTGAAATCCTAGACGTAAAGTGAAATTCCCTTGTAAAATTTGCACGGAATATCACCTTACACATTTGTGTCCTCGTTTGGAGGAAACATCGAAGCACATCACACAGAGCCCAACTGTGTTGAAAAATACCCTTCCTCATCATCAAAATATGGCTTCTGGTGCTTCCACCACCGGTCATGGAACTAATGAAACTTCGACTTCTTCTACCCATCACGACACTTTTGGATGCATAAACATAGTTAATTCGGAGTTTTATGTTGCAACTCGCTCATGTAATTATGTAGCTCCACAGCCTTCTTTGGGGAATGATCCCCCTCCACCCGAGACTCCATTGCATACCAAGAAGCCCATCTTTATACCATGGGTACCAAAAGGTGTACTTAAGTGCTCGACACATAGTCCTAATGCCCAAGCCTCCCATAACTACTCAATTGTGGAATATTTGAGTCAAACCTCGTGCACTATGTCGACTCTCAAAGTACTTCATGCTTGTCTTTCTCAAAGGAACGCCCTTTTATCTGCTTTAGGAGCGCTCGATTCTAATAGCCCAAATGTCATCCAGTTTGACATTACTGATGTTCAGCCTCGGTTAACTTATCATGTAGCTTTCCAAGTTCATGTCAGGTTCCTAGAGATGATCATTAAGTGTACTGTCGTTGATGAAGGTGCATCTACTTCAGTAATGTCTCTATCTTGTTGCAAGGCTCTCGGCTCACCCCCGTTGGCAACGTCTACGACCTTGCTTAGAACATTTGATGGTAGGTCATTCTTGCCACATGGTACTATCCCCTCCCTTGAGGTCCACTTGGATGGGAAATCCATGCCTATAGAGGTTGAGGTGGTTGATGCACCCATCGACTATAACCTTTTACTGGGTCGGAATTGGATTTACGCTATGAAAGCGATTGTATCCTCTGTTTTCAAAGTTATTTGCTTTCCTTATGAAGGAAAGATTATAACGATCGATCAGCTATCCTTTAATTTTGTAGCATCGCAAGGGTCTGTGGTCCCTCAAATTGAAAATTCTCATCTAGCAACTGGGAATGTTGGTGTAGGATTATATCCTTCGTTGATGGGATCTTTCGATTTTTTTGCACCAATCTCCTTTATAGGAACCATTTCCGATGATAACCCTTCATCGTTGACTCCTGTACCATTTCGTACATCATACTTTAGTGATCTGTGGACTCTACCTTCCATGAGTTCCTTGTCAGGAGACACTTCGAGCGTCGAAATGGCTATGCCTTTGCCTGTAGTTGAGCTTGCTTATCACGATATTCAACAAGCCACTGCAGAGCCATATCTCTCTTCTTCAGGGACAAAGGAAGAAGATCTCGTTATGCTTCCTACATGGGTAGTAGACTCGTCTTTTTCACATGACTTCCTTGATGATACTTCAACTTTAGATGAGGCCATTATCGATGCCATGAATAACAATGACAAGCCTTGGGAGGACCTTCATCATAGATCTTATTTCCTTCCCAACCTTGATATTATTGAGTAAGATGAAAGTATTTATACCACAATGACTTATATAAGATCTTTCTTTACATATGTTTTCAATATGATCTCAATACTAATGTTTCTTGGAGACAGGATTCTTAGCTAGACTTATGCTTTCTTACTGGTCCTTTTTGACACTTTTTTCGATCATGTCAGGTATATTCGAAACCTTGCATATAGGTTTAGGCTTCCCTACTGTTATGATGCATTTGAACCTTTTTCCATCCGAATTCGCCATAGGGTCGAACCTACTGGACATTGGTGTGTTATCCATCTTTATATGCATTGTGCACCAGTCTGACAACAGAGCCTACCTAACATAGGTCATCCTAATCAGCACCCTTATGCCATTTTGGTTCCCATGTTGAGTTTTTTTCATAGGCTCCAGAGCCTTTTTAGATTTACCATGACTTTGAGAAGAAGCCTCATATCTTTCTTTCTCATATATTTCTGGCCATCCCTGATAAGGCTCCCATTTTTGTGTTTAAGTCGCATGTGCATTTATTTTGATCCTGCTTGCGCTAATGAGCCTGATGCCGGATTCCACGCTTTTAGATCGTTATATAAGCCTCCATCTCTAATCTCATTTTTGTTTAGCTATGTATCACTTTTCCTTTTCGATTTCACATCCTTTACTCGGAGGAGACACACCCTGAGTGTCCTTATATTGCTTATGTTCCTTGCATTATGCATGGATTTGTTCCATGAGCTTGGAACTAGTCTGGCATGTCCTTGCCACTCGTCTTCTCCCATTATGAGCATTCTTCCACCTTTACTTCGAGCTCTTTAAAAAAAGTAAGGAGGTTACAAGCATTCTTCCATCTCTCCTTTAAGCTCGTTAAAAATAGTAAGGAGGTCATGAGTATACTTGTCATTTCATACTCGTTAAAGGATTTGAAGTGGCATCCACTTAGGTATAAGTTTACCCCTTTTTCAGACCTTTGTGGATTAATTACGAAAAAGGTATACTCTAGTCATATGTGACTAGAAGAGTTCTTCTCTCATTGTTTTACACTTTTTCGAATGAGGAGACTAACTTTATGAAAAAGGAACTCTTGGAGTCTTCTTTAGGTTTTTCATACACTCGATACATGAAAACACCAAGCGAGCACAAACCAACTCGGGCTCAATGTGAAATCCACAAGTAGGTGTATGGAGTTATTGTTTAAGTTTTTTAGACTCCTTAAATATGAAAAGACCAAAAAATCATATAAATTAAAAAAGATGGATGGAAAAAATTTTACTACCTTCTATCGGCAGTTGTTGTGTTTCCTTTGAACAAAGCACCCATGTCCACTTCATATATCACGGGCCAGGATATTAGTTATGAACTTAGGAAGATGTACTTGTCTATGAGATTTTACTCTACCGGCTAGTTAAGCTTCCAATCATTATGGACCTTTTTTTTATGCCTCCTGCATCTCAAAGTATTGTGAGTGTCCACTATCGAGTCTATGCTACCTGAGTCTATCCATCTTCTCATGCTCTTGTTTAAAGGAATTCTTGAAACCAGATTCGGCCACTCCACAGATCTCTTCACTATTTCATATCGATCATTCCTTATGAGTCCAGTTTGATCACATATGGTGTTCATCCTATTCGTTCGAGTTCTTCCAAATCTTTCAGCTTAGCGTCCACCTTGCGCTTATTGATGGGGGATCCATTAATGCCCTCCTTTGAGCGAGACTCATTCCATCGACTCTGGAATCCTAATAAATGTTTGTTCTGCATTGAGTCCGGACGTTTACTAGGTTTTATTGTATTTAGTTGTGGTATCATGGTCAGTCGACTTAAAGTTGAGGCTATTGTAAATATGCCTCCTTCTCGAACCCTAAGACAACTTCAGAGTCTGTAGCGTCTATCCAAATTATTACAATGTTTTATCATTAACTATGCCAAAATCACAAAAGGTTTCATGAGACTGCTCAAAAAATATTCCTATTTTCTTTGGGATGAGGCTGCTTAGACTTCATTTGAGGCTTTGAAAAAGGCATTATTATCAGCCCCCTTGTTGAGCTCGCCAGACTATTCGAGGGATTTATTGCTATATCTGGCTGCATCTGTATACACGATCAGCATAGTACTTTTTCAGGAGGATGAAAATATCCAAGAGAATGTAATTTACTATTTGTCGCGTGCCTTGATAGCTCCTAAGGTTAAGTATTCTTATGTGGAGAAGTTGGCATTAGCTACCATCCATGTTGTTCAGAGGCTACATCACTATATCTTATTGCGAACTACCACAGTGATTTTTGAGGTCAACCCTTTTCAATATGTTCTCACTCAATGTATCATCGGTGGGAAATTCAATAAATGGATTGTAATCTTGCAGTAATTTGACCTAGTTTTTTTGTCGGCTAAGTCAAAGAAGTCACTGGTTTTCACCGAACTAATCTCTGAATTTCCTAGTGACATAGTACACAATGAAGAACAGTCATCATTCCCGGATGAGCACATCTTCCTTATTGCGTCTTTTGACCCATGGTATGGGGATATTTTAGTATATCTCTAGATTTTGAGGTGTCATCCTACTTTCTATAGGGATGAATGATGAAAACTAAAAAATCATGCAATGAACTATCTTATCATTTCTAATACTCTATACAGAAATGGAATAGATTTTTTATGCCATTGTTTAACCTTGGAGGAAGCCGAAAAAATATTGAATGATGCTCACAGTGGAGCCTATGGGGATCATCTTTCAGGGTTGGCAACATCCCAGAAGATACTGCGTGCTGGTTATTTTTGGCCCACGATCTTCAAAGATTGTGTGGAAGCTGTGAAACGTTGTCATCCATGCCAGTTTTTCACCAAAAATATGAGAGCACGCCTATCTCCTCTCCATCCTTTGATTACAGTAGGCCCCTTCACCAAGTGGGGGATTGATTTCATGAATTGTAATCTAGTTTCTACTGAAGGTCATCATCACATCATTGTTTCTGTCGACTACTTCACCAAGTGGGCCGAGGCAATGCCTACTGTCAAATCAGATGGGGAAATGGATGCTTACTATGTATTTAACCATATCATTGCTAGGTTTGGTGTACCCAAAGAGATCATTACAAACCACGGTCAACACTTTCAGAACTACATGATGACCGACTTATACACCATGTTAGGTTTTCGGCAGGAACATTTGTCTTCATTTTATCCACAAGCAAATGGTTAGGTCAAAGCAGTCAACAAAACTTTGAAAACCGTTTTGCAAAGGACCGTTAATGCCAGTTGATCCAACTTACACATCATGTTGTATCCAGCTCTTTGGGCATATCGAGCTAATGTTAAGACTGCCACCGGTTTCTCTTCCTTTTCAACTTGTTCATCGAATAGAAGCACTTGTTCTGGTCGAATGCGAATTTCCTTCATTGAAGTTGGTTTTCCAACTACTCCCCGACACTTCAGTTTTAGAAGAATGTTTACTGCACCTAGACCATCTTGATGACCAGTGCCATGATGCGCTTACAGCAAACGAAGTACATAAGAACCAATTTAAAGGTCGATATGATAAGTCTGTCAAACCTAGGGTTTTTCTCAAAGGAGACCTTATTTTTCTTTACGAGCAAGACAAGGAACCCTTAGGAGTTGGAAAGTTCAAGTCAATGTGGCTTGATCCTTACATAGTCTTTAAGGTTTCGAGGAAGGGTGCTTATGAGTTAATGGATTACGAGGGTAATAAGTTTTCGGAGCCTAGAAATGGGCTCTACTTGAAAAAGTATTATGCTTATGCCTTGATGCTTTTTCATGTATTATAGCTGTACATTTTTGTAGAGTTAGCTTTTCTTGTGGTTATCGTTACGTCTTATGTGTCTATTGGTTTGTTTTTTAGATGTCGACTAAATACTTTATAGGATTTGTTGATGCCGCTAGTCTCCACACCCGTTAGTTGGCTGCAGCAGCTTGGTTTATATACTCACCGTCTGGCCAACTGGTCTCTTCGGTAGGGGTTTGTTTGGGTTCCACAATGAATAATGTAGCTGAATGCATCACAGTCATAGAGTTACTCCGAGATAATATTTATTATGGCATCTCCATTTGGAGGTAAGACTCAACTCGCAGCTTGTTTTGTTTTAGTTAATGGGTGATTATCAAGTTAGAGATCCTGTTTTGCTACGTCAGTTCTTGCGAGTTAAGTTACCTGAAATACATTTTGATTACATTACATATCAACACATTCCAAGGAATTTAAATGCTCTATTTGATTCATATGCAAATTATGTTTTAGATTGGCATCTACATCATACACATCCATAATAAACAATTCAATGATAAAGATAAAAACATGCATGTAAATAAAGCCGATACTGTATATAAGCCGTATCAAAAAATATATGAGTTTGAGTCATAAGTCTGTCACAGTGTCATATCCATATACAAAAAGGGCTCAACAGCCTCAAAAATATACATATATATGTCCTCCTCTATGGAGAACGAGGGGCCTATGCCATCTCTGCCACAACCTCTCTGTAGCAGATGACTAGTCTCGCTACTTTTCTAAGTAGCTGAATCCATGCTGGGGGCACACCCACCACATCCGCTCGATCTTGTACTTAGGGATGTCATAAGTCAATCGACTCATCTTTCCCTCTATTTTCACCAACATGGCATCAGTTGCCCCTACAATGACTGGTTGCACAAAGGTACGAGGGTGGCCATCAGAATGCAGAGGCCCAACATCTGCAGAAGAAAATCTATTTAGTATCTCAAACTCATCAAAAAATTACATCTATAAAATGAAAAAATTAAATATTTAAAAAAAAAATAAACATACCCATCTCTCCCCAGGGTAATCCTAGAGGAATAACCAGCTAAGGATCATGACGGAAGTCCATACCCGCATAAGGGAACTGCTCTAAAGATGACACTTGTAGATCCCACCAAGCCCATAAATCCTCATCACTATAAGAGAGATTGCTCTCACCACAACCTTGGTGCTTGAAGATATCTTCCCAACAAGTAATAAGGGGCTCATGAGGATTGAGCAGGGGAAAGGCCATCCCCAAACTCAATGCAGGTACCCTCTCAAAGAATAAGGTACATAGGATACTTCTGTAACCAAATTTATTCATCCTACCAATTCTGTGCTCGGTAAGATGAAGTTTTATGTTCACCAACAAGCTAGAACACCAGTCATAAACAACCCCATGCAAGCATTCTATGCCCACATGCATATAGTTCCTTGAAGCAAGGTTTTTTGTCATGCTTCCTCCCATCTGGTTTAGAGTACTCAATATAACTTTCAGTGGAAAGCTCGCAACGGTTTCTATGAAAAATTGACTAGTGGTTTTTGTAGTACCTGGTAGGCAGTAGGTATTGACATAATCTTGCATGGAGAGAGAACCCGCATTTCGAGAGGTACCTTTGAGATTCACCACCTCTCCTATTCAAGAGAGACCAACGATAAAGTAGATGTCATAAATAGTGAGTTCGAGAATCTCCCCTTGGAGATTGAACACTCCAGCATTAACATCCTAACACCGTACCATCCTTTCGAGCAATTGGGTTTGCACTCGCATATTGACGGTTCAATAGAATTTTAATAGCCCATAGCTTGTCGATCCATTTCCTCATGCTCTCTTTCACGCCACACAAGAATCTTCATGCAAGTATTCAAGCATTATGTTGGTCAAACATTATTTTTTTTGCCCTACTTCTTGTGGTGTGCACTACTATCATAGGTAGACAGTAGTGTCTTGGATGCAGCTCCTTTGCAAATAGACTAGCGCACTTTTGTCGAATGCGCTAGTCTTTTTCAATGTAACCCGTGCACCTGCTGAAACAAAATTAAAACTTCAATAAAAAAATTAATTTGACCACTAAAAAGCTATAAATTTGCATGCAAATGTAAGAGGAGGATTATATTACTTACTTGGAAGAATCGGAAGATGGTTTGATAGCCCGGTTTGATCGAAACAGGAAAAGGAAGTTGAGGTTTGCTCTTCACACTTTGCCCTAAAAACATGAAATGGTGAATTTTGATTTTAAATTGAAACTATTTGTAGAAATTGTGTTTTAAATTTTTACCCACTTTGCTAAATGTGGTATAGTTTCAATTTGTTTTTAAACATTTTATTTAATTCACTAATGTCTTTTGAGTTTTGGTGGATTAGATGAAGTATACATTGCAAAATTTCACTATATTTTAAAATCAATCTGTTGAGGTTTGTTTTCTTCATTTACATGTCAATTTAGGTACAGTACTGTCCAGTATTTTATGTCATCCAGAAAATTTGTCTCAATTATGTGATATATCACTAACTTGGTTGTCTAGAATTCTATCATCTGGTAGGTCATGATAACTTATGTCCCTAAAGTTGATTAAGTTTTTTAAGGCCTTGTTTGAATTTCCAAAAACAAATAAGATCGTCAAGTATTGTTGTCTTTCCAGACTCGTTAAAGGATTTGAAGCTACATCCTCTTAAGTATAAGTTTACCCCTTTTCCAAACTTTTGTGGATTATTTACGAAAAAGAAATACTCTAGTCATACGTGGCTAGAAGAGTTCTTCTCTCATTGTTTTACACTTTTTCATGTGAGGAGACTAACTGTACGAAAAAAGGACCTTTTGGAGTCTTCTTTAGGGTTTTCAAACTCTCAAAACATGAAAACACCAACAAGCATTCACCTACTCGGGCTCAATGTGAAATCCACGAGAAGGTATATAGAGGATTGTTTAAGTTTTTCAAACTCTTTAAACAAGAAAACACCGACAAGCACATACCAACTCGGGCTTGATACTAAAATCCACGAGTAGGTGTATGGAGTTATTGTTTAAGTTTTTCAGACTCATCAAAAAAGAAAACACCAGCGAGCATAAACCGATCTAGGCTCCATATTAAAATCCATGGATAAGTGTTATAGAGTATTCATCTATCTTTTCTTCAAATTCTATAAAAAATGAAGAAAGACTATTGAGTTTTCTTTCTTGGACTCATTAAAACAACAGGAAGGATATTCTTTGATAAAAAGAATAAAGGAAGATAAGGGTATCAGACATCTTTTCAGTTTCAAAGGTAGCTAGTTAGTCATGTCCTTGAACACAACACCTATTTCAGTCCATCATTCAGTTGGGTCTCAGTTTTTGATCTTAGGGTGAACCTGAGCTCCGAGTTTTTACTCCTCAGATTTGTTATTCTTCCAATCATATGGATAATATGTTAATGTCTCCTACATTGCAGGTTTATATCATGTCTCCATCATCTTAAAATCTGCCTAAGTCACTCTTGCATCGTGCTCACTGTTCAATGATACAACCTGTGTCAGCCATCCTGGTGTTAGTATGTTTCATCTTGTATTTGTCCTACTCCAAATCAGCTCAATATTATGAGTGCTCCTCGTGTTGGATGATGAAGTATGACTTAAGGCCTCCCTTCCAATGGAATTCTTCCCATCGACTTAAACTCATTGTACTTTGGGAATGAAGTTTAGAGTTTCAGATAGTACCTTGGGGATTGCAGTCATCAGTGGCATTTTTCCTCGCTATTGGATAGTGGGAATACATCAATGTCTCCTATTTGATAGATTCTTCAAGTGTTGGACTTCAGGACCATTTATTCACACTTGCTATAATGTACTAAGTACCTTGGGCCTTATCAACATTATCGATAGAATCCCTCACATTTGTTAATGGTATGCATCAATGACCGGTAATTGAATGGTATCCCCCATGTTCGACTCTAGATCATTTATTCACATGGATAGGGTTCATACCTTGGGATGTTTTGGATGAAGACCTTGGGACTTTGATAGCATCATCATTCATGTTATTAACCAAGCTGCGCAAGACTAAGCGACACACTCATTTTTAGTTGTTCATGAGACATAGATCCAGTTTGTTGTTATGGCTATGATGTCTTATATTTGACATGGATCCACGCTTGTATTTCAGTGCCCATGCTATATATACATATCCCAGTTATGTCTTAGAGATCATGTTGTATCATACCGAACATCTATATGATGTCAAGATTGTAATTGCTCGCTGACCTTGATCATTGTTTTCAGGTACTTTTGTGACTTCATCCTGTGGTTTCTTGCTCCTCCTCCAACTTGAAATTATAATATATTTAGGCCATCATTTCCCTCTGACCTCACACATTAGGGGGCATCTTTTATAGGTCAAATATGCACTTCTCCGTCTGTGATCACATTGCCATGTCAATCAAACAAAAGGACACTATGGATGGAAGAGCTAGATTGACCTTAGATGATTTACTGCTGAGATCACACCTCTTCAACTGAAAACTATATTTTTTATGCCTATTTCATTAAAGATGCGCTACTCTTACAATTGGCATCTAGCGCACTATGCGCTGGTTCTACTAAAGTATACTCGTGCACTTATCTCAAAAGTGGTATGCGATAGTCTTTGAGCACACTAGTTGTGCCCTAGGCGCAAGTTGTCTAGTGTAATACCTGTGCACATATTAAGATGAAATGGAAAAATATATTAATATTACGAATTGGGATTAGTTGAGGTTGGTATTGTAACTCTCCCAACCTCCCAATTCAACTACCTCACGAATCTAACTTCCTTCATGGGCCATAAATACAAGGAGAAGCCATGAGGAAGAGGCAGTGAAGAAGAAGCTATTGTTATGCTGAAGGAATTTCTAAGTCATTGTGAGGAGCAGGATCCCAAAACTCGATTGCAGAAGTGCTTGGAACAGATCAGGTATAAACTGTATTTGGTTGCATTTCTTTGACAATAAATATCGAGATACCCTTTCTGTCCCAATGGAATGTTGTTTCTATTGAATTTCTAATCATAATTAATGTTATATTGTTTTCAATATCATTATATATTTGTAGTCAAGATACACTGAGGAAGGTCTTTGTATTTTGTAGGTACATTGTTGTGGAGATTGGGAGAAAGATAGGACCAGATGCCATAAATAAGGTACTAATTTCTGAATCCTAATCTCATTTTGTTTACAGTAATTAATGCAAGAGATAATGTATCTATCTGTCACCCCATGTACGCTGATAGCATCTTTTCCTCTGCTATAGGGTATAATCCTTAACAATGGTGTCATTTCTGCTTAATTTTCATAATGCTCCTATAATACTCTTATTTCCCTTGTATGAGAGGTACATGCATATAAAACTTAATTTTCTTTCCGTGAAATCCGCATAGCTTACAAAACCCAAATTTTGTATCAGATGCTAGCTTCAGAACCTTAATCACTATAACTCCTTTAAGCTACACTAACTCACTGTACGCATAATTTTTTCTCTTTTTTTTCATCTCAAAGCTTCCCCCTAGATTTATTTTCGATGCCCTCATCGAAATATGAAATTGAATTTTAATGCCTTGCATGCATTGGAAAATGAATAAAATGACAGAATATTAGAATGTTACCGCATCTACATACTCTTTTGATTGTTCATGCAGGTCTCAGAGCTCAAGGTATTTTAGTTGGTCTACTGAGTATTTGTGGCATCGTATCATTCTTGTGATACATTTTTTATTTTGATGATGAATTTGTATTGCTTGCTTGATTCATTATGCTAGCTTGTTTGATTCATTATGTTGGCTTGCTTGATGATAAGTGGTTGGCTCGCTTGATGGAATAAAGGTTGGGTTGCTTGATTGAATAAACTATGGCTCGCTTAATTGGATAAATGTTGGATCACTTGATTGAATGATATTTAGGTTCAAACGAATAATTCTTATAGATGAGCTTCATTAATACTTTTGAAAAAAAAATTGTGTGCTCTCAGAAGATTGAAAAACCTTTGCTTTTTCTTGATGATTGCGTTCTACTTGAGGCAGAGTACTCCTTTTCCGGTGTAGGACTATAATTGATTTTTCACTTACAAATATCATTTTTTCTATTAAATTTTATTGATAGGTAGATGATGATTTACTTTATTCTCTATAAAACATTTATATACTGAATCCAGGTTATGATGGAGCTATGATGAAAATACCGAAGGTATGGCAGATTGGCCTCCAAATATTCTAGCTTTCAGTAGTTGATTGTATTTAAAAATTTTCACCCTCTTATACTCACTCTTTTTTTATGAAATTTTATAGACATTTAGAGGAGGATTTCCTATATTCTCTGTAAACAATTGAGACGTTATTTCCAAACCATTAGTGAGCATGAGTAAAATCAATGCACCTTTTTGAAAACAATTGTTGATTTAACATGACTGTACTTGAATTTTCTAACCTCCTTAAACTTAATATTTAAATCATTGAAAATTAATGTGAAGAGAGAGGAATATGTCCCCTACATCCTCAATTTTTTTCATACCTTTATATTCCAACTTTTTAATGCATAATGAGAATAACACCGTAGCTATGTCAAAGCTATCCTAAAATTTGCAATTTTTTGGTAGAGGACTGTAATTGAATTTCTTACTTCCTTTAAACTCATCCATTTCTCATGAAATTGCATGGGGAGATAGATTAATATGTCCTCTACACCCTCAATTTTTTTTATCCTCTGATATGGAACCATTTGGTCTTAGTTTGCAAGACACCGGACCATACCACTTCTTGATTCTTGAATGCTCTGCTTATACTCATTGATGGATCTTCTCTAATCGTTTTGCATGCATGACCTATGGGAGAAAGTGTGAAGAGTAAATTGCATTTTTATTTATGTTTTTTATTTTTCATTTTTTCTTAATTCAAGGGTATGATTGTTGGTTTTCACCAATGCTCTACCTCATGGTGCCATTGTTGGTTTTCACCATCAGGAATCTTTTATTTCTACAGATATTTACCCACCTCAAAGGAGGTTTTCGATCAAATACCTATCCTAACCACCTCAGAAAGGTTTTCACCATAGGAATTTTGTTTATTATTTCTTCTCTTTTTTTATTGAAAAAAAAATACCTATCTTACCCTAATTGGAAAATATTAGCTCTCTTCTCAAGTGCAGGAATACTTCCAATGCATCCACTTGTGTAGTAAAATCTTAAGTGAACTCATATCCGGGATTGAAAATGTACTTCAATCAATGCAAGGATATGAGGGACCAGGTGCGCAAGTGGATGAGGTGCCAAGGAATGTTGAATATTGGAGTGGTATTGTTCGTTGATGATTGCTTGAAACCATGAATCAATGTAGTCATGATGTCTTTGTCTCTACTGTGTTTTGGTGATGATTTGAAAGTCTTTGTCCTTCACGTAATAATGTTCATTTGAGACTTGTCCATTTATATCTTGAATGCACAATGATTTTGGTGAAAATCATGCAAGAAACTCCTCAACTTCATGCTCTAATTTATGCTCCCCATCAATTTTTCTCCATAGATAGTTGATTTCCTTTATATGCATTTAGTGTTGGAAGAGAGAAATGTTAAGTTTAAAACAATTAGACTAGCAAGATCATTGAAAGAAACATAATCACAAGATAGACACAGATTTACCCTAGAAAACCCTCATGGGGTAGAAAAACCAGCAAAGCTTTCCTCAATAAGATGATCAACCAAAATACAAGATGTGCTCCAAGACTTGTCCTTCTTCTCTACCTCCTCTGCAGACCTCCCAGACACAAGTGCGCTACTTTCTGAGTTTAGCAAGTGTGTCAAATGAGGAGCTCTCGTCCTCTACTTATAATGATTCCCAACTGACCAAAATCCCTAAAATATAAACACAGGGCCGACCCCCACATGGTGGGTCTAATGACCCTACTTAACACAAACCATTGGAGGAATAAACATCTCTGAATACATAATAGAATTACCTCGGAGGGATGAAACATCTCCGGAATAATAATGTACAAATATAATATTCTTAGAAGTTACAATATTCAACACTCCCCCTTAACGAGAAGGATATTATAACAACATCTGCAGGAGCAAGGACTCATCGACTACATCATACATGATACATCTGTAAATCATCGGAAGCTTTCTTCAATATCATCATCAGTAACTTAACCAGTTACTGGAACATCATCATCATTGCACGATCATCATCAGCATCATCACACAATCATCAGCATCATCAGCATCGTCATCACACAATCATCAACATCGTCATCACACGATCATCAGCATCGTCATCACACAATCATCAGCATCGTCATCACACGATCATCGACATCATCATCACACAATCATCAGCATCGTCATCACATGATCATCAGCATCGTCATCACACGATCATCAGCATCGTCATCACACGATCATCAGCATCGTCATCACACGATCATCAGCATTGTCATCACACGGTCATCAGCATCGTCATCACTTAATCCTCTTCAAATACATTTAGGACTGTGTCCAAGGATGACTTAATCTTCTTCCCATACATTTAGGACTGTGTCCAAGGATGACTTAATCATCTTCCCATACATTTAGGACTGTGTCCAAGGATGACTTAATCATCTTCCCGTACATTTAGGACTGTGTCCAAGGATGACTTAATCCTCTTCCCGTACATTTAGGACTGTGTCCAAGGATGACTTAATCCTCTTCCCGTACATTTAGGACTGTGTCCAAGGATGACTTAATCCTCTTCCCGTACATTTAGGACTGTGTCCAAGGATGACTTAATTCTCTTCCCGTACATTTAGGACTTTGTCCAAGGATGACTTAATCCTCTTCCCATACATTTAGGACTATGTCCAAGGATGACTTAATCCTCTTCCCATACATTTAGGACTATGTCCAAGGATGACTTAATCCCCACCGTACATTTAGGACTATGTCCAAGGATGACTTAATCCTCGTCCCATCCATCAAGGACTTCATTCTCGGAGACCATACGTCTACGGATTCTTTTAGAACATATGTTCAAGGATGATACAATCCCACCTATATCCTCATCAATACAAATATACAAGTATCCTTATCAATACAACTATCATCAAAAGCATGTATCCTCATCAATACATATATCATCAAAAGAATGTATCCTCATCAATACATATATCATCAAAAGCATGTATCCTCACCAATACATATATCATCAAAAGCATGTATCCTCATCAATACACATATCATAAAAAAACATGTATGCTCATCAATACATATATCATCAAAAGCATGTATCATCATCAATACATGTACACATCATCATAAAAGCAAGTAAAATAAGTATTCTAAGTATTAGAGTCCTAAATCTAAATAATCTAAGCATAAGTATCTAAGTGTAGTAAACAGGTATCCACATCATCGACCTTGCTGTCGATGAGGCAATCTTATCATCAGTGACTACACTACTCCCCCTTTCGAGGAGGGTCCTTTTGAACTACACCAAGCTTGTCTCGGAAGTATTCAAATTTCACTCGAGATAGAGGTTTGGTCAAAATATCAGCAATTTGATCCTCAGTGCTCACATACTCGAGCTTAATATCTCCTCTCTGCACCATATCTCATATATAAAAGTATAGGATCTCTATGTGTTTTGACTTATTGTGGAATACAGGATTTTCTGTCATCTTGATACAACTTTGATTGTCACACATAATCACAGTGGGATCCATTTCTAAGTCAAACACTTCAGATAGTAGTTTCCGAAGCCATACTGCTTCACGGCTAGCAGAGCAGGAAGCTATATATTCTGCTTCAGCGGTACTGAGAGCCACACTGGATTGTTTCTTGCTGAACCAAGAGATCATGGCAGATCCAAGACCATAACATCCACCTAATGTACTCTTCTTGTCTTAAACACTTCCTGCCCAATTGGAATCTGAGTAACCATGTAATCTGAGTTCATGATTTCCAAGGTAGTATAGACCAAAATCTAATGTACCTTTTAGATTGTTAAATTTTCAGAATTTACTTCAATCTGATCTAGGATCTTAACTGAGAGAACAACATGTACAGCATATCTATAGCATATCAATCATGGACATAATAATGCAAGCACACAAGAGACACAGATTTTACATGGGGAAAACCATAAAGGTGAAAAACCCCAATAACTTCCTCAGAGATAGATAGAGCAATGATACAACCAAAATACAAGAGATAGTCTTCTCCTAGCAGCAGAGCCTCCTCCTCCACAAGTGTGCCACTCTCCCAAGGGTGAGTGAGAGAATATAATGTGTAAAATGAGAGAGACACACTCTCTATTTATATACTAACTTGACTTGACCTTTACTCAACTAGGTCGGCCTCAACTTAACCACTTAACATAATGCTGACTGGGCCGACCCCCACTAGGGTGGTCTAATAACCCTTTCACCCACATGGACGACCCCCAATAGGGTGGTCTAATAACCCTTTGACCCACATGTCTTATACATGGCCGACCCCAACAAGGTGGTCTAATAACCCATCAAGTATAAGTTACGACACTTACAATATAAATGACGACACTTCCATATAGAGGAATAATAACATCTCTATAGGAATACAATATACATATATGTGAAATACATTCCGAAGTTACATATACATCAACACTCCCTCTTAACTAGGAAGGTATTTCCCGACACAAGTTTTCTAGCACAAGTCTTCTTCTCTGGATCATCGTCACTGGATAATCATCATCGAGTCATCATCATCATCACTGCTGCTGCTATCTCAATCAATCTTTGAATCTACTCATCATAGGAAGTTCTACAAAGCCAGTCCTTTTTCATACTGGATGTAGGCCCACCACCTGCAGGTATTCGTCATCACTGGCCATACTATGGAATCCTCGGGACTTATTACGTGCATCACAAAATCTCGAAAGAGCATCCTAGGCTATTACGAGCACACGGCTCTACCTATAGGATCTCCCAGGGCCATATTATATGTGAGCTCACCACAAAACCTCGCAAGAGCATCCTAGGTTGTTACGAGCACACAACTCTACCTATAGGATCTCCCAGGGACAGATTATATGTGGTCACCACAAAACCTCGCAAGAGCATCCCAGGCTGTTACAAGCACACAACTCTACTTATAGGATCTCCCGGGGACAGATTATATGTGGTCATGGCAAAACCTCGCAAGAGCATCCCAGGACTTATTACGGGCACACAGCCCAACCTATCAGATCTCCCAGGGACATATTATATGCCATAGGACAAAACCTCGAAAGAGCATCTACCAGATATCCCAGGACCAAATTATATGCCATAGGAAAAACCTCGAAAGACTATCTGTAGATCTCCCAGGGCCAAATTATATGTCCTCCCAAAGTAAAACCTCGAAAGAGCATTTGCCAGATATCCCAGGGCCAGATTACATGCCATAGGATAAACCTCGAAAGACTATTTGCAAATCTCCCAGGGCCAAATTATATTCTCATCTTCACAACCTGATCCATGGCCATAGAGTATCAACCTGATACTCACCATACATCATCCTGATGTATACATGATCATCCTAATCATCATCACTGCAACATCCTAATGCAAGTCATCTGGAGCAACATCCTAAAGCTCATCATCCACGATCATTCTGATCATATCATGCATCTACCTGATGCATACCAAGTATCTACCTGATCATACAATGTATCCACCTTATACAAATACAAATACATGATCCACCTGATCATACATGATACATATCAACATACATGATCTACCTGATCATACAATGTATCCACCTGATACATATACAGATACACAGTCCAAGCATCCAACATGATGCATATGCAAAATACATACAAATGATCCAACCGATCATATCCAACATCCAACATGATGCATACATACATATAAATATAAATGATCCAACTGATCATATCCAGCATCCAACAGAGTAGTAACTAGAGCATCGTCTTGATGCTCATCATCCAGCGCTTACATCCATAGCCATGTGAAGGATCCTCCTTCCAACATGCTTGGAATGGCTTCTGCAAATGTGTCCATCACTTTTTCCTCCAAGTGTCATCAATCTAAAGAGAACCAAGCCTCTCCCTGAAGTACTCAAACTTCACCCTGGCTAGTGGCTTCGTCAGCACATCTGCAATCTGCTCGTCCATCGCAATATACAAGAGCTTCACGACTCCTCTCTGCACCATATCCCTGATATAGTGATATTCGATCTCTATGTGTTTCGACCTGTCATGAAACACTGGGTTCTCAGACAACTTCACACAACTCTGGTTATCACAAAAGATACCGGTAGCATCCAACAGGAGATGAAATAACTCAGACAGTAGCTTCCATAGCCATACTGCCTCACAACTAGCTGAACAGGCTGCAACATACTCTGCCTCAATTGTACTCAGTGCTATGCAGGACTGCTTCCTGCTAAACCAAGAGATCACACATGATCCCATACTAAAGCAGCATCCATATGTGCTCTTCCTATTTGCAGCACTGCCAGCCCAATCTGAATCAACATAACCCTGCAGGTTAAACTTTTGATTCGCTTCATACTTGAGCCCATAATCAACTGTACCATTCAGGTACCTCAGAATATGCTTTACAACAATTAGGTGAACACTCCTCTGATCCGTCAGGAACTGGCTCAATGTGTTCACCACAAAGAAAATATCTGGTCTCGTGTTCATCAGGTACATCAAGGACCCAATCATCTAACGATACATAGTGATATCAACTGGCTCAGATGAAGCATCACATAGAAGCTTCAGGTTTGATGCCATAGGTGTGGCCATAGCCTTGCAGTGCATCATCCCAAACCTCTTCAGGATCTCTACTGCATACTTCCCTTGTCCAAGGAATATTCCATCTGCACTTTGCCACACCTCCATGCCAAAAAACAAATAGTGCATCATCCCCAAGTTCTTCATCTCGAACTCGGCAGCAAGCTTCCGCTATGTGTTGGAAATTAATCTATGATCTCTTGTTACAAACAGGTCATCCACATACAAGAGTAGAATCACAGGATTCCCTTCCTCAACCTTGTAGTAAAGGTTGGAATCCGCTTCACTCTTGGTAAAGCCCAAACTGGATAGAAAGCTATCTATCCTACCAAATTCTGCACACATATATGACTACACCATTCAAGAAGGTTGTCTTGAAATCCATCTGGTGTATCTTCTATTTCATCACTTTTATATTTCTCTATGTTGCCATCTGTAGCATGCTTGATCTGATAGTTCCATTTGGAAGTCACAACAGACTTCCTTTCATCTCTTGGGACCGCATCCCAAATATCGTTCTTCATGATTGACGGATCATGGCATTCTTCCCGTATCCTGGGAACTTCAATATCTTAGATAGATAATTTTGTTGCTTGAACAAATGTTGTAGTCCTTCTTTTGTAGGTGAAGGTATACGGCCTTTTCTACAAAACAAGTTAAATTGCATGATTAGAAACATTTCATCATTTTCAGACAAATTCTTACACATAAAGAAATATTTCATACAGTCATGCAATTATCTTAGCCAATGCTTCAATACAACATTTATCCATGTTCCACAACTTTCTAGATGCCTTCCAGTCTCTACCAAAACATTGTTAAGAGTTTGCACTACTGCCAACATGTCAGCAAAGAGGTTTCATTCTAGATAAGTAGCACTGGAATGTTGTACAGTGCCATAGGACACTTACCTATTACATGCATATTAGTAGTATATTGTTCATTAATGCAATCATTCTAGTATGCACAATACATATCCTAAGTCTAGGAACATGAGCATATACATCATTGAACAATTTTATTTAAACAAACAAATATGCAAGAAATGATAATTAAAAATACTTATCTTTGTTTGGTTGCTCGGTGGACTCCCTCTGAGTCTTTTCTTCCTTGCATGGGCTGCTGAAGTAGCTTCTTCTACACCTTTCTGTTGTGGAATGTAGAAAGATGGTCAACTCCCTCCGAATATTTGCATCCTTGCAGAAACTACTAAAGTGTGCTCCTTTGCTTTCTTGCAGGAACAACTGGAGTGTGCTCCCTCTTGATCTTTGCTTCCTGGATTACCTGTCCTTGAACTTACATCCATCCTTAATCACTATGCATGCTTATTAGTATCATCATTGTGTTATCCTTGAGGTCTCTTACATAATCACACATTTATTAGTATAATCTTAATACTATCAAAACACAATAATCTTAAACATGTATAGTGATGATCATTCACAGATAATAAACATTAGTATTCAAGGTTTCAGGGAAGTCTTCTTTTACTCATGCATATTCTTATTTGATCACAGGACTCTTCTGATTAGTTAAATCATCAATGCATAAACCCGTGATTACTCAAACCTATACTTTCATGATTCTTCTGGTTAGTCATATTATCAATTATGGTAAGAAACATAATATGCATACAACCATGACTATTCAAACCTATGACTTCATGAATAATCATTATCAACAACACAACAATATAAGATCCTAACACAAGGTAGGATTCGAGCTTGATATAGGAAAAACATACCTGGATTAGCATGCTAGCTAGTTATGTCTAACATACCCGCATCAAGTCTTCTAGTTCTCTTCAGTGACTTGTGCTAGTAACCTGCATGTCTCATAGGTTAACCATTGTAGGACCAAGTTATACATACCTCGAAAGTAGATCTTCTATGTGATCCATGACAATGGATGAATCTTTGTCTTCATGTCACCATGATCATATGTTCTTGAAGTAGAACATGATTTGTCTTTCTTGGTGTACCTTTTATGTTAGCGAACAACATAAACCTCATACAACATCACAATGCATTAGTACATTCATAAGTGTCAAAACCTTAATCAATGAATATCTTCTATTAAGGTGATACGACAAGTCTAGTAATTAATCAAGATTGTACTGTAATGATATGAAGACAAACATATGATAAAATTAACCATGAAACATACCTATAAGCCATACCTGTCAAGATTGCTTGTAATCTTCTTATGGAAGGCCTTAGCCTCATCTCCCTCTGAGACAGGAACTTCTTCACTTATGCAGGTGACCAATCCATCTTCTTCTAGGATTAACCCAATCCACTTGATTTGCAAGAACTGGACTTGGAGCTGGATTAGGCTTTGTCAAAAATTCAAACTTTGAATTTCAAACTTCTGAAAGGATAGAAATATGCGCCTTGATGAGCCGATCAAGCTAGTATATTCAGAATTTGAAAATTGCAAAGTTTCACCCCTCGAAATTGCCTTTTAGATTTCTGGATTCACTAGAGAGGACCCTGAATTAGGGTTTGAGTTTCTCGGAGCTTCACCCAACCAAAATATTTGATTCAAATCTCTAATCTTCAATTTTTCTGAGGAGCTTCCAGCCGTGGTCACAGATTTCCAAAATTCCAAGTTTTACAGAAGCCCTAATTTTCCATCTTTCCGATCTAAGTCCCGAACTGGGGTTTGATCAAGCCCGGCCTTCTGCCCAACCAAAAAATATGATCTTGGTCTCTAAATTTCGATTTTGATTAGTAGCATCTAGCTGTGGTCTCCAACTACAAAAATTCCAACTTTCTCCGAAGCCCTAAATTCCAGAAGCCATGAATGAAGGTGCTCAAAAATAATTTTGTTTTGACAGAAATATGTACCTGATTGTTTTTGGTGTAACTCTGAACTTTTCAATCCACAGGGTCTGTAAATTTTTCTTGAGATAGCCTGACCTCTTATATTTCCATTTCAATAGGTATTACCTTAATTGGATTCTCTGAGAGAGAGTTATTACAAGTGTCGCAACATGACCTGTTTATGGGATAATACAGGAGAGATAACTTGTACGGTGCGCCAAGTGTCACTGGTTCAACTTTGGCCTCTGAAAACTATTCCTACCATAGTAAAGTCTGTGTACTACCTATCCCTTTTTATGAAATTTCATTTGGAGCTTCCTAACCCAAGTTATGACCTTTTTCCCAAGGTCACCTGATTTTGACTCAGATCTGGAAGAGGCAGAAACCCTATATTGTACAGATCATAAATCACAAAGTACAATGAATTAGAGAATTTCCTTTGGACACAAGGTACATGCAGATCGTATCTTCGACTTGTAAAAGTTTCATATCCGAAAACTTTTCGAAAATGGATTTATAGCGAAAGTGCTACGATGACTGGTTTTTGCTATATCAAGCCCTAGCATCGTAAGTGCAATAAGTGTCATACATGCCATATCATGCCTTCTTTTAGGCTAGTTCTGATACCATGTTAAATTTTCAGAATTTACTTCAATATGATCTAGGATCTTAACTAAGAGAACAACATGTACAGCATATCTGCAGCATATTAATCATGGACATAATAATGCAAGCACACAAGAGACACAGATTTTACTTGGGGAAAACCATAAAGGTGAAAAACCCCAATAACTTCCTCAGAGATAGATAGAGCAATGATACAACCAGAATACAATAGATTGTCTTCTCGTAGCAGCAGAGCCTCCTCCTCCACAAGTGTGCCACTCTCCCAAGTGTGAGTGAGAGAATAGAATGTGTAAAATGAGGGAGACACACTCTCTATTTATACACTAACTTGACTTGACCTTTACTCAACTAGGTCGGCCTCAACTTAACCACTTAACATAATGTTGACTGGGCCGAACCCCACTAGGGTGGTCTAATAACCCTTTGACCCACATGTCCGACCCCCAATAGGGTTTTCTAATAACTCTTTGACCCACATGACTTATACAGGGCTGACCCCAACAAGGTGGTCTAATAACCCATCAAGTATAAGTTACGACACTTACGATATAAATGACGACACTTCCGTATAGAGGAATAATAACATCTCTATAGGAATACAATATACATATATGTGAAATACATTCCAAAGTTACATATACATCAACATAGATACCTCATTACATGCTTTGCATCTATTAGGTGAACCTTCCTTGGTTCTACTAGATATTGACTCAGAGTATTTACAACAAAGCATATATCTGGTCTGGTATTTGTTAAATACATCAATGACCCAATTATTTGTCTATATAGAGTTACATCCACTAATTCTAATGAGTCATCAACTAATAACTTCAAGTTGGAGTCCATGGGAGTAGCCATGGATTTACACTCCAACATATCAAATCTTTTCAAAATCCCCATAGCATACTTACCTTGATTTAAAAAGATTCCTTTTGGTTCTTGCCATACTTCTAGACCTAAGAAGCAGTGCATTAATCCAAGATCCTTCATTTCAAATTCTGAAGAAGGCTTCTTCTTACATTCGACAATTTCATTCTCATTTCCTGTTAGAAATAGATCATCTACATACAACAGTAATATAACGGGTTCATCATCCATAACCTTGAGATAAAGATTTGGATCAACTTTACTCTTGGTAAAGCCCATGCTTGTTAAGAAACTGTCAATCATTCCATACCAAGCTCTGGGAGCTTGCTTCAATCCATACAAAGCCTTTTTCAGCTTGCATACATGTGTTCTTCAATCTTTAACCTCAAATCCTTGTGGTTGTTCTATGTACACTTCTTCTTCAATGACACCATTCAGGAAGGTTGTTTTAACATCCATCTGGTGTAATTTCCACTTCATCATAGATGCAAGTGCCATGATAGTTCTAATTGATGTGTACCTAGCAGCTGGTACAAATGTTTCTTCATAGTTTATTCCCTCATTTTGAGAGAATCCTCTAGCTACAAATCTTGCCTTATATTTTTCAATGCTACCATCTGCAACATGTTTTATCTTGAATATCCATTTGGAAGAAACCATACTTTTATCTTTTGGTTTGGGAACTATATCCCAAACATCATTTTTCATTATTGACTGGTATTCTTCTTTCATTACTTCTACCCACTCTTTCTTCTGACCTGCCTCCTCGTAGCTAGTAGGTTGTTGATCCACAAGATCACACAGCAAGGCAACATAGTTTGATACTAACTTGGGTTTCTTCGTTTCTCTAGTGGAACCTTCAGGAGCTCCATATTTTTCAGCTCCTTGAATAATGTCTCTAGCCCATTCTGGCCTTCTTTTTCTAGATAGATTTGTAATGGGAGGTTCTTGTGGTTCTATCATGTCATGGTCCTCGAGTGCATCATCTTTAGGGATGGGTACACCTTCTGTGACTCTAGGAGGTGTATCTTCTTCATAGATTTCTTCAAGTTGGCACTTCCTAGATTTTTTGATAGCTGCTTCTTCATCAAATGTTACATCTCTACTTATTTCCATATGATGGAAACCAGGTATGTAAATTCTGAAAGCTTTGGATGTTTCAGAATATCCAACAAATATTCCTTTCTTACCAGAGGGATCCAACTTGGTTCTCTTTTCTTTTGGAATGTGAATATACACAGGACATCCAAATATTTTGAGATGACTTACCTCAGGCTACTTTCCTGTGAACACTTCTTCTGGAGTCTTAAATTCAAGGGCACTATGAGAAAGTCTATTTTGTACATAGACAGTTGTTCTGGCTGCTTCATCCCATAGATACATGGGAAGACCTTGATCATCTATCATAATATTTACAACTTCCATGATAATTCTATTATTTCTTTCAGCAAACCCATTTTGTTGGGGATTGTAGGGAGTGGTTAGTTCCCTCTTGATTCCATCTTCTTTACAAAAGTCTTCAAATTCCTTTGAAGTATATTCTCCTACATTATCTGTTCTGAGAATCTTGATTTTCTTTTCTGAGAGATTTTCTATTAAGGCCTTGAACTCTTTGAATTTTCCAAAGACTTCATTCTTACCTTTTAGAAAGTATATCCAAGCTTTCCTTGAATAGTCATAAATGAAAGAGAGATAGTATTCAAATCCACTTAGGGATGTGGTGGGCATTGGTCCACATACATCTGAGTGTATTCATTCCAAAATGTTCTTAGTCTTTGTTTCAATCTTTGGAAAAGGGTTCTTGACATTCTTCCCTTTTTCACATCCTTTGCATGAGCCATTATGGTCAATCTTTAAATATGGTAATTCTATGACCACCTTGCTCACATAGGGTAGAGCCTTGTAGTTAATGTGAGCAAGCCTTCTATGCCATAGTTCACTGGGGCTAGTGGTTTCATGGACAAGTGTAGCTTCTGGGTGACCCTTGAGTTTGTAAAGACCTCCTTCTTCTTCACCAATGACAATTTCATCCTCAATAGATTTTCCTTTGGGCCACATAAGTACTTGACCGTCAATAAATGCAATTCTAAAACCTTTCTTATCTAGTGTTGAGATAGAAAGTAGGTTCTTCTTCAACCCTGGAACATATAAAATTTCTTTCATCTTCAAGGGAGTTCCAGAATCAAGTTGTAGCTTGCTTCACCAATTTCCTTGATGGGATATTGATAATCATCTCTTAGGGATACCTTTTGTGGAGAAGACTTTTCTTCAAGTCTTGAGAGAGTTTTCTTTTGACCTATCATGTGCTTTGAAGCACCACTATCAATGAGCCATGTATCTTCTCCAGGAGACACAGATCCACAGAGTGCAGAAAATAGAACATACTCGTCTGCATCTTCTTCTTCATTCCTTCTAGATCTTTTCCTAGGGAGAGGCCTTTCTTCTTCTTCTTCATATTTGGATCTTTTCCTATGAGACCTTACTTCCTCTTCTTCTTCTTCTTCACTATCATCTTCTGCAAGATGTGCTTGATGTCTTTTGTAGTGAATATTTTTCTTCTTGATTGAAGGACAAAATCTTGCAATGTGTCCTATCTTATGACAGTTGAAACATTGGAAGGAGGACAACTTTCCTTTTCCTTTCTTCTGAAATCTTTGTGGAGATTGAGACTCCTTGTGCTTGTCCTTCTTGAAGTAATATTGATTCTTTCTTCTCTTAGTGTGTGTAGCCAAGGCTTGATCATCCACCTTGACAAGGGCTTCTCTGTTGGCTACCCTAGCTTCTTCTTGAGCACAATATTCCCATACTACATCAAACTTCATACTCTCTTTCTTGGCACACATAATTTGTATAAATGACTCCCAAGGTTTAGTGAGACCATTTAGAGCGGTCATCACAAGTTCATCTTCATCAAGAGTATCACCAATGGCCTCTAGTTGTTCCTTGAATTGGGAGACCCTTGAGAAGTAGTATTGAATGGATTCTCCTTTGTGCATCTTGGTACTCTTCAACTGATTTCTTAGGTTCATCTTCCTATTGATGTTCTTTCCCTCATACATCCTTCTTAGGGAATCATACATTTCCTTTGGGGTCTTCTTGGAAGCCACTTGGGGAATCAAGTGGTCTTTAATAGAATCAACTATGATTCTCTTTTCCCTAATCAAATCCTTCCTATGCTTCTCTTTGGCTTCATCTCCTTCAGGTTCTGCAACTTCATCCTTGATATAATGAGCAAGATCATTCTCTTCAAGAATGAGACCAATTCTGTATTTCCATGCCCGAAAATTCTCTATACCTTCAAGCTTGTCTTCAAGCTTAGTACTTGGAGCCATATTCTCTTGGGGGAGTCCAAGAGATTGGAGTTTAAGAGATAGAGTAACACTTACCAGGATATGTACTTCCTTTTTTTTTGCTTTCTAGATCTACAATAGAATTTATGGTTTATCGCACTTTTGGTAGAATTAGGGTTTGACTTTCTCGAAGTTCTATCCAACCAAAAATCTCGATCTAGGGCTCAAAATATTGATTTTGAGAAGGGCTATTCAGCCATGCAACCAAAAACCAAAAATACTAACCTTTTGCAGAAACCCTAATTTTTGGGAGAGAGAGAGAAAGATAGTTTCACCTTGTGAAAGATGTTCTATTCATGCTAGCTCTGATACCATGTTAAGTTTAAAACAATTAGACTATCAAGATCACTGAAAGAAACATAATCACCAGATAGACACAGATTTACCCTGGGAAACCCTCATGGGGTAGAAAACCCAGCAAATGTTTCCTCAATAAGATGATCAACCAAAATACAAGATGTGCTCCAAGACTTGTCCTTCTTCTCTACCTCCTATGTAGACCTCCCAGACACAAGTGCGCTACTTTCTAAGTTTAGCAAGTGTGTCAAATGAGGATCTCTCCTCCTCTACTTATACTGATTCTCGACTGACCAAAATCCCTAATGTGGCCAACCTCTCCCGGTGAAGTCTAATAACCCCTAAAATATAAACTCAAGGCCGACCCCCACATGGTGGGTCTAATAACCCTAGTTACCACAAACCATTGGAGGAATAAATGTCTCCGGATACATAATAGAATTACCTTGGAGGGATGAAACATCTCCGGAATAATAATGTACAAATATAATATTCGTAGAAGTTACAATATTCAACAAGAAAAACATGGATCTTCATTCTCTCTCGCTTGCATTGACAAATGGATGAGAAAAACCTCTTTTTCATGGATTCCACACTCAACTTCATTGAAATATAAAGACAAAGAAAACATTTTCTCATCTTCTTGTGAAATTTGCTCATGGATCCTTTCTTTTATGGCTTCTTGGAACCACGGATAATTTTAAGAACACCCTCAAAATTTATATGTATATTAAATGGGAGAATCTCCCTAATATATAGGAAAATTTGAAGGCTATTTTATCAATAATATAATATGTATATATATTGTTTTGGCTAATCTTTCATTCTGTTATATAATCTTGTAAAATCTTGGCTAATATTTCACTAAATTATAAGATATTGGAAAACATTGGAAAATATTTCACTAAATTATAAAATATTGTAAAAACATGGTGAATCTTTCATCAAATTATAAAACCTTGAACGTATTGGTGAATCATTTGCTAGGAAGACTCAACTTTTGATTCTGCCGATTACTAAGGTAGTGCAATAGAAGAGCATATACCAAAACTTGACTCTCTAGACTCCTAGACCCTCAAATTGACAAATGGATGAATGAGGAGAGGGGGGATTTATTTATACATTTCACAAGAAGTATTGGGTCTCTCGCAATTGGAGGTGTTGGTGAAACAAAACTACACTAGCTAGATTTAGGGAAAGTGAGAACTCCACTTTTTATCTCGTTCCTTAATGGTCCAATGGACATGTGGGGACCCAAAGATTGACATATTGACAAACTGATAGAATTGAACACATTACACTGTGGAGTGATTATGGATCCCACGAACCATTATTACAACGTGGAGTATTATAGAAACCCACAACCTTAATATAACGTATGAATGCCCAATTAGCTTATTTTCTGAATCTCTCATTTTTAAGCTACTCTCTAAGATAAAAATAACCTACTTATTTGTTTATAGATAGAAATGCCACTTTTTTTTTCTTTTGTTGACAATCAAAATATGAATTATGTCATTTGATTTATACGTTTTATAGTTAGTTATAAACTTGCAATGGTTATTAGAGATAAGAACATACACTAACAAGAATAGAAATCACATTAATGAATCATCAAGCATATGATTAGAACTACTCTGCTAAAGACTACTTTTTCTCGGATAATTAATGAGGTGTTTGTATCCATGTCCTTGAAATTTTTGAAAGCATCCAAAATGTAGTAAAATTGTTTTAGCACCCTCATTGAATGCAAAAGGATAGATTTCGAATAGCATAATGTGTACATCTCAGGTCAAACATTTCCTATACATATTATATACAATCATGATAGAAATGAAGTATCATGTTCCAACTAAATAATATATTTATCATACATAACTAGATCCATTTCTAGATGATGATATAAATTACACATCAAAACAAATCATCAATTACTTTTTTTACTTTTGAATGACCCTTACTAAAAATAAAATATCGTAAAACAAGTACTCAACCCAACAAATTTAGGTCACAAATAAAATTGACGAACTTGGCAATACGAATAGAAAAATATACTAGTCACGAACTTCTCAATACAAATAAAAGAATCTAACAGAACGCTTTGGACAACTTTACAAGAATACAAACAAAATAATGACCGTTCCACTATAGCCCCACCATTATAATCAGTGCGCATTCATTTATATTACAAACATCCCAAACATCAACAATAACAAACATAAAATATGAACATATACACTCTCATTAACGAGTTACATCTAATAATAATTGCAGAGCAATATCCTAATCAAATTACATTTTAAACAACTGGGTCAAATTCGGTTTGAATATATAAAAAACATCTGACGTCTCTCCATCAAGAATATCATCCATTAACAACATATAAATTTCAGTCAATATTTTAAACATGACAATGCATAAAATAAATCATGTCTTTTAATCTCTATAAAACTTTAACGAAACCATTAATCCTGGGATAGAATAAAACCCTAATAACACCAATGAGCCCTAAGAATCAAGAGTTCCCTAGAATTCAATAGGCCTAAAAAAGCAACCGTGATAAAAGGAAAATTTAAAATATAATAATCTATTGTAACTGTGGATAAAAAGCATGATAAAAAGTATACCATGTTAATTATTGGATAAAAAGTGTGATGTGATTTTGTATTCTCTGATAAATTACATGTGTGGCATGCGCCTTCAAGACCTGAGATTTTTGAAATGGAGATGGTATGCAAAGATTAAAATTTCGAGAAAAATAAGAATGAAAAGTGGAATTGCATCAACCAGAACCTTCACCCTACAAGCGCAATTCGATGTGGGTGAACCATGAATTACTGTAGCCTTTATATAAAACAAAATAGCCCATTATTTTCCCTCCAATACAGGAAATGAAGGGCTCAAAGAAGGTATCACATGAAATTGACTAAAAATTCAGATAAATGCAACCATATGCCTGAATTACAAGGAAAATCCATTGAAAAATAATGCTTGGGATCCTCCATTATTGAAAATTGGGGGCGAAGGAATGATTTCACTAGAATTTATCTAGAAATTGGGGGCGAAAGATAGATTAGAGGGAGATTTTTCTAGGGTGAAAATATTTTTTTTCATTTTCCTCATTAATATACAGGAGGCTATTCATTTTAGATTTTTTTTTTTTCTAATAAATATTCGGCGAATATATTTTAGCTGAAAAAACCCTTTTCATATAAGAAAATAGCCCACTAAATTTTTGTAACACTCTTAATATATCCCATGGGCTATATATAGCCCCTAAAATTATCCATGCTTGGGATGCAGATCAATTTATGTTGTATCTCTTGGCATATAACATGGATATGAGGAAATCTTTAACATCATGATGGTCATTAGTTCCTGCTTAAACATACATCAAAATCATGGGGGTTCGATACATATAAATCATATGGATGCATGCAAGCTATTTTCTTTTTAATTTCAATAAATTCCAAATATTCCTAATACAACCTTAGCACCTCCCAAAAAACGGCGCCAAAAAGTGATGGGCCAATGAATTGCAGGTATAAAACTGAATACCTAGGATCATTACTTAAATTATAAACCTTGGACTTTGTACAAACTTAAGAGGTACGCTGCACTATATATGCAGTTGCAAAGGAACAATTCGTCTAGTAGTAAAACAAGAAATGAGATCTACTCTAAACCGGAAATGAAACCTAATCTAATCAACCAAAAAACATCTATATCAAAATTAAATGTTGAAATAAATTTTAAATAAGAGTTTCAAGGGAACAAGATCAGATCCCCCTGCTTAGCATCCAAAATCATTTATCAGTACTATCATATAAAAGTATTAAGACAGTTCTCATTCATGTCACAACTGCCAGCGAGTCATCCTAATCCTTTCACTACAATCTGCCAATGTAAATAATATTACAGCCTAAATCGTTCATGCAAGTTTTCATTCGAGCAGATATCTTTTAGTTCTACTAAACTTGGAAACACATGATATTATGTAAATGGAAATAACTTCTAATTCAAATTTGTAAAGAATGTGTTGGGTGTATTTACTATTTTAAGGAATCACCAAATATTTTATTATCAACCAGGGTTTCTAATATTAGAGTTGTGGCACAGTATATGCTGAGGTATAATGGTACCTAAGATTTCGGTTCAGCAGACCTTAAAAATGTTTAATAAAGAAAAGATCGAAAGATCTTTCAAAATGAAAAATCGAGTCAAACTTTAAAAATACAACAAACGAACTAATTAAACCTAGCTAAACCAATAGATCATAATAGTATCAAGTTATACTACTCTACTCTATGGACAATGATTGAAAGATATAAAAACAACAATATTATCCTAAGAAGCAAAACTGAACTGAAACAAGACTACTTTAATGAAATTGAGAATTACTGATTAAAAAATCTAATTTAAGAATTAGAAATAATTGTAAATGAGTTTAGAGACCTATCTATGAGATGACTCAATTGACAATTAACTATGAAACAAAGAACTATATTAACTTAAAGCAAAACTACAAACTGCTTAGTGAATTCAACAACTATTCATGCATTCAATTAATACTTAAAGACTACACTAAACTAGCTAATTCCATTCTCCTTGGGGATTCTGAGGAAGTGTGTCAAATGTAATAGGAATGGGAGAGAATGTATCAAAGTGACTTTCGAATGTGACAAGGAAACAAAATGGAAGCAAGTCTAGTTTAACTTCTATAAATAAATGTAAACTAAAGATTGTCCAACTATAATTAACTTTAAACATTATGATCTATTTTCTTATACATAAGCAAATGACATGAAACTAATGTAACTTAGAAGCAAGTAGAAAACTCAATAAATATATTTACTTTAAGATGGATTTGATCTAGAAGCAAGTAGAAAACTTGATAAAGATATTTAATTCTGAGAATGAATCTAATATAGAAGCAAGTAGAAAACTTGATAAAGATAACTTAGTTCTGGATCAGATCTTATTTCATGAACATCTTCATTAACTATATGAATGGGAAAATCGATCCCATGCTTAATGAATGCACTCTCAAAATGTGTTTTGGAGAATGAAATTACTAAGTCTAATCTGAAATTAATCCTAAGAAACATGAAATAATTAAACTAAGAGTGGAACTGATGAATTCCAGAACAGTAACATATTAGTAAATCAAATACAAAAGAAACATAATCTGCAAAGCAACTAAAGCAAAGTTAAGGAGAATGAGATGGAGATTAAGAATGATAATGAAACTTAATTAAAACTCTAACAAGATCTTAATTATATCTAAGAATGCTAATTGAAGGAAAGAAATATTACAGCTAAAAGAACCTAAGAAACTGGATTCTAAATAAGCATAAAAACAATGCAGAAAGTATTAAAGTCCAAATGACGATCCGGATGATTGTCTGAATGACAGTCCGGATGGAAGAAAATGATTTAAACTAAGAAAAGAAGCAGATTGGATTATCTTAACGCCGGCTTGTTGATGCATATGAAACTACAGTGCAAATAAAGCAATGAATAGACTGTTTAGAAGCTAATATGGTAAGAAGAAACCTATACTAATCATTGTCTAAGGAAATGAACTATTTCTATGGCATAATGAAACAAAACTTAGATATGAATAAAACTAACCTACAGCTACAGGAAAACATTAGCAAAATTAATTCTAACTATGAATTTAACTTGAACTACTAAAACATTATCTAGTTGACTCTATGTAATTTCAATTGATAAAATTGAAAGCAAACTAAGCAGATTTAAGCATGATCAGTCACTTTTAACTTCTAAGCATGTAAATTAAATTAACAACTTAAACTAGCAGCAAAACACAACTATAGGAAATAAAGAACAGTCATGTACAGGAAACAAATTAAAGAATGGAATGAAAACTATTAATTTGCAAAAAGGAAAAATACAAAATATACACAATAAAACATCTGGTTGTTGAGGGGCCCTAACCAGAAATCAGAGATTGAAGCTTAGCTCAAAATAATCACCAACAGCAAAACATCAATAGCAGAATTCAGGAATCTCCATTAACTGAGAAATTTACACAGCATTTTTACAAATTATTGATAGCGTGTATGTATATTATCTATTGTCTATTGCCTTGTTTCTCCATGGGAAATGTCTTTATATAGGTTTACATTAAGAGAGAAGGATGGCATAGTCAACCTCTCTAAAAATAGAACCCTTAATGATTTACAAATGACTGCATGGTGGTTTACGACAGCGCACGGGCGTCTTCCTAAGTCCACGGCGTTGATTCCCTTTAATATGAATATCTGTGAGTCGGTTTCGTTCCATCGTGGGAAGATAATGCGTTGGCATACTGAGCGTGGGTGGACGGGGGTTTCTGGAATGTCGACGTGGGCATAGATGCGTGCTGTCAGGCTTGGCGAACAGGAAAGATAGAACTTCTGGAGTGTTGACATGAGAAACATATGAGTTGTCAAGCGAGGAGAGTAGGAGGGAGAATCTTCTAGATCAGGGGCTCACCAACCACGACAACCACATTGCTAACAAAACCCATATTCCCATTTTTTCCTTTAATGACCAGAAATATTCCAACCGATGATTTCGTGGGTTGAATGAATGCCTGAACGGTGGGCTGGATGCGGATGAACCTTTGCAATGTGAACACGTGTTTGAATGGAGGTCCGTTTGAAACCTATTGTCTGCAGAATGAAGTCTAGTTTCCAAGCAAGTCGAGAAATGTCAAATAAACATCAATAAATCACAATATGATGATTTTTACCCAAAATTCATGTGATATGTAAATATATGCATACCTCGGTCTAATTGACGGTCTGAATGGCGGAAAGAATGACTTATCATATAAAAAATGGTGAAAATGACGCTAATCAGAATTTGTTTGATGTTAAAAAATGGTGACAAAATGGACACCAACAGCATATAAATTAAATGGCATGAGCATCATAAATCTAACTATGGAAAGGATAAACAAAGCAAAACTATTCGAAGGAAATGGGAAAAACTAGTAACTCTAGGAAAATTGCATAATTACTATGCAAAACACAGAAAAATGTCAAATTACTACACACTATAAAAAACACACATATTTCTACATTGTTTGTCAGAAAACATAGAAATGTAGAATTACTATAGGTTGTAGGAAAACACACAGATTCCTACATTTTCTGTAATCCGCATCTAAAAATTATCAAATCAAATGAATGAATGAAATTAAAGGTATGCAAGGGTCCACAGTCCTTCCCTTGAGTGGTCTCAACCCAAGGGATCTCCTCAAACCCTCGCTAAAATAACTAATTCAACGATAAATTGAAACTATTTCTTTTTTAATAACCTGCCACAGCAAGCTGCCTCTTACAAATTCACATTGAACAAGGGAGAATAAAATGGAATGATAAAGATAATAATAATAATTGAATATTCATGTCATGTTATTAAGTTTCATTTAATTTATACAAAAATAACTCAAAACGGCCCATGCAATCAGCTCCTTGATTTGTGGAAGTTGTCCGAGTTAACTAGAACTCTTGATGCAAGTTGGTGGGATCAATTTTCTCTTTAGAAATTTGACTTGGCCTCCATGATTTCGACTTGGAATGATGTTGAGATATTCTTCCATGTGGCAGAAAAGAATGAGAATAATCATCACGCGAGAAAACTAGCCATTCAATCAGCGCCTTGATTTAAGGAAATTTTGTGAGTTAACTAGAAATGTGCATGTTGATTTTGTGGGATTGATTCACCCTCTTAAGAATTCGACTTGGAATTAATGATTTCATCTTTGGATGAGAATTAGTCCTTCTTTATTCATTGGAAGTTGATGAGAATTAAGAGGGGACATAATCCCTTAAATTACTCCACGAATCTCTAGTTTTAACTAGTGAACTCATTGAAGGAGATTGAGCTGATTTTGGTGACTTGATCTCTTTCACTTAGATTTTATATAAAATCCACCTACAGCTCCATCACAAATGAATAATACTTTGACAAATATTATCTCATTATCTCAATAAATACATTAAAGGAATAAGCAGATTAATAAATCATTACTTAATCAAATGTCAATATATTCATTAAACAAACATGCATAGGATTTAGTGGGGATTATCATAAGTTCACCATGAATAACACAAATTAATAACTTTTATCTCCTTAGGTATATCCAAGATGGGCTGAATAATGTGTCATTTTAGGGGGCCATCAATGAGCAAAGGAGGTAACCACATTCAATGCATCTAATTCTCCATGGAGCTTATAAAAGAAGGAGGGTTCACCACTTTGACATCTTTTGGTCAATTGAGAATTGTTTTTTAGAGCTTGTAACTCAAGGCTTGGGAGATGCACCCCTAGCCAACTGTGGGTGATGTACCCCATAGTAATTATTGTTCCATTCATCTTCAGAATTTATGTGCAACAATTTAGTATGACATGCAAGTCTGAGTTACCTTTCTTCATGAAGAACCCGAGGCTCCTAAGTTGTGCAAGGATTTGATGCATCACATTCATGATGTTTTGGTGGTTTGGTTGAAGAGGAAGATAAATTGAGCCATTTCACCCTTGAGAATTGTTGACAGTTGTTGATGCATCTTTATCTTCAGAGAGCTATCATATGTTCAATTCCATCTCTTGGATCTGATCCATTGGTGACAGACCTCTATTTTCTCTTATCTTCAATATTCTTTCTTATAATGATAAACTATTCAAAAAACTGTAAAAAACTCTAAAAATGGATCAAATTTGCAAAGCAAAGTGAGATTAGTTACCTCCAAGTGACGGATTCTGATTCGGTCTCCGAGATTGATCGCAATCAATGTCTGAAGTTGTAAGTCTTTTACTCTTCTCCAATGGTAAAAGTGCTAATTTTGAGTTATTTTTTGATTTTGTTACTATTTATAAAATATTTTTGATTTTTACCCACTTTCTATAGTTTCCAAAATCTCTTTTTTTTTCATTTTTTCTTAATCCTAATGACTAAGTCAGTTGTTTTGACTAGGTAAAAGTACAAGAAGGCGCTTTCTCACTATTATGTTCATACCAGTGTTCCATAAAAGGTTTGATTTCCTACGACATATCGATCAAATCACTACATTGCATATATACCTTGTCATTTTATTCCTTAGGATTCCCTTTTTCATCATGGACTACGATTTTTAACCCTCATTTTTACCCTCCATTGTCATTTTTCTTTCATGGTTGAGACCTTCCTTAACATGGGTCACCCTATCTAGGAAACTCTGTCATATTGGTGCCCATGCCGTCGTTTGATACTTTCGGGGACTTATTCATTATGCATTATTTTTTATCGTTTTCATTAAGTTTCCCATCCCTGTGGAGTTCCTGCATTATCTAGCTAGACTCCTTAAAATTATCAGGATCGCCGAGTCTACTTGTCTTCTTCAAACTCGTTAAAGGACTTGAATAGACATCCACTTCAATATAAGTTTATCCCTTTTCCAGATCTTAGTGGATTATTTACAAAAAAGGTATACTCTAATTCTCTCGACTAGAAGAGTCCTGTCTAGTGTACGTTTACAATTTTTTGGGCGAGGAGGCTAACTTTATGAAAAAGTACACTATGGAGTTCTTGTTTAATTTTTTCAAACTCCCTAAATATGAAAACACCAGCGAGAACATACAAACTCGAGCTCGATACTAAAATCAATGAGTAGGTGTATGGAGTTATTGTTTAAGTTTTTCAGACTCTTTAAACATGAAAACACCGGCGAACACGAATAGATCTGGGATTGATAGTAAAATCCACGGATCGGTAACCTATCGAGTACTAGTCTATCTCTTCTTCAAACTCGTTAAAACATGAAGAAGTTCTTGATTTTCCATCCCATGGACTCCTTAAATTACACATGGTTGGACTTGTATCAAGCATTATTCTCTCTCGTCTTCGAGCTTGTTTCAAAATGAAGAAGGATTGTTGAGTTTACTTTCTTGGAATCATTAAAATTTAACAAGAGAGACACTATCAAGCTTTATGTTCAATATTTTCATGCTCGTTAAACAAAGAAAAGACATTTAAAAAGAGAAGGGAAGGAAAATATCCATTATTCATTCATAATATGGTAGCAAGTCTAATCCATCCTTGGACATAACACTCTTGTTGCGTCAATGGGTCTTAGTTTTTGGCTTTAAGATTTAACCTGATTTCCAAAGTTGTGTAATCCTCTAATTGGTTACTCTTATGATCATATGGAGAGTTTGTTATGTCTCCTGCATGACAAACTTATATCATGTTTCCTTTCTGTCCAAAGTTGCCTAAGTTACTTACCTCTGGCACTCAATGTTCAAGGATTACCCCTGTGTCAGCCACTCTGCAGTTTCTCTTGAGTTTTCATGTTGGCCATCCTCTCTGCAAGTCTTGTTTCAACTCAAACTTTCATTGTTCTTCGTGTGAGATGATGAAGGATACTTTAATCCCTTCCTTATCACGGATCTCTTCCT
Source organism: Larix kaempferi (assembly GCA_027924585.1). Lineage (NCBI taxonomy): Eukaryota > Viridiplantae > Streptophyta > Pinopsida > Pinales > Pinaceae > Larix > Larix kaempferi. The sequence continues at coordinate 1,123,534 of BSBM01001075.1, forward strand.
ATCAACATCAACACATTTTTCTCTAGGAAGTAGACTTAGAGTTCCCAGTTAGTACCTTGATATTTGCAGTTATTAGTGGCAGATCCTCTTGCTGTTTAGTTATGGGAATACATCAATGTCCCTTACTTGACATATTCTTCAAGTGTTCAAATTCAAGACCTCTTATTCACACTTGCAAGAATGTACTAGGGACCTTGGATCCCATTTTAATTATTGGTGGGTGTCCTCACATTTTTTAATGGTTCTCATCATTGACTGGTAATCAAACGAAATCCTCCATGTTCGGCTTCAACTCCTTTATTCACATGGATTATGGTTTGTTCTATTTATTGATGTTTGGTTTGAAGACCTTGGGCCTATGATACAACACATTTGTTATCGCCCAAGCTGCGCAAGACTGAGCCCTAGATATATCGTCTCCTCATGAGACATAGATCCAATTTTTTGTTATGTCTATCATATCCTTTTTGACATGGATCCACAATTGTATTTCAATGGCCCCGCTATATACATATTTTCTGTTATGTATTGGAGATCATGTTCTAGAATTCTAAACATCTCCTGATATCAAGATTGTAATTGCTCGTTGATCTTGTTTATTTTAGGTACTATTTGAGACTTTGTTCCTGTGGTTTCCATGCTCCTTCGCTTCTTGGTTTGCAATTCATTTGGGCCATCACTACCTTTTGACCTAATACATTAGGGGGCATTTTTCATCAGTCAAATTGGCACTTCTTTGTCCCTGACCACACTGCATTATTGGTCACACAAAAGGACCTTATGGATGGAAGAATCTAATTGGATTTAGATGCTTTGGACCCAAATCTTACAATACCTTATTCAACATAATTATTTTTTGAATTATTTTGAGCCATAACCACAACTCTCCTACTAATCAACTCGCGGGTCAACCACGTGAGTCTATACTAATAACCCATGGTTTACACCTAAAAAGTTTCACCCGCCTGTTGCTTGACACTAAAGTTGCAAGTCACTTGCTAGTTGTTAAGAGATATACTCATGGGTATCTCTAAATCAGGAAAAAAATTAAAATATTTATTAAGGATTAGTTATGGCAGTTACCCTAACTACCCTAACCTCCCCAACCACTTATCTTTCGAGCCTATCCTCCCATCCTTGCTATAAATACAAGGAGAGGGCCTTGAGAAAGGGAGAACCATTTTTTGTAAGGAAATGATGGATAAATATTCATTGAAGGTAGAGGAGCAAGGAGCCCAGGTTCAAGTTTCGACAGTGTGGGTTACATAGTAGGTATAGTTGGTTTCCTTTAATGCAATTAATACAAGAGATTTTCCTTCCTATAAGATTTGTCTACTTTATGAATATATTTCATTGAATCTTTCATATTTGTTTATATATGAATTTCATTCTAAATTAGTCATCTTTGTTTAGTCAAAATCTTTGAGAAGGGTATCTTTTTTATTGCAAATTTTTCATCTGGAACAGTGGATCAGAGGAATAAAGCTTAAAGCTTGGATCATACTTGAGTTATCTAGGTATTTGTTTTGGCTTTAAACCCTAGTTTTTTCTTGGTTAAAGAAGTATTGTATGTTGTATTTTTTTTCATCTAGATTCTGTACCTTAATAATCATATGTTGGTGATCTCTGAACTTCCCATTCATAGGTAGCTTTACTGAACAACATTGAGGATTGAAGACTTTATGTAGCTTGAATTGAAGTATACTTTTCATTGCTTCTATAAGACTTTGAAATAAGATTTTTGATGTCTATTTACATGCATTTGGTGTCATATATCAGTGTTAGAGTCTAATTTGTGAGCCACTAATGCTGTTTGAGAATTTTTGTTTCAATACTTGCTCTTTTGTACGTTAAATTTGACTAGTCTTACATATTTTGTAATAAGTTGATATATGTAACTCTTATTCTAATCATTTAATTTCCTATAGGTCTTTAAGGTTCTTATTTAGCCTTCCACATCTTTAAACCTAAAATTCAAGACCATTTTTTGTTGTTTGGAGTCTTCTGGAAGTAGACTAGGTGTGCATTCCAATGTAGAGCCCTTTCTAACTTGACCTATAAATATGATCCTATTGATACCAAGTATATGTAATTCAATATTGACAGGTATGATATGATCCACTCAACTTACCCCAACTTTATTTATCTCCAGTGAGCACTAGAAGCCTTGGGTTTCCACAGAAGTCCCGTGGACCATTACCTTGTACCCTTGGGTTTATCCCAAGGGGTCTAGTCGGGCATGATGTACCCATAAAAGTTCCACTTTCAATATATTGGAATGATTTCCATTTGATATAAAACCTTACCAGGTACTAACCCATTCCTGTTAAGAATTTTGAAAGAGTATGTAGGAGTTTGAATTTTTCTTCTTGTAGTATTTGCCAAACTAGCTAGTTTGAGTCCTAGTAATATGTTGTGTGGTTTAATTGCATATATTTTTGAGTTAACGTTTCTTTGACTAGAATAGGTACATTACAATCCACCACTTGGCATGAAATATTCATGTGATGCATGGACTAGCACTGTAAGAGTAGCGGTGTGGAGTTGCAGCGCAAAGTTACAACATGAAGTTGCAATAGTCTACTTGGGATGCTTGGAGTTGAAGAAAAGGAGTTACAATGCATAGTTACAACATGGATTAACATCAAGATTCTAATGCTATGGATCATCAACCACGGAGTTACAGCCACCTTATCCATCCTACATTATACATGTTGATAATTTAAATGTTTGTGGTTGATGCAGATCGCGTGAGGTCAAAGATGCTTCTGCATTGCACATCATAATATAATCCACCATCATTTTTAAACAAAATTAGTATATAAATAATATAATAAGTTTTAGAATCAAGGATAATAGTATATTTAAACTTATAAGTATGGAAAAACAATTAACTAATGATAAAATCTATACAACAAATTTGTTAAAATAATTATATTGCTATATACAAGGTTAAAAGGTTAAAGGATCCTAATAAAAATGTACAGCTAAAATTCCAATTCAATTTTGTGTTGGCACGGGATAAGTCCGTAGCAAGTGCATAAGCCGACAGGTGCAAAAGGGACAATTCACAAAAGAAGGAGCATTCGCGGGGTTCGAGAAAGCGCAAGAATAGTTAAATCAGTTAGAATTGGTCATGTGGACCGTTTTGTAACTGCATAGTAGCATATAAATAGAAGTATATTTGTAAGCCTAAGGGCATAGATCAAAGAAGTAATAAGGATTTGATCCATCTTTGATCTCTTTTGTATCCGCGACATGGTGTATTGAATGTTTCTGCGAAGTTCATTCTGCAGGTTTTGATGAATGCATGAAGATGTTCGACTATGGTTCCATTTATGTCTCTGTCTCAGTGCGATGATGAATATGAATGTTTACAACATGTTTAATACTCTATGGGTTGAATGATTATTGTTGATGCGAATAAGTGGGTTAAGTATGTTGTTGCGAATGTTTATTCTCTATTGAATCTGCGAATGGTCTAACGTGTGAATGATGAGTTAATAGTTTACTGCGGAAGATATAATCTTTGGTTTCTACAAAGGTAATGTGTGTTGGATGCATGTCCTCAACTCCACTGCGGAAACTTGGTTCCTACAACCCCCTCATGCATCTCGGGTGAGACTTCATTCGCTCCATGAGTGTTGCTGGAAGGATTTACACCCTTCTGGGCCGGTTCGTAAGGGAGTTTGGGTTGGTATTTGTTGGCTATAGTTTGGAGTGAACCCTTGTCGATAGACATTGTGTCAACAAATGGTTCCATTTCCGGGACCTTGAAGAGGAAAGGAAGAGGATATTCTATGGAATTTGACGAAACCGGAGATCCAAGAGTGGTTTGACAAAAAGATAGAAGAATTCGCTAAAGGAGAGAAGCAAAACCCTAGATAGACTGTAAGTAGTTGGCTGCAGAAGTACATTTATTCAGATATCCATGAAATATTTTTCTACAAATTCCCAGTATTGTTGGATGAGTGGTTAGCGCAACTAACATTCTAGAAGCACCATTTCCAAGAGACTGAGCCTGATCATTGGATGCCAGAACTGATTCGATAGCTGAAGCATGTCGACAACACAGTATCATGGGCTGTCAACTTTTGGGTGGATAGTATCCTAGAGGGATATTTTACTAAGTTCGCAATAGACACGATCAAGTCATACAGTGCCGCAGAGAGGAATTTCTTCAGGGGACCAAGTGGAAGGTTCTTGATGTTGCTAAAACTATTGATTAAGATGCTCGTGTAAGAAAAGGGATTCTAAGGATGACTTCCGATGAGTAGAAAGGTCAGTGTGCGGTAGTTTTAGGTGTCGCATGAATGCGGATCAAATAGAAAGATGCGGGGTAGATGGACATGAGAGACAATGAGTTTGTATGGGAAGCTGATGAAGAGTGTGGTACCTTGAGGAGTGGAGCGATATTCTAGAGTCCTGAGAAAAAGAGGAGGACTGAGAGACAGTCTCCTGAGAGGACCGAAACATAAGGCTACGAAACAGGACCACAAGGGAGAAATCGACCCTATTGCGATGAGGACGGTGACCAGGATATCCCAGAATTAGAAGAGACATGGATCGTAAGTTACAACATACCTGCAACCCTGCGCACTACCCAGAATTTCACAAGAGGAAACCGAAGCTATTGGCAGAGTTTCCCTACATGCAGCGGTAAAAGTAGCGCATCTGTTGGCTTGGTTTTGCAACCAAGCTTAGTGCTATGGGCACCTGCTAACTAGTAGCAGCAGTTTCAATAGAAATAAATAACAATAAACTAAATCTAAACTAAACTAAACTAGCATGTGCATTTTTGAATTAAAAAACAAGAACAAGAAAATATAGAAAATAAATTTGTATTGAAAATGGGGGCAAGCAAGTGCTTGCAATAACAATACCTCCAAGTGATGAAGGTTGTTGAATAGCTCCAATGGTGAGCAACTCCAATCTCCAATGGGTCCTTTCTCCAAGGTTGCTACAATGGCCAAATACTCAAGGGAGATTTTGGCAGCATGAGGATAGGAAGATGGATGGATCTGAAATGAGGAGCCCCTACCACCTTTTTATAGGTTTTGGTGGTGGGGAATACCATTTGTGGTTTTGTGGAAACCAAATGGTATTGACCAACATGGTTTAGGTACTTTTCCCTCCTTTTTCCTTTTTTGAATAAAATTAATATTTTTATTCCCTTTTTAATATTTTTGGGAATTTGGACCCTTTTTGAGGGTTTTTTATGCTTTTTTAGGAAAAATAATCTTTTTGAGTGGGAAAAAGGGGTGTACTAAGGTATTTTGGTGACCTTTTGTTGGTTTCAGAGGCTCTGATGGTGGAAAAGTGGACAAATGGGTCATGTGAATAAGGGAATGAGCTAGTGAGCACTTTTTGGGTGTTAACAGATCGCCCCCTGATGTCTGAGGGCAGAAGCTCATCGTATGGCCGATAGACATCATAGTTCTTTTGTCTTTTTTCTGGGGTTTTGGGGAGGAGAAAAGACCGATTGGAGACTGGATCCGCGTCCCATGGAAGCTGCAAAAAATAAACAAATATTACATGGCCTCAATATGAATGAGGAATAATCTCTGATAATGGACGAGGCGGGCATACCCATGCTCGTATCAAGACATATACATAACAATTAGTCCCAAGAAGGGGGATCTAATACATAAAAAATTTACTGGTACATCATAATGGTCCAGAGGGTACATTATTTTGGGATGTACTCACGATCATGACATGACTGATCTCAATAACTGATACACTGGATAACTGATGAACTGTTGGAACTGAAGGTGTCCAACATCTGTAGGGACGTAATGACTGTGAGCCATATTTGGGAAGTATATGTAACTGTATACTCGAGGGAGTATACAACTGGTGTACATCTGAATACTGTCGCCATGCGCAACCCGTATATCTATAGAAAAAGTGTAACTGGTTGTATCCATAGGTAGACTCTCAAATGTGGAGGAGTCGGGAGGTATTCGGGGTCTTCGACTAATAACTGAGCAGACCAATACCCTGTGCGAGTCTCAACGATGCGATCAAGGTGTTGAAGTCGAGCATGTGAGAAACAACCATTTGGAGAAGCACTGAGGACTCTTCTCGAAATGATTCGTAGGCACTCATCATAAATGGTGATGAGTCCAAGACACAGGGACCTCTAGGTCTATCCTCTGGAATAAGTTTGGTTGTCGTCGACAGAGGGAGACCAGCAACTAACAAGGCAATGATGTTTCCTTGATAGGAGCGCGAGGTGTAGAACTGAAGTATTGTAGTACTGATGGTAGGACTGACATACTTGTGGGGATGGGGAGTAACTGGGGTCATATAGTGGGTAGACTCAAACCTCCTCTATTCAGAGCATGATGACATGGTTGACCTGGCAGCGTAGGGAACTGACTTATAGGTTTGACGATCATAGCTTTTAAGGACTGAAGGGTATGTATTGACTCTGGGGGGAATCAAACTGATGGGTGCTGTCGAGGGGATCTCAGGGTGACATACTGCAGAATACTCTGAACCAAGGTGACCAACATGGGGAAGCTGGCATATGAGTAGACGTGATCTGTCGTGGCACCGAGAAGCACCGTTGGGTCCTTCTTCGTAGTTTTAATGAGCTCCAGGAAGGTATAAAAGTGTGCTCTAAAATGGTATTGTCCTATGGGTTTTACGAGCCCAGGATGGTGATTGCTCGTGGTCACTTTCATTTTTAGAGAGTCTGAAAGCAGTAAGTGGACTCTGCTGGTGTTTCTTTTTCGTAAGTTTAGTCTCCAAGGCCCGAAAAAGCATAAAATGATGCGGATGGAGAACTCTTCTAGCCGATGTGACTAGAGTATACCTTTTTCGTAATTAGTCTACAAGGTCCGAAAAAGGGGTAAACTTATACCAGGTAGACGCCCTTTCATATACGTTTTGAGAGCATGAAAGGAAGCAAGGTTGCTCGGCGATCTTTTCATTGTTTTAGGAGTCAGAAAAGAGCTTAACAGAAACTCCCTAAGTGCCTTTTTCGTAAAAGTGGATTGCTCGGTCCGAAAAAGGGATAAACTTATACTGAACAAAAATGGATAGATGGGAGCGAGAAAAGGTCTCAAGCGTCATCATGTGTGTGGGATACTGGATCCAGTGACATAAAGATTGTCAAAAGGGGGGCTGCGGCTTTGTGGCACGCAAATCGAGGCAATGAGAGGGCATTTTGAAAAAATGGCCGAAAAGTATGGGCGTGAGAGCGAGGAATGATCTCAAGCATCATCACAAGCGCGGGACACTGAATCCAGCGATATAAAGATGGTCAACCACAGAGAACGGGGGATGTGGCACGCAAACCGAGGCGATGAGGGGGCATGGAAAAAATGCCCAAAAAATCTAGGCGTGAGAGTGAGAAATGATCTCAAGCATCATCACGAGCGTGAAAAACTGAATCCGGCGATATAAGGCATGCCAAAAATGGACGATGGCCGATGTGGCACGCAAATTGAGGCGACGAGGGTGCCCAAAAAATGGACCTGGTGAAAACAGGAAAAGGAAAGAACTGTCATGAAGTTATCCAAAGGATGGTGGTGTCGAAGCGGCTTACTATGGGTAAAATCGTTTGAATGGTTGCGTGGGTTGCGGAGGGGGTTGCCCTCTGAATCGGTCAGAATGTATGCCCCCTATCCGAGGCAAGTGTGTATAATATATGGGCCTTGCCACATGGACACAAACTTTCCTTTCCCGGTTTTGTCATGAGCCTGATCGTAGGCGAGGACAAGGTCCCCTTCAGAAAAGGATCTTGGGTGGACATGTTTATCATAATTCAATTTGGATCGGTTCTTGGCTGCTTCCATGTTTTGAAGGGCTGTGCGCCGATCTTCATCGGCCTGCTCCAGGAGTAGTAGGCGCTGCTCAATTGGGGCAGTGTCCGGTAGGAGTTCAACGGCCATATGTAGGGTTGGAATCTGGCACTCAATGGGGAGGACAGATTCGACACCGTGAACTAAGTGAAAAGGGGTAAAACCGGTGGCGGTTTTAGTTGATGTGCGGTATGCCCATAGTGCTGGGAAGAGCATGTGGTGCCAATTTGACTTGTGTTTGTCTACAGTGCGTTGGAGGATGGTTTTTAGAATTTTGTTTATCGCTTCGACTTGGCCATTTCCTTGGGGGTAGTAGGAAGAGGAGAAATGGTGTTCAAACTTCAGTAAGGTGGACAGTTATTTCCAGACGGCGTCTTCGAAGTGAGAGTCGTAGTCTGATACAAGTTGCTTGGGAACTCCAAAACGTGCAATGACATGGTTGAGAAAGAATCGTGCAGCGATTTCGGCTGTGCAATTGTAAGTTGGCATTGCCTCCGCCCACTTGGTAAAGTAATCGACGGCCACAATAATATGTTTGTGACCGCTGGATGACATGGGATTGCAATCAAGGAAGTCAATGGCCCATCTGCAGCATGGTACGGCAGTAACGACTGGATGAAGGGGGGCGGGTGGGGTTCTTGCTTTAGGGGCAAAAAGTTGACAATTTTGGCAATGTTGGACTGTGGTGATGCAATCAGTAAATAATGACGGCCAAAAGTAACCTGCACGAATGATCTTTTGGGCGGTAGCCATGCCGGAGAAATGGCCTCCACAGGAACCGCTATGACAATCATTGAGGACTTGTTCTGCCTCACTATGGGATAGGCAACGTCGTAGGATGGTATCAACTCCACGTCGATAAAGCACATCCCCTAACAAGAGGTATCGGGGGGCGTGGTGACATATGCAACGGCGTCCGTCACGATCGAGGTGGGGTCGAAATTTCTGCGTGCGGAGGTAAACTAGGATGTCACCGTACCATGGGTCGTCAGATGAAATAATGAAGATGTGATCGTCAATCAGATCCATTTGGATAGCGGGTGATGACGAAGAGGATGGGAGGTCAGTGATGAGATGGGCAAGCGCGAGGGCTTTGGTTCTCTTGGGATTTTTGAAATTGAGGTCATATTCCTGGAGGATAATGACCCATTTAGAAACACGACCTTGTAGGAGCTGCCGGTTTAGGAGATAGACCATAGTGTTGGAGTCGGCGACGACCGTGGTATGACCGAGCAGAATGTAGTGTCGTAATTTTTGGACAGAAAAGACTACAGCTAGGGCTAATCTTTCCTCGTATGGGTAACGTAGGGGTGGGCCAGACAAGGTTTGGCTGACATAATAAATGACATGTTCTTGGTGAGAGGCATCTTCTTGGACCAAGACTCCGGACACGGCATGTTCAGATGCCGATACGTAAAGGGTGAGAGAAATCCGGAGGGGAGATCAAGGGGGCTTGTGTAAGAGCTTTCTTGAGGGATTCGAATGCCGTGTGTGCTTGCTCATCCCAAACAAAGGGTATGTGGGTGCGAAGTAGGCGCAAGAATCCGTGAACTTTGGTGGCATAATCAGGCACGAAGCGACGAAGGAAATTGGACCGCCCCTGCAAACTCTGGAGTTGCCGAAGCGTGCGTGGAGAGGGAAGGTCTAAGATGGATTTGACTTTCAGGGGATCAATAGTAATTCCATCCTGGGAAACAATGAAACCCAATAAACGGCCTGCAGGGACGCCAAAGACACACTTGTGTGGGTTCAAGCGGATTTTATATTTGCGACAACGCAGTAAAAATTGGCGGAGGTCATTAAGGTGGTCTGATCATTTCTAGGAACGAACTGTCAAGTCATCAAGATAGACCAGCAGGATATGGACCAAGTCATGAAAACAATAGGTCATGGCCCGCTGGAAGGTGGCGCCAGCATTTTTGAAGCCGAAAGGAATGACACGATAGGCAAAGGTGCCCCATGGGGTAGTAAAGGCAGTCTTGTACTGATCCTCCTTACGGATCTGAATCTGGTTGTATCCGGAAAAGTCGTCCATGAAAGATAGAACTTCATGTCCCGCACACGCGTCAATGAGTTAGTCAATGAATGGTGTGGGGAAATTGTCTTTGGGACAAGCATGGTTTAAATCACGGAAGTCAGTGCATACTCTAAGGGTGCCTTGTTTTTTGTTGACGGGAACGGGGTTTGAAACCCATGTGGTATAAGGAATAGGATAAATGAATCCTACTTCGCGAAGTTTCTCAACTTCGGCTTTAACAACGGGGAGTTTGGAAGGATGAATGGGTCGCTGTTTCTGACGAACAGGGGGGACATCAGGCCATGTGTCAATGTGGTGCTCTATAATGGTGGGGTCAAGACCAGGCATTTCGGTATAGGACCAGGAAAAGACATCACAGAATTCTTGAAAAAGTTTTTTGTATGCCTGATTCTCCGCTTGAGTGCAAGATGCACCCAGTGAGATGAGCTCTGGTTTTCCAGGTGTGGTGGAAATATCAATTTGTATAATGGGGGAAATGTTTGACATGTTCCCTTCTTCGAAGGCATCCGGTGTTGGGATGGGATCCTTTAACCAATCGACCTTAGTGGGTATGAAATCTTTCGATTCGACAGATAGCTGGTTAGATGCCGTGGATGCAGACTCCTCTGGGAGGAAGTATGAGCGATGATGCATATCGTCCCAAGGGTAGTCGGGTGCAGTGAGTGTTTCCATAATTTGCTTGTCAGTATTGAAGTAGTCAGACCACAAATCAAGGGGTTCTGGTTTGAAAGTGGTAGTCGAAGAGATCATATAGATGGTGTTAATCTCTTCGGATGAGGATGATGCGGGAGGGTAGATCTCCTCGATAGTAGGGGGTGCCGTCTCAAGGTCCAAATTGTTCATCTCGTAGAGAGCTTCTCTGTAATCTGGCATGTCAGGACAGTTGTGGGAGTAGTGGCCGTAAATACCGCATATCGCACATGGGTGGTTGGTACGCAGTAATTTATCACGAGGCATGGGGTTTGGATCGAGTTTGACAACCGAGATGTTGGGGTCGTCGTCCAACATTTGCATGTGTTCCTGCAATGCAGGTAACTGCGGACATTGATGAGTTGGATGGCCTAACTCATCACACAACGAGCATTTTGGAGGAGCACAAAACACGGGGGGAGGTTTAACTGCATTGGGTGGGGGTACCGCAGTGTATGGTTGTGGGCCTCTGCCCCCAGTGGGCCTGATGAGTGGAGGGGGATTCGTCGATGACGAAGAAGTAGTGATACCGGGAGGTGGTTGGGTAGAAGTAACGATGGGTTGCACCGGTTGCAGGATGACATTTGGTGTCGGCGGTGGAACGGGAGGCAAAATATACCACACGGGCAATCCCAATGTTAACCCGGGGAGACTAAGGGTAGCCATAACCGGAGCGCTTACTACGTCCGAAGGAGGGAATAGAAAGGGGATTGTGTGGATGGGTGTAACACCGATGTGACTAGGGACCAATGGTGGTTTAGGGAACAAAGGTGGTTGATTACCGGGTGGTTGTGTATTCTGTGAAAGAGTATATAGGTTCGCGATGTGGGTCTCCAGTGACGGTGGTGGACTGGTCTGGAAAGTATAGGTCATCGGCACCTCGGAGTAAAGTCCGGGTCCTACTGAGGAAATGAATGAGGTAGTTGCACCACAAACAGGTTGTTCAACCATGGGGAGAACATTTTCAGGTGTGGCGGGGGCCTTGGGATCGTAATAGGTGAGCTGGTCGACCTTGACCACGCGTCCCTCATGGGGGAACTGCATGGTGCGAAATATGGATGAGGCAACAGCCCGCATGGCATACATGTAGCTGCGACCAAGTAAAAGGTTATAGTCTAGTTGGGCATTGATGACCTCAATGTCAATGAGCACGGTTTTACCCGCTAGCTGGATGGGGACATTAGCTAAGAGACCTTGAGGTTGTGCCGAACGGCCGTCATAGGCTCGCAACGCAGTGGTGGACTGCTGGAGAGTAGGGGATCCCAACTTCTGCCAAACGAATGTAGACATGACGCATGTAGAGGCCCCTTCATCGATAATGCACCGATGGATGACAAGATTCCGAACAGAAACGGAAACTTGGAATGCTAAAGAGGAAGGCAGGTGTGGTTCAGACTGGTCTGAATCGAATGCGATCAGTTGTGAATCATTGGGGTCAATGGCACCAATGGCAAAGAGTAAAGTCTTGTGCTACGAAGGATAGTTTTTCAAAACTTCTAAAGCAGACATGGCTGCAGGAGATTGGGCTAAGTCGTCGACAATGTTGTAATTCGACGTAGCGCGAGCATTGGGATTATTGTTGAGACGACGACGTGGGAAGCGAGGTGCTTTGGAAGCGCCATCAAGTGGAGCCGGAGGTATACGTAACGTTTGATCTGTGGGATTAACGTTAGTGTTCTTGTCGGCTGGAGGGGCTTCGGAAGTGGAGCCATACTGGTTTCGACGGGTTTGGAGGTTAGCATCGGCAGTTGACATCATCAACAAATGGTGAGTACCTGAATCGAACATGGGTTGATCAGGGGCTGCATAAGTGATCTGTTGTGGTGGCACGTTTCCCTGAGGGGGAGCTAACGGCTGAGTGTTCACTACACCCTGGTTTGGAAAGGGGTTTTGCAGCACCAAAGGTTGATGTTGAGGTGGTGGAGGGTTGGGTGGCCGCTGAGGATCCGCTTGCCCTTGACGATGTGCATCGTCGGTCCAGAGTTGCCGAGCTCAGTCCAAATGTGGGCAAGAATGCATGTAATGACCATAGACCCCGCAGATAGACCAAGGGTGGTTTGTTCTGAGGTTATTATTTCTAGGCTGCTTAGGATTCCGATCCAGATTGCAGTTGGGAGGAGCAGCATTGTTATTCTGTAGAGGATTGGGAGGTGGAGGACCTTGCTGATGTTGTTGGTTATTACCATGGTTACGACCTCTACCACGGTTCTGTTGCGCACCTTGGTTGCGCTGGTTGTTTTGGTTCTGGGGCTGGTTGTGTTGTGTGTACACTTGCCCTTGAGCAGTGGGAGGATTTTGGTTCGTCGCAGGTGCAGGAGCAGGTTGTGGTGGATAATAATCCTATGGGGTGGGAGATGGTCCAGTGACCTGCTGGGGTTGTTGGTAACCCTGAGATATTGGAGGTGTTGGGTTAGCTGCCACAGCTTGTTGTGGATAGTACACTGGTTGAGGTGCAGCTGGGGCGGCGTATGCAGGTGGTGCATGACCAAAACACTGAGGTGGACATGAAGGTCCATGGGTATGGTGGTGATGTGCCATGGGAGCATATGAAATGGTTGCTCCAGACTGAGATGTAGCCTGTGAAAGGTCGGGACCATGGCTAGGATGTGCAATGGAAAAGGGTTGGGGATGCGAGGCCATACGACCAATGATTCCATCAGCGGCATGGGATGCCTCCGGTGCATCATGTTGGGATGACTCACCCCGAGGGGCGTCTGGTATAATGGTATACAGATAACCCGATTGGGCGTAAATGAGATCAAACTGTTGGGATTTGAGAATGGCCTCTTCTTCAGACTGGGGTCTTTCGGATGCCACATCCTTTGCAATGAGAGGGAGGAGAGATTTTAGAAACCAATCTAGGAAGATACGGTCATCTAACTTTATTTTGTACAGGCTTCGGCGTCGACACCACTCATGAATGTGGTCAGTGATGTGGGTGTCCGTGTTCTGTCTGCAAGACAGTAGGATCTCAACGCCCGCATCGTAGCAGACAGGTAACTGGAAGAACTGCAGGAAGGTCGAGACAAGGGAGGTAAAGGTGGCATGCGTCCCATGGGGCTGCTCGATATACCACTTGGCTGCAGAGCCAGTGAAGGTGTGTTGGAATAGAAGGAGGGAGACAGAGTCATCCACTATGGAGTTGGAGGAACACCATAGATGGAAGGACATGATATGGTTCTGGGGGTCCTCACCTGCCTTGCCCTCAAACTTAGGGATGTTGGAGGGGAGTTTGGTGGGCATGTGAGGCCACGCAGGATCGTGTCTGATAGGGTCATTGGTGAGCCTGGCTAAGTCTGGTAAGTTTAGACTCGCCATGTACGGTAAGCTAGCAGATGTAGTGACTGGGACTGGGACATGCCTAGTCATGGTGGTATGATGTAGGGGTCCAGTAGCGCCTAAAGGTATGCTAGGTATTGCAGGTATGTGTCCTGCAATAGGTGTGGTCTGGTATGGGCCAGCGCCTCCAAGTGCAACATGGGTTACACTTGGGTTAGGAATAGTAGTGGCGATTCCTGGAATCTGGGTTGTGGGAATCAGAGGAGGTGTGACCCCTATGTTGGGCATACCCATAATAGGTGGTGGACCTATGTTGGGGATTCCTATAACAGGAGGTGGCCCTGTGTTGGGCATTCCTAAATGTGGAGTGTCTTCCATATTAGGCATACCTAGGGGGGGGTGGTTTCCATGGATGGCACTGCAGCAGAAGGGTCTGTAGATGTCTCACCTATGGTGCTGGTAAAGAGTGGGTCAAATGGTGTCCCAGCCATATGGTTGGTTGGGAATAACACAGTGGGGTTTTCGAATTCTGCCTCAGAATCAGGAGTGAAGTGAGGCGTGTCAGAATCGGATGACTGTCTGGATGACCGACGATGTGTCGAGTCAAGGGATAAGGCTCGGCGTCGGGACGTGGCGAGCCAAGTAGACTGAACTCTAGGAGTTTTCCCTGTAGACGACGAGAGCGTCTAAAATTTTCAATGGTGAGAAAATAAGTTTTTGTGAAAAAATCTGTATGTGTAAAATGGTAATGTATAAAAAACTCAAAACCCTAATGCAACCAAGGGTGCAAGAAGGGGAGTGAAAATGAAGGCTCTCATGCCAAAAAAATCAACCTCAAAAAAGGCACTTATTCTAGCAGTTGTGCTACAATAAGTGGAGGGATGCAACAAATGGTCAGAGTACCAACATGCAAACAGCTTCTAGAAAAAATAGGTGTAACTAGACCAAAGGTGGGTTGAATCATGCAAACACCTAACTAAAAGGATTGTGAATCAACAAACTATATTCTCTGTAAGGTGATGAAATCCAAGTCAGACAATATTGAGTGTTGAGTCCACGGCTAGATATCCCCCTACCGGGAGGGACACCGGGTAATCAATCCTAAAGAATGGCTACTAGGATACTCCGTTCATGACATGTCGAGAAAAGGTAAATCTGTCGTTTGGTCCTTGATCGCAATATCCCAATACAGGGATATCCCGAGAACTGCGAATGGTAGCCCTTCAGTTACTGAATGGATTTCGGTATTCCACTCAGGCTTCTGGAACCATCCTCGTGACTTCAACCCTCCTAGGGGAGAGGCCTTCCCATAAACCGGTTGTGACCGTGCCAATAAATACTAAGAGATTTTAGCTCCCTAAAGGACAACAACTATGTCTCAGATGTAATAACTGAGGGGTGTTATTGGAACACCTATCCCCTCAATACTACCTAGCTACAAAGTTCTTTTAGTGTTCCCCAAGTGGGGTTAAAAGTGGGTTGAAATTAGGGTAAGTTTTAAGGCTTAGTTTAAAATTAGTGTTTGAGTGGGTGCACGTGTGATATTTTAAACTGAAATTGAAAAAGTAAATGCTAAGTATTCAAAAAAACAAAGGATCTTTTGAAATAAAAAGCAAATATTATGACTTTTTCAATAAATGGAAATTAAATGCTTTTCCAGGACTATTCAAAAAACAAAGGATCTTTCAAACAGGAAAGCAAATAATATAACTTCTTTTCGAAATAAATGGATTTCGTTTTCAATAATTGCTATGGGCAAAATATTAAAGAAGCAAACAGCGAAAATTTTAATCTAGATAAAATGCAATCAAGTCCTTCTTTCAAGTTCTGAAAATATTTAAAAAGACTTTTTTCAATATGTGCATTCTAAATAGTAAAAATTTTCTATGGCTGTAAAATATGCAGAATTTCTAATACTGAAAAATGTGCTATGTGGGCAGAAAGTACAGTAAGAAATTAATTTTTTAAACGATTCGGTCGAATGAAAAAATTAGCATCGTGGGTTATGACTGAAAAGCCACGATGGACCGCGCGGGTTTCTGTCGCACATTCGCGATGGGTAGCGCGGGTTTTGACTGCGAAGCCGCGATGTGCAGCGCGGGATTTAGTCACACAGTCACGATGTGCAGCGCGGAAAAGGTCCGCGAAGCCGCGATGTGCAGCACGCTAAATGGCTGCGAAGCCGCGGTGAACCGTGCGGAGAAAAGCCACGCAGTCGCGATGAGCTGTGCGACTGTTGGGCGAAAAGCCGCGAGGCGAAAGCCGTACGCGGATGCCGAAAAACGACGCCGAAAATTGAGAATTTCGGGCTGTTAATGGCTAAAAAATGGGCCAAGACCTAGAACAGCAATGGATCTGCTATCTGTAAAATTAGTCACAGCAGATCTAATGAACAAGTAAATCAATCACAACAGATGAACATAGAAAATATGGTGCAAAACTGTGCAAAACATGCAGCAGTGCTCTCTATCCCAGAAAGGGTGAATGAATTACAATACAAACTGTTACAATGACTGAGCAATTCGAATTGACTAAGTAGGCCATTCGAATCACTGAATGGAGTAGCTTGACTCTGTCTAGGAGTCCTCATAAATCATCGGTGGTGCTCATCAATCACAACAACCAGTCATCCAGGTGTCAATCTGAGTCTAACTGAGTATAATAAATGTAACTGAAGTGTGTAGCACTGATATAGGATCTGGAGGCTTAGTGGGGGCGCATGGGAGGCTAACTGAAGTCAGAACAAGTCACCTAATCAAACTGGAGGTCAAACGGAAGTGATACAGTCAGTCGGGAGTGAAACTAGCCTCAAATCAGGGAGAATCGGAGCTAACTGAATGTAACTGAAGTGGAACTGCAGTGGTAGGTGAACAAGTGCACCCTTCTCTGGCAGTAGGTGAGAAGTGGGCGCCTTTCAGCTTAGGAGGGCTAAAACTCTGTGGTAGGTGGCTCCCGGGTGCTAGAAGAAGGTGGATAAGGTGTTGGAGGCATCAAACTGGTGACTGGGATGCATGCCTGTGCATGCAGAATCCTGAAATAGATCATATCCTGAAATAGATCATGCAAGATCCTGAAATAGATGATGTATCCCGAAATAGATGATGTGGATATCCGAACACCCCCCCTCAAGCTAGACTATGATGTGCCAACTAAAATAATGTGGGGCCCTGGTAACTAAGACCAAAGGTCACCCCAATACAATAATCCAAAAAATGCTGAAAATAAACTAAGTGAGGAAAGAGGGAAAACCCAGTGGGAAGAAAGCCCCCCCTCAAGCTAAAGCATAATAATGAATCAATCTGTCTCCACCATGATGGAACTCACCCCCAACAGTGAACGGAGGTAAGAGAACTTCTTCTCAGTGAAGCTCTTGGTGAAGATGTCTGCAATTTGCTCATCAGTAGGGCAATATTGCAGAATGATGGTGCGGTCGTGCACCAACTGTCGAATGTAATGCATATGAATCTCAATGTGTTTGGTCCTCTGCCGCTGAACTGGATCTGTGGAGATCTTGATAGCACTTTGATTGTCACAAAATAGGACAGTCGAAGTAGTGCCACCAAAACCAAACTCGGAAAGAATACCCTGCAACCAAACTGCCTGAATGCAGGCATTGACTGCCCCTCGATACTCTGCCTCTGCTGAAGAAAGTTCAATGGCTTCTTGCTTTTTGCTGGACCAGCAAATAGAACCATGACCAATCATGAAAACATAACCGGAAGTGGACTTCCGATCAATGCTATCACCTGCCCAATCTGAATCAGTAAAACCAATGAAATCTAGCTCAGAATCTGCAGCATAATGTATGCCAAACTGTCTCGTACCTTGCACATACTGCAAGATCCGCTTGGCTGCTCGCCAATGAAGCTCATGTGGCTGCTGCATATATCTTGACACGGCACTCACGGCATATGAGATATCAGGCCGTGAATGTGTCAAATAAAGTAGTGAACCAATCAACTGTCGATACATACTGCAATCTGCAAGCGGTGTGGAATCTCCCTCCTCAAGACTGATTCTTGAGAGGAATGGGAACGGGGCTGCCTTACATTCAGCCATATTAAACTTCAATAACAGGTCGGAAGCATATTTTTGCTGAGATATAGTGATCCCATCGAAATTTTGAGCTATCTCCAAGCCCAAAAAGTGACTCAGCAAGCCCAAATCGCTCATGTCAAAAGCTAGATTTAAGGCAGATTTTAGCTTGTTTATTGAAGTAAGTGTGCTACCGGTAATAAGCAGATCATCAACATAAAGTACAATAACCAACAAATTACCTTTAACTCGCTGAATATAGACATTCAGATCAGATTTGCATCTTTGGAAATTCTGAGAAAGAAGGAAGGAGTCCATCTTTGCATACCAAGCTCTTGGGGCCTGTTTTAACCCGTACAAAGACTTCTTCAATCTACAAACGAATGATGGATCTGATGTATAACCCTCTAGCTGCTGCATATAGACCTCTTCAGCAAGGTCTCCATGTAAAAATGCACTCTTCACATCCATGTGATGCACCTCCCAGTGCTTGGATGCGGCAATAGCTAAAACAAGGCGGATGGAATCCATCTTTGCAACCGGTGCAAAGGTCTCTGTGTAGTCCACTCCTTGGAATTGGGAAAACCTTTTGCCACCAACCTTGCTTTATATTTGCTGATAGTGCCATCAGCAGCAACTTTAGTACGGTAGACCCATTTACACTTCACTAATTTTCTTCCAGGTGGAAGAGAAACTAGCTCCCATGTATTGTTCTTTTGAAGAGAACTGTACTCTTCATCCATGGCACTTTTCCATCTCGGATCTCGATGGGCTCAATAGTATGATTGGGGATCTGAACCAGCCATCAAATAACAAATCTCAGGAAGAAATGGATCATCAATAGAGAGCCATACCTGCCCTTTGAAAGTCTCCTCTTGTTCGTCTCGGATCAGCAGGATTTCCAAGACTAGAACCAGCAAATTGTAGAGTGTTTTGGGCCCACTTTGGTAACTGAGGGGGATCTGAATGGTCGGATTCCAAACCTGATATGTCATGATCATCATATGCTGCTACAATATCAGAAATATCAGAACTCATACCTTCATTATCGCTGCTCGAATCTTCTTCTGGTGAAGGCGGTGAATCGGCAGTTTTCTCCTCAACTAGTTGCAATTCTTGAAGCGGTTCTTCAAACTGCACACTGCGCTCTATGAATATATTTTTAGATCTGATATCCATGAGTTTATATACTTTTGATTCTTCCCCATATCCTATCAATATGCACTCGATACTTTGTGGATCCAAAGCTCGTCTCTTCTCAGAAGGAATTCTAGCCCATGCAGTAGAGCCAAAAACTCTCAAATTTGACACATCCGGTTTGTGACCAAAGAATGCTTCGAAAGGAGTCATACCTTTCACGGATGAATGTGGAACTCGGTTCTGTATATATGCAGCAACATTGATTGCTTCAGCCCAAAGATTTGCAGCCAAACCTTTTGATTCAATCATGCATGTAGCCATCTCTTTCAGTGACCGGTTTTTCCTTTCCGCTACACCGTTCTGCTGGGGTGTGTAGGGAACTGTATGTTGGATCTTGATTCCACTTTGGGCACAAAGTTGCAGCAAATCGGACTTGATATATTCCCCACCATTATCAGATCTAAGAGCTTTGATCTTTCTCTCAGTGGTGGTCTCAACAGAAGCCTTAAAATCCTTGAATTTTCCAAGCACTTCTGACTTGTTTTTGAGAAAGAATACCCATGTAAAGCGGGAAAAATCGTCAATAAATGTCAAAACATACCTTGAACCATTTAATGACATATGGGGCAGCGGACCACTGATATCAGAATGGATCAATCCAAAAATAGTAGAGGCTCTGCTAGCCTTGCCGCGGTCGAATCTGTGCTCTAGGTGCTTCCCAATAATGCAACCGGTGCATATTCCCTTCGAGGAACGGAGTTGTGGAAGCCCATCTACCATGGATTTATTTGATAGCAGCAGCAAATACTTATAATTTAGATGTCCAAATATTTCATGCCAAAGCCTACTAACCTCATTACCATGTGTGCGAAGAGCAGTGGGCTTTGCAAGCGGAATAAAGTGCGAAAACTCATAACATTTAGCAGTGTGGTTTGCCTTTCCAACCGTAACTAGTCTTCCACTTTTGATATCAGAAATTTCAACTGTATTAGGGCTGAATGTGACTTTCTTTGGATCACCAGTATGTGTCATTTGATACACAGAAAGGAGATTCGAAGCTAAGGAAGGCACATAGAGAACATTCTGAAAGCATCCATGTTCTACATGAATCGTACCTTTGCCCTTTGAAGAAATTTTTGAGTCATCTCCCAAATGGATGGGGATGGAGCTGTTTGGATCGAATGAGGAAAAAAAATCAATGTTTGCAGCCATATGATTTGATACACCCGAATCTATCAAGAGAGTTGAGGGCTTCGAAACCGTTGCCATGAGTGCTTGTCCTCTTTCATGATCATCATTCCGATCCTTCTTCCTTGCACCGTCAGGAAGGGTTATGTTGTTCTTTTCCAAAAGGAGGGCCATTTGATCTATAGTCTTCTTCATACATGAACTTTCGGGATGAAAGCCACGGTTACAATAAGTACATTTATATTTTTGGTTACCTTCTTTTCCCTTTTGCTTGGATTTCGAACTGGATGGTGCATCCGTTTGCTTGCCTTTGTCTTTTTGCTTGTGAGGCTCGAATTTGGGCTTCTCCTTCTTTAGCTTTCCTTTACCATTCGAGATCTTGGGTCTTTGAACAAATAGGGCTGAATCTTTGGAGCTTATGGACCCCATTTGAATCAACTTGTCATGCTCTTTCGTAACGGACTCAATGAAGGCATTCAAGGTAGGCATCTTCCAATTCGGGGTAGTTAGCCGACCGGAATTGAAAGTAGAGACAAATACCGAATAATCTTTCCCAAGCTTGCTTAGAATGGAGAGGATCAACTGTTTATCCTCTTTGATAACACCACTGTTCTTCAATTGCAAGTTCAAGTTCTTGAATTTTGTGAAGAATTCATTGATGGTCTCGAAATTCTCAGGATTAAGGCCAATCAATTCATTCTCTAATTGAAAAGCCCTAAGCTCATCCTGCTTGCCGAATAGTGTCTCAAGTTGCTCCCATATGGCTTTTGGAGTCTTCAATCCGCTGAGATGGAAGTGAAGATCCTTGGAGATGGAGAGACAAAGAAGACCGTAAGCTTCATCAAGCTTGCTGTAGTGTTTAGTTCTTTCTGCTACATTGTTTGGCTCCAATTCAAGACCAAGAGTGAC
This sequence comes from Larix kaempferi, assembly GCA_027924585.1. NCBI lineage: Eukaryota > Viridiplantae > Streptophyta > Pinopsida > Pinales > Pinaceae > Larix > Larix kaempferi. The sequence continues at coordinate 1,144,627 of BSBM01001075.1, forward strand.
TCGGTAGTAACCTTTTGAACGTAATATGATCTCCATATCATCTTTCCAATCAAAATAATTGAATGGGGTGAGGATAGGCTTTGAAGAAGAGTATTCCATTGCAAGGATTGAGTCAACTGATGAAGAGGAAGCTTGCATGCACACTATAGCGAATGCAATTGCTGTAGAAAGGCTTGCATGCAGAAGGTAGCGAGTGCAATTGGAGGAGACAATAAACCTGCAAATCACATCAAAACAACCACAATAAGGTCGAACAATCCACCCTTTGAGAGTTGCATCACACCTGGGATTGGATTTCAAGCAATGTTGAATGGGTCCAATGTATCAGATCCAGGAATTATGTGGTAACTCAAGCTTCTGGAGTGGTATTGGAATATTTTTCAAGCTTTGCATGCACAGGAGCGAATGCCCTTGAGATATCTCATGCCAAACTTTTTTGCAATTTTTAGCAATTCAGTCAAATCTTCTTGTATAAACACCTGTAGAAAAGAGATCTTGTCCCTGCAATGGCTCTGATACCATGTAAAATTAGTCACAGCAGATCTAATGAACAAGTAAATCAATCACAACAGATGAACACAGAAAATATGGTGCAAAACTGTGCAAAACATGCAGCAGTGCTCTCTATCCCAGAAAGGGTGAATGAATTACAATACAAACTGTTACAATGACTGAGCAATTCGAATTGACTAAGTAGGCCATTCGAATCACTGAATGGAGTAGCTTGACTCTGTCTAGGAGTCCTCATAAATCATCGGTGGTGCTCATCAATCACAACAACCAGTCATCCAGGTGTCAATCTGATCTAACTGAGTATAATAAATGCAACTGAAGTGTGTAGCACTGATATAGGATTTGGAGGCTCAGTGGGGGCGCATGGGAGGCTAACTGAAGTCAGAACAAGTCACCTAATCAAACTGGAGGTCAAACGGAAGTGATACAGTCAGTCGGGAGTGAAACTAGCCTCAAATCAGGGAGAATCGGAGCTAACTGAATGTAACTGAAGTGGAACTGCAGTGGTAGGTGAACAAGTGCGCCCTTCTCTGGCAGTAGGTGAGAAGTGGGAACCTTTCAGCTTAGTAGGGATAAAACTCTGTGGTAGGTGGCTCCCGGGTGCTAGAAGAAGGTGGATAAGGTGCTGGAGGCATCAAACTGGTGACTGGGATGCATGCCTGTGCATGGAGAATCCTGAAATAGATCATATCCTAAAATAGATCATGCAAGATCCTGAAATAGATGATGTATCCCGAAATAGATGATGTGGATATCTGAACACTATCTAGGGTGGCAGATCTATGAATTAAACTACCAAATACTATCAAAAGTAAGATTTAAAGCAAAAGTGAGATCTAAAGATTAAAAAAAAACAGCGGAGTCGCCAAAAACTGTTTGGCTTGGTTTTGCAACCAAGCTTAGTGCTATGGGAACCTGCTAACTAGTAGCAGCAGTTTCAATAGAAATAAATAACAATAAACTAAATCTAAACTAAACTAAACTAGCATGTGCATTTTTGAATTAAAAAACAAGAACAAGAAAATATAGAAAATAAATTTGTATTGAAAATGGGAGCAAGCAAGTGCTTGCAATAACAATACCTCCAAGTGATGAAGGTTGTTGAATAGCTCCAATGGTGAGCAGCTCCAATCTCCAATGGGTCCTTTCTCCAATGTTGCTACAATGTCCAAATACTCAAGGGAGATTTTGGCAGCATGAGGATAGGAAGATGGATGGATCTGAAATGAGGAGCCCCTACCATCTTTTTATAGGTTTTGGTGGTGGGGAATAGCATTTGTGGTTTTGTGGAAACCAAATGGTATTGACCAACATGGTTTAGGTACTTTTCCCTCCTTTTTCCTTTTTTGAATAAAATTAATATTTTTATTCCCTTTTTAATATTTTTGGGAATTTGGACCCTTTTTGAGGGTTTTTTATGCTTTTTTAGGAAAAATAATCTTTTTGAGTGGGAAAAAGGGGTGTACTAAGGTCTTTTGGTGACCTTTTGTTGGTTTCAGAGGCTCTGATGGTGGAAAAGTGGACAAATGGGTCATGTGAATAAGGGAATGAGCTAGTGAGCACTTTTTGGGTGTTAACAGCATCAGTATGCAATAATAGTAGGAATGTTAGGATGGAAGACGAGGCAAAGATGCCTACCTTTCAAGGGAATGGGACCGAGGATCCCAAACAGTTTTGGTTCATATGTGAAGCAGTTTGGACTGTGAAGCAGTTTGGACTGTGAAGCAGGTCCAAGACGAAGCCATAAAAATGGGACAGATCGCGACGACCCTTAGGGGCTGGGCATTAGACTGGTTCATGAAGTTTACGAAGGTTCCAACGGGAGCAATGGCCAAGACATTGGCACAGATCAGAACAAAGATGATTGATGAATTTAAAAAACCAAAATCAGAGTCGCAGTATGTTACTAAGCTCAAGGAGATTAAGCAACTCCCGAACGAGTCGGTGTGGGAATTCGATCAACAGTACAAGACATTGATAGAAAAAGTAAGTTTTGAGATAAATGATATGCAGTACAAAGAGTGGTTCATCACAGGACTCATACCACACATCTGTAGACCACTAATGCATAAGAAGGTTGCAACCCAAGCGGAAGCATTGGAGATTGCGATGAAGCTAGAGGCTTCACCAATCGATAAAATAGGGTTGGGTATGGATTGGATACAAGCACAGCTGGAAAACTTGACGATCCAACTGCAGGACATGAAGAAAGGGAAAGAAGCTCATGTAGAGATCTGGTTACTAGGTGTAGGACACAAGGACACCACAAGGGTCATTTCCCAGAATTTTGAGACTATTTGCAATTCGATGCACCAAATCCCCTTAGTCAGGGAGGGTTTCCTTGGTGCCGCGTCTGCCAAACAAGAGGCCATCGACCAGAAGAGTGTCTTTATCTGCAAAAAATGGTGTCGAAACTAGAGAACTTGTATTGCAATTTTTGTAAATCGGTTTGACACGATGACAACAACTACAGAGCTTATGGCCTACTCCATGAGAGAACTACAGTAGCATATATCATGGCAGGAGAAGAACTGGCACCGGGTCAGCCACAGCAGCAGTATAACCAGCCATCGGCCCAGTATAATCACCAACCGCAGCAATATGATCAGGAGTAGTATGGGAAAACAGATTATTCGACACCACAGTATCCGAAAATGTAGTATCCAACACCACAGGGTCTGCCACCGCAGTACCCACCAAATTGACCACCGCAACAACCGTAGTACCCACAATATGGCCCACTGCGTGGAGGGGCTAGAGGAGGATTCCACGGAGGTTGAGGTGTTGGTGCAAGACAAGGAGGAGCTACTGGATGAGGGAGAGGACCAATTATATGTTACAATTGTGGGCAGCGGGGGAACTATCAGAGGGATTGCTCGAATCCAACACCAAAACAGTGCATGTATTGTAGCGTTGTGGATCATGGCATTGAAGACTATCTGCAACTCATCATGAAGTGGCAGACTAAGAATTTGCCACCACCTCCATAGAACCAAAACTAGAATCCAATGGTTGTGCAGATGATATCGATAGAGGCTCGAAAACAACATGCGACTGTTGGAGTGGTGACATGAGGAGGAGTGACGATAGGAGCCGATAAGCCACGAACTACTGTCCAACAAACAGTATAGAAACAGGTCACTTTTTATGTGGAGGTTGAAAGGGATATCTTCTTAGAAGTGCAGGAGGTGATGAGACAGAGGAGGCAGTTACCTCTTCAGGAAGAAGTTATCTTCATTATGCCACTGACGTTCGATAAGACGAAGTCGCAGGGAAAGGCTAATACCCTAAAAGCCTTCTTAAAGAGTTGCTTGGAGTTGGAAAAGGGTCAGGATGCGTTAGAGGAGATATCCAATCTGTTTACTTGACGAGAGGGTGTATGTCAGGAATAAAGAGTTAATCGCATACACAAGAGGAAGACAAGGAGAGAGATGCAAATTTCAGCACAAATTGGAGCTTTTGATGTCGACTCAATTATATTAGACCTGGGGTCGGATGTCAACATTCTGACCAAGAAGACATAGGAGACCATGGGGAAACCACAATTGGCTTAGTCACCAATACAGTTGCGATTAGCAAACCAGAGTAAGTTTACTCCAATTGGTTGGGTGTACCAACTTCCCGTTGAGATTGAGGGCCTCAAGTGTTATGACGATTTTGATGTAATTGAAATCGTGGACAACACCAATCCCTACCCAACGTTTCCAGGGATCAACTGGGAAATCGATTATCTAGTGGTTATCAACTTTAAGAAGCATACAATGACATTTGAGAATCACGAGATGAGGATCATCGCACCTTTGGATCCTGCGGAGGGGCAGTTATACATTGAACTAGCCAGCGATGAATTTATGGAGGGATGAGATAGTATATACAATATATCGGAGGATTACATAAATCCTATATCAGATGGTGAATTGGGTTGGTGCACTGTCAGTTCAGTATCGTCGGATTCAGATGAGGAATTCAAGAATTGGAAGAACCAGATGCATGAAGTGTCATTTAGGAGATGTGAAGGGATCACACAGTCACTGCGATGGGTAGCCATGGAGGACTACGCGCTACCAATGTACAAGGGATTTCCTAATTTGAGCACCTTTCTTGTAGAGTTTGAAGAGAAAGTATTGGAGCTGCAACGTTTATTGGCCTCAGATGAATCATTGAAGGATACTCCTGCACACTGGTGGGCAGTGCACAAATCTAATATCACAGCTCAACCACTATGTCGCCACCTAATGATGGTTAGGTTCGGCGATGCGGAAAGATGTAGTGGAAGGAAGTTTGACGGTATAACTGACCCGAACGTACATTTGGCGGAGTGCGAAAGCAAATGGGGATTATCAGCCAAAGAGGAGTGGGTCCATGCGTTCATTCACACTTTGGAGGAAGTACCGCGGAGTTGGTATGTCGCAGCAGAACTGCGACGTGGAACGACTTCCTGGGAGCAGCTAACACTTGGATTTAGCCAAACATTTTGTTTCTCAGATGAGAACCTCTTCATCGATAGTGCGCTACAAGTGATTCACGAGAAGATATTTGAAGCAGTACCAACAAAGAAACCATTAGAACTTCGGTGGACTACGAAACCAGAAATGATGATGGAGTGCTACAACATCACAAGAGAGCTGGATGATGAGGATGATCTGAGGGCTATGTATGTGCCAGAATCAAAAGGTAGTCATTGTGTTGAGGCACCAGAAATTCCTTCCGACAAATTCCAGCAATCGTTGAAGATCAAGAAAGTGAACATTGGGACGGAAGAGAACCCAAAGTTTGCAAGAATTGGGGATTATTAGGATGTGTCCACCATTGCAAACATGGCGGATTTGCTCCCAACAAAATTCTTAGAGACGAAAGGAATTTTTGGGGACTTAAGAGAAATGAAGATTCCCCTGAAACCCGATGTGAAGCCCATCAAGCAGCGGCCCTACCTGTTGAATCCACGGCACAATGAGAGAGTGTAGGATGAGATTGAAAGGATGTTGGAAGCAGGCATCATAGAACCCATAGAAGAATCCGAGTGGATCAGCCCGATGGTGGTCCAGGACAAGAAAACTGGCGAAGTTTGCATCTGTGTCGACTTGCAGAAACTGAACAATGCATGCTTACACAACCCATTCCTGACACCATTCACGGATGAGGTGTTGGAAGGAGTATGAGGTCATCAAGATATCTACTCATTTACGGATGGGTTTTCAGGTTATCATCAAATCAAAATTACGAAGGAATACCGACACAAGACTACATTTGTCACAGAATGGGGCTACTTTCAGTATACAATGATGCCATTTGGATTGAAGAATGCTCCAACAATTTTTTCAATATTAGTGGTGTCAGCATTCAAAGACTGCATTCATAAATTTCTTTTCGTCTATATGGATTATTGGACAGTGTATGGATTTCTCAAGGATCACATCACAAACCTGAGGCTAATGTTGGAACGCTGTTGACAGTACTAGACCTCCTTGAACTTAAAAAAGTGCATCTTATGTGCTTCGTTTGGGATTTTACTAGGGTACATTGTCTGCAGGGAAGGTATGTTGGTAGACTTGGTAAAGATTGCCATTATTGTCGACCTCCCACCACTGACGATAATCAAGCAATTGAGAGCCAGGCTGGGCCACTCAGGATACAACCGGAAGTTCATTAGAGGATATGCAGCAATCATAGCACCCATGGAGAAGTTATTGAAGAAAGATGCCAAGTTTGAGTGGAATGACGAATGCCAGAAGAGTCTGGACATACTAAAAGTGAATATGGTTGCCACACCTATCTTGGCATTTCTAGATTGGACGAAGGAGTTCCACATCCACATCGATGCATCATCAGTTGCATTAGGAGTTATCTTGGCCCAACTAGGAGAAGGCGACATCGACCACCTGATAGCCTTGGCAAGTAGGAAGCTTTCCACTACGGAGAAGAACTATACCACCACAAAGCGAGAAGGGTTGGAGATGGTCTATGTGTAATGCCCGCCTCCGTACATTGACTGACCGTAGACTTGACGACACTTTCCAAGTGACCCGATCGAATAAACTTTAGTAATTCCCTTGAATATTGAAAATGCTTGAACGACTGAAGAACGCATGATGATTTGCATGACGACAATGATAAACGAAAACAATGCACTGAACGATAGTTATAGAAATTGATACTTTACTTAATAAATGAATGCTCGGCTGATTGACATAGAATGACTGAATGTTAGATATGCTTGACTAATTGAGATAGAATGACTGAATGTTAGATATGCCCGACTAATTGAGATAGAATGACTGAATGTTAGATATGCTCGAACGATTGAGATAGAATGACCGAATGTTAGATATGCTCGATTGATTGAGATAGAATAACTGAATGTTAGATATGCTCGGCTGATTGAGATAGAATGACTGAATGTTACATATGCTCGACTGATTGAGATAGGATGACTGAATGTTACATATGCTCAACTGATTGAGATAAAATGATGAATGATAGATATGATTTAGTGATTGAGAGAAAAGGATGAATGAAATATATGCTCGAATGACTGAGGTATTATGATGGATGATGAAATATTTCATAGTGCAGCGCCACTAATGTGTGCTTGAGTGTGTGTGTGTGTGCAGTGGTAGGTAAGACGATTTACCGACTGACCCACAATGGAATTATAGGGGTCGTAAGAATGAAAAGAACCCTTAGGGGTACGACGACTGACTGTCGACCCTAAACTAGTAATCCATGCACGGGTGAAGTCGTTTTAGCTCACCCGGGGAAGTGTATGTCGTATGGTCAAGACCATAATGATTTGGTTTCCTACGATGAGTTGAGGGGCATGCAATAAGGAGAGCCTTATCCCTCAACATCCCTTAGTCCCCAAGGAGCGTAGTTGAGAAATCGTGGTAACGACTCCTCATCACTACGCAGTACTCCCCATAAGAAGAAAGAAAGATATTGTCGGAAGGGCCCTCCGAAGAGGTACCTAGATGAAAGAAGAATGGAAAAAGAAAACTACTCATACATACATAATTAAATAATATACTTGTGAAAGTTTTAGAGAATTCAATAATAAATTATTCAATATTCTATTATTATTATTATCATGATGTCATGCTGGCCATGATGCTTCGGATTGAAAGCTTTGGCGGGCCATAACCCACAGTTGTAATTATTTTTGTTTGTTTGTCGGAATCTTTGCTTTCCGTAAAAGTTGTGTCGGTTCGGGTCCCCATATGTCACTGACCACTAATGAATGAGATAACAATCATGACAGTCCTCGTGATTGCACCGAATCTTTGCTTTTGACCGACGTATGCTTGTCCTTTCTGCTATTATGGTTGAGAAAGAAACTTGAAAATTAGAAAAGTTAATGTTCTCTTCTTCTATAAATTAATGGAAATATATATTAGAATTATTTCAAAAAGAAAATATTTTTAAAAGGAATAAAGAATTATTTTAAATATTTCCTTATTACTATAAAAGAAAAAGAAAAGACTGTAGATAGAATAAATAATTATTTGAATAAAGTGTTTTTATTTCAAATTAAAAGAATATATATATATTGATAAATAGATACTAATCTTTTAATCCCTCAAAAATAAAAAAAATTCAGATGTTATTTCATTAAAAGAAACAAATCCTGTTATAAAGTTTTTATTATTTAAAAATAATTTGAAAAATTAAAAACAACTAGTTACTAAAATATATTGAGAAAACTAATCGAGAATCAAAAGAGAAGTAGAACTCACCTACACCTAACTCCCACTGATATAGAGAATTAGGTGCACCTTGAGGACATTGAGACACATGTATTTGAGAATATTGTTAATTAAAATATTAAACTAAATTAAATAATGTGCTTGGACTGACACATGGCACAGGAGCTTTTCCTATATAAAGAGCGGAGAGAAAGAGAGAGGGATCTCTTGCTCCCTAATGCTGGATGGTCATCATAATCTTGGATTATGTTATGGTCCTTGGAGTTGGGATTAGCCGGAACGGGGATTGGGAGATCCTTTCGGGAGGCTAGTGTGTGTGTTCTTACGACCCCATGAGCTCGGGGGTTCAAGGCGAAGAAGAGTAACCTCGATACGGTAAGGAGGTCAACCGAGGGGTCACTCGGTACTTCGTCAGGAGATTGGATTGGATCGTGCAGAAACCACTTCGAGGACTCCATCGATTCGCTGGACCAACCATTGAAAACAGGTTTGAAGCATATTTATTTTTCTAAATATTTTTGATAATGAATAGATCTGAGTATATTGTTTTATATATTGACATTCAAATCGTACTAGAAATTTTTTTTTTTGGGACCCCGAAAAGGGGGGTCCCTACATTTGGTATCATAGCGAGGTGGATCCTTGAGGGCATCGGACTCATATTTCTATCAGGGGTCATCGGTGAATCATGAGGATAGGAGAGATTTATGACAGTTCTTCGGGAGGCACCACCAACGACTGGAACAAACATCTTTATGGGTTCTTTTATGAATTACCTTTTATTCATTAGTTGCTTAAAGGTTTTATATTCTGGAATCTACTGTGATTAAGCTGAAAGAATGATTACTGGATAGTTAAAAAAAAAAAAATTATATCGTGCAGGGTTTTGGTCTAAGGGAAAAGATGATAACTAGAAATGTTTTTCTTTTATACATCTTTTATGTTGCTCTATTTATGAAATCTACTCCCTGTTAGTTAAATGTAATTTGATATCTTTACTGGAGCGAATTCTGGGAAAAAGTTTAAAAACTGGACTTGATTTCTATTCCCTTCTTTATTGCCTGTAACGATATTATTCCCATCAGATACGGAATCCTAAATTTTGTCTATGATTTGTATTGACATTCAAATCGTACTGGAAATTTTTTTTTGGGACCCCGAAAAGGGGGTCCCTACACTACGCCCTACAGAAATTCCGACACTACCTACTCGGGGGCCACTTTAAAATGTTCACCGATCACTGAGCATTGAAAGACCTGGTGAACAATCCTGTGTTGGGGGGGGGAGATATGTCGCTAGTTGTTTCTCTTCTAGGAATTCGATTTTGAAATAATTGTCAAGTGAGGACGACTGAATGCAAGACCGGATCACTTATCACGAATTGAGCCAGGGGAAGAGCCAAGGAGCATTGATGAAGGACTGATGGATGCTTAGTTATTCAGGGTTGGCATGGTCGATGACCATTATTTATAAGTCATTAAGGTTTTGGCAACCGGGGAGGCATCAGTAGGATTCATGACCAACCAAAAGAAGCAGCTAGTCGTAAGGGCTGCAGATTTTCAGTTGATTACAGGACAATTGTATAAGATGGGGCCAGATGAAATATTGCGGTGATATGTCCTTCCACATGAATAAGAGCAAATTCTTGTGGAAGCTCATGACGGGATCATTGGGGGACACTACGGAACACGCGCCACTGCGAGGAATATTTTGCGAGCATGACTATGGTGGCTAACTATGCATGGGGATGCTGCAAACTATGCTAAAAGTTGCGATGTATGCCAACGAACAGGGAAACCATCAAGGAGGGACAAAATGCCACTAGTACCTCAATTAACGTTGCAGGATTTCGACAAATTGGCACTTGACTTTGTGGAACCCATCAACCCACAAGGAAAAAGAACAGGCTCAAGATACATAATTAAAGCAATGTACTATTTGACACGATGGCCCGAGATAGCACCAGTAAAGGATTGCACCACTACGACAGCAGCCAGATTCCTCTTCGACAATGTAGTCACCAAGTTTGGGTGCCCAAAAGTGTTGATGAGTGACCAAGGAGCCCACTTTGTGATTCGGTCAATCGCAGCAATGACAGAGGAATTTCAGATACAACATAGAAAAATCACCCCCTACCATCCACAAGCAAATGGAATAGTGGAAGCATTTAAAAAAATCCTGGAGCATGCGCTCACGAAGGTATGCAACATGAATCGGGATGATTGGGATTTGAAGATCCCTGTGATACTATGGGCGTATCACACAAATTGCAAACTTCTGACTGGCTAGACACCATTCAAACTTGTTTACGGGTAGGAAGCTGTAATGTCGATGGAGTACATTGTCCCGAGTCTACGGATTGTAGTTGTCACCAACATGAGTGATGATAGAGCACTGGAGGAATGACTGGCCCAATTGGTACAGCTCGATGAGGACAAGTTTATTGCAAGCTTTCATCAGAAAGTGGAAAAGGATCGACAGAAGGCTTGGCATGATCGCCATATTAAACAAAAGCTCTTTCAGCATGGGGATACAGTTCTGCTATACAACAGCAAGTTCGCTAAGCATCTAGGTAAGTTACAGATGCATTGGTTAGGTCCCTATGTTATTGATTTCATTATAGATGAAGGTGCGGTGCAGCTGAAGAGCTTAGATGGCACGTTGTTTCCCAAGCTTGTAAACGGGAATCAGTTCAAACCCAATTGCCATGGCTAGGGGCATAGCAGTTGATAAATGCAAAAAAAAAATCAATGATGACAAAGAGTGAGAAGCGTGTGGAAAGCATGTGGAAAGCATGGCCATCCAGGTTGCTCGTCGATGCTTCACACGTAGGAGTCCAATCCATGTGTGATTACTGCGGATCGACATTACCAAAAGATGGCGGCCAAGTATGATGACTTATTCGGCTAGCTATGGATAACATTTTCCAAATGATGAGAAAGTGTTGAGAAGCAATCATAAATATCGACGGAAGGATTGCAGTATGTAATTTGATGTAGCAAGAATCCAAAGAAGAGCATTAGTAGGTTGTATAATGTGAGTCTATAACTTAGATAAGGAACGATAAGAAGTTCAGTAGGAAATCACAAGGAAGTTGTGGAAAAGGGCAGTGAGATAGTTGCAATGGTGCACTTCATTTCGAGTGGAAGCACCCGAGGTACACTAAGAGCTAGAACGATGACGGTGCACGAACAACCAGGGAAGGAGGAAATCAGGACACTCGAAAGCAACAAAGATGAGGTCTCACCCGAGACGTCTAAGAGTGCAGTAGTAGTTAGAAGGGTCAGGGTTTCCCTTACCACTAGAACACCAGGGGCGGAGGCCCACTGGCTCCAGCAATGGACTGTCAAAGCTACGAAATAGATGTTCCAGAGCAGCTATCCTGTTTAACAATTTGGAAATGACAATGAACTTGTCCCTAGGTTGCAGCAAGCCTAAAGTGCTAGAACAATCAGAGACGAGGTAGATGACCAAGGTTGCAAGAGACTCGAGGATGAGTCCGAGGTAGATGACCAAGGTTTCAAGAGGATGGAGGATGAGTTCAAGAAGTACATGATAGCAAGCTCCAGACGCCAATAACACCTTCAGAAGTTAACCACAACGACATACGAGATCAACACTAGCGGTGTCCAGCTAAGGTGGCTCGAGGGTCAGCCACAAGTTTGTGTTGGGGGCCTGTTGGCATGGGATAAGTTGACAAAAAGTGTGAAAGCCGACAGGTGCGAAAGGGACAATCCACGAAATAAGGAGCATTCGCAGAGTTCAAGAAAGCACAAGAATAGTTAAATTAGTTATAATTGGTCAGGTGGATTGTTTTGTAACCGCATAGTAGCATATAAATATAAGTAGATTTGTAAGCCTAAGAGCATCAATCAAATAAGTAATAAGAATTTGATCCATCTTTTGATCTATTTTGTATCTGCGACATGGTGTATTGACTTTTTTTGCGAAGTTCATTCCACAGGTTTTGATGAATGCATGAAGATGTTCGACAATGGTTCTATTTATGTCTTTGTCTCTGTGCGATGATGAATATGAATTTTTGTAACGTGTTTAATAATCTATGGGTTGAATGATTATTGTTGATGCGAATAAGTAAGTTAAGTAGGTTGTTGTGAATGTTTATTCTCTATTGAATCTGCAAATGGTCTAATGTGTGAATGATGAGTTAATAGTTTACCGCGGAAGATATAATCAGTGGTTTCTACAAAGGTAATGTGTGTTGGATGCATGTCCTCAACTCCACTCCAAAAACTTGGTTCCTGCATACCCCTTGTGCATCTTGGTTGAGAATTCATTCGCTCTGCGAGTGTTGCTGGAAGGATTAACACCCTTCTGGGTCAGTGCATAGGGGAGTTTGGGTTAGTATTTGTGCAGTGAACCCGTGTCGATAGATGCTGTGTCAACATTTTGAACTGAATAGTTTTTAAGTGAGTCAAAACATAACATAATATAAATATAATTAGTAAAATAATTATTTTTAATAATTTATAATAGTTTAAAAAAAAAGCAAGTACAATATCTTATATAATAGCTTTATAAGCTAGAACCTTTCATTCAAAAGTTATTATTTATGATGTGATGGCAGCTAAACATATCTTTTAATGCTGAAATATAAATAATACCATTATATTTAACAAAACCAATTTTCAGTGAGATACTTTATTTATAGATAATATCATTATAAGTAAGAACACCATTCTTTAGTGAAATACTTCATTCAAATTATTTGTGTTTATTTATCTATATTTAAAGTAGTGAATTCAGTAAATTTTTATTTTTAGTTGGAAAAAAATCTAAAAGTGTTAAATGTTTAAATGTCTAAATTATAGATCCAAGATTTAGGAATATTCATTACTAAATATTGGATTGATTCATCTAGCTCTCAATGCCTTTTACCATCCCTAATCTTATGGGAAAAGTGAGTTTGTGAATAAATATCTAAAAGGTTATCTTCATTTCCTTATTTCTAATAAACAATCACAATGCATCGAATGGTTAAGTTTGGAAAAATGGTGGTGCAACACTTCCTCCCAAAATTTATGATTTTATGTAAGGCATCAACTTCCATCTAATACATCACATCCAAAAGAAATAATATTTTCTCGACAACTATTGAAACACAACTTGGTTAGAGCACCAATAAGATGAAACAACAAGTAGATCAACATCAAATTTAAATGCACTTCGAAGAGGGGAAATTTTAATTTTGAGTTTGTAAACATAGAAATAGATCTTTGAAGCAACAAAAGGAGGACATAAAATTAGTGCCCAAGTAATATGGTCCTTATAACATGTTGCTTAGGATTGGTAGTATAGCTTACAAATTTGAGTTGCCTCCTTGACTTGTAAATTCAATCTTCCATGTGTCTTTTTTAAAGAGGTAATTGGTGACAAGATCTCAATTTAAACTATTTTGCTAGAGCGTGATGAAGAGGGAAACTCATAATAGAAATTGAAACAACCATTGAAACACAAATGAAGCAATTGATGACTTTCCTTAAAGATCTTGCGCATAGAATATGTAATTTAGAATGAGAATTCCTTCATATAGAAAGATCTACACTTAATAAGCATTGAATGAATGCTTTATTGAAGGGAATGAGCATGTTAGTTCCCTAACCATAATCATAGTTGTTGCTCAACAAAGGGTAGACCCAACTTCTAACAAGAATTCACTACCAAAACACTTAGATACCGACCTTTTTGGCATCACCGGCAAATAGATGGAGTCTCACCTTAGGCATCTATGGGGACTACATGAACCAAGTTTCTATAGTGTTGAAGGGATAAGAGACACTCATTCTACCCAATCATTCATGACATCTGCGTAGTGGTAAACATCATATCATTCATTCATTGAACATATCATATATCTAGAACAAAAGATAACATATTCATATCATTAAACTTAAAAATAGAGTATAGTGCATACTTGCAATAAACATACCATTCATCATAACAAAGAGTCATTTTATTCGGTGCAAATCCAATTCTTTATTATCATCATAACAATCATATGAAACATGTGCATTCAACATTAGATATCTGTCTCAAATATGTCCCAATCCTTTACACATATGTGCATATAGTTCACACACAAAAACATCCATAGAACTACTTCTCCCCAAAACCCCAAGTGGACAACAAATGCCCAATGATTTCTAAGCTAGTCCTTTGACTTATTGGCCTAGGGTTTCCAAAATTGGTCCAAAATACCCACTCCAACAATAAATGTACAAGCTTATTGTAATTTCTTTCTGTGCCTCTTTGTGTTAAGCTTATTATAACTTCTACATTTGAAATATTGTAATATGAAGTTTTCCTTTCAATAGGTTTTTCATTCTTTCATGATTTTACTTAAAATAATGATGGTTACTATTCCTTACTCAACTTGTGTAGTTTTATTTTTATAGACTCACTTTAAAATTTATGGGAAGTACAACTATATATCATTGCAAGCATTTCAATATTTATAACAAATGATTGTATAATTGGAGATCTTCAAAGGCATTAATGGACCTCTTCAATGGTGTTAATTGAATAAAATTAGAAAATAATATTTTTTCTTAAATTTACTTTTCATTATTTTAGTTTTATTAATATTAATCTTAAAATTAAAATTTTCCAAACATATTGGAGAAGTCAAAACTTCTAGATGAAAACCTCATAGACAAAGTCTCCACTTTCATGCATGAATTCACTAAAAGTCCTATTCCAAGCATGTGGTACCAAAAACCTTATGAATAATAAATTATTTGGATTTTTTTTAAATCATATTTTTACAATTTCTTATTGTAAATTTTTGGTTTTATAGATTTGTTTGACCATGTGTATATGTTTATTTTCAATCTATTGACTTTTATTTAAATTGTTTATTAGGTTATAAGAGATAAACATTATACAAAATTAATAAACCTGGATATAACTCAAATCATAATGTATGAAACATTAGAAAAATAGACTCTACATTCAAGTAAAAAAAAATTATATGCAAAATGAATCTAAAAAGAAATAAAAACATAGATAATAATATTTTTATACAAATATTATATGTATAATATTTATGTTGAAATGTAAAATTGATATATCTTATTTTAACTGTTTTTATATTAATTTTACATATAAATTTTCATCATTCTAACATGTTAAGAAAAATTTTGTTTCCACAACCAAACCATTAAAAAAATCATGGTAGTAATATATACCATCATGAGTGACAACATCCATGTCGTTTCTGGTGCACATCAATCGCACATCAATCTTGCAAAGGCTAGAGTCACAAGAATGACCTATATCAAAGATTTGGCATTAAACAAAACACTGATAACTCTAAATTAACCATAAAAATGAACGCCCTATTTATGTAGATTGGCTCAAACTAATCATAATAGTTCCTCATATGAACACACAGTCAAGATGCATGAAAACAAACACAGCCTTCGATTCCATATATTCTTTTGCATGCTTGCAATTGCAGTGTAATTAAACAAAAGAAAAGAGAATAATGACATATTTGTGCATATACTACACTCAAGAGAAGAAATTTTAGAAAGGAAATTAGAGAATTGTTGTAGCGGACGCCTTATACTACATAATTGTATGGGCAGTGCCTTATTTATCTATCTATCTGGCTGTAAATTACTAGAGCGGGACAGGAGGTGAAGGCGCCTCTAAAACATTAGTCGTGGTTCGAACCAGGGTGGAGAATGCCACAGCCTACTGCCTACAGCAGGAGCCCCACGTCATATGAACACACAGTCTTCGCCTGCATTTATTCTTTCCCATCCCTGCGCGTGCGAAAGCAAGGAAAATCATGATATATTTGAGCAATTAAAAAGAAAGTAAAATGATGACATCTTTGTACAGATACTGCGTTCAAGGAAAGAAAGTATAAGTTGGTTCACTTGCCTCACTTGGTCATGGTATTGACCGCGGCCATGTTGGAGTTGTAGGCCATGTATTGTATTGACCGCATTGGAGTTGTAGCAGATGTCCGGGTTGTATGCCATGTTGGGGTTGAAGCTCTGGTTGGGTTTGTTCGTCATGGGACCTGCATTTGGACCGTTGTTGGTCATGGTATTGGCCGCGTTGGGGTTGTAGACGATGTTGGGGTTGTAGGCCATGTTTGGGCTGAAGGTTTGGCTGGGTTCGTTGGTCATTGTATTGACCGCATTGGAGTTGTAGCAGATGTTAGGGATGTAAACCATGTTGGCGTTGAAGGTCTGGTTGGGTTCGTTGATCATTGGGCCAACTAAATTTGGACTGCTGTTGGTCATGGTACTGGCCGCATTGGGGTTGTGGGTGATATTGGGATTGTAGGTCATGTTGGGGTTGAAAGTCTGGTTGGGTGTGTTGTTCATGGGAGCTACATCGTTGGGCTGTGGATTGGATTGGTTACTACTGCTGTTACCCATTAGAGGACTTGGGGCTGCTGGGAATTTGTACTTATTTTTATTGTATTCTTGGTGCACTAAGCTGAAACTGAATTCCTGGTTGAAACTTTTTTTTTTTAAAAGCCTTCACTTCAACTCAATCTGCTAAACTGCATAAAGCGATGTCAATAAATAAGCTGAACATATAATATGATCCAATCATCGATAGCTAATGATTTAGAAAGCCTTAATATCTGTAACACCAAAACCCAGTGGGCTGCAGGTCAAAGGGGAGATTCTTGAACAATATTGCATAAAAGACGGAACGTAATTTTGATTCTAGTTTTGAGAATATAGAATTACGATCTAAAAAATCTCTGCAACACCAAAACCATATATACAACTTACAATACCTGATCAGAATGTTCCTTCGGACTGCTAAGTTTGTTTGCACAGCTTATCTGAGGAGAGAAATACAAAGCAATAGGCTTCGTTATATAGGAACGTATGAGCGGATGGACTAAAACTCCGAGTTGAAAACAATAGAGACTGGAACCATCGGAGTCTAAAACCATCTAGAATTCAAGTGGAACGATAAGTCAATATCAAGTATGGGTGAAGATTGATTTCTGAAATAAACATTTTTTAATATACATTATGCATATAAATGTCTTCTATAAATTCTTACTCTATTTTAGTTTATGTATTATTTTCCTACGTATGCAGCGGACATTAAGCGCGATATTACTTTAATTTTTTGCATGGTAATGTTTGACATAATTTAGAAATTTTAATATTAATTTAAAATCTGAAATTAACTTTTTATCTGATATTTGATTTGATTCCCTCTTTATTGCTGACGTCCACTAAAGCTCTGGGTGTCGGGTGAAAAGATCACGGTTAACTAGGCTTATGCGGGTTTTTATGTCAAAGGTTATATTTACTTTAATAAATTTAAATTTGTATCGGTCAAATCCTTATTTTAAATTTAAATTTATAAATAGTTTCAATGCACTCAAAAACATCAAAACATCTCTAATTAAAAAATTTAAACTCTTTTTAAACTTTTCATGCCAGTTTCCTGGCGAAAAAAGCGGTCGAGAAATTCGCTGACTTGCTACGCGTTATGTGAAAAGTCAATTCACATGTGCACGCGGTGTAACACCGCTGGATGAGTGGGGCCTCCACCTCATCTCTATCTACAGTTTAGCGTGGCGTGTAAGAAACAGGAGTTCCATTTTCTCAAATTCTACATGTTTGAGAGAGTGTCAATGTCGATTCACTTCCCGAGAAATTGATAGACGATCACGTAGATAATGATAATAACAATGGGAAGATTCTCTCTCAGTTCTGTCATAATAAATGACAGAACTCATATTATTATATTCGTCGAAATTTAGTCTTGTGGTAGCTAAACTCATAAATTAACTCATATTTATTATTACGACGAAGGCGTCTTATTTCAACGTAGACCTGGTGTTCCAGAATTTTTCTTATAAATGAATGGCTGGGTTTGAATGATGCGCAAATATTCTTCGTGGACTTCTCTTTTGATTCATGTCCTCTCTGCTCCGCCTTTCTGCTATGGCAAATTATTAGCTGCTACCATCGATAATTCGATAATTTAATTTGCTGCTGCCATCGATGAACACACATTGTGTTTCTTAGGGCTTCTGATATCACTGGCAAGAAATGGCATTCCCCTCTCAAATAATTATTATGAAATACCGAAAGCACCAATACAAAGTAGTTTTATTAAAATTTAAAATCAATGCCTTATGGAAATCAATGTTTGGTTGTAAGTTGGGATATTATTGAAGTGAAATAAAAAGTTCTTACTCCATTCTATAGTAGGAATATTTCAAAATTAGCATATTTTTTACTATGTTTATATTTTATAGATATGTAATTTGTATTTTTAAATTAATAATAATAATAAAATATTTAAAAATATATATATATTTCAATTTTTTTTCAAAGAAATAAAACATATTTTTAGTATTTTTATTATGTAATTTGTATTTTTAAATTAATAATAATAATAAAATATTTAAAAATATATATATATTTCAATTTTTTTTTCAAAGAAATAAAACATATTTTTAGTATTTTTATTAAATAAAACAGTATTACACTATTTCAAAATAATCCAATTCAAACTGATCACATCAAATATATTATATTTCAATTTCATATAAATTATTTAAGCACTTAAATGTAAAAAATTAATAAAACTGGTAAACTTTATATATAAATCAACTTTTTTATAATTATTAATTTTATTTAAATTTTTTATTTTTTATTTTATTTTTTTCCCTGCTAATTTTTTATTTTATTTTATAAGTTCATTAATCCATCAATATTGAATAATAATTATAAAATTATTAACTTTTTTATAATACTTATTTTTATTTTTATTTTTTTATAAGTTCATTAGTCCATCAATATTGAATAATAGCCATAAATCATTGAAAAAAATTATAGTTAAATGTATTTGCAATGATAAAAATATTGATATCAATTATGTTAATGAATGAAAATTAATATATGAAAAAATGACAATTTTATTGAATGTGTATAAAGATATTTAAAATGATAAAAATATTGATATGAATTAGGTTAATGATTTTATTTATTAAAATTGAATATAGAAAAAATGACATAGTTTATGGATTATATATATATATATATATATATATATATATATATATATATATATATATCTATATATGTATTGGAAATATTAATATTAAAATCATATTGTTAATAATATTAATCATTATAATAATTTTAACATTAATGTTTCAAAAATTAATATTAATATAAAAATGATAATGTTAATATTAATAACAATAATCATTATAACATTATTGACATTATTATTAACACTAATAATAGTATTAATATTAAATTTTACATAATATTAACAATAATACTAATATAATAAGACTTTTATACATCGCTATTAATGCTTGCATCAATTAATACTAACATTGAAATATTAAGTTTAAGTCAACCTTGGACTAAGCCACTATGGATTGAAATCAACCATGCATTGAAATAAACTTTACATTGAAGCCAACCTTGGATTGAAGTCAACCATGGATTGAAGTCAAGCTTGCTTAAAAGTCAAATATGGATTGAAGTCAAATTTGGATTGAATTCAACTATGGATTAAAAAGTCAAATGTGCATTGAAGTCAACCTTGCTTAAACGCCAACTATGGATTGAAGTCAACTAAGCATTAAATTCAGTCATGGATTGAAGTCAGCCTTCAATTGAGGTTAACATTTCTTAAAAGACAACTATGGATTGAAGTTAACCAAGGATTGAAGTTAAAC
Source organism: Larix kaempferi (assembly GCA_027924585.1). Classification (NCBI taxonomy): domain Eukaryota; kingdom Viridiplantae; phylum Streptophyta; class Pinopsida; order Pinales; family Pinaceae; genus Larix; species Larix kaempferi. The sequence continues at coordinate 1,164,556 of BSBM01001075.1, forward strand.
TTGGATTGAAGTGAACCTTGCTTAAATATCAAGTATGGATTAAATTCAACCTTGGATTAAAGCCAACTATGAATTGAAGTCAACCATGGATTGAAGTGACCCTTGTATTGAGGTCAGCCTTGGATTGAAGTCAAACATGGATTAAAGTCAACCAAAGATTGACTTCAAACAAATATGGATTGAAGTCAACCCTGCTTAAAAGTCAAATATGGATTAAAGCCTACCATGGATTGAAGTCAACCTTACTTAAAAGTCAACTATGGATTGAAGACAACCATGGATTGAAGTCAAACTTGTATTGAAGTCAACCTTCAATTGAGGTTAACTTTTCCTAAAAGACAACTATGGATTGAAGTCATCCTTGCTTAAAGGTTAACCATGGATTGAAGTCAACCTTGGATACAAGTTAACCTTGGATTGAAGTCCACCATGGATTGAAGTCAACCTTGCTAAAAGTGAACTATGGATTAAAGTAAACTATGGATTGAAGTCAACCTTGGATTGAGGTCAACTATGGATTGAAGTCATCCATAGATTGAAGTGAACATTTCTTAAAATTCAACATTGGATTGAAGTCAAATATAGATTAAAGACATCCTTGGATTTAAGTCAACTATGGATTGAAGTCAACCATGGATTCAAGTCAACCTTGGATTAAAGTCAACATTGCTTAAACTTCAACTATGGATTGAAGTCAAACTTACTTAAAAGTCAACTTTGGGTTGAATTCAACCTTGCTTGAAAGTCAACTATAGATGGAAGTCACCCTTGTCTTGAAGTAAACCATTGATTGAAGTCAACCTTAAATGAAGTGATCCTTGCATGAAAGTGAACTATTGATTGAAGTCAACCTTGGATTGAAGTCAACCTTGGATTGAAGGCAACCTTGAATTGAATCCATCCTTGAAATGATGTCAACCTTGGATTGAAGTCAACCTTAAATTAACGTCAACATTCATTTGAAGTCAACCTTGGATTGAATTCAACTATGCTTTAAATTCAAGTATGGATTGAAGTCAACCTTGGATTGAAGTTAACATCAGATTGAAGTGAACCTTGGATTGAAGCCAACTATGGGTTGAATTCAACCTTGGATTGAAGTTAACTTTGGAATGAATTAAACCATGGATTGAAGTCAACCTTGGATTAAACTCAACAACGGATTGAAGTCAACCTTGGAACGAAGTCAACCATGGATTAAAGCCAAGCTTGAATTGAGGTCAACCATGGATTGAATTCAACTATGGATTGACATCATTAATGTTAATATTATTAATGGATTGAAGTCAACCAGGACTCGAAGTCAACCTTGGATTGAATTCAACCATATATTCAAGTCACCCGTGGATTGAAGTCAACCTTTGATAGAATTCAACCTTGCTTGAAAGCAACCTTGAACTAAAGACAACCTTTGATTGAAGGAAACCTTGCTTAAAAGTCAACCATGGATTGAAGTCAAACTTCGAATGAATTCAACGATGGATTGAAGTCAATTATTGATTAAAATCAACTATGGATTGAATTCAACCTTTTATTGAAGCTGTTAGCACAATATTTTTCAAATTTGAATGAGGTATGAATAACAAAAAAATGTTTCAATATAACCCAATGCATTGGGAAGAAAATGCCCGGTCCTAAAAGAATGTACCACATGACCTTGGATAAAGTTAAAAGGAGCTGAAGGATTGACGAAGCAGCTCTAGGAAATCATGTAATAGAATTGACCGTCCAGATTGCATAGGAAAATATCGACGATGGAAATGGGGTTTCGCTAGAGAAGAAGCAAGGTGAATAACGAAAATAAAGTATGTCGAAATGACAAGTGAAGGAATGTTAAAATGGAGGTAAGTTTAATCATTGTTTGATCGGTCGGTGGATAGATCAACGGTCCATAGTTATTTCGCGTTCACAACATGCACGTCAGAGTGAGACCCTCAACGGTTGTGAAATACCATAACACCTGCCACGCGTCAAGACAACAACATTTCGTTGGTTGAAAGGTGGTATGGGAAAACCACCTTGCTCAGATGCGAAACCTCTTTTTGGGGTATTATAAAAGGAAAAGGGGTTAAAATCAAAGCATCCGAAAAGTCATATTATAACCTTCATATGCCCAAGCCTTTGTTAAAAAATTAAAAAATTTATAGTTATTAATATAAATATTTTATATTTTATATTTATATTAATATTCAAATCCAAAAATAAAAATAATTTACCACATAAAGTCTTGACACGAATCTCAAAAAATATGAAATTGAAACTTTGAAAAAGTCAACATTTTGACAAAGCGTGGACATTATTTAGCTCGGCTGCTAAATTGCTCTTCGCGACAAAACAATACTTTGCCCAATATTTGACCTTTTATTATAATGTTGGATGTTCCATAATTTATTTGTAGAGATCTCCTAAATATGGAATGCTAAATATTGGAAAATCTTTAAGATGTAAATATTTTCTAATCTTTGAAAAACCAAAACCATGGGAAGCACCAATAGATGGTTTTTACAGAAGGGGTTTTTGGATTGGGAAAAACCAGACATGGTTTTTAGAAACATTGGATGGTTTTTGAATTCCATTTATGAAATTCATAAACAATTGCAAAATAAATGGAGAGGTGATGTGGGAGATGGTTTTATGGATGGGAAATAAAGGCATGGTTTCAAGACATGGTTTTCAAAACCATGAACATTTCCAGAAATATTTGGGAAATATTTTTTTATCAAAATATATTTATTCCCAAATATTTGAAATTGTTATTTCTCAAAATTAATAAATGGAAATAAATAAATGATTTCAAAATCATTTACAAAGTTCAACAAGGAGGATATTATTTCATATTTTAAGGTGAACACTTGATCAACAAGTAGCACCGACAAACTCCAACAACTCTCGACATTTGTGATCACATTTTAAGGTGAACACTTGAAAGTTAAAATTCACACTTGGAGGGAAAATTCTTTTTTTCTACATTTGAAGGAAAAAAATCAAGCAGAAATTTAAAAAACATCCAACAACTCTCAACATTTGTGACACTTTGCAGCATGTTCCAACATTTTTGAAAGATTATGAAGATTTAATTTTTAATAATATAATCTAAAGATGTAATAAGCAGTTATAGATTTCTATTTTTAGAAAGCAAGCAGTTAGGTTTAGCTCAATGAGTTTTTGATGTATAAATGCATGCTTTTACAATGTAATTTCGGTTGGAACCTGTGAAAATAATACACATTTTGTATCGATCTTTTTTCAGTTTAATAAAGTTGGCCGAGGAGAGTTTAGCACATTTTCAAAAGTAAAGATTCTCATGTTATTAATTTACAGTCTATATTTTTCCTCTCCTTTTGTTATTTGCTATTACAGTAAATCTCTTTCCATTATGTTTTCTTTCATGCTTTGGTGAGAGTTTGTTTAAATAGGAATTCATTTAAAGTATTGTTTGATTTAATTGGATTAAAGTATTCACAATTTTTTTACTAAAATCAATGTTGAATTTATCTATAATTGATGCCTAATGTTGATGGATTGTCTCTTTTTCCTCCTTTATCTCCTTCAAAACAAGAACTCGACTATGAAAAGATAACTACCTTGCCTTTGCAAAAATATTCATTATTAAAACTATGTTGATTCATAAATGTTTTAGTTTTTGACTCCATACCCAATGGTATCCATGTGTTTCAGCCTCTTACAGATTTAAAACACTATAATTTTGAAATATCTCTAGCCATTATACTCATTTGTTGAGAGAGCCCTCTCTGGTAGGAAAAAGGCTAGTTTTCTCCTAAAGATTGGTTTGAAATAGTTACCTTAGAACTATCCTTCCACAACCAAAGGAGAAATTTTGAGTGCTAACAGAAGCCAACCATGGCTTGAAGTCAACCTTGGATTGAATTCAACCTTTACATAAATTCACCCTTTGATTGAAGTAAACCTTAGATTAAGCTCAACAATGCATTGAAGTCAACCTTGGAATGAAGTCAACCATGGATTGAAGTAAGTCATGGATTAAAGTCAACCTTGAATTCATGTCAACCATGGATTCACATCATTGATGTTAATATTATTAATGGATCGAAGTCAACCATGGCTTGAAGTCAACCTTGGATTGAATTCCACCTTAGATTCAAGTCACCCATGGATTGAAGTCAACCTTAGATTGAAGTCAACCTTAGATTCAAGTCACCCATGGATTGAAGTCAACCTTAGATTGAAGGAAACCTTGTATTGAATTCAACCTTGTCTTGAAATCAACCTTGAAATGAAGTCAACCTTTTATTGAAGGAAGCCCTGCTTAAAATTCAACTATGGATTGAAGTCAATTATGGATTAAATTAAACTATGTATTGAAGTCAACCTTTGATTGAAGCTAACCATGGCTTCAAGTAAACCTTGGATTGAAGTCAACCTTTTCCTGAAGTCACCCTTGGATTGAAGTCAACCTTGAAATGAATTCAACCATTGACTGAAGTAAGCCATATATTGAAGTCGGTGACGCTAGATGCCTTTGTACAAGGTGCATCATACTTAAAAGACACAAGTGGCTTGTGTGCAAGGTTCATTGTTGTTGGTTAAAATGGAAAAAGAGAAGATTCGAGTGACTTATTGAACCTTTGATTGCATGGAGGCTTATCCATACATGTTAGGAAAGGTGGCACTCAATCCCCTTACCTAGTGGGATGATCCCTTAAGATTCTCCCACAAATCCTCAACCCCTCTTATCCCTTTAGGCCTATAATTATAAACCCCCTCTCCATGGTTAAGGAGGAGAAGGATAGATTATTTACATGCTCGTGAAATTCTACTAGGGGATCCCTTTCATCCATTAGGAGGAAAAATATTTAATATTTGAGAATAGGATCATTCGTACATTGTTATGACATCAAAGCTCAGTTGTAACCTCTCTCTTTGTACTTTCTGTAATTAAATTAATACAAATTCTTTCCATAAATATCTTGTCATTTTGAAGTGTTTAGGATTGACTTCGTTGATTGTAAATCTAGATTTATTCATGTTTATATGCTGTCACTACTTGTTTGGTTCCCCTTGTTTCATATTGTTTTTCATCTGAAGATCTAGAGATTAAGGAGTTGGATCAGGAAAGGAGAAAGGAATTGTGTTCATAAGGTGAGTTATTTCCCGACTTACTCTGCAATTTGATCAATCTAGGAAATTTATATATATTGTGTATTTCTTTTGTTCTAGATCCGAACCATTCGGAATAGGGAGATCCGTTTGTGTCCACAATTACAAATTTTCCACATACAAAATTGGAAACTCACCTCGGGATATGTAGCCCATAGTCTTTAAGTATTTCGTAACTTTTGATTTTTTTATTTCCTTCCCATTAGCCTCTTAATTGCCTCTTTTCTATTGGATCTGGTTATCAGAGAGCTTCTAGGAGATCCAGACTTTGATTGGGACCTTTTTATTAAGCCATTTATGTTTTTGTTGTCAAGATTTTTTATTTTTTCATACCTGGATCCTGCCCGATGTACCTGGGAAGTTTTGTGCCTACGTCACTATAACTCTGATGCACTTTACCTTCAAGCGGACTACATTGCTGACACATTTTTCCTTTATACATCCTGCATCACTGACCCACTTCCTATCTATGCAGACTGCGTCGTTGAGCTTCCAATGCTATGACGTACACTTGCAGGATGCCTTTCCCTTCAAAACTGTTGGTGCCACATTCTAGCGAGCGATGTCGTATGCCTTTCATGAAATAAAATATTATGTGGAACCTTATCTCAACGATCTACCTACTCATTCAAGTCATCGCGACATCCACATTGATCATCTGATAGCTTTGTTTCTCAGATGTCGATGGTACAATATCCATTTAAATCCTCATAAGTGCATATTCTGTGTAGAGTCTAGACGCCTCCTTGGCTTCATCATTTACAAATATGGGATCCGCATTGATCCCCTCAAGTTGGAGGCCATCATCTCCCTACCACCACCCATGGATATTACAAAAATTCAAAGTTTTCAGGGGAAGGAAAACTACATGCGTCGTTTCATGTGTAATTTCACAGAGAAAACACAAGGTTACATGTGATTTTTAAAGAAGGACGTCCCGTATATTTTGGATGACTATTCCCAATAATCCTTTGACAATCTCAAACATTCAATTACTCATGTGCTAGTATTACAACCACCAGATTACACAAAGGATTACATCCTTTATCTTGTTTCCTCTACGTCAACTATTGCCATGTTTTTGGTGCAGGAAGATAGCAATGCACAGGAACATGTGATATACTACCTTAGTAAGGGTCTCATTGACTCTGAAACTCGTTATTCGCATGTAGATAAGTTAGCTCTGGAAGTAGTCATTGATGTTCATAAGTTCTGTCACTATATCCTACTCCTCACTACTACCATTATTTCCAACTCTAACCCTATGTAACATGTTCTTACATGTCAAGTATTATGGGGAAAAAATTCACACTAAATCATGATTCTCCAAGCATTCGATCTTCAGTTTGACAAGGCCAAATCAGAAAATTCCTTGGTATTTGTAGAGCTCATTTGTGATCTTCCCCGTACTTATCAAGAATCCGAACCCAATGAATCTCTCCCCTATGAGTCCTTGTTTTTGATTAGTACTTCTGACCCCTTGTATGGACATATCACATTGCATCTCCAAACCCAATGATTTGGTCCTCACTTATCCCGTGATGAACGTTGTTGTACCCATCACCATGCAAAATATTACCTAATCATTGGTGATACACTATACCGTAGTGGTATTGATTCCATTCTCCGACGCTGTTTAAATCCTTAGGAGGATGAGAATGTCCTAAATGATTTCCACTCGGGGGCATGTGGCATTCATCTTTCTGGGATGGTTACAACCCATAAAATATTATGCGTCGGATACTACTGGCCCTCCATTTTCAAAGATTGTATGGAAGCAATCAAGAAGTGTCCTCCTTGCTATACTTTTCATTATATAAAGCACTCACACCCATCCTCACTACATCCAGTTATTGTCATTGGCCCCTTTTCAAAATGGGGCATCGAATTCATGCACTATAATGCTACCTCGACCGGGGGGTAGGGTTACGCCATTTTCGCAGTTGACTACTAAATGGGATGAGGCTATTTCTACATACAAGGAAGATGATGAAACTGCCACACTCTTTATGTTTAATCACATCATTGTTAGATTCATATTCCCTTAAGCCATCATCACCGATCATGGATCGCATTTCCAAAAAAAATGGTGGATGAATTAAGAGCTAAGTTGGGTTTTCGGCATGAAAACTCAACCCCCTACTATCCTCAATCAAACGGACAATTAGAGGCCATTAACAAGGTCTTGAAAACCATGATTCAATGCATGGTGGGTACACACAAGTCAAATTGGCATGTGATTTTTTTCATCCCTTTGAGCATACAAGACTTCCATTAAAACCGCCACTGGTTTCACACCCTTCTAGTTGGTGTATGGAATAGAGGAAAAATTGCGTATTGAGTGCCAGATTCTGTCTTTAAAACTAGCTGTTGAACTTTTATTGAAAATGACTGTCGAGGAAGAACGATTCTTATACTTGGAAAAAATCGATGAAACCCACCATGATGCAGATCTATCTAACAAAGCACATAAGAAACACATCAAAGACTTAGTATGATAAAGCCGTAAAATCTCATATCTTCAACGAGGTTGATTTGGTCCTTACTTATGACCAAAACCACAATAAGCTAGGGGCAGGAAAACTTGAGTCCATGTGGCATGGTCCATATGTGGTCAAGCGTGTTTTGGAAAAGGGATCCTACGAATTAGTTGATTATGATGGAATAACCCTAAGGGAGCCCCTCAATGAGCTCTACCTAAAGTGATACTATGCTTAAGTTATTTTTCATTAGTACTTTGTATATACTGTACATGACGTGTGTTTTTGTTTGGTGTGACACTTTCTTTTAGTGTGTTAGGATCTTATCTTGATTTGCACTTATACCATGTTCTACTTGGATGTGCAGATGGAAACTTGCTATGGATTTGTAGACAGTACTAGCCGACACACCTGCAACCTCACCTCAGCAGCATGGGTACTCTATTCCTCTGTCGGTGAAATGATAAGCTCAAAAGGAACTTGCCTAGGTCTTGCAACCAATAATGTCGTTGAATATCATGCAGTGATTGGATTATTGACCGACACTTTTTCCCTTGGTGTGGACTACATTGTTATCTACCTTGATTCATAGCTAGTGTTCTCTCATTTAAACCGAGTCTACACTGTTTATGACCCTATATTACTCTGCTTATTCTGGTGGGTACGACTCTTGGAAAGGTCTTTTGAGTCCATTCAATACCTACATATTCCAAGAAGTATGAATGCAATTGTTGATTCCTTAGCTAATTTTGTATTAGATTGGTATATTGCACATTCCTAAACATTTTTATCAAAGATGCATAAACCGACATAACGTGTAAATTACTCATACTGTATAGGAAAACATGTATAAGATCCAAAATCCATCATAGAAAACACAGTGTATAAAACCACTAGATAGTGTTTTTATATATATCATGCCCAGTAAAATGTGATATAAAAGTGGTACTGATACAAAAAATCTGAAGCTCATAAGCTTTCATTAGGTCACATCTACAAAATCTGAAGCTCATAAGCTTTCAGTAGGTCATATCTACAAAATCTAAAGCCTATCACTTCCACTACATCATTATACATGCAATCTATCCCTAAGGATGCTCATGATAGCATATAATTTCCCTAGCCACTCGACGGAGTAATCGACCAAATCATCCGTAGAATCCATCTGTCCTACGCTGGTAATGCCGAGGAAGATCATCTATGGATATGTTCGGGATATTGGTAGTCAACCATTGAAGGTTCTCCTCCAGCTTATCTAGTTCCTCCACTACATCCTGTTGGACTACTGTCATCTCTCAAACAACTCCTCTCCTCTCGATTGGGGAGGAACCCGCCAGTCGAGATGGGCCAATGTCTGCATACACAAGATATGACATATCAGTACTACACAAAAACAACAAAAAATCATAAGACATATATAAAAAAAAAGAGTTTCTTTCTTACCAATGTCTCCCCATTTCTCTTCATCAAGAATATCCAAGTCAGGATCTCCTCTGAAATCAGTATCTGCATAAGTGTGTTGGGCCATCACCTCTAACCACCTCACCATATGTGGATCTCGTGGATCGAGATCATCAAGCTCAACCTGCGAATGAAGTAGTGGAACTCTTTCCAGGAAAAAAGAGACTACGATGGAACCATACCCGAACTATTTCAACTCACCTCTACGGCACTTGGTGAGTTGATCTTTCAAGTTCACGAGGGGCCCCTCGTACAAGTTGAATACATAAGGTGCCATAAACTCTATGGAATACATCATATGGGCCTTAGTGTCTTGATGATCAACCCAACAGCCCGCCACTCACTCAATGGTAAAAACCACGGTCCTCAAAGGCCGATCTCATACATTTTTTATGGGAATTTTGCCACCTAAAATTTGCGTTCCCAACGTACAAAATTATGCAATGAGGCTCTCAGTAGACTGGTCACTATCCTGAGGTCTAGAGAGTGATGCAAGGGGCCCACACCTAGACAAACCCATTAAGAAATAGATGTCCTCCACATCCAAAGTAAGGATATGGGGCCCCACCCTGAAGAACTGTTTATCCGGGTTCCATAATTAGATCAGATAGTCTAGTAATTGGACCTGGGCCCTCATTCCTTGAACATGGAAAAATTTAAGAAATCCACACACCCGCAAAGCATTGATGGAGTGTGGATCATTTACCACTTGTGCATCTTCTATTTCGTGTTCACACTCCTTTGATTGGACCATTTTGGTGGTTAAGACCTATACAAACATCAATAATATAAGCATTAGGTTCCCTTCCATACTTTAGAACTTGTCTTTTGGGCCCTATTATTAGTTTTGGAAGTCGAATTGCACCTACGCACCCCTCATGTGCATACCGTGTTCTAGCAATGTGCTTTGCCCATAGGGAAAGCGCTTCATTGTTGAGTAACGCACTTCCCGAAGGGGGAAAGTGCGTTACCCAAGGTGTGCATATTCCTCTCCAAAATGAGCCAAGAAACCCAAAAAACTTGGATTAAAATCACAATTCAAACAATCAAAAAGCTAGAGGATGAGATTTAGGCTTACCTGCAACTGCCGGGAGGTTCATAGGTTGACCGAGGCTTCCATAGTCGTTGTCAAGAAATCAAGCTCCAAAGAGGTTTTTTCTCCACTATTCAACTTGGTAAAATGAAATGGTAAATAATTTTTACTATTCACCTTTTTTATATTAAAAAATAGAATATTCCCTTTTTAATATCTATTTTGTGGGTTATTTACTATAGTTGACTACTTTTGTGTTTTAAAACCTTATAATGGACCTAACTTGGTTTCCGGAGCTTGCAGATAGAGGAAAATGGTGTTTTCACTATGTTGGTGACCATCGTATACTTTTTGTGCTTCTTATCAAGTGTGAACAAGTCTTTGAGCATTTTTTACCCCATCATCACACTCGTTAAAACTAAGTATTAAAGGTATTGAGCTCAGTGTTTGTTCCTTATCATGCTCGTAAATACATGAGAATAAGTCACCGAGTTATATTTTATCTCTTTTTCGGGTTCGTAAAACTCCCACGAAAAAGGAACCCCAATGGAGTTCTTCTTTAAGCTCTTTTCAAACTCCCTAAATAGGAAAAGATTGCCAAGCGAACTTGATTCTTTCACACTTGTAAAAGTATTTTAAATGTCATATTTCTAGTGATAGTTTACCCCTTTTCGGACCAGTGAAACTATTTATGAAAAAGGAGAACTCTAGTTCATCATGACTAGAAGAGTTCTCTCTCATATTGTTTTATCATTTTTCGGGTGGGGAGACTAAAAATTACAAAAAAGTACTCATCGGAGTATTCTTTAGTCCTTTCAGACTCTTTAAACATGAAATGACGTCGCGTTTACCTTCTTTGGACTCGTTAAAATATGACATTGAAGGGATCTTTTGGAATGAATCCCTCCTATTTCAAGTTCGTAAAACATGTGAGATTGGACTCGTCCTAAGGATGAGATATACCGAGCATTTGTTACCGTCCTCAAGCTCATTAATAAACAAAGAGGTACTCATCAATCATGATGGGGAATAAGGAAAGAGTTTTCATTTACTTGTGATAATGGAAGTACTTAGTCGCTCTTGAACATGGTACTTGTTTCGATTTCATTCAAACCGCTTGGATAATCTGCTTGTCCTTGAGTCGCACCAATTCCATGAGTCTTTTTACTCCTTTGATTCATTCAAATATTGTTTCTATCATTAGTTGCGTTCGGTATCAGTGTAATTCTCTTCGTGTCAATGCTTCCATGTCATGCCATCCCATTTTAAAGAGAATTTTGTTGATTGAGTCAATCCCTGTAGTCATTATACCTTCTATTATGTCGATCACCCCTGAGTCAGTATCAAACATTGCTATACAGTCTATTCTACTCCTAAACATCTTTGATCTTGTTTCATGTCGATGATACGGGAAACATCATGGCCCTCCTTCGACGGGTTTATCCTTGTCGACTTCAACACATCATCTGAGGGTTGAACCTAGAAACCAATCAAGTACCTTAGGTTTGCATGCCTCAATGGAAGGTCACCTCGCTTTCAACAGTAAGTTCACATCATTGACTTGTGATTGCAATATTCCATAGAATATTCGACCTCAACTCATTGATTCACATTCGGAAGTATGTACTATGATACCTTGGGGATCTTTGACATCAATGGTGATTTCCCTTGTGCTTGTTAATGGTATCCATCAATGACCGATAATCAAGTGGTTTCTACCATGTTCAACTTCAAAACATTGTAGTCACATGGTTAGATTCGTATCATTGTGGGTTCAACTTGAAGACCCTAGGATAACTTATGTATCTTACCCAGGATGCGATGGATATTTTTTAGAGTTATATCATAGGGATCCACTATTGTATTGGTCGTGGCTATGTAATTATCTCATCATGGATCTATGCTTGTGTCTAGTAGCCATGATTGTGTTCAGTCAGTCTATACTACCATGGATCTGCAATGTATTGGTCGAAAGCCATGTTATGAGTCATTTGAGATATATATATCAGTGTCTGTTGTACTGTAGGAGTCTTTGTTCTTCACTCCAACCGATGATCCTTTCCTCGAACCCTCATATTGCAAAGCATTTCACCTACCCTATTTTGCTAGTTTAATGATTTGGGGGGCATTTTGTTGCACCAAAATCTCATCATTATGAGTTATGTGTTCTTCGTGTGCCCTAATTCCTAAATCACTTGGGATAAATGATTAAATGGAGATTTGATGTTAACCCTTTTACCTTTTGTTGTCACCTCAACGCGCTCTACTCATTGGCAAGATCCATCAGACCTTAGGTGACACGCTTTGCACATTGATAGAGTACATCGGTGATGCTAGCTGCCTTTGTACAAGGTGCATCATTATTAAAAGATGCAAGTTGCTTGTGTGCAAGGTGCATTGCTTTTGGTTAAAATGGAAAAATATAAGCTTCGAGCGACTTCTCGAAGCTCTGATTGCATGAAGGCTTACCCCTACATGTTAGGAAAGGTGGCACTCGATCCCCTTACCTAGTGGGATGATCCCTTAAGCTTCTTCCACAAATCCTCAACCTCTCCTATCCCTTTAGGCCTATAAATATAAACCCCCTCTTCATGGTTAAGAAGGAGAAGGATATAGTACTTATATGCAGGTGAAATTCTACTACGAGATCCCTTTTATCCATTAGGAGGACAAATCTTTGATATTTGAGGCTAGGATCATTCAGAAAGTGTTACGACGTCAAATATTGGTTGTAACCTCTCTCTTTGTACTTTCTGTCATTACATAAATACAAATTCTTTCCATAAATATCTTGTCATTTCAAAGTGTTTAGGATTGACTTATTTGACTATTAATCTAGATTGATTCATGTTTATATGCTATCACTACTTATTTGTTTCCCCTTGTTTCATATTTTTTTGCAGCTGAGGATCTCGAGATCAAGGAGTTGGATCAGGCAAGGAGAAAGGAATTTTGTTCATTTAAGGTGAGTTATTTCCCAACTTACTCTGCAATTTAATCAATCTAGGAAATTTATATATATTATGTATTTCTTTTGTTCTAGATCCGAACCATTCGGACTAGGGAGATCTGTTTGTGTCCACACTTACAAATTGTCTGCAAACAAAGTCAAAGTTGGATTGTAGTTAACCTTATATTGAATTCAACCATGTATTGAAGTCAACCTTAGATTGAATTCAACCATGGATTGAAGTCTACCTTGGCTTGAAGTCATCCTTGGATTGAAGTCAACCATGAATTTTTTGTTAGAAAAACAGGATCGCAGAGCAATAACACTAAACGGAAATGCAAATATAATCACACATACACATTACAAGAGAGACACATATATATCGTGGTTCACCCAACTTGAGCTACATCCACACTGAAGTTTCCAGTCCTTATTATTATTCCGTCCAACAAAGTGAAGGGATACAACCTGCAACACAACCACTGCACTTCCTCTTCACTATCTCATAGTCTCTCTTCTGATCTCAGATATCCTTACAATGCATAAAACCTAATACATCAACCCTATACGTATTACAATGAATTTATTTTATAAGCGAAATACAATGGGAAAATACCATGGGATACCCTAAACCATGGGCCTGAAAACATCTGGCGAAAATAACCCCAAGGTAGGGGAATGAGAGTACAGTCCTCTCGGGTGTACGGCTAAGACAATATTAGCTATGAGACTAGAATATCTGGCTCCACAACCAACAATCTCCCACTTGGAGATTGATCACAACAACTCCACCGCTGCTGTACTTACTGGACTTAGACTTGGAAAATTTCTCCTCTTCACCTTAATGCTAGAAGGACAACTAAAACTGAGCAGGAAATCAGTTTCTCTCTGGTCACTACCTTTGTGAACATGTCTGCAGGATTCTAGCTAGTATGTATCTTTTCCAGCTTCAACAGTTCATCTTCCAGAACAGAGCGTATGAAATGGTACTTGAGCTGTATATGTTTAGTCCTGGAATGGAATGATGTGTTCTTTGCAAGATGAATGGCACTTTGGTTGTCACTATACAACCTACTATCCTTCTGCTTCTTACCCAATTCCTCCATAAACCTCTGCAACCAAATCATCTCTTTACTAGCCTATGTAACAACAACATACTCTGCTTCCATTTTTGAAAGTGCAACAACCTTGTACAGTTTCAAAATCTAGCTTATTGTTGTTCCACCTACAGTAAACACATACCCTGTGGTGCCTTCTACAGTTTCAAAATCTAGCTTATTGTTGTTCCACCTACAGTAAACACATACCCTGTGGTGCTCCTCCTACTATCCTTATCACCTGCCATATCTGCATCAACATATTCCTGTAGAACAGTGTTTGAACCTCCAAAACATAATGCCTGAGTGGTGGTACCTCTCAAATACCTAAGAATCCACTATACTGCCTTCCAATGTTCTTTACCTGGATTGTTCATATATATGTTCACAAATCCCACTGCTTGTGCAATATCTGGTCATGTGCACACCATGGCATACATCAAGCTGCCAATTGTTGATTGATAGGGAATCTTGGACATATAATCTATCTCTTCCTATGTCTTGGGACACATTTCCTTACTTGGACTGAAATGGCTAGCCAAAGGTGTACTTACTGGTTTTGTATTCTGCATTCTGAACCTCTCCAACACATTTTGTATGTACTCACTCTAAGATAATGTCAATTTGCGATTCTTCTTGTCTCTCATTATTCTCATACCAAGGATTTTCTTTGTAGCACCCAAATCCTTCATCACAAATGAATTAGCTAGCTTCCTTTTGAGTACATTTATATCCTACATGTTAGACCCTGTAAAAATCATGTCATCCACATACAATAACAAGATAATATATCTTTTATTTTCTAGCTTCTTGAAATAAACACAGTGGTCAGAATGACATCTACTATAACCTTGTTATATCATAAACCTGTCAAATTTTAGATACCACTGCCTTGGAGCTTGCTTCAATCCATACAAGCTCTTTTTCAACCTACACACCAAATTCTCCTTCCCTTTGACCTCATATCCTTATGGCTGCTGCATATATATCTCTTCCTCCAAATCCCCATGGAGAACGACTATTTTTACATCTAACTGTTCCAGATGCAAATCTTCTACTGCCACTAAACGTAAGATAGTCCTAATTGAAGTCATCTTAACAATAGGAGAAAATATTTTATCAAAATATATACCTTTCTTCTGTGCAAACCCCTTTACAACAAGTCTGGCCTTGTACCGCTTCTTACCTCCTTCTTCCTTCAACCTGTAAATCCATTTGTTCTGCAATGCTCTTTTACCAATAGGTAACTGAACCAAATCCCAAGTCTGGTTTCCTACCAATGAGTCCATCTCCTCATTCATGCCTTGCTCCCACTTATTTCTAGTTTCCACCTACATTGTTTCTTCATAACATTCTGGTTCACCAGAATCAGTCATCAATAAATAATACATTGAAGGAGACTATCGTTCAGGGAGTCTACTTAACCTGTTAGATCTTCTTACACTTGCAAAAGTTTCAGGTACTTGCTATTGAGATATTGTAACTACTAAGAATATTGTATTTGTACTTTATTATTCCAAAGATGTTTCATTCCTCTGTGAAGATCTTATTATATATCCAGAGATGTTTATTCCTCCGTCAGATTGTGGTAACTTGGGTTTTTAGACTTCCCTAGTGGGGGGCAGCCCTGTATGTGTTATGTGGGTCAAAGGGTTATTAGACCACCCTAGAGGGGTCAGCCCAGTCTATTGTAGTGGGGTGTTTAACCCAGTAATTAAGTTGGGGCTGACCTGGCTTGTGTAAAAGTCAGTCGGGGAACAAGTATAAGTAGAGGAGGATGTTGGTCACTTATCTCAGTCATTCATTCAATTGTGAGTGGCACACTTGTGTGAGAGAGGTATGCTGTGGAGGAGAAGGAGTTCATGTTTTTGGTTTACAATGTATTTTCTGATCATCTATATTGAGGAAGCTTTGCTGGGTTTTCTACCCCATGAGGGTTTCCGAGGATAAATCTGTGTCTCTTGTGTTTATGTTGTGCTTGTTGTTTCTTCGGTGTTCCTGTATATGCTATTGTTGTGAAATGAAACATAATGCTGATATTTTCTGTCTTAGCATATTGAATCTTAACATGGTATCAGAGCTAACCTGAACGAAGGCAATGTATGGCACTTACGACACTTGCTTCACTTGCGACAATTTGAAGGTTAGGTTTTTATATAGTAAAACCCAGTCATTGTGGAACTTTCACTATAAATCCATTTTGGAAAAGGTTCAGGATCTGAAACGTTTACAGGTTGTAGATAATATCCCCATGTACCTTGTGTCCAAAGGAAACCCTTAGATTCATTGTACTTTGTGAGTTATGATCAGTACAAGTTGGGGTTTTTGCCTCTTCCAGATCTCAATCATAATCAGGTGACCTTGGAAAAAAGGTCATAACTTGGGATAGGAAGCTCCAAATGAAATTTTGTAAAAAATGACAGGTAGTGCACGAACTGTACTATATCAAGAAATGTTTTCAGAGGCCGAAGTTGAACCAATGACACGTGGAACACCGTACAAGTTCGCTCTCCTTTTTTATCCCATAAATAGGTCATGTTGTGACACTTGGCATAACTCTCTCTCCGAGAATCCAATTGAGATCATACCTATCAGGATGGAAAGATGAAAGGTCAGGCTTCCATAGGAAAAAAAATAAAAATTAGACCATGTGGATCAAAAAGTACGGAATTACAGCAGAAACAATCAGGTACATATTTATGTCAAAACAAGATTATTTTTTGAGAACCTTCATTCATGGCTTCCGGAATTTAGGGTTTCCGAGAAAGTTGGAATTTTTTGAATTGGAGTCCACGACTGAATGCTACTCAAGAAAATCTAAATTTAGAGACCAAGATTGAATTTTTTGGTTGGGTAGAAGACCGGGCTTGATCAAACCCCAGTTCAAGATTTTGATCGGAAAGGTGGAAAATTAGGGCTTCAACAAAATTTGGAATTTTTGAAGTCTCTGACCATGGCTGGAGGCTCCTCAGAAAAATAAGAGTTTAGAGCCTTGGATCAAACCTTTTGATTGGGAAGAAGGGTGGGCTTCATCAAACCCTAGTTTGGGATCTTGTCTAGAAGATCCAGAAGTTTCAAAGGCAAGTTTGAGGAGTCAGATTTTGGAGATTTCAAAATTGAAGTATGCTAGTTTGATCAGCTCAGCAAGACACATCCTTCCAGACATTCAGAAGTGTGAAATTCAAAGTTTGAATTTTTAGGGTTTCTCTGACAAACCCTAATCAAGCTCTAGATCCAGTTTCAGGGGGAGATGAGGCTAAGGCCTTACATAAGAAGACTACAAGAAGTCTCGATAGGTATGACTTAAGGAGATACAGGTATGTCTTGAAATCCGATTCTTGATTAAGTTCATAATATGTTTTTCTTCATATTATTTAGGTTAGTACAATTTTAGAATTGTCTTATCGCCCTAATAAAAGTATGAATGCATGTGAATGATAGAAGACATTCATTGATTAGGGATATATGATTGTACTAATGCACTGTGGTGTTGTATGAGGTTGATGTTGTCTTCTAACAAGATACAGGTACATCACGAAAGACAAATCAAGTTCCATGACCATGACAACATGAAGACAAAGACTCATCCATAATCTTTGATCACATAGAAGTTCTACTTATGAGGTATGTATGACTCTGTTCTATTATTCTTAACCTATGAGATATGCAGGTTCTAGCACAGGATCTCTAAATCATTGAAGAGAACAAAAGGAGATATTGTTTAGATATGTTACACATAACTAAGCAGGTATACTAATCCAGGTATGTTTTCCTATGTCAAGTTAGAATCCTACTTTGTGCTAGGATCTTAATATACCCATGTATTGAATGATAATGACCATACATATTCAAGATTATTTAGAATTATAATGTTTTGATAATATTGAGATTATACTAATGAATGTATGTTTGTGTATGAGATCATGAGGCTGACACTAGTACACACTTGAGCATGCACAATGGTACAGAATGAATAGAAGTTCAAAAGACATATAGAAGATCAAGCGGAAGGCAACCACACAAACATAAAAGATAAGTATTTGAGTTATTATTTGAATCTCTGAAATAATAAATGATATTGCTTGTAATGGTTGTATGCATATTTATACTTCTAGAATATATCATGTTTATACTTCTAGAATATATCATGTTGAGTGTAAACACTCATATAGCATTGAACAATATACTACTAATATTCTTATGATTGATAAGTTGGACAAACATTCCATTGTTGGTTGTCTAGAATGAAACCTCTTTGCTGACATGCTGAGAGCTGTGCACGCTCTCGATAGTATGTTCTGGTAGAGATGGAAGGCATCTAGATAGCCACTTTATGCATATAGGATATGGAAAAGTGTTGTGCCAAAGTATTGGTCAAGATAGTAGCATAACTGTGTAAATCATATATGTATACATAATAGGTTATCATGTCAACATGATTTGATGATTATGAAGTATTACTAATCATGTACTTAATTTTGATTTGTAGGAAAGATCATGAAGAATGATGAACACAGAACAAGTGATGGATGTTCAACAAGAAGATTTACAAATCAAACATAATATAGAAGGCTTGTGGCTAGAAGATTCTCTTAGAAATAGGAAGAGAATGATGATGAGATGTTTGATCCAAGTGGCTAGATAAAACCATTATCTTAATGATGTAATTGAAGAAGAAGTGCGAAGCAAGGATTCAATTGAAGAAAGTTCTATTCGGGTACCTAGGATCGATAGTAAATCAATGCGCTTAATGATCACCATGGGTGATGTGGATCTCAACCTTTGCTACAAGGTTGAAAATGGTTTCTATACACAGATGACATGGATGCAAGAAGGAACTCACCACATAGTTCAAATGATATTGAGGCTCATATCAGCAAACCCATCTGATGAGAGATGGCACAGATAGATATGCAGAAGATCACTCAAGTGCAGAGTGTGAATGATGTTCAGTCACAAAGGGAGAATTGATAGTTTCTTGATAAGCTTGGTCTTTACCAAAAGTAAAGCTGATCCATTACGAATGATGAACCTGTCATACTATTATTGTATGTGCATGATCTATTTTTACAAACAGATCATGAAAAGAAAGAAGAAGATGGCTGCATAAATAAAAATGAAAGATCTCAGATTGATGCATTACTTCCTAGGTCTGGAAGTATGGCAAGGATCAAAAGGAATCTTTCTCATCCCGATAAAGTATGTTGTGGAAATCTTGAGAAGAATTGATATGTTGGAATGTGAAGGCATGGCCACGCTCATGGGTTCCGACTTGGAGTCGTTAGCTGATAACTCCTCAGTGTTAGTTGATGTGACTCTGTACAAACATATTATTGGATTGTTGATGTATCTGATGAATACCAGGCCAGATATATGCCTTGCTGTGAACACCTTGAGTCAGTATCTAGTGGAAACTAGATGTGTTCACCTGATAGTTACAAAGCATGTGATGAGGTACCTAAAGGATACGATAGACTTTGATATATGTTATATTGGAGAACATGACTTCAGATGGCTACACAAATGTTGATTGGGAAGAAAGTGTATCAGACAGGAAGAGCACATCGAGAGGATGTTATTGTCTGGAATCAACCATGATCTCGTGGCTTAGCAAGAAGTAGTCTAGTGTGGCTCTGAACACAATCGGAATATATGGCTGCTTGCTGTGCTAGTTGTGAAGCAGTATGGCTTTGGAAACTATTATTAGGATTATTTGACTTAGAGATGGATCCCACCGTGATCCTGTGTGACAAACAGAGTTGCATCAAGATGGCAGAGAATCCAGTGATTCCATGATAAGTCAAAGCACATAGAGATATAATATTTCTATATACAAGATATGGTGTAGAAAGGAACTATAAAGTTCGATTTTGTAACTAGTTACCGATGTACTAGCCAAACCTCTACCTCAAGTGACTAAGTTACCGATGTACTAACCAAACCTCTACCTCAAGTAAAGCTTGAGTATTTCTGAGACCAGCTTGCTAGGACCCTCCTCGAAAGGGGGAGTGATGTGGTCACTTATGATGATATTGCCTGCATTGACAGTGAGATCGATGATGTGGATATCTATATTGGTGATGCCGACAGAGAGGTTGGTGGATGGTCCTTAGACAGGGTCTAATTTGATGAGGGGATTGCATCATCCTTGAACACATGTTCTAAAAGGATCCGTAGACATATGTCTCCGAGAAAGAAGAGGGATTGGATCATCCCTGGACTTTAGTCCTAAAGTGAGCCGTAGACAGATGTCTTCGAGAATGAAGTCCTTAGTGGACAAGTAGGGATTGGATCATCCTTGGACTTCAGTCCTAAAGTAAGCTGTAGACAGATGTCTCCGAGAATGAAGTCCTTAGTGGACAAGGATGGGATTGGATCATCCCTGGATTTTTGGTCCCTTGAATTCAGCCGTAGACATGATGTCTCCGAAAATGAAGTCCCTAGTGGACAGGATGGGATTGGATCATCCCTGGATTTTTGGTCCCTTGAATTGAGCCGTAGACATGATGTCTCTGAGAATGAAGTCCCTAGTGGACAGGATGGGATTGGATTGTCCCTAGATTTTTGGTCCCTTGAATTGATCCGTAGACATGATGTCTCCGAGAATGAAGTCCCTAGTGGATAGGATGGGATTGGATCATCCCTGTATTTTTGGTTCCTTGAATTGAGCCGTAGACATGATGTCTCCGAGAATGAAGTCCCTAGTGGACAGGATGGGATTGGATCATCCCTGGATTTTCTGGTCCCTTGAATTGAGCCGTAAACATGATATCTCCGAGAATGAAGTCCATAGTGGATAGGATGGGATTGGATCATCCCTGGATTTTTGGTCCCTTGAATTGAGCCGTAGACATGATGTCTCTGAGAATGAAGTCCCTAGTGGACAGGATGGGATTGGATCGTCCCTGGATTTTTTGGTCCCTTGAATTGAGCCATAGATAGAGGTCTCTGAGAATTGAATGATAGGACTGGATCGTCCCTGGACCTCGATTCAAAAGGTACATGATAGGACTGCATCATCCCTAGACCTCGATTCAAAAGGTACGTAATTGGGATTGCATCGTCCCTAGACATGAGACTTGTCTTGAAGTGATAAGGATTGATCATCGTGGAACTTGATCTGGATTGTATCATCCATGGACCTATGTCATAAAGAGAGCGGGATTGATCATCCTATAATATGATCGTGTGTGTTGCAGGCTATGTTGCTATTATGTATACTTTACTGATGAGGATACTTGTATTGATGTATTGATACTTGTATTGATAATATGTATTGATGAGGATACTTGTATTGATGATGTGTATACTTGTATTGGTGTGGATACTAATACTGATGATCTAGATGACGATGTTGCTGATTGTGTTGATCTAGATGACGATGTTGCTAATCGTATAGATCGAGATGATGATCCAGATGCTGTAGATCGAGATGATGATCTAGATGCTATAGATCGAGATGATCCAGATGTTGTAGATCGAGATGATCCAGATGATGATGATCAATGATGTTGACGATGCTGATGATCATGTGATGACGATGATGATCCAGATTCTGTAGATCGAGATGATCCAGATGTTGTAGATCGAGATGATCCAGATGCTGATGATCAATGATGATGACGATGCTGATGATTGTGTGATGATGATGATGATCCAGATGCTGTAGATCAAGATGATGATCCAGATGTTGTAGATCGAGATGATGTGATGACGATGCTGATGATTGTGTGAGGACGATGCTATTGATAGTAAGGATCCAAATGATGATATTGTTGTAGATGTTCAAGTGCTGTAGAAGATTCAGTACTGAAGATGTTGATGTTCCAATATTGAATGTCTTGAAGATATTCCAGTAACTGGTTGAGTTACTAATGATGTTGAGAAAGCTTCCAATGATTTATAGTTGTATCATGTATGATGTTGATGACTCCTTGCTCCTGCAGATGTTGTTATAATATCCTTCTTGTTAAGGAGGAGTGTTGAGATATTGTAACTTCTAAGAATATTATATTTGTACTTTATTATTTCGGAGATGTTTCATTCCTTTGTGAAGATCTTATTGTATATCCGGAGATGTTTATTCCTCCGTCAGATTGTGGTAACTTGGGTTATTAGACTTCCCTAGTGGGGGCCAGCCTTGTATGTGTTATGTGGGTCAAAGGGTTATTAGACCACCCTAGAGGGGTCGACCCAGTCAGCTGTACTGGGGTGTTTAACCCAGTAATTAAGTTGGGGTCAACCTAGCTTGTGTAAAAGTTAGTCAGGGAACAAGTATAAGTAGAGGAGGATGTTCCTCACTCATCTCACTCATGCATTCAATTGTGAGTGGTGCACTTGTGTGAGAGAGGTATGCTATGGAGGAGAAGGAGCTCATGTTTTTTGTTTATACCTTTGTATTTGCTGATCATCTATATTGAGGAAGCTTTGCTGGGTTTTCTACCCCATGAGGGTTTCCCAGGATAAATCTGTGTCTCTTGTGTGTATGTTGTGCTTGTTGTTTCTTCAATGGTCCTATATATGCTATTGTTGTGAAATGAAATGTAATGCTGATATTTTCTGTCTTAGCATATTGAATCTTAACACTTGTTGCTGTTCTTGATTTTCTGGCACCTTCGAAACATTATTTTCTTTAATTTCATCAAGCATGGTGTACTCTGTGTTTTCTTTTTCCTGTTTCTTTCCCTGCAACTGATATTTATACATGACCTTTTCATTGAATATCACATCTCTATTCTTAATGATTTTGCTATTTTCATAATCCCATAAGCGATAACCAAAATCATCAACCCCATATCCAATAAAGGTACATTTCTTGGATTTAGCTTCAAGATTTGTTCTATTATCTTTATCAATATGGACAAATGCTTCACAACGAAACGTTCTCAGAAATGAGTAGTTTACCTTTTTATCTGTCCATGCCTCCTCTGGAATACCACCATCCAAAGCACTTGAAGGTCCTCTGTTTATTAAATAAATAGTAGTATTTACAACATCCTCCCAAAACTGTAAGGGCAACCCTGCATGCAATCTCATACACCTTGCACACTCCATGATCGTTCTATTCATTCTTTCTAACACACCATTTTCTTGTGGTGTTCCTGGGGCTGTCTTCTCTCTACAAATCCCATCATATGAACAATAACTATAAAAATTCTTGCCGCAGTATGCACCTCCATTATCAGATCTGAGACACTTCAACCTTTTTCATGTCTCATTCTCAACCAAAGCTTTCCACTTCTTAAAAGTAGCAAACACATCAGATTTCTGTCTAATGCAATAAACCCAAGTTTTCCTAGTTGCATCATCAATAAATGTAACATAATAATGAGAGCCACCAAGAGATTGTACATGAGCTGGTCCCCATACATCTGTATGCACAAGCTCTAACCTTCCATTCTTCTTCTGTTTCCCAATGCTAAGAAATCTGACTCTCTTCTGTTTTCCATAAACATAGTTTTCACAGAATTCCAAACTTACCTGCTTCAAATCTAGCAGCAACTTCCTTGAGTGGAGAATCTGCATCCCCTTCTCACTCATGTGGCCAAGCCTATGATGCCACAATGTTGTATCTATTCTTGTGGAAGCTAAAGAGATAGAATGGTCATTATTATGAGGACATAAATACAACATACCTACCTTGTCTCCTTTTGCTATCACCATTGATCCTTTAGTGATCTTCCACCACTTTTCTCCAAATGTAGATAGACAGTCACCATCTCCCAACTGCCCTGTTGAGATCAGATTTCTTTTCATAGCAGGAATATGCCTAACATATTTTAACAGCCAATCAATTCCATTCTTAACTTTTATCCATACCTTACCCATTCCAACAATTTTACATGGCTCATCATCACCCAATCAAAAATGCCCAAAATCGCCTGGAACATAATCATGAAAGTATTTCCTATGGGGTGTAGCATGACATGAAGCCCTTGAATCTAATACCCAATAATCACTAGTATTATCTAATGCAAGAATCAAATCATCTTGTAACACATCACCTGCTACATTTGATTCCTAGGTAGCTTCCTTCTGTCCATCTCCTTTCTTCTTTAGAGATCTACAGTCTTTCTTCATATGTCCTTTCTTTCCACAGTTCCAACACTCTATTTTTCCCGGTCTAGACTTGGATCTGCCCGTTTTAGAATTCCCACGATTACCTTGGCTCTATCCTCTCTCCTTTTGTCTTCCCCTGCTCTCCATGGTCAACGCATTACCTAATGTCTCACCTGTGCTTTTTATTCGCATTTCCTCGCTAAGAATAACACTAATAACATCATCAAATTTCAAAGTGTTTGAACCAGAGACAAAGTTACTTACATCCATGACCAAGCTATTCCAGCTTTCTGGCAATGAACACAAGATTAGAAGAGCCCTAACCTTATCATCGAAGTTCACACTTATAGAACTTAGTTGATTTGTAACCGTATTAAAATCATTTAAATGATCAGTAACAGATCCACCTTCAGATATCTTCATATTAAATAAATGCTTCATTAGAAATACCTTGTTGGAGGCCGAGGGTTTTTCATACAGCTTACCCAATGTGCTCATCAAACCCTTTGTTGTCGTTTCTTTTGAGAGATTGAAAGCCACCGATGAATCCAGGCTCAACTGTATTGTTCCCATAGCCTTTCTGTCAAGAACCTCCCATTCTTCATCCTTCATGGCCATCAGCTGCTTTGCTCTTCCTCCCAATGGCAGGAATAGATCCTTCTGGTACAGATACTCCTCCATTTGCATCTTCCATAACTGGAAGTTTTAGCCATTAAACTTCTCGACCTTACACTTTCCTTCTTCTCCCATTGCTCCCACTCAAACCAAAAAACCTAGCTTCCTGTGGGTTTATCTGCCAAATAGAGCTTTGGCTCTGATACCAATTGTTAGAAAAATAGGATCACAAAGCAATAACAATAAACAGAAATGCAAATATAATCACATATACACATTACAAGAGAGACATATATATATCGTGGTTCACCCAACTTGGGCTACATCCACACTGAAGTTACCAGTCTTTATTATTATTCCATCTAGCAAAGTGAAGGGATACAACCTGCAGCACAACCGCTGCACTTCTTCTTCACTATCTCACAGTCTCTCTTATGATCTTAGATATCTTTACAATGCATAAAACCTAATACATCAACCCTAGACATATTACAATGACTTTCTTTTATAAGGGAAATACAATGGGAAAATACCACGGGATACCCAAAACCATGGGCCCAAAAACAACTGGCGAAAACAACCCCAAGGTAGGGGAATGAGTGTACAGTCCTCTCGGGTGTACGACTAAGACAATATCAACTATGAGACTAGAAGATCTGGCTCCACATCCAACACTATTATTATTTTTGGATTGAATTTAATCATGGATTGATGTCAACCATGAACTATTATTATCTATGGATTGAAGTTTACCATGGTTCAAATTGAATCAACCACTTTTAAAAATGTGGTTGTGGTTTCTTAATATGGTCAAACAATGGTTGGAAATGTTCTCCTGGTTATGTCAACCATGGTTTACATCAACCATATTCTCCTTGTTATGTCAACCATATATTATTTTTAATTATTTATTTTTTGCTTGTTTATTAACTATTTATTTATATTATTTATTTTTTATATTTTCATTTATAAATATTTTAATAATAATATAATAATTTTTCACCTTGATCCTTCCCCTCACTTGGCCATCAACTAGCACAACCACATTTTTAAAATTCGTTGACATACGCTAATCGACGTATATCAACCACTTTTAGAAATGTCGTTATGCTAGTCTATATTAGAGTTATCTAATTGGAGTACTTTATCCTTGTATTGAAATTTCAAAACACACATATTAAGTAGCATATCTACATTTGAGGACGCAAATAAAAATGCCCATACGTATTATTATGCTAATATAATTAATAATATTTTTAATACTATATGGTCAGTTAGTAAATATTGTTTCCTTCTATATTTATGCTTACAATATAGATATTGTTACACCTAAAATCTTACCACCATTAGATTCAGTGTATACAACCCTGAAGTTCCATTGGCTAAGTCATTTACCTGGAAGGGACACCATTGCATTTATGCTAGGTTTTGAGAGGTCATCACAGGTTGCACTCATACAACATGCGACATCGCACCTTGCTCCACTACAGAGTGCGACAAAGTCAGTTAATGGGAAAAAATAGCTTTTTCGAGATCATTCTCGAAGGTAGTTGACTTGGATCCTCATCCCTGACCTCTTGGGGGAGCTGGCACTCGGTTCCTAACCTCTTGGAAGGATCCCCTATCTCTCTCCTACCATATCTCAACCTACCCTCTCCATACCATATCCACTTAGTCCTATATATATAAAGCTCTACCCCTCTCCAAAGGGAGGAAGTCTATAGTGTCAACATGCTGGTGAAAGCATCATTGAGAGATCTCTATTCATCTGTTGAGAGACTCACACTTCCTTGAGAAGATATGGAAATGGGATTGGATGGAGAAGGATTGCAACATTAAGCCTTGGTTGTAGTTTATTCTTTACTACGTACTTTCCGATTTACAGTAATACAAGTGCTTTCCACCATTATTGTTCATGTGTAACGATATTGTGTAGTTTACCTGCTTAACTGTTTACTTAGATTGATTATTGTATAGGTGCTCTTTACTCTTTTGCGTTGTTCTATGTGTCTTGACAGCCTTGTAGCTGAGATTTGACGACCGCGGGATGTGGAGAAGCATTCAGGAAAAAGGATTGTGAAGTTAAAGGTAAGACATCTAGTACTTGATCCTTAATCAGATCTAGGAAAATAGTTGTAGTCTGTACTATTTGTTCTAGACTCACTTTGATCTAGGGAGATCCAGCTCGCATCCGCTTGAGTGGATTGTCCGTCAAACAAATCTGGAGACCATACTGGGGAAAGACATTGCTTTCTAGTTGTCAATTTGAATATTTTTTTTAGTTCATTTCTTACCAATCCATTCTATTTTTCATTTGCTTCTTAAGTTGGTTTCACCATCATATCTTCACTTTGAAGAGTTCGATTTCCTTCCTTTGAGTGTGCATTCTCATTTTCAAACCTTTTCATTGCTCATTGTTTGGTGAATTAGCTCATTTTTGAACTCAGATCTTGCCTGTCGCACCTGGTCAGTGTACCCAGAGTGACACTGTGTCATTTTTTATCTGTGTTCTTTTCCTGTAAGCCTGTCGTCGTAACCCTATCATTGGTCTGTTGCAACACCGTCACACTTCCCGC
This sequence comes from Larix kaempferi, assembly GCA_027924585.1. NCBI lineage: Eukaryota > Viridiplantae > Streptophyta > Pinopsida > Pinales > Pinaceae > Larix > Larix kaempferi. The sequence continues at coordinate 1,191,966 of BSBM01001075.1, forward strand.
ATTGGTGAACTGCAATGTCGCATTGTGTACAAGCACAAAGTGCGTTGATCTGTCATTTTTACCATACAGGCACCTTTTCCCCATTTCTATTTTGAGTTTGGTTTCTGTGCAGACTCCCTCTGTACTGTAAAGTCCAGTCAGAGATCCCTTTTTACTTTATGTGATTGAGTTGTTTGGTTTTGTTTGGAGTTGTTTTGGGTTCCATCTTGGACAAGTCTGAGATTCGGGAGTGGTGGATACTTTGGTCTCCCCCACCTTCATCCACTCACCCTTGCATTCCCTCTCCTCCTAGCCTGATCTGGTCAAGTGTATCAGATCATTTCCAGACCTCATTTTGCATACGCTTGTGAGCTTTGTTTGCTTAAGTACTGCTTGTCACTGTTTGAGTTTGAGCGTTTGTGTGTACCTTCAGTTCTTTAAGTGCTTGCTTTCTCTTGAGATTTTTTGACTTGTTAGAGTGCTGCAAGTAATCTTTTCAGTTCAAGCATTCATATTTAAAAGCATAGTTGTTATCAAATTGTCATTTTGATGCATCCATTGAAAGATCAAAAGTACTTCATTTCCATTATTTTTCAAGATCATTTGAAGAATTGTACATGCATTGGAATGTTTCTTTTATAGATCTTTTGGAAAAGTTGATAGAAAATTGCATTATTTGTGTTTTTCATGAATTATGAGTTGCTCATCTTCTTTAAAAAACTCACATAGATATCAAGTTTTGCAATAGTAGTTCCATCCTTGGAAAGTTGCATTGTATCTTTTTTATTTTTATGCTTTTAGGCCATCATAGTGAAACTAAAAAGATTGCATATTCTACTTAGAAATTCTCTATTTTCATTACTTAGCATCATTTTCGTTCTGAAAAGACAAAAGAAAAAGAAAAACATGCTTTGATTTGGCTTAGTAGTGTTGTGAAAAAAATTTCGTTTCGTTGAAAAGGAAAAGAATACTTCATTGTCACTTTTCGTAGATTTGGGATTGTGTTGCATTGCATCATTTTGGAAAAATTGTTGGAAAGAAAGAGAAAAACTTCTCCTTCCCATACATAGCATTCATCGAAAGAAAAGCATACTCTTTTGAATGTAGTTAGGGCCTGGACTATGTTTCCAATTATGTACTCACCTCATGCATTCACCTAACCATCCAGATAAAATTAATGATAGAACTAGGGTAAAATTTTTAGTAACTTGTCTATAAGTTAGAGACGTGTTCTGGTGTTTTTAAGCGTGACAGTTGTCGTTATTTTCCAACACTGTATCTCGGGGGTATTGTAGTCTTCCATGTACCTATCGGTATATCGAGCTCCTTCACGTACCCACCAAGTCACATTGAGTACTTGGCATATATCGAATGGTGTATCACGTACTTAGTAGTATATCGAAAGGTCTCTTGCCGAATGGTTGTGCATTAGACATCACCATTACGGATTTGAGCTCCCACGTACCTTGAGTATATCGAGAGACACCACTAGGATTCCTAAGACCAACTGAGTTGACCTTTTGGTTGTCTTGGCAGATCAATACACCGAGAATAGCATTCGAGGAGCTACTACACATGTACCGTCCAGGTAATCGGGTATTCAAGAAAGGGTACGGTCCCAATCCTCCTTGTCACGTTTTACTGTTGGAACCTGTAGTATATCGCAAGTTGCGAAGCCTTGACAATCCTGTGAGGATCCAGACTTTGAATCCACTCTTATCACATAATTTTGCTTGCGGCCTTAGTTTGTGTAGGGTTTTTTCTGGTCTGCTTTACTTTTAGCTTGCCTTAGGAGAAACCTTTTTTTTAGTCACTCTGGCTGACTTTCCTTGGAGAAGGTCCCGTACAATTCAAAACTTGGCACTCGAATATCCCTTTAACCAAGAGGTAATTTCGAGGGTAAGGATGGATTCACAAGCTAGGGTTGGGTCACATGAAGTGGAAAACCCCACTTTGAATCTTGGAAGACATTTTTTTCCTCATACTCCTCGAAATTCACCTGCCTCTCACCCCCCGCATGGTGAAGAAGCACAAATTCCTACTTCACAAGACTTACCTCCCATTTCACCGAGAGAGCCTGGATCATTGGAATGGATAAATCAACCCCAGGACAATCCCACAGCTACTACTGGTCCTTCAGCATCTTATTGGACATCTTCTACCAGTCACCTAGTGGCCCATTTTGCCGTTGCACCCCCACCCAGTTGGGCTAGCCCCGACGGCCGCTTAACACCTTATCGCGAGCAATTGGCTCATTTACGTGCTATGGGTGAGGAGTTTCGAAGCCGAAACATTCAAATAAGGTTCAATGACCAACCGATCCTAGGTCACTCTTTATCTTTCGAGTCACTGAAATCATCCACGCAACACGTGACCACTTCTGAAACTGGTCAACCATTCATTCCTGCACATGTATCTCCTAGACAGAAGACCAGTTCAGTACCCCCAACAACCCAACCTATTGAACAGTAATAGTCCAACACACCTGTGACCACCATGGTTATGTTACTTGCTCCTCCCCCACCCCAAACTTTGAGGGGAGGATATTATTTACCCCCTACCCTTTTTATAGCTAACATTAATCCTATTGTGGATAATCAACAACCAGTGTCAAGTCAACCCTTTCCTAGTGGTCAACAAGTTGTTGTTGGGGGGCAGCCCCTGTCTCTTAACCATAATACTGTAGCTGGAGTTCTCACCAGTCCTTCTGTTGTTACTTCCCTACCTCCTAGACCTTCCACTTCGGGAGTATCCCATTAAGTCAAGTGTATCCAGGTCATTTTAAGCATGTGTTGGGTCAACTTAATCCCGAAAATGCACTCTACGGGGTACCATACCCCGGTAATCCTTACACTCTATTGGGACAACAAATTTTTTTACAACATGGACCCCCACTTATAGTCCCTGAAGTCCCTCCACCCCCGTTTGGTCCACCCCCACCTCCCATTAGAGGCGAAGGACCCCCACATAACTCTGGAGGAGGCAGACCTCTACCTTCTGGCAGTGGACCATTCCACCCCGGTGGCTGTGGAGGAGGACCATCCCACCCCGGTGGTGGAGGTGGAGGACCATCCTACCCCGGTGGTGGTGGTGGAGGACCTTCTCATGCTGGTGGCGGTGGTGGTGGACCACCACCCTACTATGGTGGAGGTGGCGAAGGGGGCTCTTACCCTTCTGGCAGCGGTGGTGGCCCACCACTCCCTTGTCACCTACCCAAATTTTGAGTATATTATTTTATTTGCAAAATACTTTATGTTAATTTTTAATTACAAAGTTTTGTAATTATGACCAAGTTTGGTCAAAGATGACTGTAAATACTGATTATTATTATTTAATGAATTAAAGTAGGAGATAAACACCCAAGGGAATTGTTAAAAGAGTGTTAACTGACCCACTAGGAGGAATGTAAGCTGTGAGAAGGTATGGGATAGAGGGCAGCATTTGCACTCCACCACTAGTTGTTGGTTATGGGACAACTACCCCTAAATTTGTGGCATTATTCCCCAAGTGGGTGGAAGAGAGCAAGCAGCTCATTAATGACCAGTTAACCACTAAAAGGCCTAGGCAGCCTAGATAAGGCAATTCGAATTGGGCAGGTAGCCCCTTACAATATTTTATGTAGAAATATTCCTCAAGTGCATTAGGTTATCACTGAGAGATTCAAATAGGGAGGCTATGTGAGAGTGCAACTGTAAGTCTGCTAAGTATACTCGGAAGGAAAACTAGAGGTGTTGGTGCAGGTCTCTTTGACTTCCAAGTCTTAATGACTTGACAATCTACATTCTATTGCAAGTTGATGTACTAAGGCTTCTACAGAATCTTCCTCCTGGTGGTTCAGTGAACAGGCTCGGGGGTCCTAAGGCAAGTAACTTGGCTGTATTCAGGAATAGGTTGGGTGGAACAGGTTCCTTGGGCTGTTTGTTTCTCCTACAGTCAGCCAGGTTTTACTGTTCTTACTTTTGTTTATAGTTAAATGTTTCTACATGATGGAATTATTAATTATAGTCATATAGAAGCAGCAATTTTATTTCATAATTTCAAGTATACTTTTGAATGAAATTGATGTATAAGATGAAACGATTGATTTGAAAATCTTCTCTATATTTTTCCCCATGTTGTTCAAGCATCGTACTCTAGTATAGAGAAGCAAAATTAATAGAAATGAATGATAGGAAGAATGCCATTTGAATGAATAGATAAACACGGTATTATTCTTTTTCTGTTATTTCAATCATAAATTTTTAAACGCAGGGAAAAAGTACTGTATAGCATAAACAGTTGAATAGTATTTCTCTATTTAAAAATAAAAGATAAACTCATTCATTGCTGCACAGATCTATATTATTTTCATTTCAATACTATCTATTTCAAATAGTAACAAAATGCATTTCAACATTTTAAATTCAATGTTTTAAAGCATTTCATTTTTCAATAAATATAGCAGCTACAAAACTATTCACTGTATAGATTGTTTATAAGTAAACACTCATTATTTCATCACTAGTTATCACTGTTTCACATATTTTGCTCTGGTTTGATATCATGCAAATATTTCCATTTACAATAGTATCAAAACCCTATTACCTCAAACCCTAGATTCTAATCATTTATTTTAGATATTATAGTATTATGAATCTCTAATCCCTAGCTATCTTTACCTATAACTACACTATCTTTTATTCATAACGTTAACTACCATCGAGACACTAACTATCTATCACTTAGTAGGAAGCACAAATTTTAGTATCAATGTCTAACAAATAACTTGTAACCCTAGCAAGAAAACATTCACATTATCGAAACCTTTTTATACACAGGTTACGTTTCGGGTACAAAAGCTCAATACAAGCCAGATAGCAATCAAAAGCTACAGGTAGGTTTCATTGTGAATGAAAATAGACACTGTGGCTTAGCCATTCCAAAACTTAAAATATCAACAACGATGACGAAGTACAGGAAGCATCTATCTACAAACAACCATTGTTGTTCGACACTATATTAACATTTATTTGCACATTTTCTTAACCATTACTTCAAAATCATAGCATTCCATTGCAAAATCGAGCCATTATTCATAAGTGCAAGAGAACCCTCGGTTCTTGGGGCTTCCATTCAAAAATTATATCAGAGTTACATTTCGGACCTATCAAGGTTCCATAGTACACAAGGCTTAACCTTATCAACCAAAAACATTAAACAAGACTGAGGAGCAACAAAGTACACAGGGTTATACCCTTATCAAACAACAAATTAAAATACAATTTCAAAGTTCTTAGCAAATAGTGCAACCAAGCATCAAAGAGCCGAGTATCCATTTAAACCGGTGAAGGTTATCCACTGTCTAGTATTCATCAAAACAAGACTTAAAAAATCAACACTCTATCATCATCAAAACGAGGTCGAAAAGCCTCAACTCTCAGTAGACTGTAACCCCCATCAAAATCATCCAAAGGCACCTACGAGATTTCGAGAACCACCAAAGCTTACCAAGAAGCAATAGCAGTATTCCATTCTCCAATCTTATGCATAGGAACCATCCTTTGAAGTGGGTACCTGCAAGTTTACATTCGGAGAGGTTAAAACCAGAAGACACAAGATTAAAAGCAAACAACACAGTATTATTCATTATCATGGGCATTTACCTTTTGAATTCGAAGTCTTGAATATTGTTACACCACCAGCAAAAGAACAACGAGGCCTGGTGACAATGATAGTAACCACTAGGTAAAAAATCAGAAGACCATTCTTACAACTGTAGGATCGAACCCCAACAAAAGAAATGTAAACCTGCAACTCTTTAAACTATCCCTAACAGGTCCAAGGTTTGAAACTAAAGAAGGAGTCCTCGTCTCAACAAATTCAAAACCCTACATTGCAAAATTCGGTCGGCTCTGCTAACCTCCCAATAATCACAGCAATGAAGACAGGAAAACCAAATGTCATGACTTATCAACGCATGAATAGGGTTTCATCCACCACCCTAGATCTTACAGAGATCAACAGTGGATAGCTGCCATTCCAGGTACGTTGATATTCGAACCAAGCTTGCAATCAATTCTGTATTGATTACTCATCTACCATTTTGCCAAGTAAGTAGACCGAGAGCCAGTGTATGGCACAGCTCAGTGTGTTATGATGCTCATTGCAAACCCAAACCACATGATTACCTTGCACCTAGGATTCCACATCACCTAGCCATGGATTGACTTTAATGCATGGCCTGTCAACGCCAGCTCGGAGGACATGCATAGTACTAAAATTAATACCCTGTCAACATCGAATCAATTGTATGTTAGGTTTGTGAAATGTAATTCATGCTAGTCTCTATAGTTTATTGATATGCATTGAAACATTTGTATTATGTGCTATTGTATGGTGTGAATTGTATTAACACTTTATAATTGTTAACATTTCACTATTATAGCTTGTGTATAGTCAAATAGAAATAAGCTTAGCCATATAGATGTATACCTAGTGTTAATCATTGGATAAATGGAGACCATAGATATAGCTAGGATTCTGGCTATGCATAAGTGTATTTTAAATACCATGTACATTATATATTTCACACTTTAGCATGCATTTCCAATTTATAATATTAATGTGAGTCTAGAGGTATAGTTTAAATTGTGATGATATTCATTTCTTTTGCTAAGTTCATAGCACAAGCACTAATCACTATACTTTTCATATTTTAAATATGTAGCGATAATCAAATAATAAATTTGGGACCTGAAATAGTCTAAGTTTTGTGGATACATAATGCATTGATAATTCAATAGCATAGACATTATTTTTATAAGCTTTCAATAGAGTTACATAAGGGTATTGGTATCAACATGTGACATAAAGGCAATAGTATTATAGGGTGACTTCTCCTAGATAATTAAAATAGCATTATATCAATATTTTGACGACGTGACTTTATATTGCAGAAGAGCTTGAAAGCCAGCACGCAAACTAGAATTAGAACCGAAATATCCATACCTCCAGTAACTTGTTTCACAAGGAAGTACTTACCATTTAATTTTACAATGACGATGAATTGAAAGACACTAGTAATCATACACATTGTTGTCGTAGAAACTCTTACCTGTTGTCTGCACAAGGAAATAGGATTCAAATGCCTTAGCTAATCATAGCTAAGTAAACCTCAGGGTACCTTGTAGGACCCCCTCATCATCACACAAGCAAACTATCAGTTCATCATCAAGATCATCATAATAATACAAGCTATGTATAGCATTTAATTATATTTAGAACTTAAGCATATCTGTAAATTATACTCTTTTGCATAATCATAAAAAGATCTTTCATCAAGGAGATTAGCATCCATTTAAATCTAAAATAGCAAATACAATTATATCATATCTTATTTGGGATTATGACGTGTCATCGTTATTAATTATCTTAGTTAAAGAAATCCAATTATGTGGTATGTTCCACATTAATGACTTTGATAATTAGTGCTATTTTAAAAAAAAAAAATTATTTTGGTATTTTCGGGATGTTACACCCTCCTGGTGGAGGCCCATCCTATTCCGACAGTGGTGGAGGACCACCCCCTCCTCCCGATGGAGGTGGTGGAGGACCATCCTACCCTGGCGGTGGTGGCAGACCTCCACCCTTTAGAGGCGGCCCACCCCCTCTTGGCGGCGAAGGCGGGCCCCCATCTTATGGTAATGGGCCACCTTATTATGGTAATGGACCACCTTACTATGGTGGCAGACCTACATTTAGTCCAAGCGAACTATACCCCTATAGCTAGTTTCCTCCTGGAACACCTTATGGTCAGTCGACACAAGGTCTCGTTTGTCCTTACACACCTTATTCGTACTATCAGTACTCGCAGCCTAATCTGTAGCTGCCCTTTTTGGTTACTTTGGACGTACCTAAACTGTCTCGTTTAACTAATGACCCCATTTACCATGGAACTAATTGGCCACCTATTCCGGTGAAACTTCCATTAGATATCCTGAAATTTGATGGTAAGCCGGGTGAGGATCCTAAAAATCATGTGATGACATACCACTTATGGTGTTCATCCAACTCCCTAATGGACGACTCAATCTGTCTTCAATTGTTTCAATAGACTCTCACTGATTCGGATGCCAAGTGGTATATCGAACTACCAACCCATTCTTTTCCCGATTTTGGTTATCTTGCTATGAACTTTTTGACTCACTTCCAGCTTCCTATACGGTATGAAACTGGTACAAAGCTTTTAACCTTGCCCCATTAAAATACCGCCACTCACATTTTAGATCATATACATGAATGGAAAAGGAGATGACATATCATTAAGGCTCATATTCCAGATCAACTCCTAGCAGACTGGTTTAAGAAGTCTCTCATACCCACCATAACACAAGATGTTTCCATGGGCGGTGCTGTCACTGTGGAACAGGCCATCGCTCGTGCCTGCTTGCTAGAATTGTTCTACGGTCAATCTAACACGTTGTTTGATATTCTTCCCGACACACCCCACAACACTTACGATCCTACGAAACCACCCAAGGGACCCCAAGCCGATGGCATCATTGGATCCCTTACCACCCAGCCTTCTTCTCAAGTTGTTGGTTCGTCGAACCCCCAGGGTTCTTCCCCATCACCAACACAGGCTGGTCACTCCACCACCAAATCATCCACTCCTGTTGTCACAAAAGAAGTGAATTCTGTCTCATTAGTTTCACCTCAAAAGTCTGGTGGTAAGAAAAAGAACAAGGGGAAACCTAAGAAATATTCCACCCAGCAGGAACACAAGAGCACCCCTGATGATACCAAACAGAAAAGGAAGTTGAAGTATCCTTGTCTACTATGTGGTGATGACCACTTTTCTAAGGAGTGCCCCCATAGAGACGAAGTTCAAAAGTTTCTTAAGGGTAAACCCACACCTGCAGTCCTCAATGATCCCTTCCCTACTCAAAATCAGCAGTCGATTGCTCACACTTCTTCTTCCCAAGGAGAAGCATCCACCACCACACATGTTCTCATGATGCGTAGCGAGACCATCAACTTGAATACCCGTTCTCATTCATATGACTCTGTTCCAGCCAAGGAACCTGTTTGAAGTAATACTGAAAAAGCTTCCACTTCGATGCTCGATGTAACCATACCGGTTGTGCCTCTCACCATTGATAAGCCTTCTCTCGAGTCAACGTTGCGTCCACCCAAGAGCACGATTCAAAAATCAGTTTTCAATCCCAATGCTCAGACTGCTCAAAACTACAACATTGTAGAGGACCTAGCACAAGCTCCTTGTGCTATGTCGATGCTATAGGTTTTGAAAAACTGTCCTAATCAGCGCCAAACTCTCCTCGCTGCCATCAGTGCACTTGACTCGGATTCATTGAATACCATTATGTTCCGGTTAGAATACTTTAAACCGAGTCTCTCCCATCAGCTGGAATTTCAAGTTTCCACAAACATTGCCGGGACGACAATCCATCGTACCATTTTGGATGAAGGTGCCTCTACTTCAGTCATGTCAATCTCATGCTGGAGAGCCATTGGCTCTCCCGAGTTGAACCATTCTCCTACCACTTTGAGAGCCTTTGACGGACGTGGCTTTCAACCTCATGGTCTGTTACAAGATTTACCTGTTGAGCTTGGGGGCAAGAACACAACCATTAACATGGAGGTAGTCGCTGCCCCGTTGGATTATAACATTCTGCTTGGTCGTAATTAGTTTTACGCCATGGCTGCAGTTGCATCATCTGTCTTTCGCATAGTGCAATTCCCCCATCAAGGCCGAATTTTCATAGTCAACCAACAGGATTTCTGCACACCTGACACCACTACTCATCCGAGCGATAATGTTCCATCCATTGGACAATCTTCACATCAGTATGAGAGCGTGGCGATTGGCCTCCTTAAGGACTCATCCATTATGGGTGTCTTTCCTACTTCTGATCCCCAAAATCATGTTGCCACGGTGAACATGATCTCCTCATAGATCTCATCCATTCCCAACTTGACTAATTCATGGTTTCTACCTGATGAAGCCACCACACAACTGATTGGAGACATTATGCCTCTATCACCAGCTGAACTCATATACGAGGCTATCTAGTCAGCACCAGAGGACCACTTAGCCATGGCCTCCACCTCCCTTTCTCCGTAGCGGATGTCATCCGACCCCTTCCTACCGACTTTTCATTCTGATGAGTCCATTATGGAGATCACGAGCATAGATGATCCTCCATGGGAAGACCTTCAACATCGTTCATATTTCCTTCCCATTTTCGATACTCTAGAGAACAACATTCACACCATCTCTACATCGGATGTCCATTCTGGCTCTTAGTCTTTGATATTCACATGTCAAACGAATTCTGAAGGGAACCTAGCCAACATTGAGCCTACCACTTTGATTGACATTTCGGTTAAAACTGGTGTAGTGGAACACATTCAGTTAGGCCAAAAGTGTTCCCCCGACGAATTTATCACTGTTATGGCCTTATTCAAGCGATTTTGAGATGTATTCACTTAGACCTACGAGGAGATGCCTGGGATAGATCCCTCCATTGTTTTGCATGAGATCAAAACCTATCCCAACATCAAACCTGTCCGCCAAAAGTTGCGATCGGTACACCCCCGAAAGACTGCGAAAATCAAGGCAGAGATTGAGAAACTCTTGAAAGTCAGCTTCATCTACCCTGCCCCATTGACAAAGTGGGTCTCAAACGTCGTCCCTGTTACTAAAAAGAAGGGCACCATTCGCGTTTGTGTCGATTATGAAGATCTCAACAAGGCTTGTCCCAAGGAAAACTACCTAACCCCCTTTATTGACCATATTATCGACAATTGTGCCATAAGCAACATCTTTTCATTTATGGATGGATTTTCCGGATACAACCAAATTGAGATCCACTCAGCCGACCAACACAAGGCTGCTTTTATTTGCCCTTGGGGAACGTTTGTATATCGTAAACTTCCGTTTGGTCTTAAAAATGATGGTGCCACATTCCAGTGGGCCATGTCGTACGCCTTCCATGATGTAAAGGAATTTTTGGAACCTCACTTGGATGATCTCCCTACCCACTCAAAGCAGTGTGAGTTCCACTTAGATCATCTGACGACCATTTTCCTCATATGTAGGTGATACAATATTCATCTGAATCCTCATAAGTGTATTTTTTGTGTCGAGTCAGGATGCCTCCTAGGGTTTATCGTCTCGAAAGATGGGATCTGCATTGATCCCTTGAATGTGGAATCCATCATCTCCCTTCCACCTCCAATTGATATTACGAAAATTCAGAGTTTGCAAGGATGAGCGACTTATTTATGACGCTTCGTTTGTAATTTCATGCAAAAGATGTAGGGTTACATGAGATTAATGAAGAAAAATGTCCCATTCATTTGGGATTACCAAGCTCAACAATCTTTTGATAGTTTGAAGAATGCCATCATGCATGCCCTCGTGCTCCAACCGTTGAATTACAACCAAGATTACATTCTATATCTTGTTGCTTCTGACACCACTATCTCCATGGTTTTGGTGCAGGAAGATCAGCACGCTCAAGAACGTGTGATATGTTATGCCAGTAAAGGTCTCATTGACATTGAAAACCGATATTCACATGTTGAGAAGCTCGCTCTCGCGGCTGTCATGGACGTGCAGAAGTTTCGACATTATATTTTTCTCCGCACCACAACCATCATTGCCGATTCGAACCCCATGTACCACGTTCTGACATGTCAGGTGCTTGGGGGCAAGTATTCATGCTGGATCGTGATACTGCAAGAATTTGATCTTCTTTTTGAAAAGGATAAGTCTAAAAAGTTTTTGATGTTTGCTGAGCTTATCTGCGACCTCCCCCGTATTGATGAAGAGTCTGATCCCAATGACTCCTTTCCGAATGAGTTGTTGTTTCTTATCAGTATGTCCGATCCATGGTATGGAGATATCACATTGTATCTTCAAACCCAATGTTTTAGCTCGCAATTGTCTCGTGGAAAACGTCGTTGCATACGTCACCAAGCAAAGTATTACCTAATCATCAGTGATACCTTGTACCGTCGTGGTGTCAATTCTATCCTTCGACACTGTCTAACTCATGATGAGGCTAAACACGTGTTAAATGACTGTCATGCTGGGGTGTGTGGCGGTCATCTCTTTGGGATGGATACAACCTAGAAAATTCTTTGCACAGGATATTATTGGCTTACTATCTTCAAAGATTGTATTGAGGCCATAAAAAAATGTCCTCCATGTCAACATTTTTATACGAAAAAGCGCACCCACCCCGCCCCATTACACTCAGTTATTATCGTTGGCCCCTTCGCTAAATGGGGCATGGATTTCATGCATTGTAAGCCTACTGCATTCGGGGGGCATAGTTACATCATTGTAGCTGTGGACTACTTTACAAAGTGGGCAGAGGCAATGCCTACATACACGAACGACAGTAAGACCGCCACACTCTTCATGTTTAATCATGTCATAGCGCGGTTCGGAATTCCTCAAGCGATAGTTACTGACCATGGTTCTCACTTTATGAACCACATGGTTGATGAGTTGAGCTATAGATTGGATTTTTGCCATGAAAACGCAGCACCGTACTACCCACAGTCAAACAGACAGGCCGAGGCCATTAACAAGGTCTTGAAAACTATGGTCTAACGAATGGTAGGTACGCATAAGTCCAACTAGCATAATATGCTATTCTCCACACTTTGGGCATATAGGAATTCCTTTAAAACCACCACGGGATTTACTCCTTTCCAACTAGTGTATGGATTGGAGGCAGTCATTCTTGTTGAGTGCGAGATTCCGTCTCTCAAGCTCACCATCGAACTTCTCCCAAACACTACTGCTGAGGAAGAACATTTCCTCTACTTAGCTAAGTTCGACGAGACTCTCCAAGATGTCGCTCTTTCCAATGAGGCTCATAAGAAATGCATCAAAGCGCAATACGACAAGTTGGTAGAACCTCGTTCCTACAGTGAGGGAGATTTGGTCCTCACATACAACCAGAAACATGATAAGTTGGGGGAAGGAAAGTTTGAGTCCATGTGGCATGGACCCTACATAGTGAAACGCATCTTAGAGAAGGGAGCTTATGAGCTTGAAGACTACGACGGGATATCTTTGGGTGAGCCCTGCAACAGGCTCTACCTGAAGAGGTACTATGCTTAATCTTTCAAGCATGAGTACTTTTGTATATATTGTACATGGCATGTGTGTGTTTTCTGTGTGGTGTGATGCTTTGATTTCTTGCATGTTTAGGTCTTGTTTCGTTTCTTATACCATGTTCTAGCTGCATGTGCAGATGGCAACTTGTTACGGATTCGCGGACGGTGCCAGTCGACATACCCGCAACCTTGCTTCGGCAGCCTGGGTACTTTATTCACCTACTAGTGAGCTCATTAGCTCAGGAGGAATGTGTCTAGGTTTCACGACAAACAATGCTACAGAATATCAAGCAGTCATTGGAACCCTAACTGACTCTATTTCTTTGGATATGGACCATGTTGTCATCCATTTGGATTCTCAGCTAGTGGTCTCTCATCTTAACCGAGTCTACGCCATCCGCGATCCCACCTTACTTCGTCTTTATCGATGGGTTCGTCTTCTAGAAAGGTCCTTTGAGTCCATTCAGTACCTGCACATTCCACGAGACATTAATACAGTTGCCGACTCGATGGCCAAATTCATGTTAGATTGGTACATTACACACACATAAGCATATTCATGAACTATTAAAAGTAGACATAACATGTAAATGATTCTATAAGCAAACATGTAAACAAGACCACATCATTCATCCATTTGAAACACATAATGTATAAATCGTCGGAATGTCTGTATATATATATATATATATATATATTATAAAAGTAGTGTTGGTACAAAAATCCAAAGCACAATGGCTTTCAGTAAAGTCTCTACAAAATATGAAGCCTCATAGCTTTAAGTAGTACAAAAAAGTCTGAGGCCTCTAAGCTCTCAGTACATGCATGTTAACAACATCAGGCCTAGTGCCTGGCCCGTACACCCCTGGGTCTAATAGCTCTAGCCTACTGAGTGTGGAAACAGTCAACTACTTTCGCAACCCTGTGAAGTAGCGCATTGAAGCGTGCAGATGCTCCAACTGTGTATACCTACATGGGCCATGGTACCTCATCTATCATTGGCTCGGGAATGTCTAACATCAAACCACTCATGTTTGCGTAGAATCCATCCATCTCTATGATGGCAGCATGTATGGCTGGACCCAAGACTGCTGCCTCTCCTCTCTCTCTCCTCACAAGTAGAGAGACTCCTATTGGTCGTACAGGGCCCACATCTGCACACACATGTTGTTAACTTGTTAGCTCTACAATAAAAAAAAATCATAAATGCACGAAACTTAAAAAAGTACAAAGGTTATTTGTTCTTACCTATGTCTCCCCATGCTACTCCCTCAGGTAGTAACAAATATGGGTCATCTCTGTAGTCCATACCACTATATGGGTAGTCCTCTACCATCACTAACTGACCCTCGAGCCAGGTGAAGAACTCGCCACCGTATATGATGATGGGACCCCCTCCATGTCAGGCCATCACCTCTATCCACCTAGCCATGTGAGGATCCCTAGGATCCCTGTCCTCCAGTGGTACCTGATCCCGCAGGAGGGGAACCCACTCCAATAAGAATGATATCACTATTGATCCGTAACCGAACTGTTTGATCTCTTGCCAACAGTTGGTCAGTAGAGCTCGCATGTTCACGAGGAGTCCCTCACACCAGTTGAAGATCTTTGGAGACAAACAGTCCTCCGCATATAGCATCTAAGACCGAGTAGCCAAGTGAGGAGCCTGACTCCCTGCTACCCTTGTAATGGTGAAGAGAATGGCACGTAATGGACACTCTCACACATATTTTATGGAAATATTTCCACTAGAAGCATGAGAGTTAGGAATGCAGTGTTGTAGGATCATGTCATCTATAGTACGATCACTTCCCCGTGATCCAGTAAGAAGCACATTGTCTCCTCTTTAGGATAATCTAGTCAGAAATTAGATCTCCTCGACATCTATAGTAAGCACGTGCTCACTGATCACAAAGTATTGTTGATCCACATCCCAACATCTGAGCATATGCGTCAATAACGGGATTTGGGCTCTCATGCCTTGGATCTCGAAGAAATTTAGCAAACCACAGTTCCTTAGTGCTTCCACACATTGTGGATCATTTGCAGCATGTATGTCATCTACTTCATGCTCCCATTCACGCCACTCCAAAACCATTTTGGATGCTAGTAACTTGCCAAAAGTTCTTTTTTTGGGCATGGTTTGTGTTTAGGGATGGACCTTTCCGTCATCGCACCCTATTATTGCTAATAGTACGATGTCGTTGTAGTCCATCCATGCACACCTTGCGACGACTCAGTCTCATCGCAGTTCCCGAAAGGGCAGACTGCGACGACTTGAGGACGCAATGGCCCTTCACAAAGGAAGCTAAAACCCAAAAAAATGAATGAAATTCAAAAATGTAAACCACTACAATTCTGCTGGTTGAAGTTTAGGGTTACCTGCTTCGGACGGCGGGTGAAATGGCTGCTCGTAGCTCCTGGAATTGACAAGTGAAGTTTTGGCTCCAAATGGCACTACTCCTCCCAAATTTGGCAAATAGAACAATGGTGACTATATTTGGTTTTTATTTCTATTTATAAACAAAATGGAATATTTCTTTTTCAAATATTTGATGCCTTTATACCATTTGCTATAGTTTGGATCAATTTCTATTATATTTGAACACTTGGTTGACTATTTGACCTAGTTTCCGAGTGTGCAGGAGTTGTTAAGTGTCTTTTCTTGCCATTTTCACATTGGAATGGTCATCTCAGGTATGAATACCCCTTGTGTATTTTGTCATTATCTTTTCCTTCATTAGATTGTAATTATATAATGATGATGAGCTTACTCTTCTTTCTCATGCTCTTGAAACTATGAGAATACGTTACCGAGTTAGGATTTTTCACTTTTTCGGGCTCATTAAACTCCTACGGAAAAGGAATCCCCCCGGAGTCTATCTTTAAGCTCTTTTCAAGCTCTCAAAATACGAAAAGATTGCCAAACGAACTTGTCGCATTCACACTGGTGATAGTTTACCCCTTTTTCGGACTAGGGCGCACTACTTATGAAAAAGGTATACTCCAGCCAATCATGACTGGAAGATTCCTCTCCCGCGTTGTTTTACCCTTTTTTGGGCGATGAGGCTAACTTTATGAAAAATGACCATTGGAGTCTTCTTTAGTTCTTTTCAGACTCTCTAAACGTGAAATGATGACTGAGTTTACCTTCTACGGAATCGTTAAACTTTCACATTGAAGGGCCCGCCATGGGATGAACCCCTCCTATCCTAGGTTCGGAAAAAATTTGGGATTGGACTCATCTATGAGATGAGCTATACCGAGCATCTCGTTACCCTCATCAAGCTCATAAAAAACACATGAGGCACTCATCATTCATGATGGAGGAAAAGGAAAGATTTTGTGTTACACCTTTATCAGTGGTAGTACCTAGTCATTTCTTGAACATGGCACTCATCTCCATTTGCATACAGTACTTGGGTCATCTGTTTGTCCTCAAGTTTCTCTTACTTCTTGAGTCTTGTTACTCCTTTGAGTCATTCAAAGAAAGCTTCCATCATCAGTTGCATTAGGAGTTAATGTCATACTCGTCATGTCAATGCTGCCAAGTCATTCCATGCCCATGTTCAAGAATATTTTCACTATTCATTATTTAGAGTCAATACACCTTCGATCATGTCAGTATACTCTGAGTCAATCTTGCATGTTACTATACCATTCGATCTATTCTACACATCCTTTGTCCTGGTTCGTGTCGATGATGGGGGATTTATCATGGCCCTCCTTCGATGGATTCATCCTTGTCGACTTCAAATTATTATCCAAGGATTGAATCTAGAAACCAACCAAGTACCTTGGCCCTGCATGCCTCAATGGTAGGTTACCGTGCTTTTGACATGAGTTTACATCATTGACTCTTGATCGAAAGATTTCATCATGCGTTCGACTTCAACTCATTTATTCACGCTTGGTGATATGTATTGTGATACTTGGGGATCATTGACATTAATGGTGATTTTCCTCGCACTTGTTAACAATATACATCAATGACCGGTAATCAAATGGCTTCTACCATGTTCGAGCTCAAGACATTTGTAATCACATGGATAGATTTGTATCATTGCGGGTTCATCTTGAAGACCCTGGGGAGTCATGTTTTACCCAAGTTGAGATGGAGTTTGTATTGAGTCATAATTACACGGATCCACTCTTATATTGGTCGTGGCTGTGTTATCATCTTATCATGGATCTACGCTTGTGTCTAGTAGCTATGATTGTGTTCAGTCGGTCATTACTTTCATGGATCTGCAATGTATTGGTCGGCAACCATGTTGTACATCATATGAGACAGTGTACTCAGAGTTAGATGTATTGGTCGGCAGTAGCGTCCTTCATCCGACAAGTCCATTTTCCTTTCTTTCTGTCAAAGCATTTCACTTGTCCAATTTTTCAACAACTTCATGCTTTGGGGGGCATTCTGTTACACCTAAAATATTACCACCATTAGATTCAGTGTATACACCCCTGAAGTTCCATTGGCTAAGTCATTTACCTGGAAGGGACACCATTGCATTTATGCTAAGTTTTGAGAAGTTGTCACAGGCTGCACTCATGCATCTTGTGACGTCGCACCTTTCTCCACTACAGAGTGCGACGAAGTCAGTTAATGGGCAAAAATATTTTTTTTGAGATCATTCTCGAAGGAAACTGAGTTGGATCCTTATCCTTGACGTCTTGGGGGAGCTTGTACTCGGTTCCTAACCTCTTGGAAGGATCCCCTATCTCTCTCCTACCATATCTCAACCTACCCTATCCACTTAGTCCTATATATATGAAGCTCTACCCCTCTCCGAAGGGAGGAAGTCTATAGTGTCTACATGCTGGTGAAATCATCATTGAGAGATGTCTATTCATCTATTGAGAGACTCACACTTCCTTGAGAAGATATGAAAATGGGCTTGGATGGAAAAGGACTGCAGCATTAAGCCTTGGTTGTAGTCTATTCTTTACTATGTACTTTCCGATTTACAGTAATACAAGTGCTTTCCACCAATATTGTTCATGTGTAATGATATTGTGTAGTTTACCTGCTTAACTATTTCTTAGATTGATTATTGTATAGATGCTCTTTATTCGTTTGCGCATTCAATGTGTCTTGACAGGCCTTGCAGCTGAGATTTGACAACCGCGGGACATGGAGCAGCATTCAGGAAAAAGGATCGTGAAGTTAAAGGTAAGACATCTAATACTTGATCCTTAATCAGATCTAGGAAAGTAGTTGTTGTCTGTACTATTTGTTCTAGACTCACTTTGAGCTAGGGAGATCCGACTCGCATCCACTCGAGTGGATTGTTCGTCAAACAGATATTGTTTCTTTCCTTCTATATTTATGCTTACATCGAATATGTGTTTCGGTACACCTAATAAGTTTTGACGAGGGAACCACTCGCTATAATGATCAAAACAAAATAATGGTAGAGTATATACGGTTAATTATCAAAACAAAATAATATTACAAAGATTAAAAATAACAAAATGTTATAATTTATTGTAGATGATCATAGGTTCATTTTTAAAAAGGATTTAATTTGCATTGAGAGAAATTTAATTGAGATCCAATTTCTTGATGTATAAATTTTTTTATCTTAAATATTTTACACATAATAAAAAATTTAAATCTCATGAAATTCTATCTTTTTTGGTGATTAATAGATAGGTTTAATATTATGAGCCCACATGAATTTTGTAACGTGACAAAGTGACGAACATGACAAATGTGACAAACATGACAACATCTCCCCATCCTTGATTGTAAGCAGTTGGCTACTCTCGATGCAATTATACAACTATGTATAGAAACATTCCAACTTCACATTATACGTTACTAGAATGGCTAGTGAAGCTATACATTGAGATACTACCATGATTTCGTCACTCTCGAAAGTTTATTTCATTGCAATCATCCACAAAACAATTGATCAAACAGGTTATACATTAAGAAATTTCAAAATATAATAAACTAAAAGTAGAGCTGTGCATAGTGGGTGAAGTGGGAAACCTTGTTGAATTGTTGTAATATTCACGAGCATAGATCCATCTTAAACACGTATCTTTCAAGCACCGAGAGGGATCCAATTTCTTGAGGTGTATTTCTTTTTTAAAATTTAAACTCAAGAAATTTGATCTCTCTTGATTGATAGATCCAGGTTTATGTTTTAAGTTTTTATTTTATTGACGAACATCTATTTTTTAATTACTTTTCATAATATTTTATTTTATGAACCAACATGGTTTTTTTTAAATACTTTCCATAAATTTTTTTTAATGAGCCGACAAGATTTTTTTTAATTATTTTGTAACTTTGTAACATTACATCACACACTTTACAACATCTCTCCCATACTGGGCTTTAGAGCACCTCGTTTCACTCGATGCAATAAATGATGTAGTTTTGATACATCCATTGTAATATTTGCCTTTGCATTCTGCATTGTATTCCCCTTTGGTTTGGTAATCAAGAATAGCTAGTTCTAGGATTTGCAAATGTATCTCGTGAATAAATATGTTCTCCATCATGCAACCACTCTTTCAAGCTTCCAACAACATGAAAAACATGAATAATGATACCCCAATATCATTAAGCTTAGCTCTTAATTTTTTTTTTAATTATCTAGAGGGATTGATCCTTTTTCTGAATTTGCCTCTATCATATTAGTGCTTCGCGGTCCACCTTCCAAACAAAACTACGCCTACTACAAATTCTTGTAGTTAGCTATGCCAACTAAATATAAATTAAAAAACAAAAAAACAAAAACTCACGTTAAGAAAAGAGATGCACACACCCAATGTAAATTTTAAAATAAACATTTAAAGTCAGAGTAAGAAAAGAAAAGATATAAACCCGTTGATAACATGTAAGTTGTATTACTTTGATTCTCTGATGATTTACTTTTAAAATCTCAAACAATTATTAAGATGTTTAAAAATATGGAAGGCTTTCACAATGGAATAAATTTTTAATACAACTTTTCATTGTGACGTTTTTTAAATTACACATAAGATTATTTTTCTAAATTTCGGTTGGGTGGGGTTGACCTTGAATATAAAAAAAAGCGAATCGGGCATTGAATGCCGGCGGACACCACTCTATTAAGAAGCTACGGAAGCGAGTCATATTTTTATATAAAAAACTAACCCACGACGGGTGAGCTAGCTTTCACTTCCTCTCCCTTTCCTTCAAAAATGCTTATGATTTACTTTGATTCTCTGATGATTTACTTTTAAAATCTCAAACAATTATTAAGATGTTTAAAAATATGGAAGGCTCTCACAATGGAATAAATTTTTAATACAACTTTTCATTGTGACGTTTTTTAAATTACACATAAGATTGTGACGTTTTCTAAATTTCGGTTGGGTGGGGTTGACCTTGAATATAAAAAAAAGCGAATCGGGCATTGAATGCCGGCGGACACCACTCTATTAAGAAGCTACGGAAGCGAGTCATATTTCTATATAAAAAACTAACCCACGACGGGTGAGCCAGCTTTCACTTCCTCTCCCTTTCCTTCAAAAATGCTGAGCTGTTCTTATGGTTACAAAGATATATATATATATATATATATATATATATTTTGTTAACACTTTCGTTGGGACTGTATAGACACTGAAATGCCAGTAAATTCAGAGGATTCATATATACATTGGCAAACCGTGAAAGGCAATGCAAGATTGTGATTTCAAAATTTTAGAAGCAATTCAATCGACCCATTTAAGATATTTATAGAAGAGTTATTTAAGTATTTGATGATCGTAAAGCGCATCCGGATCCTCTTGACCAATTGACTAAAATGATACAAAACTTTATGGATTATCATAAGATATGGCAAATCGCAAGCGCTAAGGGAAGAGATGTGTTGCCTTCACAACAAACTTGATTGGATCTTTGAGAAATGACTTTAAGATTTAAATAAAAAAAGCTATAGTACTTTTGAATAAGTTGTGAAGGAAGGGGAACAGATCTATGAAAATAATCACCGTGTTTTTGCCTAATGTAATAATACATAATGAACACAATAAAGTGAATGTTGATGTTTAACTTACAATTTTTCATAATACTAGTAAGCTATATTAATATTAATAATATAGTTTATATATAATACTTGTTAGTTGAGGGTTGACCTATGGTTAATGATTGTTTAGTTTTAATTATTTTTTATTATAATATTTATTATAAAAAATAATAATTATTATAAATGTTAATATTATTATTATTATTAGAAATGTTAATATAATAATAATAATAATAATAATAATAATTATTATTGTTATTGTTATACTATTCATTATTTATTATATTATTTATTATTTAAATAATAATAATAATAATAATTTCTTATTATAAATAATCAATATAATAATAATAATATAATACTAATAATTATTATTATTATAATAATATAATAATTATGGGTTATAATAATAATAACAATAACAATAATAATAATTATATTAATAATAATTATAATAATTATTATTATTATTATAATAATAATTGTTGTTATAATAATTGTTATAATAATAATAATTATTGTTATTAGCGTGGTGGGTTAGTTTAAATGATTGAGTGTTGTATTCGCAAGGAGAAAGTCTTGGGGTCAAATCCCCAAGTGGCTATGAAGAGCCTTACTTAATGTCTCCATGGAGATGGTTTACCTTGAATACCATCCTCGAAATGAGAGAAATTATCTCAAGGTTTCGAAGCTCTCTTCCACTATAAAATAATAATAATAATTATTGTTATTATAATAATTGTTCTTATAATAATAATTATAATAATTATTATACTTATAATAATAATAATAATTATTATTATTATAGTTATAATTATTATTACTATAATTAATTATAATATTAATATTAATATGGGAATATAGCTTATAAGAATTAATTCTAATATTAATATCAATAATTAATGATTATTCCATATTAATTCGTCATGATAATAATATTAATTAAATAATAATAATTATTAATTATTAATTAAACCATATTAATTAATAATTAATACTTCAGAATTATTAGCCATATTAATGGCATTATTAATATTAATATTATGCCATATCAATATTAATTAATATTAATATTAGGCTATATTAATATTAATGAATATTAATTAAGCCATATTATTATTAGAATTTTAACTATTATTATTAGAATTAGAATTATTATAATATTCGCTAGTCAATGTTAACTTTGTCTCACCAAAGTTAACCAAGGTTGACTTTGGTTGAATTCTCGTTAATAATGGTTTATCATCATTGATTATGGTTTACATTTAGTTGACTTAGATTGACTTTGGTTGACTATGGTTGAACATGGTGAACTATGGTTGATGATGGTTTACTCTCGTTGACCATGGTTTACTATTGTTGACCATGGACGACTTTGCTTGACCATGGTTGAATTTTAGTTTACGATGTTTGACTTTACTTTACCATGGTTGACTTAGGTTGATTATGGTTCAATAAGGTTGACCATGGATCACTTTGGTTGAGTAGGGTTAACTTTTGGCTGGCTTTGGTTAACTATGGTTGACCATGGTTAACTTTGATTGAATGTGGTTGACTTCGGTTGACCAATATTGACGTTGGTTGACTTTTGGTTGACCGTCGTTGACTTTGGTTGATCATGGTTGAATTTGGATGACCATGGCTGGCTTTGGTTGACTTTGGCTTACCATGGTTGGTTATCGTTGACCATGATTGACTTTAGTTGACCAAAATTGACTTTTGGTTGACTATGGCTTATCATAGTTGACCATAGTTAACTATGATTGTGGATGGTTGATTATGCTTGACTATGGTTCACCATGGTTGACTTTATTTGACCATGGTTGAGTTTTGGTTGAGTTTGGATGGTTCTCGTTAACTATGGTTAAGCATGGTTGATTATGTTTGACTATGGTTGTCGAAGGTTGGCTATGGTTGACCATAGTTGATAGTGGTTGGCTTTAGTTGGCCATGGTTGACTATGGTTGACAATAGTTGAATTTGTTTGAATTTTGCTTGACTATGGCTGCTTTTGGTTTAAAATGGTTAAATTTGGTTAAATTTGGTTGACCTTTAGTTGACTATGGCTCACTATGGTTAACCAGCATTGAATTTGTTTGACCACATTTGACTTTTGGTTGGCTATGGTTGACGATGTTGGCTTTAGTTAACTATGAAAAATCATGGTTAACTTAGGTTGACCATGGTTGACTTTAGTTTACCATAGTTGACCTTTTTTTACTTCCATTTCCTTTAATTGACCATGGTTAACTATGGTAGATTATTGTTGACCATGGTTGACTTTGGTTGAGCATGGTTGATTTTGGTTGACTTTGGTTTACCATGTTGACTATGGTTGACTTTGGTTAACCATGGTTGACTATAATTGCTCATTGGTGAATTTGGTTTAACATTGTTGACTTTTGGTTGACTATGGTTGAGCATGCTTGACTATGGTTGAACATGGTTGACTTCTCATTGACCATGGTTGACTTTGGTTTATCATGGTTGACTTTTATTTATTTTGGTTGGGCAAGGATGACTATGGTTGGCTATGGTTGAATATGGTTGACCAAGATTGACTTTGGTTGACCATCGTTGACTTAGGTTGACTTTTGGTTAACCACGATTTCTCCTTGTTGATTTTGGTTGACCATGGTTGATTATTCTTGACCATGGGTGACCATGGTTGACTTTGGATGACCATGGTTGTCTTTAGTTGACCAAAGTTGACTTTATTGATTTTTGGTTGACTTTTCAATAACCATGGTTGACTTTGGCTAACCATGGCTAACTTTGGTTGACCATGGTTGGATTTAGTTGACCATAGTTGATTTTTTTTCTTTTGGTTGACTTTTCTTTGATCATGGCCGACTTTGGCTAACCATGGTTGACTTTGCTTGACTTAAGACGATCATGGTTTACTATCATTGATTATTGTTGACCATGGTTGACTTTATGGCTTATATACGTCGATCGACGTATATAATGCATATAAGCCATATGGTTGACTTTAGGCATATATAAGCCATATAAGCCATATGGTTGACTTAGGCATATATTAGTGTATATAAGCAATATAAGCCATATGCTTGACTTTGCTTGACTTTTGGTTGGCAATGGTTGCCTTTGGTTTACAATGGTTAAATTTGGTTGACTTTGTTTCATCATGGTTGAGTTTTAATTGGCTATAGTTGACTTTGTATAACCATGGTTGACTTTTGGTTGGCTATGGTTGACTATGGTTGACCATGTTGACTTTAGCAAACCATGAAAAACTATGGTTGACTTAGGTTGACCATGCTTGACTTAGGTTTACCATAGTTGACTTTTGTTGACTTTGGTTTCCTTTAGTTGACCATGATTGACTTTAGTTGAGCATGGATGATTTTATTTAACTTTAGGTTACCATGTTTAAGTTTCGTTATATTGTTTAGTATTAAAATTACATTAGATCAAATTAAATTATTCCTAGTTCAAACACATATAGGCATATTGAAATGTGACAATATACTTTACTATAATTTTAAATGTCATATTGCATGTTTCAATATAAATTTGAATTACTTGTAATATAATTTAAATTGATATAATTTAAAAAAACACACATATTTATAGATTTTTATTATGTTTACATATATTTTTATAATGAATGATCTTGAATTAATTGACTTAGTTTAGAGCTAAAATTGATGAGAAAAGTGAAAATGATATGATTAAAAAAAAAAAAAAACACACATTTTTTATAATGTTTACAATTATTATTTATAATTGTATATGCTCTATTATTTTCTAAACCATGTAAGATTGAATTAGTTGAATTTAAATTTATATATTGTAATTTTTTCTTACAATGTTAACAAACTTTGTTTTATAAATCTATATACTAAATTTTTTATAAATCATATTAGAGTATAAATTTTTTACTAAAGATCAAAATTCATTTTTACTATTTTCAAACTAAATCATTCCAAATTCATATACTTACATAAATATAAATCATATTAAAATGTGACATTATAAAGTTTTTACTATAATTTAAACGTTATATTAAATATTCCATTGTAAATTTGAATTACTTGTACTATGTAAATTTAAAAAAACACATAATATAACCTTATAATAATTACATCATGTTAGTTTATTTCTTATTTATATAATTATCTTTTTATAAATAATAACTATTTACATAAAAATAATTTTATCTTTATAATGTTTTAAAGAGTTATATTTATATTATTTATATAATTTTATTTATATGATTTTATAATATTTATATGAGTGATAATTTGATAATATTTATATAATTTTTTTTTACAAAATATTTATAAAAAAACATACTCTTAATAAATTCAATATATAATTATTTTAAATATTTTATAACAGTTTGTTATATCATTATATATACCAGATACAATTGAATTTTTCAAAACATCTTAGTCATCCCGATGTATTTCAAAACTTTTGATTTTGGAACAATTTGTTTTGGATTTGCATTCGTATCATTTTGGTAGATTGAGGCTCAGTGGAAGCCATGAGGTTAGCCTTGAGGTTTGGAAAGGCCTGTCTTCCGGGTAGCGCAGTTAATAAAACTTGGTGAGTGATTTGAAAGAGTTTTTTACAATTAAAAATAAAATCATTTTAGTAGATTCAAAAAATATTTAGATAGTTTGTCTGAATTATCACATTGCAACTCTTATGAAAAAATGTAAAAATAAAAAGAATCA
Source organism: Larix kaempferi (assembly GCA_027924585.1). NCBI lineage: Eukaryota > Viridiplantae > Streptophyta > Pinopsida > Pinales > Pinaceae > Larix > Larix kaempferi. The sequence goes on from BSBM01001075.1 coordinate 1,217,803, forward strand.
TTGCTCAAGCCATGCCTGTGAAAAAGGAAAAAGCGTAGAATTACGCAAATTTTGAAAAAATACCATACTATATATCTATATCTGCACAGAACCATTAACAATATAATATATATGACTCTGATTTTCAGTTCTGCCTATAAATTTACTATTTATTTATTACCCCATTGTTTCGTATTAATATGTAGAACACTGAATTGACTCCATTACATCCAAAATCCCGTTCTCCAATGAGTATAATGAACTGGATTCAACTAGAGTAGGAGAAGAAATGGAAATGCGATTATAATGTAGTACTGGATTCAACTGGTGTAAGGAAAGATGGAGAGAAAGCAGCAGGCTCCTGTGCAGGTGATGGAATTGGCTCTATGTAATTGGGCTCCCAAGAATTCACCCGAATCTCTCCCTCCGTGCATGTCAGAACACCCAACTGGCTCATTTTTATGGCAGACATGGCAAATTGCAGGAAGAACACGAACTCGGAATCCTTGAAAATCCGTCGAGATCCCTGGTCTATGCAACATAGAACAGATCTTCATCAGAAGTTAAAAGGCCGTCATTTTTCTCCAAGTTCTTGTAATATTTGCGATCAAATTTCTCTATACTTTTGCGGTCCAAAGCAGTTTTGTTGGTGGATTCGATCGTCGGGCAGATCCGGAGCAGATTCTTCACCAGTTTTTAAATCATGCGAGGGTCTAGGGGATAGATCCTATTGGTGAAGGAAGCGCAGTGAGCTTCCTCTATGGTGTGTTCCCTGGAAAAAGAAAATAATACTAAGCAACTAATATCGTGTTGATAGAGAAAATCATTATCTCGTAATGTTTACATTATTTAAAATAAATAAATGGATTTGGATCTGATCAATCAAATCCTTTCAATCCTTCCAGTGCAATTCTCTATTTGAATGGGTCTAAGTAGATGATAACACAATGATTGGGCTGTTTTGTTTTCAACATAAATAGGAAAAAGTGGAAAATAATGTCTTCAACTTATGGAAAAAATAATGCTATTTCAACAGCATATGATAAACCCTATTAAGAACATAAAACCCTAATATGGAAGTGGGCAAACCTTAGAGAGCAACGAGATCTACAACATCCAATCCCGTTGATTTGAAGTTTTTGAGTAGCAGAGAAACGTTCCAAGTGGATTTAGGCATGCTGTTAACAACTTCTTCTGCTGTGTCCAATGATCTGTTGTCTCTGTTGCCCGTTGGGATGGGAAAATACGGTCCCTTCTCCTACTTACTACAAGAACAACATCCCTCGATGCTAGGGAGACAATATTTGCACAGGAAACAACTTGAGGGAATGCTAATTCCAAATTTGTTTTTTTGTCATCGATTATAGAGAAAGCTTCTGGACTCAGAGATTGATTAGGTGTTGCAGATGAATCCCAGGGACCTCCCGCAGAACCTTTGAGAAATACTGATCCATCACATCCCAGTAAAAATAAAGATATTATAAATACAGTTCTGATCAGAACCCAAGAGACAAATATAATATATATATACAAACACACAGTGTGTACCTTTACAAAGAAATCATGGTGGAATAAACGTAGAAATCCAACGGCCTGGGTGATGTTCTGATCCAAGAAATAATTCACCTAAGATCTAACTATCTCACTATTTCATGTTGTTGCAGAGATATGGACGATTGAAATAGGGAAGTGTTACGGGGAATATGAGGGATGATGGAATAGGGAATCATTATGGGATGCTCCAGCAGGGAAGCATTACGGGATGCTCCAGCAGGGAATCGTTACCTTGAATTAAACCTTAGTGGATAAAAGAGCCAAGTAAATAGCAATAGAGTGTTTCTATTTGAAATAACTCTAATTTTTTTATTAATTATTAGTGTCTGTTCGATTTAAACATGCATCCTACTTAATTGAGTAAATCTTAATCCTTCATTCATAGACATGACTAAGAATATTCAGCCATGCTTTGAATCTGGCCATTCATTTTTTTAAAAATAAAAAATCAACAACCCCAATCCCACCCCAAAGTTGAAATAAAACGGCTTACACTGCAATTAAACCATAAAAGCATTGACAGGGAAAGTGGTGGATCCACTACAAGAAAAAAGGTCATTGGTGAGGGTCCAAAAATGTCACCATAAGCTCATTTGGTGATGGTCAAGAGGGTTCCGGTCACCAAAACTTGAGTGTCGCCAAAGGCACCGTCACCTTAAGTGGGGCTATGTGGTGACATTCAAGGCCCGCTACCAATAATTATGATTATTACACTTTGTGACCGTCGCCAATCGTTATGAAGTTTTGGTGACGGACCAGCTTTGACCCTCACTATTTGATGCATATATGGTGACCGCCAATGACCGATCATTGGTGAGGGTTGAGACATGTCACCATAATCGTATCTGTGATGGTGAAAAAGGAGGGCGTCACCAAAATGTGAATGTCACCAATGGTTGTGTCCCCAAAACTAGAGGTGGTGTGGTGACATTCAATGTTCGACACTAATAAGGATTATTAGTGACAAATAGTGACCCTCACCAATTTATATGAAGTTTTGGTGATGGACCTAAGGGCCTCCATCACCAAAAAAACTGAACGTCGCCAATGAAAAATGATGAGGGCCTTGCAATGACCCTCACTATTGAGGATATTTCCATTAACATATCAATGGCGACAACTGCTATGAGATTGTCACCACTTTTCATTTTGAAAATCTTTTAATGACGCAACATAAAGGACCGCTGCCATTTCAATTAAAATTGTAAAAAAAATAATTATAATTATAAATTGTCACAAGGAAAATGTAACCCTAGTAGATGGTGATGACCAATAGCCTGCTGGAATAAATTGAACATTTGGTTATTATTATTATAACATTTTACTAATTTGAAAACGCAAAAACATCACATTGTTATAAGTAAAGTAAATAGAAATGATTCACTAACATGTTTACACGATAACTAAAATAGATATATAAGATTTTTTAAGCATATGGAAACAAGATACCAAAAGATGATATAAAATGTTGTAACAACAGTTTAATAATGCAAGCTTGGCCCAAGCGTGTAAGATGAGTTGTTTTTTACACTTTCAGATGCACAAATGGAAATCAGACATATGGGCCTTCTTTGGAATCATGTCACCCATCTCATCCTCCTATTTGTCCCTCCAAGTTCGTTCTAATGTTAACCGAGGAGCGGATTTATTGCAAACTGGTCACAGAACAAAGGAAGCATAGTTTATGCTTCGTGTGATGAAATGCTATGAAGGTTAACGGAAACTAACCAAGCACTATAAATCAACACCATTGACAACAACATAAGCACAAGAAACTATTCAAAAAGATATTCAAACAACGTTTTTGAACTTCAGCGAAAAACATGAACCATACCTCAGTCATTATTTTTGCCAATTGCTTGACACTGACCTCATTATTAGGATTGCCAATATTGAAAATGTGACTGTTTTCCCTGGAAGGAATTTCCTGAAAAATGAAATAGGTAAGTACTATAAATATATAAGCACTGTGTAACAAATAACATTATGGTCCTCAAAAGTCATTATTTCTCATTATTTCTCTCTTTTGCTTCATATTGGATCATCAAATTTTTATGGTCCTCAAAAGTCCTGCTCTATGCAACAATAACATTAACATTGGATATCATTCTCAAAAGTCTTATTTAAAAGAATACTTGACCTCATAATTTTTTTAAGTGTGGTTCTTAAACTTGCATGATATAATTCAAATCCAATCTGCCACAATATAATATGCAGAATAATTTCAGGATTCAACAAACCACATGGAACTCAACTTTGAGCCCAACTGCATCGGTTAAAATCTAGAGATAGACTATCCAAGGTGTTTTTCAAAGCTTTGGCTACTAAACATGTACATCAAAGGATAGTGGATAGCGGTTGTGAGATGAGTGGGAGGTCTCATCATGAAAATAAGAGATTGAAGAGGAAATTGTGGCTCGTGATAGGATTGTCTTCCAATCTCAAGCTTATATTGATGAGAGGAAGGTGTCCTCATAATTGGTCTCCCACAACACCGTAGCTATAAGCATAGGGATTATATTATGTCCCCTTTTTTGTTAACTTGTTCTATATTTGAAGAATCACAAAAGGTGTTTTGGGTTGTCTAGCATACTATTCAATCTCTGCTTGCACAAAAGTTTACATGGCATACAAGTATATGATAATTGATTCATGCAAGCAAAAGCATCTAGAGTCTTTCTATCATTATCCAAATTTGCAATCCATACAATTTAATGGGCTAGACAATATTAACAAACTAAAAGAATTCAGGGTGGATGTTTTGGAATTTGGTCAGAAATACTCTCTTTATAAATGAAAAGGAACAAGTGGTGCCTTGCTTATGAGATATTGTTTAGTTGCTTCCTGTATTATGCCATTCACTTCAGGTTCTTTTTTCTTTGATTTTCTTTTCTCCAGTCTATTATGTCCTTTCCTATTTGAACTAAATTTGGGGGGCTGAAATCACATTCTCCCAAATTTGCTAAACTCCCACCCTCTGTCACTGAGCTTGTGGAAGCAGGCCCTTCACCTAGATTCATCCCATCAATTTATGGACTGTATTCAGCTGCACAAATCCCTAAAACATTTTTTTAGAACAACCATCTGCTTGACTGCATGGAGCCCCTTGAGCAGAAGGATCATTTATTATTACATCATAAGAAACACTCACAGGGACACTATCTTTCCTTGCAGATCCCATTCTCATTTGATGGTCCCCCTGGTTGGATGGTTGACCACTGTCTATATCATTTAAACTAGACAGAACCTCAGTCTGTTGACATTCAGTTTCATTGTCACACTGGGTGCTGCATCTTACCTTCTCATAATCTCCATTACATGTTCCTCTCTCACTTGTGGTCACATCTTTTTTTTTCCTTGTATTCTGCGGTATTTGATGATGGGAGAAGTTTATCACAAAGGTGACAACTAGAAGAAGTGTCCCCTCTGCTCTGTTATGATCTCATGTAAGGATCTTCATACTGTTTGCATTCACAATGTAAAGCAGTATGATGTTTGGGAACACATTGACTTCATACTTCTAACTGGTTAGTGTAATGCCTTTTCAAGTTTTACTCTGATATATGATCCAAAGTTATCTGCAAGCAAGGAAGCACTTGAGCTTACTAGTTGGACTGACAAGGTACAATATGAGGGGGGTGAAGATATGGAGTTACTTCCTTATGTGTATGCAACTAGAGATCAATTAGAAGAAAGAACATCGTGCCTCAGAATATCTGAGTGGTAGTCCACCATTGAAACAACAGTTTATAGTTGAGGCTAACGCAGGGTTTGGTAAACTCAAGATTGATAGTTCTAATTCAAGATGTCTCACAGAATCTATGAAATTAAAATTTGGGGATGACATTACTTTCTCTAATCATGAATCAAGTCATCAAGTAACAAAGAGGTCAGGAAGTTATCTCAGTTGAGTTGTTTTTTACACTTACAGATGCACAAATGGAAATCAGACATATGGGGCTTCTTTGGAATCATATAACCCAACTCATCCTCCTGTTTGTTCCTCCAAGTTTGTTCTAATGTTAAATGAGGAGTAGATTTATTGCAGACTGGTCACATAACAAAGGAAGCATAGTTTATGCTTCCGTTGCGATGAAACGTTAATGAAGGTCAGTGGAAACTAAACAAGCACTATAAATCAACACTATTGACAACAACAAAAACACAATATATTATTCAAAAATCTATTCAAACAACTTTTTTGAACTCCAGCGAAAAGCATGAACCATACCTCAGTCATTATTTTTTCCAGCTGCTTGATAGTGACCTCATTATTAGGATTGCCAACATTGAAAATGTGACTGTTTTCCTTGGAAGGAATTTCCTGAAAAATGAAATAGGTAAGTACTATAAATATATAAGCACCATACAAGATTAGTATAAATACATAAAGGATTGTTGTTACTTACCATCATCAAGAGAACAATTCAGCTAGCATATTGTGCCCCATATGTTTAAAGACTGTTTATACAATTCCAAGCATGCAAAACCAACACAGAGCACACTAATTTTTTCCTTAAAGAAATCTATTGTGGAATAACTCCAAGTTAATGATTTAAAAATAAAAAAACAAATGCAAAACACAACAAAAAATACACCACTATAAAATGATATAATTCCATACCCAAGTTAACACATCTAGAAATTCAATATGAAGCAATTACAACCACATAGCAGTCCACTTACTTTCCAAGGGCATAATCAAACATAAAGGACGAGCTGTAAATAATCCACTAGATAGTCCAAGAACGTATTAATTCAGTCCAAGACAAAAGATCAAAACTAGCATTTATCAAGAACATCATTAATTCAATGTAAATCCAAACCATTAGTGACCCAATATGCAAAGTCTGCAAATGTATAAACCATGTAAAGGTGAATATAGCAGAATAAATATGTTTTATTGTTTAATATTCAACCATATTCCTTCACAATCTGAACGGACATAATCCACGTTCACGTCAACATCGACATCGACTATATATTCTTCATTTACACATTTTGCTTCTTGAAAGTCTATAACCCTTGACAAATTTGCATACTCGGGTTCATATGATGTACTATTTATCAATCCTTTTGGAGAACATGTTAACACTACATACCAGTCAGTCTCAACTGGATCTTGTACATAGAATACCTGTTTAGCTTGCAATGCCAGAATAAATGGATCATCTTGCCAATGATTCTGACTTAAGCATTTCTTCATATTCACCATTGTAAAAGCCAAATCATCAGTTTTAATCCCTCTCTTATTGTATACATCGACCCAATTACATTTGAACAACATGTACTCCATACAAAAATAGTCCAATGTAATTATTTCTTCTATTACTCCATAAAATGTTGTTTTCTGAAGTATAGGGTTTGGATCATTGGAACTTGACCTCATCATTGTTTCGGCTTCCAAACACACACCACTATTTTGCGTGGTTCTCTCATTATCCATTCTTTTTGTATGGAATCTATAAGCATTGGTTAGGTATCCCTTGTACTTATTCACAAATTTCCTTGGGCCTCGCGCTAGCCATTTAAGCGTATCACACACATTTCCGTCTCCTTCCACCTACATATTTTCAGTTTTTTTAATGTAGTTAGAACACATACATCAAACCTATGATAACATATTTAAATTTGTACATGACAATATTCAACATGTAATGATTTGTAAGTACTTATAATATAAATAGTATAAAGTGACCTGTTGTTTTAGCCAACTAGAAAACTATTGGGTGTGGAGTCTTTGCAATAGAGCTTCATCTTTCTTGGTTTGGGTAGATGAGTTGAGAATCTCCATCTTGTGCATCTTAATTTGACAATTATGGACAGTAAAATTGGTTGTTAATGTGTTTTGATAAAATATGAATAAAAATAATTTGAAATGTCAAATACATTATTCTATCCATGGATCTAGGTTTTGTTAAACCACAAACAAACAAAATTTTGAAGGTCAAACATGTTACTTACTCTATCAATGGATCAACTTCATTTGTGTGAAATAGAACCCACCTATGGGCTTGTTCCCAACTAATGTTATCCATTTCTGATGGAATTGAAGCACGGGGGGTTCACTCACTGAACTTGTTACATAGCACGATCGTTCGCATGATATTAAACAATATCCCTAATTTCAATAAATATTGAAAAATTCCTCCTAAATTTTTATTGTTGAACCCCCCTCCCAATATGCATTTCCAATTAATAAAACCCCTAGTTTCACCAAATATTGTATGTATCCATTTTTATCAACCCATTTTTAATACCCCCTTTATATCATATTATGAGTTGTAACAAATAGGAGCCCTAACACATAGAAGTATAAGAAAACATTATGCTAATAAAATAACAGTATAATGCTAATAATGATACCACCATAATTGCAGGGGTGATTGATCAATTTGTAGCTTTAGATAGTGGAAGACCCAACGAAATAGTACTAGTGAAGGAAAAATGCATAAAAGGAAACCCGGTCAAAATATCAACATAACAAAGAATTTAAAAGGATGATAGTCCAATTGTTAGTGCAATGCTCAGAAAATATGAGAATTGCAAATGTTTCACACCACAACTTGCCAATCTACCAATTTTATATCATGTAAATATAAGTATAGCCGTAGAGAGCTCATGTTTTCTATAAGCTTAATAAATTAAACTCTATAAAATTGAAAAATTGAAACCCTTTTGTGGATGGACTCCCATACCTTCCTATCAAAACAAACATCATTGATGTTTGAACCCAAATAAACATAGAAAAATTTATCTTACTTTCCAATAACACCATATTATCATGTGCATATCCTGGATTTGGGTCATTCACAAGATGCAATGAATTTCCTCCACTTTAACAACATTTAGTTACCTTTTCTTGGGTTATATCTATTTTTGTTATCTTTACACGAGAGGGGAAAATATCCATTGTTAGGTTTCAAGCATGCAATAGTTATAAAGATACATAGATGGTGAAACTTATACGATACCATTTCGTGGTAACGATAACACATAGGGTATGTAAATAAGGGTTTAGATTTTCACCTATGTTCATGTCAATTCCAACACAATACTAAGATGATTCCTTGAATATAAGAATTGAAATTACAATTATGAATGTGCCAAATATAACTCAATCTAACAACCATTCCTAACTGGCAATGTGAAAATGTTAAAGAAGAATACAAAAGTTGAAAGAAATATTTAGTCAAGAAAGATTGATCTAACTTTTCTTGGTTCCAATGAGCCAAGAAATATTGATCTCACTTTTCTTGGCTGTCATGGATAAAGGTTTGATTGAATCTCAATACCAACCTAAACCCCAACCTAAAAAATGAAGAGCTAGATCTTTTTCTAGAATGCCTCCAAAAAATACAATACAATTGTTCAACTCCAAAAATCTCAATTACGTACATCTCTTAACTTATAGATGAAAACCAATATAGCATGAATTCAAACCAAGCCTAAATAAGCTATTAAATGAGGATTTCTCAAGGCCAGTAATCCAAATAGACTTCCATTGATATTATCATTGGTACACTATTATCAAATTTATGCAAAACTTAGGATCATAAGCAATATCAAATAAAAATGGAGGGTCCTTATGTTTTAGGTGGGTATGAATTGAGCCCATGATTTGGAGATATGAATCCATCCCACAATTTGGAGGTTATTCCTAAACCCACCCGAATAAAATAACCCCCAATATTTATATCACTATGTCAAATTTAAAACCCCCCCTTGACCCCTTAATATGAGACAATATATTTTTGATATTTTTAAGAGAATTCAAACCCCCAATATGAATGGACGTGATATGATATTGCCTCGCTAGTGAACCCCCCGTGAATTGAAGCAAATAATGGCTTTCCATCAAGAATTACTTCTTCAACTTCATCATCCCACACTTCATTTCGACCATGTGTGGTTCCAATAGCTTCCATACCTTTCAAGTATCCTCCACAAAACTTTATTGATTCCTCCACATTGTAGCTTTCAGCGATGCATCCTTCAGCCCTATTTTTGTTCTTAACATAACTCTTGTATACTTTCATACACCTACAAAAAGAGAATATTTTTTAAGTAATGTCAAAAGCTTTGAATAAATTATTCTTCTTGTGGTTCTTGATAGCAAGTAAAGTTCCATGTACCTCTCAAAGGGGTACATCCATCTGTATGAAACCGAGCCACAATATCGAAGCTCACGTATCAAATGCACATTCAAATGCATCATTATATCGAAAAAAGAAGGAGGGAAGTACTTTTCAAGCGAGCACATTGTCTCCACTATATCATTTTCCAACTTGTCAAGGCTCTCTATTGAAACCGATTTTGCACAAATCTTCCTATAAAAGTAACAGAGCTTACAAAGCGTCTTTCGAATAGCAATTGGTAGCACATGGCGTAGAGCTACTGGGAGAAGTTGTTGCATTAGAAGATGGCAATCATGTGCTTTCATTCCACGGAACTTAAGCTCTTCCATAGATATATGATTTTTTGGATTAGAGCTATAACCATCTGGCACTTTTAATGTGAAAAGAATGTGACATAGGGTCTCTTTCTCTATCTTTGAAAGAGTATGCGGTGCATGTGGAAGGAATATTTTTTTTCTGTTAACTTCTGGCCATAGTGATTTTCTCAAACACATTTTTTGCAAGTCTTCTCATGATTTCTTTCCATCTTTGGACTTCCCTTTTATATCCAAGAGAGTTCCAAAAATGATTTCACATACATTCTTCTCCATATGCATTACATCTAAATTGTTACGTTGTAGGTGTTTCTGCATTCCAACACATTGAGAATATTGGAAAATTATTTAATATGGAGGAAATCATAAATAATGAATTCAATGAAGACATCTAAGCACAATGACGTCATATAAGCATGCAATGTATAATAATTAGGAATGGTTGATGTCTCTACATACCTCCCAATATGGTAGATTGAATAGGATTGATTGTTTCTTCCACACCACAACATTAATTTTTTCACCTTTTTCCTTATTTATTTTCCTTTTCTTTGATTCACTCTTCCCCCAAACTGTTTTGTTTCCCCTTGTTTCCTTAAAAATATCTAACACTCTTACAATTGGAGGGGCATAACGAAGCTCCTCCTTCCCATTAAATGGTCCCTTCTGTGAGCGAAACTTATGATTTTGAGGAAGAAATCTCCTATGTCCCATGTACACACATTTCTTGCTACAATTGAGGTACTCTGATTCTGTGTTCTTTCCACATATGGGGCATGCATTATAGCCTTTTGTTGTGCAACCAACCATAATCCCATAAGCTGGAAAGTCGTGAATCACCCACATAAGAATCACCTTCATGTTAAAGCATGTGTTATTGTAAGCATCATATGTCCATACTTCTTGGTCCCATAATTCCTTTAGTTCATCTACCAAGGGTTCCAAATACACATCAATGTCATTACCTGGTTGCTTGGGACTAGGTATTAACAATGTTAACATACAAAAATTCCTTTTTGTGCACAACCGTGGTGGGAGGTTGTATGTAACCAACACTACAGGCCAAACATTGTATGTACTGCTCAAGTCTCCAAATGGATTAAATCCATCTGCTGCCATTGCAAGTCGTACATTGCGGGGTTCGCCTGAAAAACCAGGCCATCTTTCATCAATAGTTTTCCAGGATGGGCTATCAACAAGGTGGCGCATATGACCATCATTGCTTGCATTCTCATGATGCCACCTCATTTTTTGTGACATGTCCGCAGAGCTAGAACAACAAAGAAAATCTTTCATTTATACATAATATTATCATATAATAACACTCTGAAAAATGGTAAAGATAATACAAGAAGGTGAAAACTTGAATACAATTATGGTGTTGAAAATCATACCTATACATTCTCCTTAGCCTCGGTGCTATGGGGAAATATCTTAACACCTTTGTAGGAACACCTTGACTCACCTTTTGAGATTGAGCATCCACCTTCCATCGAGATTTTCCACATGTTGGGCATTCGTCTTTACTTTCGTTACTTCCTCGATATAAAATGCAATCATTGGGACATGCATGTATCATATCACAGTTTAATCCCAATGATTTTATCAACTTTTTTGCAGCATATGCAGAATATGCAGAATATGGAAGTGTGTTATCTCTAGGAAGTGCATTTTTATGCAATTTTAACATTTGGCCAAAACTTCTATCAGACCATCCACTATTCACTTTGAGATTGTAATATTCTATGGTTGTTGATAGTTTTGTGAAATCAACACAACCAGGGTACAATGGTATCTTTGCATCTTCGATTAACTTCCTATATTCATTAACTTCATATAGTACATTTGTTGATGCCAAACCCACATTATCACAACCTTCGTTTAGGTTTTTATCAAGACATGGATAAGCATCATTCACCATATGAAGCACTTGATCACCAACAATGGTTGTATCATCATCCTTTTCGAGTGGATCATTACCATTCTGAAACGATTTTCCAAGCTCATCAACCTGATTATCGTAATGGCATTCTACATGTCCATAACACTATTAATAAGAAAATTAAAATTCATGTCAGTGATTTTATGGTTTTTATGAAAATTAGAATCAATAGATATTGGTCAAATAGGGGCCTTTACCAATGCAAATTAGCTTACGAGTTGAGATGATATATGCTCTATAACTTCATGTGGCTCATTTTCAGAGCATTGCCTAGCCTCATCAATAATGGATGGAATCGAAAGGTGAGAGGAAAATGTAATTAAGCACATATAAATATAATTTATATCTTTATTGTAATACAACACATATAAATATAATTTATATCTTTATTGTAATACAAGTAAGTTTGAAACTAGATCAATTCATTTATTTCAAGATACTTGATTGTGAATGCTCTCTCCATGAAAATACCAAATTTTATATTGTTCTATTATTCCATCACAAATCAAGTGCTCGCGTATTTTATCAAATGTTTGTACTTTGACTATGCCACATTTATTACATGGACATTTTATGGACATCTTATTCCTTGAATGCACCTCGGCAAACTTTAAGAATTCCTCAACCCCATCTCTATATTCTTGTAGTGTCCTACACATAACCAATTTCCATTAAGTCACATAAATTTAATTGAGAACAAGTTAGCACTAATACATTTTTTTGGTATATCACCATGAATAACCAAATATAGAAACTATACCTATTTTTCAAGTTCATCCACTTTCTTTTGTCCATTTGATAATATGCTCCAACCTCCTTTGAAATTATGTCTACAATGAACTAAAAAAGTTAGTTGATAGTAAACCTCATATATATTGAAAACACACAACTTTGCACTAACAACTTGCAGTCAAACAACTGCATAAACCCACATTTCTTATTAAGAGGTATTCTGATATGAAAAATCCCTAAATTGTTCAAATATTTGACTTAGATCTTCTGGAAATAATCTCTGTGGCATAATGCATTATTGTAATTGTCTCTTTAGATGTCAATTTGTAGAACCATTGAAATTCGAACCAATATGGCATCTAACTTCTAAGAAAGTAGAACCCATAAATATTCTACCCAGACTCAAAACTAATTCATTCCAGGCAGCCCTTCAATGCAGAGTGTTCAACACTCAACCTTAGATCTTAGTTCAACCTTAAAATTAAAATGTAGCCCAATAGAGAGTAACACAATTAACTAATTCATTTTTTGGTTAGATTGTATATTCACCAGAGTTCATCAATGACATAGACATGTATGAAATCAACACACAGCATCATGGCAAATAATCCTTTTCCATTTATTACTTGGAAATTTGCAGGCTAATAAACAAACTCTAACCTATCCTATGTTTTTCTTGCCTTGATTCTTACATTGTATAGCTAACCCTCCTAACCATCATTTTTCAAGCCTCCCTCTCTAACCTCTAATGCTTGCAGGAATACAAGCTATACTTGAAAACATAACTTGTAGCTAAATAACAAACCTCATAAATTTATGGAACTAACTCCTAAAGTTTTTGTAAAGTTCTTGTAATTGTAATTGTCACTATTATGTTAAAATAAATTGATTCTCATCCTTAAGACTGTTTAATAACTTATATCTACAGGATTGACCTAAGCCTGTAAGTTGAGTTGTTGTTTATACTTACATATGCAGAAATGGAAATTGGACACATGGGTCTTATTTGGAATCATGTCACATAGCCCATCCTCTTGTTGGTTCCTTCGAGTTCATTCTGATGTTACCCAAGGACCGGATTTATTGCATACTGGTCGCGGAATAAATGAATCACTTTTTCTGCCTAGATTAGAGGATTTGTTGATTCTTTGAATCTTAACAGATCCTCCCTGAGCCTAAAGGAAATCTTGTAAATGTTGAATAGTTAGCAAGGTTAAACTAGAAGTTTCCAAGTGTGATGAGGTGTCAATGATGCATCATCGTTTAGGATAGAGCTGAACTCCTATTTAGGGAGGCAGTTACAGAAATATAGAAAGGTCGCTAGGGTTAAACCGTTAAATTGATTCTTCTGGGATGAACCTGCAATAATTAATTAATGCAAATACACGAGATATCAGAAATAACAGAACTCAGAATCACTTTTATATTGATCATATGCCACTTCGAGGGGGCAACCTCCTTTGAGCAAGCTCAATACAATTAACTTCACGGTGCCTTCATAGTCCTCAACACACACTTATATACTAAGTCTAGGTGACAATACCATGGGTCAATACCATGTGTCAATACAAACCATGGGCCAATACAAAATATAGATAAACAATTATTATGGGTCAAAACCATGGTCCAATACAAACTATGGATCAACAAAACTATGGGCGACTTAGAAAGCATATGCGCCAACAACAATAACAAAAACTATGGATCAACAAATACTACGGGATGACTTACAAAGCATATGCGTCCAACAACAATATACTAACAAAGTAAAGACATGGGTTCCTAACATCCCCTCTCCCTTAGAAAAAGCTTTGTCCTCAAAGCTTTAGATGTGGAAATTGATGCAGAATCTGAAGGAGTGGGTCCCCTGTAGCATCCTCGGGTTGCATTCCAAGCCACTGGCGCCTTTTGAGTTTCAGGGAGGATTGCATGGAAGGCTGTAGACGAAGAAGAACCATATCGGCGACGTGAAAAGTGCACGCAGAATAGTGCTGATCGGCTTGTTGTTTCAGTTGAATTCTTGCCATGTGAAGATTGTCCTGTAGAATGAGAAGAAACTGATTGTGGTTTCGAAGAATTGAGTCAATTGCTTGAACTGGGGAGCTGTTGAAGGTGTATGGAAGAAGAACTGGTGGTGCCTGTCCAGAGACTGCTTCATATGGTGTCCTTTTAGATGTGGTACTATACCACTAGAGCGCTTCCAGGAAATCTATAGAAATAGTTGTCCAAATTTGTGTAGGGATGGGCAAGGGTTCGAGCAGTCCCGAAAGGAGGGTCGTTTCACCCTTGTTGACCTGGAAAGTATCACAGTCAACCACCTTCCGTTGAATTGTCATTTTCAATCCCTGCGAAAAGAAGTTACATTGTTCTTCGTCATACGTTTTGAGGAACCCAGAGTGCCCTGCTGAGGAAGAAGCATGGAGTTCATAGAAGAGATAGCCCCGTTGAACAGATTGCAACCAATTTGGAACAAGCAAAGAAATAGCTGTAAGAGAAACTGGGTCATCAAATGTGCGAGAAGGAGCATCTGCCACCATATTGTCCTTAGCCTTTTGGTAAGTGGTCGCATAGTCATAACCCATGGGTTGGAGAACCCATTTCAGGTGTGCTGGGGAGGAGACCCGTTGTTCCAAGAAAGTTTCTAGACTCTGCAGATCAGTCTTGATGCAAAATTAATTCCCCAATAGGGATGGCTTCCAATTCTGTACTACATGCAAAATAGCCATCATGTCCTGTTGAGATGTAGATGCAGAAAAATGCTTACCGGAAAGGTCTCGTGAAGGCGGAAAGCCCACTGGTGCAACAAAGACACCTGCATATCTATCCAAGGAAGTAGTGGAGACCGTTGGTGGGTGCATCTGAAGGGAATGGAGCTGAGCAATGACACCATGTGATTTCTTCTTAAGGATCTTTTCCAAATGATGTGAACCGATGATGCAGAGAGACCTTGGTTGTAAGCCCATAAATTTGTGTTGTGTCCCATTCACTGAAAACTGCATCCAAAGTTCATCAAAATCCCATAAGATGGGGCCAAGTGTGCGTAACCATTGAACGTCCAAAACTACATCACATCCACCTAAGGACAAGGCAAACATGTCAGAGCGCAATTTATAATCTTCCATAGAGATACGCACATTATGACACTTCCCCTTGCAAGGTAAGGTGCCCCCATTGGCAACCATGACTTCAAAGTTGGAACAAGGATGGACAAAACAATCAGCCTGTTTGGCAATCCGAGGGTCAATAAAGTTATGAGTGCTACCAGAATCAATGAATATGGTAAGAGGGAGATTCTTGAAGTATCCCCTGACCTGCATTGTTTGTGGGGTGGTGACACCAGTTACAGCATGGAGAGAGATCTCGGGTGGGTCGTCTTGAGATGGGGTGTCAACAGGCGGGTGCTGAATGTCGACCTGAACATCTACTGTATCTGGAGATTCTTTACCAAGTTCTGAGGTAGGCAGAGAATCCACATCCAAGAGATAGAGCTTTTGTTGAACACATCTATGTCCTCGAGTGAATTTCTCATCACAATTATAACAAATCCCTTTTTCTCGGCATGCCTGCATCTCTGTTTCAGACAAATGCTTGATAGGATTTGTTCGAGGAGCAGACATGATGGGAGGTTGTTGGGAACCCATATTTCTGAAGGGAACAAAGGTGGGTTTTGAGCATTCTTCAGCTGCGATCTTGTCCTCTGCCAACTTAGCCAGCCCTAGGACTTCCATCATTGTGGTGGGACAGAAAATTTTGACTTCTGAGCGGATTTCATCCTTGAGACCACTGATAAAACAACTCCTGTAGAATTCATCAGACAATCCTTCTGTGTGATTGGCCAGTTTCTCAAATTTTGTCTGATACTCTCTCACTGTGCCAATTTGGTGAAGTTTAGTAAGTGCTCCTATGAAGTCATCAAAATCACTAGGACCAAATTGTGGCAAAAGGAGTTGGCAAAAATCTTTCCAGTTTGGCTCAGGATGAGCTTTGATGTACCAACGGTACCATTGAAGGGCTTCTTGTTCCAAATGAAAGGATGCAAGTGGAACTTTGTGGACATCAAAAGTATTATGCAGACTAAAATATTGTTCTGCTCGATATATCCATCCAGTCAGATCAGTACCATTGAAGCGAGGAAAATCAAGCCTCGACCCATGAAAATTGTTGGAAGAAGAGAACCCAATGGCTGCAGAAGATTCTTGTTGTCGGTTATTGTTCATGGCTGAATGCTGAAGATGGAGGTTGAGAAATTTTTCATCCAGATCTTGGAGTTTGGTTTGGATGGATGCAAGTGCTTCCTCCATGGTTTTTGCTCCTATGCGAGTGACAACCATAACCAGGATATTTTTTTTTTTTTTGTGGTGGGGGGGGATGGATAGAAAAACACAAACACAAGCTTATTTAGTAAGGGGAAATTCGGATTTGGGAAAAAATCGGAGGGGTAATTGGGATTTGACTACGTTTTCGACACTTTCTGAGGGGCATGGAAGCAAGAAATGGGGATTTCAGAAGTGAGAACTCTATGGTAAAATTTGAAGGCAATTGGGTGAAAATTGAAGAAGTTATGGCAAACCATAAAAATAGATAAATGTGGGATTTCTGGTCTTGGGAAGTGGAATTTGGGATAGGGTCTTCAGGAATGAAATATGCAGAATGGGATTGCAGGGATGTCAATGAAGTTTCAGGGAAAACAGAGTTGAAACAAGGGAGATATGGCCGAAAAACAGAATTTTATACCCCCCCCCTTTTTTTTTTCTAGAAATGGATCGGCAACAACGGCGTGGAAGGGATCCGCAACAAATTGATTTGCAACGGCACGGAAGGGATCGAAAACGGCTAGATCTGAAATGATGACTGGATCTAGAACCACTTTCAGAATAAATCTGAAATGACTGGATCTGGAGCGGATGTGATCGGCAATAGTTCAGCTGAAAATAGATATGGACCCTAGGTATGAACGGCTTCCTAATAGTTCAGGTGTTTCACTCGGCCACCAATGTTGTCTGATGGCTTGTGTATTGGGGTAGTACCCCTCACTCCACGGCTCAGGTAAAACTGATAACCACTTTGCCACAAACGATAGCTCTTGGTTTACCTCACAGGTGGGAACTAGTCAATTAGGTAGGGGTCGTTGCCCTTTTCGCTGGCAGGTCCTCTCAATGGGCCAGCTACTTTGGGGTTCCTGTGGTACTCCTCACAATGAGTTTTAGGGCTTCTACCCAAGTTCTTCCCACAGTTAAGAGGATAGGGATTATTCCCAAATCCGAAGCTACAACAGATGTGAAAAAAAAATTTGGCAGAAATTCCACCCAACGAGCCCAAGAAAGTGCTATGATAGCAGATGTGATGAACTTGCAATAATTAATTAATGCAAATACACGAGATATCAGAAATAACAGAACTCAGAATCACTTTTATATTGATCATAGGCCACTTTGAGGGGGCAACCTCCTTTGAGCAAGCTCAATACAATTAACTTCACGGTGCCTTCATAGGCCTCAACACACACTTATATACTAAGTCTAGCTGCCAATACCATGGGTCAATACCATGTGTCAATACAAACCATGGGCCAATACAAAATATAGATCAACAATTATTATGGGTCAAAACCATGGGCCAATACAAACTATGGATCAACAAAACTATGGGCGACTTACAAAGCATATGCGCCAACAACAATAACACAAACTATGGATCAACAAATACTATGGGACGACTTACAAAGCATATGCGTCCAACAACAATATACTAACAAAGTAAAGACATGGGTTCCTAACATCTTCATATATATGATTGTAAGCCTACGGGCCACAGCAGAGGTAGAGCGGAGGTGAGGCAGAGGCAGAGAGGATAGGAAAATAGAGAGGAGGGGACCAGGGTAGAATACTCCCATATTGTGTAATCAGGTAACGAAATTATGAGTAATTGAATTTGATTAATGAAAGCATTTTATATGCATATGGACTTGTGAATATCTCTTTCTATGTATTTTTTATGAAGTTCATTGTCTCTGTTGAATGTGAATGGTGTCCTACTGAAAACATAAAGTCATTTACTCCGGAATTTGTATGCAATTCCTGCAGCAAAAAATGAGTACATAGGCTTTGTTAATTGGTTGACTTCCTGACAGTAAGCAACTACAGGAATATGCGATTTCTGCGAAGTATTTGGAATTGGAAGACCCTTCTGAAAACTGACTCGATGTGATTGTTTATCACTCGAGTGTCCTTATGTTATGAGATCTCAAGTTATGCAAATCGGAAGGAAGTGAAGTGATTGAAATTGGAACATCAAGTTACTTCAATTAGATTGTTTAAAGTAAATTCTGCATAAAACCCTAACCCTAACCAAAATTTAACAGAATAAATAAATGTGTTGGGTGAGAATCTATTGTCGCTGAAGGTAAAATATTGAAGATTTTAGCATTTGTTTAACATTTTTATACAGAGATCGAGTGACAGAATTGATAGCCAGGTTCCATATTTCAGGGTTAGGGTTTGAATATTTGGAAGTTTGTTGAAGGGTAGTAGTTATTTTTTTCCACTTGTTCATGAAAAACTAAGTTTCTCAAATGTTGAAACAAACACTGACTTGGAGGAAAAATCATGGCAAATTGTCGTTGTGCACAAATTTGAATACCCAGGTATACTCTATTTGGGAATCGAACTCCATTTTAGATTCCATTTGTGTACGAGAAGCAGTAGATCATGGCCTAATTGTAATCATATTATTAAAGGGAAAACACCATTTCTGAACAAAGAAATTGAATTTATACTCAAGGTAAGAGTTCAAGAATTTGGGGAAGCATTTTTTGTTGAAATTGTAGGTGGTTCCTACATCAAAAATAAAAAGAAGAGCTGCATGGATAGCGTTGGAACCTGATTTCCACAGTTCGTCTCACTCCCTTTCCTTCCGATCGGCACCTATGTCTATCTTTCCATTCGTGGTTCAACCCAATAGCATTTAATTGTGACTTTTTGTCTATCTCTCCATGCGCATGGTTTAAGCCAGAGCAAATCATTCCAACCCTAATTTCATCTACACCAAAATTCAAAAATTGAATTTTTAAGTCTTTGAAAATGGTATCTTTTGAATCTTTGAAAATGGTATAAAATAGAATCTTTTTAATCTTTACAAATGGTATAAAATTGAACCTTTCGAATCTTATAAAATGCAGGCATCATTTCTTGATGTAATTTAATTTATGATATACAAAGTGACAAAGTGTTACCATTATTGCAGTTTATTATTTAAATATTATTATCTGCAAAATCAAGAGTCATCCATGACTTCACAATGTATCATCTTGCCATAAACACTAGGAGAAGGCATACCTAGTGGGAGACCATGCGTCACACATCAAAGAATACCCGAGTATAATTGCTCTACTACAGAAGGATAGTGAGCTATAGAATAATGAACCCCAATCATACACACAAGAGGAAGACCAAGTTGATATAACTGTTGATGTATATGTAACTTCGGAATGTATTTAACATATATGTATATTGTATTCCTATAGAGATGTTATTATTCCTCTATACGGAAGTGTCGTCATTTATATTGTAAGTGTCGTAACTTATACTTGATGGGTTATTAGACCACCTTGTTGGGGTCGGCCCTGTATAAGTCATGTGGGTCAAAGGGTTATTAGACCACCCTATTGGGGGTCAGCCATGTGGGTCAAAGTGTTATTAGACCACCCTAGTGGGGGTCGGCCCAGTCAGCATTATGTTAAGTGGTTAATTTGAGGCCGACCTAGTTGAGTAAAGGTCAAGTCAAGTTAGTGTATAAATAGAGAGTGTGTCTCTCTCATTTTACACATTCTATTCTCTCACTCACACTTGGGAGAGTGGCGCACTTGTGGAGGAGGAGGCTTTGTTGCTAGGAGAAGACTATCTCTTATTTTGGTTGTATCATTGCTCTATCTATCTTTGAGGAAGTTATTGGGGTTTTCCACCTTTATGGTTTTCCCCAAGTAAAATCTGTGTCTCTTGTGTGCTTGCATTATTGTGTCCATGATTGATATGTTGTAGAGATGCTATACTTGTTGTTCTCTCAGTTAAGATCCTAGATCTGATTGAAGTAAATTTTGAAAATTTAACATGGTATCAGAGCTAGCTTGAAAGAAGGCATGATATGGCATGTATGACACTTGTTGCACTTACGAGGCTAGGGCTTGATATAGAAAAAATCAGTCATCGTAGAACTTTTGCTATAAATCCATTTTGGAAACGTTTTCGGATCTGAAACTTTTACAAGTCGAAGATCAGATCCCCATGTATCGTGTATCTAAAGGACAACCTCTAATTCATTGTACTTTGTGATTTATGATCTGTACAACACAGGGTTTTTTCTTCTTCCAGATCTAAGTCAAAATCAGGTGACCTTGGGAAAAAGGTCATAACTTGGGCTAGGAAGCTCCAAATGAAAATTCGTAAAAAGTGACAGGTAGTACACAGAATTTACTATCTCAAAAAAGTTTTCAGAGGCCGAAGTTGAACCAGTGACATGTGGAAATCCGTACAAGTTCACTCTCCTGTATTATCCCATAAAACGGTCACGTTACGACACTTGGCATAACTCTCTCTTAGAGAATCCAATTGAGGTAAGACCTATCCAGATGGAAAGATAATAGGTCAGACTATCTTAGAAAACAATTTTGGACCCTATGGATTGAAAAGGTTGGAGTTACACTAGAAAAAATCAGGTACATATTTCTGTCAAAAAAGAATGATTTTTGAACACCTTCATTCATGGCTTCCGGAATTTAGGGCTTCGGAGAAAGTTGAAATTTTTGTAAGTGGAGACCACGGCTGGATGCTACTCATCAAAATTGAAATTTAGAGACCAAGATCATATTTTTTGGTTGGGCAGAAGGCCGGGATTGATCAAACCCCAGTTCGGGACTTTGATCGGAAAGATGGAAAATTAGGGCTTCTCCAAAACTTGGAATTTTGGAAATCTGTGACCACGGCTGGAAGCTCCTCAGAAAAATCGAAGCTTAGAGCTTTGAATCAAATCTTTTGGTTGGGTGAAGCTCTAGGAAATTCAAACCCTAATTCAGGGTCCTCTCAAGTGAATCTGGAAATCTAAAAGGCAATTTCGAGGGGTGAAACTTTGTAGTTTTCAAATTCTGAATATACCAACTTGATCAGCTCATCAAGGCACATATTTCTATCCTTTTGGAAGTTTGAATTTTTGGGGTTTCTTTGACAAACCCTAATCTAGCTCTAGGTCCATTTCTTGCAAATCAAGTTGATTGGGTTAATCCTAGAATAAGATGGATTGGTCACCTACATAAGTGAAGAAGTTCCTGTCTCAGAGGGAGATGAGGCTAAGGCCTTCCATAAGAAGATTACAAGCAATCTTGACAGGTATGGCTTACAGGTATGTTTCATGGTTAATGTTTGTCTTCATATCATTACAGTACATTCTTGATTAATTACTAGACTTGTCGTATCACCTTAATAGAAGATATTCATTGATTAAGGTTTTGACACTTATGAATGTACTAATGTATTGTGATGTTGTAGGAGGTTTATGTTGTTTGCTAACATAAAAGGTACACCAAGAAAGACAAATCATGTTCTACTTCAAGAACATATGATCATGGTGACATGAAGACAAAGATTCATCCATTGTCATGGATCACATAGAAGATCTACTTTCGAGGTATGTATAACTTGGTCCTACAATGGTTAACCTATGAGACATGCAGGTTACTAGCACAAGTCACTTAAGAGAACCAGAAGACATTATGCGGGTATGTTAGACATAAATAGCTAGCATGCTAATCGAGGTATGTTTTTCCTATATCAAGCTAGAATCCTACCTTGTGTTAGGATCTTATACTGTTGTGTTGTTGATAATGATTATTCATGAAGTCATAGGTTTTAATAGTCATGGCTGTATGCATATTATGTTTCTTACCATAATTGATGATATGAATAACCAGAAGAATCATGAAGGTATAGGTTTGAGTAATCACAGGTTTATGCATTGATGATTTAACTAATCAGAAGAGTCCTATGATCAAATAAGAATATGCATGAGTAAAAGAAGACTTCCCTGAAACCTTGAATACTAATGTTTATTAGCTGTGAATGATCATGACTATACATGTTTAAGATTATTATGTTTTGATAGTATTAATATTATACTAATAAATGTGTGATTATGTATGAGACCTCAAGGATAACACAATGATGATACTAATAAGCATGCATAGTGATTAAGGATGGATGTAAGTTCAAGGATAGGTAATCCAGGAAGCAAAGATCAAGAGGGAGCACACTCCAGTTGTTCCTGCAAGAAAGCAAAGGAGCACACTTCAGTAGTTTATGCAAGGATGCAGATATTCAGAAGGAGTTGACCATCTTTCTACATTCCACAACAGAAAGGTGTAGAAGAAGCTACTTCAGCATCTCGTGCAAGGAAGCAAAGACTCAAAGGGAGTCCACCCAGCAACCAAACAAAGATAAGTATTTTTTAATTATCATTTCTTGCATATTTGTTTGTTTAAATAAAATTGTTCAATGATGTATATGCTCATGTTCCTAGACTTAGGATATGTATTGTGCATATTAGAATGATTGCATTAATGAACAGTATAATACTAATATGCATGTGATGGGTAAGTGGCCTATGGAACTATACAACATTCCAGTGCTACTTATCTAGAATGAAACCTCTTTGCTGACATGTTGGGAGTAGTGCAAAGTCTTAACAATGTTCTGGTAGAGATTGGAAGGCATCTAGAAAGTTGTGGAACATGGATAAATGTTGTATTGAAGCATTGGCTAAGATAATTGCATGATTGTATGACATATTTGTTTATGTGTAAGAATTTGTCCGAAAATTATGAGATGTTTCTAATCATGCAATTTAACTTGTTTTGTAGAAAATACCATATACCTTCACCTACAAAAGAAGGACTACAACATTTGTTCAAGCAACAAAATTATCTATTGAAGATATTGAAGTTCCCAGGATACGGGAAGAATGCCATGATCCGTCGATCATGAAGAATGATGTTTGGGATGTGGTCCCAAGAGCTGAAGGGAAGTCTGTTGTGACTTCTAAATGGAACTATCAGATCAAGCATGCTGTAAATGGCAGCATAGAGAAATATAAAAGTGATGAAATAGAAGATACACCAGATGGATTTCAAGACAACCTTCTTGAATGGTATAGTCATAAATGTATGCAGAACTTGGTAGGATAGACATCTTTCTATCCAGTTTGGGCTTTACCAAGAGTGAAGCGGATTCCAACCTTTACTACAAGGTTGAGGAAGGGAATCTAGTGATTCTACTCCTGTATGTGGATGACCTGTTTGTAACAGGAGATGACAGATTGATTTCCGACACACAGCGGAAGCTTGCTGTCGAGTTCGAGATGGAGAACTTGGGGATGATGCATTATTTGTTTTTTGGCATGGAGGTGTGGCAGAGTACAGATGGAATCTTCCTTCGACAAGGGAAGTATGCAGTAGAGATCCTGAAGAGGTTCGGGATGATGGATTGCAAGGCCATGGCCACACCTATGGCATCGAAACTGAAGCTTCTTTGTGATGCTTCATCTAAGCCGGTTGATGTCTCTATGTATTGTCAGATGATTGGGTCCTTGATGCACCTGATGAACATGAGACCATATATTTTCTTTGCGGTGAACACATTGAGCCAGTTCTTGACGGATCCAAGGAGTGTTCACCTGGTTGCTATAAAGCATGTTCTGAGGTACCTGAAGGGTACAGTGGATTATGGGCTCAAGTATGAAGCGAATCAAAAGTTTAACCTGTAGGGTTATGTTGATTTAGATTGGGCAGGAAGTGCTACAGATAGCAAGAGCATTGGGATCAAGTGTGATGTCTTGGTTTAGCAGGAAGCAGTCCTACGTAGCACTGAGTACAGCTGAAGCAGAGTATGTTGCGATGGATGAGCAGGTTGTAGATGTATTGACCAAGCCGTTGGCCAGAGTGTAGTTTGAGTACTTCAGAGAGAGGCTTGGTGCACTTCAGATCAAGGTTCCTTCCAAAGGGAAGTGATGAGTCCGGAAGATGCATATGCACATGAGCTTTTCTGACATGGTTGATGTGTTCTCCCTTGGTCGTGATGTAATTGCTGAGCCATTTTTCACATGGTGGTAGATGTGTTCTCCCATGGTGAAAAAGTAAGGGCTGAAGCCTTCCCCGAATGGTGGTAGATGTGTTCTCCCATGTCGGTGGTGTAAGTGCTAGATGATGTGCATCTGGGTTGTGCTTCATGGACAATGAGATGATCTGAAGAGGACAATGCTATGATGATCAGGAGGATCATGGATGATGAGCATCAAGACGATGCTCCAGTTACTGCTCTGTATATGCATCATGTTGGATGCTTGGACCATGTATCTGTATATGTATCAGGTGGATACATTGTATGATCAGGTGGATCATGTATGGTGATATGTATCATGTATTTGTATTTGTATTTGTATCAGGTGGATACATTGTATGATCAGGTGGATCATGTATGATGATATGTATTAGGTAGATACATGGTATGCATCAGGTAGATGCATTGTATGATCAGGATGATCATGGATGACGAGCTTCAGGATGTTGCTCCAGATGACATGCAGCAGGATGTTGCAGTGATGATGATTAGGTGATCATGTGTACATTAGGATGATGTATGGTGAGTATCAGATTGATACCTTGTGGCCGTGGAACAGGTTGTGCAGATAAGCATGTAATTTGTGCCCTGGGAGATTTGTAGATAGTCTTTCGAGGTTTTTCCAATGGCATGTAATTTGTACCCTGGGATATCTGGCAAATGCTCTTTCAAGGTTTTGCTTGGGAGGACATATAATTTGTGCCCTGTGAGATCTGCAGATAGTCTTTCAAGGTTTTTCCTATGGAATGTAATTTGTGCCTTGGGATATCTGGCAGATGCTCTTTTGAGGTTTTGTCCTATGGCATGTCATTTGTGCCCTGCGAGATCCGATAGGTTGAGCCGTGTGCTCGTAATCAGTCCTGGGATGCTCTTTCGATGTTTTTCCATGACCACATGTAATTTGTGCCCTGGGAGATCTGATAGGTTGAGCCTTGTGCTCGTAATCAGTCCTAGGATGCTCTTTCGAGGTTTTGTGGTGACCACATGTAATTTGTGCCCTAGGAGATCCGATAGGTTGAGCCTTCTGCTTGTAATCAGTCCTGGGATTCTCTTTCGAGGTTTTGTGGTGGGGTCACATGTAATAAGTCCTGGAGATCTGGACAGGGGAAAAAGGCCTCAGATGCTCTTTAGGGTTCTTGCTAGTCAAGAGACTCTTTTAAGGTTTTGTGATGCACGTAATAAGTCCTGAGATTTCCATAGTATGCCCAGTGATGACGAAGGCCTGTAGGTGGTGGGCCTACATCCAGTATGAAAAAGGACTGGCTCTGTAGAACTTCCTATGACGAGTAGATTCAGATAGCAACAGCAGTGATGATGATGATGACTCGATGACGATTATCCAGTGAACGATCCAGAGAAGAAGACTTGTGCTAGAAGACCTGTGTCGAGAAATACTTTCCTAGTTAAGACAGAGTGTTGTATATGTAACTTCAGAATGTATTTCACATATATGTATATTGTATTCCTATAGAGATGTTATTATTCCTCTATACGGAAGTGTCGTCATTTATATTGTAAGTGTCGTAACTTATACTTGATGGGTTATTAGACCACCCTATTGGGAGTCGGCCATATGGGTCAAAGGGTTATTAGACCACCCTAGTGGGGGTCGGCCCAGTCAGCATTATGTTAAGTGGTTAAGCTGAGGCCAACCTAGTTGAGTAAAGGTCAAGTCAAGTTAGTGTATAAATAGAGAGTGTGTCTCTCTCATTTTACACATTCTATTCTCTCACTCACACTTGGGAGAGTGGCACACTTGTGGAGGAGGAGGCTCTGCTGCTAGGAGAAGACTATCTCTTATTCTGGTTGTATCATTGCTCTATCTATCTCTGAGGAAGTTATTGGGGTTTTTCACCTTTATGGTTTTCCCCAAGTAAAATCTATGTCTCTTGTGTGCTTGCATTATTGTGTCCATGATTGATATGCTGTAGATATGTTGTACATGTTGTTCTCTCAGTCAAGATCCTAGATCATATTGAAGTAAATTCTGAAAATTTAACAATAACATGATGAGAACATGACTTTCTCATATATATTATAGAGTTCTAGGGGTATAAAGCCTCCAATAAGTATATGATCCCACACAAAACCGACTGAACCAACGCGTTAAGTTAGGGGTCACACATCATGACCAATACTCCAACATTAGGTGATCAGGGGCTTACAACCACATAAGGACTTCTCTATACCTATGACACATGGAACACCCATCAAGGAAACCAACTCAGTCCACCATCATTAAGTACTGCTACCACCATCAAGGGATAAAAATGGTGAGGGCCAACTATTTGCTAAGGGATCCATCCCCTAGCTCAGTGGTGTTGGGAAATGCTACCGTCTCTCTGACTAGTCCTCTCACTTTTGTTTCTAGTATTAAAGCGCATATGCACTCTCAGTTTCATGACAACCCTGTGATGGGTGGCCCACACCCTCCTATGAATGTGTATTCGGCTATAATGACAAACAACATTATAATATAGGTGGTTCTTTCAAAGCTATATTAATGAAAAACAACATGCTTACGTTCCAACTTCATCCCTAGATATGATGGTAGCTATAGAAACAGTAAGCAAATTATAGGATCACATGTTTATAGAAAATGCACAACTACACAACATGTATCATGGGAAGCCCTCATGGGGGAGAAAACCCAAATTACAACCTTTCACTGTGATAGAATCCGCGAAATCAAGAGTCATGCATGACTTCACAATGTCTCATCTTGCCATAAACCCTAGGCGAAAGCATACCTGGTGCGAGACCATGCGTCACAAATCAAAGAATACCTGAGTATAATTGATCTACTACAGAAGAATAGTGAGCTATAGAATAACGAACCCCATTCATACACACAAGAGGAAGACCAAGTTGATATAACATGATGAGAACATGACTCTCTCATATATATTATAGAGGTCCAGGGGTGTAAAGCCTCCAATAAGTATATGATCCCACACAAGACCGACTTAACCAATGAGTTAAGTTAGGGGTCACACATCATGACCAATACTCCAATGTTAGGTGATCAGGGGCTTGCAACCGCATAAGGACTTCTCTATACCTATGACACATGGAACACCCATCAAGGAAACAAACTCAGTCCACCATCATTAAGTACTGCTACCACCATCAAGGGATAAAAACAGTGAGGGTAAACTATTTGCTGAGGGATCCATCCCTTGGCTCAGTGGCGTTGGGAAATGCTACCGTCTCTCTGACTAGTCCTCTCACTTTTGTTTCTTGTATTAAAACGCATATGCACTCTCAGTTTCATGACAACCCTATGATGGGTGGTCCACACCCTCCTGTGAATGTGTATTCGGCTATAATGACAAACAACATTATAATATAGGTGGTTCTTTCAAAGCTATATTAATGCAAAACAACATGCTTACGTTCCAACTTCATCCCTAGATTTGATGGTAGCTATAGAAATAGTAAGCAAATTATAGGATCACATGTTTATAGAAAATGCACAACTACACAACATGATGTATCATGGGAAGCCCTCATGGGGGAGAAAACCCAAATTACAACCTTTCATTGTGATAGAATCCACAAAATCAAGAGTCATGCATGAATTCACAATGTCTTAGCTTGCCATAAACCTTCGGCAAAAGCATACCTAGTGTGAGACCATGTGTCACACATCAAAGAATACCTGAGTATAATTGCTCTACTACAAAAGGATAGTGAGCTATAGAATAAAGAACCCCAATCATACACACAAGAGGAAAACCAAGCTGATAGAACATGATGAGAACATGAATCTCTCATATATATCATAGAGGTATAGGGGTATAAAGCCTCCAATAAGTATATGATCCCACACAAGACCGACTTAACCAACGAGTTAAGTTAGGGGTCACAAATGATGACTAATACTCCAATGTTAGGTGATCAAGGGCTTGCAACTGCATAAGGACTTCTTTATACCTGTGACACATGGAACACCCATCAAGGAAACCAACTCTTTCCACCATCATTAAGTACTGCTACCACCATCAAGGGATAAAAAAGGTGAGGGCCAACTATTTGCTAAGGGATCCATCCCCTGGCTCAGTGGCGTTGGGAAATGCTACCGTCTCTCTGACTAGTCCTCTCACTTTTGTTTCTAGTATTAAAACGCATATGCACTCTCCATTTCATGACAACCCTACAATGGGTGGGCCACACCCTCCTGTGCATGTGTATTCGGCTATAATGACAAACAACATTATAATATAGGTGGTTCTTTCAAAGCTATATTAATGCAAAACAACATGCTTATGTTCCAACTTCATCCCTAGATATGATGGTAGCTATAGAAACAGTAAGCAAATTATAGGATCACATGTTTATAGAAAATGCACAATTACACAACATGTATCATGGGAAGCCCTCATGGGGGAGAAAACCCAGTTACCCCCCACTGGAGAAAACCCTAGGCGAAGACATACCTGGTGGGAGACCATGTGTTACACATCAAAGAATACCCGAGTATAACTGCTCTACTACAGAAGGATAGTTAGCTAGAGAATAACGAACCCCAATCACACACACAAGAGGAAGACCAAGTTGATAGAACATGATGAGAACATGACTCTCTCAGATATATTATAGAGGTCCATGGAGAATGTTGTATCACCGATCCTGCAAACATAAAAAATAATGAGTTTGAGGAATGCATCCATCTTATGGTTCATTTGATTCAAGCCATCTATGTGGTTACAATAGTCTAATAGTAGGTGAAAACACCAAGGTTAAAATGCATGATTTTTTTTGGTATTTGTAAAGGTGTTAATTCCTCAATGTGAAGTCATATTAATGGATAGGGTATTTTTAGAATAGTGATAATTGCAATCCATGAGAATAACCTTGGATCACACATTTTGGTTTGATCTTATCTTAGGCATCACTCATGATGTTTGATCAAGGAAGTAAATCACTAGCATGGATGAGGGTGAGAATTTACTCAATAGACCTTTCGCATTACTAACTGAAAATTTCCACATATTTAGAGGAACGTTTGCATATTTGAAGGCATACCTCACCATTGAGGTTCATATATATGTTTTTAAATGTCTTTGGTTAGATAATATACTAGGTCTTGGCACCTCTTTTATGGTGTGAGATTGTGTTGTAGGCAATGAAGTTTAAGTAGGTCCATTTCAACTTTATTTAATTGTTGCATTAGTTTTTGTAGGAGAAGGGTTAACATTAATAGAAAACCAATGCATTACACTCACCATTACAAACTTTTTTTTCACACCATTAGTTTGATTGAGAAATGATATTGTTTGACTTATAATGATTTTACTCTTGTACATGTGAAGATGTTAACTTTATGTTTTTTCAAATCCATATGCTTTCCTTCTAGCTGTGCATTTTTTAGTGGATTGTGTATCTTCTATAATCATGACTACCTCTTAAAATTTTAAGGATACATACTTAAAAATGTATAAGTCTTGGCAAATCCAATCAATTCTTAAATTCTAACTATAAAATATTTCCTGATACTTTTTAATTTTTTTTTCTAATTTATAAATATTTTATGTACTTTATATAATAATTTGGAGAAAATAGTAACATCTGTAAATGGAAATAGGAACATCTATTGTCAAGAAAATAATGTTTGGATTTGTATTTCCCTCCATTGTTTTTAGTATTTAGATTTCCCTCCAATTTTTTTTTCATTTTGTAATATAAATAGGAACAAAGCTCATATATATTCAACAATATTTTAATTGAAAACATTTTTTGCTTGGCGTTGAAGTTAGAAAACTATGAAGACTAGAGGAAATGAGAAGCAAACTCTCTTACAATAGGCAATCTTAACCTGTGGAAACAAAAAGAGGTACCATTGCCTTGTACTATTGTGTGTACTATATTGCCCATACTATTGTTTTGTCTTTATTGTCCCTTTGTACTATATTTCTCATACTATTGTTTTGTCCTTATTGGCCATTGTTTTGTCCTTATTGTCCCTTTCGGGCAAGATGAATTATGATGAGTATTTCAAAATTTAATAGTATTTTAAAATCCATATTTGCAAATGACATTTACCGTGGATAATTGGCCTTTTGCAAAGACATTTTTTATTATCTTGTCATTTGTTTTTGTCCATTCATGAACTAGATATTAAAATACATTACATCATCATACTGTGGATTTGAAATAAGTAGGCCAACATGTGGTGCCACCGGCTATTTCCACCCTTTTTGATGCAGGAGATGGACAGACTTGCTCCATTCCCTAATCTCATAGTATTAGAATAGGGTTACCAGAATTTTCCAGATGTATCATTGCTGGAAATCCACTTACTCACAAATCCAAACAAAAAATGCAGATTCACTCTTTCCAAAAGTTACAGAGGTCTTATAAACACTTGAGTCAGTCTCTCCAACATCTAGTTAGCAAAAACCGCATAATTTCTTCAAGGAAAAATATTTGAATCTAAACTGGGAGTAAATGGTAAGATTTACAGATTCTAAACCAGTTAAGCAAATTTATATCAAAATTCTCAGAACCCCACCTCACATCTGCTCAGTATTGAGAGCTGTGCAACATAATTTCCAAACACTCTTCATGAATTAGTAGTCCAGAAGAAGATGTTTTGTGGTTCCAGCATTCTGCATACATAGACAACATCTGTTGGGACCAATCCATCCTTTTTTAAAAATATTTTCCCATGTCTTGAGATGCCCCTATTGGCAATATGGCAGTTATGTCCTTAGAATCGTAAACCCTGTAGTCACTCTTGGTTTTTGATGAGCATAACTTTGTGATCAAACAATAGAGGTGACCAGGTCCTGGTATCTGATCTTGTGGGCAAGACAGTTGCTTTGTTTTTCTGTGACAAGTTTTTCTCCACCGTCACTGGAGATCTTATAAAGAGGAGATCTTAATAAGAAGAATCCAGAAGATTAAAAAATATCATGCTCAAGTTTTGGGAGAAAGGAAGCCCGTAGAAATCCCAAGCATGTAGTTTTGAAGGAAATGAAGCCTACAGGCTTGAAGTTAATTTATGAATTAATTGACTAGTTAATTAATTAATTAGTTCATTAAAACAGAGATTTGAAAGGGCGTGAAACCTGCAAACCTAGAAGATGTCCATTGAGATTTGAATTGGTTAAATAATCAAAATCTGCAAAAGACAAAAATATGAATTAAAAGGTTTAATAATAGAAGATTCGATGAAGCATGTGAATATTACACATCAAAGAATACCCGAAAAATCTAAATAGAAGAAAAGAGAGTGTCTTGGAGTCATAATTTGCA
Source organism: Larix kaempferi (assembly GCA_027924585.1). Classification (NCBI taxonomy): domain Eukaryota; kingdom Viridiplantae; phylum Streptophyta; class Pinopsida; order Pinales; family Pinaceae; genus Larix; species Larix kaempferi. The sequence goes on from BSBM01001075.1 coordinate 1,249,880, forward strand.
GTAGCATCCTGAGCAGTCCAAGATGCAGTAGCATCCCGAACCAGTTAATAACATTAGATTTCATATATTTTGCCTGTAAAACTTTTGACCACAAAGTATTCCCAAAAATCACCGTCTATATTTTAGTATACATTGTTAGACATTTTGTTATGAATGAGTTAAAGATATTTGTATAGTGTTCATAAATACTATTTAATTTTGAGGATTGTGTTAGTTGGCTTGTTTCAACGATGTGTTAATAAATATGTTTTTTTTTGTTATGCAGTTTATTTGCAGATGTCCATATCAAAGTAAGACATTATTTTTTTTTGTTTGGGATTTCAATAACTTCAATATTTTCTTAACAATTATTGTCCTTTCTTTTATACCTAAAAAATTGTCTAACTTTCTTTGAGCACGAGCTGCAATCCATATTTGTAGGGAGCTAATAGGATTACATTAAGACATTGCAATACATCCCTTTTAACAAAGTCAGGCCGCATTACCAAAAGAAATGACAATGTTATATGTGGCACAATTTTAGGTAAATATTTTAAACATGATGGTAACTTATTATTTATTTTTTAATAAATAAACAATTATATTAAAAAAATTCATAATATACTTGACCATAGGCTCTAAGATGGGAAACAAATTCCAACAAAATATAGCATCGAGATCCACTGTCCCATTACAAAGTGAATCTACTTGTTATAGTGTCGACAACAATTCTAATGCACATACTCTTGAGAAAGATGTGAAAGAACCACTGGAAGGTATGATCATTTCTAAACATTTTTTTTCCTATACAAGTATTTCAAGATTTCATATTGTCATTGTCTCAAGAGGGGTACTGGTTTGTTTTTCCAGAAAATTTTCAACAGGAACCACCACAACAAGATCATGTTTTGGAGGAGGATCCACCACAACAAGAGCATGTTTTGGATCAGGATCCACCACAACAAGAGCATGTTTTTGATCATGATCCACCACAACAAGAGCATGGTTTAGAAGATGCAAATGCATCTACCGAAGCTAGTACTGCAATAAATGTGAAAAGAAGGAGTAGAGGACCAACAAAATGTCTCTTTGGAACCACTATAGAGGGCATTGCATTGCCTGAAATTCAATTTAATGAGAGGGGCCAGCCTATTGGTCCACATTCAGAGAAATTCTCCTCATTTTTAGGTGTTCTTGCAAGGGAAATTCTAGGCATCAAGCACATGGAATGGAAAAAAGTGTCTGAAGTGCAAAAGAAAGACATGTGGAGTGAAATCAATGTGAGCATCAACTTATTCTAAACTTTATATATTGATGCATATTGAGCTTGTGTGTGAGATATTTAGTTTCAAATAACGCTTGTATCTAATAATGGATTTTTTATCTATTTTAGTGTACCTACCAAATAGATCCATCGGTAGAGCAATGGTGTCATAAAGCAATATCTCAATGCTTGAGAACCTATAGATATAATGTTAAATTTTGAGCATTAATTCACAATACTCTAGGATCTTTGTTGAGAGAATAACATATACAGTAAATCAATGCATGACAATCACAATAAGCATGACAAGCATCACAAGAATCAAAAGCATGAGAGAAAAGAGACACAGAGTTTCCATGGGGAAAACCCTAAGGTGAAAAACCCCACAACTTCCTCAGAGATAGAGAAAGCAATGGCTCAACCAAAGTACAACCAAAATACACTGAGATAGTCTCGTAGTAGCAGATGATCCTCCTCCTCACTAGTGCGCCACTTTCTGAGTGAGAGTGAGTTACTTTTCCGAGTGAGTAAAATAGAGATCTCAAATCTCTATTTAGACTAACCTTTTTGCCCAGTTACCTTATGGGGCCAACTTGTCTAGCTAGGTACATCCACATTATAATATATATAATTCAGGGCCGACCCCACATGGTGGTATAATAACCCATCGGCAAGTACACACACTTGCGACACTTGTCAATCCACATGACGACACTTCCTTATAGAGGAATGACACATCTCTTATAAGGGTACAATAAATATATATAAAATACACAGATGAAATACATTCCAAAGTTACATATACATCAACACTCCCTCTTAACTAGGAAGGTATTTCTCGACACAGTTCTGCTAGACAAGTCTTCTTCTCGGGATCATCGTCATCATCATCGTCATTGCTGCTGCTATCTCAACCAATCTCTAAATCTACTTGTCATAGGAAGTTCTACAAAGCCAGTCCTTTTTCATACTGGATGTAGGCCCACCACCTGCAAGTCTTCATCATCACTGGCCATATTGTGGAATTCTTAGGACTTATTACGTGCATCACAAAACCTGGCTGCAGCATCCCAGGCTATTACGAGCACACAACTCTACGTGTAGGATCTCCCAGGAGCACATTACATGTGACGCATCACAAAACCTGGCTGAAGCATCCCAGGTTGTTACGAGCACACGGCTCTACCTGTCAGATCTCCCAGGAGCACATTACATGTGATCTCACCACAAAACCTAGCTGAAGCATCCCAGGATGTTACGAGCACACAGCTCTACCTGTTGGATCTCCCAGGAGCACATTACATGTGGTCCACCACAAAACCTGGCTGAAGCATCTGAGGCCTTTTTCATCCTATCTAGATCTCCTAGGAGCAAATTACATGTGGTCATGGCAAAACCTGGCTGAAGCATCTGAGGCCTTTTTCATCCTGTCCAGATCTCCCAGGAGCAAATTACATGCCATAGGACAAAACCTCGAAAGAGCATCTGCCAGATATCCCAGGGCACAAATTACATGCCATAGGAAAAACCTCGAAAGACTATCTGTAGATCTTCCAGGGCACAAATTATATGTCCTCCCAAGCAAAACCTCGAAAGAGCATTTTCTAGATGTCCCAGGGTACGAATTACATGCCATAGGAAAAACCTCGAAAGACCATCTGCAAATCTCCCAAGGCACAAATTACATGCTTACCTGCATAACCTGTTCCACGGCCACAGAGTATCATCTGATACTCATCATACATCATCCTGATGTACACATGATCACCCTGATCATCATCACTGCAACATCCTGCTGCATGTCATCTGGAGAAGCTCGTCATCCACGATCATCCTGATCATACAATGCATCCATTTGATGTACACCACGTATCTACCTGATACATATCATCATACATAGTGTATCCACCTGATACATATACATATACATGGTCCAAGCATCCAACATGATGCATATACATACAAATGATCCAACCGATCATATTCAGCATCCAACATGATGCATACATACATATAAATGATCCAACTGATCATATCCAGCATCCAACATGATGCGTACATACATATACATATAAATGATCCAACTGATCATACAAAGCAGAAACTAGAACATCATCCTGATGCTCATCAGCCAGCGCTTACATCCACAGCCATGTGAAGGATCCTCCTTCCAACATGCTTGGAATGGCTTCAGCAAATGTGTCCATCACTTCTTCCTCAAAGTGTCATCAATCTGAAGAATGCCAAGCCTCTCCCTGAAGTACTTGAACTTCAACCTGGCTAGTGGCTTTGTCAACACATCTGCAATCTGCTCATCCGTTGCAACATATAGGAGCTTCACAGCTCCTCTCTGCACCATATCCCTGATATAGTGATATTTTATATCTATGTGTTTTGACCTGTCATGAAACACCGGATTCTCGGACAACTTCACACAGCTCTGGTTATCACAAAATATACCAGTAGCATCCAATGGGAGATCAAATAACTCAGACAGTAGCTTTCGTAGCCATACTGCCTCACAACTAGCTAAATAGGCTGCAACATACTCTGCCTCAGCTGTACCCAGTGCTACATAGGACTGCTTCCTGCTAAACCAAGAGATCACACCTGATCCCATACTGAAGCAGCACCCAGATGTGCTCTTCCTATCTACAGCACTGCCAGCCCAATCTGAATCAACATAACCCTGCAGGTCAAACTTTTGATTCGCTTCATACTTGAGCCCAAAATCCACTGTACCCTTCAGGTACCTTAGAACATGCTTTACAACAACCAGGTGAACACTCCTCGGATCCATCAGGAACTGGCTCAATGTGTTCATAGCAAAGCAAATATCTGGTCTCATGTTCATCAGGTACATCAAGGACCCAATCATTTGACGATACATAGAGACATCAACCAACTCAGATGAAGCATCACATAGAAGCTTCAGATTCGATGCCATAAGTGTGGCCATGGCCTTGCAATCCATCATCCTGAATTTGTTCAGGATATCTACTATGTACTTCCCTTGACCAAGGAAGATCCCACCTGCACTCTGCCACACCTCCATACCTAGGAAATAGTGCATCATTCCCAAATCTTTCATATTGAATTCAGCAACAAGCTTCCTCTTAGTATCTGCAATCAGTCTGTCATATCCTATTACAAATAAGTCATCCACTTACATGAGGAGAATCACAGGATTCCCTTCCTCAACCTTGTAGTAAAGGTTGGAATCCGCTTTACTCTTGGTAAAGCCCAAACTAGATAGGAAACTGTCCATCCTACCATACTAGGTTCTAGGAGATTGCTTCAAGCCATACAAGGCTTTCTTCAATCTGCACACATATGACTCCCTATCATGTATTTCAAAACCGAGTGGCTGTTCCACATATACTTCCTCTTCAACTACACCATTCAAGAAAGCAGTCTTGACATCCATTTGGTGTATTTTCCATCTCATTGCTGCAACCAGGGAAAGTACTGTTATGATGTAAGTATACCTGGCTACAGGTGCAAAAGTTTCTTCATAATCTATTCTCTCTTTCTGAGAGAAGCCACAAGCTACGAATCTTGCCTTGTATTTCTCTACACTTCCATCTGTAGCATGCTTGATTTTGTAGATCCATTTGGAAGTCACAACATACTTCTCTTTAGGTCTTGGGACAACATCCCAAACATCATTCTTCATTATTGATTGGTATTCCTCAACCATGGCATCCTTCCATTCTTTCTTTTTCGTTGCTTCTTCATAACTGGAAGGCTCTTTGTTCATAATGTCATAGAGTAAAGCAACATAGCTGGTATGTGATCTGGTTCTCTTCTTTGCTCTGTGTTCTTCTTCTGGAATGCCAAATATTTCTGCATCTTGAATGAGCTCTCTAGCCCATGCATGTTTCCTCTTGTGAGAGTTATCCTCATAGGGTGGATCTATAGGTTCTTGTGGATCTTCAAACTCACGAACAACTTCTGGAACTGCTTCAGTCATGGTAGTGTCTTGAAATCTGGTTTCCTTAGGTTCTTCATAAACTTTGATAGGTGCCTTCCTTGATTTGATGAATGCTGAGTTTTCATCAAATGTTACATCCCTGCCGACATCAATCTTCTTGAACCCTCGAAAGTATATTCTGTAAGCCTTCGAGCTTTCACTGCAACCCACAAAGATACCCTTCTTTCCTGAAGGATCTAGTTTAGTCATCTTTTCTTTTGGGACACGAGTGTATACTGGACAACCAAATATTCTGAGATGGATGACTTCAGGTTTCTTACCAGAAAAGACCTCTTCTGGTGTCTTTTTGTCCAATATCTTGTGGGGTGTTCTGTTCTGCACATATACAGCTGTTCTAGCTACTTCTACCCATAGATGCATAGGTAGATCCTGGTCATGGAGCATTTCTCTTGCTGCTTCCATGATTGTTCTATTCTTCCTTTCTGTAACTCCATTTTGTTGTGGATTTTAAGGAGTAGTCAACTCCCTCTTAATCCTTGAATCATTGCAAAGCTTCTTGAAGTCACCTGAGGTGAATTCTCCACCATTGTCAGATCTAAATGTTTTGATCTTCTTGTCAGTTTGATTCTCCATCAAGGTTTTGAATTCCTTAAACTTATCAAACACCTCATCTTTGTTCTTCAAGAAGTATACCCAAGTCTTCCTGGAGAAGCCATCAATAAATGAGACATAGTAAACATACCCACTTAGAGAACTGGATGACATAGGACCACATACATCTAAGTGGATGATTTCCAGGATGTCTTTTGCCTTGCTTTCACTTCTTGGGAAAACCTTCTTAATGTTCTTACCTTTTGCACATCCTTTGCAAACACCTTCATGTTTGGTCTTGATTTCAGGAAGACCCTCTACAGCCTTGCTAGAAATTGGAAGTGCCCTATAGTGCATATGAACAAGTCTTCTATGCCAAAGTTCACTTGGCTCCATGGATTCATCTACCATAGCATGTTCAGGTTGTCCCTTCAATTTATACAAATCTCCCTCTTACTCTCCAATCACTACTGCATCATCTATGGTCTTTCCCTTTGGCCACATTAGGACTTGGCCATCCACAAATGGAACCCTCATACCTTTTGCATCCAATGAAGAGATTGAGAGTAAGTTCTTCTTGAGCCCAGGTACATAAAGAACTTCTTTCATCTTCAAAGATTTTCCAGAATCTAGATTGTAGGAGGCTTCACCACTTCCTTTGATTGGGTATTGATAATCATCCCCAAGTTTCACCTTATGGGGTGATTCTTGTTTAGATAGATTCACAAAAGATTCCTTAAACCTAGTCATGTGTTTGGAAGCCCCACTATCAATCAACCAATCATTACAACCATGGGAGATGGTACCTGTGAGAGCAGATATTAGAACATACTCTTCTTCACTTGATGAGTTATCATCACTTTCTTCCCTAGCCTTCTTCTTGGGTGGTTCATCATCCTTGGCAGCATGAGCATGAAACCTTCTTTTGATTCCCTTCTTCTTCTTGTTGGAGTTGTTGTTGTCCTTCTTGTTCTTGGGACAATTTATGGCAATATGTCCTTTCTCATTACAGGTGAAGCATATTCTTCTTTCTTTGAAGTGATGTGAAGATTTCTTGGAGTGAGATGGATCTCTCTTGGGCTTCCCTTTCTTAGTGTGAGCTGTGAGAGCTTGGTCTTCATTCCCCATCTTTTCTTCTCATGCCACAAGCCTTGCTTCTTCTTGTGAGCATTCCTCTCGTAGTCTACTGAAGGAGATCAACTTCTTCCTTGCACAAATTCCTTGGATAAAGGAATCCCATGACCTGGGTAGGCCATTTAGAGTGGTCATCACCACTTCACCATTCTCCACCATTTCATCCACTGCTTCTAGTTGTTCCTTGATCTGGGAGACCCTTGAAAAATAAGATTGAATGGTTTCTCCATTCTGAAACTTTACTCCTTTCAATTGGTTCCGCAGGGTCATCTTCCGATTTATGTTCTTCCCTTCAAATAGCTTGGTAAAAGAGTCAAACATCTCCTTGGGTGTCTTTAGAGAGGACACATGGGGTATGAGATGATCTTTAATGGAATAAGCAATGATTCTCTTTGCCTTGACCAAGTTCTTCTTATGCAATACCTTGGCCTCTTCATCCTCTGGGATAGGGATGTCTTCTTTCACATATGAGTCCAACTCATTTTCTTCCAAGATTAACCCAATCCTATACTTCCAAGCTCGGAAGTTATCAACTCCTTCAAGCTTATCCTCAAGCTTGGTGTGGTGAGACATCTTAAAGAGTACTTCAAATGGAAATAGAAAAGATTTAGATCTTACCACTTGAAATGCTGAAAAGTGGATCTGGTCCCGGATTAGGGTTTGTCGGAAAAACCCCTTCATATTTGATCTTTTGTCCTCCCGGGTTCACTGGGGAGAGCCTTGAATTAGGGTTTGAGTTTCCTAGAGATTTACCTAGCCAAAAATCTCGATCCAAAGCTCTAAACTTCGATTTTTGCAAGGAGATTCCAGCTATGTCTTTAGATTTCAGAAATTCCTATTTTTGTGGAAAGCCTAATTTTTAGGGCCAAATCTGAAAATGCTCAGAATTGAATTCTGACTAGATAGATAGATGTCCCTTGATGATTATAGTCAATCTACTATACTGCTTTTCCAAAATCTATGGAGAGAAACCCAATAAACAAGAAACTCAAGTTTCTATCACTGCAAAATGTCTTCTTCTCAGGTTAGCTCTGATACCATGTTAAATTTTGAGCATTAATTCACAATACTCTAGGATCTTTGCTGAGAGAATAACATATACAGTAAATCAATGCATGACAATCACAATAAGCATGACAAGCATCACAAGAATCAAAAGCATGAGAGACAAGAGACACAGAGTTTCCGTGGGGAAAACCCTAAGGTGAAAAACCCCACAACTTCCTCAGAGATAGAGAAAGCAATGGCTCAACCAAAGTACAACCAAAATACTCTGAGATAGTCTCCTAGTAGCAGATGATCCTCCTCCTCACTAGTGCACCACTTTCTGAGTGAGAGTGAGTTACTTTTCCGCATGAGTAAAATAGAGATCTCCGATCTCTATTTATGCTAACCTTTTTGCCCAGTGACCTTATGGGGCCGACTTGTCTAGCTAGGTACATCCACATGATAATATATATAATTCAGGGACGACCTCACACGGTGGTCTAATAACCCATCGGCAAGTACACAGACTTGCGACACTTGTCAATCCACATGACGACACTTCCTTATAGAGGAATGACACATCTCTTATAAGGGTACAATAAATATATATAAAATACACAGATGAAATACATTCCGAAGTTACATATACATCAACATATAATTTTTATAAGAAATACTATTTGAAATACGAAACAAATGAGGAGAGGATTGCAAACATTCCTATTGGAGTAAATGAAACTGATTGGATTGTATTTGTTAGATTACGATCTGACCCTAAATTCAAGGTAAAAATGAAAGACAGATTTTAATGTTATCATCTTTGATTTTGAATCCTCTCATACAATCAACTATAATCTTAGCATCTATTTTTTTATTGAGTTGCAGGAGAGGTCAAGAAAAAATAAGGAAAATAGGGCATTAGAACAAGAGACCCACACTCCTGGCCGTAGAGGTTACTTTAGGTTTGAAGATGACCTCGTATGTTGCAACAAATTCTATTATTTGTTCACAATTAACAACTTTAAATATAGTTAACTATATTGTTGCATTTGTTGATACTAGAATCAATCTTTTGGTCCAAGTAATAAGCCTATAACTAGGGCTAATGTGTGGATGAAATGCCATAAAAAGAAGGATGGCACTCCAATGTCATCATTCATTGTGGAGAAAATAGTAAGTTCCAAACCTATTCTTGTATCATTTATGCTCTTTTTAGAGTTTATGATGTTTCTTATATCAGTTTGTTGAAATGTTGACATTGCTAGAATCAAATTGAATCGACACAAAATGAATCAGTGTCTCCTGCATATGCTACAAAGCAAGATGCCCTTGCTATAGTTTTGGGGCCTGAGAGGAGGGGTTGTGTACGTGGGGTTGGATTCAGAGTCACTCCAACAGTATTATTTGGAAAAGAGTGTTCCTACAAGAAGGAATTTCATAATACTAAATAGAAATTAAGAGAAAAAGACAAGGAACTCGGAAGATTGAAAAGATCTGTTGAAGAATTAATGGAATCGAAAGTTGCCATGGAGGTGGGGAAAGAAAGTGGCAGAGTTGTTCCAAAATCCAACAATGTAAGGATTGCATGTGTAGACTTTAATTTTTTATGTAGGCCATCTTTAAAGTTGGGGATTTCAAAATCATAATGCTAACATGAACATGATCGTATTGTTGTAGGGTGTGTAATATATGAATTATTGTTTTTGCATCCTAACCCTTTATCTTTTGATTTCATGATATCTAATGCAAACTATTATATTAGTAGAGTCATATTTCCATGTCAGATGTTGAATCAAATCGATGACCTCCGCAACTGTCACCTCTTAATCCAGTCACCCCAATCCATGTAGTTTTTTAAACCAACTCTTATTTTTTCAATTTTTATTTTCCATTAATTGAAAATTGCTCACAAGTATTTTTTTTTAGGAGAGTCTCCAGAATAATCCTAGTGGAGGTTCATTGGAAAAAAATACAATGGCTCCTAGACCATCTAATACATTTGATACTCCAAAGTCTAATACATTTCATACTCCAAAGTTGACGATGAGTTTTGAAACTATTTAATATTTACTGCAATGTTATAATCGTTATTTCACTATATATTACAAGTATTTATTTACTAACAGGCTTCTCTGAGTCCTCATCATGCTTTGCCAAAACAAACTCCTTTGACTTCGCGAGAACATAATTGTGACCCAATTGGAAAATCAATACAACATGTAAGTTCTAAGCCTCTTTATTTCTATGTTTAATATTCCATTCTTATTCCGAGGAATCTCACAGGAATTTGTTTATTGGCAGGTTCAACTCCAATTACCATCTTCAGATGCGGGATTGAATGGAAAAAAAATGTTTACTGACATATTTTAATGGTTAATTGAAGGTTGCGAAGGGTTACATCAAAAGAATTGAACCAAAATTTGTCATGCCTAATGGGGAAAAATTAGGTGATGGATATTATCTTGTGTGCCCACAATCAATTCTAGTTGATCCTGATTGTGAAATCAAGCTTAAGCATAGAAGTAATCAATGCAAGTATTTAGCGGATGCAATTAATAGTTTTATACCTTGAAAAAGCAATGACATTGAATTGATCAAAGATTGAGAAGAATGTGAACTCGGAGTAAACAACAGGAGGATGGGCTAGGTGACAGTATTCCAAATAAGACCCATGTGTCCGATTTCCATTTGTGCATATGTAATTATAAACAACAACTCAACTTACAGGCTTAGGCCAAGCCTGTAGACAAGCATGGAAAAGCATGGCAAGCAAGCTGGAGGACAAAGACATGGCAAAGGGGACATGGAGGATTGATGATACAGAATTCACTTTTGGAGAAGCCCAAGCAGTGTCTGATTATGATAATTCCACAAGTGCTGGTATATCTCCCTCTCGCAAAAGTCATGTCTGATACAAATAACTATCTTCACAGAGATAGATTAAAAAGGGCAGCGAATGCAACTATAACCTTTTCAGCATTATTTCAAGTTTATGGAAAAAAATGGATCTATAAGAGGTTGCAGGACTAATTACCTTGCAATCAATACTAATAGTTTCATGTCTAGCACATAGTCCTAGTGAACATGAGCCTTCTATGGCTAGTTGTAACAAAACAAGTATAGTTCAGTTCGTGCATTTACATGAAATAAAAGGTCGAATTTTTTCCTAAAATCACCATAAAAATCCTCCACAACACCCCTGTAATCCCCACAATTAGATGGTCATCTTGTTAAGCCCATAATAATATCTAAAAATTATAAATAAATTTAAAACCCAAATTTGAAAACATCCAAATTGCATTCACACATTTGTAATTTTTATCCCAATGAATACACCTTCAAAACCAAGCAAAAAAATTTGAAAACTTATCATGAAGATACCCACATCCCACATACGAAATCCTATATGCATCAAAATATCTCTTGGGCTTATCCATTTACATATAAATGTTGGTCTAAAAACACTAAAAAAGATAGTAATCGGATCCCATCGGAAAGCAACTAAAAACAATCATGATATCCACAAACATGTATAGATTTTGCTTAAAACATGATTCAATGAACTAAATCAACAAAACACAATGTAACTTACTGATTTTTTCTATTGTTACCTGTGTTTAAACCAAGCCATATTCATGGCAATACAGATGTAGTGATGAACCCTATCACACCTTAGAAAAAATGTGAAATGAAACAAAATGACGGTTCCCAAAACCCATAAAATCTTAGATCGATGAAAGTGGTGGATATCTAGGTGGCGGTGGATATCAATGCATTATAGTTCAATGGCCACTGATGTCTACTTGGACAACTATCATAAGAGTCCCCTAAGCTTATATTTATTGAATACATCATCAGTGCAAAGCCAATGAAAACAATAGAAAAAATCCAAAATTTTATTTCTAATGTCGAACATTGGGTGTGCCTTACCAAAAATCTTGAACAGACATATAATTGTGTCCCGACAATCGCTATATTTCCCATAGGGACATAAAAATATCAGAGATAAAGCCATGGTTCACTATATTTCTTCGATACATAGTTTTCTTATCCAGTTGGTTCACTGTAATAGTGATGTGGATGCAAGGTCAAATCATGGGTTCCCTTCTCATGTTGGTATTCCCTACTTGTATGCCATTACTTTCAAAGGCGTAAGGATAAGTACAAGACCTAGACCAGGAACCTAAATAGAAGGAATTCCACTCTGTTGTGCATCCATGTTACTCAAGAACTTTAGGATTTAGGAGTTAGTTCCATACTTGTAGGAGTTAGTTCCATGTTACTTGCAATGAGATAATTTTCTGTGTTCAAGGGAATAGAAATAATGAGACAAAGTGGACATGTGGTATTGTTTGCAAGGAACCTTCCAATGTACTCCAAGTGAAAGGTAGGCCCATAGACAATTATTTGCTATAGCTTTTCATCTATTTGGTCATCCCCAAGACACATAACACACCTGCAACAACACCCAAATAGATCTATGGGCATTCTCCTTAGCCCTCTTGCAGGCATATTAAGCATGTGGATATACCAAAGTATTGACAATACGTTGCTTGAGTTCAAGCTTGCTCAAGGACAATATACATCAGAATGAACTCGGAGCAACCAATAGGAGGATGGGCTAGGTGACATGATTCCAAATAAGACCCATGTGTCCGATTTCCATTTGTGCATATGTAATTATAAACAACAACTCAACTTACAGGCTTAGGCCAAGCCTGTAGATATACGTTAATCACAAGTTCAAATTCACATAAACAAAAAAAGACATATTTGGGAAAATCATTATATTTGAAATATCATACTTTAGAGTCTAGATAAACAAAATGCATATTTCCACTATTGTGCATTGAATAAACCTGAAATCCTGACAAACCAATTAAATTTTTTTAACATCCTCTAGTATATTTTCAAGTAACAACACAATGGAGATCCAAGAGAAAACCTACCCTTTGGGGAACAGAAAAAAACACCACAAGATGATATTACATAGCAGGGTGTTATTCAACCTAGATTTGTACTAGGGTGGGCGAAATTAATTTCAAGAGATTGGGTGAAAATTTGCAAGATGTTAAGGTTTCAAGATTTTTACTCTAGACCAAGTTAAGGTTTCAAGATCTAAAACATCAACTTCTCCTAAGTAATGGTATCCAGAATATCCACCTTATACCACAAGCATGTTTTCAATAGCAATTGTAGTGTGGCTATCTCTGGGATCAATAACATCCCATTCACATCAAGGGAAATCCATTTCATTAGCTTCAGGTCTAGAATATGAACATCAATCAAGTAATTTCCTCCCCCTCTCTCGTGGGGATGGTGGAGTTCCTCGAATGCAAGCATGCCTCCATTCATTGGTCTACAAGTCTAAAATGTGTAGATCATTTATCTTATTAGACCTGTTTGTTCCCCCAAACACTATGATATTGTGGTCTAAGAGAATGGCACTATGGATTTCTCTTGTACCTAGCTCTTGCCTAGTTGATACTAATAGGATACAGTACACCATCCAATGCGGGCATTTGAAGCCCCTTGCATTTAAGGTCTCTAAAAGACCTTAGGTACTGATGAATATGGTTGTTTATGATTTTCATTGATGACAACATTAATGACAAAGGTGACATGACAGAGATGATGAAATTTGACAAGATATGCATATGTACATATAATACAAGTAGGGTCTTGTATCCAATTTTCTTGGCTAGGTCTAAGAAAGACTAGGCAGGGTCCTAGATAAACACATAACCTACAGCTAATGAAAGTAAGTAGTCTAAAGAGTTATGAGAACAGGAGGATGATCTCTATAGCAACTCTACAAAGCTAAGAGCAGAATTGAAGAATTGTCTGAAGCATTTTTTTTGGCACAATAATTTGCGAATGCATTTGAGAACTGTTCAAAGGCAGGTTTGAAGGCTTTGAAGCTAATTGGGAATGTTCTAGTAATTCCATAAATAGTGAAGAATTAGCTGCATGTGGATATACAAAAGTATTGACCATAGGGACATAAAAATATCAGAGATAAAGCCATGGAATACAATAGGGTATGGAACCATCGTGTGGATACATCCCTAAACACCAAAGAGAACCAGACTAACATGAAATGTAGTCAAAATACACAAACAAAATTCCTAGATGTGAAAACACCTCCAAAGATGGCTACAGGATAGTCCACATGATAATGAATATGGCTATGCCTTAAATACATTGTACAATCACCCAGGAGGCAAGAGGAAGATGCAACACATTGACCAAAAGGATAATCATACTAATTGTCTACCAATCATATCGAAATTAAAAAGGGCAGTGACTACAACTATAACATTTTCAGCATTATTTCAGGTTTATGGGAAAAATGGATCTGTAAGAGGTTGCAGGACTGATTACCTCGCAATCAATGCTAATAGTTTCATGTGAACATGGCCCTTCTATAACTACTTGTAACAAAACAAGTATAGTTCAGTTGGTTCATTCACATGAAATAATAGGTCAACGTTTTTCCTAAAATCACTATAAAATATCAGATTATGGGATTTAGTAAGTTTCCAAGGAAAAATTTATACACTTCTTTTGAACAAGTTCAAATTCACATAAACATAAAAAGACATAGCAGGATGAATCATTAGATTTGAAATATCATAATTTAGAGTATAGATAAACAAAATGGATATTTCCACTATTGTGCATTGAATAAACCTAAAATCCTGACAAAACAATTACAGGTTTTTAACATCCTCTGGTATATTATCAAGTAACAAGACGATGGAGATCCAAGTGAAAACCTACCCTTTGGGTAACAATTCAAGCACCAAGCATCTTCCCTAGAAGGAAGTTTGTTGCATGTCCCTATGCAACTTATTCCCCCCGTAGTAAATTCTAATGTAGCTCAGTCCAACTATAAGATGGGTGACTTACTCCATTTCTTTCCCGAAAGCCTAAATGACGATCCACTTCCATCCATGAAGAGTTCTCTGCAAAATCATACCACTGCCCAACCACACTGTACTCAATTTTGCTGCACCAGAGCAAAAGGAAATGGAACCTTAACCCAAGCCATTGAGTACCATTTCTTTGTAGAGAATTCACATACAAACTTGTTCTTGAAAAGGCAACCTGGAAAAATGGGTATCCCATGGGGTCCCATTGTTGGAGTACTGGAGGAAGCAAATTCCAACGGGTCTTTGAGGCCTGCAAAGAGGCCAAAGTCCCACAAGATATAAGTTCTTCAAAACTCTGTAACACTGATCTCTGATTCATTCTAAATTTTTCCACCCTCATAGGATCCCTGAGGAATCGAATGTGACTAGAAAAGGCCACTTCAGCATCTGGATGCTCTCCTCTGACGTGAAGTTCAGACTAGAATTCCAACTTATAAAAGAATTTCATCCCTATTTCCTACTTAATTTGATTCTGAATAAAAGATGAAAAGGCTCGTAACTGAATATCTCCTACTATAGGATTGGGATTCCATTCCAATTCATGTTCTAGAAAGAATTGAAACTGATAAAGTTCACACAACAAATCATTTTCCCTTTTAGATGAGCCATTATAGATATCCACAAAGTCATCAACATTTCCCATCATGAACTTTTTGTTATTATTCAATCTAATCATCTAAAGGCCTACCCATTGTTCATGCAGGTACATTGAATAAACTCTAGCAAGACTTCTACAAGAAATGGCTTGCTCAACAAATTTAAACATTTGCCTCTTTTCTTCTTCTTTAATCATTAATTGCTGTTGTAAAGACTGTATCTTGGACTTCCACTTTTGTTCTTGAACCAAGTAAGTGGTAAACCAAGTTTCCTGCATACGTTGTACTTCAAATTTATATTGTTGTTGATAAATAAGGCCCAAGTCATATAATTCATCATTTCTTCCAGTCCATTTAATAGTATTTACTTCAGCTGATGCTAAAGCCAAGGTATTAGTCCAGACATCATCAAGAATTTGATTAAAAAATTCATAGAGAACATCTGTGACTTTTTCTTTATCTTCAGAACTTTTAGAGGTACTAGGAAGAATGTTTTATGCAGCTGCTATAGCCAATAATTCCAAACTTGTATTATCCTCAGCCAGTGGTACTGATTCCTTTAGTACTGATTTATCTCTAAGAAATTTATTTTGTTTCCTCAACCTTTTGTTTTGAAAAATCCATCAATGAGTCTTATTTCTCAAAATTTTAAGTCTTTTCTTAAGAACACCATTCTTTCACTGTAATTGTCTACTCCTCTGTTTTAACTTTTCATTTTCATTGTTAACATGTCTATCCAAAACTTGAAATTCACGAACTTGCTTCTAAAGTGTCTTGATACTCTGCTGTAACTTACTTGAAATTAAACCAGGAGAATCAGGCCTTACCCCTTGATTAGATTCGTCTTCTTCCCTTTGAGCTTGGTCTTGAAACTGAGTAGCTTCCAATTCTGGAAGGGGTGTTAACTCTAAATTCTGACTCTGTGTGTTACGGGTTCTTGTACGTTTGGGTATTGTCGAAAACATATCTTCAGATGTTCTAACTTTTTCAATAACTTATTCAGAAATGCCTTCTAGCCTTGCAGATCTTCTTCTCACCGTAACTAAAATTTTATTAACCTCTTCATCATCTCTATGCCTCTTTGGAGATGGTTGGGATTGAATTGGTTCAGAAAATATTGGTGCTAGATCAAATTCTGTCTAAACTATTGGAGGGGGCGATATAGAATCTTGTGGATCATCATTAACCTGCTCCTGAAAACCTTTTTCCACTAAAAATTGTTCCCACGTTAGGTTGCTCTTATGTAATTCCTCCAAAATCAACAACTTAATTAATCCATGATGATACAAGCTATTACCAAGTCACTGATCAGGCCACTTTTGGGCAGCTGAAGCCATTTTAGATAGGCTCTTCCACAAAAAGTATGGAATGTTCATCAATTCTTCTCCCTTAATGTGAAGGAGAAGTCAAATATGATAAAGAAAGACAAGGCTATATCATCCTTCACAAGTCAAATATTTATGCAAAAAGAAAATGACATTACCCCATTCAGCAGTGAAATAGTTGCGTTCAACTCCCTTCTTCCAATGAATACTAGAATTAGCCACCTTCACAAACTATTTCCAAGAGTCAGGATTTTTCAAACGAACAGCTTTAAACCATCTTTCCCATGTTTGTGGTAAGCCTGTAGCGAGAGCAATGGATGTTTCTGAAACTGGAAGCAGAAACCCCCGAATGTTAAGAACAAGCTCCATCAAAATTGAGAGCAAATTCCTTGGTCACATCTTCGTTGTGCCCTCTGAATTTACTAAAAAACGCATACAATCCAATTGGTTGAAAAATCCTCTTACTAGAGGGATCTTCATCCAATAGTTCAATGGAATATGGCTCCTTCATACATGCAGCACTAGCCATGCCAACTGAAACTTTCTCTGCTGAAAGGAAGTTAGGTGATCAAACTGGTATCCTTTAACCCAAATTGGTATTTACAGGCTTGACTTATGCATAACAAAGAAATCCAACTTTCAAATCGGGTGTACATATAATTGTTCAGAAATGCAGGGACAAAAGGATAGAGCTAATTACGACAATTGATCGGGTCAAATCAGCATATACCCATTCGTCCAAAAAGCAATGAGTTAATGGTCACTCCATTTATGGAAATTATTTGAACAAAAATACTTGGTCTCACATGTCACGATATATAATAATCCATGAAATGACCTTTAAAAGCTAATTGAAATGTATAAAAATCACTCTTATATGCTATAATTTATACACATTATTAGGAAAAATATATTGAATTTAACCCTATAGGAACAATACTTGTTCGGAATTAAGAGAAGACTTTGAATAGCATACCACATAGGTAGGGTATAAAACCGAGATCCAATCCTTCCAATCATGCAAATATAGATCCTCCTGGATTTTAAAGATATAACTCTGTTGGAAGAAATCATTATATCTGCAACTTGAAAAGAATAATTCCAAATAGAACTGAAAGTTTGCTTGTACTGGGAGGGATGAATCCAAGAGGGTATCAAGGTTCTGTTCATTTTCAGGATTCCTTTCCCCATACATGAGACATTCCATTTTACCAACAATCTATTCATCTTCATTATTTTACTGAAATATTTAAAAAACACAGAAACTAGAGATTCTACAGGCTTGAGTCAAGCCTGTAATTGTCTCCTAAAACATGCTGAAATGCAAATTCTTCAACCAAACCATTTGTGATGCAATCCAAACCATGTGAATTAAGGTGTTGGAGTAGAACATGGATGAGTAGACATCCCTCCATTAATGCCAATGGATTTCAAATCTTGGAAGTACAATCTAACAGGATATATGAATCAATTTTGTTGATGTCGAATACCCAAAAGATCAGATTGCTTATGGATCCATTTTGGAATGGTACTTATAAATTGCTAGTGGTTTCTTATGGAAAACCACTAGAGATTGCTTATAGACCTTATGAGTGGGTATTGTGACTAGTATGACCTTGTAAACATATTAATTACAAAGAATCCATAACAATACTAGATGTCTTAAACCATTATATTCTTTTGTCGAAAAATATAGCAATGCTCACATAGTGTCACCAAAAACCAATTATAATGATAATTGGTGACAAACATTTAGTACACTCACCAAAAGTACAATAAACATGTATTAGTGAGGGCTACTAAAATATTGTCACCAGAAGTGTCACCAAATATAGAATCAATAACGGTCCTTTAACAACCCTCACCAAAACTGTCCCTGAAAAAGGATTGGGTGACGAACCTTAAAGGACCATCTCAAAAGGAACTAATAATGACGATGTTTTAAGGACCGACATCATATACGACATTGGTGACAACCCTTAAAGGTCTGTCACAGGCATGACCCTCACCAATGACCTTTTTTCTTGTAGTGATCAAGATAACCCTTATTCGAAATGATTACTAAATTTTAAATAAAAACTTATGCAATTGTGATAAGGGTACATGCGATTAATGACAAAATTGTAATGATGGATCATGATGTTACATACCTTCCCTTAATCTCCTTGAAATCGGCTAACGTGGATATTGAGCTTCTTCGCTCAAATTGTTGGGGAATGCACCAAGAAAAGAGAAGAAAGGCAACTGAATGGATCTTCGTCTGCCCCATTATGCAAATCAAGAAAGGAAACATATTGTTTTATGAAGCCTTTAAACACAAAGCTATCAATTTTGAAGGACCTTTGTTATTTCTATTGTAGACCCTCTCCTGCTAACTATCCACCTCTTCTCTCAAAATGCACTGTCATACCTATGTTTCATTAATCTATGAGGGTAAAATAAGGTGCAAGATTACCAACATTACTAATACATAGATATAATGCATTACTAATACACAGATCTATAATAAAGTACTAATACATGTATCAATGGAAGTTGTGGACTCATAGGTCGAATCTTGATCAACATGAAAACTCCTTCAAGAATGAAAACCCTCACCCCTTCTTATTCATAGATTTCATTGAACTGAACTCCCTCTGAGAACATTACCTAACTCATCCTGGTGCATGGATTCACTTCAATGAAGGTCAAGGCATTGCTTCGTATGGGGTTGGTGCGAGGTAATGATACCCAATTATGACACGTTAGTTGCAATGACATACTGGAAAAACATAAATATTATCATTAAAAAGAATTATTAGAGGTACCTACAAATGTTTTTTGGATTAGGTGTAAGAAGATGAAATGTAGAATGATGGATGACATTCTAGAATATATAAATTTTATTTATGGAAACGTGGTATAACTACCCCAAAATGTCATTATTTTAAGATTGGTATGTTATTTTTTTTCTAAAACATAATGCACTTGTTTTAATTGAGCCACCTGTTTGTTATTTAATATGTCAATTTATGAGGAAACAAATATGTAGAGGTGTAGGCAACAGACGAATCTTGTGTGGGGCTATTTTTCCAAAATTTTAAAAGTTAATTTTATATTTTTTTTCAAATTATGAAAGTCAGTGAATCCTTAAAACGACATGGTAGAGTGTTGGTCCACCATATCATGGCCTGGAAATAATAAAAAAACCTTTTTTTCTTTAGCTTGTAGGTATTCTTGTACTCTTATGTGGGTTCTTTTCTATTCTCGAAATAGGTAATCCAATTAAAAGTTATAGTCCAAATAAACGACCTATGTTTTTTACAAATTTGACATGACTGTAGTTAAAAATGAATTAAAAATAGAAAACAACAACAGATCTATTCAAAAAATATATAGTTAGTATCTGTACACAAATCTTGACAAGTGTGTGCAATTTCATATGCAGTGCACCAGTGGAGCATATGCGGAACTAGGTGTGAAAAACATGAAGTTACAGCATTTGATGTGTTTTTCCATAAATCAGATTGGGCCTCAAGGTTTGGCAATCCGAAGCAAATTCCAAACCTGCAAGGGTTCCAAAAACAATTTGAATACAGAGATGCGTGCACGCAAATACGATCACGCGTAGTTGTGCGCACACGTGTGTCTAGGAGTGCACATGCGTAGATGTGTGCACGCATTTCTAAGAGTGCACACGCATTGTTTAATTTCCTTTTTCAAGGGGATACATAAAGTTGACAAAGTAAATTAAAGAAAATATACAAAGGGATACGTAAAGTTGACAAATGACATTAAAGAAAACATATAATTTGCAGCGAAAAAATAATAGGGTGGTAATAAACTACACTTGTGTCGTCCATTGTCAGCTGCACTTCAAGCTTGAAGGTGGTAGCCTTGGGATTAGACATAGGTCGTAGGTTCGAATCTCCTCAGTTCAGTTTGATGATGAACAAGATCATGATGATTGATATGTTGATGAGGAAGCGGGAGATGAAAATGATGATGAAGAGGAGGAAGATGATGATGAGGAGGAGGAGGATGATGAGGATGAGGATGAGGATGGTGATGGTGATGATGATGATGATTATGATGATGATGATGATGATGATGATGATGGTGATGAGGATGATGATGATGATGATGGTGATGATGATGATGATGAAGATGTTGATGATGATGACGATGGTGCTGATGATGAAGTTGTTGATGATGATGACGATGGTGCTGCAGATGATGATGATGATGTTAAATTTTCTGAATTTACTTCAATATGATCTAGGATCTTAACTGAGAGAACAACATGTACAGCATATCTACAGCATATCAATCATGGAGACAATAATGCAAGCACACAAGAGACACAAAGATTTACTTGGGGAAAACCATAAAGGTGAAAAACCCCAATAACTTCCTCAGAGATAGATAGAGCAATGATACAACCAACCAATAGAGATAGCCATAACCTAGCAGCAATCTTCCTCTTCCATAAGTGTGCCTCTCCTCCTTGAGAGCATGTGTGAGAAGTGAGTGTGTAAATAGAGTGCCTCCCGCACTCTATTTATACTTGACTTGACTTGCCTTTTTACCTAACTCATGTCGGCTCGAACTTAACCACATAACATAATGCTGAGTGGGCCGACCCCCAATAGGGTGGTCTAATAACCCTTTGACCCACATGGCCGACCCCCAATAGGGTGGTCTAATAACCCTTTGACCCACATGACTTATACAGGGCCGACCCCAAACAAGGTGGTCTAATAACCCATCAAGTATAAGTTACGACACTTACAATATAAATGACGACACTTCCTTATAGAGGAATAATACCATCTCTATAGGAATACAATATACATATATGTGAAATACATTCCGAAGTTACATATACATCAACACTCCCTCTTAACTAGGAAGGTATTTCTCAGCACAGTTCTTCTAGCACAAGTCATCTTCTCTGGATCATCGTCACTGGATAATCGTCATCGAGTCATCATCATCGTCACTGATGCTGCTATCTCAATCAATCTCTGAATCTACTCGTCATAGGAAGTTCTACAGAGCCAGTTCTTTTTCATACTGGATGTAGGCCCACCACCTGTAGGTCTTCGTCATCACTGGCCATACTGTGGAATCCTCAGGACTTATTACGTGCGTCACAAAACCTCGAAAGAGCATCCCAGGATGTTACGGGTACACAACTCCGACCTGTAGGATCTCCCAGGGCGCTATTACATGTGACCCCGCCACAAAACCTCGCAAGAGCATCTCAGGATGTTACGGGTACACAACTCCGACCTGAAATCTCCCAGGGCACAAATTACATGTGGTCCACCACAAAACCTCGCAAGAGCATCTCAGGATGTTACGGGTACACAACTCCGACCTGAAATCTCCCAGGGAAACGAATTACATGTGGTCATGGAAAAACCTCGCAAGAGCATCCCAGGACTGATTACGGGCACACAGGCCAACCTATCAGATCTCCCAGGGAAACGAATTACATGCCATAGGACAAAACCTCGCAAGAGCATCTGCCAGATATCCCAGGGCGCTATTATATGCCATAGGCAAAACCTCGAAAGACTATCTGCAAATCTCCCAGGGCAACGAATTACATGTCCTCCCAGAGCAAAACCTCGAAAGAGCATTTGCCAGATGTCCCAGGGCACCGAATTACATGCCATAGGCAAAACCTTGAAAGACCATCTGCAAATCTCCCAGGGCAACGAATTACATGCTCATCTGCACAACCTGATCCACGGCCATAGAGTATCAACCTGATACTCACCATACATCATCCTGATGTATCCATGATCATCCTGATCATCATCACTGCAACGTCCTGCTGCATGTCATCTGGAGCAACATCATGAAGCTCGTCATCTATGATCATCCTGATCATCACTGCAACATCCTGCTGCATGATCCACCTGATCATCAATGCATCTACCTGATGCATACCAAGTATCATACATGATACATATCATCATACATGATCCTCCTGATCATCAATGTATCCACCTGATACAAATACACGATACATATCATCATACATGATCCTCCTGATCATCAATGCATCTACCTGATGCATACCAAGTATCTACCTGATACATATCATCATACATGATCCTCCTGATCATCAATGTATCCACCTGATACAAATACAAATACATGATACATATCACCATACATGATCCACCTGATCATACAATGTATCCACTTGATACATATACAGATACATGGTCCAAGCATCCAACATGATGCATATACAAAATACGTACACATGATCCAACTGATCATATCTAGCATCCAACATGATGCATACATACATAAATGATCCAACTGATCATATCCAGCATCCAACATGATGCGTACATACATATAAAAATGATCCAACTGATCATATCCAGCATCCAACATGATGCATACATACATATAAAAATGATCCAACTGATCATATCAAGCAGAAACCAGAACATCATCCTGATGCTCATCATCCAGCACTTACATCCACAGCCATGTGAAGGATCCTCCTTCCAACATGCTTGGAATGGCTTCAGCAAATGTGTCCATCACTTCTTCCTCGAAGTATCCTCGATCTGAAGCACGCCAAGCCTCTCTCTGAAGTACTCGAACTTCACCCTGGCTAGTGGCTTCGTCAGCACATCTGCAATCTGCTCGTCTGTCGCAACATACAGGAGCTTCACAGCTCCTCTGTGCACCATATCCCTGATATAGTGATATTTGATCTCTATGTGTTTCGACCTGTCATGAAACACTGGGTTCTCGGACAGCTTCACACAACTCTGGTTATCACAGAAGATACCAGTAGCCTCCAACGGGAGATCAAATAACTCAGACAGTAGCTTCCGTAGCCATACTGCCTCGCAACTAGCTGAGCAGGCTGCAACATACTCTGCCTCAGCTGTACTCAGTGCTACGCAGGACTGCTTCCTGCTAAACCAAGAGATCACACCTGATCCCATACTGAAGCAGCACCCAGATGTGCTCTTCCTATCTGCAGCACTGCCAGCCCAATCTGAATCAACATAACTCTGCAGGTTAAACTTTTGATTCTCCTCATACCTGAGCCCATAATCCACTGTACCCTTCAGGTACCTCAGAACATGCTTTACAGCAACCAGGTGAACACTCCTCGGATCCGTCAGGAACTGGCTCAATGTGTTCACAGCAAAGAAAATGTCTGGTCTCGTGTTTGTCAGGTACATCAAGGACCCAATCATCTGATGGTACATGGAGACATCAACCGGCTCAGATGAAGCATCACATAGAAGCTTTAGATTCAATGCCATAGGTGTGGTCATAGCCTTGCAGTCCATCATCCCGAACCTCTTCAGGATCTCTATTGCATACTTCCCTTGTCCAAGGAAGATTCCATCTGCACTCTGCCACACCTCCATGCCAAAAACAAATAGTGCATCATCCCCAAGTTCTTCATCTCGAACTCGGTAGTAAGCTTCCGCTGCATGTCGGCAATCAATCTATCTTCACCTGTAACAAACAGGTTATCCGCATACACTGGATTTCCTTCCTCAACCTTGTAGTAAAGGTTGGAATCCGCTTTACTCTTGGTAAAGCCCAAACTGGATAGAAAGCTGTCTATCCTACCATACCAAGTTCTGCACATATATGTGACTACACCATGCTGTCTTGAAATCCATCTGGTGCATCTTCTATTTCATCACTTTTATATTTCTCAATGTTGCCATCTGCAACATGCTTGATCTGATAATTCCATTTGGAAGTCATAGCAAACTTCCCTTCATGTCTTGGGATTACATCCCAAACATCATTCTTCATGATCGACGGATCATGGCATTTCATTTCTTCATCCCAGATCCTGGGAACTTCAATATCTTCAATATCTTCAATATATATCTTTGTTGCTGGAACAAATGTTGTAGTTCTTCTTTTGTAGGAGATGGCATACGATCTTTCCTACACAACAAGTTAAATTGCATGATTAGAAAACATCTCATAGTTTTCAGAACAAATTCTTACACATAAAGAAATATGCCATACAGTCATGCAATTATCTTAGCCAATGCTTCAATACAACATTTATCCATATTCCGTAACTTTCTAGATGCCTTCCAATCTCTACCAGAACATTGTTAAGAGTGTGCACAACTCCCAACATGTCAGCAAAGAGGTTTCATTCTAGATAAGTAGCAATGGAATGTTGTACAGTGCCATAGGCCACTTACCCATGCATATTAGGAGTATACTGTTAATCAATGCAATTATTCTAATATGCATAATACACAACCTAATTCTAGGAACATCAGTATATACATTTATTGAACAGTATTATTTAAGAAATGACAATTCAAATACTTATCTTTGTTTGTTCGTTGGGTGGACTCCCTCTGAGTCTTCGCTTTCTTGCAGGAGCTGCTGGAGTCCTAATCTGAAGTAGCTTCTTCTACACCTTTCTGTTGTGGGAACATACCCATATAATGTCTTTTGGTTCTCTTCAGTGACTTGTGCTAGTAACCTGCATGTCTCATAAGTTAACCATTATAAAACCAAGTTATACATACCTCGTGAATGGATCTTGTATGAGATCCATGACAATGGATGAATCTTTGTCCTCATGTTATCATGATCATATGTTCTTGGACCAGAACATGATCTGTCTTTCTTGGTGTACCTTTCATGTTAGTAGACAACATAAACCTCATACAACACCATAATGCATTAGTACAATCAAGTGTCAACACCCTAACCAATGAATATCTTCTATCATGCATTCATAATTTTGTTAAGGTGATACAACAAATATAAAATCAAAATTGTACTAACCGTAATAACATGAAGAAAAACATACCATAAACTTAATCATGGACAAATATCGAAACATACCTCGATGAGTCATACCTGTCGAGATCGCTTGTAATCTTCTTATGTAAGGCCTTATCCTCATCTCCCTCTGAGACAGGAACTTCTTTCACTTATGCAGGTGATCAATCCATCTTCTTCTAGGATTAACCCAATCCACTTGATTTGCAAGAACTGGACCTTGAGCTGGATATGGGTTTGTCAAAGAAACCCCAAAAATTCAAACTTTTAATTTCAACCTTCCGATAGGATAGGAATATGCGCCTTGATGAACTGATCAAACTGGTATATTCAGAATTTGAAAACTGCAAAGTTTCACTCCTCAATTTTTCCTTTGAAACTTCCGGATTCACTGGACGTGACCCTGAACTGGGGTTTGATGAAGCCCAATCTTCTGCCCAATCAAAGTGTTTGATCCAAAGCTAGAAGCTTCTATTTTTCTGAGGAGCTTCCAGCCGTGGTCACAGATTTCAAAAAATTTCCATTTTTACAGAAGCCCTAATTTTCCACTTTTCTGATCAAAGTCCTGAACTAGGGTCTAATCAAGCCCGGCCTTCTGCCCAACCAAAAATTCTGATCTTGGTCTCTAAATTTCTATTTTGATGAGTAGCATCCAGCCGTGGTCTCCGATTACAAAAATTCCAACTTTCTCCAAAGCCCTAAATTCCGGAAGCCATGAATCAAGGTACCAAAAAATAATTCTGTTTTGACAGAAATATGTACCTGATTGTTTCTGATGTAACTCCAAAATTTTTGATCCACAGGGTCTGAAAAAGTTTCCTGAGATAGCCTGACCTGTTATCTTTCCATCCTGACAGGTCTGACCTCAATTGGATTCTCTGAGAGAGAGTTATGCCAAATGTCGCAACGTGACCTGTTTTCGGATAAAACAGGAGAGCGAACTTGTACGGAGTGCCACGTGTCACTGTTTTAACTTCGGCCTCTGAAAAAGTTTTCTGATATAGCTAGGCCTGCTATCTTTCCATCCTAATAGGTCTGACCTCAGTTGGATTCTCTGAGAGAGAGTTATGGCAAGTGTCGCAACATGACCTGTTTTGAGAAAATACAGGAGAGCGAACTTGTACGGAGTTCCACGTGTCACTGTTTGACCTTCGGCCTCTGAAAAAGTTTTCTGAGATAGCTCGGCCTGTGTACTACCTGTCACTTTTCACGAAATTTCATTTGGAGCTTCCTAGCCCAAGTTATGACCTTTTTCCCAAGGTCACCTGATTTTGACTCAGATCTGGAAGAGGCAGAAACCCTATATTGTACAGATCATAAATCACAAACTACAACGAATTAGAGGTTTTACTTTGGAGACAAGATACCTGGAGATCTTAGCTTCGGCCTGTAACAATTTCAGATCCGAAAACTTCGCCAAAACGGATTTATAGCGAAAGTGCTACGATGACTGGTTTTTGCTATATCAAGCCCTAGCATCGTAAGTGCAACAAGTGTCATACATGCCATATCATGCCTTCTTTCAGGCTAGCTCTGATACCATGTTAAATTTTCTAAATTTACTTCAATATGATCTAGGATCTTAACTGAGAGAACAACATGTACAGCATATCTACAGCATATCAATCATGGAGACAATAATGCAAGCACACAAGAGACACAAAGATTTACTTGGTGAAAACCATAAAGGTGAAAAACCCCAATAACTTCCTCAGAGATAGATAGAGCAATGATACAACCAACCAATAGAGATAGCCATAACCTAGCAGCAATCCTCCTCTTCCATAAGTGCGCCTCTCCTCCTTGAGAGCATGTGTGAGAAGTGAGTGTGTAAATAGAGTGCCTCCCGCACTCTATTTATACTTGACTTGACTTGCCTTTTTACCTAACTCATGTCGGCTCGAACTTAACCACATAACATAATGCTGAGTGGGCCGACCCCCAATAGGGTGGTCTAATAACCCTTTGACCCACATGACTTATACAGGGCCGACCCCAAACAAGGTGGTCTAATAACCCATCAAGTATAAGTTACGACACTTACAATATAAATGACGACACTTCCTTATAGAGG